>OZ012679.1:29773717-31099087 GCA_963942445.1 Argyra leucocephala | reverse complement strand
ATCAAATTCAAAATGTAGTTCGAACTATTCCAAAACTACTATATATGTTTGCCAAGGAAGCGGTTTTTTTTAATCTTGTTTTTTTAAAATCTTGTTTTGAAAAATCCTGTTTTTTTTTTTGTAAATTTTTTTTTTCAAAACCTTGTTTAGCATTATTCCTTTTAATAATGAAAAAAATTAAACTATATATATTTGTCTTTTAGTTTAAATTATGAAGAGAAAAATACATGCAAAATTTAATTACTATATTTAGTTAATTAATTATATAAAATCTTTAATTTATTACAACACTGTAATTATATAATTATTAAATTAATCGGTAATGAAGAATAATCAAATTAATAATAAGAAAAATGTGAATATTAAATTTAAATTAAAATTAACGTGATTTTTTAAGATTAAAAAAAGAAATTTAAATTTATGATGATTTATGAAATATTAAAAAAGAATCATTTTAATTTTAAAAATGCATGAAATTTCTTCTGTGTTTATAAAAAGCTGTTTTGAGATGATATTTTTGTTATTTTTTCTTTTTGTTTTATAAAAATTATGAAACTTTGATTTTAATGTGGTTTTCCCATTCCTCTGATAAAATCATACAAGTAGCTTCGCATGCAGCTGTTAATGCATTAATTTTAATAACAGATGGTTCCCAAACACATGCTTCAAAATTATCAGGGATATGTTCTTTAACGATGTCAACACCATACCAGCAATTACCTTGAGCGCATGCTTTTGTCTCAATTTATTCAAAACATTTGTAGCATCAAAGCCAGCATTATCACACAATTGTCTTGGTATAATTTCTAAAGCTTTAGCAATAGTACCAATTAAAAGTTGTTGCTTACCAGCAATTGTACGAGAATAGTCACGTAGCATTTTTGATAACTCCATTTCGATAGCACCTCACCGGCTACTACAGCATCATTTTTAATTGTTTTTCTAACAATCATAATGGCATCGTGCAAAGAACGTTCTGTTTCTTCTAAAAATTGTTCAGCACCACCACGTAACATTAATGTAGATGTTCGATCATTTGGACATCCTTGGAATAAATTAAAACGATCACCACCAATTTGTCTCTCTTCAAAATATTCACTATTGCCAAGAACTTGTCCACTTATATCATGTACTGTTGACATTACCGCACCCTACCACAAGCTTTCATGGTACATTTTAAGTCTTCTTCAGGTACACGACCAGCACAGAACATATCACGATCAGAAAAATATTGTGTAGCAACATCACCAATTGCTAATTTTGATAAAACAACATTAACTCCAGAATCATAATTTTCTGTAATTTATCATATAAAATTTTCCATTCGACATCAACAACTTTTTGATATTCTTGAACATTATTAACTCGAATTTCAGCATTATCTAGTTCAGCTTTTCATTCTAATTCAATATTTAATAATGCAATCTTACAATTTTTATAATATTTTGGTGCCATTTCAAAACCAGCATATGAAAATTTTTAAATGCAACACCAGCAAAGAATCTTCTAATGCACCACCACTTACTTTTTTAATACCAATCATATTAAGTGGAAGTAATTCATCTAATGATAGTATACTGCATCAACAACTATTAGAAAGAAATATTTTTGTTGATGAATTAATTTTGAATTCATTGTAGTCGCTGCACATTTTTCCAATAAATTCCGTTGATTTGAATTTTTATGAATTCTAACAGATAATTCATTAATTTTGGTAATACATAATGTTAATGTTTTTCGAACAGCTTTGATAACAATACGTGGATGAACACCTTCTCCTAAAAATGGTTTTACTTGTTTTAAAAATTCTACAGCTAATAAAACAACTGAAATTGTGCCATCTCCAACCTCTGCATCCTGTGATCTTGCAATATCTACTAAAGTTTTACCAGCTGGATGGACAATATATATTAATTTTAATATAGTTGCTCCATCATTAGATATTGTTGCTTTGCCTTTACTGTCAACAATTAATTTATCCATACCTACATCCATATCTACAACATCTTGACATGCTGTTATATTTGATAAGAGTTGTGGTGTTTCTTGAGAGGTATCGGTACCTTCTTTAAGTTTTACTACTTTTGGTTGCATTTTTTGTATTTACTTTAAAAAAATTATCTGAATTGAATATTTTAATTAAAAAGGCACAGAAGTTTCTTCCTGAGGAAAGGAGGATCGTCTAAATAAACTATAGTAAAGTGATTTCAAGCGTTTTTTTTTAGTTAATTTAAAAAATACACTTTGATAGTTTCTTGTTTTTTGATGTTGAATCTCAATTTCCATAAAAAAAAACTACCTCTGCCCATTTGAAAATCTCAATTTCGGCAAATTTCGGTCAATTTTGAGTTTAAAAAAACCTTTTCCTGTCCTTCCCGGAAGTTGAAAATATCACCAATCGCTAGAGTAACCTCGCTCTTGTTCTGGAACACCCGGTAAAGAAAAATGCCTTCTGCGGCGAAGATCAAAATTTTTTCTGAACTAGGCTTTAACTTGTAATCAGTTTCATGATGTAAAACTAATTAACTTAAGTTTATTTTCAAATACAAACGAATTCACAATTATTTACACATTTTGTTGTTTTCACTCCTTGTAAAAATTTTCTGTAACTTATTAGAAAGTAACAAAATAAAACCATTTTGAAAATATTGAAAATTTCAAAATTAACAAAATGAAAAAAATACTCCAAAATCTTCATTTTTGGACCGATTTCAATATTTTTTCAACTGTTTTAGTTTTTTTTTTTTTAAACAGTGAATATTAGTACATTATTGAATCGAAATAAAAATAATTACCGTTATTTCGTCAATTCAAAATAAATGGAATCACATTAATGTGGGTATCAGAATATTGTGTCATCGAAAAGATTTTTGTTTGTGAAAATGAATTTGATTTAAATAAACAAATTTATATATATAATGAAAATAAATCAGAAATGGGTATGCTATAAAAGCCCATACAAAATATCATGATTTGAACCCAGTTCTAAGAAAAAGCAAACCGATAAAAATAAGATATTGGAGTGAAATCAGAGGAATCATAGCATTGAATCGCATCAGATATAGAGATGCATTATTTGATCGCTTGTATTTTCATACGAAATTAAACAGCTAGAGGATGATCATCTTACTTTTATTCAGCTCAGTTTTAAAAGATCTTATTTTGTATCAAATATCCAAATAAAATTACATTCTAAAGCTTTTGAAATGTTCGTCCAGCTTTCTATATTATCTTCCATCCGCGGGGCATATGTCGGAATCTGTTTTCTATCTTCTAGCCTTCAATAAAACTTTAATATTCATTTTAACACAATTTAACAACTTTTCAAAGTGATTCAAATTAATTAATACAGAATTTACTACTGTCCATTTTTTTACAATTAATCATTTTTTTATTTTTATTATAGAAATGAAAGATTCACTTGGAGAAAAAGTACATCATGTTAAAGATGCAATTGTTGGAGCTGCTCATAATGTTGGACATGAAGTTGAAAATGCATTTCATCATAGCAAAAAAGAAATCAATGAAACTGAAAATAAAATTGAAGAAAAAATGGAAAAATTAACAGAAACTATGACAAATAAAGAAGAACCATCATCAACAACAATAACAGCAGCAGCAGCAGCAGCAGCAGCAGCTGCAGCAACAACAACAACAACACCAACCGAATTTAAAATAATACCATTAAAAGATCCAAATGATAAAATTGTTGAAGAAGCATTAGATGAAATTGCTAGTACATATGATGATACAACAGCTGAATTAAAAAATGAATCTGAGAATATAATGGGAAATTTAATAAATAATACAAAAGAAAATGCAAATAAAACAATGGAAAATGCTAAAGAAAATATTATGGAAAATATTTTAACAAATAGTGATAATACTGATATGCAATCAATTGATAGCTTAAAAACATCATCACCTGATCCAGAAATTGAAAAAATTTTATCAAATGATAAAGATAATAATCCACCAACACCAATACCAACAATTTCTGAATTAGAAAAATTACATTTAATGGGTATGAATACGGTAATTAAAATGGAAGATGATATAATTGAAGTTAAAGAAAATATTACCAAAAATGTAACATCTGGTATTGAATCAATAGAAAAAGAAATTAATACAGCTATTACCAATACCTGAATAGAGAAGGAAGCAAATAAATAGAAAAATTAATTAAAATCAGTAAAATTTAGAAGGTTGAAGCCAAAAATTCAGAAATAATATAAAAAATATGGATTAAGAATGTGTGATTATAAAAATACGTTGATCTCAATTGAACTGGAAATTAAATAAATTGAATTACCGTTACATGTAGGAAAATGCTCAAATTACTGATTAAAAATGATTTACACAATTTGTTATTTTTATTTTTTTTTAATACAATATGTAATTAAATATAAGTTAAAATTAGCTCAAAACAGACCTCAAAATAACAAAAAAAAAATATAATAAAAAAAAAAACGAAAATTAACCCTAAAATATTAATTTTAAATTAATTATTATAAATAAACAATTTTTTAAATATATGTAATTTTCTTTTTATATTGATAAATTTCAATAATGAATGAAATTCAAATTAATTAACTATAAATAATTATGTAATTACGTACATTATAACATATAACAGCACACTTCCGTTTTAATTTCCGGAATATTATTAACAATTTATATACATATTATTAATATTGGGAGAGCACTTAAAGTTGTTAATTTTTTTTCTCTCTTCTTTTTATTTTTTATATATATAATTATTGTATTATATAATAATGATGAAAATAAATTTTAAGATAAATATCCTTATTAATATACTTTATAATTTCTAGTTTTTTTTATTTATTTTTGTTTTTACTTAAACTCAACTTCGATCATTGGATATATATCATATTATATTTATTGGTTTCCGACCCCTTAAGCAAACTCCACTCATTAAATGGACGTTTTGATAAATTCACTTGACAAAATAAACATTTGGCAAAAAAGTCTTTCGCTAACTATAACCATTTGACTAATGGACACGTCTTGGTAGCTCTATAATTTCAATATCTATTTTTAATTGCTCTATAAAATACTTCTTTGAAGATCGTATATCGTAAGATTCGGGGTATCGTATATGTAAGATTCTGAATTAGGAGATATTTTGTAATATTAGCTTTATCTGATGTCGTGTACAGAAACAAGTAAGTATATACGCTTTTTTACAGAATAAACCATGAGATATTGAAACCTAAGATTTTAAGACACAAAGGTATACTAAAACTTGTCTCTCTTTTCTTTCCTAATGTTGTTTTGTTGTTTTGCCACTCCGATCGAAGCCTCCACAAGGAGGTATAAATGTCATATATATCTGAAACCAATTTAATAACAATATTTGCAAAAAAAAAACAATAATAAAGTTCAGACGTACCATAACTCGAAACTAAAGCCTCGAACTCTCATGTAAAATATTTTAAATCGCTAGATTTTGATTTTTGCATTCATTGTATGTAATACAAATTGCCAAATGTGTTCAAATGCTAAATGTCCATTTTGCCAAACGTTTATTTGTCAAATATTTTTTTTGCGAAATGTCCAAAGACCAAATGTTCATTTGCGAAGTGGATTTTTCCAAATGTGCTGTATACCTATATTTATTAAATTGTTATCAATTCATATACAAAATGTTACACCTCAAAGTCAAACCGATACGAGTATAGAATGCATGACTAGACAGTGTAAAGAAAAACTCATCTTCATGTTTGATAACCCCAATATTTTGGGTGGAATGCATAAAAATGAGTTTAAGCTCGTTAATAATTTCTGTATAGAAAAGAATTAATTAAATCTATTTTTTAAGCAAATAAATTGCTCAGCTTTATTACAATGTTTTTTGAAATTATTTGAAAAATTACTGCCAATAATAATACGCATCATCAATTTGGTTTCAAAGAAAAGAACACTACTTTATAGTAATTACACCGAATAGTCAATAAAATGAATAATAAAATATTCGATGAAAAACCATACATCAAACTTTCGGTAAAGTATAGCTAGAAAGTAGAAGGTCTAATTTATATGATAAAAAAGTATATGGCATCAAATGTTCACGAGATATTTTAATAAGTTGTTACATATCGATGGCATAGATGGCATAGATGTTCAAAAAAAATTTCTTAAGATATGCTTTACGTCTCCTTCCTTGGTCAGACCCTTCCTTGGTATTTTTAAAAATCTTGTAATTTGTTTGATTTAAACGAAGTAAATAAATAAATAAATAAGAGAAACTCTTAATGTGCGTATCCAATTCAAGCTAGATTTTGCCAAGGCAGTATCTAAGGCCTGCTTTTGTATTTGTGACACACATCAACCTACCAACAACCAAACGCTTATAACCTTCTTCTTGCTCTTCTTTAATTAGACATTTAGTGCCTGTTTTTAGTGCCAAATAAAACCAAACAAAAAAGTTCACTATTTAAATTCCATGTTGTCAAACCGTTCATAAATCAAGTAGGTATATTACATGTTATAATTACCAACACTTGTGGTGCATGCAAACTAACAATCACATTTTATTTATTTTTCTCCATCCTACATTCAATATAGAGCTAAGAAATAGAATAATTTGCCCTATTAATTTATTATTAATCTAATCACGAGTTTTAAAAATTTTATATGAGAATGAAATGAATGTGATTATTTTTGTTTGAATGAAGGAAAACTTTAAATTTACCCGTATACCACATTACCACGATGCCACAATGGAACTACATTACATATTTCTAAGTATAAAGTATGGTAACCACATACTGCTTACTGCTATAATTGTTTGTATATACAATTATACACATATTATTATCATTTCATTTTGTATATATGTAAATTGTGTATCCATAAATAAATAAAATAAAAGTTTTCCTGATAGTTCTTGTCTTTGATATTTTGAAATGAAAATGAAAAATGTATATACAAAAATTTCAAATTTGATAAATGGTTTATGTCTATACTATATTAGTATATTTTTAAACTAAGTCCATCTATAGTAAAAGTTTTAAACTACAATTTTAATTTAAATTCTGAACACAACTTAAAATAATTATATGCACCAAAATTGTAAAATACAAAGTAGTAGAAGTAGAAGGTGGTTCTAAAAAGATAAAAAGAAAAATATTTTGAAACCATGACGAAAATTTCATAATTATCTAAATTAGAATGAAATAATTGTATATATTACATTTAATAACAGAAAAATAAAATAAAACTGCCCTACACGAATTTTACGGATACACATTTTAAATTTCATGAGCCTTGGGTCTTGAGGGTCTTGGACAGCAACTGATGTACATATGCAATATTCATAAATACAAATACCTTTTCAGCTTTTTTATATTAAGTAGGATGAGTATTTATTTATTATCATATTAATATTAATTCTATGTTAATTTGTCTGTTATTTATCAACTTATTAAATGTGGAAAAATACTACTATTGTTTACTATGTTAGGATTAGGAAAATATAATTAAATTAAAATAAAACAGAAATTTCCTTCAAATTCGTCGGTCACAAACTCTTCGATAATAAAACTTAAAAATGTATTTAGAACATAGGATATAACACATTTCTTTATTTTAAGCAAGGTATAATAATTTGTCTTGACTTTATTCAGAGTACTAATATAGATCTGTTATACATATTTTGTTAGAAAATTATCGAACATGATAGACCATTTAAATAGAATGGCAGAAGGTTGACTGGAAGGTTTACGAAAAAATGGTAAAGAAAAACAAGAAGCATAGATTTAGAAAATAATAGATACCTAAAAATAGAAAATATAAAAAAAGCTTCATTATGAAGCAGATTTTCTTCATAATGAAGTATTTTAGTCTAATAAAGTATAGTCTGTCAAGGGTATAAAAGACAAGACTGTGTTGTAAGTTTACCAGTACGTACATTTCTCAAACACTCTATCACATGTTACAACATAACCTAGAAATTAAAATTGGCATTATATTAAAACAATAATTTTAAATTACCTTATAAATATAATTTTTTATTATACTTCTCAACATCTTTTAACAGTAAATATATATAAGATCTACAGAAAAATATATTATAGAGTCATTTATTACATTTTTTTTATTTTTTTGTTTTCTTTTAAATAAATTTATTTCTTATAATCTTCTTTAAATTCAATTTAAGGCAATTTGTTTTAAGGTAGTTAACGTAAAATTTTTAATTTTTAATTAATTTTTTGTTTTTGTTGTAGTGTTATTTTGTCTTAATTCAAATAAATAAATTTGAATTTAAAAAAAAAAAAAATGTTTTTAACATTTTATTTTTTTTTTAATAAAAAAATATATAAGTGTGTATGTATATATATAATTTTCTTAATTTAATAACAATAATTTCAAATAAAAATTTGTTTATTTTTTTTTGTCCTTAAAGAGAACAATAATAGTGGTGGTTTAATTTGAATAGGTATATATATAATTATTTTAAATGATCCCAAAAATGAGAATTGATTGTAGATTGAAGATCAAAGATGGATTTCGTTTTGAATTATTATTACAATTTGTTTTGTTTGTTTTTTTTTTAATTTTTATAAATTTATATAAAAAGATATTTTGTTTTTTTTTTTTTTGTTTTACTATTTTAATTCGTTAAATGCAAAATGGCACTTTATTTTATAGTATTTTTAAATTCAACTACTTTAATAAAAAGACTCTCATAATAATAAAACTTTTACATTATTTACTTAAAAAAAGAAACACGAGTGCCAAATACTAATTTATTAAATAATTATTAAAAAAAATAATTTATATTTATACTTTATTAATTTTTATCAAAAATTCAAAATATACAATATTTTCTCTTAAAAATATTAAATAGAAAAAATTAAATAATTCTTGAATGTTTCTTTGTTTTGTTTTGTCGGAATGTTTTATAATAAAAAAAAAAAAAATTGTTTTTTTTTTTTTTTACTGTATTCTTTAAAAATTAAATTTTTCTTCCTCTTTACACAATATAAGTACAAAGTTTTGAAAATTAGTAATTCTTTAATTGGGAGGAAGAATATTTTATATAAATAAAAATTAGATCGTAGTTTTTTTAATTACTATTAAATTTTTGAAGAAAAGAAAATTTAAGGTGGCTTATTTCTGTGTGATTACTTCAAAAGGATCAGATTTATATTTTGTAGTTTAGATGGCGCGCCTACATATGTCTTGTATTGCCAAAATTAATACCACTTTGATTGGCTCCTTTATTTGAACCATATTGTAAGGAGATAACATTTTGACCGGCACGTAATTGTTCATCAGTAAATTGACGAACATTTTTATCAGCCTCTTTTGGTCCAATTGATGGTTTACCAAAATTATGAGCCTAAAAGAAAAAAAAAATGTTTCTGTTTAATGTTTTCAATAATTTAATAAATTATATTAAAATATTTACCTTTCTACCAAGAGATTGTACACAAATAACAACTGAATTAAGATTTTGACGTTCCCATAAATCAACACTTTGGAATGTTTCTTGTACTGGAACACCAAATCTTTTGGCACATTCTAAAAATGCTGTAAATATAAATTGAAAAAAAAAAAAATTATTAAAATTGTTTTAAATAAATTTATTTATTAATTTGTTTATCTATATTTGCAAATTTGAAAATCAGTACCAGTTTAATTTAGAAATATTAAAACTGATGTTTTGTAGGACAACATATACTAGCTAGAGAAGTAAAATTATTACTACATATACAAATCAGATATTCTTCATTCTGCTACCTAACTGCGTATTTCTACTTTCGCAAAATTGTTTTCGTATCTTAACATTTCGTATACTCTGTATTGCGAATTAGCATCGATGTAATGCAAATGCCAAGTTTTTTTCTATGTGTTGCAGTTTATGTTGCGAATTTGTTACGTGGTACAGATTAATTTCATATTCGCATACAATTCGCAGACTATGAGTATTTGATATTACGCGGTTAAGCCCCTAATGTAATATGAAAATACCATAATTGGTTCAAATTGTGATTAAGGAAATGCGTAAATACATTATCAACACGGCAGTGAGCAAAAAATCAACAATTTTACAAAAACTTTACAAGAATCTGTATAAAATAAATATTTTGACTAATATCTGGTGTTACGATTCCAACTAAATAGCAATGTATTTTTGTATAATTTTTCAATAGTATAAAATATATACATCTCGGGTATGAATTTAAAAGATACAAAGTCTAAATGAACAGATCAAAAAGAAAATTGATGAATTGAAATTAAAATGCAATTGGATTAATTTCTACGTTACAAGAGGCGCTTATTAGGTATTGCATCCATGGGCTCAAAGCAGTATGAACATTATATGTGTGTCTATATAATCAGCAGCAGTCAGTTTCTGAGTCATTTTTTTTTATACATACCACGATGGCCTTCAAATTTGTGCAAAAATTAGGAATTCTAACAAAATGCTAACTTCCTTCGAATTTACAAGAAATAGAAACATAGAAACTTGATGGTGAAAACTGTTACAGCAAAAGTGAAGAAAAATTTTGCCAAAAAAAAAACAAAATGTGCTAAACGCTTTCTTAATCATGTCAATAGCGTAGCTAACGGCCTACTCAACCAGGAGTGCACAGTTAGAAGGTTGAAAGCGAAGAAGCATCCAAACAAACTGATTACCATAAATATAATATTTTGATAACCAGCAAAAATCAAATGAATACCAGTAGGTGCCTTTTTACTTAGTAGTTTAGTATCAGTTGTATAAAAGTATAGAATTGCTCACTAATATAAGAACATATCAATTATTCTGGTCTTTCCATGAACATCCAAAAAACAAAGTTTATGATAATCAGTAAACGAAACAATGGTAACAATAATGGCTTCATCGCAATCAAAAATGAACCTATCGAACGCGTTTTTAGCTTTAAATATTTAGGTTGTTATCTCGATGAAAGCTGGACGTTAAGATAGGGAAGTAAAATGTAGAATCGAGATGGCAAGAAGCTTTTTTATAAAATATACATTAAAAAAAATAAACGAAAAAATAAACATTAAATTTAGATTATGGTACTTAAAATGTTATATCTGGTCTGTACTCTTTTATACGCAGTAGAAGCATGAACGTTGAAAAAGAAGCATTTGAAATGTGGTATTGTCGTAGAATGCTGAAAATTTCTTACACCGATGGAATCACGAAAAACTAGAGGTTTTTAGAAAATTGAAAATAAAGAGGGAACTACTTCTAAATGTCAAACGTAAAAAGTAAACTACTTTGGTCACATGATAAGAGGCCCGAAGTACGAACTACTTACAATTGATTATACAAGGCAAGATTGAGGATAAGAAGTTTATTGGAAGAAAACAAATATCATGGTTTAGAAACATTTGAAATTGAAGAGGGATCAGAACAGTAGGAAAACTGGTTTCCAGCGCAAGATGTATAGAGAGGAGTATGCCAACATCATATCATGATGCAACATCTTATCGTGATGAGTTGAGTGATCGCTTAACATCCAGTAGTGGATTAACAACATCAGAAGAGGAATTAGATCAATTGAATTTATTAATTTCATACAATAATTCTTTTTAACTTAACAAAATTAAAATTAAAATTTTTTTTGAATAAGTTTGGTTGTAATGAGTAAGGAATTAAAAAAAAAAATTATAATTCAGAATAAGTGAAAACACTTGCACGATGGTTATAAACCTTATTCAATTTCGATATGAGCCTGACTACACATAATTTATTTTCTATTAAATCACGAGTGTTAAATTTTTTTTTAAATAAACCCTAACCCTAATATTCAGTCTAAAAATAAACAATATTTATTTTCTATAAAATTACAATATTCTTACCAGAAATATTTTCCATACATTTGAAAGCCATTTTACTTTCATTGATTTTTTTAACTGAACCAGGCTCAATACAATTAGCCAATTTACATAAGATTACACCATCTTTAAGAACTTCAAAGAAATTATCCATATCACCTGAAGTGTTAATTGGTTCAGCTGTTAACTCTTTGATCCATTCTAAACTTTCTTGTGCCAATTCTTCACTATATTTTGAATTAATCTGAAAATAAGAAAACAATGAAGAAAAATTAATTATAAATAAAGTGAAATTTAAAAGTAAATGAAAAAAGGTGTTGTTTTTTTTTTAAAGAAATTAATGTGGTAAGCCCTAGTATAAATTAATGTAAAAAAAAAATATAAAAAAAAATTATAAAAATGTAAAAACAAAAAAAGTAATTTAAGATTATGTCAGTAGTAGGTATTAGGATTATTTTGAAGAAAATTTCAATTAACTCAAAGTAAAAAAGAATTAATTTTTTCTATACAATAAAATTGTTTTTACATTCTTATTTACATGAGAAACTGTTTACGAATCAATTTTCCATAAGAATTTTAAAACATTTTTTGTTATTTCTGTTTTTTTTACTACTGATACCGTATAAATCGCGTAGAATTTTTCATTTAAATTCTGATTTCTAGCTTGGCATTTGATTTCGAGTCAAGTTTACATGAACTCATGTGTCTGTGTATAGCTACTTACTATTACATTATTGGTGATGGATTGATTCATGATTTTATTTGAGACAAAGCACCAAAAGAGGCATTTAACAATGTCCTAAACATTTTATTTTGGATAATTTCTATTTTATTATGTTGATGTTGATAAATTTATTTATTCTTACTCAAAAGAGCTAGCAAAGCTAGTATACAGAGTATTTATACAATAATTAATCCATTCAATTCAGTGCAATAAATACTGATTTTTACAATATACTATTATTGTACTAAAGGCGGGGTGGGGTTTATCTGGTAAACATTTCATTTCTTCTTTCCTTTTTGTCACTAGTTTCATTAAATAGGACCTAATAGTCAAAATTTTGAACGAAATATATTAAATCAAATAATTAATTAATAAAATTTAATATTTTATGAAATTATTTAACGAATTTATGTTGTCAATTTATAATTCAGTGTACACAGTATACACTCACAAGTTAACGTAAGTCACGTAGAAAAATGGTAATTTACACGAGTAAGTTGTTATCCATCATTTTAATTTATTCTTGACATCATATAATTTTTTTTTATTGATTTATCGTAGACAACAACCGAATACGTAATAATTTATTTTTAAAATTAAATTAAATTTAAATTTAATTTTGACAGGGAAAGGAAGAAACTCTGGCAATTTGATAAATTAAAATTTTTGTATGTTGAGATGTGTATATGTATGTGTATACTTTTTTTCTTTATTTAATTCAAATCTTATAATATTACTTAATCTAAAATATTTACAAGAGATATATTTATAATTATAAATTAATAATAAGTAGATGAATATATAGTCCTTGGATTTTAGCCATTCGGCCCCATAGTGTATAAAAATTGAAATTTAAATTACTTATACATGAAGTGAAATTTTAAATTGAAATTTCTAATTGAAAATAAAAATATTTAGTTTCACTACATCTCCTTTTAAACATCTTATCCTTTAAAAGAATAATAATGACAATCGATTGTGAAATGGTTCAGATATTTATACCGTATTTTTTTTAAATTTACATAATGTTACAAGTATTATGTAAATTTTTAAAAAATACGGTTATTTACATTTAATTTACATTTATATAAGCTACAAGTTTGTTGGACTATTTAAAAGAATAACTGTTCGAGCTGTTAAAGCTAAAACTATTTTACTATTAAAAATTCAAAGTATGATCTTGAAAGATCAAATATATCTAAATTTATAAAAGTTAAATTTGTATTAGTGATTAGCTTTAAATACGAAATTTTATGTTATCAAAATAAGAAATGTATACACAGAGTTAGAAATAAGGTTGTCAGACAAGATATAAGATATTATAAGAAAAAGTACAAGATATAAAGAGTATTTAGTGGCATTTGAAGCTTATTTCTCTTTAATTTTGCTACTACAGAATGCTAATATACTATTTTATTTGCTTAACCATAGTATCAAAACTATAAACATTATGTCAAATCATCAAACAAGCTAATTAAAATAAAATAATAATCTAAATGGTAGAATATCCGTCATTAATAATGATAGTTTTTAATATTTTAATTTTCTATGAGTTATCAAAATGGTTCAAAAGAGTATCAGTATTACTATTTTGTATTACATTGATCAGAATATTAAGCAAAAATAGACTTAATTTCCAATAGACTGATAAATTTACATTCAAGGTACCCACATTGTAAAAACAACAGACTGCATTAATTCTTACCTTGATAAAACTTCAGACGAAAACAAACAACAGTCCTATGCTAAATTATTTAATCATGTATGAAATTGTATTTTACCATACTTTTGTACTTTTGTACTTATTGGCTTATTCAACAAAACAATTGCAAATTTGATCTAATCGTCCAATTTCATACTCCTAAAACTTTTAAAATATTTTTACTTGTAATTTTGAAAATAATTGAATATGCATGTTACTACTTTTACAGAATTGAATAGTTAAGAAAAAGTAGAGAGATTGTATCAGCTTTAAATAAATGAAATAATATATCTTTTATCCACTGACAACAAGGAAAATTTCAAACAAAAAATTAGTAATTGAATACCCCCACAACAATACTTTTTTTATCTCATTTTTCGGTTTCGTGCAGTTTTTCATAAATTATTATTTTTTTCTTTTTTCATTTCAAATAAATTCATAATTTTATTACATATATTTAAAGAATAATTAAAATTTGTCAATTTAAACAAACACAAAAATTTTTATTCAAGGTAGTCCAGGTTATTATTTTGGTCAATATCCATCATAATTACACCTATATCAATTCTATTTGTTCTCGTTTTATGAAAAAAAAAAAAAAAAAAAAAAAAAAACAAATCATGAATCGTTAAGTCTAGTCTCATAAAAACAACTATACCATTCAAATTAATGAAAAATACCGATAAATCAATGAATAAAGAAATAGAAAAAATCACAAAAAAAAACTTCACATATTTTCAGTGTCATATCATTGGAATGCAATTATTACAAAACAATCAGAAAACAAAATCGAAAAATAAATAACGTAAAACAATACAAAACAATATTCTGTAGTGTTGTATACTACATACCTACATACACACTACACTAACTAATGTACAAAAATACAAATTTCCGACTTCTAAATAATATTTTTCCTCTTTCATTCTCTTAACATTACTTATATTTAAATATAAAACAATGAAATATAACCTTACCATAATAAAAATCTAAAAGACAATATATTTAAATAAAATAGAATAAAATAAAATAAAATAAAAATACTAGAGCTCAAATGAAAACATTAAAAAAGAGTTATTATCCATCTTCATTAATTCTACATACATACATATACATACACACATGTTTCTAGTCGTACTTTTAATGGATTCAAGTGTAAATACATATTTCTAGATATATTATAAGTAGTACAAGCAAAGAGACACATTATTTTACTTTTGTATACTTCCTTAGAACAATAACATTTTTAAATATCTAAGTAAAGCTTTTAAATTTTGTTACCGTTTAATAAAATTTATTTTTTATAAAGAATACAATTTTTGCCATTTGTTTTATTATACCTATTCCTATTTGTGTTATTTATTTATAATATTTAGCTCAAATAGTTTACAGTGCAGTAGTACACTACATATTTAATTATTAAAGATTAAAGTATAGTTAAATCTACTTAGTATACAATAAAAAAACAATAAAATTTAAAATACAAATTAGGTATATAGGTCTGTATGTTGACTCGCAAATACATACACGTAAATTTGGGCAAATTTATCCAAATTCCTGTATGTTTACTTTTTTATTTGCATATACTTTGCAAATTTATGAGAAATTTAAGATAGTTTAGAGTTTAAATGAGCCATCAGAGCTCTCTCTTAAATAAATTTTTGCAAATGAAATTGCAATTTGTAAAAATTTGCTGTCAAATTTTTATTGTTGTTTTAAATGTCAAGCAAATATTTCGCATTTAAATAAAAAGTAGTTTATCTAACCAGAAAACTTATTTATACAGTTTTTAGACTAACAAATATTCCAAAACAAAGAAAAAATATTTAATTTAATTTTTTTCAACAAAAATATTCAATAATTCTAGAAAAAAATGTCCAATTATTTCAAATTTATTAAAAAATCTCATAACCTAAAAATCAGATAATTTTTGACATAAAATTTTGGATGCAAATTTTGCGTATGTTTACTTTGTTTTGCAAATGAGATTGTTTTCACTGCTGTTGCAGAATTTTATAATCAAGTGATTTTTCATCTCATTTGCAAATTTTTGGAAATAAAAGTGAACATTCAGATCTAATGTAAGGTTATACTATAATACATTTTTTAAAGAATTAATGTACAATTAAAATTTAATTTTACTAACAAAATATTAATTTCATATAATTTAAGTCTTAAGGTATTTTTCAGATACTGAAAAATTTATATAATTCTAATACTTAATACTAACTATTAGTATATTAATATGGGTTCATATTTCCCGTAATAATTGTTATGTGAAATGTATTGTAAAAATATTTGAATAGCGTAAGCGAGTATTTGTATCAATAATGATTTTATTTATATGTATTTGAAACATTGCCTTGTATATTGTTTAACAGGCTGGTAGATTAAAAAATTTGAGTAAAAATAATATCCAGCTTATGGGTAAATCAAATGGACATTTTTCTTTTCAAAAGATATTACTTCTGCCAAAGTTTGGACTAAATTTAATTTACCAATATGGAAGGAAGAGTTTAAGCTATTAATATCTAGAGCCGCATTAAGACATTTCAATGCTTTCATTCATAATTTTAGAAATTAAAAAAATTCATAAGCAAAATTATTCTACATACAGGCTTTCACTTCAACTTCTATCAGAAGACCAAAAACATCTCACACACAAGACTTGCTGTGTTCAATAAGTTTAATTTGACAAAACAAACATAATACACATTAAACTTATTTGAACACAGTAAGCAAAAAATAAAATGAGAAATATAAGAACACAAAATTAATCGGAAAAAAATTAACGTTCAATTGTTATTGTAATTATAGACGAAAATAATACGAAATGTAATGTTCGAAAAAAAATTTTAATATGGAAGCCTGATACAGTATACAAGCAATGTTTGAAAGTTAAAATTAATTCCACGTTTAACGAATTCAAAAATAAATAAAACATCAGCTCCTTAACATCTTTTCCACAGAAGACAGAGTTGTTTTAGCCTATGTTCATATTGTGGCAGTCTTGAATCATCATAACAAGCCAAGGTGCAATCTAAGAAATTTCTTTTGACCAGTTTCTATTCTCTGTATATATGTGTGAGTTATAAAATGGAGAGACCAAACATGTCAGACATATTCAAGATCGGTTCTAACGAAACATGTATACAATGATTTAAGTATGCAAAAAACGTTAAACTCTTTTGAGCAACGTCTCAATAAAGCCCAACATTGAACTAGCTTTATTAATGATATTAACGATATTTTCGTAATGGAGCTTGAATGATAATTGATCATTAAAATTAACTCTTTGTTCCTTAATTGAATAAACTCTTCATAGGTTCGCCGTTCAAGCTAAATGGTTGAGTTCGACATTTTTAACATATGATTTATTAAAATATTTGGCAAAAAATTGTTATTAATACCCCATTCATAAAATTTTTGTGTAGGTCATCTTGTAGCATATAAACATCTTGCATTGAAGTTATTTTATTCAAAATATTCAATCTTATATTTTTATTCAATCTTCATATGATCAGCGTTAATTTTGAAAATACAAATGGTATTAAATGAAATTTGCTATGAATGGTATTGAAGATGTAGAGCGGAATAAAAAAATATAGCTAGCCCCTATTTGTGAAATATGATTTTAGCCCATTAACTTAAACATTTTGTTCAGAAAATCCTATTTTTTTTTTAATTTTAGTATTTAAATATGAATTTTTAACGAATCTTCTTATCAAGATCTATACGGCATTTCATTATTATTCTAAGGTTATTTTATGTAAAATTTGAAATACCGGCACTATTGAGAACTTTTTGGAACAATTTTTTAGAATTAGATAAATTTTTACATACTACATATACATCCAGTATCTACTATGATGGATTCATATACCCATATACCCTTTAATTGCCTGCTTTAAATTTTATTCTACATTATACTTTTATTTTTTAATTCAATTCAAAGTCAAAGTCATTATTATTTGAAAGAATAAAAACAAATTCTGATTAAATTTCAAAATTATGTATATATATATTATGTACATGACATAATATATATATTATATGAATATGCATTTATCTACAGATTTGTCTAAAAAATTATTTATATATACATATATTATTGTCACGGAGTTTTCCTGTTATGAAAAGATTCAAAATGATTTGTGAGATAGTTTGTGTGTATTTTTTATATTACATTTTACAAGAATCTGAATGTAAAATTAAAATATTTACATTACCTATATTTTTATTTGAAATTTGAAATATTATCTCATCACATACACACCTTGAATCCCATACATCATACTACCACCTTACATGTTATTACCGTTTCCAACTTTATGCTTTACGACTATATTATACAACAATAGAATTTTTAATAACCTTATATAAATATAATTTAATCACATGGGTATGTATATAATTTAAATATATATAATTTTATTTATGTGACTAAATATTTAGACAAATACAATAAAGTCAACAAAAAAGAATACCTAATATATATTTTAAATAATAACTATAAAAACAAAACAATAATATTAAACCAGAATAATTTATGTTTAAAAGAATCTAAAGAATGTAAAATCGTAGACGTATAGAATAAAGATTTATATTATTTTTTTTTTTAAATAAAAATAAAAAAAAAAATTCGCCTGTGTGTTCCACATTAGTTAGTAAAGTGAAGTTTTCTCCTAACACCTTTAAAAATAATTAAAATTTGATTTTAATGAAAATAAGATTGCCAGATGAATTAAATTTGAAATTTAATTGAAATTTTTACTAAATAAATTTTTAACTATACCCAGGATTAAATTTATAAAATTATTCTTAGAAACAAAAAAAATAAATAAAAATAGATTGTAAAATTTCATTTAGACTATTATTTTAAGCAATTTACATAAACTGTTCTAATCGATATCATTGTTTTAATTTATTATAGACAATATTTTATAATCTGTACAACAAAAATTTCAAAAATATTAAATTTGGCGTTTGAAACATAATAGACCCACACAAATAAATTTTACTATAAAGTCTTTCCAAAATATAATTTCACACAATATTTCTTGTATACCGGTTTTATAGTACAGTTTTGTATATATAAAATTTCAGTACTAACTTTCTAAGATTTTAAGCCATATCTTGATTTCTATCAAAATCAGTATAATTTGACTTTTGACAATTGTTGAAAAAAATTACGATAAAATTAAAGTTGCGATTAATCTGTGCATTACAAAAGTTTGGAAAATAAAATGAAAGATAAACGAAATACACAAAATATATGTCGAGAAATGAAAATAGAATAAATTCTGTAAACCCAAGAAGTGAAAAACATAATTTCGAAAAAGTAGTAAATTTTATATAAATTTATATTTAAGATATTGCAAATACAAAACTACTACTAGTTAAATTAAAAATATAATTACACTAAACAAAGATATAATATAAAACAGTCCTAAAAATAGTGTAATAATTATATAAAACAATCTAATAAAATACGTCTTATAGTGATGAAATAGTGTAGTTATGGAAAAAGATTATTAGTAAAAAAATAAATTATCAATTTTGTAAAAACAAAAATGTTGACGAAAAATATTTGGTCCTAAAACACTGGAAAATTTCGAATTTATACAAAGAAATAATAGTAAATCAAAAATTTAGGATATTGAAGACAGATATTAAAATGTATTGGAATTATGAGTTGCATCTACAGAACTAACAACAAATTAATGTCATTCTATACAAAATCAAAGCATATTCGGGCTAGAGGTAGACCAGAAATAAAATTAAAAATCATTACTACTGTACCTATATAGATTCAGGCATTATAAATTTAATTCAACATTTTATTAGGTTAAGTAAATAAATGTATAGAAAAAGAGAATAAAAATATTAGTAAAGCAAATTTGAAAATTCAAATTAAAAAAAATCGGTAATAGAATAAAATACATTCAAAATTGCAAATTATACTATTATTGCAATTGTTTCAAACTAATTCAGATTTTTCTTATACATATATACATAAAAAAAACAATTCTAGATTTATTAATTCTGCAATTAATGTAAATTAATTATTATATTCCACTATTTTTTTCTATTTATTTATTCAACTGTATTTATTGAATCTGTAATGAAATTGACAATAATTCAAAATTGAACAACAATTGTTACCACTAACTAACTATATGCTATTTTACTAAACCTTACAAACTTTTGCACTTATATTTTGATCAGTATTCAAATTTATTACAACAATATTTATACAATATATAATAAATTATTTTTGCCAATTAGATTTGTTTAAGTGATAATTTTGAACTTGGCAATTAAAATTCGACTTTCGTCGTGCTTGAGAATACCTACATTGATGAACAAAATATATGTTACTTCCGAAATATCGATATTATTGTAAAATTAATTTATTAATGAAACGAAATTCACCTTTAATTAATGATTTATTTAATTAAAATATATTCTACCGTTATTGT
Source organism: Argyra leucocephala (assembly GCA_963942445.1). Classification (NCBI taxonomy): domain Eukaryota; kingdom Metazoa; phylum Arthropoda; class Insecta; order Diptera; family Dolichopodidae; genus Argyra; species Argyra leucocephala. Next base: position 31,078,356 of record OZ012679.1, on the reverse strand, counting down.
TTAATAATTATTCGATTTTCTATTAATTATACCGGATGTTCAAGAGCATGCGTATTAGCTTTTTAAGAGTTTCTTATTTTTGAAGTAGAATCCGACAATTACCTCTTTCCGAATTTTGGGCTTGAAACCCCTTTTCCGATCCCTCCTAGAAGTTGAAAATATCATCAATACATAGAGCACCTTTATTACCTCTTTTAGACTTAGTTAATAAATTTTTTTTATTTTAAAATAACGGCACCTTTTCCTATTAAAAAGCTGAAACGGATGCTCTGGAACACCCGGTATACGATTATTGGATATATTTTATTTTAGGTATATTAACAAATCTTTGTCAGACTTTACTGAGATATACCTACCTTAAGTCACGTGATAAAACACTATATACGTCCGAATGAGCGACGGGGACATTTGAGGGTTAAAAAAAATCTTATAAATTTACAAACAACATACTTAAAGAGTAGTAGCACCTACATTTGTGAAGCTATGAACCTCTAATAGGGTTTAAGCAATCCCTGTAATAAAGTGTCTTCAAAAACGTATTTGTTTCAGGTACAGAGTGCTTCAGAAGAGATAAATAAAAAAAACAAAATCAGGTTTTTCTGTAAAATATTAACATAACAGTACATTTCCATGTCATTCGCTTTTTCTTATTTTATTTCCAAAATGGTTTCAGCAACTCCTCTACCTAGTTTAGTTTTTGAATTATTCAAAATAAAATGGCTAACTTGGACCCATATTGTATATGATCACGTGACCAAAATTATGTCTCACCAAAGCTTAAAAAATATATCTAACAATGTACTGAAAAAAGAATATACCCCAGTTATTAAATCATAACACAAACAATTCATTTTATGTTTTAATTTCAAAAGTCACGAAGAGTTGGTAATTTGTAAATTTGTTTTTTAAAAAGATGAGATAATTAATAGTTAACGTACATTTATAATATACCTACGTTATGTACTAACATATCATAGTAACTATTATGTTTATTTGTTTATCTATTATTAAAACCAACCACTATCATAATTAATAAAACAAAATATACAACAATAATAAAAAAATAAAATTTATTAATGAAAAATCATTTTTGACATTGTTGACAACCTTATGGCATAGCGTGGTGAGTAACTAACTAATTTTACTCTATAATTCATATCATTTCATTAAATATACATACAATATTATTGTTATATTATATACTATTCATCTATCTATCTATATCTATTCATTATAATTATTTTTGTTTTCTTTCTTAGAAGACAACCTTTTTAATTAAAAAGTATTGTGAGACCAAATGATTCAATCTGACGCGACCAACCGACCCAATTATAATATCAACCATTTCATTACATTTAAAAAAATTTTAGTCACACAAAAAAAACATCGTTAAAAAAAATTATTTTAATTCAAAAGTTTTAATGAAGTCAAATTTTATTCCTATCTATCTATCTATCTATCTACTACACACATACTAAGTTGTTTAATTTTTTTTTTTTTTATATATTTATATTTGGATGACTTCATGTCTGGTTTATATCATCTTTATTGATTTTTCTGATAGCTTTAGAAGATAGAAAAATATAGGTTCATCTTTTCTAGTAATGGCTTTGAAAAAAATTATTATTTTTTTTTTTAATGTACAAAAATTAATTAATAGTTAGGGAGTTTAGGGAGAAAATTCTCAGAATTGAATGATCTATACAAAGTTATTTATATATACGCACACATTACATTTTTAAGCTTTAAAAATTTCAAAAATAAATATAAAAAAAAAAATTAGTATTATAAAAATATTTTATTTTATTTCAAGTGTATATTAATGGTATCTGTAATAATATGTGGAGTTAAATTACTTATTTTACAAGTGCTTGAGAATTGTTATATATAGTTTAGAAAATGTATTAAGTTGTTAAACTTTTTGAAAATACTAATTTACACACTTTTTATTTGTACAGTTTTTGATAAAAAAATAAAATTGAAAATAACATTTTATCACGTTGCATAAGTACGCAAGTAAATAAAATATTGGGATCGTCTTACATTTATGTTTTGAACAGTATAATAAAAGATAAATGATATTTTGAGATACTTATGCTTCCTGGAATTTGAAAAAATATAACTTGCTTTCTAATTTGTGATTTTTTTGTTTTTTTATATAAAAATCTACAAAAAAATTGTTACTTCATTCAGTACGTTAAGTATTTTGTATTCGTTTGTAGACATACAAACACAATGGGATTTTTAAACTTATTCTGTTTGTTTTAAAATTTTTAGCAAAATCTTTACGAAAGAAATATTTTATAGTCATTGTAGATTTTGAATTTAACTAAATTATTAACCGTTATAACATTTTTTCGTTTTCATTTTACTAAAAATATAACTATTGTCGTACATTGCTGACTTATCTAAAATTCTAAATGCAACTTTAGCTGCTTTTCCACACTACGCATATGTTATTGTATTTCACAACGATGAAAATATGTTGGATTTAGTGTACAAACATCTTATATGCAATATAAAAATATCATGACAAATGAAAAATTAGAGCAAATGAATGCAAAATCTACAGCCGTAAGGCGATCATCTAGATCCAGCGCACCATACAAAAATAAACCTAGGAACACTTCAAGAAGTCCTGCTACGAAATTTCCCAGTCAACGACACTAACAATATACTATTTCCATCACAAATTTGGCGAGAAGGCCCGCCAAAAATAACCAAAACATCGATCATTCGAAAAACTAGTCAGTCAGTTTGAGGTGGACGAGATCCAAATCGACGAATGTTGCTGTAGAATTTTCATTCTCGATCCAAAAACCAAAATAAAGACACCAAAAGTGAAACATACCTAGAATTTTTAATCTTTACTTAACGTTGTTCACCTTAAAACGAAAACTTGTCTGCTAAACAACAATATTATAGCACAATCGGATGGTTTAAAATATGTTTGTATGCATCTGAATTGCCGCCTAAATTGGAAAAAACACATTTTTACAAAATTTTTAAATATGCTGTTCACAAAAATATACTGGTTGTACATAAATAAGGTCATATACTTAAGTCTGTTTGGACATATGGACATAAGCATCCAACTTTAGGGAACACCGAAAAGTTCAATATTGAAATTATGTTACGTTGATGTTCCATCTTAAAAATTTCATAAAAAAAAAACTTAGATCTTTCAACTTCAACTGAAGGTTCAAGATTAAATTTTTAATAAAAGCAGGAAGCTTCATCATTAAGCAATTAACTTTTTAATATACATATATACAAATATAAAAGAGCAAATTTAGTATTAGGACTATACAGTGGATAATAAAATTAAGTGAAATGAATGGATTGGACGCATTTCAAATGTGAATCTATAAAGCAATTTTCAAAATTTCATGAACAGATCATGTTTAAATTAAAGAGAGGTTAATGATAAGTGAATGACTGTATATCGAGAACTAACTATACTTATACTAAATATAAATTGTTGTAATATTTCATATTCCAAACATGATGTGTGTAGAAATGGGCAAAACTGTTATTTAATTTATTTATTTATTTAACAGTGGACCTACAGATTAATCTGCAGACCAACTACAGACCCTTTTCTCTTTCGGAATGTTGAAAACTATTATTTTTGAATTCTATTATTTCTAAACAACAATAAAAAAAATAATACTGCGTTACTCAAATAACAGTTGACTTACACTTTTAACAGACATACCAACCTATTCTATCTTTTTTAAAATACCTATCAATTTTTAGTCTATTAAAAAATTAAACTTATTTAGCGCCTGAAAATGCTTTAGCATGCTGTGATTTGTTGTGCAGGAGAAAATTGAACTTAATAGTGCCAGAAATCAGATTTCATGGCTTCGAAACGTGCACACAAAATGAACCAAAATACAGAGTATTAAAAAAGTAGCAGAAATTACCAACAGACACAAATTATTTCCAAACTTTAATATCAACGATAATGTCATCATGCTAACATTATCTAAACTCTATATTAAACTCTACATATTTATCTCTTGAATCAAGTAAAATATGAAGAAGACTACATAGTTTTTACAATATTCAGTGATGATGTGAAAAATTCTTTCGATGTGTGCATTATTAAAGAGATTTAAATAGTCTATGAAATAACGTAAAAATTGGGGAAGTTCTTACAACAATTGGTCTAGTAATATTTATGTATATATGACGAATCTGAATATGAAGTTTTTTTCGTATATAAAATGGAGTCGGACGGTTTAAAGTAGATAATTCAGTAGAGATAATATTTCAGACAAAACATGCAGTTTATTACTATACGAATTAATAAATGCATATATACAGGCACTAGGCAGAGTCAAAAGCCCCAATTTGGACTGTCAAGCTAGTAAAGAAGAATAAATTTTGAAAAAAAAAAAATTTATTCAAATTTTTAAAGAAGCCTTCTTCATCTTCTGTCATTTTTTGACTCAAAGTGTACTTTTTTCCAAAGTCTATGGAATGAACACTCTAATTTGCTTTATTGAAAATATGAAAATTTGTGATGCTAGCATCGTTATAAATTTACAAAATTAATAAAAAATTGAAAATGTGAAAATTTTATTTTTTTTGTGATGCTAGCATCGTTAAAAGTTTACAAAATTAATGAAAAATTGAAAATGTGAAAACTTGATAATAAAAATTGAAAATTTAAAAATTTGTGATAGCACCGTTAAAAATTTACAAAATTAATAAGAAATTGAAATTTTCAAAATCTGAAAATTTTCGTATTTTTTTGTGATGCTAGCATTGTTAAAAATTTACGAAATTAATGAAAAATTGAAAATTTTTAAATTTTGTGATGCTAGCAAAATATGAAAATTTTTGTATTTTTTTGTGATGCTAGCATCGTTTAAAATTTACAAAATTAATTAAAAATTACTCTCAAATCTTCATTTTTGAACCGATTTCAATGTTTTTTTAACTGTTTTACTTTGTCGAAAGAATATTCTAAAAGATAGAAACAAAATAAAACCATTTTGCAATTTACACAGTACATACAATAGATTTCAAATTATATTAAAATTTTATTAATCAAATTATATATCAACAATTTTTCATCATTTTTTATTTTATCCCAGTGACAAAGGGTACTGGACCAGGTCGAAAAATCTATCAAAGCATTTTTTTTAATTGCCTTCGTCGGGAATTGAATCTGTGTAGACCCCACAACCAACGTTTAAATTTTGAATTTAGACTTAAATACAAATCAATAATTTTACTTCTCCAAAAAATTATCTGCACCACAATTTTAAGTTCCAAAAATATTTTCCACATACAATAGTTACGTAGAACTATTTTTCTTTAATTCTCTAATTACATTTTCCCTCTATAGAAAATTCTACTGAAGTTCCTTATGACAATCATTATTCATAAACGCTTCATCCAAAACTATTTAAATTTAATTTAAAACTTTAAAACAAAACAAAACAACAATAAAAAAAAACGTTAAAATATTTTTTAAATAGATTCTATTCAATTCGATTGCCAAATATGGGTTGAAAAGTTTTTGTAACTGGTATTGTTGATATGAAACGATATTTAAGAAATAAATTTCTAAATATGGTTATATAATACTCGTAATAATAATAATAATAGTTAACAATAATAAAAAATACAAAAAAAAATTATCAATATTAGTTAACTCATTAGTTTGCGGTTTTCGCGATTCGCGACATTGCATAACACATAACAACAGCATTAGTTTCGCTAAAATCTTTAAAAGCTTTTAAAATTATTTGTTAGAATTTTTTTTGTTTTATTTTTTTTTTCTTTAATAGAAAAATACAAAAATTTAATATTAATTAAATGTATACATATATAAATTAAGGTCATTGGTTGATAATACATATTGTAAATAGCAAAAAAAAATTAATTTAAGAGAGTAAAACAAATTAAATTTCTTAATGAAAAAAAAAAAAATTAACAGGTTATTATTTTTACCATGATTGGATTCTCTATACAAGTCAAAAATTATCAAGGTATCTATATATACATTACTTTAAACATTGCATTAAATCTTATACCATTTTAAGATTATTTGTTGTTGTTGTTGTTGTTTTTCGATTAATTTATGGGAAAATGTTTTTCTATTTGGTTATAGATATTATGCTTTAAATGATTAAAAACATTCAAAAATTAAATTACACATATTAATTTAAAAATAGATACCAGTACACATGTACAGACATTAATTAAAGAGATTAAATATACAAAAACATGATTTTTTTTTTTTTTTTTGTTGAGTCGGAATAGCAGTTTTCAAATAGTAAAACAATCAATAATAAAGTATAAAATACATCAGGTACGTATACGAGTAGATATTATTGTAGTGACCTCAGTAATCTAGTGGTAAAACACTTTTGTCTATAGATTTTATTAATTGATGTGGTTTAAATTCCATAAATTGTAGTGCAATTTTTACGCATAATCAATTAATTACTGGTGATAAGTAATTAGAAATAAAAAACATTGTACCAATATTTTTGTTAGATAATATTTTGTACTAACATATTAGAGACAGAAATTATCATTTTTTATGGAATATAATTTTAATTAGAGATGTAAATTGATGAGATTAATTTTAATAAGAAATGAGATGTAGATTAATTTTAATAAGAAATGTAATTTGAATGTACTTGTATCGGCTTTGGAAAGAAATTATAATAATATAATAATCCCTTATTTCATTTAAAAACTTATTAATTACAATTTATGTATATTATTTAATTTTATGCAATTAAACAGTTTTAAAACTAAATGAAATAGTTATGACGTAAATCACCCAACACTTGAAAAATCAGTACCCCACAATGATGGGGTTGAATTAGAAAATCTTGGATAAAAATCAATACAACCAACTGAAACCGCCTGAACAACCGAAGATGTATACATTTAATCGACCATGTTACCCCGTGGAATGCAAAGACCAGATTATGAAATATATAATTTTTTTGATTCACTTTGCAAGTTTGTTTCAAAATAGTTACATTTTTCCAATTGTTTTACATTTTTATTTTTGAAAATTAGGTTAAGGTGAATTCAGAATTAATTTTTTTCAAACTGATATTAAATAAAAAAACAAAATGGCGAAATCTAGAGTTTATAATGAATTACACAAAAAATAATGATATACAAACAAAATAGTTATTAATGATTAATAATAATAGGTGCCCCAAAGTTTGGAGTCAATAATAAACATATTTGTTTAATTCATGTCATTTATTGTGCCTGTATTAAATTAATATTTCATGTACATATTAGGGCTTTTCATAAACACATACTGCAAAAACAAAATACTGTAGACATTTTTTTTTTCGACACTTATTAAAATTTTCTGCATGTGCAGTTTTGTGTTCTAAATAAAAACAGCAACACAACTGATTGATTATGCTTTATTTACTATATAAATTTGCAGTTTTCCTGGTTAGGTAGAAATATTTATGAACTCATTGAATCTCATTTGCAACATTTTGTTTATATAAACAAAATAACTGTCAACATAGGCAATATTGCCAATTTTGCTTGTTTATGAAAACCACTATAGTTTTGTTTCTAATAATTATATTTGCAAGTACTTATCTATGTCTTAATCGATCAAAATCGATAAAGTTTGGTCTGATACCCTACTAAATTTGTAATTCTCTAACCTTTGAAGCACATTCTGTTTATTATTCTATTCTAAATCACTTGCATCTGTTTTTTTTCATTTTATTATTTATTATAGAACTTAATCTAATCTAAACTATAATTTAAAAATATAACTAAACTAGAGCTTAAGCTATGACTAATACTATACGCCTACTCCTACGATTAAAACTACAACTGAAACTAAGAATAAGACTATACTATATTACAGTTAGTTAGTTAAGATAAACATATTTGCTAAAATTAGAATTCAGAAAAAAAATGTATTTGCAGTTTGGTAATAGTAATCAGGTAAATATATAGTGCTACCGCTGAATGAACAGAATAACAAGCTTTGAGCTTCTCAAAATGATGGAAAATGATACAGAATTACTCCAAGTGATCAATTGCAAACATGAATGCTATTTTCGACATATAATAATAATTTATTTTCAATTATTAAACTAATTGCCAATGGAAGTATCGAATGCAAAAGTATGTTTTAGAAATTGCACCAAATTGATCTACACAACCAGATTCAGTGAGAAATTTTTCCAGTACATTCTAATAAACTCTAAATGATTGCTTAACTTCCAAAAATTGAATAAACAATTGGATTAAGACTTCATCACGAAACTATCAAATTGAATATATGGGAAATAAAAAAATAGAAAAAATCGAAAAATAAAATATATGTACAAAATATAACAAATTAATATACCAATTAAATCAAATCTATATCAGAATGTCATTCTAAATAAAAAAACAACAACAAATAAAAACGATAATCCTATTTTAAAATAAAATTAAAATTAATTCTAATCCATTTAAGCTTTTTACAAATTTTAATCTATAAATATACAGGGTGTTTTCATTTCAGTAGTCAAGCTTACATTGAATGATAACAGCGTTGAAATGAACAAAGACTCATATGGAAAGTGGGATCAATTTTTAGTCCTATATAACCATATTTTTAATTTATTTATTGCGTTATGTATATATACATGAGACGATAAGTCTCTACAAGAGTATATGATAAAAAAGAATGTAAATTCATTGTACTTAAACTAACTTAATAAGCTAACATATAGTTGATTTTGTTTAGTTTTAAATTTTATGCCTATAAAGTCATACAACCATAAGTATGATTTGATAAAAATTTAAATAAAATTAAACTACACTATTTTAAAAGACTTAACTAGTTCTTGACAAGTTTTCAACATTTGACGGATATGCCAGAAATTTGATAAAAAAAATACTTGCATAACATAACATCGTAATTCCTTGCCCACATAATATAATTAAAAATTGCAGTACCGTACTTAATGTACGAAATGATATTTCTACCTAAGTTATACTGTCAAGAACATAAAAATAAAAGTTAGCCTAGATTGTGACTAGGTTAGCCACAATCACTAATGAAGGAAGTATGTTTATTTGCAACAAAATATTAAAAATATTTAGTGAACAGAAAACTGGCAACAATTAAATTAATTCATTCAAATTATCACTAAAAATAAAAAAAATCGATTTTAAATTAAAAAAAAAAAAAAACATCTAAGAAAGGACAAAAATAAAATCGTGATTTTAAAAATATTAACTAAAATTTATTACTTTAATTTGTGCGATATTCGAACTAAAAATTCTCTAAAGGACTAATAATAAAACAACACTATCCAACTACCATTACAACACAGTTCAATGCTCATTACTGAATCGAAAGCACCCTGTACATACATATACTATTTATTTAGTATTCTACTGTCACTTTTATAATCATTTTAATAATAATTTAATTTAAAATTTAATTTACAACCATGTCTTCTGTATATAAATTAAACCTTTAATAATATTTGACGGACAATTGAGTAATTCCTTTTGATTACTTATATATACATATATATATATATATATATATATATATATATATATATATATATATATATATATATATATATATATATATATATATATATATATATATGAATATAGTTCTTCTTAATACCTTGAAATTATATTTGTATTTAAATTAAGAACATATTTTATTCTTTTTTCTTCTTTATTTTTGTTAAAATAAGATCTTAACCCCACAGTCATGGTTATTGGTGACTCTATTTTCTATTACATAATGTTTTTTGTATATATGTATACATATTTCTTTTTTTCATTCAAATTCATAAAATGTATTATGACATAATTTAACCGGCGAGTAAAATATAATTGATAAGCAAATAGAGTAGAGGACATTGAAAAATAAATAAAAAAAAATAAAAAAAAAATTGACAAAGCAACAAGACTTGAAAAAATATTGTTCGTAAAACATATGTTCATATATGTGATAGAAATAACAAGATGAAATCAAGAATAACTAACGAAAAAAAAAAAAATGTAATCATAAATTTTCTAAGTGCCTTGTTTATTTCCCCTCAGTTATTATCAGATGATAAAATTGAAAAAAAAAAAAAAAATGAAATAAAAAAAAAACTAGGGCGTTAATAATAATATTGTTACGTACATACTAATTGTATGCTAAGTTCAAAGTTAAAGAAATTACGTTCTAAAGATGAACTTGAAATTGAAATTTCTAATTTCTGGTTGGAGGAAATTTTATATTAAGGTAAATTGAATCGGTAATATTTTTCATTATTACCGTTAATATTATTTTTCATTATTACCGTTAACATTGCTCGGATTTATTACCGTGCGATATCGAAAGATTGCACGAAAGTTATATTGAACGAAAAATTGTAGAATATGTATTGAACTTATATAAAAAATGTCTGGTGAAGGAAGAATTTCGATGTCAAGAATGTACATGTATACTATTGTTCTGGATATATTGATCTGGTAAATGTAATCATCTATATATACGATAATAATAACATAAGTCTCTCATCATATTAAGGAAAATTGTTTGAGACTTCATCATATTTATGGTGTTCATTAGTCTGCAAATTTATCTACAAGTCTGCTGAAATAAATGATAAATAAATCAGATTTTTTGTTTACATCAAAAAATTTGTGTACGCACAAAAAACTACACAATATGTCGGTAGATATTCTGCCCGAACAATAAATCGTGTAAGTGTGTATTTGACTTATTTCTTATTATATTTGATATTTATAAATTTACCTAAAATTTAATTTAAAAACTTAGCTCAAAACAATTTTATATTTTTCTATTTATGCTCCTATTCTAGTCTAAACTATAAAATAAACTATAAATGGTTTTCAATTTATTCAATCAAACTTAAAATTAAAAAAACATCATCTGAAAAAACAAAAAAAATATGCTTTTTATATTATGTTAAAGGATTTCACCATGTGCCGATTTACTATCACGATCGATTTTGACAGCTAAATAACCAATCAGAATCAATAGTCACGCAAAAAATATAAACGAACTTTATTTTTTCCGTGATGGTGTTCACACATACCAACCAAGAAATTAAACATTATGACAGTCAATATATTCAATTGCAGCAAAATAATTGTATGTTGTATTTTGTAAATATTTCTATGTTGTTATTATTGTGAATATTTTGTAAATATTAATTAATCTAAAATATAGCTTCATTACACAAAAATCACCATACAAACTTGATGAGTAACCCTAGCGAAAATTAAATTAACGTATTTATTTTAAAATACGTATACTAAAACAAATTTGATTCGGAAATACAAAATGCAATAATTGTGAATTACAAAAATACGACATAAAAAAACCGAAAAATTTTACAATATTTTATATTACTAATTGTTTGCATGTCACTAATTCCAAATTGTATAAATTGGATTTTTGGAACACAGGAAAAAATTTCAATGCTTCATCGCAAAGCGCTATTCTTTTTTCTCTAATTTTAATTTTATATTAATTATTTTTATATAAATTTAAAATATTTTTGGATTCATAAAATTTATCTAACAAATTGTTCAAAATTATATTCAAGTCCATTTTTAAGTAAAAATTTTGTTAAATCTTTATTTTTAATATTAAGTACGTCAAATTTTTATATTTATTTTAATTTTTTTATATAAAATTAATACATAATTACACTAGAAACCTGCGGCATCTTCGCACCTTTTACATCGTGATGCCGACAAAGCACCTGCTGTAGTAAGGCTAATCAGACATATTTGATTTTTTTACAAATAATTTAGGAGGGTCAAAATTTCGATACACTAGTATACACTAGTTGTATATATATTATCTTTATATATAAAAGGCACTATTCTTCCAAAATAATGTCACTACATTTTGACAAACATTTCAATGTCAAAAAAATTTTATACGTGCTTAAATATAAACAAAAAATACTTTGTATTTGTATTGAAATTGTTTCAAAAATTTTAAATTTAAGATTGGTTTAAAAGCGGTTTAAAAACATTTTTTTTTTTACAACATGGAACTCGCCAATACTAAATTTTTTGTTTACTCATCAGTCATCACTTTGGATTCTTTAAACGCTTTTGGGACATCATAAATAAATCGATACGATCAAAATATTTATTTTTTCAATATACAGTTTAATTTAATATCGTTAATTTTAATGACACTGTTGATAATTTTGTTCTCAAATTGAAATGTTTATATTAAATAGACGAAAGTATATTATGAGAAAATAAATAAATGTTGTGTAAACAAAATAAATAATTACTTGTTAGTAATAATAACAATTCATTGTTTACAAAAAATTAATAAATTTGAAATAATTCAAAATTGTGATAAAATTCTTTATTTACGGTAGCAATGCTTTGTTTTGTTTTTATGTTTCATATCGCAAATTTTATGATCGTTTTGTGATTCTGTAACGGTTTTTTTTTATTTTAAATTTACTATTGCAGGTTGTTTAACATTGCATATAGAGGACACTTACCCTCTATTAACCCCACTCTTCTATTTCTTCTTTATTTGTTGTTATTTTATTTAGAACCGACTAATTTTAGACAACATTATTTTAAGTGCATTAATAAAATATATTGGGGCTGAAAAAATACTGCAGAAAAAAATTTTATTTTACAGAAAGTTATTAAAATTTGAATTTTCTGCATTTGCAATTTTGCAGTTATATTAAACAAAAAAAAATTTACTTTACAAAAGTTTCTATATTAATCCGAAATTGCCATTGTAATTCCATTTGAAAATCTCGATTTCGGCCAATTTCGGCGATTTTTGGTCTGAAAAACCCATTTTCCGGTCCTTCCCGGAAGTTTAAAATATCACTAATAGATAGAGTTTAAAAATTTTTATTTAATTTTAAAATAACGAATCTTTCCCCTCTTAAAAAGCTGATACGGTTATAAACAACAGCATTATATACATAAAAAACTGATTGTCATGCGCTATCTACTACAATTTTGCTAAACTTCATTTGCAACAATTTGTTTATGAACAAAATACTTGTCAATATTGCTTGTTTATGAAAACCATTTTATTGTCTTATAACAGTTATAACCATTGTAATATTTTCAAATTGAAATAGCTGATAAATCTGAATAGTTCAAATCCATGCATCCAGACTGCCAGGTTAGATGATATATCAATAAAACTAAACTGGTTTTTACCAAAAGCAAAAATTAAAATATAAGCCGATAGCCCTGGCAGCTAGTGCTTGTTGTAAATCACTATTGTGCATAATTTAAATTTTTATTCAATAAAAAATAATAAAAATAAAATATAGTAGGTATATAGTAGGTATAAGTTTATATAGTAAGTAATATATTAGGAGACAAATTGCACTGATTAAGTTTATAAACCAGCTGGCAGACAAGTAGAAATTTCACAACTAAGTGGAAAATCAATTACCTCTTAGTTCTGATTTTTTGATGCCACGATTGGACTGATTCATCTATTATTGTTAATTATTGTTTTAAACGATTACTCGCAATTAATTCAGTACTAGAGCCAACCTATGTTTGAGGAAGTCAATAAGATTTTTAGCAGCAGTTTCTAATATTCCAAAAACTCACTATACAAACTAGGTTATAATGCAAAAAATAATTAAATTCATATGTTGTCTATTTTCGTGATTTTATCGACGATCACGTTGAATAATTCATAATTATTTTGTTGAAATAATTTAAATACTCGTGTAGTTGAATTTAAAACTATTATTATTAAAAACGAAATTTCATATGCACCTTATAAACTTTCAATTTTTCGTAACTTGATTATTTCTTGTTTTTTAATAAAATTAGATTATAAGTGCTAATTATTATAATATTGACATATTGATGAGCACTTTAATAACTGAGTTGAGATTCAGTACAGGTTTAATAATTTAAATAAATGTTTGAGATCAACTTTTTTTTTTTTTGTATTTAAAAATTATTTAAATAACATTACTTGTTGATTTTTCTGATCGTAAAAAATGCTTTCATTTAAACAAAATTTTGATTTAAATTAATAATGAAATTAATGGCCATATGACCATGAAATTTATTAAATTTTATTATCTAATTTCTAACGTTTTGTTGAAACAATCCTTTTTAATGAATTAATTAATATTGTTTACTTTTTTTAATTATATTTTATAGAAATAGACACTAACATTTTTTTTTTTTATTTAATTTATAAATTACTACTATTTGAAATGAGTAGAGATGTTTTTATTTTGTTAGTATCATAAAATATTTAATTACTTCAATAAAAATGTCGTTGTTTTTTTATTTGTTTTTTATTGTGACAAAAAATCGATAAATGTACTACGAGATTGTCGTATTTTTTTATTACTTATATAATAGAAATCATTAATTTGTATAATAGTTACTCTATTATATTATTACAAAAAAAAAGAATAACAAAAAACAAAAAAAAAAACAGAATTTAATTTAAGACACATTGTGTCATTTATATGATGACACTTTATATCAATATGGTGGTGTAGAGAGATGTTAAACGCTTTATTTAAATATTTTTATTAAAATAGAAAGTTATTAAATTTTGAATTTTCACGCTTAAAGAAAGGCTGTCATATTTCAAAATTTTAGCTACATAACAGAGCATACAAGTTGTACAATACAATCCCTAATGAGATGAAAGAAATTATAGTAATATAAAAAATTCAAAATAGAAATAAATGTACAAAATTATTGTTCAAAAATTAAGTTCATATTGAATTATTAATTTGACTTAAGTATTTAGTACAAAAGGTTTAGTTTATTGATATACATTTTATCTTTGATTTTATGATGTTTAAAATTAAATGATTTTGTTAGTAAATCTTGCTTTTATTGTTTTGTATTTTTATTGTCCTACTCTGTTTACATTGAATTATATTATTTTGTATATTTTGATTTTAGTTTATACTGCTTAACTTAGAACATTTATCTATAACCTGTTTTTTTTTTTAGTTTCAAATACAATAATAAAATATTTTTATTATATGTACAATTTGACTTGTAATAGGCACTGTTGCAACCACCATACTTAATTAATTTAACCATAAAATATCTCGTGGTACACTTCTTTTGAATTTCCTAGTTCTAGCATGTTCATAAAAACGTGTGTGTTCGATTATTTGGTTTCTTGCTCTAATCTAATGTTAAAGTGTAGCTGTTGGATCATTGTGAACTGAGAAAATGTGTATATAAATATATAAGTAGTTACTATATCTTCAAATTTCATATGTAGAGGAAAACCATTTACATATTTTATTCATTTTTTTTTGTTTATTATTGACAAAAAACGAATGCTATCATTTTTTACTTTACACTTCAATGACCACATACAATTATGATAAGGGAAGCGGTTTAAAAGTTCAAATTCCAACCGTAATTTTGCAAAAAAACTCTTATCTGTTAGGTGTTTTGTTTTTCGTTATTTTTTATGATATTTGGCAGTGATGATTCAGCATTTATTGTGTTTTGTACTTTGATTCTGACTGCAATGACTGTTTTTTTATTGCTATTGTAATTTTTTTATTTTTAAATATTTTTTTTATTTACAAAAAAAAAGTCAATAATCGATTTAACGTAGATTGGTTATAAGGGAAAAAAGATAAGTGGATTTTAGGAGGTTTGAATCATGTCAGTAACTTTTTAAAATTTCGTAGAACTCACTTGGGAGATTTTCCGGTCAGTTTATACAATACCACATCTTGTATCAAATGACTGACTAATGACCAGGAAATTTGCAGTCTATTAAATCTGATCAATTTCAATTAATTAATTAACAAAAGCAATAAGCCTGATCAGTCGTTGCGTGTTTGTGTATTATTTTCAATTATTGGAATCAGTTTTGTCATAAGAAGTTTTTCGTACAGCTTTTCCTAGAATTGGCTGTAAGCATATTAGTCTGTATGATATAGCATTTTCTCTTGGCTTTTTGGCCATGCTTAAGAACCATAATGATTTGTGATATATTTTAAGAACCATAATGATTTGTGATAATGATTTGTGATATATTATACACATCTAACTTGACTGAATTTTATATATGATATTGCAACAAAGCAATTTGCAACAGACTTTTCTTAATAATTGCAAATTTGAACTCTTTGCAAAAAAATAATTGCAAAGTTTTACAAATATGTATATTAATTTTAGAGAATCAAAATTGTAAATTAGTAAGAGAAAAATTTTAAAAAATTCCTGCATGTCCATTTATTGTTCCCTTAAAATGACAAAATAGATTTTTTATACAAATTTCAACTTAAATGTTAAAATTTGGAACTGAATTTGTAATTTAGAACATTTTTTACCATATGCATAACTTTATATCAAATGTTGTGTCTACCGCTACAATAAAATTGATAACAAAAGCTTGTACATATTCATTTTACGAATAGATAATATAATTCCAGCCTAAGTCCCGCAGATGATAATGAAAAAAATCATAAACTGGTTGAAAATAATAATTAGGTACATTAATAAATTTACCAAATTGCAAAACCGATGTATGATTCGATCATGTAGAATTGAAAACTTAAAATAACATATTCATGATCAAACCAATGCTAACAAGAGGTAGAATAAATCAAGGTATAAGTAACAAAATAACATACAAATTGATGAAAACCCAAAATAGTTAACCAATCGGAAAACTATTGTTTGAAATATAGACTTATAGTGGTCTGCGAACAATACCCGTAGCAAATTGCCGTCTTCTATTCATTCAGTAATTTTCCTGATAACCATGATGAACATCACGATGAAAAGACTAATGGAGTTTCAATTTCTTTCAATATGATGAAATTTAAAGTTGATTTTCTCATATATTCATATAAAAATCCATTTTCAGAAATCTATCAACCATTAAGTTTAACCCGAAAAATAATTTACTATATTGAAGATAAATATAGAGATTACAATGTAAACAAAATTATTTAAGTCGAGAGACAGTTTCAGCTAAATAAATAAAAAAAATATTAAATTTTTTTTTTTTTTAATTTATTGAAAGTCAAAACAAAGAATACAAATCTTCTAGATATTGTTTTTCAATTTCTAGATTTGAAATTAAAGTATAGTATTGAAAATAAAATAGTATTAAACAAAAATATAATTTATTTTTAATAATCGGTTTTGTTTTAATTAAGACACACAATCATTATCATATCAACTGTGTAGGTGAGATTTGATACAGCAATTTTCCTTCTCTCAGATCTGTTGTTAAAGATAACCCTAGCATTTTCACTAATACTATAAAAAATATTATATATTTTATCGACATGTCAAAAAACATGAATTATTTCTGAAACAATGGGCCTATTTTCACGAATCAACTGGATGACGGCTTTAGCTTACGTTTTACACTCTCTTACTTACAAACGCAATTTGTGGAGGGGATTTGATATATTCACGAAAAAGAGAGTGTTCACCAAAAAAAAATTCTTGAACGATTATTACATACAAATACATAGATAATACCAAATAAGAATTTTGAGTAGGATTAGAAAATTTTTATATATTCGCTGTATTATTATTCGTTTATTATTTTAAATAATTTTTATTTTGAAATTAATGATATTTTTACACAAACATAGATAAAAAAAAAATATCATCGCAGTGAGAACAAGTGGAAACGTAAAGTGATGGCATGAAGTATCATCATAATAATTCAGATTTCATTTATTTGTTTCACCTCAATTGAGCCAAATTATTGCTCATATACAGAGTGATTTAAATTATTGAGTAGTGAAATCTGAATGACGTGGGAACAGGTCCAATGTCATTCAGATTTCATTTATTTTTTTCACCTCAATTGAGCCAAATTATTGCTCGTATACAGAGTGATTTAAATTATTGAGTATACTACATGTATCACTTCCAGTTCCAGAATTACATACACCGTTTTCTAACCTTGTTATTGCTAGATCCTGATTATTGTGCGAATTAGTATATGTTAGAGTCTTGATACAAATGAAGATATTTAAAAACTAAATATATACATAGGGTTATTAGATTTAATTTACTAAGAGAGTATAATATAAATTTGATAATCTAGAAGAGATTTAAAAATTTTCTTTAATATTCCAATTTATTTATTATTCTTTCAAACTAACTAACTAATCTTCTTCAATCATTTTTTTTTTTTGTTTCAATTTTTAAATTACCCCTTAAGTTCAGTGGAAATTTAAACCAAAAATATAAACAATTTCTTTTTTATTTATCATCATCATTCAAAGTAAAAATTATTTATTCCATTTGTTTCACTTTGAAATTATTGAAGAGGACATTTTCCTCTTTAATAATATTAAAAGACAGGCACACATAACTTATTTCTATAAATATAGATGGATTTTATAATTGAAATTGAAAACAATAAACCTGCATTATTTCATAATAATTTTCTATAATAAAATGTCACAATTTTTAAATTGTTATTTTTTGTTTACTCATTGTGTTTTCCAGAGTTTTTCAAATTGCATTATTTGAGTTCAAAATTATGAGCTCTGTATAAGAAACTAAATAAAACTTAATGTAGATCACCATAATTTGGATGTATTAGAAGAAATGGGTAGCATACAGAACTTGAAGTACCATTTGAATTCCAATTTCAAAAAATATTTAATATAGGTGAGTTGTGAGTAGAAATATTAGTGATTGCCATCATAAAACAATATTTAGCCTATTTTAATAATGAGACTGCAAAATTTCTTTACTCTCGAGCTCCAAAATAGTGAAAATAATGTTGAACTATCAAATCTAGTATTGAGATGTATCAAAAAACGAATAGAACATATATTTCGATACATTATTTAAAAACAGTTTCTAAAATATTAAGTAATGAAATAACAATAAAAATTTCCTTTAATTCCTGAACATTCACGACAAAATTAAAAATTGATTAATAGAAATATCAAGTTTCTGAAAATATTTCCAAGTAATTAGGAAAAATGTGATAGCTCTGTAGTATAGGATAATAAAAATAAAAATGTGCAATATCAAGGGTTCTATTAAAATATTGAAAAATATATGAAAGGGTTTCATAATTAAATTGTAATTGAGAAACTCTGCTATATATATACAATAGAAATTATGTACACAAACTTATTAACCAATAGACAGTTTATTAATATTAGTTTCAATTCAAATGTGAATTGGTTGGTGTGTTTATACTAAAAATGGAAAATTTCCATTATATATATATATATATATATATACATATGTGTATATTTAATTTTTTTTTTTAATTTTGTTTTATTTCCGTTTATTCTTAAAAAAGTCTGAGTAATTTGTTTTCATTTTTTTTTTTTTTAATGTAGTACAAATATTTTCCTAGAAGGTTTTTGTTTTTACGATTCTGTTTATTTTATTTTTATTTTTTTAACAATAACTATGTAACATGAATTCTAACCCTATGAGGGCTAAAATTGTTGTAATTTTCCATTGTATTTTTCATATTTATTTTTTTTTCTTTCTCTGTTATTTTATATTATTTAAATTGTGTTTAACTAGAAATTTTTGCTTTGTCAGACGATTATTTTAGAAAGAAAAATCAAAACAAAAAAAAGTGAAGTAATTGAAAACATTTTTTTTAGCAAACACAGTACAAAACAAAAATTTATAAACCAGCATTTTAAATTTATGAAATTGAAATTGCATTCGTAAGTAAAAAATTATTGATATTCACAATTTGATACAAAAGAACCTTGCACCGCAATATTAGAGCATCAAAGAACAGTTTAATGAGTAAGACAGTAATTTTATAAATAAATACTCGAAATATTGTAGGTATTGTAGTATAAACTTGCAGTACCGTATTTAATTCAGCACGAAAAGGGATTCTACCTGACTTACTGTCAAGAGCACAAAAAAAAACAAGTTATATCAGAATAATAATAACAAAAGTAACTAATAACAACCGAGGTGGTCAAAACATAACGTAGGGTCGTTAGTAGTAAGTGTTCTATTTTCATTTTTATGTAATAACTTAATAACTAAATTCAAATAAAAATTTTGAATAATTTTTGAATTTTATTATTAAAAGCACTTTTATTATTAAAAGCAGGCTAGTCCTTAAGGACAATTTGGGACTGCCTAATATTCAGATAAACAGTTTTAAAACTTTTAAGCTCGGAAGTTCAATATAATTCGAAATATTTCGTTTTTACATTTCAGCTACCCTATCCAGAATTTTACACCACGATTCACTACTGTAAAAGTACATATATAGAATACAGGTTTTATAATATTACACATATAGCACAAAGATGATAATTATACTAAAAATGTATTGAAAGAAATAAGAAATATTCGATACTAACAAAATTAACAGACTTTAAAATATATTTTAAAAAAATAATGGTGATAATTGGCTTTAGGATTAAATTAATTTCGTTCGAAGGGCAATCATTGATATTATTAGAAATAGATTAATGAAATAATTATATTGACAATAATTAAAATTTATTTGCACACAAATAATATTATAGATATAAATTTAAAATTATTATCTTAGTCAGTTTTATTGAACTGTAACGAAAATCAAAATATTTCGACGTTGACAACATTTTTTTGTTGTGTTATTATAAATTACATAAGCAGAATTACCATCCATTTCGTACATTAAGTATAATTCTGTAATTTACTACATAAAATGGAACGAGTAATGTTTTTCGAATATTTACAAATTTATTTTATTGTATTACATTAATTGTATGCGGAAAAATATTATAAAGAACTTGGACTTCTTAAATAACATAGTTATATTCTTTTAAGATATATTTCTATTTTATTTTATCTTTAATACAATCCAATACTCAATTTTAGTCCAACATTATTTTCCTCAAACAGGATTTTTAAAAACAAAGAAATTTTGATTTTTTTACTAAATATTGTTTGAGGTACCACGGCGGACCTCTTTAGTTTAAGTATATCGTATATGATGACAGACACTGACATTTTTAACAGTTATACCATTATTAGAAACTGGATTAGAAATTTACTTATCTTACAATAATATGTATATACGCTATGAACCATCTTTAATACATCCAAATTTTATAAAACTTTATAATTTTAAGAATAATGAAAAGAAAAAGGCTCATAACCCATAACCAATAACGAGATGAAAATATATCAAAAACTAAAAATGTATTCAAACTTCAAAGAGATCTTCCAAAAAAACGATAAAATATTAAGTTTCGCTACGTCTCCTTTTAAACATCTATCATTTAAAAAAATAATAATGAAAATCAATCGTGAAATGGAAACATTTTTTTAACGATATTTCATTATGAAAAATTACTCAAAAGATTATAGACTCAAATATACAAACTCAAAAAACAATTTTTTTTGCTCAACGATCAGTGCATTAAAAAAATGTGATATTTATTTTATCTTGAATTCAAAATCTTATGGATACAAAATCAAATAAAAAAAATCCAAATATACAGTATCGTAATAAAATATTTCTGAAATTTAAAATTTTTTGAATCCAATAAAAAAATATTTTTGAGTTATTTTGCATTTTCAATTTTTTGGATAACTTTTCATAATAAAAAATTGGCTAAAAATTGAAATAACAAAAACCGGCACCAAAATAAATAAAAAATCACGCAATAAAAATGTTACCGTGTTTTCTTTAATCCCGCTTTATGTTTCCAACAGTATATTTCACATAAAAATAACTGTTAATCTTAAACAAGAAATATGTATGAAGAATTTCATATTGGATTTTATGTTTTGCGATTTGACGGTTCGAGATTTTAAATTTTGAGTGATTTTAAAATTTTTAATTTACGAAGTTCCATTCTATTTTCAACGTTTTGAAAAACCTGAAATATTTATTATAGTTATATACGTATGACTATCATCATGAGTATACTATTAAACTCATTATACGCTCATTATCAGTACAAGTATAAGTAGGTAGGTAGAAATGCTTCTGTAAAAGTAATTAATTAAGTAATGAGCACTATAAGTATAACAATGAGGCAGGTAATGACAATGAGTATAATTTTATAGACTCATATACTGTTATGGAACATTAAATTGCATCATTAAAATATTATGCCCAATATTTTGGGACAATTTTTCTATTCTTTTTTTGAATAATCTTATACTTTTTTCTCTGATATTTTTTATTTCTTATCATATTTCACAAAACCTTCAAATGGAACACTTAACAAATTAATAACTCAAATTAACTATATAAGTATGCACTTAATATACTTACAACAATATTATTTGATACTTTTGTAAAATAGAACAATTTCTTACCTGAAACGAAAAATAATAAAAAAATTATTAATAAAAAATTTAATTTCAAATGGAATAAAAATACTTTTTTAATAATTAATATAAAATTTAAAAATATTTAATGTAAAAATTTTTATTATTATTGATTCTTTATTTAGTATAATTTTACTATTCTTAGCAACTAGTTTATAAAATTTTATATTGTTTTTTTAAAATTTTTTTTTAACATAATTAATAACAGTTTTTTAAAGATATTCAAATTGTTTTCAAATTTTAATTCATTTCGTAAAATATTATACAAATTTAATCCTTTATATAGTAACATATTCTTGGTTCAAATGTAAAACAAATTTAATTCATTTTCATTTAATTTCATAATTAATTTCATTTTAAATGATCTTAAAATAAATATATATATCATATGTTCATATTCGGTATGAACTGTAGTCTTCTTCACTATGTTGCTCAAAATAAAATTATTCAGTTTGATATAAAAGTAAATCAATATTGAGAGAAAAAAACGTCTAGAGGTTATAACTCCCACAAAATTGATACAAACTTTCTTCTATATAATTTTTTACTTGTTTCAGTCCACCTAATATGTATTTATATTTCGTTATTACAATTGATAAACCTATATAATATAACTATTACAAAAACAAATTATATTTGCTTCAAAGCTTCAAACATTAAAAATTATCTATTCAAAAACTTTCAAAAGAGACTGTCAATGTTTCAATTACAATTTTACTATACCATTATACTTACTGCATTTTGTTAAGTACTTAACGACAATATCATCGACAATTTTCTTTAACTATATAAAAACCGTACTGTTAGTTTTTTAGTAAGTTTACATCTATAAAATTTCTTTCAACACCATATAGGAGTACATACATATATACATATATCTACATTATACAGCCTAGAGGTTTCAAGATAGTAAATAAATAAACGTTATAAATTTGTAAGGTAAGTAAACTAAAAATATCATATAACAATATAGTACAATATAGATATATACATATAGAATAGCACATAAAAATGATTAGCTTAAAGTGCGTAATATTAAGTTAAGGTTTTCACCTCTATATCGATTGACAGTTGAGAACGTATGGTGCAATACAAGGTAACATGAATTTTATATATTTTTTGTTTATAATTTTTTAAAGGTTTTTTTACTGTTTTTATTTTGGTGTTATTTTGTTTTTATTCTTTCCTTTTTTTATTCTTTAAGAAAATTAAAAAGCAATAAAACATTATATGTAGGTATTCTTTTTTTTTTAATTTCAAATTAAAAATATTCTTTATGGATTTTCATTTTTTTTTTCAATATCGCTTTAGGTACCTTTTAAAGGTGAGTACATTTAGTACACTTCGATACTTTCTATAGTTAAAAAAATAAAAATAGAACTTTCTATAGATACCAAGTTTTAAAAATATATTATTTATTTGTTTTTTTTATTTTTAAAACTTGCTCGTGGGTCAATGGAAAATCTCCACAAAATAAATTAAATAGGTAGCCATGATGTCTTAAATAAATATTTAATAAAGACAATGACAACAATGTACTACTAGTACATCCAATCATACATGCATATGTACACATATAATATTTAGATAGTAGAAATGTGTGTTTGAAATTTTAATAATAGAATAAAAATTAAAGAAAATTAACGATTTCAAAAATAACATAGTGCTTAAATGATGAATGATAGTAAAGTTAATAATGTGATCAAAGCAGTAACAGATAAATATTAATTTTATTTCATTTTGTCTATATTTTTATTATTATACGCTTGCAATACACGCCAACCGAAGATCAGTATGAGAAAGGGGATAAATTGTAATAAAAAAATTAAAAATTACAAATTTTATTTGCCAAAATTTGGTCAAAATCATTTTTTAGTACAAAAACCAAATAAACCAAATATAACTTAGAAAAATTAGATTTTCGCTATGTCGATTTTTGCATGCAAATTACAAGTTAGTCCAATTTATCATGAAAATTTTTTAAGGGGTGATTCGGTTAATGATTTTAGGAAAAAAATTTTTTGGACAAAGCGACCCATTTGGAAGTTTTAATTGGGCCACAGGGAATTAAAGAAAATCGGATTGAAAAATCGGATTTTTTTTTAAAGTTGATATACCTAATTAACGGTTCTTAATCAGAATTTTGCAAGCTAATATACAGAGTAGTCCGATTTAAAATGAAAATTATTTAAGTGGTGCTTTCGTGGATAATTTTAGAGAAAAATTATATTTAACAGAGGCGTCTATTTTTAAATTTAACCTGATAGGCTATAATATGGGATTAAAGAAATTTGAAAAAATAATATCTAACAATTATCCACTACAATTCCGAGTAAATGCAAGCTGGAGTTGAGAAATGCTTTTTTGAGCTGATGTACCTAACTAACAGTACTTATGAAACATTAAAATTACCGTTTCGGAGTAATAGCTGTTCAAACTTATAATTTTACTATGAACAACTTAAGTGTTTGTGAAAACAACTTTGCAATACACAACTTTCATGTCAGACTTACCGTTTTTCAGAACATTTTATTTTTCCAAATTACTTGAATGAATTAATCAACCATTAAAGAACTTTTAGGTTTAAACACCCTGTATAATTTCTACAAAAACATATATTCATTTACCTACAAAACATAATATTAAATATTTTAATATATGAATATAATTACTGCCATAAAAAACAAAATATTACAGGCAATTCAAACTACTGTCACAATTTTTTTATAAATTATACCTTATAAATCATCCGCACAAATGAAAAACAAAAAATTGCTTTTCCTATGAATTTATGAAGGTTTTAAAAATGCTCAATTATTGCTTCGACTTCTAGATACATCATCATAAGTATTATATGTATGTAATAATATGTATGTAAATATTATGTATCTTAAACTTGGATTTAACGGTTTTTTTTACTTTACTTATTTAATTTTCAAAAACAGAAAAAAAAAATGAAAATAAAAAACGAATAAAAAATATCATACATAAAAAACAACAGAAACAACAAATAAAAAATCAAAATTGATAAATTTTGTGACATATTCAATTTACCAATTTATTTATTTAGATAGATATATAATATATATATATATATATACACAAAATGTCGCCATTCATAATCGGGGGAGACATATTATAGTATGTAATAGAAACTATATACGATTCAAATTGAATATTGAAAATTAAACCGTTCGCGTATCTTCAAAGTGCTTTGACCTGCGCAGATTTTTTTTTCTTTTGTTTTTTTTTTTTTTATTGAAAAACAAAATTTACTTAAAATTATATTGTATGAAAATCGTGTGCTTTATAAAATTTGTCTTATGATAGTATAATTTTTTTGTTTGTTTTGTTTTTCTTATGATAGAGATAGACACATAAATAAGCGCAGATTTATTATGAATTAACGTTTAACAATGATTTAATCCAAGCTTTGGAGATATTTTTGTATTCATGAATTGTAAATGAAAAAATAAAGAATTTTTCGTAATGAAATTTTTTTTTTACCAATTTGTTTTAATCTAGGGAGGACATGGGAAAATTTAACATTAAACTTACTTAACGAGTAGATAAATTTGAAGTTAATAAATATAATGACAAATTAAATTATTTTTTTTTTGCCACCAGCAACTCCTAAGAAAATAAATTAATTTTAATTTTGTAACTATGTCTATATGAATTAAAGAAGAGACAATTGATGTTATAAATTAAAATTCAATTAACTGTAAATAAATCTTAGAATATTGATTTGATGTATCATTTAATATAACAATAAATATAATGCATTTAATATTAAATTTTAAGAGTTCTGTCATTTTATAGGAATGTGGACTATGTTAGAATGAGCTCCGGGGTTATTGGTTAAAACTAGTTATAAATTTTGATGATGAATAGACCTATTCCAAAGGGGTTTATTATTTCAGTGTTTCGCCATATTGCTTAGATCTTCGTAGGTATAAATTTTGTGTAGGCTATCAAAATATGCCGAAGATATTGAGATTTAAAGGAAATTTTTATTTAAGTTATATTAGTAAGGAAAATAAGTTATCCGTTTTTAATTTTTCAATATTTTTAAATGAACCAAAATCAAATTCAATTTTGACGTACCAATAACATAAAGTAACTTGTACTGATTTAAAAACTAATATAAATAGCATTAATTAATTATGAAAATATTATTGGGCGAAATTTAAGATATAATTATAGAAAAAATTGAACATTAAACGAAATGAAGCAAATTCCAAAATTTTGACTTATTAATAAAGATCTAAATAAGTAAGCATATAAGATATGGCTTATAGCAATATATAGGAACATAGGGAACATTCCGAATATAATATAAAAATTAAAAGAAGTGAAAACATCAAAATGTATAATCTGTAAATGTATACATGAGTTTAGATTTTGGAAAACAAAAAGAAAAATAATTTGTTTAGAAATGTTTCTATCAGAATTTTAACATTAAATCTTTGATGAATAACAAATTACTTACATATACTTTTTGGTTATTGATCTACACTCTTAAGAAAAACTGAAAACCAACAGTTGTATAATTAAATTTTAAGTTTTTTCTAAATAAAAAAATGTGAACTAATTTAACAACTTTTAATTAACTAACTAAAAAAATAGACTAAGACTAACTACATATTGTATATAAGATAGAAAAGACTTAATTGTTGGCTTAAGTGTATTAATTCATAATATATGAAATCAATTAAATGAGCTGAAATAAAACAGCTATACCTTTTCAACAAATATTCTCAATTTGAATTTCAAACCAGCTCTAGATAGAGTGTATATAAATAATATAACAACAGTCTATACACAAGCTGGATTCAAGATGTATTTAATTTATTTAATAAATTATAATTAATACATTTAAGACTCAATGTTTTATTGTCATCAGCCTTTCTTGTGAATAAAGATTAATAACCAAAAATTGTATGTAATTCGTTAATCGTTAAAGACATTTGAAACGTTAAAATTCTAATAGAAAAACGTTTCCAAATAATTTAATTTTATAGAATATACAAAATAAAAATCCCAAATTCATACATCTATCTCTCTAAAATTCATATTCCATTACGTTAATAATAACGGTAATAATATACCTGAATGATTAAATTTATTATTTTAAATCCGTAATATATACTCTTTATATATATATATATATAGATAGATTTCTAAAGAAAATGCATACCCCATCAAATCTTATTAAATATTTATCATTAGATAAATTATTTGGTTGGTTGGCCACCCACTCTTTATATAATAATATCTAATGTATATATCATATTAGAAATACTAGGTATACCAACATTGTCGTATCTTAATATAATAATTTTTTATATTAAATTTTTAAGTATTATGACTTCTGAAAATATTATAGATAGATATATATATTACATACATATATAGTATATACATACATATATGTGAATATTTGCATGAAGTTTATAGAAAAGTAGTTAATAACTTTAATTGGTTTTTTTTCAATCCGATAAACTTAAAAATTTTGAACTTAATTTTTTAAAATTAAATAAAAGGGCTGATTTGTGTGGGATATCAAGTGGGATATCACAGCAGAATATCAAGTTTATTGTGTGCGACTTCTCAAATATTATATAATATTAAATAGTTTTTTTTTCGATCTTTGAGCGTCTATGGCACACAGGAGAACATCAAGTATGTTGTCTAGCTGATTTTTTGGTTAACAAGAACTAGTTTCAAATGATTGTACATGTTTGATAACTTGAGAGATATTTTTAAATTACCTATTTTTAATATATTTAGTTTTCTGCGTTTACAGAACACTTACAAAGAAGGGAGTTCCTGAAAAAATCATCAACATCATCAAAGCGATGTATGAAGATGCAGAGACAACAGTTCAACACAGAGGTAAGATCAGTGATCCATTCTACACCAATATAGGAGTTAGACAAGGATGTCCACTATCTCCACTTCTCTTCAACACAATACTAGACGACATTCTAAGAGAAGTTTGCACTGGAATAAACGGAATAGAATGGGATCTCTTCGGAAACTTAGAAGACTTAGATTACGCAGATGATGTATGCCTCATATCAAAAAATCAAAGGGACCTACAGAACAAAGTCAACAGATTACAGGAAGAAGCAAAGAAATCGGGACTGGAATTAAATATCGAGAAAACCAAAGCAATGAGGACAAACAATAGTTACAGTGAGCCAATAACAGTGAGTGGACAACAGATAGAATACGTAGAAGAATTCAACTACCTGGGGTGCATTATAACATCAAGAGGAGGTGCAACAGAAGATGTCAACAGCCGTATAAATAAGGCAAGAAGAACATTTGGGAGCCTAATGAAGATATGGCGGAGCAACCAAATATCGAGAACAACAAAGCTAACAATATTCAGAGCATGTGTTAAGTCAACATTAATATATGGCAGTGAAACATGGCTCACTTCGGTCAGAATCAAACAGAAGCTACAAGTATTCATCAACAAGTGCTTGAGAATTATATGCAGAATATTCTGGCCGGCAAGAATTAGCAACGAAGATTTATGGATGATAACTGGAGAAGAACCTATCAACAGACAGATAAATAGGAAAAAATGGAAATGGATAGGTCATACACTAAGGAAATCAGAAAGTGATATAGCAAGAAGAGCTCTAGAGTGGAATCCACAAGGACAAAGGAGACCCGGCAGACCATACAACACATGGAGACGCACAATCGATCAAGAATTAACAGTCAACAATTATACCTGGGACGATATTAAGGAAGTAGTACTCAACAGAGAGGAATGGAGGTTCACTATCGAAGCCCTATGCTACCACGCGGAGTAATAGGAGAAAAAAAAAAAAAAAAAAAAAAAAAAAACTTATGTATTCGCCATTTATACCGGTCCAGATATGTTAGAAGAAATTGTTATTTATCCACTAGTGGTGCCACATATAATTTTAAGGGCAAGTTCAATCATTTCAATTGTTGTTTCATTACAAATTAAATAATTTTATTTGAGATCAGTTTTTATTGGGCAATTATAGATTTCACTTTAAATGAATTATGTATAGTTTTTAATGATAAATCAAATTAATAAACATTAATAAATTAAATTTTTTAAATTTAAGATACGAAAACAATAAAAATTTCTGGTATAAAAAAGATAGTATACCTAAAAAATATCAACGTTATTGAACTTTTTTTGTAGAGAAATTAATATTTTGTTCTGTATCTTATTAAATTATTGACACAAGTGCTAAATTGTAAAACAAGAATTTTTTATAAATAAGTTAAATATTTTAGACGTATATATGTACTCAATTAATTAAATACATTAAATAAATAAACAATTTCAATTAAATTTAAAAATTCTTTACAATTACTATGCATAAGAATTGATTATAAAATCTTGTTTTAACAATACTAATGAGAGAAATAAAAATTATTTACAAAAGTTTATTAATTAATTTATTTAATCAACCAAAAATAAAAAAATAATAAAAATATTTTAAATTAATTTGTTTTAATAATTTTAATTATACGTATTTTAATTAAAATTGTTAACTTTAATAAAATCTTAATTTATTTCATAGATAACATTAATTACTTCCTCATCTAAATTACGACATTTAATATTTAAATTTATCATTTTGATTGTTTTTAAATTTAAAAAATTTCTAAAATTCCAAGAAATTATTTTAAGTAGTTTGCAAAAAATTAGCCTGCTGAAAATATCTCTAATGACTGAAGTATAAATAATTCTCAAAATACATATTTATAGACAATTTGTGCTGATCTAAGTTCTGTATATATGATACCAAACTTAATTACTTATTTTTTTTTCTTTATTAATTTTAATTATAAAATAATACATTTGGAATTATAAAAAAAAATTTAAAATAAATTTAATTCAATGATCAGTTAGCTAGCACTGAACTAACTCAAACTTTAGATATACATGATTTGATTACCTAGTCCACAAGTGAGCCACCATGATCAATCTATACATATCTAAAATAAGTATCTTTAATATAATATCTCCTAGTTATAAAATACCCAACAATTTGAGCCTACTTTTCGTCAGACCTCCCGTAGACTATCTTATTGTGTATCTTAAATGTATCTTAAAATACCAGCATTGACAAAAAAAACTTACTATTTAATTACTACCTACCCAACCCATCCATTATCCAACTAAATACTTTCGTATTAATCAGAAGCTATTTCCTAATTTTTCAATCTATTAATCGGATTTTTATCTTTAGTGATAATTTAAATTAAATATTTCAATTGTTTCGGTTCACTAGCAATAACTTATTTTAATATTTGATTACAAATATCCATATTTCGATTGATATAACTGTAAGTTATAGTCAGAAGCACGAATGAAGGAAGTATGTATGTTCCGAAGTATCGATATTATTGCTATTTCTTAGTTTGAACTCAACATAAATAATAAAAAATAAAATAATATAATAATAATAAATATAATAAATAAAATAAATAAAAACAAAATATATGACTTTATTAAAAAAAAATTAAAATTATTTAATTCTTACATATGAATTATTGTATTGTGCTACTGTATAACGATTATCTAATTTATATCTGTATTACAGTCAAATCTATAAAATAGTACGAATAGAATTAAATAACAATTTTCATAACCACCAAATTAAATTATATATATACTAATTCATCAATTTAATTTCCAAATTTAGTTATAATTTCCACAATAAAATAAAATTGTATTAAATACAAAAATAAAATACGAATAAATGTACATTATGACCAAATAAATATATAACAGGGTCAACCGGAAAATACAGTATAATGGAAAATTAGGTGAAATCTTTGCAAAAATTACATTTAGCAAATTTAGCAATTTTATTTAGTTTTTGCTAATTTAATTAAATTTTTAAATTTTCAAGGTTTAAAAATTAATTTTCATTCTTTTAAGTCTAAATAAAACTATAATATAAAAAGTTAAAATTATTTGAATCAAATATTTAGCATAATACAACGGTACAAATATATAACAATGGATAACTTTGAACTCGACTTTGATTATTAAGGTTATACCTACATTCTTTCTTCTGCATTGTACATAATAAATTTTCTAATATGTACATTTGTATGTAAATTTTCTTATTGTTTATAACTATAGTTGTTATAATAAATTTTGCACAAAGTGTTACGGTCTTTATCCTATTATTTTGACAATATACTTAAAATATAAAATTTGAAATTGTTATTAAGATATTAATTAAATTTTGATTTTGAAAATTTTGGTAATTTTTATAAAGATTATCTTGTAACTGTCTTCCACACGAAAATGTGATTGATTCAATTCTGTTTACATATATAGATATTCCACAAGACAATGTCAACGCAATGGAAATGCTGGTTAATGACATATCAATTTTTATAATCAGTTGTAAGTCTACAAAAAATTTTTAAATTATTAAATGTCATTTGTTTTCAATAATATAACAAACTGGAACTGGAGCATAAATCTAAATAGATTGAAATCAAGATACATTTATTTTATCTGCGTCAAAAACTTCATAATATTCCTTTTATTTGATCAATGATTACCTAAGTCAAGGATAATTAAGTCATTTTATATTTAAAATTAATTTTGATGCAAAATTGAAATGAAAAGAGTATAAAATAAGTATAAAAGAACACTGAATTGCCAGTAGAGAATTATTCACAAATATATGTAGGTCATAAAGGGTTGACATACAGCAACAAATTATATACTGTTCTTATAATATACATTCGTAATAAAGTGTTGTAATTTTAAGTTGTTCTAATACATACATTCGTAAAAAATTTGCAAATAAATTCGGTTTGCTGAAGAACTAAAAACGTATGTAACTAAATACTATAATAAGTAGATAACAAACGTATGAAAATGACAAGATGACAGTAATACCTTGAACAGAATGAGCGCAGCCATCACTCAGTCATTGCGCAGAAATACTACTTTAAAAGTTGAAACATATGAAAACATATGCAAATGCACAGAATGAAAAGTTGTCAACGCAGCCATCGCGCAAAAGTTGAAAAAGTTTTAACTTCAACGCAGGAATTCTACTTTGACAACTAATAAAAATATTTTTTATTTGAATGTGTATGTAAAAGTGAAATTATTGTGTGACTGTAGTACAACACATTAATACAAATTGAATTGTTTTTTTTATATTCATTTCCATATCATGTAAACAAATCATAAAATAAATTTAAAAAAAAAAAAAACATTAAGCGGCAGACCTCAGATATAATATAATAAAATTAATTTATAAGTTTATAACAAATATTTAACATTTATTAATTTTCTTGAAAGTTTATTTTATAAGAAAAAATAAACAAAACAATGTCAGTTAACGCTTTCAAAATTTTGCATTCTGTGCACAAAGTTAGATTGCTGCGTTTTTGACATTTAAAAACTTTGTTGGTTGGGTGATGGCTGCGTTCATTCTGTTCTAGAGGTAAATCTACAGAATAATAAATTTCATCAACATCAATGTTGAATTGAAGCACTCTCCAGTATCTCTTTAATGTGAAAAAGAAACCCTAACTACCTATAATTAATTAACGTTAATCGGTAAGGGTAAACAGCAGATAATTTTATTGGACTAAAGTCCCACTCACGATATTTTCAATAATTCCAACATTATAAACCGTTAAAAAATAAATAAAATGTTATTGCATTAAAATTCCTTATTATTTAATTCCCTAAATCTAGTACTTTTCAACCTAATACCTAGTACCAAGTTTTCGCAATTTAATACAAAATTCAAAATTTCAGTATGAAAATCATAAAAGCCAACATTTTTTCTAACCACTTTTTGTTTGTTGAGGTACAATTATGCTTAAAAAAAACAAAAGCCGATCAAATGCTCTTTTGATAGCTAAAGTTGATCCATTTTTTTATTACTTTCAATTTCTTCTCTACACCTTTCTTTTCTCACGGAGGTGACCCTAATATGTCAGGGCTGACATGTAGGCTTCTAGCCCTTTATGTCCTCCTCCACCCTCAATTTAGTCGACCCTTTTGATAAAGGCCTATAGGTTTGAGGGTTCTATCCTGCAGAAGCTTTCTGAGGTTATGTAGTGCGTTTCCAACAACCTAAATCCCAGCCTTGAAAGACCTAGGCACTCTCCTACAACATGTGGAGAGTCCCCTAAACATATAACCTATTTATTATCTATTCCTAGTTGAATAGTCAACTGACCACCCTGGCACCGATAGATAACCGCATCGTCAGATGTTGTATTGTCATTGTTCAATTGAACTTGAAATTAGACTTAGTTTATTTAGATTAAAGTAAATAATATCATTTAACAGGCTTTGTGTAAATAATTGTTCAATTCTAATATTAATGAATATTAATAAATATTTTGATATTTGCGTAAAATTATATTATATTTTATATTATATTTCGATAAAATAATCTATTTTTTATTGCTTTACAATTTTTTTTTTAGTACGATTTTTTTCTAATCTATAGTATCAAGTCTGCAACGAATTTAATATCTTTGGAAAAAGTCTTTCCGACATTCTTATCCTCATATCTTTTATTTGTTTTTTTTTTATAATAAAAACAAAACAAGAACACGATTACTACACGAAGTACAATGCTATGGTACACACGAACTTTGGTATTGCACGAACTACAATACTCTGGCCTCTGGTTCAGTCCAGAAAAAGTAAATGAACAATTACTTAATATATTGTTATTAACTAATCATATTCTTCTGAAACTTGAAACCATATTTTTAGAACTAATCTAGCCCACGGCGGTTCAAGATGAGCATAAACAACTTTATTTGAAATGCCGATTGTCGATACTAACCGCATTAATATTTTTAGATCCCCATCGTCTTTTCTAGTAAAAATTTATAGTTAAAATGTACAAAGGTTTTTAACCTAATATTGGCAAAAACAAAAACAACAGTTTTTTTTTTAAATATTGAATGACCGAAATTTTAAAAATTAATAAAACCGAATTTAAATTCAAAAAATTGAAATTCTTTTAAATTATAAAAAGTTTAATAACTCAAATCGCGTTTTATTACACATTTAATTGATATAAGTTATATATATATATATGTATGTACTTGATTATTTATTATTAAATAAATTATTACCTACTAAATACATAAATAGATATTTCTTAATTAATGAAAATATTTCAATTACCATTCATACCACATTAATATACGAAAGTATTACATCATTAATTTTTGTTTTTAAAGCTTTTTTTTTATTTTTGCAAAATATCAAACGAAGCCACAAAATAAATACCATTTTTGAATAAGAATTAGGGAAAAAGAAAAAAATAAAAATAAAACTCAAATAAACCACAAATTTTTAAATACCACCACCGTGATTACTTAATACTCATTCATACCAACTAACTATTCAAACAAAATTCTCAAACATTAATTCATATACCGGGAATTGAAAAATAATCAAACAATCACAAAGTGAAGTCAGAGTCTTTATTTGTTTTTGTTTGAATATAAATTGATCGATTTTAACGTTTTGATGATTCATCAATAATAAGTAAATAATATATATTAGAATTATATTTTACATATTAAATATTATAATTGAATCATGATTGTTGTTAGTACTCGTACATTAGTATACATTCATACATTAGTGTTTAAACACACAAAAATCTTCAATTTAAAAATCCGAAAAATCAAAACCAAGTGATTTAAAGTGAAAAATGACGTAAGACAATTTCCTCTGTAACAAAAATGTTAATTCTTCTTCTAAAATATTTACAAGAGCACATCAATTAGAACCACTAAGTAACACAACAAAAAATAGGAAAATGTTGTTAATATGTCAATCATTTTGCTGATGCCTCAAAGTCGAAATAAAACAATTTTTTTTTTAATTTAATTCGAAATTATTTTTGTGCAAGTTTTGATTTAAAATGAAAATTTCAAAACATAGAATTTTATTTAACTTTCAACATCCGCGAATGATTACAAAATCTTAACTAAAAAATATAACAAATGTTTTAATATTGAATATCTTCAGATACTATATAACATGTAAGTGTATAAACATACATAATTACTTGTTATAAAAAATAAACAAAAAAATTAAAATTTTATTTTCAAGTTCGGTGCCAATGAAAATTTCAAAATTAAAAGAAAAACAGTTTTTCTACTGCATTTCAATTAATTGTAATTCAATGATCTGAGTTTTTGTAAATTTAATTAACCAAATTGGCATATCCTAGACATGAAATTGCATTGGACATGTGAAGAATTCACAAGAAGAAAAATTACAAATGAAAACTGTCAAAACAGTGATTTTTATACAAATCTGCATATAAACAAAAGCTTAAAAAAATAATTTAAAGTTATATAATGTTTTTGAAACATGTATACATATGTGAATGTAGGGGCATTATCGACTATGAAAATATTATTAAAAGAACAAAATATTGTTTGAAAAATTAAATCTTATCAAAAAATTTAATGAAGTGTTTCGTACACCAACACTACTGAAACTTATCATATAGTAATGTTGGTTCATAGAAATCAATATGTGAGTTATAAAAACCAAATCAAATATCCATTTCGTGAAAACAATCTTTTCAACTAAACTAATAATAAATAAATAAAATAGGCTTTTCTCGTTGAATGAAGTCATGGCAATATCAAGCTATGAGGGTAGTTATAGTACAGCTTTTTGGAAGTTCTCCTATGTGCTACGAAACGAATATCCAAAAATAATAAAAAAATAATAGAATTTGATTTGTTAATTCACTGCATAGAAGCAGCTTTGTTAATTATTGATTTGTATATCATGGAAAATCAAATGATTTATTATTTAAATTAGCCGAAAATTAAATAATTTATTATTTAATTACTTAAGCCGAATTATATTTCTAGTTATAATATTGGTTGTCATTATATATTTTATATGGTACTACGAATATACTAATATTGGTTGTCATTATATACATTATATACTCTATATGGTTGATATTATGATATGTCATAGAATATATACTTCTCTCTATGGAACTAATGACTTTTTTGCAATTTAAAATACTTACAGCCGTTGTTGAGTATAAAATTTTAATTAATTTAATTTAATGATTAAATTTTTAATCAAATGATGATTAAAAATTCTAAATCTATAGAATAATAATATTAATCACGTTATTTATTATATTTTGGAATTTATTTGACTTTTTTATGATACCTTTATTTTTCATAAAGACAAAAAATACTTCAAAAAAGAAAAACGGTAAGTATAAGTCGTTTTTCATATAACGTTTAAGTATAATTTTCAAACGCAATTCGAAAAAAAGTTATTTCTAATTTTTGTTTCGCATTTCAAAGTAAATATTTATTGTACATATTTACATAGTTTGAAGACAAGAAAAAAATATCATAAATGTATTGCGTTATAGCCTTTTCCCATACATTATTTGCAAATTCACATTTAATTTAATTCCATTATTTTCATTCGATATTACAATTTGGAATAAGAGAACGTATTTATGTATTTATTTAATTCAAATCGTATAGGATATATAGTTATATAGTCTGTTTATGGGATAGTTAATAGCCATCTCATTGGCATACTAGTTGATAGATATACTAACTGTTAGCCATGGGATAAACTTACTAGCGACACACATACGCATACCAACAGCTATAAGTTCTGTTTCGAAATTTGGGTACTTATATTAAATAATATAAATGCGAAAAATTATATTTAACTTCACAGTAACAAACTCTATTTTATTTTAGTGATACCAAAATTATATTTCCCCAACTCATTTTAAGTCCATCCCACAAGTGGGGTTCAAGTTCGGATCAATGATCTTTCTGTTATAGTGGTAGTCACATGAAAACATATAATTAATATGTATACGCACCATAATGCGTCGACTGTTTTCAGAAAAATAATTATCTAAATTTAATTTATATTGGGGTATAATCCGATATCCAAAACGCAAAATCCCGAGTTCAAAATCCCAAAAAAAAAAAAAAATGTCAATGTACCAAAATTTAAAAAAAAAAAAAAAAAATTATGAAATTTTTTATTTAAATTTTTATATTAATAAAAATGACTTTCTGGAAAAATCAGATATTAACTGTTTTGTATCCAACAGTGGCTACGAAAACAAACATTTTTCCCCAACTTTGTAAAAAGCAAAAATAAGGTTATTTTATTAAAACTTACGATTTTTCTAAAGGATTATTAGGATTTTTTTTGTGAGATTTTGAATCCGGGGTTTTTGATTTTTTTGGGTTCAGTAAGGCTTCCATATGTATGCAATTATTTCATTTGCAAGTTACAACCAAAACGAAATATACTGTTGTTATGCTGCAACTTATTTCTCGAACATTATATTTGTGATTACAAAAATTTGTAATAAAATAGATTTGAATGTAACTATAGACAATTCATACAATCACTCATATAAAACATTGATCCACGTCTAAATAAATCGGAATGAGTTTTCAAGAATATGGGTGAACATCTCAATTTTAGCATATTTTGAGATATGCTCTTTCCCTTTTTCGCTACATAAGTATAAAACTTGTGTTTAATTCAAAAATATTTTTTAAATCTTTTTTAAACTAGAATTAAATTACGAATTTTAATTAAATTCAATAAGTTCATAATTTTTTATAATTTTTTTTAATAATTAAGGTAAATCCATCATTTTTGGGGTGTAAAAATCCTTTTTCAACACTCATACATAATTGAAATATTAAATTTTAAGATAAAATTTTAATTTTCAATTATTTTCAATTAAAAATATTATTTCACTGATTAATTTTTTGAAGATACATATATACATATATATACATATACATATATTACATATATACATATACTTTAATTTGAAATTATTATATTCATAATTAAATATTTTTAATTAAAATAAAAATTATTTAAATATATAAAATCAAAAGAAAAAGTAACTGAATTGCGCCATTTTTTTTTTTTATACTTTAACCGTTATTTTTTGGTGAATTTAAAAATTAATTATATAAAATGAAATTTTAAATATTAAAGTTATAATTTTCTTTTTAATTTGAAAATTTGTTTATATGCTTTTTTATTGTTATTTATTTCGTTTATTATATATATATATATATATATATATCCTATTATATATATATATACAAATACATATATTTTAAAATATTTATTTAAATAATTATTTTTAAAAGTTAAATATCACTAATTATAATATAATTAAAAAAAAAACTAATAATTTTATTACTTTTCTTTGAGCTTCTTCAGCGAAACCAGCTTTATGTGCACGATTTGAAGCCATTTTTAATTTTTTAAAAAATTTTAATAAAAATTTAATGAATATGTAAGTAATTTAAATGAAAATTTAAATCTTAAATGTAATATTTAGAGATTAAGAATTAAGAACACGTCCTTCTCGTCGAAATTTCAAATTCTGACTAATATTTGTAAAAAAATATTTTTTTAATGTGCAAAAGTAAATTTGCTTTAGAAGTAAAAAAGAACAAAAATAAAAAAATTAATTTTTTTTTTTTGTTTAATTTTTGAAATTTACTTTTTAATTTTTCCTTTTTTTTATTGTTTTTCAATTTGTTCACGATATTATTATTCAGTAGAATCAAACTTTTAAAGTTAATGAAATAATAAACATACAGCAAAATACAATGAACAATTCCCCTACTTCATGAGTAATAATAATAGCGCTTGAATATCAGTTTTTTTGCCTACATACAATAAAAAAAATATTAAGATATGTATTTTTTTTTTTATTTATTTATAGATATACCTATATAGATATTATAATATGATACATATCACCTTTTCGAGAAATGACTTTGAAATTAATAATAATAATAACAACAACA
Source organism: Argyra leucocephala (assembly GCA_963942445.1). Lineage (NCBI taxonomy): Eukaryota > Metazoa > Arthropoda > Insecta > Diptera > Dolichopodidae > Argyra > Argyra leucocephala. Next base: position 31,039,131 of record OZ012679.1, on the reverse strand, counting down.
ACAACAACAACAACAACAACAAAAAGAATAAAATTGCATAAAATTCATTTTTGGTAACATTTTTTTTAACTCACATTTTCCATAGAACAAATACAACAACTTTAATTATAGTTCCAAACATACATAAATTAAATTCCAGCTTGGTTATACTTTTTTTTTCAAACAAGTGGAAAAAAAAAACCATATATGTATTCAAATATATAATTTATACAAAAGTATATATGTATTTTTACTTATATCAAAATTTTTCTTAACAACAAAATTCGACAATATTTACACAATAACAAGTTGAGTTGCGATTATCGCGATTTTAATATCGCGGCATTATTATAATGTTCTTGAAAAGCAAATATGTATGCATATATGTATTGTTGTTTTCTATATAGGAATGAAAAGCCAGTAAATACATCGAAATAAAGTTATAAATTCATTTTATACAATCAAATTTATATTTACTTAATTTTTTTATCATATTTGTACATTAATAATAATAATAAAAGAAGACGGTAACAAAAAATTATAAATATGAAACGCTTAGGAGTTCTGAAGAATTTTTAAATTTTATTTATTAAATAGAGATGCACTCACACTTACACAATTGAAATTATAAAAAAAAAAACAAGAAAACAAAAATGACCCATTACTTTTCTTTCATATTTTACCTATTCCTATATACATACACATGCACATCAAATATATAGGTAAAATATACAACGGAAAGGATGATGATGAAGTCATCCTTCTTATGGGTCACCTATTTTTTAGAGGATCGTTTTTTTTTTTGTAAAGAGGAAAGCATAAAAATTAACTTCATAATTTTTTATTATTTTTTTATGTTTTTTTTTTTATCTTTTTTTTTTTGTGATCTTTGAATTTAGGGTAAATATTTTGCCGGCTGAAAATTTTAAATTTAAGAACTGCGAATGTCTTTTTATGTCTTGAAATAGAAAATTTTGAATTGTAACTGAATATAAGTAGAGGGTGTTTTGGAAATAACCAAGAGTGGCATTTTGTAAGGTGATAGTGACAAACAAATAATCACAAATATTTTGGGCATTTTGTAAGATTTTTGTTATAGTTTGGGATAATGACAATTTTTGTGAAATTGAGAGTGACAACAAATTCGTTGTCACTGGCATACGAAATATTATTTTTTCTCTTATTGCACAACAATATATTTCATAAGTGTACAATATACATATATATTTGTCATAAAAATTATTGTTTTTGTTTTATTTTTTTTTATAATATTTTCAATATATTTTTTCTTGGTTTTTAAATATACATTTTTAGTTGTTGTTGGTTTTAGAAATGATCCTTAGAAAATACCGCAAATGTTCGGCAACATTTTTAATCGTTTTTACTTTTTTGTCACAATCACTATCAATTATACCTTACAAAATTCCAATTCAGGCTTAGCGGCCAAAATGATTGTATAGAGGTTGTAAAAAAAAAAACAATTGTAAGAAAAAAACCAATCTCAAATATGTAGGAGTTTTAAAGCTTTTAATTTTTCACTGATGTCGAAATACACTTTGGTTTAAGATTTTATCTATTAAATAACAGTAAACTAGTTAGAACTAAAGTAGCTGGTGAGTACCCGTGAGCACCCATGAACTTACTTAAAACTGATTAAAGTTTTTGAAAGGTTTAAACTAATTATAAATTAAAGAACAAATTTAGTGACTTCCAAAGAGCAATATAAAAAGTTATAATACAGTTTAAATATTGCACTACTATGTTAAAAGCTTTTATAACAACTTCGTTGTAAAATATATAACAAAACTTTTATTACATTTTGGAATACCATTTTAACAATATAAATACACACATACATTTTGACGTTTCAATTATAATTTTGTGTTTTTTTTTTTGTAATAGTCTGACTTTTTGTTTATCTTTCGATTAATTTACTTTTGGTTTATATTTTATTAAATCAAAATTAATATTTCCAGATCTTCATAGGTCGGTCAGCACATATTTAATATTTTAATATGCACATATTTAATATTTCATATTTTAATAACATATTTTTCCAAAATTTATCAATAATGCTTATTTTCCCGCCAAAAATATACAAACCCTTATAATTAAATTAATTTTAGTAACTTTATCTATGAAATGTATACAAAATGTAATCCACATTTTTTTCTTAACACACTCTCCTCTTAATTATTTAACGTTTCCACTACGTATTTTAAACATTTCGGAATAGTGTACAGAGTCCAAAGTTTTTGATATACATTTTGAAAAATGCTACATTGTAAATTTTATTGTTTTACTGTATATTAAAAGTCATCCATTATCATTTGGATTATTTAGAGTAATGTTATTATTAAAAAAATAATAAAGTACTATAGATGCGGACTTTAATCAGCTCTAAATATGTATGGATGCTCTATCTTACCTAATCTAGTTCAAATTTTATACAAAAAAAATAATACAGTGAAAATATTTCAAACCCTAATAATCCTTAAACGCTTAAGAATAGATCCTCTATTTATACCTACAATGTTTTTTTTTTCCAACCCTTTTTAATCACTCCTGACAGGAATGACAGATTATTTACCAAACACTCTGTACATTATAAAAATAAATTTTGAAACAAGAATTTTTAATTCACAATATTTATCTGGAATTTAAAGTGGAAGCAATCTTAAATCAACTTGTTATATTATTAAAATTATGTAGTGTACTCGGAAAGAATAATTATAAGAACTAATAAATTTGATGATGGAATTGTTTATTTATAAAATTTTAAATTAAAAAATATGATTTTATTAGAATTATGATATTGTTAGGTCACAATTTGAAAAAGTATAAAAAAAAATAATCAAATTCGTTGAGAAAAAAGTTGTTTTTACTTGAAAACAGGAAGTAAGAAAAAAAAGATTTACTAAATAAAGTTGTAAGTTAATTGATGAAATTTCGAAAAGCGATATTCGCTATTATAAATAAAATCATTAGTCATGGTATTAAAATCAGTCGTGTATCATTTGTATTTTAATCTAAAAAAAAAGTGAAACTACACTTGACATAATAGACTTGATTCCACGACTATTCTCCACTACCACTTTAGCACACGTTTCATACCCTCTGGTAAGAGAACAAACACATTTTGTGTTGGAAACAAGCTAATAAACTCACAACAATTGATGGGCCAAGATTAACACATTAAAAAAGTAAGTATACAGAAATTTCTACAGAAAATATTACTTCCAAGTACTTATGTACATTTGGCATCAAGTGCTTGTAAATTACTATTATGTATAATTTAAATTATATTCAATTAAAAATAATAATAGTAATGAATAACATATTCCCTCTCCTAGTTCTCGTCGATGCCACAATTTAGTGTTAGCAACCAATAGTTCTGATGACTATAACAGATCATAAGACCTTATATTGTTGAATATGAGCCAAATACATATAATCCATTAGAAAAACTTCAACTACTACTACTAATCTAACTCTAAGGTGCTCATAATAAATTTAAATTGGTAAACACAGTCCAAAACATTGAAATTCTATGTGCAATGGTACAAACATAAGTAATTATCAAAAAAATAATAAATATTACGCACTCTGTTCTATTTTTACAATATTCCGAAAATAGTTATAAGTATTGGAAAACTAAAATAACAAAAATTTAAATTTTCCTAGAAAAAAAAATTATTTGAAATATATTTAAAATATTTCTACGAATTTCTACCACTCACTACTTTAGATATATCAATACGACTCTACTTATTCATAGTAAGCCTATTCATATGCTGACAGATCTAATTGATTACATAATATATTTAAAAAGAATTTAAAAATATTATACCTAGGCTTTTAAAAAAATATTATCAAAATTTTATTCAAGCTTTTAATTATAATGATTTTAAAGTTTTAATTTTATTCATCAGTCTGTTTTTCTACCACCCAAATTTTTTAATTAATTTTCTTATTTTCATTTTTAAATAAGTTCTGGTAATCATAAAACTCTGTCCGAAAAATTGGGTAATAAATTTTTTATTTTTCTTTCAATGGTGCTCTCAAATCGACCTCTTGCCTCTTCAATATAATACCTCTTCCATGGTTTTTTAAACCTGAAAGCCAATCTCTACTTCGTGATGTTGAGCAGTGAAGATGTATCAGTTGTGATTGCAACAACCCATATGTAGTTTGTGTAGCCCAACTGGTCGATTTTGATAAACTTCCCCATAAAAGACTTCTTCGAGGAACTTGGTTCTCAGAAATGTCCCACCCATTGTATTTTGTTTAATCTTATACACTTTGATAGTTCTAATGGTTTCTTGTGTTCATGGTTTTACCTTATTCTCCCACCAATATTTTTTTTTTTTTCAAAAATTGGACCAACTATAGTTAATTCTTAAAATTTTTCTTTCGAACCCGTTCAGTTTCTATTATGTTGCCTGAATTATTATCCAATGTACAATGCTTAGTACTGAGCAGCTAAGCATTTTATATATATATTGTTTGGATCTCTTGTACACCAATTATGATTTTTAAAAAAAAAATAATTGAGAAAAAAAATTTATTCATTTTTATTGGTAATTGTGAAGCCCAGATATTTGAATTTATTTACCACCTCAATTATATGCTTTCGCATTGCCAGATTACCCATTCTAGACTCTAAGTACCTGGTTTGTAATATTCTTTTACTTTTCTCCTCATTTTTATTTTTGTTTATTTTTTTACTTCTCACTAGTGACTAGTACAATGATTTTGGGCTCGATTTCTAATTCCCGTTAGTTCTTTATTATTAAATACGCTTTTTAGTAATTTTTTGGGTTTTGCTACAGATCAGCTCATGATGTTTCTCTTATAACATTTGGTAAAACATTTCGACTTATTGGGTAAACAACACCAGAGTATTAAGACTGATAGGGATGTTTTTAATACAGTTAAACCATTGACAAGTCTGAACTACGGACTTTATCATATTTACCTCAGAAAATACTAAGCTATAAATAATAAGCTATATGGGATAAATTACCAAAAGAAAAATGTCTCAACAGGATAATCGTTTTCATATTAGAAATCCTATAACACAAAGAGCAACCGGAACCGCACATAAAAGTCATTACATTTCGTTATATTTCTTATTTGATTACATTTTTTGAAATGAGTACAAAATTAGTCTTTCGATCGAATTCACCGTTAAGAAATTCTCATCGAATCGAATCGAACAATTTTATATTGAATCTAATTCACGGGTTCGGCTGATTATAAAACTACAAGGATAATCCAATCAAACACAAATATGCCGCAACAAAATTAAGAGATAAAGTAAAAACAAAATAATAATTTCTAATTAAATTTGGCAAATATATTCGAGTAAATTATTTTTCTAATTACTGTATATAAAATCCCAATTATACATAAAAAAAAAGTATATATAAAAAATCAAAAATTTTCACATATCAACAATCATTTCCAAACTATATAAATATAATACATACATACATTATATATATATATATATATATATATACATATTTGTTTATATAACAAAACAAAATTTTATCGATCAAATTCAATAATTCTCTTAGCTTTTTTATTTTTCTTTTTTAATGATCCAAATTATTATTATTAGTGTTGTGACATAAGAATGATTAAATCCACATTAACTTGACTTATCAAAATGGAGTTTACTTATAAACAAAGCGATTAGATAAAAAAAAATTACTTTTTTTTTATCATATAATTAAATAAGTATATGATATACGAAATATTTATTATATACATAAGTACATTATATATATATATATACAATATACGTATATTTTAACTTACAAACTAATTATTTAACAATATTTTTCAAGTGATTCAATAAAACTCAAAATAAAAACAAATATGAAGAATGAAATTTCTTATCAGAATACAATTAAATATTATCCGAATCACTAGAAAGGTATTTTTTACCTCAACGTATTAAAATCAACAAAATTGGAATGTTTTCAGAATGAATTGAATTTAAAAATGTACAAACACAAAAATTTTAATAGCAAGCTCTCCCTTTTAAATATTTTTTAAAAAAATTGAAATCAGTTGATGTAAGTATGTACAAAAACAAACAAAAATACAAATAAAGACTGCAATGTAATATCAACATTCTCGCCAAAAGAATTTTTGAATTTAAATAAAAGGCAATTGTAAAACATGATGATATAGCCACTACCCTATACACCTCGGCTTAATCCACAATTCTTCACGTAATCTGAAATTCAATTTAAAATTTTATGCGCAGACTCTTTTAGAAGTCAGACTCAAAATTACTATACATAAGATGTAAGTATACCATTTTAATTTCAAAATGAGAATAGTAAACTTTAATATGAGAATAGTAAATTTCCAAATGAGAATTGTTAAAATAAAAATGAGAAAAGTAACAATTATGATGGGTTTTCAATAATTTGTTTAAATTTTATAGCACCGTTGCAGTTTTACACACGTACGAAAATGCCTACAAATATTAAAAAAATAGAAAAATAATATAAAAAACGTAACTACTTACTGTGTCAAACATGAATGGAGACTGACGTCCACTTGCACGTACGATTAACGTTCCACAATCAGCAGCATATCGTTGGATATCAGAGGGACAAACCATAGACAAACGAGGAGGGGAAATATTTCAAAAAATTACAGAAATTCATTAAGATTATTTTTTTTTTCAAATGATTGAAAATAACTGCCGCTAATTTAATTTTGTTATCTCAAAAACAACAATATTAAAACACCGAAACGAATAAGAATGGATGGATGAAACGAATTAAAATATTCATATTTCAATAACACAAAAAGTGCTAACATTCATGTAATAGGCTACATAAGCACGGTTGGACGGAAAGAAAATGCAAAAGTAGAGATGATGAAAACCTCAAGCAATGGTTAACCATGTTGAACCAGTTGTTATAGTAATTGACAATCCATCTTGTTATAGTAAAATTGAAGACGTTTTGCAGAAACCGAAGTTTCGTGATAACCGGATACTCAACATCTTATAGTGCAATGTTTAACCCCATTGAAAATGTTTGGTATGTGGACTAAAGACTTAAGTTGAAAGAGAGTTCTCAAGAAAATTGTCAAGTAGTTTTAACAGTAGAAACGAATTATTCGTCAAAGAACAGAGAGTAAGAGCCTTAGAAAGCCTTCTGAGAAAGAAGATCTGCAGACAATTACAGCAACAACATGTGTCAATTGCATCGCAAGCATTCAAAGAAAATTTACTGTAGCTCTTAAATTTAATTTCAAATATTTTGTATTAATATTAATTGTTTTAAATTAAATTGAAGTTTACTATTCTCATTTTGAAACTAAAAAGGTATAAAAGCAACTAAAAATTAAACCAAAAATAATGAAAAAATTAACATTGAAAGTGCGTAACGAGCTTTAACTACCTCGGTTATGTGAAACAAGTGAAAAAGCAAATAATAAATGTCTAATAAAAATTTTGATCAATATGAAGATACCTCTCACTTGTTAAGAATCACTAAAATAAAAATATTCTATGTATAATTCTGAATTATCCGTCCTAATATATATGAAAGCGAAACATTGCTTATGAAACAACAAATACACAAATAAAATATTAATTTTCATAAAGAAGTGACTTTACAGAATTACATTTAGAATATTCTGTTGCAGAAAAATAATACACAAAACTATTATAATACCTTACGAAATAGAATTCAATGGCAGTTCAAACGAAGAAACACAAATGGAAGTATAGAGTGAGCACATACTCAAAGGACAACAAGAACAATATTACCGAATAGACACTGGAGTATAGTAAAGTTATGTTAAATAACAGTGAAATGTGGAGTAGAAGACCTAACTGTAGATTTAAAGTTTGTTAAAATGTATACAAGAGACAATTATCTACTCAAATTGTGTATTTTCATAGTGGTTAGTTATTAGAAATCATTATTAAATTTTCCTAAATTAAATGTTTATAAAACTACCATATAAATAACTATATACAAATACTTAACTACATATTTTATATTTAAATAACTAATAATTATTCGTATACAATAGAATAAGATACAGAAAACATTTTACTATACATTTAATAAATTTTGTTTAAATAAATAAATTAGTTTACGTATTAGTTTGCGGCGGTCCTTTTTAGATAAAGTTTACTCCTTATTAATACAACTAGTTAATTCAAAAATGATTTTAAGATGAGAAAAAAATTTTATTTTATTTTTAATGGTGCAAATTATAATGAAAATACCTCAGAAGACTGGTATACACACCCTGATTGAGTTTGAAATTTTTTTTCACTAAAGATATGCTTAAAATTCTATTATCTTATACTACAGCTCAGTGATGGCGAACCTATGGCACGGGTTCCCAAAGTGGCACGCAAATCAATTTTCATTGGCACATACATATTATACATTCTTTTATTCATACGTACTAAACCAAATGAATTTTTAATTTTGAATAAAATTTATTCAATGCATATAATATTTTAAAAAACAAAATAAAGAATTTTCACAGATTTCTGGGGCCTTTATTTCAACGTTATATTATTTGAGTATGTAGGTGTACATATGTATACATTTCAAAAATTCAAAACATACTGTCTTCAAAACATAAACCAAATTGGTTCAATTACGAAGTCTGGTTAGCAGCATGATATTGACAATAATACTTTTAAGTATTTTCCTTTGTTGAAAGATCATTTGCAAAAATTTTCCATCCACGGAGCCTATGAAAATAATATAAATTTTTATAACCAAGTTATAAATGACTTACAAGACAATTTTGTAAGGAGATTTCAAGATTTCAAAATATCTTAACCTTTAATTAACTTTATTAAATATACCAGACAAGTTCGATTTGGAAACTAGTAAAATTGATCAATTAGAATGGTTAAAGTATAAAGTTAGAAATGCAGTTGGCAGAGTTTCAATCAAGCTGTATTTGGAAACAGAAATTTGTAGAATTGAGGCATGAAATAAAAAATAATAAAAAAAAATATTAAATGAAGAAGAATACAAAAACATGGACAATATGTTGTTGAAGACATGATATGCGCTTCCAGAGACATTTAATACGATGAATAAATTCTCTTTAGCTATTCATACAATTTTTTCATCAACGTATAGCTGTTTCGTATTCTATAAGAAAGCTTATTTTTTGATGTATGAAACAGATTTAGCGACGAATCTGGCGAGACTTGTATTTCATTTAAATTGTCAAGCTATCATCCTGATATTGATGCGTTATCGAAAACTTTTCAATAACAAAAATCTCATTAAAAATTATGTCAGTTAATTATAGAAATAAATGTATATATAATTATTTAATACGGCACGACACGTAGGTATGTATTTTCATTTTATCGTTTGTATTGGCACGCAGTCAAAAAAAGGTTCGCCGTCCCTGTATAGCTTTATCTCTTTGCTACATTAATTTTTTTCCAACTGTCTGACAAAAAAGTAAAAATGACAAATAATTATCTTCAAATTAAGCTTCTTCGCTATTCATTGTCCTGTAACCACTTCAGTGTGGAGCATATGGCGAAAACAAATTTTTAATACCTTGTAAATGTATTTGTAGTAGTATTTATAATGTATAGATACAATTATAATTAAACTATAATTTAAAATGCTATTCTATTCTTAAAAATAATTTTTCCATTGTTTATTTTTTGTCATTTTTGTACATTTTGATGCACATTCATTATTGTGTTCTGTTTTTTTTTTTATTACACTTTTTTTACTTTTTACTTTTTAAACAATTTTTATGCCATATAAGTCCGAATGAAAAGCAAAAAAATATACATATAATACTTATGTATATGTATATACCTAATATATATATATATACATATATATATATATATATATATATTATTACTTCCATATATGATTTTATGATTTTCCTTTATACACATATACTTATGTATAAATAAGTACATTTCGAAGAAAATGACATAATCAGTTTATTTATACGAAAGTTAAACAAAAAAAAAAATAAAAAAAACATAAAAATTTGCGACATGAAAAAAATAAGTTATTACTTAAAAGCTTTCTCTCATATTTTTTTTTAATGCAATAAAAAAAAATTTAAATATTTTAAATATTTACATATTTTATTTATTAAGTGTTATAAGTCATTCAAAATAATAATAATAATAATATAAAAATTACCTACAACAATATTTGGAAAAAAAAAAAAGAACAAAAAATTTTCAAGAGACTGCTGGAAAAGTTATAATATAAAAAAATCAATTATTATTTTTTATTCATTAATTTTAATTTCATACACATTTCATGTTGATATTTCATCTATTTCAGACCTATCTAGGCATTTTATGAGTCACAATGAAAATCGTTCACTCAATAGCATCACAAATTAAGTAAAATATCGTCATTTTACTTACAAATAATTGGCTAAAACAGATTTGTTTCATTTATTATAAAATAGATAAATAACATTAGCTTAACTATAAATTTGAGAATTGAAAACAACCATGTGCTAGGAGTATTGATAACATATTATATCACATGAAAAACGTCACATTACACCGGGTGCTCAATACCATGCGTATCAGCTTTCTAAGAGGGGAAGGAACCGTTATTTTAAAATTTAAAAAAAAAATTATTTATACAAATATTTATATTTTATATAATTATATAATTATATATTTATATTTTATATTATATATATATTAAGTGATCCAACTTCATAATATGAAAAGCGAAAAGTGAATTTATTCTTGTCAATTTAAGTTAAGATGGACGATTTTCACAGTGATTCACTGTTTATAGGTGTGGACATTTTCTATATTCAAGATGAGTCTTCTACTTATTGAAAATATCACAATCACCATCCATCACGTTTGTATTAACAACATAAAGTAAATATTATAAGATAAATTTTTGGAATTTTAAATAATATTTTCGACCATTATTGATTTAATAATATTTAAACAATAATTTCACTTGACAAAAATTTTGGAAGTACTTTAAACGAAATTTTGTTGATTTCTCTGATTGATTTGTTTTGTATTTTTTTTTTAAAGAAAGTTTTATATTAAATAAAATAAATTAATAATAGATTTAAGATTGAAAAGAAAAAGTAAATTAAATTAATAATTGTAAATATAAATTTCATTACAATATAACTATGTTCAAGTCTTTTTGTAGGTTTTTTTTTCAAACGATATCTTTATACACGAATGTATAGCTTGGACTAATTGAGGATTTTAGAAAGAAAAATATCTCTTTGATCAGTAGGGACATTTTGAATAATTTTATTAAACTCTTGAACTTTTGTTGAACTTAGGTAAATTTTTGCATTGGGGAAACACGTTTGTTGGAATAAGGTTCCACATTCGGGAAAATTTGACTACAAACGAATTGCCATAACCGGTTTTGAGCCACCTTGGAATTTGGGGCTTGATGGGGTGGGTGGAAATATTAGAGAGGTGGCATTAGGTTTTTAATTTCGTCTGAAAAATAAGCCTAAACCTACGAGATATCTATAAAAAGGTAGATAGGTAAGTAGAAATGATAATTTTAGTTGCTTCAGGAAAGCCAATTATAGCATTTAATTGTGCTTTTTTAATACTACGATTCGAGTGACGTATTTGTTGTTTTTGCTTGTTTTAAGGGGTCAGTTAATAATAATTCATATATTATTAGGGAAAGCCCCGCCTAAGATCTGGAATCTGATTCTAATTAATGCTGGGCAGTAAGCTGCAAAGAAAGTGTTGAAGAGCTTTTCTCTCAATTTCATGCTGGTGCGACAATGGAGATTAAACGGAATGCCTAGTTTGGAAATGCGATTTGGCCAGGAACTCAGGAGAGATCAAAACTGTCTTTCTGTAGTTAATTATAGCTTTTTAATATTTTCTTTTTAATTATTTTATGTTTTTTTTTTTTATATTAAAACATTTCTAGCGAAAAACTAATAAAACCCTCTACAAAAGCCAAATTTTTTAAATGTAGTAATTTAAAACAGTTGAAAAATTATCAACTTTAACACTGTTTTCGATATACATATTAATATGTTATGTTTGAATTTATGATAATATTTTTCTCTGGTAGATTTAGTCTTATTGAGCAAAATCTGTTCCAGTAATTAAGATCTGGATTCAATAGTTTCGGTAATAGACCTAATTTTTTATAAAATTTCATTCACTAGAACTTGATTTACTTAAATTATTAATTTAGTTGATTTATCTTTAAGATATTCTATTAGATTCTTCTAATAGATTGGAAGATTCATTTAATGAGAAAAAATACTACTATTTTTAGGTACTAGACCTTCTCAATAATAGCATAGTACTTAAGTTATTACCAAATTATACTCTAACCAAATTTTATAAAAATTATTTTATGAATAATGAAAGAAAAATTCAATTCAATTCCGTGAACGGAATTAGAACTCTGGACCTTCTGATTAGTATAGTCAGATGACAGATGATTTACTAGATATTTCGATTTAACCTATTCGACTCATAATATTAAATTCAATTAAAAATTATAGTGATAAAAATGTTTTTTTATTAACTATCAGAGAAAGAAAAGGAAGGAGCTCAAATCAAATGCACTCAAAAGATCATAAAAATTTCAAGTTTTATCAATTGATTAGGTAGTTATATTTTTTTCGTTTTTTTGTTTTTTTTTTCTTTCTAATTTTTAATATCATTTCTTGATTTTTTTTTTTTTATTAAACTCGTCCATTTTTGTTATCTTTGTAAACAGTTATAATTTATAGTTTGACTAGAATTGAAACAAAAAAATAACTTTTCTATTCGATTTTTTTTTTATTTCTAAAAATTTCAAAAAAATTTTGAATTATTCAAAAAATTTCATTTCAAAAAAAATCTTATCACACTTTACAACTAAAAATTTAAATAATAAACTTTTAAATTTATTGCGAAAACTTTAAATAATCACTCTGCATATCAGAATGAGAATAAATATATAAAATCAAAGAACTAATCGATTTTTTCAACCTTAAACTAAAAAATAAAACCTCTCAATAATAATCTACAACAACCAATAGGTGACTACGATGATGACATCAATAAAACATTCATACATTCTTATTCTTGAAGACTCATCACTGATGCGATGAAAAATTAACCCTTGTTCACGTCTAAATAATTTTTTATTTCTGAGATTGGTGAAAAATTTCATTTCAAAAAATTTTCATGGTGGAAAATTTCAACATAACGCGAGATTTTTTGCAAGTCTTCCAGAAATACAAATTTATTTAAACGTAGTTGCGGATCAATTTTTCATCGTGTCAGTGATATGAATTTTCATGAATATGGATGATAATTTGTTCTGAAACAACCACTTATACTTACTTATAGTCTTAAATATTTGAAAATATTTGATCAATCATAAACAACAACAAAAAAAATAATCTCTAAATTGAATAACGATGTATCTTCTAGTCATCAGATTAAATTTATAAATGCTTGCTAAACCCTGTAAATTTCTGACTATAATCGATAATTTTGAATTAACTAAAAATTGATCCGGCAAACAAACTTTAAAGAATTTCGATTTAAAAGTTTGCACGTGAAATGTACAAATAATCACTGTTTATAGAATTTGATCAATTTTTATCACTTTAACGAAATCTACTTCAACTTCAAAAAAATCTGATTTCATTTTAAAGAAATATGCTTTCAATTTAAGGATATCTCTTTCAACTTTGAGGAAATCTCATTCCCCTTTAATGAAATCTGCTTCAACTTTAAAAAAATCTGCTTCTCGAATCTAAATAAACTTTGTAAATCTAATCAACTACAAAATATTATCACGTAGTATATATAATATATATATATATATATATATATATATATATATATATATATAATGTAATTTATATGTATATATGTATATATATATATATAACACACAATGTTAAATTAAACATTTTAAAATAATTATTATTAAAAATTTCAATTATTTTAAAATAAAATGAACGATTTTGTAATCACTTTGTATTTATTTCTAAAAATCTTAATTTGAATAAAATTATTATAAAAATTTCTAAATATAACATTATTTAATTACCTAACTACCTATTTGACCAAAATAAGAATAATCCACCATAGATCTAATACCATAAAAATTTATATTATAACTTTTAATTTGTTATTAATTAAAGTTGAATCTAATTTAAATTCTAAACACACGTATATTTTTGATATCCAATCCATATATGAAATTTAGGAAGATTATTAAACTCATATTTGTGTAGATAAGTAATTAAGCATTTTAATATAGTTTAATATACATATACTCAAAAGATTCGAAACAGATCTTAAAGATATATCAATAGATATAACTACTAAACTAAGTATATATAACATGTACTCAAACTCCAGGTCGTATAAAATATAATTCTAACCATATAGATGTAAGTATTAAGTGGTGTCGGGAAAAAATTACATAGGACAAAATTACACAAGACAAAATTACATATGGACAAAATTACACACAGACAAAATCACATATGGACAAAATTACACATGGACAAAATTTCATATTTAAAAAAATTACTATGCCGTATGCGTTTACTTGCCGTCGGCAAAAACAGGGTAATGAGTAGCGGAGTCTTCTGTCCCGTATATTTCGGACCGTCGGACCACTCCTAAATTTTTTTAAAAATTATATATAATAATTATTAATAACTTTTTTTCAGGAAAAGGCAATTTAAATAAATAATAGAATTAAATTTTTATAAGAAATTAAAAAAAAATTATTAATAGAATTAAAAAAAAAACTTAATAATAAAATCAAAAAATTTAATTCTATTAATAAAAATTTTTTAATAAAAATTTAAATATGAATGAAATTTTTCCATATGAAATTTTGTCCATAATGTGAATTTGTCCATGTGTAATTTTGTCTTATGTAATTTTGTCCTATGTAATTTTGTCTTGTGTAATTTTGTCATGTAACCGTATTAAGTATATATATAACATGCACTCAAGTCCCATTTCGCATACATAGTAATGTTTTAAAAGCAAATTTTAACAAATTTTAATCTTAAATTTGCATATTTTATACAATAGAATATTATTGGTTTTTCAATCACAAATTTAAATCAAATTAATTAAAATTATTTTAATTTTAGAGTTTTATGAGTCATCAGCTTTTAGTATTTTTGTTCTTGTATGTTTATATCATTATAAAATATTTAAAAACTGTTAAACAACTTTTTCTTTTCCATTTTAGTAAATCTTCTTTTCTCATCAGACTGACATCAACCTTTCATTTTTAACTTGTATTTATTTAATATTCAAATGTCAATTTGTTTCAAATCAAAAATTAGTTTATTATTATGTATTATAAGCTCTTATACATATATATATCTAATTCGTTTTTTATTAGTCAATCGAAGATTTCCAATTAATATTTTATTTCATTTATTTAATTTATTTCAACACACATACATATATACACGTCAGAGTTTTTATTTAATTATGATGATGATGTTATGAATGAAAATCTAAATTCTTTGGATTTAGCTGAGCAAGGCGATAAATTAATAAAACTTAAAAATAAATTTAATTTTGAAAGTTGGAAAACAACTTCTGTTTTTTGCTTTTTTTATAAAATAATAAAATAAAAAAGGTTTAAATAAAGGAACTGTTGAAAAATATTTACTACATTTATTTCAATAAATAAAATAACTAACTATCGTTATATTTAATTTTTATTACAAATTTGAAAAAATAAAACATCTGCGATTATTTATTTGCTAACATATAAAATTGAATTTATTGTTTCTTATTATTAATAAAAGTTTTTATTGAATTTTTCTATAGAATTTAATATTTTAGGCGCTTCGTCGTAAAATATTAATACTTTTTCTTATTTTTATTTATGATCACTTTTTTTTGAATTTATGAAAACCAAAACTAATATTTAAAAACAATTTAAAACAGCTTGATAGAATTAAAGAAATATGTATGTATAATAGTTAGTATATTTGAATGAATAACATTATAATAAAAATATATGTATGAATAAAATAAGTTAAAAAAATATCAGTTAACTAAAGTTGAATTATTGGTCGTTCAACTATTAAAAAAAATTTGATGACACATTAAAATTGAAATTTTAATAAAAAATTAAATTTAAAAATGTAATAATATGTACATTCAGCAAATATTCATGTGAAATACTTATAAAAAACGTGATTTTTCGTAAAGTCAATTAGTTCTAGTTAATTCAAATAATATTAGAATATTAAATTTAATATAAGGAAACTAGGGGCCCCTGTGGAGTAATTATAATTCAGGTTGAAGCCAAATTTAAATTTTTAAGGAGAAGAAGCACTTGCCCGGCAATTTCATTAAATAATATAATATTCTTTAAAAAAATTACATCAAATACCTAGGACTTCATTTATATAAACGATTAAACTGGCGAAACCATATTGACTACAAAAGGAAACAGCTCAGTATATTAGTTAAGTGGAAATACATGTATTGGCTCATAGGGAAAAAATTACGACTCTCCTTAAAAAATCAAATGTTTTTGTACAATTCCATATTGTCTAAATTTATCAATCTAAACTTATGACATTCAATTATGGGGAGTTGCAGTCAAATACAAAACACTCAACGATTTCAGAATAAAGTTACAAGATCAAGATGGTAAATGCTGCATGGTTTGTGCCAAATCAAGTAATCGAAAATGGTTTACGCACAAGTTCACAATGAATTAATTAAATGCACCATCAGCTATAACAACAGATTTGAAAAACACCTGAAGATAAGTTTGCAGATCCACTGACTAATAAATAAATAAAAAAAACATTCTAGTAGATACTCAAAGGGCAGAATGTATCAGATCATCATCAAATAAAAGAATAAATCTTTCATTATCAATCGTTCAATTAAATTACAAAACAGGATTCATTCTAATTCAAAAATGTTAAATTATACAAAAATGACAGTAAGATCCTTAAAAAATATTTTAAGGTATCTGCTACAAGTAAACTTTTTTAGTAGAAATAAAGTTATTAAAAAGATAGAAAAACAAATGTTATTAAAACACAAGTTACTATGACTAGTTATCGACTTCATGTTTCCGAATTTTTTAATTGTCAAATTTTTGTGTTATGTTAAATGATAGTATTTGCTATGTTATGCATCTATGGAATTAAAATATTAGCAGAAATTATATAAGTATCTATACATATAATTAATAGACATAGGTATATAAGTACATGTATGGTACATAATTTCTAATGTTATAGAAATAATAATTACATTAAAAAAGAAAATATTTTAATATTTTTTATACACAATAATTGTACAAAAAAAAAAAAAAAATAACAAAATAATAATAAAATAAATTTTTTATCATAAAATATTCGTTTTCATTACAACGTGCATATTTTTAATTCTAGACCGAAAATATAATTAAACACAAAATCAGAAAATTAGAAAACAAAAATATACTTAAATACCTACATATGTATGTATATATTGATTTTAATAGAAACAAAAACATTTAAATAAATTTTCAGATATGATGATAAGACAAGTCAAGGTAATCTGTAAAAAAAAAAAAAAAAATTGTTCGACGTCGTTCCTAACCAGAATACTTGTATAGTAAAAAAAAATTACTAATACATTCATCTTACAATTAAATTTAAAAAAAAAATCCTACACATTATTATATACGTACTTATGCACCGAGTATTTATTACTAATAATAATAAATATTTTATTTTTATTATCAAAAACAAAAAAGAAAAGCATATCGCAAACACTTTGATAAAATAATTCATAACAAAACTGTAAAATTTTTATAAAATTTGACATGTAGATCGCGCTAAAATCAATAAATATAAATTAAAATATTATTTTGAATAAGAACTAATTGCATTTTACGAGTTTCCTTAATATTTATAATTGATTAGTTTTTGATTGATGATTATTTTGGTTAATGAATTTTTATACCAAATTTTTAAAAATGAATTTTTAACCGTTTTTTCAAGGTGTATAGAATTTTGTTAATATTAATGTATTGTATTACATAATAATGTAAATAATAATTGTACCTATTAATATTATTATTATTAAAATTAAAACTGAGCTTAATGAATTTAAAAATATTTGAACAAACAATAAAATTTAATTTTACTCTGGTATTCAAGTTAGGTATATAATATTCATAAATATATTTAATTAATTGAAATTATAAATAGGTATATACATACTTATATAAATTAATTTAAATTATATAAATAAGTATATGTAGATTTATTTAAACTATAAATATATATAAGTATATACATTTATTTAAATTATAAATATATACCTATATTATATAATATAATATTATTTCTTTATTTCTTATCATTTCAAAAAAATTATTATAAGAATAAATTAATAAATATAATTATTATATGAAAAGATTGAATATTATTGAATTATGAAAATAAATTTTTATTCTATATTTTAGTACAATAGTATTAACATAGAATTATATAAAAAAAATTCATTAATAAATATTAACTTCTATATAAAAAAGTAACGATTAAAAATTAATTATTAAAAAACAAAAACACAAAAAAAACATAACATGGAAAATTTGGAAAACATAACTCATAAATAAATATTGTGATTCGGAAATAAAAATTGTGACGGTAAAAGAATCAACAAATAAAAAAAAATTCATTCCAAAATAGTTATGAATAAAAGAAATTATCCAAACATGGACACAAAATTATATAAAATCATGATGGTTCAGTGAAGTTCATTTTTTAAAACGAAATAAAGTTTAATATGCAATATAAAAATACTGGTAGTCAAGTTCTATATAAAATGAAAGTTTATGTATGTATATCGTCAAGTCATTCAAATTTGGAGACGGACAAAATTCTCATAAAAAAATGGTTAGGTAGTTACAAAGAATTCCCTTGCCAAAGACGAATACCCCAAAAACAAAATCAGAAAAGTCAAAATCCCAGAAAAAAAGGCACTAAATCATTTTGCTTTACATAGCCTTTGTTAGATACAAAAAAAAATATCTCCTTTTTCCAGAGTCAGAAATAAATATTTGTTTTGTGTTGTGTTGTTTTGTATTTAACAGCGAAAATACAAAAAAAAAAGAAAATATCTTTATTGGGAATTTTTGTTAGGAATTTGGTCTAAGGGAATTTCTTTTGACGATTTTGAGATGGGTATTTTAGTAGTTTATATAAAATTTACAATCAATTAAAATAATTAATATAATTAATACTTTATATAACTAAAAATATTACCTATATCAATACTCATATATCTCATACAACACAATATCCAAATATCACAATAATATTGGACAAACACTAATAATAATTACACAATTGTCAAACAACTGATAAAAGTATGTGACATGACGTACCCAGTAAACATAGTCAGGCATCTTAACGTCAAGGATGGATAAAATCGCACAATAACTTGCAGAAAAATATATAGACGCAGATAGAGTTATGAAAGTGGTCTTCTACAGTAGGACAATCCCCTACTTAGACAGTACATAAAACGGATTAAAAATGGAATTAGACATTTCCTTGTAAATACAAGTGAAATTAGCAGCTTGAAATCGAGTACGATGGAAATGTCAAGTGGCAGCCCTATGCTCCCAAGAGGAGTAAGGACAAAAAAAAAATTAGTACCTGAATTTTCAACTGGAAATATATATATATAACTAGTTACCGTTTGTTTCTTATTTTTTGACGTAGAATTCGAATTTGTATCAAAAAATACCTCTTCCCATTGGAAAACTTTGATTTCGGCGAATTTCCGGTTTAAAAAAACTTATTTCCGATCCTTTCCGGAAATTAAAAATATCACCAATTGATAGAGCACCCTCAATTTAATTAACAATTTTTTTTTTTAATTTTAAAATAACGATTGAAAATAATTATAAAAAGCTAATGTGCATGCTCGGACCACCCGGTATTTTACTTACAGAATATTATTCTCTTATAATTTTCATAACAAAGTCCATACAAATTTCATATTTTTCAAACGATGACAGAACTACAAAACCAAAAATTTGTACTGTATTAAATGTTAATCAAATATCTAAACATTTAAATAAAAGTCAAATATTTTTAAAATAACAATTTGTACTTAATTAATCGTCACTTAACAACAACAAAATACATATTTGAAATATTCCAAAAAAAAACTGTTGCCTTCATCTAAAATAGATCTAAATTATGAAAAATGTTATGGAACAAATAAAATAAAACACAAATATTCAAAAATAGTTCAAATAAAATTCTGATATCGCGATACAGACAGATTGACTGCTGAACTACTGGTTAAAAAATAGAGCCACTGGTATTTGATCAATTAAATGAAAAACACAATCGAACCATTTGATAAGTCAAATTATGCGAATAATTTGTTAAATATTCTATATCTAAATATGTTGGTAGCAAAAAAGTCAGCTCAAAAGTAGAGTTATTAAATTATACCGTAACATTTCACTTTTAAGTTGTTGTAAAAAAAATGTATAAAAAATGGCCTAACCACGTAAAAAATTCAAATACGCATAATATACGAATTTCACATGTAAAATATGAAATATATCCGTACCGTACACCGCATAATAAATGGGCAAAACAATTTACAAATCAGGGGCTTAACCGCATAAAAAATGTAAATACTCATAATCTGCGAATTTCTTCCGAATATGAAATGTATCCGTACGGCGTAACAAATTTGCTAGACAAACTGCAATACGTAGAAAAAAAACCATAATAAATAGTTTTTAAACATCGATGCTAATTTCGCAATACAGAGTACGAAATGTTAAGATGCGAAAATAATTTTGTGAAAGTATAGCAATACGCGGTTAGGTAGCTAACAATACATTTATGTAAATTGTCCTAACTGCTTAGTTAGTCCAGATTGAATTATTTAAATTAAGTATTTAAGTTGATTTGACAAAATTGGAATGCGATATTAAATCAGTTAGTTCAGGTTGAATTTATAAAAGTAGAAAATTAAATTATTTAATAACATACATTTCGAAAACCTGTTATACCTTTGATTTCATTACTTTAAAGAACTGATTTGACAAAATTACTACCTATATGATATTATGTACATAGTCCTGATCAAGTAAGCAAATAAAGAACTTAACTATGTGCTAAAATTAATTTTCACAACAATACTCTTGATTAAAATTTTATTACTGTGAAAATTAATTTTCATATAACATCGTGTAGGTTCTCATATTAAAACTAATTAAGTGTAAATTATTCTTACATAGTTAAGTGTATATATATAAAATAATATTTTCTACATTGTAAAATCGTTGGTATACCACGACTATAATAAAATTTGAATTTGAATTTTATTTTCATCCAAACTATCGTCCGAAACGTAATCGAACTTAATCGTGCTATAACGTTATTCTACAACAACACTAAATAATAGTTACAATGTGAATACCCCATATTATGTTTAAATTTAATTTAATTGTGATTTTTCAAAGAAATTTAAAAAGGAAATCGAATAAATTATAATTTTTTTTTTTTTACTTCTACTTTTTCAAAACATGTACTTACTTACTGCTTATTGGAATTATTTTCACTTACTTATGTACATGTATGGATGTAGATAGGTATACGTATATTTCAATTCTTAAATTATTATTCTTTTATTTCCTGCAATATTATTGAATTGCTCTTTGGAATATAGGTAGTTATAATATAGGTAACATGGTAACATGTAATTATAAATATGGCATTGATGCTTAATATGGAAGTCAAAATTGAAATTTTGTACACATAATGTACATTACATACTTTTATATTTTTAATTTGATATTCATAACTAATACATAATAATATATTATGTAAACTGTACTTGCAAAATATAACTATCCCTTAAAATTTACAATGTTAAACTAGCTTGTAAGTATGTTACTTTAGATTCTTTTAAAAATCCTTAGAATTAGTAAAATACATTTTTTTTTGTCAATCCATATAGTACAATCTACTTCCATTTACATATTACCAATGTTACATAAATTTATGTTTATCTTTATCTTTAATAAATAAATATATGGATATTTATATAGCTATATATATGTATATCTTAGAAATAAGAACCAAAAAAATTACAATTTCAAACCATACATTGCAAAGCGATGATGTCATCATCATCATCATCATCATTCTCTTCCCATTTATCCACCATTAACCATTTTTATACGATCATATTGTCGTTATTTCACTTTCTCAGTATAAAGAAAAATAAAACCAAAATCCAAATTTATTTTTTTCTATATTTTATTGTTTTTCTTTTTCTCTACACCACGACGATTACGAATCTTATGAAATATCTTTAGATATTTTTTCAATCAAACTCTCAACATAAAATTAAATATTGTATATGTACATACAACATATGTACATATATATATAATCAATAAAATCATATGCATAGCAAAAAAAAGAAAAAGAATAAAAATAATAAAATAAAAATTTAAAACCAAACAAAAAAAAACTTACTTCTCATAATGGAAGTTAAAAAAAAAATCATAGTAAATATGAATATGTATACATACCATGATATACTGGTTGGTTCATATTCAATTTATAGAATTTGATACTTTAATAACAGAGTTTCTTTTTTCCTAGATTGTAATAGTTTCTTTTAAACATTAAAAAAGAAAAAAAAAAAAAAACAAAAAAAGATTACATCATTATGGGCTATCATATGATATATCATTTGGGTTGGCATTATTATATAGATGAAAAATACACACTCGACTCTACCAATAAAATAATTACCATTTGATTTGAATCCCGATCATCCCTATGTAAGAAATAATAAATTACATACGTATACTTATTTCTAATAATAAATAATTTAAATAAGCAGGTATAACTATAGTTATTTTGCTAGTGCTAATTATATATAATAATTATTAATCAAATATGAAACATATTGATTGAAAATCAGATTAGTCCAAATGGATAAGTCCAACTATTGAAAATTACTATTTACACCTCTGTGAGGAAAATTTTTAAGATTACAAATTTGAAATTTGTATATATATGTATATAATTTACATTTTTTTTTTTATTTTATTGTCATGACCTGACTGCAGTACTTTCATTCATTAGATATTTTACATACTGTATATTACAGAACTTTCATACATTAAATATGGTACATATTGTAATTTTTTAGTACATAAAGTGGAATACGAGTAATGTTTTTCGAGTAGTTGTTTATTTATCAATTTTATGATAGCGTATATGAATTAATTAAATTAGAAAAACTGCTACTATTGTCAAGAACTAGACTAGACCATCTTAAATAGCGCAGTTTTATTTTACTTCAAACTTTCAAAGTTATTATTACACGAGTACTGTTTCAACAAACTCATAAAATTTCATTATTTAACATTTATTTCAAAATTTACTATCAGAGTAGGATTCGAAACCAGTACCTCATTATAACAACTACACCATATCAATTGGAAATATTTTACATGTATATTACAGTACAGCTACAACTTACAGTACAATACACAAAGTGAATTTTTAGAGCTTTCTCATTTAAGCCATATCGAATTTCCATAGCTTTACAAATAAAGGTCTAGCTATGCCCCTTTAAGTAAATCGCCTAAAATAGAACCCACCTAAACAGGGTTTTAGTACATGATCTAATATATATCTCTCAACAAAGTAAAAGATCTGATAATGTACCTAAGATAAAGTATAGGTATACCCCAATTTCGCAATGACAACTTTTACAAAAAATTATACTGAATGTTTGAAACTGGCTGTATTTCACTTATATTAATTAACCAAAAATTTAAAGTTAAAAAAAAATATAGTGTAATATTGTTAGAATACCAAAATGTTAGTCAAGCTAAGTACGATATTTTCTCATTGTTTTGAAAATCATAAAAAATGTAAAAACTAGATTGCAATTTACTTATAATAAATGAATCAAAGAAAAGCAAAAATAAAATTGAACATTTTTGGTAAAGTCAGAAGAATATTAATAGAAGTAATATATTAAAACGAAAGGTGCCAGGTTGGATTCCCGATAAAAACAAAAAATGCCCACAGAGCAAGTCTAAAGACTAAAAAGGCCAATTTTCGACCTAGTCCAGTACCCTTTTGTTATTGGAATAATATATATGACAATAGAAATTTACGCTATTTCAGAAGGCTTAGTTTCTGACAATAGCCAGTAATTTTCTACATTAAATGTAGGACTAGTATTCGCTCTCTACTGGAAATTCGAGGAAGTTTGATAAAAAAAATAGTATTTAATTTTAGATTAATTGTTTTCCATCATTCCAATTTACAATTGGTAGGTAACTAACTATATATTATTTTTTATTGATTTATCTTAGACAACAACCGCTATTTAATAATTTATTTAAAAATTTCATTCTAGCGGTGGATGAATTGCTGCAATTTGATAAATTAAAATGTTTGTATCTTAAAATTACTTATAGTTACATGGGATGAAATTTTAAACTGAAATTTCTAATTGAAAATTAAAAAATTTTGAAAAAAAATATTTATTTTCGCTATGTCTCCTTTAAAAAGAATAATAATCAAAATCGGTTGTGAAATGGTTCAGATATTTGTACCGTACTTTTTTCCATTTATACAAATTAAATATAATGATTTGAAACAAGGACCTCCTAATTAGAATCATTAAACTTTATTATGATTTCATAAGTATGTCAGAAATTTGATAAATAAATACTCGAAAAGTATATGTAGTAAAATTTGCAGTACCGTACTTAATGATAATTCCAGAAAGATAATTGTACGAAAGTCATTCTACTGTCAAGAACATGATATATATATATACTTATAACTGCATATACATATAAATATTAATGTTATTGTTTTGCATAATGTTATTTTATAAATATTAATGTTATTGGAATTCAGTCAAGATTGAAAACAAGAATATTTTTGTAATAGAGATAGTATTTAACATTCGCTAAGTTCGTATATATATATAACTAAGTTTAATACATTTCTATTTTAGCAATATAATGATGAGAACGACATACAAAAATTCGTCTCGTATTCCCAAATAATTATATTTTAATAATCTTAAACTTCTTTTAAAATAACATAGAGATTAATTATTACATATATATAACAATAATAAATTAATCACAAAAAAATAATAAAGAAAGTACACATGTTGATTTCAAAATATTGATATTTACAAATCAAATAATTATGTAAATAATAAAAATAAAAACAATACTTTACTTGTTAACAGTAAAACAAATCAAATCACTAGTTATAATAACAAATTTGATTAACAATCAGACAAACAATTAATTAGCTCTATTTCATAAATATTAGGCCTAAATTTAAACTAATTGTAAGTTTGCATAATAATTTTTCACTAAAAGTAATATACTTTAAATTACTTCAAAGTAGTTTTTCGTAAAAAATTATTTTGTAAAATTTGTATAATTGGTGAAAATGGTTGAATATTTTTCTTTTATTTTACTGAATATGCTTACCATAGTCCAAACACTAGGTGGAGGACCTTTTACACCGATTGGTACGTTTGGCTAGGGAGAAAAAAGAAGGTTAGGAAAGGAGGAGGATAAAATCAATTTGCAGACTTCTTCTGTCTTTTGTACTCAACTACAAAACACTTAGCTTGTTTTGATTGATAAACCAATGTTACAATCCAATATTGTGTTAGCAATTTGATATTTTAAATGTAAAAATAAATTATTTAATACTTATTTTAATACTTATTTCAATACTTAATTTAGCATGTACCTACATATTTTAGTACTTATGGTACTAACTTTAAAATAACGATTTTTCGATAAATAATTTTAGTCATATGTTAGTGTCAATTTTTTCATCAAGTTCTACTAATTTCATCCATTGATTAATTTAAATAATACATTTTCTTACTTATATAATCAGTAATATTAATTAAATATTTAATTAATTCATTAAGTATACTTATAACATGAATTGATTCCGATCAAAGACCTTTTAATTTCCATATCCAATTTCCTTCTATTCAACAAAAAAAAGTTAATTTTTTTGTATATATACATAACTATATGTATAGTATGTATATATGTATTGTTATATATTGAAAAGTGATTCATTTATTCTGACAATATTTAACATAAAATACTTAATTACTTAAGTATATAGATATAGTTGAATATTATAAATTTCAATTCGTAATAAGTTTTTATTTATTATTATTATTCAAGCTAAATCTTAATTTCATTATTCCCATATATTATAAAAGTTATAACGAACCTGCATATTTGAAATCTGATCTTTTGACTTTAAATGAAAAACATTAAAGCGAGAAAATACTTAATTTCAAATCAACCTACTCATATTCTTTTAAAATAATTTTCTATTAAGCGATTTGTTGAACAACAAAATATTAAAAACTGCTTGCACACATTTTTATTAACAAAAAAAAAAAAAAAAAAAAAAAAAACAATAAAAGATGCACGTGATTATTTATGAACATAAATTTAAAATGAGAAACTTAAGTTTAGGTTAGCTACTGATAATTTTAAAGTTAATAACTTCATCTATATTAGATATTGAATTATAGTTCTATATATATTATTTAATTACATAATATATAATTAAATCTTATATATATATATATATATATGTATATAAAATGTAGAGTAAAGATATTAATTGAAATATTGAGCACAAAATTATTATAATTATATAATAAATATGTACAAAATAATAAAATGAATAATTAATAATATTACTTAAATGGTGAAAAAATTAATATTATTATAATATTTAAACAGGGTGATCTTCAATGTATAATAATAGTAGTTAGTTTTAAATATAGAAAATTAAATGAGGAGAAAACAAAATATATGTTGTTGGCAAATAAAAAAGTCTTTAAAATTAGGCAAAAACTCAGTAATTAGAAGTAATTTTGGAGTTTATCTACCTTCTAAGAATCAACTGATAATCCAATAAATAACATGAATATGGCAGTTCAACGAAGAAACGTCTTAGCAAACCGTTGAAAAACATCTCGGTTTAAAGCTTCTATATTTCGAAACTATATACGTACAAGATGTCGAGACAGACTACATCGTCGTTACTTAAAACTTACAAATTTTATCATAACTTAAGTATATTCTATTTTCTATACCAGGTGTTCCAGAACATGCGTTATTATTTTAAGACTAAAAAAAATTTTATTATCTAAATAGAGGATGCTCTATCAATTGGTGATATTTTCAACTTCTGAGAAGAAGCAGAAAAGGGTTTTTAAGCCCCAAAATTGGACGAAATTGGCCGAAATCGAGATTTTTAAATAGGAAGGGGTCCTTTTTTTGCAAATTCGGATTCTACGCCTAAAAGTAAGAAACTTTTGTGAAGTAAATTTTTTTTTTTTTTTCTTTTTTTTTATTGTTTTTAGTGTTTGTTTTGTTTAAAATGAGAAAACAAAAAACAAATTGTTTAACATAAGTTTCTTATTTTTTGTCGAAGAATCCGAATTTGCAAAAAAAAAATAACCCTTCCCATTTAAAAATCTCGTTTTCGGCAAATTTCGGCGATTTTTGGGCTTATAAAAAACTTTTCTGGTCCTTCCCGGAAGTTGAAAATATCACAATTCGATAGAGCACTTTCGATTTACTTAAAAATTTTTTCTAAATTTTAAAATAACGGCTCCTTGCTCTGGAACACGCTCTGAAACACGTATAGTATATGTTTTCATTTGGATTCCTAGGATGTGCTTGAGTTTCTTGTTATCATAAAATTTTGACAAAATAAATTATTAGTCTATACTGCGATCTAGTATCTACGGAAACAACTATTATTTATATAAAAGACCAGAGTTGTATGTTTGTAAACGACGCTTTTTGACATTTTTTGTTTTTACTAAATTGAAAAAAAAAAAAAGAAAAATGGATAAAAAATAAAATGGATGGAAAATAAATTATTAATTTGTTTTAAATTATAACAAAAAAGTGTTTCTAGAAAAAAAATTTCTTGGGGCCACTGAGTAGTTATGTTCGAAAAAAAGTTCGGTATTTTTTTCTCGGGACCCGTTTTTAAACGGGCTGACTTACTAGTTATTTAATAAAAGGGACAAATTTTATTTTTTACTTATTTTGAGGCAGTTATCGCCAAAGTCGTTGAGTTGTATTAACTTATATATTTAATACATTAAAAAAAAAATCGTTCATCAAACTAAAATTAATATACGTATATATATGTTTATACAAGTATATATAAGTATATAGATTTTTATTTTTATTTTATTTTCTTAAAGATAATAATGATAAATTTGTTATTTGGTATGTAAGTGACTATAATTTAAATTACACCATTGTCTTGAATTATCATTTAATTTAAAACAAATAATTAATGTAATTAAAATTAAATCTATATGGGGCCCTGTATACAATTAATGTTCTTCACAAAGATACCCAAAATTCGCAAGATTTGCTATAAATGATAAATTAACAAACAATTTATGCATTGTGTATTTACTGTAATACAATTTGTCTAAACTAAACCTTATACAAGATGTATAACAATCACTCTGTATGTTTTTAAAAATATACGTAATGAATGTTGAACATACTTTAAGATTCTGATTTTAGTTCAAACATTTTTTCAAAATGGAGCTATAAATATATATTTTCTAAATACAATTTATAAATCAGTTCAGTAATTTTTATTTTCGAAAGGGATAGCAATTTTTCTATTTACACTCACTATGACCTAAGTGATTTTAATATGACATTCTAAGACATTCTAATATGCAAACAGTATGATACTTCTTTAGAAAATTCGTTGATCCAATTTTCTTTTTTCATGAATTTTATAAATTGAATTATTTTCAAACCACCTGCCTGTCGAACATCCATAAAGAGTGATAAATATTGGAAAACAAATGATATTTTTCTAAATGATGATTAAATTAGGGTTCAAGTAAATATATACTGATTAAAGTAACTAACATAATTACATATATAAGTACAATTCTAAAACTATATAATTTCAAGCCCTCTATTTATTTTAAAATCTATTTATGGATAATACTAAAATCTTATTCAAGTATTTTATTTCTGAAAAAAAAAAATCTATTTTTAGAAAATAATTTAAGACATTTATGAAATAAACAATTATGTAGTCAAGATGTAAGTAAATCGTAAGACTTTGAGAAACATTAACCATTCAATTTTGAAAATAATATACATAGAGTGTTCTGAAAACATGGAATCATACAGGGTTGTTGAAAAGCAAACAAATATTGTTAATATAGAGGGGGTTCTATTCTTCGATATTGTATACAAATTTCATTTCTGTTTTACATTGTTGTTTGAACTAGCGACTTTGAGCTGAGGGCTCAATGTTGTTTAAATGTTTAATGTTAAAAAGTAGTTTTTATATTATTAAAAGAAAATAGATGACTAGTTTAACTGTGATGGTAAATTCTTAATATTTAATTAAAAATAAATATTTTTGATAGTTAAATATCTACCTTGACATTGAAAATATGCAGACAACATTGCCAATACAATGTGTCATGATCTGAAATGATGAAAAAAAGATTTGACATTGTCTCATGATCGGTAATTCATTTGACAATGTACAATTATTGCAATTTACATAAGTAAGTTTTAAAAATAAACTATTTTATTTTTACTTAAGTATTAAGTATAATAATTTTAATTTTAAATTTTAAGTTAATACACTTGCGACAAAAATACTGCTCTTCACGTTGAATCAAAAAACATATGATTTGACAATTATTTCAGATACATTGTGTTGAAAGTGATCAGAATTGTAAACAAAACATTTATATCGAGTATTATACTATTTCTAATTATTTCTGATTATTTTATTTTAGTATTTTTTAGAGAAAAATTATTTAATCTTTCTAAATCATAGCGTTCACAACTAAAATAGTTGCACTCTGTTCTAAGACTCTCTGACTCTATAGTTATGCTCGTTTTTTGTTACTAAAATAAAAATACGCCCTATAACATATCACTACATTTTATTTCGTTCTAGACGTAACCCACCGTAGATGATCATGATGATTTTTTATATAAGATTGTAATAATTCAAATAAATTAAAATAACAAATTTATTTAGTCAAATATTTTGAGAGAAAAATGGTGTAACCCTAACATAAATATTTTTGAAATATTAATATATATAATATACAAAAATATTATACCAAATAATTAATAATAAAAAGCCCCAAATTTCGAAAGTGGAAAGAACCTACAAAGTTGACCTAGATTTGTTAAAATAATAATAATAATTAATATATAATAGTTAGTGTTTTTTTAACATAGGTTATAAATTATAGCAATGGCTGTCGATATATAAACCGAATCACTACGGGTATTCACGAATAGGCGTAGGTTGAAGATGTAGTTTTGTACTAGGTGTAGAAGTGTATTATCATTGTAAAATTTTGATATGAAAAATATTTCTATAAGACTTGTAGATTTTTACAAGACACAAACCTATTGTACTTTTAGTATTGTACTTTTTAAGTTTGACATTTGTAAATTCAATACATAGATTTGGAAAATGGCTGAGATAAAGACAGAGGTAATTTTTTAAATTTAAATTGAAACAATATTTTAATTGAATTATTTTATAAATATAGTTTTTTGAAACAAGTGAAAAAAAGAAAATTATTTCTCACTCATTCTCACAATTATAAATTTAACTTATATGTAAGCAAACCGCTGTCACAATTCTACATCGAGTACAATATCAAAAGTACAAGGATGCGTTAACGACATCGTTCTACAAAGCATTGTAAATCTACACCTACCATACTTCTACACTTAATCGTGAATATTCTTAGTTATTCACCTATTCGAAGACTAATTTGAGCTTTTCTTAAAGCGAAGGAAATTTCGAATTTTAGTACCTGGAAGATAATATAGATAAGTCTTCCTTTTGTGATACATGACAGGGTAGGTAAACAGAAGTATCAGAACAATTTCATTCTCTTCTCCCTCACAAGAGGCTATAAAAAATTCATTCGAAGGGAATTAAAGTCTTCTGGCATATTTACCAATAGGATATTGTCCCTTAAATTTATAACATACTTGTCTTGTCATACTTAATATACCAATAAGAGAAGTATTAATCATGATTAATATGATAAACGTTATACTTATATTAAAAACCAAATATTTGAAACATCTTTTTTTTTTTTAATCTAGTTATAGTATCAAACAAACTTCTTCCCCAATGAAAAACTAAACACTTTGTTATCAAAACTATTTATTTATATATCTAACTTATCAATGTATTATAAATTAAAATTATTAGAAAAAAAAACCGCCATTATTAAAGTAAAAAATTTGAAAAACTTAATTATTTTTTATGTACACATAACTACAAACATACATATTTCAGTCAAATTAAATCATATGTATATACTAAACACACAACAAAGCTTATTTGTATAATGACAAAGCAAATAATAAAATAAAATTCCAACAAAAATTTATAATGAAATTTTATACTTTAAAATAAACAAATGAAAAAAAAAATAAAAACTTTGTCAAAATTTATCACATGAATTTGCAAAATAACTTTAAAAATTCATTATACATAATTTCTTGTGGATGATGATAATTGTGTTAATAATATAAATTGTAACGCTAGCATCATTGCATAAAATAGTGTAGTTACATACAATGTATTTGTTAAGTAACTTGAGCTTGTCAAAGATACGGCGACGTAGAAAATAATATGTAAATGTAGAGCACTACAGTATTTTGATAACTTTACGTTTACATTACGTTTATATAAGTACTTACTACTTAGTTATAAGTACAAATTAGTATGGTACAGGAAAAAGATTAGGAGAGAACTCATCAGTCATAGATTTGAAATTTAAAATTTAATACTACTTAACTAGCTAATATAAATTTGTTTGGATTTTAAGTGAGGATTGATTCCGAAGTACTAACGTGAATGTGAAAAATAAGTCTCTTGAAACAGTCATTCATAACCCAACTAGCATTGAAAATGACAGAATATTACTTTTTTTCAACTGGGTGGATGAAAAGTCTCTAGTTACGTTTTTGGGATCAAACAAATTACTACGAAGTTTTACGTTACGCTATAGTAATTCTAATTCTACTTTATTTTATATTTACTGATATTTTATTGAAATATTATAGATACTGATATTTTATTAAATCTGAAGATATTTTAAAGTTAGTTAAATACAGAAGTTAGTTATTCTGAATAAATGATTAAATCGTTGTCCAAGATGAATTGATGTTCTGCTTTCCAAAAATAACCGATAAATCAGTTTTATGATAATACTTAAAAGAAATTTATTCATTTAGTTAACAACAAAAAAAAATAACTTTGAAAGACCTATGTAATATGTAGATAGGGTACGTCAAATTTTTTTATATTCAATAATTTTGATTCATTATTAAAATCATAGAAAATATTTATGAAAACAATATTAATAAATCAGAGACATTATGTATGAGCAAAATATGTATGTTATATATATGTATATATATATATCATAAAACAACTAATAAATTTTAAGTAGATATGTACATATACTATACCAACATGTTTTCGTTTTAGTACAAATTATAGTTAACTACAAATCTAGTATCATAACTAATTTTGAAAATAAAAATTAATGGAAAATCAGAGAAAAAATTAAATAAGTACTTAGTTAGGTATATAAATTTCTATGATTCGGAAGTTCAAAATATAACTAAGTATATTCAAAAATAATATTTTTAAATAATTGTGGTAAAGTCGAGCACAAAACACTGAAGAAGTCTGCAAGAAGTGGGTCTATGCCTAATAAAATGACTATGACTAATTCGAATTCCCTTAGACATGAAATGGGCAATTTTTTGAGTTATATTGATATTATACATATACTAGGGGCCCCTGTTGAGTAATTATATTTCAAGTTGAAGTCAAATTTAAAGTTTTTAAAAAAACAGTAATTTACGTACTGACATAGACTTCGCACGATATAGCAGAAACCACTGTGTTTAATAAAAAGTTTTGTGGTTTGTAAGTTTTATTTAGGACACATAAATACACGTCCCTCATATACTGCTTCGTTTCCGATATATTCCCTATAGTAAGTGGCATTTAGTGGATAAAATTACTAAAAATAAAACATTTTGTCATTAAAGAGGTATGTATATATACCTACATAATACATAATTTTCATAAAAACTATATTATTACAACAAATTTAGAAACAATAAAAAATTTAGAAACAGTTACTTAAAAAGATAAAAATGAAGAATTCAAGTGATTTGTTTTTTTGTTGTTTTTATATTTTTTATTTTAAATGTATACGTATTTGTTTTTTTGTTTTTATTTGACATATGTACAATGTACATTATATTCATTGCAAGTAATTATAATAACTGATTTGTTTGCTTTTGTTTATTATTTTAATAAGAACTCACATATGCATAATGTATTTGCTGAATAATAAAATGATGAGTAAAAAATTTTCAACTGTGGGCGCATTTTGGTTTTATTTACAACTTATATATTATATTAGAAGCTCATTAAGGAGTAGGAGAATCGAAATAAAATTAAAAGGTGTCTATTGCGCAGGTCCCTAAATGCTTGTCAATTATAATTATAGATATGTAAACATCTTATATCTGTAAACATACAATTACTTAGTACACGATTATAGTAAAGGTACATTGTAACTATAAGTTTACATTAACGGAAATATTTTGTATCTGTAAGTATATATAATCACAATGTATTTACATCATGCAGTAAAATTACAATCGTGATCATGAGATTACGTTTACAATTTATCTTTACTGTATGCATTCTGTAACATCACTTTGTTTAAATATATATATATTTGTATATACATTTACAATTTTTTTCTATTTCAACGATTTGTAAATACATAGATATAAAATTTATGACTAACTATTATAAATTAGATATACAGATGTTTTTTCAATTAGAATTGAGATGTCATAAATTAGAAACATTTCGAGTTGACTAAATCCAAGACACAAACCATGGAAATTTCCAATTAGTTAATTCTAATTAAAATTTGAATTTAAATGTCACAATTAGAATTAATTATTTCATTAGTCACACACTCTAAATATTTACTATTATTTAGAATAATTTTGTCAAACTTCGATTAAAAATTAAGTGTAACACTTATATTTGATTAAAACAAGAGAAATAATTAAATAAATTAAAAAGATAAGTTTATTCATTGATTAGGTAATAATCAAACTTGCATTGTGTATGCTGCGATTTTAGACAGCGACTGAAGACTATGCTTATCTGCATTTTTTTAACTAAATTATTTAAATGATAATACTTAAAACACTCAAAATTTATTATTATGTGTTTTCAAAAATAGTATTGGTATAACTAAGGAAATTTCAATTTTCCTACCTATTATTTAATTTGGTATTTTAACTTATGCTGTATTCTTTACAACATTTTAAAACTAAAATTAAATGTTAATTAGACATTCCATTATTTAAAAGACAAAAAAAATATTTATTTAAATGTCATCAGCCTACAGTTTAAAAAAAAATTAATATTTTGTAATTGTTAATACTTCAATTGCAATCAAATTTCAAATAAGTAGTTAAGTATAAGTATGTACTTAATTTATTCAAAAATAAACAAATCTGAATTTTCTATATTAAAATAGGTTTTAAAATAAGTATACCTATAACTATACATATGGCTAACTATTGTATAAAAATTATTAAATAAATAATTTCATATTAATAAATTTAATTTAAATTATTTAAATAACTTAACAAATATTTTCCAATTTTTCTGTACGTATTTAAATATTTGTGAGAAAATAATTAGCATTTTAAAAGAAAAACAAAAAGAAAAAAACAAGTTACTTTCATTATGCAATCAACAAAACAGTTGACAATTAAAATCTTGATTCTTAAAATAATACTTGATTCAGAACAGGAATGAATAAGTATATATATAACTATATATATATATATATATACGTATTTATAATGTACTTAATAATATAGATGTTTAAAAATGATTTTGTTGAAATAAATATGGACGAATAAGGAGCAGAATTCTGGCATGGCAATAATTAACTACACTCTTTCACTCAATAAAAAAGTTTATATGTATATATATATATATATATATATTATAAGTAGGTATGTAGTAATTTAAGGGCAAATGCAATATTTAAAAAAAAAACGTATTATCATTATTCTTCCATCGAAAACAAAAATGTTGTTCAACTTGTATCTGAATTTTTAAATTTTGAGTATTTATTCTCTTTAATTACGGGTCAATTACTCAAAAAGAATTATTTTTGTGGTAAAAATGATTGACATAAATTCTATATAAAGAAAGAGTAGTTATTTAAATCGCAAAAAATAGTTTCTAAGAACATTTACAGTTACTTGTAGTACAGGATCTATTTATAATTAAGTCAGTTTTAATTAATAAACATCTAACTACATAGAATCAAATTTACCGACAAAAATTTGTGTAGAATATGTGAAATAGCGAAAGAATCTATTAAACATCTTTTCATCGAATTAGAGAGCTTCTCTAGTAGTAGACTTCATTACTTCCCTGGTAAAGCGTTCATAAAATAACCAGCTTATCCAGTTTATCATACTGCAGAGTATCCTGAGTGTATATATACTCATATTAATAAGAGTATTCACAATAAGCCCATTTTTGGCTGAGGTGATTTGAAATCAGAACCCTACCCGTTCACATAAATATAATCTAATAAAAAACAATTTCAAAAATTTTGTAGATAAAGTGCTATTATTATTTTGGAAACAAAGTAAATTGGGTGAAAGCATCCGAACATCGCAGATATCTATGCAGTATGTAAAGGACAGGACAATAAAAAATTTTCTGACTAATAATTCCATTTGTATCACAGATATTCAAAAATTAAAGTAAATAAAGAAATTGAGATCCTCAAAGTGTATTTTAACTATAACTAATAGAACTCTTACATCGTTGAGATTCAAGAAAAAAAAATTTCACTTCGATGGATTTAACACAAGCAAAATTTAAATAAATTTTATAAATTTTTAAACTATGGATAAATTATGGCTATTAATCGAAATATCAATTTTTACTTAAGTATAGGTACTTAAGTATAGAAATATTTCGTCACTTCTCACAATCACTTGAGGTGGGTCCCAAAGGGTTGATTTGTTTTTAAAAACATTACTATTTAATTTATTTTAAGTTTGTTCAGTAAACTGTTCTAGAACGTTCTAGAGTAAAAAAAGAACACTTTTTTGTGTTCAGTAGTTTTCGTTAATACGTTTAACACTTTTTTGTCTGATCGGTGTTCATTAGATTGTTCAGTTCAGAAACAGTTCTAAATTGATCTTTTTCGTTCTGAACAGTTTTGGACAACTTTTTTTAATGTTGTTGTCTTTCCTTTAAATTTTTACAGTTAAACAGATTTGAGAGTAAGGAGAGTAAAGAAAAATTAGAATAAAATAGTGAAAAAAATTTGTTTAGTAAATTCTTCTGTTCTAAGTAATCTTTAGTGTTTGACATTGAATTGTCATTATCTAAAACAGTTCTACCGATTCTGTTCTAAATCTACTAAACAAACTATTTACATATTTTCACATCAAATTACAATTTAAAAAAAAATTCTGATTCTATAAAATTAGCATTTTTGGCATGCATTAAAGCAGTCAAAATGTTACAAATGGTTTTGACAATTGAAGAAAAAAAAAATGATAAAAAAACAATCAAAGATGAAGACATATAAGAAAAAGTTAATAGAGTGACAAATAACTAGGTTGAAGACTAAAAAGCTGGATGAGGTTATAAAAGTTAGATACATTTTTTTCTTATCCTATAGTTATATATCCGTACTATTCTTGCAAAAACTTGCAAATGAGAGAAAAGAGAAAAAAAGAAGAAAAAAAAGTGAAAAAATTATAATCTGTAAATAAAGTAAAAGAAGGTTTACTTGTAAAGACTTGCAACTGTCAAACACCTGACATTTATTTAATATAAAGATAAACAATAATTTGAATTTACGGTAGTAAATTACGGAGTTTTTTTTTTAATTAATTGTAATAATATTAATTTCAAAAAGTTAAATTATTTTCATTCATTAATCAACTTCAAAACGGACTCGCATGATAAACGTAAACAAAAAAATATAACCTAAAAAAATACAACAACAAAATTTGACGAATAAGTTTTTACAAGAACGAGAGAAGGTTGCTAACGTCAGTACGGAAACAGTTTGCTCTAAAAATTTGCATACGTTTTCGCAAGTTTCTAAAAATTTATCGTACGCGAACAGTCCTAAAATATGTATGTATATATGGAAAAATAATAACTTGTTCTTTTTACTACATCAAATAGTTAGTTAGTGTTGACGCATATAAAATCAGAATAAAAAAAATAAACTCAACCATTAAATGCTGAATTTTTAAATTAAGGACAATTTCGTATTAAGTGGAAATATAAAAAATATGCAAGTAGAAACCTTTTGATCCGCAGAGAAATTCATCAGATTTCTTTTTTTTTAAAGTTCTGGTTTTTTACGTAATTTTAATATTAAACTAAAATAATAAATACAAGAAAAATAAAAAAATAAAAATGTTAAGAATAATTCGGTTATGCAAATAAAATTCACAAAATTTATTTGTTGTGCATATCGACATACTTTTATAACTGTAAAAACTGAATACAAAAAAAATGATAAAGAACATTAACTAATATTACCCAAGGTACATGTAGTTACATGTTGTATATATATACTTAAATGTTTAGTTATACAAATATTTGTAATAAAAACGTAAATTTTCAGTTGTAACTTGTAACTAAACTACAACCAAACTAAGCAAACAACTCTTTTTGCCAAATCATTTAACTATACGTTTTCTTAACTTCGTTTTGATAACTTCTTCTTGTTTTTCTTGCACTCCAAAATGTAAGTATGTATAAGAAGGAAATAAAATTTCTGGTTTTATTCTGTTTAATCCAAATTTAATGTGTAAGACAACTTTTGATTGTTTTGGTTTTTTTTTTTTTTTTGGTAGATATTTAACCTACATAGGTACAAGAATAAATTAATATTATGTAGATATATGTACCATTGGATGGGTTCTTGAAAATTGATAAAACCAGAAAATATAGTTATTTACTTATTATATTGAATTTCTTGCAAGACAAAACCATTTTTCTTTTTTTTTTGTTGAATTAAAGAACAAAGTTTGCACCCACTAAACAACGTTGAAATCGGTACCATACCAATGTATATTTTGAAATTTTCTTCTTACAAATTTAATATAAGTATGTAGTTAATTAGTGTTAAATATTTTTTGATTTATTTTAGAATTCATATATATATATACATATTAACATATTAAAGGTATTCACGATTAGATTGAAGGTGTAGATTGAAGGTGTAGTCTTGTACTGTGTGTAGAAGTGTATTGTCATTGGAAATTTTTACAAGACATAATACCTATTGTACATAACTATATACGTTAGTTACTATCGTACTTTGTAAGTTTGACATTTGTAAAGTCATATATATTTGGAAAATGGCTGAGAAAAGGACACAGGTAATTTTTGAAATCAAAAATTTAAATTAAAACAAATTTTTAATTGAATTATTTTATCACTAAATATAAATTTAATTCATATGTAAACAAACCGCTGTCACAATTCTACATATATAGTATAACATTTAGTAATTTTGGTGACAACCTGACAACTGTAAGGATGTACAAATTAAGTACTACAAAAAACGATTTATGAAAAATGTGTGAATGTGTAAGTGAACGTGTATACTTATGGGTATTTCAGAAATTCATTTAACGGTTTTGAACGTTTGAACGTTTTCCATCTCAGTATAGATTCTTTCTAAATTGCTGGATATTAAGAGTATAGATGTGACTGACAAAACTAGCCGCAAATTGAAGTTGACTGCGGTAATTGGTTTCTGGAAGATTTTGCAAAAAATGTATATATATACTTAGTTACATATGATGTATGAATATGACATGTATATGAATTTTGGACGTTTGACGTTTCACTCGCGTTTACGTTTTCCATAAAAAGCCTGATAGATATTTTTAAAGGCTTAATTAATATACTCTTGACTAGTTAGTTAGTTTATTTTTTTTTTTAAAAAATGGTATTAACTAAATAAGTGAAATTTATACTTTAACTCAGTAATCTTAGTTATATAATAAGAAATATATTATCCGAGGTTTGGTCTAGATCTGACTAAAATGTTTTAACTTAATTTCAAAATGATATGACTTCAAACTTTTGATATGAGGTTGTTTCTAATTTTATACTTAAGTATATTTATATTTCAAGTTCTACATGCATGACTTTTTTTTATATAAGGTCTAACTAATACCTATTACTTATGTTTCAAATACGTAATGGTATTCAAATTTTAATTAGGATATTATGTGTTGTATAGAATATCAAAAACATTATTACATGCTAATTATTGTATATCGGTATATAGTTATGCTGAAGGAGCTGATATAAATTATGTTTTATAGCGCATTAACTATATTTAATTAAAAATTCGTATACTTAATGTGGAACTAGTTAATCTATGTTGCATAGGCTTATCATATTTCGAACTAAGGAGTTTTTCCGAAATGCATTTTCAAACTTAAACTGTGACTCATTCTTAAATTAGTTTGTAACTATTTTTAATAATCTTATATTTTCTGGGCAAATGAAATATTTCTTATTAGTTAAGATGGTTTTTTTTTGTAACGGCATAGCAAAAATGAAAATGAATTGAATCAGAAATCCCATTACCTACAAAACACTACACGGCGGAATACAAATCAATTGATATTAATTTAATTACAATTCTACTGAGTAACTAGGTATTATGGAATAATGCACATATACATGTTTTATGATGATTGATGCAAGAATAGCAAAATTCAAAAATACTTTTTTTTTATTTTTCAACTGTATCTACCTTATATTAAAAAGACTTTAATTTTGCATAAAAAAAAATGTTTGTGAAATTTACTCATCAATATGTGTAAACAGAAATGTTAGTATAGTTAGTTAGTTACTACATAAACTTACTTAAAAACTATAAGAACTAAATTCACCATTTTTGCTATGGTAAACATTTTAAACATTAGATTTTAGCTCATGTAGTCATACCAAATTGAA
The DNA here is from genome assembly GCA_963942445.1 of Argyra leucocephala. Classification (NCBI taxonomy): domain Eukaryota; kingdom Metazoa; phylum Arthropoda; class Insecta; order Diptera; family Dolichopodidae; genus Argyra; species Argyra leucocephala. Next base: position 30,998,880 of record OZ012679.1, on the reverse strand, counting down.
TATATGTACATAATTAATTATTATCCACCTAAATAAATATTTACACCATTCTTATAAGTATGTTGGATAATGGATAATGTGTATAACTAAAGTACATAACTATAATATTTTAATTATATACCATACTTATGACGTTTTCTTCGGAAGAAAATATTGAATAAGTACTTATGTACTTACTAAGTACCTCACCTACATAACTAGTTAAAACAAAAAATAACAAATTACTGATTAACTATTTTAAATCTTTAGTATCTATCTGTACCTAACTATTCTGAAAATATATTTGTTTACTTTTGTATATTAAAGAAAACAATAAAATAAAAACTGAATAAATTTTGTGGCTTAACTATTAATTTATTTTATTTTTCTTTAGCAAAATTATTAGTACTTATAATATAACTATTAAATTGTAATAATAGATAATATTGATGATTTTTAAACAGGTCAAAAGATTTGCGGTTTTGTTATTTTATTACAAGAATTTAATTGTTGTTATAAACAATATTAGAAAAATTATAGTAACTTACCTATGCAACTACATATTTATGTAGATTAGGTACATAATATATAATATTCATACGTATATATATACATAGATACTAGATACATATGCCAAAATACGCGCCAGAAGAATTAAGATTATTTCTTAAAATATTATATAACCACTTAAGGTTATTTAAATTAATTAAAATATGTATATATGTATATGATAACTGGAAATTGGTAGTTATAAGCTTCTACTTAAGTTAATATTATAAATGAAAATATTTTAAATAAATTTTTGAAATTATTTTCATACATATATATACTACATATGCATATATATATATATATATATACCTTGGCTTAAAAATTCTTGAAATGTTTATCTCAAGCAATTTTAACATTTTATTTACATAAACTATCTTAATGTTTATTTTATAAAGATATGTATGGTATATATGTATATGTAGATGTATCTATATTCTATCTTAATTTTAAAGTCATTCATAAATTTCTTAACTAGAAATTCTTGTATGTCCATATTTTAAATTCAATTGACTTAAAATTAAAAATACAAAAAAAAAAACAAAAAAAAAACAGATTTCTAAAACATTTTCTTACCTTTCTCTGTGCTTCAGCAGCAAATCCTGATTTTGGTGCTCGATTAATAGACATTATTCCTTATTTTTTCTTTCTTTTTTTTAACAATATATGTAAATTTTCTTTTTTATTTTACTGAATTATGGAAACAAATCACCGTTACAAAATAATTAATTAGTCTTTGCAATATAACAAGTAATAAATGGTAATTATAAAAAAATTATAAAATAAACAATTCACTATATCAAAATTAATTAATAACAAAAATAAATTACACCTTTTACTTCTAATCTTAAAACTCTTCTTCGACGGATTCACAAATTAAACCACTTCGTAATTCGTTCAAAACTTTACTTTTTCTCTACTCCGCAATCTTCTAACAACTGAAGGAATTTTTACCTATCTACCAAAAACATCACACAAATTGAATTCAATTCAATTTCATAATTGAAACACACTTTTCAATATTCAATTTTGTTTTCTTTCAATTTATTTGAAAGATAACAGAAATGCCAAGACAATTTAAAAATCTTCATAAAAAACACAAAATATACATTCATGTTGAGTGCGTCCAGGCATATTCGTATTTCAAATAAAAACAACAAAAATATTAATACCTGAAAATAAAAGTAAAAAAATGTAATAAAAAAAAAATTTAATAAATTTTACAGAGATCATTTTATTATTTTTACCTTTAAAATTGAAACTTCCTAGGACCTTGGAAGTTTTTAAATACAATATTTATTACATATATGTAATATGTTATAAAAAGCTATTGGTATGTATTATTTATTATCATTATATTTAAAATTTGTAAATAATAAAAATTTAAATAAAATTAGAAACAAATTTTTCTTTCAAAGGTTTTCTTTCAGAGGTTAAACAAAAAATTTCATTTAATTTAATATTAATTTATAAAACTATACGTATTTTAATTGAAAAAAATAAATAAATATATTATATAGAGTCAAAATAGGTTATATCGAACTTCATGCCTGATTTACATTATGCTGATAACCAGCTGTATGCAACATATATCAACGATGTATCACCTGATAACCTGTTTATTATATGCTGATAAATCAGCAGCTGGTAATCAGCATAATGTACACCAGGCAGCAAGCAACCACAAAAACTTGATCATACACAACCGTTATAGGTTCGATTCATTTCTATTTGCATACTACTAAATATTAATTTCATGTTAATTTCATCATTTCATTCGTAGACGACGTAAATTATTATTATCCTACATAATATATATATATGTAAATTTTAACTCAAATACAGAGATTTAACGAATTTCATATTTCGTACAATTTAAAGAAAATGGTTTACAATGTTTGTTCCTCATCCATTTACAATGGGCGTGTTTCCACGAGTATTCTCCACTACAACATCAGCATACATTTTATACCGTTACCATCTTACCATCACAGATTTTGTAGTTGTATGTAGAAGGGATTAAACGTGTGCTAAATCTGTAGTGGAGAATAATCATGTAAACAAGACAAACATATATACGAAAATGTAGAAAAATCCACTGTAAGGATATTTCTATATCTTGAAAACAATGCAAATGACGTTAGATTGATCCTATTTCTCAAACTAATTCAATCATTTTTTAATGGAATTGAGGTACTTGATAGTTGATACTACTAGATCACCCAACTAGTCTGAAAATATTGTTATATGACAAATGGCGTAGAAAATTCTTCAAATCAAAGGTCACTGGTTCGAATTCTGTTCCCAAGTACAATATGTTAACGAAAAGTGCATTGTATCTCATTATCTGTTGGGTTGTTAAAAATTATTTAATACAAAAATTACAAAAAAAAAAATTCAAGTTATGTAAATAAAAAATTTGAATTCCAGTTCCTGATAAGAATTATAGTTGTTTACATCAATATTAATTGATCAATAAAAATCTAAATTTTATTAATTATCAAAATAAATTCCATAACCGTATCATGTGTAATTTAAGAGAATTGGTTTCTACCTAATTACGGGCAATGTAGTATTATTAAACAGTTTAATAACAAATTGAAGAAATTATAACTGTTACATCTTTTCCAATTGTAATTAGAATAATAATTACGTGTAGTCATTTGCATTTAAATATATGTATATAAAAATATTTCTAAATTACAATTGACAATCCATTCTGACTTCCATGCAAATAGAATTTCCAGATCATCCATTTCAGCAATCAAATACATATTATCATTTACAAAGCATATGAAATTATATTTGCATTTTTGGTCGTTATAAACGATATTTTTTTTTATTTGTTCTAGAAATAATCGTTATATCATTGGTGATGTGAAAAAATCTTCTATCCCCAAAAATTTAAGGACATGTTATATATACATATATATAAAATTTAGGCATTTTCATTAACGTCCTATAACACAATCGCATTATGCATGAGTGGCTATATATAACAAAGTTACTTATATGATTAGCATTTTTCTTGCTGATGGTTTGAAAATTTAAATAAAATTTTATTTTAATTTTGGTATAAATTTAATCATTGATTGAAAATAGAATTTTATTCAGTTATCAACAAAAATGTTGTACCTTTGAATAAAAAAAAAAAACAAATTCTTTTGTCTCCGAAATAAAAAAAATTAAAAAATTATCTTACTGATGCAATTATAAATTTGTAAAGTGCCCAGCTCATTTTACTTTTTAAAATATATTCCCCATGTACCAACACTTTGATACTAATGCAGTGCAATGTGTTGATGAAAATTCCAAAATACTGAGAGCTTGTAAATAATATAAAATTTAATTATAATAGATCTTTATAATAGTTTGTCAGATAAGAGTTTTTTTCAAATCACCAGTGATATTATATCCATTACATTTAATAATAGACATAAATGACATTATAAACAATTTTGACTGCACATAAATCAATAACTACATATATATATATCCATAAATTTAAAAAAATATTCGTAGTCGGTATCACTTTTTTCCATAAAAATAATCTGAACTAATCAGAAGAATCATTTCTTATAACATTATTAACTGGAGATTCTCGTAATTTATTCGTATTAGTTTCATCATACAGTGTATCATCCTCTATTAGATTCACATTAATTACTTCCTTATTAGCTAAATATTTTGGATCAATTAAGATATTATAATTAGAATTGTCAGCTTGTGTTTTCAATAGACCATATATATAAAGTTTAACACTACGATTGTTTGAATTTATTTCCTTCAAAATGTCTATGGCTGATGATATAAAATCCATTTTGATAACTCTTTTATTAAATTTTGCTGTTATTTTTCTTATGTTATTGGATTTTTTCATCCAAGAGCAAAATTCATTTTCATCAAAATTTATTTGATCACAATAAAAACTTAATTCTTCTAATTCTTTCAACAAGGATAGTTTAGTCCAGAAAAGACAATCAGCATCCGTTAAATGATTTAATTCAAGCTCTTTCAAATTTTTTAGTTTAACTAAATTATCAATGTTATCTGAGTTTAATCGTAAATGTTGACTTATTAATCCAAGATGTATCAAAACCTCTGATTTATTATTAACACAACTAACTAAAAAATCTCTTAAACCAATATCATCAACTTCTAATTGAGTAAAGTATATGCGAATTTTTGTGAGTTTTCTAAATGTTGGTATTGTTTTTAGGAATGAGTTTTCCGAACGATATGATGTGAAGTGAAATTCTTCAAGTTCTAGTTGATCAAAACGAAAGAAAGGACTTCCAATAGCATCAGCATTACGAATACCAATGACTTTTAAGGTTTTCAAAGGAATTTCTTCCAATATTGGTTTTAAATTCGAAGTTTCAAATTTTTCACAATTATTTATAGACAAATGACGTAGTTTTTTTAAATTATGTAAATACTTTCCGACAAGTTCTTCATTATCGCTGACATCAAGATATTCTAATCTTTCAAGCTTTGCAAATTTCTTTACTTGTACATCAGTTATGCTACAATTTTTCATTGTAAGATGAGTTAATTTCTTGAGGAACAAAGGAATTTCTTTATTACTATTACAAAATTTGTTGTTTAAATTCTCCATATGAAGTTTTTTTAAATTTGTAAAATATTTAAGAATAAAATCATAAATTCGATTAAATTTCTTAAGACGACAATCGATTTCAATTGATTCAATAAATTTTCCAATAGAAGTAATACTTTCATAAATTTCCAAAAGTGATAATTGACAACTATTGGCAGAATTTAATTTTAAAAATTTTTGATTTTTATACATTAGGATAAAAATCTTCTTAAAACGATCACAAATAGCTGACATATGCACCTGATCCTGAAACGTAATATATGAGAATACATTGAATAAACAATAATCATTTAATTTTAAAATTTGAAAATTTTCTGTATCATTGTCATCAATTTTAATCAAAGACTTCAGACGTGTTTTATGTGGTTGAATCCAACTGTCAGCTCCACGCACTGCTAAAGCCACATCATTAATTTGATGAAATCTAATACGTAAAGTTTTAGATGCACTCTCTGGATTTCGAAATTTAACAATTGCTCTCTGCCTATACCCATCAGCGATTTTATACTTATTTTTATATCTCAAAGTCTCTACTTCTCCAAATCCACTAAAATACTGTTTTAATCTGCTTGAACTAATGGATTCTGGAATATTAGAAATGTATAGTGTATATATTAAGATATCATCTTCTGTATAGCACTTCTTTCCATAGCGATTCAAATTATTTGAGCGATCTGTAAAAAAAAAATACAATTTTTCATTAAGATTTTGCATTAAAAAATATTATTTCAGTGTTGTTCATATGTGCAAACTCACCAAAAACGGAAATTTTTCCAGCCATATTCCAATTGAAAAATTATTTGAAAATAACCAAATTTAAAAACTTTAATTTAGTACTAAACTAAATATATATAGCAGAGTTACAACAATTTTATTTTATTTAAAAAGAATTTCAAGTAATTATCAATACTCTACTCTGTAGCACTCATTCATTAGCCAACCCAACCTTTGTAAATTGTATCAATTTTTGGTACCGTCCAGAAAATGTATATAAGTCAAAATAAAAAAAATGGATCCCAAAAGAAGCATTCGATTTATATACTTTCAGAAACATCGTTTGTTATTTCATAACTATAATTCTTTTTTAAATACAATAACTAATTGTGATTTTATAAATTTTTAATAAAATGCTTTACATTTTCAATATATTAATATATAAATTCAATTTTGAAATATTATATACAATTTATTCTTAATTTTTATCGAAAACAATAATCGATTTAATAAATTTTGTTTATTTGGATAAATCGATACAATAAAGATAATACGCTACCACTCAAACATCATCTTTCTGGAAAACAAGTAAAAAGTAAAAAATTGACTAGAAATTATTAAATTAAAATATTAAATCATAATAAATTATTTAATGAATATTATAAAAGTGTTAAATAATATTACATTTGAAAAGTGATTTATATAAACAATTAATTTTGACTTTTTTAAGATACATAAAAATAATGGTCAAATTAAGAAACAATTAAAAGCACATTAAATTTTTAAGACAAATTTAAAGTAAAAGCAGAGTACTGAAACAATAAGTTTCTATTTTTATTCTTCATAAGTGCAACTAAATTTTACAAAAATAGATCAAATAAAGAAAGAAAATATGAATGGAAAATCGAAAACGCCAACTGTACCTTTTGACGCACAAGCAAGGGAAAAACTTGCACTTTATGTTTATGAATATTTACTTCATGTTGGAGCTCAGAAAGCAGCCCAAACATTTTTATCAGAAATTCGTTGGGAAAAGAACATTACTTTAGGAGAACCTCCTGGATTTTTACATACATGGTGGTGTGTTTTTTGGGATTTATATTGTGCAGCACCAGAAAGACGTGACACCTGTGACCATTCAACTGAAGCAAAAGCATTTCATGATTATGGTTTTATTAATTCAGGAGGTCATAACAATTTTAATGAAATCGGCAATCATCCTTTCCCTGGTGGTCCTAGATATCCTTCAGGTCCAAGACCAGGTGTAAGAATGCCACAAGGAATGGGTGGAGATTTTAATGGGCCTCCTAATTCTCAACAAATAATGCCAAGTGGTATGGATACAATTAGACAGGGTGGACCACCAGGCATGGGTCCAATAAATCCACGTATGAATCCTCCACGTGGACCAGGAATGGGGCCAATGGGACCAGGATCATATGGACCTGCAGGAATGCGTGGACCACCACCAAATAATAATTTAGGACCTGGACCGGGACCAGCAATGCCACCTGGTATGGGTATGAGTGGAAATAGACCACAATGGCAACCAAATACATCAACACCCATGAATTATTCATCACCATCACCAGGAAATTATGTTGGGCCGCAAAACTCAAATGGTCCTCCAGGTCAAGGATCGAATATAATGCAGTCACCTCAAGATTCATCCAATCATGGAGGTGATAGCATGTATCCAATGATGAAACAAGGCGGAAATATGGCAGGAGACTTTTCAATGGGAGGTACATCTGATGGGGGACCAATGGGACACATGGTACCGAATTCAATGGGATCAATGGGACCAATGGGTTCAAATTCTATGGGATCTATGGGCCCAAATACAATGGGTTCTATGGGCCCAAATTCTATGAACGGTGATGGTTTAGATGTAATGAAAAACTCTCCTGCTACAGGTCCAGGAACCCCACGCGATGATTCTAGTAGCGGTATGGGTGACTTCAATTTAGGAGGTTTCGGAGGACCTGGCGAAAACAACAATCCAGCATCCTTATTTTTTTAGTAATACAAAATCATATTTATAATGTTCAAAAATATATTTGATTATTTCTATAATATATTTTATTAATTCTATAATACATACATACATACTTAATCTTGAATTTCTAATTTTAATAATTATTCTTTGTTATTAGAAGCGATTTTTTAAATTAATTTAAATGGTATATTTATCTTGTATTCATTTTAAAACTGTCAATTATTTTAAGATATTAGTATAATAAAAAATAAATAAAAAATATAAAGCAACGGTTTAAATTATCCTGAAAAACTAGAAAATTTAAAGAATGGTCATGTATTTTAAACAATGTAAATAAAAATGTGAATTTGCCAGAAATTTCGTTAAAAAGTTTAATGGGAGAGAAATGTCAAAGAAAGTAGAAATACAACAGCTGCCTAATTTTGACAATTTACAGTATACTAGGCTATTTGGTATAGCGTGTGTTGTGTGTTGCTTATGCTTTGCTGTTGTTGAATTGTATAGAAGAGTAAATTAAGAGCGAGTAGGTACATTGTACATAATAAAATGAATATAACCGCCAAAACCGGCACATTAAAATAATTATTTTCACAGAAAGCTATAGAAGCATAAATTTTCAATTTGGTACACTAAAAATACTCAAATAATTTTAATAAAAAATAACAATATGAAGGGAGTAGCAGCAAAACGTGGGAGATTTACTTTAGAATTGGAAATTCCAAAACGGTCACAAATTGCTGGTACGTTACTAGTATGTGGTCAAGGTGAAGTCGGACAACTTGGTTTAGGAGATGAAAACGAAAGAAAAAGACCAACTCCAGTATCTTTGGTAAAAGATGTTGTAGATATATGTGCTGGAGGAATGCATACCATATGTTTAACAAAAGATGGAGAAATATATTCATTTGGTATGTTGGAATTTTATTTGTATGTTGATATGTCCATATGTTTGTTTTTTAATATGCATAGAAACAAAAGTGTGCGTACGTCTATTAAAAAAAAATTATATTTATACACAATTGATGTTCATCATTAAAAAGTGTGTTAGAATTCATAATTACTTGCTTAGATAATTTTTAATAAATAGTGATGTTTTTAGGGTGTAATGACGAAGGTGCACTGGGTCATCCTACTACAGAAGAAGGATCTGAATTAGTTCCCGGAAAAATTGATTTGCCAGGGGAAGCTGTGAAAATTTCGGCGGGAGATTCACATTCAGCTTGTTTATTAGAAGATGGTCGTGTTTTTGCTTGGGGAACTTTTCGAAATTCTCATGGAGCTATGGGTTTAACATTAAATGGAACACAACGTTTACCGGTAGAAATGCTACCAGGAATTAAATGTTGCGATATAGCATCTGGTGCAGATCATCTAATAATGTTATCCTGTGAGGGCAAAGTACTTACTATTGGTTCTGCAGAACAAGGACAATTGGGAAGAATTTCATTACGGTCTGCATCTGGGGATTCTAGACAAGGTAAGACTAGTCTTTTACAACCAGGAGCAGTTAGAATTGAAAAAATTAAACATTGTGACGGTATATGGGCAACAACTTCTTGTACTTATCTTAGAAAATTGGGAACAAATGAAATTTTCGGTTTTGGTTTAAATAATTACGGACAATTAAATCTAAAAACAAAATCGAAAGGATCCAGTGAATTAATAACAAATCCAGTTGAAACTAATTTTAATGATGTTAAAAAAATTACTGGTGGACAGCATCATTCATTATTATTAACAAACGATGGTAAAGTATATGCAATTGGCCGTCGCGATTATGGTCGTTTAGGTTTAGGCAAAGGTCTAAAAGAAGATGTAATTGAACTTAAACAATTAATGACATTTGATAAATTGAAAATAATTGATATTGCTTGTGGAGAAGCTCAATCCTTCGCTATTGCTGAAAATGGAATAGTGTATGCTTGGGGTATGGGAACAAATCTACAGCTTGGTACTGGAAATGAAGATGATGAAGAAGAACCCGTTGCAGTTGTTAGTAAATCATTACAAGATAAACATGTAATTAAGGTAGCTAGTGGTGGTCAACATAGTTTATTTTTAGTAACAGATGCAAATCACAATAACAACTATCAAAAAAGTATAGAATCAGTTACTTCATATACAGAAAAAACAAAAGAATCTGTAAAAAATAAAGAAACGAAAAATAATTTTGAAGAACCTTCTAAAATGGATGAAATTATAACTGAAAGTTCTGCAGTTGCCAAGGGTAGAGGGCGCAAAAGAAAAGCTTAATTATCATATTAGTTAATGATCGAATTTAGAGTGAATTTTTTTTCTAAAAAATAAAAAAAAAAAAAACACTTCTAATTTTAATAATGCGTATTTAAAATGTTTTACAATTTTGCCTATTATTGAAAATTCATTTTAAATTATTTTTAAATTTGTTCCTTGTTTCTTTTTTAAATTCAAATACATATTTAAAATGTTAAGTTCAAATACTGTTAAAAGAATTCAAGATAATCGTCAGACCAGTTATAAAAATGATATTAAGAATGGAAAGTACTATTAAATTTTATGTTACTAATATATGTTGTGTAAGAATTTTGTTTAAAATAAAAAAGACTTAATTTTTTTTATAGAGAAATTATAAAAATAAAAACTATGTAGTATTGTTAATTTAAAATGAAAAATTGTATTAATTTCTTGTAATGTATGTATTTAAATAAATACTTATAGGTACTCAGTTGTATATAAAACTATATACATCATACATCCTAGTGAAAATAATTTTATTAAATTTCATTTAAATAATACGAAAGTATAATTAATTTTTTTTGTAAGAAAAACATTTATTTTTCTTTCACTTTTTTTTGTAATAATTTTAAGCAATGTTTTGTAAAAGATTTTGATAAAATAAAAATAAAACGTATTTTTTACATAAACTATTTAATTAATTTCTGTTTTAAGTAAAAATATTCAAAAACTTCAAAAAACATTCCTAAAAAAATTACACACATTTATATTAGTTTGAAATAATATTGCATTATCCAATTAAAAATTGCAAAAATGTAAATAAAATAACCGTTGTTGAAAAATTGATCCAGAGTAAGCACATATATGTGCAAGAAAAAAAAGCAATTAAAAAAAATTAAATAATAAGCAAACTAACTTCATAAATAAAAATGCATTCTATTTCATTTAAATGCTATAAGAAATTTAAGTGACAAAAAAATAATAGGGGCCAAGGGGGTTAAATATAAAATTTTAAAAAGTTTCTTAAAAATTTCTAGTCTTTTTTTCACACCACCACTGCCACCGTGGTTTTATCGTAGCTCTTGCATATGCACCATAAATTTATTATACTATAGTAGCTAGTAATATTAATAAAGTTATGGATTCCGTAGTAAATAATTCAAGACAAGTCCGTTTGCAGCACAAAGGAATTATAAATATAAATTATTATCTGTTATTTGTTATTAATACATAGTTTATTTTACCTAGTAATCTTATATGTATTATCATTTGCTTGTGTAATTTTTTTGCCAATTGTGTACTTTTGGAATCTTAGTGGGGAAACAACTTGACTTTTGAATTGAAAACAACTAGACTATTACGCTTTTCTCTCTGAGTGACCAGGCTTGTATAGTACTATTAGGGCTATTCTTGCCTTACTACGTTACGTATACATGATAATTTATATTCGTTTCTCAAAAAAAATTTGAGGTGAAAAAAAGTTCTGCATTTTTGACCTGTACAATCAACATTAAAAACATTGAGAAAAAACAAGTAAAACGTAAAACCTAAATAAAAATGCAGCAATAATTTCTGGAATCAATTTCATTAAATCGCTGCTTTTGGATAGTAAATCTAGCTAAGTTTCTAGTAATAATCTAGCTAGACTAGGAGTTTTGACGTTTTAAAATTTTACGCCTTACCTGGCGGTTACAAATACAAATTACAATTTTACGCATGAAAATTTCATTTCAACTTCAAGACTATCGCTCTCTTTTTTTAACTAATAAACTTAACCATATCATGTACTGTATACGCTAATTGCTTGAAGCTTCACTCAAGTCAATCAACAAAATTTACTTACTTGACTTGAAAATTTTAATCGAATACGCAGCTTGAATTGACATTTAACGTCAAAAATTTAATTAAGAATTTAAGTCAAGTACTGATAATGAAGTTATCATAAGTGAAAATGCTAATGGTCAGAAGACTGAAGAGGCGCACGCGCAATTACATACAATCACAACACAACACAACTAATTGGTGTCCGGTCCGCTACAAAAAACAATTCCATAAAAAAAATCGTTCATTTAGAAGCTACACTCCTACTTAAATACCTTTACTATATACTACACAATAGCCACAAATCACAAAACAAAATTTTGCGTGCGTTCATCAAACTAAAACAATTGGATCAAAATCAACCCAACTATTAAGATTCAAGAGTATCAAATATCAAGTATCAAGGTCAGGTGAGTGAGACTCAAGATATAATATGTATAAATGTTGATTGATAACTATATTCTATAAATCCTATTTCCAGAATTTTTTTTTAATTTTAAATAATTAATTTATGAGTTTACATAATTAATGAGTCAACTTATTTAATTTAATAACATACTTTTTCAATTTTTAAATTTGACAATCTAAAATATGACACTACGTTTGTGGGCACGGTGGGCACAAAGCAAGATATAAATAACATCATAAGTATTTACTATTAGTACTATGTGATTGTGACTTATCTTTCTATGAAAAATATTGTAGGTACAACAAAATTACATACTAAAAGCAATAATAGAAAATAAATATAAATAGTTAACAATGAAGTAATTTTTTTATATGATAAGTGATAAGTTAGAGTCTACATTATAAATAAATGCATATATGTAAATACTATAATTATTGTAGTTTGTGAATAATTCAAAGGTGCTCAAATAAAATTTTATAAATCTAAAATCTAAATATTTGTTCTAATAATCAACTATATTTAATATTTTCATAAAATATAGATAAAAAAAATAGAACAATAGAGTCTATATAAAAATATAAATACCTATATGAGTTCTAAGTTAAAAATAATTATTTGATGCTATAACTACATTAAAAACTAAATAAAAATGATTAGACAAAAAACAATCAAAAGTCTCACTTCGAGCAACTTAAATAAAATATTGCTTTTCTCAATATTACGTAAAGAAAATTTACAAAAACATCTGGTGAATTATATTTCTATATACTCAAAAAAGAATGCATTAGTAAAATATGATTATTTTTCAGTAAATCGTAAACAAATTGAGAATTTAAGAAGTAGCTACACATTCAAATTTTCACTTGTTGAAAATAATCAAAAATATTTTTGGGGCATCAATTCTAAAATTTTTAAAAGAAATTATTCACGCTATTCAGCTAGTACAATAATGGCGCATAATACATTTAATTTGAATAATTACGATATAATTGGATTTGATTTAGACGGAACTCTCTTGCGATATAATCTAGATGCTATGGTACCAATGGAATATAATTCATTAGCTAAATATTTAGTTGAAAATAAAAATTATTCAAAGGAGTTATTAAATCCAATTGATAATGACATTGATTTCTTGCAAAAAGGTAAAATTTTAATATGTACAATTTTTTTTTATCAAAATATGATTTTGAGTTAAGTACATACATACATTTTTGTATATTCCATTATATTTATATAAATATTCAGATAACTGTATATTCACTTTGATTTCAGGTTTGATATTGGATGGAGAACGTGGAAATATTTTAAAATTAAGTTCAAATGGTGAAATTTGTAGAGCAACACATGGAACAAAATTACTAACTGAAGAAGATATAAAAAAGATATATGGAGAAGAGAAAAAGTGGGATGTTACTACAGAATACGTGCGGGATCCATTGTCAGCATGGAATGGACCTGCAGTAGATAAATTAAGAGCATCACTCGATTTTTTTGATATGCCAGTTTCATTAATAATGGCAAGAGCTGTTGATTTATTAAATGAAAAAAATAAAACAGATCATATGTCTTATTATAAAATATTACCTGATATAATAGATGGACTAGTAAATTTATATAAACCAGAACATTTTGCATCGGATGTAAGTGAATACTTCAATGAATTAAAAACAAATCCATCAAAATATGTTCATAAATCAGATCCATTTATTATTGAATGGTTAAAAGAATTAAAAAAAACAAAAGCAATATTTTTATTAACTGGTTCTAATGTTGATTTTGCAAATTTCACATCCAGTCATGCATTAGGTCATAATTGGCGTGATTTATTTGATATTGTTATATGTTTTGCTAAAAAGCCCGGTTTTTTTTCGATCAGAAGACCATTTTACACGTATCAAGGCGGTGAAACAGATCAACTTGTACCTGATGAATCAATAAGAATGGGAAATGTTTATGCCAACGGTAATTGGGCAGCAATCGAAAATTTACTATCGAAAAAATTTGGAAAGACAATAAAAAAACCTCGTAGTTTGTATATTGGTGATAATTTAATACAAGATGTGTATACACCATCAAAATTTTGTGATTTAGATACTGTTTCATTAGTTGAAGAATTAGAAGAACATGAATGCAAAGATGGTTATGCATTTAAAAAAGTTATTCAATCAAATTTTTGGGGTTCATATTTTTCTGTTGACAATAAACCAACCTACTGGACTGAAATAATTGCATTACATTCAAAAATGTGTTTACCAACTATTGAACACTTATGCAAACATCCTATTGACTATGAACATGAATGTGCTAATTCATTTTTAGACTTGTGTTCCTCAAAAATTGAAATTTAATATGACAATTTATAAAAAATATATGTAAGTTATTTAAAACAAATAACTAGTGCTTCTTTACCTCAATAGATTAGAATTATATTACATGTGCTCTTTCAAGTTAGTATTTTATTATTTCAAATTATTATTAATTGATTAAAAAATTTTGTGTAATCATTTTATTTGTACGAATTTAGTTTGATTTTAAATATTAAACAAATTATTTTTTAATTATTTTTCATTTACTATTGAAATTATTATATTTTTAATTGTTCAGTTCAGATAAAATAATTTTATATACTTAGAAGTTAAAATGAAGAATAAAAGAGAATTTATGTAAAATGTAGTTTCATCAAATTAAAATTACTTGCAGAAACTACTAAATGTTCATATTCTCTAAACAAACTGTTTGTGTTGTTGTAAAATTTAGTTTTGTACACAAATTTTTAAAAATAAATTGTTTTAAATAATATATTTAAACAAGTAATAAATTTAAGATATGTATTTCAGTATTCATTAAAAAAAAATAATAATAATGGATATGTTTATCTTTATGTTAACAAAATTGTTTTGTAAAATAAAATATGTACATAATAAATTTATTTATTCAACATTAAAACAATTTATTATATTTTATAATTTTTGTACATAGAACAAAATAAAAATACTTATAGATTAGACAAGCTAGCTACATTTCAAAAAATTTTTTTAAATGTATGTATATATATTTGTTAATACTACAAAAACTATTGTCATAAATATTATAATTATGTTAAGTGTTGAAATTTAAGTACAACTCATCACTTGAAATCATTTTAAAATTTTAAACAACTCTTTCAATTGCCATAGCTATACCCATTCCACCACCAACACATAAAGAAGCAATACCACGATTTGTATTTGTTCGTTCTAGAGCATGTATTAAAGTGACAAGAATTCGATTACCAGATGCGCCAATGGGATGTCCTAATGATATAGCTCCTCCCGATATATTAATTTTATTTGGATTTATAGATAAACTCTTATTTACTGCAATAGCCTGTGCAGCAAATGCTTCATTCAATTCATATAAATCAACCTCATCTTTTTGCCAACCAACTTTAGAAAGCTTATTATTTAAAAAAAAAAAAACATTAATCTGAGATTTTTAGTTAGTTTATAATAAAAATTAAAACTTACAACTGCATTCACTGCACCAGCTGCGCCTATACCCATTAAATCAGGTTCTACACCACATTGTGACCATCCTATTATTTTTGCCAATGGTTTACATTGACGTTTTGAAACTTCCTTACCAGACATTAATAGGACAGCCGAAGCTGCATCATTAATACCAGATGCATTTCCTGCTGTAACAGTTCCGTTACTTATAAAATGTGGCTTTAAACATGCAAGTTTATCAGAAGTGGTTCCATGTCGCGGAAATTCATCAATTTGAAAGCTAGTTTCACCTTTACGATTTTTTATTAAGACAGGAATAATTTCTTTTTGAAAAAATCCATTTTTTTGAGCATTTTCAACTAATTGTTGTGATCTTGTTGCATATGCATCTTGTTCTTCTCTAGATATTTCATATTGTTTTGCCAAATTTTCGGCTGTCACACCCATGTGAATATTTTTCATAGCATCAGTTAAACCGTCGTGTATCATTGTATCAACTAGATTTCCGTTTCCGATTTTCACACCTTCTCTTAAATGAATACAATGTTGACTCAAACTCATATTTTCTTGCCCAACGCAAACAGTAATATTAGAATCGCCAGAACGTATAGATTGATATCCAAGTGCAACTGATCTGAAAGAATGTGTATAACATAAATAACTTGAAA
Source organism: Argyra leucocephala (assembly GCA_963942445.1). Taxonomy (NCBI): domain Eukaryota; kingdom Metazoa; phylum Arthropoda; class Insecta; order Diptera; family Dolichopodidae; genus Argyra; species Argyra leucocephala. The sequence continues at coordinate 30,982,418 of OZ012679.1, read as the reverse complement.
AACTAGTAAGTTCGTTTTATATAATTTGAATTCAAATTACTTTAAACCAGATCCACATAACATATTTATTGTATAAGCAGGTACTTCAATTGGAAGTCCAGCAGCTATTGCTGCTTGTCTTGCTGGATTTTGGCCTTGTCCGGCTGTTAATGTCTATATAATATAAAAATTATACATAACCAATAACTTTAAATAAAACGAAATTTTAATAAAAAGTGTAAAATAAAACTTACTTGGCCTACAATTACTTCATCAATATCTTTTTCTACAATACTAGCACGTTTCAATACTTCTTTGATTACAATACTTCCCAGATCAGAAGCTTTTATATTAGATAGTGTTCCATTGAAATTACCTTTCATTTACATAAAATAAATAAGATAGAAATATAAATAAGAAAGTCAAAGTGAAAGTTCAAAATAATGTTTAATTAATGAGCTCATTGTTGATCTTGTCGATTACTTTTGAATTATTGCTTATAGAGATTAGTATAACTAATTTTTTCACTTAAAAAATAAATTGAATTCTAAAAGTTATTGTAATAAATTATATAATAATTTAATGTGAATAAGTATTAAAACGTTACCTATGGGTGTTCTTACTGCTGACACAATATACACGTCACAGTCGTTCATTTTTCATCAATATTATTACACCTTCTTATTATTAATAAATGAACTAATTTTTGAAAGAAATCATAAAGTTAATTTTGCCAAATATATCTGCATATATATACGTTATAAAATGGTTGTAATTATTAATTAATCTTTACCTTAATGCAATTATTTATTAATTAGTATACTGCGTAAAAATACTTAATACTGATCCAAATTTGCCTTCTTCTTTTGAGAACGGCAATAACACAATGCAACAACTAACTCAGTAATTTCATTACTGAAGAACTGAAGTAAATTTAAATCAAAAGAAAAATGAAATCACTTCTCAGTTTTCACTTCTCTATCTCTTCACAGTTCCACATGATTATCAAAACAATTCATCACCCATCAGCTGTTTGGAAATGTAAACAAAGTGGAGAAATGCAGACCAACTACAAAAACCAACGAATTAGAATTAAATGGAAGTGGCTATCCATACAAAAAAGTGTCCAATGTTTTGGGTATATTCCTCTCTTTCTTTGGTATTTCCGATTGTCAAAAAACAGAAATAGACGAATATATTCGTTCAATATATTTTCTCTCTTTTTAATGGAAATTATTTTGATAAATAAACAGGATAGTGCTCAGAATTTAATATGCCTCAATTTGTATGTATTTTGACTTCAATTTTTTTTAAAAATATGATGAGTAAAAATATCTAACAATAATGGATAAATTAATCAAAATTTATTATTAATACATATATGAAAAAAATATGAGAAATACAGCGCTTTCTAGTTTTGAATTTTAAAATATTTATTCTTTTTTTTAGATTTTAAATTCTTTTCTATAAGTTTTTTCAATAGATTGATTATAAAATTTTTTACATATTTGATATTTATTATATAAAATTATATAAACTTATTATTGCCGATTGTCTATCCTATACTTATAAATATGTAAATAATATGTTATTAATATATTTGTATCAAAACATTTTCTTTTTTCCACACCACCATTGAGGTAAAGAAATAGGAGCGTTTTTTTTTAAAATGGTTTCCCCAAGAGGCTTATTCCACTTCATTTTACAATATGGACTATGTGCAATCATTTTTTACACTTTTAAAGTTTCTTTTAGAAAATATAGATTAGTGCCCTTTGAAATGGATTAATTTTGTTAGTTTATTTCTTACACTGTTTCTTTCATTATGTAGTTTTAAGGAATAATGTATTCGTGTATTAAAATAAATTTCTGCAATACTTTTTATTAATAAACAAGCAGTTTGAATTCCTTCAATCCATCGTTGTTTCAAACCATCGTCTTTTGGGAAACTAAAACATATATATACATTTTTTAAAATTATATCAAATATATTCAAATATATATATAGTCCAATATATTCAAAATAAATATTTAAAATGATATTCAAAAAAAAAATTTCTTTGTCCGGATATTTAAATTATCCTAATACTACACTGTTTTGTTTAGAAGTTTTTAAAAATTCAAAAGATGTAAAATATAATACTTAAATATGTAAAGACACGTAATTTTCTTTTTCCAAATGAGACTTACAGCCTGGAATGATACAAATCTTCCTTTTACGTTCCATTTTTCCTTAAAATTTGTAATTTTTTAACAATTTATAATAAAAATCAAAAATTTTATTGACTTTTTTTAATATTTATTTGACAATAACAAATTTTATTTTTGCCTACTTCATTGCTAGTATTCGTACTTTTTGAAAATTTCATATATCCATATATTACACACTACTGCTACATTTTCAATATTTCAGAAACATGAATGATTTTTTTTTTTTCAAATAATTTAACAGCAATACTTTTCTGTGTAATAATAGAATACGGTAATAAAGTAAAAGAAAGTTTAAATTGAAAAAACATTGTTATTTTTATTAAGATTATATTTTGATACCTTTTATTTTATTCATACTCAAAGATTTTACTAATTTTCTACTTAAAAAAACTATATTGGCCTAACACTGAAAAAATTTTTTTTTTGACAATTGGAAACCAAACAGAAAGAGAAGTACTAAAAAAATATGGACAAAATGTTTGTATTTTTGTATGGGATAGCCACTTCCATTTAATTCTAATTCGTTGACAAAAACTCACATGACAGCAGATTTGTTCGAAAATTTATAATTAGAAAGCATTTGTTTTAAAATGTCAAAAGTTCGTTAAGCTGGATTATCAATTTTGCCGAAATAAATATACATATTCCATTCTTCATGTGAATGTATATAAAAAAAAAAAACGTTTTCAACAGATAATTTTGACGATTGAACAATAGATTCGAATAAATATTGCGATTCACATACATGATATTCGGTAAAAGGAAACTACATGTAACTATTTAATTAACTGCGCGTAATCGACTTTCTTGCAATTAAGTAGAATATGAGATAAGTTGTAAAATTTCCATTTTAGAATAAATTTCAGTTTGAATTTAGCATTTTAAGTTGAGTAAGTTTTTGTTAAACTTGGAATACAAACTGAATTCGACCTAAAATTTATTTTTATAATTGTTATTTTTTTTTATATTTTAAAGTGAAAGAATAAAATTTATAATTGCAAAGTATGCAAAAGAAACCCTTACTATACAATAAATAGGAGTATTTATTTAATTTTTAATTATTATTTATTAATTTTTTATATCATTATAATTTGCAGCAAAAGATAACAAAATTGACATTCTTTTAGATAGTTATAAAAATTAACTCGGGTAAAGTTAAAACTAATTAAACTTGCGGGTAAAAACTCTGAGGGAAAAAAATTGTGTCGGCTACCGACCGGTTTAAAAAATAACGAAAAAATTCAGAATGGCCATTCCATAATTAAAATAAGTTAACGAGAATATTGTGAATTAGGGTAATTTCGACTCTCGCTTTGCGAGTTGTCATTTTTGACATATAGCAGATGCTTTGCTTGCTTGGAGTAATTCAGTTTCAGTTTTCATTTTCTTTTTAATAGTGCTTGCTTGTTTCTTAATTAAATGTTAAAAATAAATAATTAAGAATATACAAGTTTTTAGCAATAATAAGGACAAATAATGGCAGCTATGATAGAAATTCCTTTAAAGGATAGCGATGAAGTAAGTATTTTGAATATTTTTAATAACTGTTCTAACAATAATAAATTAAGGTTATCGAGCTTGACCCTGAACAATTGCCAGAAAGTCTTGAAGTTTTGGGTATCTTGAGACAGGAACGTTCACAACTAAATACATGGGTATCAGTTGCAGTAAGTTTAAATAATATGTTAAATTGATAAAGATAAAATAAATAAAAAAAAATGTATAAATTTCTATTTTAGTTGGCATATTACAAACAGAAAAAAACTGTCGATTTTATAAAAATTTTAGAAGCGGCACGAGCTGAAGCAAATGTAGAATATCGCGACTTTGAAAAAGATCAAATGAGAGCATATGACATGCTCGCTGCTTATTATGTTCAAGAAGCAAACCGAGAGAAATCAAAAGATAAAAGACGAGATTTGTTTTTGAAGGCAACAAACCTATATACCACTGCAGACAAGATCATTATGTATGATCACGTAAGTATTTTAATTGAACGAAAACTTTAAACAAAAAGACAATACGTATATCAATATAATTAATATGAATACTGAAATGAATTAAATCTTATTTTTTTAAGAATCATTTACTTGGAAGAGCATATTTTTGTTTGTTAGAGGGTGACAAAATGGAACAAGCGGATGCCCAATTTAATTTTGTTTTAAATCAGTCGCCATCAAACATTCCCGCTTTATTGGGGAAAGCTTGCATAGCTTTTAATAAAAAAGATTATAGAGGCGCCTTGGCATTTTATAAAAAAGCTCTAAGAACTAACCCAAACTGTCCAGCTGCAGTTAGACTAGGAATGGGTCATTGCTTTTTGAAAATGAATAACCAGGAAAAAGCAAAGTAAGTTACATATTTATGATTAAATTTTACATTTGTACTAATTTATTTCTTTTTTTAGATTAGCATTTCAACGTGCTCTTGAGCTAGATTCAAACTGCGTTGGTGCTTTAGTTGGTTTGGCAATTTTAAAACTAAATTTATTGGAACCAGAATCTAATCGAATGGGTGTACAAATGTTGTCAAAAGCATATACAATTGATTCAACAAATCCTATGTTATTAAATCATTTAGCAAATCATTTCTTTTTCAAAAAAGATTATCAAAAAGTACAACATTTAGCTTTACATGCATTTCACAATACTGAAAATGAAGCAATGAGAGCCGAAAGTTGTTATCAACTTGCTAGATCATTTCATGTTCAATGTGATTATGATCAAGCTTTTCAATATTATTATCAGTCAACACAAATTGCCCCAGCTAATTTTGTATTACCACATTTTGGTTTGGGTCAAATGTATATTTATCGTGGTGATTCAGAAAATGCAGCTCAATGTTTTGAAAAGGTATTGAAAGTTCAACCTGGAAATTATGAAACAATGAAAATATTGGGATCACTTTATGCTAATTCTAATTCACAATCTAAACGAGATATGGCTAAAACACATTTAAAGAAAGTAACTGAACAATTTCCCGATGATGTTGAAGCTTGGATTGAATTAGCTCAAATCTTAGAACAAAACGATTTACAAGCGTCATTAAATGCGTATGGTACTGCCACTAGTATTCTTAAAGACAAGGTACATGCTGATGTACCAGCTGAAATTTTAAACAATGTTGCTGCTTTGCATTATCGTCTGGGAAATTTACCTGAATCTAGGAAAAAATTAGAAGAAGCATTAAATCGTGCAAGAATAGAATCAAAACACGATTCACAATACTATGATTCAATTTCTGTAACAATGACTTATAATTTGGCTAGGTTAAATGAAGCAATGTGCTCATTTGATACTGCTGATAAATTGTATAAGGATATTTTACAACAACATCCTAATTATATCGATTGTTATTTGAGATTAGGTTGTATGGCCCGTGATAAAGGTTTAATTTTTGTTGCCTCAGATTTTTTTAAAGATGCTTTAAAAATTAATACAGAAAATCCAGATACCAGGTATGTAATAAAATAATTATTTTTAAAACAAGATAGCATAAAATAATTTTATTATCTAAAAATACACTAAATAACAATTGTTACAATACATATTTAAAAACTTAACAATATTTTCATTTGACCATTCAAATTTGTTCCTGCATTCGATTTCTCATTCTTATTTTTTTTTCCCTCTGATTAAAAAATTTATTCTTTGATCAATACAAGGACAGAGCGGATTCGGTCGTAAACCACCTGGAAGACAAACTACTGGAATTGCTGGGCAATCAATCAATACAGTAAAATTAGTTATTGGTTGTGGGTAGAATCTTATTCGATTACAAATCGCTTGAAGATTTCCCATGTTTGATAAAAGTGGTATAATATAGAGTTTTATACACAAGTGTTCTATTCCCATTTTATAGTAGTTTTAGCTTTTGTATCCTTTATACTGTATGTAAAATATCTTTGGTTAAACTAACATGATCAGTTACAATTCAGCACTATATATGCTGTTAAATTATTCAATTGAATGAATTCAATTCAATTTATAAGCTAATTGATTTTTACTAATTACACCTATTTACATATTTCATATAATAAATTTATAAATAAAAAAAAACAATTGGGTCATCAAACATATAATATAATATTACACTCGGGTCTTAATAAAAAATCAAGGTTAGTCAAAAAATTAGAAATCAAGAACCGTATAATATTAGAATTATTTAATAATGAGTTCATTGGACTTGAATATGATATTGATGAATGTGATTTATTTAGTGTTGAATATTTGCTTTCACTTTCTTTTGTTTGGAAGAGGTGCTAAAATTTTATATAAAAAAAATATTTTTGTTTAGATCTCTTCTTGGTAATCTTCATTTAGCAAAAATGCAGTGGATATTGGGGCAAAAAAATTTTGAATCAATTTTAAAGAATCCACCAACTTCTACAGACGCATATTCAATGATTGCATTAGGTAATTTTTGGTTACAGACTCTTCATCAACCAACAAAAGATAAAGAAAGAGAAAAAAAACACCAGGAAAAAGCTTTGTCAATATATAAACAAGTGAGTATTTTTATTTTTATTTGCAATAATTGTCAATAGTTATAAAAAAAAAAATAATAACATTTTCTATACCAATAGGTTTTACGTAGCGATCCCAGAAACATCTGGGCAACAAATGGTATTGGTTCTGTTTTAGCACATAAAGGTTGTATTAATGAAGCTCGTGATATTTTTGCTCAAGTACGAGAAGCAACTGCCGATTTTTCTGATGTTTGGCTTAATATCGCTCATATATATGTAGAACAAAAACAGTATATAAGTGCTATACAAATGTACGAAAATTGTTTAAAAAAATTTTATAAACATCATAATGTAGATTTGATGCAATATTTGGCTCGAGCTTATTTAAGAGCTGGAAAATTAAAAGAAGCAAAAATGGTTTTATTAAAAGCTCGTCGTGTAGCTCCTCACGATACTGTAAATTTTCAAATTAATTTCCGTATTGTTATATATTTTAAATTATTCTTAATTTTTCTAGGTTTTACTTTTTAATATAGCTTTGGTTTTGCAAAGGCTTGCAATGGCTATTTTAAAAGATGAAAAATCAACTTTGACTATAGTTTTGCAATCTGTTCATGAATTGGGTTTAGCCCAAAAGTAATATATATATATTTTAAATTAATATTTTTTTTTAAATTATTAAATTTTATTTCCTTTACAGATACTTTCAGTATTTATCTGTTAATGGAGATAAGACTAGATATAATATTGAAATAGCAGGTTTAGAGGCGAATCAATGTCAAGATTTGTTGTCACAAGCGCAATATCATGTTTCTCGTGCTCGTCGTATTGATGATGAAGAGAAAAATTTGCGTCGTAAACAAGAAGAAGAACGTCTTGCATTTAAACGTCGACAGGAGGAAGAACGCCGACGTATGGAAGAAGAACGTGTTAAAACAAGAGAAGAGATGTTGTCTAAACGTCAAGAATTTGTTGAAAAAACAAAGAATGCTCTCATGTTCTCTGAACCTCCACCAGATGCTAGAAAGAAAGGTATTGATAAAATAATCTTATTCTTAACATTCACTGGAAATTTAATTTGTTATTTAATTTTTTAGCCCGTGCACGAAAAGACGACATTATTTCAGATTCAGGTGGTAGTGATTCAGGTGGACCTGTTGGAGAGGGCGAGGAAGGAAAAAAGAAACAAAAACGAGAGAAAAAGAAGAGTGGTGGAGGCCGCGGTCGTAAGAAGCGTGAACGTATTGAAGGAGGTGGTGATAGCGATGATGATCAACCTAAACAAAAGCGTCAACGTAAGATTGGTGGAGGTCAAAGAGGTCGACCAAAACAAAAGGAAACGGAAAAAATGAGTGCAAAACAAAAGTTACGTATTGTTTCGAAAGCTGTCATTTCCACAAGCGAATCAGACAGTGATTCAGGTGGTGATGGTGAGAGTAGTGCCAAACGACCAAGAAAAATTGTATCAGATGATGAAAAATCACGCTCGAGATCACGTTCTGTGTCTAGATCAAGATCCAGATCACGTTCAGGCAGTCGATCTGTTAGTCGAAGTCGATCCAGAAGTGGCAGTAGATCAGTTAGTCGCAGTAAAAGTCGATCACGAAGTGGCAGTAAATCTGTTAGTCGAAGTAGAAGTCGATCTAAAAGTGGAAGTCGTTCTGTTAGTCGCAGTCGATCCCGTTCTAAAAGTGGAACCCGTTCAAGAAGTAGAAGTGGAAGTCGATCAAAAAGTCGAAGTCGTAGTGGTAGTCGTTCAAGAAGTGGCAGTAAATCACCAAGTCGCAGTCGTAGTCCTAGTCGAAGTCGTAGTCGTTCTGCTTCAAAATAAAAAATAATAAATTTCGATTCTATTTGAATTTAATATTAATAATACAAAAATTTTGATTTCTCATTCAACACGAATCCAAATTTTATGTACCACAATATAAATATTTTGTTTTAAAACGCATTTGTTTGAACCATTAACATCAAATGCTAAATTAATAGTAAATTATCGTGTTTTAAATTAATAACATGAAAATAAAATAATTGATACACACAATTTAAAAATAAGATTAAAAAAAACGTAATAAAAAAATATTAGTTTAACTTTAAAAATGAAAACTTGTATTTTTTAAATTTCAGACAAATTTGTTCTACCAATAATTTCGTATAAGTTATACAAGACTAAATCCATGCGTTTGTTGTATTGCCTGTAAGAGTTTATATTTTAATCTTTCCTTTGTTTTATAACGAGGTAGATCTAGTAAATTAAAGCACGTATGAGCTACGGGTAAATTTTTATCACAATTTGTAGGCTGTATCAATATCTAAAACAAAAAAAAGAAATTATTTAATTTTGACATTTTATCAAATAATATAATACATACTTTAATTCCTTTCATTCCTTTAATTGGAATTCTATCACTTCCAGTCAAAAATAATAAAAATTTCTTTTTTTCTGATAAAGGTAACTCATGAAAAATCTCCCAAAACCATAGTATCTAAATATTTGAAAAGTAAATATTGTTTCAAATACATTTTTATATTTGATTATTTTTTAAATATTACAGTTTGATCACCAGAAGTGTATCCATTTTTATATTGTGTTTCAGATTCCAATGCATGCCAATCGTAATCTTCATTTCCCACAACAACAGCCATCAACTCTTCAGGTTCAAATAAAGATAAAATGGGACCACCACAAACCTTTTGATAAATTATTTCTTTAATTAAAATTCATTAAAAATATTTTTTTTCTTACTTTTATAAAACCAGTATGAAACGCTTTATATTGTTTTTCCACAGATTTATTTAATACAAAATCAACATATAAATTAACAAATTCTTCCCTAAAAATGTGCAAAAAAATTTATGAAATATTAAAAAAATCTATTTTTCGGTTTTAATTTAAAAAATTAACTTATTTTGTTGTGTAACTGGTATATTTTCTCCATCTGGTTTTAAAGGAAATACTTTTACCTCACCAAAAATATCTCTAGTTATTTCAAAATTTAAATTGAAAACGTCTTCTAAATCATCTTCTGCATAATCTAGTATATTTTGTAAAGAATTTGCCATTGTAGGAGATAAATCATTTAAATTAGATAGAGTAACAGGTTCTTGTAGAAGCTAAATATTTAAATGCGTAATTAAAAAAATTTGTAATAAGAACAATTACTACCTTTTTATATAATGCTAGAGGAAATGGTAAATTGATTATTGTAAAATTATATATAGCCAAACCACAAAGTATTCCAATTAATAAATACATGTCATCAACTTCAAATGAACAATCTGAAAACCAAATACATCTTGTTTCTTCAAATTCTTTGAACATGCCTGAAATATAATAAGTATATTACTTGAAGAATTATTCAAATTAATAAAAATTTTGATTAAAAAAAATGCATACCATATTTTGGATCTATAATTTCCTTTAAAAGTAACATAAAAAATTCTTTCCGTACACCACCAGCATCTTCTGCTTCTTCATTATTAAATTTTACCTTAAATATTAAATTATAAAAAATGTTTAATATTAGAAATATATGATTTGTTTTTATATAACTTACTTTCAATGGTTTTTTTAAATCACTTTGAGTAAAATGCATCATTTCTCTTAAAGTATCTTGTACTAAATTATCACGTGTAACAGTAATATAAAGAAATTGCGTAATTTCTGGAGGCACTATCGGAAAATTTAGGAACGCAAGTACACCCTAATAAATTAAAATTTATTTGATAACTAATATACTATATATTTATGTATGTATAAGATTTAGGTAATTTTACTTGAGTTGCAGCATTTTGCATTGCAGTATGCATTTGAAATGCTTGATCAGTTTCTAATATAGATAATTTTGCTTTTGCATCAAATATAAATCGATATTGACATAAATGAAAATTGCTTTTCTAAAAATAATTTTAATTTTAAGTTAATAAAAAGTATATGCTTCTATTAAAATGTATAATTATGTTTACAGCTTTATCCATTATCCATCTTATGTAATCATTTTGAATATCAACTTCGTCTGTTATTTCTGGTATATGAAAATATCTACGCGGAATTTTTTTTCCTCCATGTCTATTTCTATTATTAACTAAATGTAAAGCTATTAACATGCTTAATGCAGCTTCTAAGTTTGGTTCAAAATCTATTTTCTGAAGAGAAGAGAAATGTGAATAAAAAATTATGACACTAAATTATATATTCAATTCAAATTCAACGAACAAACTAACGTGATTAAGATTTTATTTTGAACTACTTTCATTTTTTTTTTACCTTTTTTCCAGATTCAATTTCCGGCTTAAATTTAAAATTAATTATATATACAACAACAGCCTTGAAATTATCAATTAAATTTTCAAAATATTCTGATGGTACTAATGCCCACCATGCAAATAACACTTTTCGTGCATTTCCGGTTAATTTTCGTATAGCTTTACTAAATGGCGTATGTAATACTTCGCAATTTTTTGGATTAACAAACTCATGGTACATTGGCAGTATTAAATATATACGCAATGTTTCAGCGTCCGGTGGCGATGGTTTTAATGTTTTTATTAAAGTATTTATAACACTATCCCAAATCTAAAATCAAATGTGAAAAATTAATATTGCAATTAAAAAATTGTTGTTTTTAAAACTTTTATTACAATTTGTTTTAATGATTCGTTTTCAATTTTTCTAATCAATTCAAATGCTTCTATAGCCTTTGTTATATCTACACCATGATGTTTGGAGCCGCAACAAAAATGCTCTAAATCTGATAATAAAAACGATGCATTGATGCAAGATTGACTAACAAATATTGCTTCAATGTTTGTTACCAGATCTAAATCAACGGATACATCTTTAGGAGCTTTAGCACATTCTTCAGCCATTTTAACACTTAAATTTAGAATTTGACTTTCTTTTCTATAATAAACAAATCAATTTTTAATATCAATTATAAAAATGTATAACTATAAGTATTAAAAAGATAATATATTATTTTGTTTCAAAATAACTTACGAATATTCTCTGCAATCATTAGCACCAATTTTTTTTTCAAACTCTATTGTAGAAACAAAACAATGATCACCACCGGAAAATATTTTTTTAACAGTAACAGCAGTTTCCATATTATTATGTGATATAGTTCCACCTTCTTGAAATAATGTTGTTCCACTAGGCGATACCTAAATAGTATACAGTATGAAAATATATCCTATTTGTAAAAATTACTTTATAAAACAAAATAACTAACCCATGGTCCAAGAACTACTTGTGGTACATTTGCATTTGATGCTGTTCTATTACCCAATTGACCTGAACTACCTAAACCAAATCCATAAACACGTCCCCTCGATGAAACTAAAGCTAATGTATGACGATCACCACATGAAATTTGAGTAATTGTACTGCCCATAAGTTCCAATATCTAAAATAGATCTTTATATAAATACATTTAAATAATCAAAATTTACATTCTAAATAACCTTTCTTGGTAAAATTTCATTGGTTAAACTACCATGACCAAGTTGTCCAAATTGACCAGCTCCACATGTAAAAACTCCACCATCAGCTGTTAAAAAAACCGAAAAATCTTCTCCACAACTAATATATCGTACTTTGAGATTTCGTAAAGTTCTCAGCTGTGATGGATGATGTTTTGAATTTTCATCATTTACTCCAAGTTGACCAAATATATTCTTACCCCAACCAAATACAGCTCCAGATTTTGAAAGTACAAAACTGTGATAACCACCACATGCAATATGCGCCATCGGTAATCCGAATAACGAACTTATTAAGGTTGGTTTCGTAACTTTTTCTGAAACTATTCCAATACCAATTTGACCATGGGTATTGCTACCCCATGCAAACAAATCTCCATCTTCAAGAAGAAAACAAAACGTAGTACAAAGTTATAATAAATATTGATTCAATAAACAAAATTTTTTCAACTTACTATTTGTTAATGCTAATGAATGATATTTTCCAGAAGCTATTTGTATAACATGTTTCGTTGCTAAAAATTTTATTATTTTGGGAATGGATTGACTTGGAAGTCTATTATCATGTCCTAATTGGCCGTATGTGTCCGAACCCCAGCTAAAAATTTGGCCCCATTCGTTTAAAGCTAATGAATGATCAGTTCCGCAAACTACTTGTGTAATAAAGTAATTTTCCAAATTTTGTACTGGTTCTATCATAAAAAAATATAATTATTCTTTTATACTTGCATTAAAAGTATAAGAAAAAATATAGTAGTCCTGTACAGTAATGCAATGTGAAATGATTTAATAATTACAAAACGAAAAATATAAAGTTCAAAAAAATAAAAGTAAACAATCACAGATATCTGATAAAAATAAAAAGTAATAAATTCCCTTAATACTACTTAAAGATATTTAAAAATGTTGGATATTAATACATAAATTAATACTCAAATTAAAAAAGCTAAGGTAAATGTTAAGTCAGTTAGAGGAACTAATCTGTTACTATTCTGATTGGTTTTTATGTTTTTGTTTTTAATTATCTTATTAGATAAATAAAAATTAAACATATGAATATACGTATTATATTAACAGATTAATTCCTTTGATTAGATATCAATGGTGAAATAAGCAGGACATACTAAATATGGCTGACATACGTGGCCTTTTTCGTGATAACTCATGACCAAGCTGTCCATAATCATTATTTCCACAGGAAAATACTTTGCCTTGGTTTGTTAATAATAGAGTATGCGTACTTCCACAAGCAGCTTCCGATAATTCAGCAGCAAAAGACCATGACATTTCCCGTGGTGTAAAAATCTAAAATTTAATCATTTTTTTTTTCAACTTTATATACAAAAAACAAAAAAACACTAATTCTTACTAATTCTTCTTCTATTCCACCTAAACCTAATTCCCCATGGCTGGTATTCCCCCAACAATAAATAGCCATTTTTTTAGTGTTTGTTATTATCTAAAAGTTTTAAAAAAAATTTATCAAGAATAAGATTATCTAAATGATAAAACAAAATAATCACAAATGTAGCCATAATTTTCATTGTTTCTAGAAATATCCATTTAAAAGAACAAATTGACCAAAAACTGTTGAATTTACAATCGAATTATACTGACCTAATCTCCCAATGCCAAAATTAAAAAATTAAATTTCAAAATCATTTGCCCTTTGTTCGTTTTAGGTAATTAAAATATTTATTAAATATAATTTATAATCTAATTTATTTTGGATTATATTGATTTAACTTATAGATTTTATTTTTTTATAATTAAAACATACACTTCATATGATAAACTTATATTTTGACTTTTAAATTTGTATTAATGTCAAATAATTACAAAACACATCAGCTATTTTTTTCAATGCCCATTTTTATATAGGGATGTTTATACCTATCAGTATCCTATATACCACAAATTTGCAGCAGAAATTAACCTTCATGTTTACAAATAAAGCCTGACTTACACTAAAGACTATTAACACTACACTTACACTAAAGACCCACTTAAAACCACATTTAATAGTTGTACGGTTGTACATTCAAGTTGGATAGGTACATATGTATTTACTACATATAAACAAAATACATCTAATTAAACTATCAAAATGAAATCTAATTCACTTATCGTATTTAATATTTTTTATTATCTGGCAATTAAAACAGAAAAGGAAAGGCTGGAGTTTCAAAATGAAAAATTCCTTTTTAATAATTTATTAATTTATTTGTAACATCATCAGATCCAAATATATCGCTCATAAATCTAAAATTATGTATGTATCTAAATAAAAAAAAATAAGTATGAATTGCATAAAAAAACAGAACAATAGTATTCTAATATCAGATTTCAGAATAATTGTTTTGCTTTTAATTTTTGATGTTTGAAAACCTTATCAGAAATGTCAAATCCAACTACCAGCGAAAATAATAGAAAATAGCCTTATTTCGACGATAACGAAATTGTGGTTGAGCGGTTGTAGTTGCAATTGTGAGCATAATACCGTATGTGTTTTAATTTTTAGTTGCGAATTTTTCGTCGGTAGTTCCAATTGTGTTTACCGCTTTAAATAAATTTAATCGTTGGTTCGTGGAGGAATAAAATGAAATTTGATAACTCTCAATTTCAAAATGAAAATACTTACAAATATTTTATTTGCTGCTTTTATCAATTTAATTTTAAGGTCTCTTCAGTCTCTTAAAAATTAAATTTAACTCAAATTAATTAAAAAGACCTTCTTCAATATATGACAAATCAAATGTCATTTATTTCTTTTATTTTTTCAACGAACTTTGATAGCTTGATTGTTGAAATTTTTCAACTTCGGAACTACGTGTGGCAACTCTCATTGAGCTCATGGTCTTGTGTCAATGTCAAACATAAAGTAACGTAATTGCTCATACATACACATAGCAAAACAACGTGTGTAAGCTGTCATTGCGTATTGCTTTTATTTTTTATTTATTATTTTTTAAATGTGAAAATCAAATATAAAATAAAAAATGTCTCGTTATAATAATAGTTTACCGGATAATCTTCCACAACTTCAAAATTTTATTAAAAGAGATCCAGAATCTTATAATGAAGAATTTCAGCAGCAATACAAACATTTTCTTAATAGTTTAGAAATATTTCAACTAAACCCAAGTGAACCGAATAAGGAATTAGATGAATTGGTAATGTTTATAGCACAGGTATGTAATAAATATAATCTGGCAAATATTTCGAGATATATTGAATTTAATCTTTTCAGGTTGCACAATGTTACCCTGTGGAATGTATGCAGTATCCTCAACATCTAGTAGATTTACTAAAAAATCATTCTACAAACTTAGATCCATCAATGAGAAATAGCTTTGTTAAAGCTCTTATACTTTTACGAAATAAAAATTTAATACCTGCATTAGATCTTTTGGAACTATTTTTTCAATTACTTCGTTGTCAAGATAAGAAGTTACGAGTTTTTTTAGAAACTCATATAATCAATGATATAAAAAATATGAATTCTAAACAGAAGGATATGAAATTAAATTCGGTATTTTTATAAGAACAAACAACAAATCAATATTTAAACAAATCAATATTTAATATATTTTTTATTTTTAAGACACTTCAAAATTTTATGTTCTCTATGCTAAAAGATTCTAATCCAAAAGCTGCCAAAATGTCTGCAGATATTATGATTGAATTATATAAAAAGAATGTTTGGAACGATGCAAAAACTGTAAATGTTTTAGCCACTGTAGGGTGCTTCTCAAAAATTACTAAGGTAAATTTAAAAAAAAAAAAGAAAAAATTGTATTTTCATTGCCATGAACTAAATAAAAATTTTTATTGGAAAATTGGTGAAACATTTCAGGTGTTGGTTGCTTCGTTGAAATTTTTTTTGGGTCACGAAGAAAATGACAGTTCGGATTCAGATAGTGATGCTGAAATTGATTTAAAATCGGCTATACTTACAAATCGAGTAAATAAAAAAACTAAAAAAAGAAAAAAACAACTTGATCAAATAAAAAAAGCTGTAGTAAAGGCTTCGAAAAAAAAGAAAACTGCACCGAGCTTTAATTTTTCAGCAATACATTTAATTCACAATCCACAAGGAATGGCTGAAAGTCTATTTAAACAGCTTCAATCAACAGCAGAAAGATTTGAAGTTAAAATTATGCATTTAGATGTTATTTCTAGATTAATCGGAATACATGAATTATTTTTGTTCAGTTTTTATCCATATATTACAAGATTTTTGCAACCTCATCAAAGATTAGTAACTAGAATATTACAATTTGCTGCACAAGCATCTCATGAACTTGTTCCAGGTGATATCGTTGAACCAATTTTAAAAACAGTTGCAAATAATTTTATTACCGAACGAAATTCTAGTGATGTAATAGCTATTGGTTTGAATGCGATAAGAGAAATTTGCACCCGTTGTCCTCTAGCTATGGGTGAAGACCTTTTAAGAGACTTAACACTTTATAGGCAATATAAAGAAAAATCTGTAATGATGGCAGCAAGATCTTTAATAATGTTATACAGGGAACAATTGCCAGCGTTATTGCATAAAAAAGACAGAGGGCGACCAACAGAAGCACAGGCTGAAAAGAAAATTAAACAATATGGTGAAATTATTGCTCATGACACGATTCCTGGGGCAGAAGTTTTGTTGCAAGATGCTAAATCAATTAATATCAATGATAATAGTGATGAAAGTGAGGAGGACGAAAGTAATGAAGATAGTGATGATGAAGGTTGGGTTAATGTTTCACACAGTGAAGGAGAAAATTGCTCGGGTAGTGATGATGAAGTGTCAGAAGTAGAAGAAGAAGAAGACGAAAAAGAAGAAGAAAAAGAAGAAAAATTAAATACTTCAGGTAAAATAGTAACTTTTGTTTATAAGTTTAATTTCTAAAATATATTTTTCTAGGCATAGATCGTGAGAATGTAGAAAATTCAAGCCAAAAAGGAAAAAACACAAATAAAAATATTAAAATATTAAATAAAAAAGAAGCAGCACAAGAAATTGCTTTGTCAAAAATGTTTACTGATGAAGATTTTAGGAAGATTGATGCAGCAAATATCAAAAAAACTGTCACAAATTCTCGAAAACGACCTTTAGAAGCCGAAAAAACAGATTTTGTTAAACTTGAAAACATTGAAATGATTTATAAGAAAAGAAGACATGATAAAAAGGCTAGATTAGAAACAGTTGCAGCTGGTCGAACTGATCGAACAGAATTTGGATATAAAGATGGTAGAAAAAATGTAAATTGTTCAAAAACAAACAAAGAAAAGAGTAAACGTAAAAATTTCATGATGATGAGACATAAAGCAAGAGGAAAAGTTAAGAAAAGTTTTAAGGATAAACAAGAAAGATTAACAAAACATTTGTTGCACATGAAAAAAATGAAATAGATGCACAAATTATACATAACTCTATGTAAATAGCATGTACAGACTTTTTTTTTTTGTTTTTATTAAAAAAAAAATCAAATAAAAATTTCTAAAATCGCAAACTGTTTGTATATTTTTCTTGATGGTTTGTAGCTTGATGAAAGAAACCTTCCTAAAAGCTTTATGGAAAGTACTGACGTAATATTGCCTTCCATTAACTTCGACTATGTACTGATAGTTCTTTAGTTTACCCACCTTACTTAATTATAGATAGCTCTATTAGGAAACTGCTTAATTGATCGAACTTAAAGTAAATAGATCAAACTGGTGCTTCAAATCGAATTGAAAGCACATTTTAAATCTACTAATGCACAAAATGCTACTGTATTTCTTTTGTCTTTAAATCTAGAGATAACATCAAACTTATACTTTAACTTACGCTTGTAACGTTGAATGTTTTTCTCTGAATTCAAACTGAAATTTTTTTAATAATTTGATCTTACATAACATATTTGTTATAAATTTGCACCTTAATTTGTATTTTAATAACCAGAAGATGGTATTTATTAATGATAATTGATTCCTTTATATACTTAAATTAGGCAAAATTTACTTAAAATTAATTATTCTCACGGGAACGCTTAAAAAAATGTTGCAAGTTTTGCATTTATCAATAAAATAATTTACTATTGCTATTTTATTAATATGAATTATTTTCATTGAATACAAAAACAAGCTTAGATAAACTTTACCGTGAGAATAACTAAAAAATTTTAATTGCTAGGTTAAATTAAGTATTTTCTAGGTAAATAAAAAATACTTAATTGCTATGTTAAAAATAATGCTTTTTACCAATTTTACACACAGAAAACCTAACAATATTTTTCTATATATTTTCCATCTATCTATGTGGAATGTGGATAGTAAGAAAATTATAGCTAAAAAATGATAAAAAATAAAATTGAAAGCCTACATTCGGGTACTTATTTATAAAATAATAGATTTTTAAATAAAATCACAAATATACAAACTACATACATATTGTGCATATGCATGATATATATAAGTATTATGATGTTATGTGATCAGATCATAAACTATCCCAGGCCCAGCCGTGAAAGAAATACTTCCACCATACATGATGCAGGAACAGAAAAAAATATAAACATAAATTTTACAAACTAATTTAACAATTAACACAAAATAAATAACACATTCTGCTGAACTGAATGGGATTAGATTTAAATTTTATCTTAAAACTAGTTAATTAATTATTTATTTTGTTGCTCAATAAAGTTTTGTGAAACAAAAATTTAATTCATTTTGTCTCTATGTTAATAAAGATATGAAAATTATAAATTATCATATTTTTTTAAATTTAAACGTATATATGTTAACTCTTCACCATTTCTAAAATACTTTTTATTAGGTCGGCAATCAATGCATATAACGTTAAATTATAACAAGTATCAACAACAGAAATTTAGTAATGATATCTGAAGGTCGTACCACTCATTTTTAACACTTATTTATTACTTTGGCTTCTAGAATTTTTAATAGCCTCCCACAAAGTTTAAGACTTGAACGTTGCTTATTACCCTTCTTATTTGAATTTAAAAATTAGTTGTTTCAATTTGATATAGTACACAAATTGAATCATTCATTATTACTCCTTTAAAGTAGTGTTCGGATTGATTAATTTTGATGAACATTTTTCATATTTTAGCTGAAAGTCTAACTTCTCTCAGATTTTTCAAATTTCATGGAATAAAAATAAAAATAATTTACAGAGTACAAAACACTGAAGAAGTCTGCAAGTAGTAGACGAAATACGCGTATTTGTATGATAAGCATATCAGTAAAATTAAAAGGAAAATATTCGACTATTTTCACTGTTATACCAAAATTTTACTCTAAAGCTGGAAAACAAGTTTTTATAAAAAAGATATGTTATTTCGTTCTCTATGAACTGAAGTCTGGGTCACTGCAACAGCTTTTTCAAAGAAATACAAAGAATCAAGGGTACCATCATCAGCAAAGCTGTGAATCTGGTTTGAAGTCGTGGATAAGAGATCATTTATAAATATTATAAATAATGCTGGAGAAAGAACTGAGCCTTTTGAGGAACACCAGCCTTGATATTGAATTTTTGAGATATAAAATCATCCAATACAATTTGTATTGGAAAGAAATTTCAATCGACGTATTGAAAATCTTTCCCAGTCCAATTGCTTCTAGTTTATTCCGTAATGAAACATGCCAGACGCGATCAAAAGCTTTGAATATATCTGGAGTTATAGTTTTGACTTCACCGTACCATTTTTCCATCATCAGCAGTTGACCTTTCCGACCTAAAACCATATTGGCAGTCATTTATAAGACTGTTACTGTTTAAATATTTTTTTAGTTGAAAGTTAATGATCGTTTCCATCACTTTTGATAATACTGAAGTCAAAAGAATTGGGCGATAATTAGAGGGATTACTTGGGACATCCTTTTTTGGGATTGGCTGGACATGAGCCATTTTCCATGAGTATGGGTAAATACCAGAAACGCATTATATATGGAAAAGTTTACTCAGTGGTCTAGCTAGGGTGTTTACACAATTTTTCAGGACTAAAGGGGGAATATTGTCTGGGCCGGTAGATTTGTTTGAATTCAGATATTTTACTTTCTTAAAGGAGCAAATTTAGCTAAGCTGTCTTCAGTTCCGGATTTTTTTTACACTCTTGACAGTAACTTAGATTGAATCACCTTTTCGTGCTTTATTAAGTACGGTACTGCAATTTTACACTACAATATCATCTACAATATTTCTAATACCTATTTAACAAAATACTGGCTCTACTCATTAAATGTGGAAAGCTACTGCTATTATTGTCAGGAACTAAGCCTTCTTAAATAGAATAGTTTCATTTTATTTAATTTGTTACCAGATTATAACTGTCAATTATTTTTTGTCATTTATTACATCCCAATGATAAAGAAGGGTACTTGATAAAAGTTTTGTGTTACTAATTTTGGAAAATGACTAGAAAAAATCAAAAACTAAACTATAAGCTATATGCCACTTGTGTAAAAATTATAAATTATAGGTATTATTTCTATGAAACCTTTAATGATAATGATAATCTTATGGTTATTTTTTTACAGTTAGTGCATCTACAGTGCTTCAACAAACAGGAAGTGCTTGACCCGCTAGGATAGTTTAATTTAATTTGTATGTATCAAAGTTTATATAAAAACATACATACATTTTGTAAAGCACACAAATTAACGAATTTACATTCATACATATATATGTATATAGTATATATAAATAATATATATCATCATATACATTTTCAATTATCGATTTAATAAATCCCGTTTCTATTTTAAATTTCCAAATAAGTGAAGTGTAGTGTATTTAAAAAATAAAATCTTTTCTCTTTAAATATTGATAAAAATTTGTTTAAAGCCAAAAAGTAAATACAAAACTGTAAAATCATGGAGGTTATGGAAGAAGGAAATTTAATGGATAGAGTTCCAATTCTCTTGCAAAGAGATTTGCAATATTATCAAGTTTGTAAAATAAAGATTTCTTAAAAGATTGTTTTTGTTTTTTGTTTTTCAATTTGATTTTCAACTTTAATTTTCTAGGCTAATCAAAATGTATTGCAAGAGAAAATATGTCCTGGTGTTGTTGGTGGTAAATTAGATTTTCCAAGATATGCTTCATTTGCTTCTATTAAAATTGTTCTTTGGTAAGTCTTAGTATTTATATATATATATATATATAATTTAATAAGTTATATTTATATATATATTTATGTATGTACAATATACTCAATACTCCAAATCTAGTAAACATGTGTACATATATGAAATGGATATATGAATTGAAACATTAAATTAGAAAAACTAGTATGTACGAATATTTTATAGCTTTATAAAGCATTATCGAAATGTAGGAACTACAGGTATGTCAGTAAATATTAGTTATTATTAAAATATATTTTATATGGGGAGCGGTCCTGTTCTCAAAATCTATATATCAAACTCCCATTTCGCCTAATGCTATTTCGCATAATTTCGTATTTCACAAATTTCATTTTAAAAAAATTTACTATATTGCAAATAGTTTATTTATCAAATAGGATACTTTGCAACTAATACTTTTCCCAAAAATCCACTTAACAATTAATAAAAACACTGCAAGTAATAATTATTTTAATTCATTATTAATGATAATGCAAAAACTGGATTGGATTCAAAATCAATTATATTTATATATATGCATATGTGAAATTGTGAATTAAGAAGAATTTTAGAATTGGATTCAAAATCAGGATTTTACACCTTTTACAGAATTTTTATATATACATATTTATGTATATATGAGAGAATCTGAATTAGGAGGATTATATTCTGTCACATATATTTTTGCGATGTGTCTCATTATGCCAAACAATCATTTGTAAAATGGTTAAATGTGTCAAATAGAAAGTGGCGAAATGTCTTTTTTGTTAAAAGATATTAGGCGAATTGGCATTTTGCAATTTAACATTCGGCTAACTGTATACAAACCTTTTATATGTAATAACATTACCCTTTCATAGAAACATTAAAGAGGAACAAATCTCCAGGTTTGGATGAAATCTCAAACATTTGTATTAAAAAACTTCCTAGGAAAGTAATTGACTACTTAGTAAGTATTTTCAACAAACGCCTAGAAATTGGCCATTTCCCAGATGATTGGAAAATCGCGAAAATAATTCCAATATTAAAACTAAACAAACCACCTAATCATCCGGATAGTTATCGCCCGATAAGTTTATTAAAAACATTCTCAAAAATCTTCGAAAGAGTAATAAAAGATAAAATAGTTCACTTTCTTGACCGCAAAAATATTTTACCTAATGTTCAGTTTGGCTTCAGAGCGGAACATAGCACACTACATCCTCTTCTTAGAGTAAAAAGTTTTATAAAAAATAACCTTAGTCAAGGCAAGTCAATTGGTATGGTAGTATTAGATATTGAGGCTGCTTTCGACACAGTATGGCATAAGGGTCTAATACATAAGCTTAATGTAATCGGTCTTCCAATGAGCAATAGAAATTTCTGCGTTTCCATTAATAACATTACATCAGAACTAAGACCTATAGCAGCAGGTGTCCCACAAGGCTCTGTATTAAGTCCTGTTTTATATAAAATTTATACTCACGACATTCCTTTAATAGAGAACAGCTCTATCTCAATTTACGCAGATGATACTGCTATATATACTTCGAACTCCTCCCCGCAAATCGTTATATCAAATTTGCAGATGTACCTAAATAACCTAAATGACTATTATTACAAATGGAAAATAAAATTAAATTCAGAAAAAACAAATGCTATATTTTTTACAAAAAAGAGAAAAGCCTCCTTGTTGCCACAATCCAATCTCTTTCTTAACAATACCGAAATAAAGTGGTTGGACACCGTAAGATACTTAGGCTTGCACCTAGATAAAAAGTTAACGTTTCAATATCATATATATAAAACAATTGACAAAATTAACATGACCATCAAAATACTATACCCATTTATAAATCGTTGGTCATTTCTATCTTTAGAAAATAAAATAATAATACTAAAAACTCGTCGAATACAAAACACTGAAGAAGTCTGCAAGTAGTAGACGAAATACGCGTATCTGTATGATAAGCATATCAGTAAAATTAAAAGGAAAATATTCGACTATTTTCACTGTTATACTAAAAACTATTTTTTCCCAATTTTAGGACTTAAACCGATAACCGAACAGATATTAAGCGAATACCAATGTGGGTTTAGAAATCAAAGGCCGATGATAGATCAAAAATATTTTTACTTAAGCAATGTATGGAAAATTGTTATGAATTCATGTACTGTTCATAAACTACAAGCAAGCTTTCGACAGCATCAACAGAAATCTATTCCTGCAAATCTTAAAAAAAACAATGAATATCGCAAAAACTTGTTACTATGATAAATATTACGATGGAAAACTCGAAAACAAAAATATTAATGCAAAGGGAAATGTCTGAAGAATCTAGTATTAAATCAGGGGTGAGACAAGGTGATTTACTATCTACCCTAATTTTCAATATGTAAAGAGATGATCATGTATTTACTAAATCGTCGAAGCTAATTATAGCCTATGCAGACGACATTGCACAAAATTTGACAACCTTGACAGAAACTTTCATAGTGCTTGAAAGTGAAAAATCTAAAGTGGGCCTAAAAATTAACGAACAACCATCAAGTATCTAAAATTGTCCAAAGAAACCGCAGAATATAACAATAATAATTGCAGAATATGACTTTGAGGAAGTATCAAGCTTCAAATATCTCAGAACACTTATTTAAAATGTCAGCAGTATGCACTATGGGATATAAAAAAAAATTCAAATGGGCAAAAAGTGTTATTTTGCAAACAGGAAACTTGCATTGCAATCAAAACTGTTATCGAGACGTACTAAACTTATAATTAGTCTATATTATACGCCCAGTAGCTACATAATATGGCTGTGAGGTTTGATCAATGTTAATGGCTGATGAAAAGGTCGAATTTTCGAGCAAAAATACTAAGAATCTTTTTTACTGTAAGAAAACTGTAGGTCCTGGGCCTGACTCATCAACGTCCTCCATTTTTGCCGGTCACGGGCGGATTCTCTCCAGCTCGAAATTTCTTTCGAAATTGCTTTAAATCCGCCGATACTTCGTCTCTTCAACGAGGTTTGGTCTGTCCCGACGTCTTGTACCTTCGCTCTAGGTGTCCGAGCCGCTGTACTGAAAACTACAGAGTGGTGAATATGAAAGAAGGTGGGCTTGATAACTTAATTGAAGATTAAGATATTGTTCGTTTTATAAAACCGTAAAGCCTAATTAAATTTTCACTTAAAAGGCCACTAAGCCTTGGTGGTTTTTTTGGCTGACCACGTCTTTTATTTGAAGATGAAAGATGAGCAAAGGAAAATATTTATAGTTATCGTTCTGATCTTAATTGAGGTAGAGGTATACCGTGAGCAAAATGGGCCGATAACGTGGAAAATAATGCACGAAAGTGACAAGTTGAAAATTGGACAATGATTGGCAAAAATAAACTCCAATGTAAGAACAAACATAGAAGGCAAAAGCTCACCCTCAATTGTAGCGTTATATGATGATGATGATGATCTTATAATTAATTACGTATGAATGTACATTATAAAAATTATAATACAATACTATACAATACTATAGCAAGAGATCAATATCAATATATGGATGGATGAAATCGAGGACAACTGTCGAAAGATTGGAGTTAACGTGTGGAGGACAATTGCACAAGATTGAGCAGAATGGAGAAAAGTTGTAAATGAGGTTTAGGCTCATCCTGACCCTAGCTGTCGAACCAATATATGTTGATGATGATGATGGTTTACATTTATACAATTCTTTATCAGTTTTCCCACTCTTATCAGATTAGAGTAGATTAAATTTTCATTAGGCCACTAAGCCTCGGTGGGCTTTTTTAGCCACATTCTGTAATATATGTACAAACTTCAGAACTAAAATTTTATATTACGAGTTTACTTTTAACAACTAAAGTGTTATAAAAATAAAAAATAATAAGGAATTCAAATCTACAGTAACTAAACGTCTAAACATAGTTCACAATTTTGATAATTTGATCGAAGTTGGAACGGTAAAAAGAATAGGTAACTTGTTGTATCAATTTGATTTGATTTGATTTATTTTATTTATCAAATTGTTACATAAATGTAGAAACTCCACATGTGGGACAGATCGGTAGATAACGGTTTTTAAAATATTTTTTTAATTAATCTAATTTTAGTTTTAATTAATCTACATTTATAGTTTGTTCTTATTTTGTTGTTTACTACTGATTCTTATACCGGGTTTTCCAGAGCATACGTATCAGATTTTTTAGAGGGAAAGGAGTCAATTCAATTTTCAAAATCAAGGAGTCAAAATTTTATTGAGCGTGCTCTATCTATTGGTAATATTTTCAACTTCCGGGAAGGACCAGAAAAGAGTTTTTAAGCTCAAAATTCGCTGAAATTGGCCGAAATCGAGATTTTCAAATAGAAAGAGGTACTTTTTTTTATGCAAATTTGGATTCTACGTCAAAAAATAAGACACTTTTGTCAAGTAATTTTTTTTTGTTTTATTTTTTTGGTTTAAGCTTTGTATGTACCCAAAACTGAAATAAGAAAATATGATAATATGAAAAACAAATTTATTTATAAAAATGATTATTATTAATTTTATTTCAACAACAAAAAAATACTGAGAAAAAAAATTCATTTAACACAAGTTTCTTACTTTTTGATGTAAAATCTAAATTTGCACAAAAAACGACCTCTTCCCATATGAAATCTCGATTTCGGCCAATTTCGGCGATTTTCGGGATTAAAAAACTAATTTTTGGCCCTACCTGGAAGTTGAAAATACCACCAATCTATAGAGCACACTCGATTTAGGTAATAAAGTTTTTTTTTAAATCCTAAAATAACGGCTCCTTCCCTTAAAAAGCTGATACGCATGTTCTAGAATACCCACGCTATATTGCATCATATATTTGGAAGTGGCTGATCCGGTTTTTCATCATATCGAAAAGTTGTCAGGATTGTGTTTGTTAATGTCTGGATGGGGGAAGCTTTTATATCAAACCAATGGCGGTCTGCATGTCTCTGCACATTCCATCAGGAATATGTGTTTGAATGTGAGGACTTCGTTGCAAAAAATTTCGGTAGTATGCCGTTTATTTTACTACTTTCTATAGTCTCTAGAGATTAGAAGAGCTCTTGTTGCCAATGCAAATATGAGTATAGGTTCAACTATAGTAATTTGTAGATCTTCTATTGACAACAAAATATTTAAATTTATATAAAAAAAATTTGACTAAATTCAGAATTGTTTTTTTTTTTTCTAGAAGAAGACAAATAACTTAAAATGTAAATACATACCATCTTTTATTATTAAAAATTCATTTCAATTGAATTGATAAAATTACAACAAAAAAAAAATAATATACATATAAAATAATTAATATAATTATGAATGACCTTCTTGTATTTTCTTTAATGGACCTGAAAAATATTTTTTGTTTGTTTTATTGTTGTTGTTTTTTTTTTTTTTAAATATGAAACTCATAATGGTACAATAGTAATAATGACTGACTACAATAATGATGACTAGGTAGTATATTAAATTATTTATTCCCATCGGTTAGTTATTTTTTATTCTTCCGGCATCTCTTTTTTATTTTTATTTTTATTCTCTTCTTTTTAATTGTCAAGGTGAGCTTTCTGTGTGTATTTTAATTAATGTTATGAGTGGTAAAGCACAAAAAAAGGTAAATATAGTTAATTCGGTTTTTATTGGACATCTCTTCAACGTTCTTTTGTTGTGGCACGTGATTATGCGTAATTTAATAATTAATGAAATTTATACTTCTATTCAGTAGTTATATTGTTGTTGTGTGTATAGTTTAGTAATTTTACATTAGTTAATATGAAAAATTAATTAGCTTTAATTTATCAATGTTTAATATTAGGCTCGTGTTATTTAATTGAATTGACACATTTTTTTTTTTATATAATTCCAAGTCTATGGGATGAACACCCTAACTGCTTTTACACAGAGATTTGGAATACACAATTACATACAATAGCTTTTCTGTAGAATTTTTTTTCTACTAGTTTAAATTTGGAAAACTATATCTACTGTAGAGTACTTCGCCTTCATAATAGCATAGTTCCATTTTATTTGTAGTGATAAAGGGTACTGATCCCAATGATAAAGGGTACTGAACCAGGTCGAAAAATTCAGAAAGTATTTTTTGCCTTCGTCGGGAATCGAACCTGGGAGCTTTCCGTTGAAAGACAGGTGCTTTATCTACTGCACCACCCAGCGTGTCAAAACACATGTGTGTTTATTGTCATATACGAATGGAGGTTTAAAATGTTTATGTCAAAAGTTGTAGGTATGTTATCATGGGCAGCATGTCCACTCAATTACCTGTGGAGCATCGTATCGTGAGATGGAAATGTCATATTGGATATTGAATCCTGCATTAGCAAAGCCTTCTTAGATTTCGGGATGATTTCTAATGCGCACTTTAGTAATTCAAATCTAAAATGAATTCTCTTCAGCCAGTATCATTAGGAAACTTTAAGTATACATCAATAATGAATATCTCGTTTCAAACGTTTATTGGTTTCATTTACGTCACTAGAAAGTTGTGGCACTACAAAAATTAAAAATTAATAAAAGTGGAAATTCAGCAAAATCGATCATGTTGGATCGGACATATTTTGAGAAAACGAACAGCAACATCGTGAAACAATTGTTTCGAATGGAATTCCCAGGATATGCGTCGCGTCGCAAGATCAAGGATAATATCCTCAAATGAAGCAAGGGTCGAACAGAGATCATGATAGTAACTGAAGAGGTTAATCGCAAATAACAAACGATGGAAAGGTTTTATTTCCGCCAGTGGGGAGCACCCTACTGATCGAACAGTATAGTACAATGATGATAATGCCAGTTAATAGTCCATAAATATTAGGAAGCAATTTACCTACTTTACGAGTAGGTTTATTGAGTAGATTCTGCTAAGTATGCGCAAACATAGAAAATAATATTAAAAAGTAGATTAATATTGGTGTTTTGATGACTTTTTGTCTATGTTTATGTAAATTATCATTTATTAAAATTATAATAGGAAGTTTGGGAAATTTAGACGTAGAAAACAACTCATATCCTTTTTGACCGTTATTTTATACACCATTTTGTTTATATCTAAAAAAAAATATCCGAAATTTATCATTCAAAATCAGTGATTCATAAAATTCCATCAATGACAATATAATCAATTGTATAAGATTTAACCCTTTCATATGTATTTTTTTGTTTTTTCTCTTGTAAACTGTACAAATTGTCTTTAGTGGAGACATTCAGTATAGTTTGTATGATTTTTTTGTTTTTATATGTAAGCAACATATATAAACCGCAAGTCATTATGGACGGATGAAAACCTCAATGCTAAGTCACCCACGGAAATCTTGTTCTACTTTGTTAGTATCTGTTGGGTAGTTGCAGAATGTTATGATATTTAAGTTGATTAGTACCATTTGAAACTAACAAGTGTTTTAGTAGGGTATTTGAATGAGAATCTAATCTTGTTTGGTATTTGCAGCTCTTGCAGTTCCTATTTCCTTCTTTATGGTTCTCGTCTGTAGGTCTTGATGTAAAATATCATTACTTACGAACCATGGTGCGCGTGCTATTAGTCTTAATACTTTTGACTCAAATCTCCTCATTATTTCAATATTTTAATTGCTGGCTACTTCTCTCAATTAGATTCTGTATGTCCATATCGGCTTTAAAATAGCTTTATAGATCAGAAGCTTGTTCTCCAGCGATATTGACGAGCTGCGGCTAATCATCCAATACATTTTATTTAATTTCAGCCCCAGTTGTTTTCTTTTGCTTTGGATATGGATTTTCCATGTAAGTCTTCTATTCAAATGCATGCCCAGATATACTTCAGTGTTTCTTTCTGTGGGACTACTTCGTTATTTAGCACTACCATCGGACAGTTTTTTCTTTTTAGGGTAAATGTAACAACATAATATGTTGATTTTGCTCCATTCACTCTGATTCTTCACTTCTTTATCTGAATTTTATTTATGCTGTGTTGCAGAATCTCTGTAGCATGTTCTGGATTATTATGCGACGCCAATATGGCCGTATCATCAGTAAAAGTGGCAGTAGTTGTCTCATTTGCTATTGGTAAGCCTGCAGTATAGATGAGGTGTAAAACAAGACCTAGTACGCTGCCTTATGGTACGCCTCACATAATTTCATTGGTTTGAGTATAGACGTTTTGATGCTTCACTAAAAATTCGACAGGTATAATAAATAATAGTTGTGTGGAAGCAATTGTTTGAAGAACAGTATTTCATGTATACCTTACCAAATGCTTGGCTATTATCCAAAAAAACCGTTGAACAATATTTATTTTTAACTTAAGTAAATCTGCTTAACTTAAGTAAATCTGCTATTCTGTGTATTTGCTCAATAGTTGAATGTTTATTTTTGAAGCCGATTGATGCCCTGGAAGTATTTTGCTTTTTTCCCAAAATTGGTTTTAGTTTTGCCAAGATCAAACTTTTTTTATTTCTAAAGGATATATAATATATATATATATATATAATGAATACAGATAGATACATTTGTAACTGGTTGTGGTGTGTAACCACCGAAGTCACAAATCGACTTGTTGCGACTGCTCGTAATAATGCAATTATTCATCCTTATAGTATAGGTTTTGGTAGAAAGAGAAAACGAAGTCATATATTTTTTATTTGGATATCCCTAAAGGATTAAAAACATTTTTTTGTAATAATTGTTAATTTATTGATTTTCCAGTAATTACAAAAATACATGTTGATTGTTGTGTAACATTTCCAAAATGTTTTTTACTTCATATTTTTATGAATTAGGTACAATAAATATAAAAATTAGAGAAAACTCAATTTATTTGTACAAAACTGAATTAAAAAAAATTTAAATTCAGTTTTGTAGTAATTTTATTGTAAATTTTAAAGATCTCTACACATCATGATTTTTTATAATGTTCAAATTGTATTGTGAATAAATCATCGTTATTGTAATAATTGTTAGCTTTCCAGCTTATTTATTTATTTTATTTCCCTCAGAAAAAGTATAAATTAATTCCGTCCTATTTACCAACTACAGAATTAAAAACAAAATATTAAGTAAGTATAAATACTTAACCGAGATGTAAGATTTCATTTCGCTTAAGATGTGGGCCTGTAACACACATATATTGCGTATATGGTAGCTTCCCGACAAACCATTGAAAAATGTACTGATTTGTAAATGTTAAATCAGGCATCCTTCTCAGAGTTTCAAATGCATAGTTGCTTACTACGGGCACTCACAATAATACAATTTGTTTATGCGATGATATGGGCCAGAACCCAACCCGATTTATGTTTGTATAAACTAATTATGTTTGTATATCTAATCCAACATAGTAAACAGTGGAAGCAAATAACAAAAAGTGATGTTGCGTGAGCTTAAATATTAGTAATTTTCTATTCTTTAAAAAAATTAATTACAACCTGTTGAATTTATAATGTTAGACTGTTAGATTTATATGCAATATACATCTGTTGTTTTGGTGTTGTACGAAATTTTACTATATTTTATCGAACAGTATACCATCATCATTCAGTGGAATACGCTTTGTACATTCTAATATCAACCATTTGGCTACCGATTCAAATTCTTAATCATTTGTGTGTTTGTGTTTTTTAAACCTATATGAATATATTTACTAATTAAGAATGATTTGAATGAAAAACCACTTTTTTTTTTCTAATCTTTTTTTTTTATCTCAAATATAATACTTTTTACACTTCAGATGATTTACAAATAAACATCCTCATTATATACATAAAAAAAATTACATTTTTCGTATTATTTTATTTTTTTATTTTTACTTAATGTAAAAGTCCATGATGTCCAAATGAATCTCCACCATAAAGGTGTCCATATCCATGTCCATATCCATGTCCATATTCATGTCCAAATCCATGTCCACCATATACACCACCATGACTTGAATATAATGATGGTAATGAATGATATGTAGATGGTAATTCAAATGAACTTGCACCATGATAACTTGGTAAAGCTATAGCAGCACTATGATGTCCATGATGATGATGTGCTACTGGAATTTTATATGATAATTTATGTACATTACTATATGATTCAGCTAATGGTGCATATGATTTTAAAACAATTGGCTCAGCATATTTGACAATTGTTGGTGCTGGTGCAGCATATTTAATAATTGTTGGTGCTGCTGATAATGTAATAGCTGAATGAGGATGATGATGATGTGGATGATGATGATCAATTATTGTATCATGTACTGTAGGCAATGAATATGTATGTAAACCATGATGTTCTGGTATAATACCAGCTGATGCTAATGCAATGCATACAGTTAATGTTATCTATAAAAAAGTTAAAAAAATAAAAATAAAAAAAAATTAGAATTAAATAAATTGATATTTTTGTATGTATATGTATATATGTATATGTATATATTATAATAATTGTTATTTAATGTGAAATGTTTTTTTTTATATACCGTGTGTTTCAGAGCATTATTTTAAAACTAAAAAAAAAAAACAATTTATTAACAAAATCGAGTGTGCTTTATCGGTTGGTGATATTTTCAACTTCCGGAAAGTACCGGAAATAGGTTTTTTAAACCGAAAATTTGCAAATTTTCAAATTGTAACAGATAGTTTTTTTTTATGCAAATTCGGATTCTACGCCAAAAAATAAAAATCTTAGTCGTATTAATTTTTTTTTATTTTTTTTTTTTAAGTTTAAACGTTGTATGTACGATGTACCCAAAAGTAAGTAATAAAACAACAAATAACATTTTTTGCAGACTGTTCTGCAGAACGTTTTTACAAAGCTAAATTTTCAAATTAAAATTATGTATAATTTAATGTGCAGCTACTGTCAAAATTGACCAATCAATTTATATTTAGAATTTGTAATTGTATTGCAACCAATCAAAAGTTGAAAGCTTTAGAAGCATTGTAGTTGTTATTGCATGTATTTAATTTTAAAATTAAAAGAAATATGATGTATTTAAAAAAAAATTATTCAAACAAAAATTAAATATTAATTAAAAATAAATTATATTTAAAAATAAATATATTTATTACTATTATTGTTAAATATTAAAGAAGCGAAAATAAAATTTATAACAATAAAATATCACAACACAAAGAAAACAAGAACTGTCCAATTTTAATTTTATTTTAAAAATGGATGCTATTCTGAATAAAAATACTGAAGCAGAAAATTTTTCATTGGTTAAAATTAATTTTGACAGTTTTGTATTTTGAATATAATTTGAAAATTCAACTTAAAACTTTCACTTTCACAAATATCCTTCCTGGCTAAAATTAATGTTTATTTATATATATATATATATATATATGTATACATTATTTATATATATTATTTTATATATAATTTACATATATATTATTTTATATATATATATATATATATATATATATATTATTTATATTATATTATATTACTATATTATTAAATATATATATATATATATATATATATTTTAAATATTTTGGAAAACACAAATTTACAATCAAAATAACTTTTTTTTTTCTTAAAACTTTCACTTATATTGAAGTCCTTCGCGGTGACAATTAAAGGATATTTATATAATAATTTTTAAATGCTTTTAAAAAATATCCATTATTTAAAAATATAATAAATTTTGAATTTTTATCATAAATGTAAGGTAAATTTTTTAACATAATATAATTTATATTTTTTTTTTATATAAAATTAAACTTACAAATCTGAACATAATTAATTATTTATGAAAAATGTTTAATTTAAGATAAATGTGATGTTTAAAAGATTAAAAGTATTAAATTACTATAATATAAATTTAAATTTCAACTTGTATTTATACTAAATATTTATTATTATTTTGTTGTACGAATTCTTGTAAAATTAGATTTTATTACCATCACTCTAAAAACATAAAAAAACAAAATAATATACCAATGTGTATAAACTTATTTTTTTGTGAAGAAACAATTACCAAAAATTATTTCTAAACTATGGATGATGTATAAAGAAAAACTAACAACAAACGAAAAAGGAAAGAAAATAATAAGAAAAAAAAAATTTCAAATTTTGTCAGTTATATCTACTGTGACCATATGTTGCAGAACAAAATACGGGACATTTATGTATACAATGTTTATGCTTATCTAAATACATAATTTCATAGTTATTTATACAATACATATGTATATTCAAAATATAAATATCGATAATGTCACTAGTTTATAAATTGGACCAAACAGTGCATTATTTTGAATGTAATGGAGTCAGTATCTTTTTTTACGGATTGGTCTTGCTCCATATATACAGCAATTTTATTTCTAAACGTTAGCAACAAATTTTCCACATAGTGTACAGAAAGAACCTCAATTCCTGCAACCGATGATGAATCGATACTTTTGTATCAGCGAAATCACTTTCATACTTTCGTTTACAACGGTGATGTTCTCTTTAGTGCATTTCACATTTTTTTGGGCTTGTTTATGTTAATGCATGATTTAGAGAGTGTGTGGTGAAAAATATATCCACAGTTAGACCGATGGCTTGTTCAATTAGACGATTATTTACGCTATAAAAATCACAAAGTCGTTTATAAGATATGCGAATCGATGACTAATTTTCAAAGTAAATTTGAATAATTTTGTAACGTTGTTTAAGCTCGAATCTATTCATAATGATTTTAATTTGCCAGAGTAAACTAATCATAAATATTCAAAAGCAAATGTGATATGACAGCTTGTTTGACAGTTAAAAATTTTTTCCTAAGTTCTATCAAAGAATATATAAATAGTAAGAAGTCTCATCTCATATAAAATTTTGTAGAAAAATGGTGGGTTTGCATATTAGACCCACACATAGAGGAAGAGAAAAAGGAATGAAGAGAACAAAATTATCATTTTTAATTATTTTTATTTTTCCATCTTTCTATGAAATAATTATATTTTACAGTATACATTACATACATTGAAATGGCATGAATATACATATGTAGTTAATTACCTAAATAATAATAATATGTATTGAAATAAGTATGCAATGTTAAACATACATTTATTTATTTATTTTTTACATTTATTTATTCATTTATTTCTCAGAGAGCTCATACGAGCTCGTACAGAGTGTATATATAAAAAAAAACAAGATAACAAAATTAATAATTGAGTCCAGTAGACAATAATAGAGTCAATGATAGAATGCCAGAATCTAGAAAAAATTATAAAAATAATAGCCGTAAAAGAATAAAATTTATTAGTTATGCATTAGAAATCGTGAACTGTCTACGGAATACCGCTTTGTTCTCAGAACTTATATTTTTATATTTTGAAGAAATAAAATAGACAACATTTTTGATGTTTCATTTTCTTAAGGTGGATTTTCATTGAGCAATATTAAAAATCTTAAAAATTTTATTGGCTCTAAGAAGGGGGGGGGGGGGGCGGGGGGATAGCTTATTGAAAAAATAGACCGTTGCAAAGAATTCTTTAAATTTTTATTTGGGAAATTTATTTGATACACAAAAAAACAACAATTCAACCGTCAAAACCATCTGTTGAAAAAAATAATTTTGTTTTATAAACATTTACTCAAAAAAAATTGTTAAAAAAGTGTTGCCGGTATAAAGAAACTATCCCCGATATTTTAAAAATATACTTTATCAAAGTATAATATCCCAAATTTTTTGAAAATATCCCCAATTTTTCTGAAAATATCCTCGGTAAATAATATTTTCTGTTCTTGTCGTACGCATTGAACTCTCATATAAAATAATGTCATTTCATGTTATCTCCCTTTTTAGAGTCGATAAAATTTTTAAGATTTTAAATATTGGTCAATGAAAATCCAGCTGTACTCACTCGTACGCACCTAAGTCGAAAAAATGGGAAAATATCCAGATGAGACTTCTTATTATATATATGTTCTTTGGTTCTATCTAAGCAAAAAAAGCACCCAATACAACTAATTTTTAAACTCTTTATTGCCCGGTATTTAGGCCGATATTATTACTTTCGTACTTTTTTTTTGTTACATTTTTGTTAAATTTGTTACAAAATCTGTGGATAAGTGTTATTTTACGAATTTTATTTGAATTCCTACATCCACTATGAGTTTTTTAATTAAATAAAAAAATGTACATTGTTTATTATTATCATTAATCATCGTCATCAAAGCCATCATCATTAACATTAAAATTTTATATGACTTCAATGCCGTGAACATTTTATTTTCTAAAGTCTAATTTCAATTACCCAATGTCTTTTTTTTTTAAACTAAAAATTAAAACCAGAATGTTTAAACGATGACAAAATCAAAAAAAGGGACTGTTCTCTAAAATACAAGACAAATGGTCATCTATAAATATACCATATGATAATCTAATGGTAAACTCTTTAAGTTTATTATATCTAAAAAAAATAAAAAAATAAAAAATTGCGAGAAGAAATATGTTAGAAGCAACCTTTAACTTCATCATCATCAATATCAACATCATCATCATCATCACTATCATCATAATAATAATAATTGCAATAATATATTATACATAATATTATTATCACATTGATATAATCTTGAAATAGAAACCTTAGTGTAAGTTTGAACTAACAATAGTAATTATAAAATTTTTTTAGGTGACTTTGAAACAAATTTTATAATCACTCTAGATTGGGACTGAAGAACTTTTGAAATTTATTTTTTTTTTCCTCTCTATTTGTTGTTAAAATGTCATATACAACATACATACTTAGTATATTGAAATTTTGAATTTTGAAAATTTGAACTTCAATGAAAATATGAATGAATGAAGTACATACTCTATATATATAATATATATATAAGGCAATATATTTTAAATAATATTCAGTAGTTAAAAAATATAAAAAAAAATGGCAAAAATAAATTCGTGAGACACTTCGAATAGTGTGTAGTTGGTATATATGTTAGTATGTACATATGTGTAGAGATTTTACACAGCTCATGAATCATTATTTTTTTATTTCTTTATGTTTCTGGTAAAGATTAGCCATGGGCTAATGGTACAATGCCAACATAAAAAAAATATTTTTTTTTTTTGTAGTAAAATTGTTTTTGTTATTGTTTTTTTTCATACTTTGAATGAGAATAATTAAACTTGAACACTTCTTCTTTTTATTTATTTTATTTTTGTATTTGTTTTTTTTTTTTTTTGGTAAATTGTTATACATATTTTTATTAATATACAATTTATTGTAATTGGAGTATACAGGGGGAGGTTTAGATATAATATCTTAAAAATAGCAGTTACTTTCAGGTTCGATACCTGTTTTTTTTTAAAAATATTTTCAAAAAGACATTGGAATCAAAAATTCATAGATTAAAAACTAAATTAGTAATAAAACGTATTTGGTTTTCAACTTAAATCTCAATTCAAATTTTGAGCTAGGTCACCGTCGATCTAAACACTATAAGCTCAAATTTACGATCTAGCTCATATTTTGAGTTTGTGTGGTTCAGTTCTATTGTGAGCTAGCTCAAAATTTGAATTGAGAATGAGTCGAGCTTGGATGACTTAGTTCTGTTACAGCCCTGCTACTCCAGTATTTTGAATCTCAATTCAAATTTTGAGCTAGCTCACAATCGATCTAAATAAGCTCAAATCTAGTTCATATTTTGAGCTTGTGTGTTCACTTCTATTTGTTAACTAGCTCAAAATTTGAGTTGAGAATGAGTTGAGCTTGGATGACTTAGTTCTGCTA
Source organism: Argyra leucocephala (assembly GCA_963942445.1). Taxonomy (NCBI): domain Eukaryota; kingdom Metazoa; phylum Arthropoda; class Insecta; order Diptera; family Dolichopodidae; genus Argyra; species Argyra leucocephala. The sequence continues at coordinate 30,945,413 of OZ012679.1, read as the reverse complement.
CCCTTGTATTTTGTATTGGATATCAATTGGTGTATTTGAGTTCAATTATCATTTCTAATTGTAGTGTTTAAATAAATGAAAGAATCTTACTTAAGAATAGCAATAGAAAACATGCTGTAGTTAGTAGAATGTTAAAAAGATAAATTCAAATAAAAAAATAAAAAATAGAAAAATAGAAAAAGACCAAATATCAATTACAATAACTATTAATCGATTATACCCCTGTAATTTTGAGCTTTTACCAAGGTTAGTATCAAAACAACCTCCTCTCAAGTTAGACGTAACATTCTAGATACAGGCTCAAATTTACCGTAAAGTCAGTACTGTGGTTAGCAATACTAAACAGGTCAACGGAAATTATGTGGATTTTCTCTGAAGTTATTAAAATCCTAATTTTAGGTACCAGGATATTCCTAGTAATAATTTGGTGGAAAAACGTAATGTCAGCAACCAATCGACGTTGTTGAAGAGATTTAAAATTTGTTCTTCGTAAGAAGGAAGTTAAAAAAGGTCAGACCATGAAAAAGCACGTAGTAATTTACGCTGAGCAGCTTCAACACGTGATAGATCAACATTACGATATCGGTCTAACATAATTGAGTCTGTGATCCAGAATAACACCTAGATCACGATTCAACTTAGAACGGCTTAAAGTTTGATTCTTATGAATATTGAAAGAAAATTTCAATTAATTGTTTAGTTTCTGAGGGAGAATTGAACTATACTATACTATATCTACTAATCAAAAAGTAAACCATGTAGGTCGGCGATAACATAATGAAAGACATGTCAGTATACCAAAAATAAAAACTATTCTTGTGGTCGAAATTTGAAAAAAGCTGGTTCATAAATAATGACCAGGAAGTATGGAAGAAAACATATACATAAATGGGAGAGTATGACCAGACTAAATTAATGGAGAAATTCTGAAATAATTATCCAATAGTTATAAACAGAGATACCATAGTTTTGAAAATATATTATACTATAATTGAATAGAGCCGACCTTCGAATCTACACAGGCCTATGCACAAAATATTTTCTACTAATGGAAAATGGATTGAAATTTTTGAATTCATCCAAAATGTCAGTTGACTGGGCGATTGAGTCTGATTAGAATCAGAAATGCTGTTGTTTAGATGGAGTACTAATTAATACAAAATATAAGAATTCTTATAAATTATAGCGAAGAAGCTAAGAACTGTAATGTAAACTCAGCCAACCGTGGCCAACAGTATTCTTATTTGAACGGGTTGGCCAACCTAGGCCAACAATTGTCTTTCCTATAAATTTTACCAACCAATATTCTTGTAGTTCTAAAATGCAAAATGGATATCAATATCAAAATAGTAAACCAAACAATACCATTTTGAGCCTGTTTCTACAAGTATTCAGGATGACAGTTTTAGTATACATTTCATATCCTCTTATCAACAAACGAATATAGAAAATATCCTCTTTCAATCCTCAAAATTTGTTTGTTAGTGAAAGACGGGTATAAAACGTATGTTAAAATTATCATTATGAATATTCGTGAAAACGAGTCCTTAACATATCTCAGAACTGAAGTATCGGTAAATAAAGACACTGTAAATATACGAAAACCAGAATCTGATTAACCAAGTGCAAAGAATATCTGGATGATATTTGAAGATTAAATTCATCAAAATAATATAAAAATGTATACACAATTGTCATGACATGCGAAATATCACAAGTTATACAATACAGCTGCAACCTATTCGGCTTTTACGATTCACGGTTGTATGCGTTCGTGCTTTGAAACTGAAAAGCTTGTTGTACACGTTACAACAAGCATTTACAAGGATAACTCGTAAACAAATATTATAGATGTCTATGCAGTGAATTAGAGAATATCAAAAAATTGAGTGGATTATAGAATGTGAAAAAGCTTCGGCTCGTATCGTTGTTTTTCGACAAATTACTCATTATTATCATTATTATAAAACAAAAAAAATCGTAGATACATAATGCAGTGTACATGTAGATACATAGAAAATAGAAGTGTATCGAGAAAATAATAGTAAATCAACAAATTATATTTAAATTGAAATGACTTCAATACGACTATATAAGTCCCGAAGTACCTCCTGTACATACAAAATTTACCATTACATATTTTGTTTTATCATTATTTATTTTCTGTTACTTATAAAAACTATGTAATATCCACATGACTTACTGATTTTTAATTCTGTAACAAAATAACTTTCAGACAGACTTTTGTTTTCATTACTCTTCTATGATGTATGATTTGAGTTTTCGGTTTGTTACCTCATGTCAGTTTAATAAGAAATCAACAAAAAAAAAATAATAAAAAAAAAATAAATATAAAGATTCAAAGTTGACCGTCTACATACTAAATTAGACTTGGTTTATTTATTTATAATCGAGCAAAAGAAACATTACAAACAACAAACAATCAAATAAAAATATACAAACAAAATAACAATAATAAAACAAAAATGTAATTGTTTAAAGGTAGATACAATTAAAATTTGAACATGGTGTGAATTTATCAATTCGATGATGATGGTTAATTGATCTTGATGATAATTTCGTGATAATATGCTTCTTTCTGCTCTTATTAATTTCTTATGATTTTTTTTTATTTTATTTTCTATTGTTAACTCAATATCATAATATCAAATATTGTGTATTATTAGGTAAGAAAGGTAAAATCAAGTGATTATAGAAATGTCATTTAAATGGTTAATAAAAAAAAAAAAAAATTGCAATTTGTAATGTATTTGAAATATTTCAAAATAAATTTAATTTTAAATTGAAACTTTTCAGCTATTGAAATTGAATGGTTGTTGAATTAAGATTTAGATTTTCTATACACTAAAAAGATAATATAATTAATTAAAATAGTGGAGGTGAGGAGCTAGTTTTCATCATAATTTTTAGAATTAGAGTAATTTACAAATTATTAAAGGGAGCTCCATGGAAAAACCCCTCTCTACTGGGCCAAATTAAAGTCAGATTTGGTGGCGGAAAACTGTTACCATGATTTTGAATACTTTTAACGGAGGATAACAACAATGACTACTCTTAATGGACTTCACAGGAATATATACAGTTTACCGTTTAGATAGAAGGCAAACTATACCGTTCTTAGACTTATTATTAACTAGAACAACAACGTGCCAAGAACTAGAGATATGCAAGAAGCCTACGAATGCTAGCAGAGACATCCCCAATACCTTAAATTACTCCTATCAACTTAAGATGTCAATTTTAATTGTCATGATCCATCGAATGTTAACCCTTCCTATCTCTCAGAAAGATTTAGTAAAAGATAGACTAAGGATGTGTGCCTAATGAAAGACTAATAATTCTAATTCTCTGGACACCAAATGGACAATTTTTTGACAATTTAAATTGATAAATTTCAATCTATAATTTATATATTTTACAATTAAAATTGAGCTATCATCAATGGTAAATGTATAGTTTTTTTTATAAAGGGTTTTCCAATAAGAGTAATATGATTTCTTTAAAAAAAAACACACTAAATTTTAAGGAAATTCAAATGTTTTTTATTTAATGTGAAGTACAATCGATACAAATAAGTTCTGAATAAAACGTCATTCAAATGGCCTCCACGACTTCTTCTGCAGGAATCAATTCGATGAACCCAATTTTCGAGCACTTTTTCCACTAAATCCAGTCGTATGTCATGAATAGCACGTTCAATATTGACTTGTAGAGCTTGAAGAGAGTCTGGTTTATTGCTGAAGACCAATGACTTGAAATAATCCCCCAAGAAATAGTATAATGAGGTTAAATCACAACTTCTTGGAGGCCATTCAATATCACAATTTCTTGAAATAATCGAATCTCCAAGCTTTTCTCGCAATAATTCAATTGTAGCACTTGCTGTGTAGCACGTAGTCCCATCTTATTGGAACCAAATGTTGTCAAGATCAACTTCTTCCAATTTCGGCCATAAAAAATTGGTTATCATCGATATACCCCGCTCTCCATTGACAGTAACAGTGTTACCAGCTTCATTTCGAAAGAAGTACGGACCGATGATTCCACTAGACTAAAAACCACACTAAACTGTCAATTTAGGTGAATGTAATGGTTTTCATGAATAATTCGTGGATTTTCTTCGCACCAGAAAAAAGTCGTCATCCTTTTCAAGTTATAGATATCTTGTTGGTTTATAGATATATAAACAGATGTATGTTGGTTTTTATAGATATCTTGTTGGAAATGACACTTGTTCTAATCACTAATCAAAAATCACTTGTCAAAATCACTAATGCCTCCCCTCAAGCTAGGTGGTCCAAAACTGGTTTTGGAAATTCTTTTATTGTAAGAACTGCTAAAATGTGGAACATGCTTCCAACTCACGTGTTCCCCTCCGATAAAAATGTTCCATTATACAATTTGCAACTTTTCAAAAAGAACCTCTTCAGGTTCGTCTCCAACTTACCGTCCAATTCTCCTCTATCATCCTTTTTCAAACGCAAAATTAGCAAATTCATGACGTTTGTAATGAAATTGTAAACATTACTGAATTCAATGAAAAAAAATTACAGATCATGACATATTACAAATCGCCGAAACGTCACTTCCAAATCATATCATCCCTATTTTAGAACCCGATATAAATTATTGTAGAAATGAAACTGACCTACAATATTTTAAATTTTAAATTTTATCAACTTTCAATAATTAATTTATAAAACATGCCAAAATGCATTTTTTGAATACTCTATAATTATGAAACATTGAAGAATATTCATTGTAAAAATGATGATAACAAATTAGTCATAAGTTTCTAAAATGAGTTTTTTTCATTATACTTTTTTTTGTTATTTTTGTATATTTTTAATTTTTTTTACATTGGTTTGTAAATGCCTTGTTTGGCTAAATAATTTCGAGATTAAACGAATATCCATAAAAAACTATCAAGAGCTTTGTAGCGGAAATCCTTTACCAAACTGCATAGAAGAAAACTAAGAAGAAAAATTTAACAGAATTCAAATCCAAAATAGACGAACACATCATCCATTAGGGCCATAACATTTCCAAAGAAGACATAGTAATAGTAAATTATATAAGAGATATGGCGAAATAGCACATAGGTGAACGCATCGAAACACTTATATAAAAACAAAAATGACTCACTACTAAATAAAGGCAAAATTTCTATTCCAGGGATATTTTTCATTGTTTAAATTTATAGAAAAGTATAATAGAACCAATAAAACTCCACCCTACCTGTCAGTCTGTTTCTTCCACGTTAAACATGATGTTATAAATAATAAAAATATAATAAATCAACCCCCTACTTGTACTATTTCAATTAAAAGTAAACCAGTCAGCTGGGAAAAACATCAAATATTACTTGGCCACTAAAGATAAAGAAAAAAATTTCAAATTTCTTTCCTCACCTAAGTAAAAAACACTGAAGAAGCCTGCAAGTATAGTAATTTAAGAATTTATTTACCTTGGAACAAATATCAACCCCATAGAAATAATATAAATGTTGAAATAAAACGATAAATTACCATAAAAATCGTTGATACTTTCCCAAATAATACTTTTGAAAAATGATACTTTTTCTGAAATACCAAGACATAACTGTACAAAACGATCATCCTTCCATCCTTCCCCATTGTGTCATGTCCTTCCAGACACTGTAGCTTCCGGAAATAAGTAAGTAGTAAAATTTAAAATTGAGGCTGTAAAACAACACTATACCGGGTGGTCCAGACCATGCGTATCAGCTTTTTAAGAGGGGAAGAAGCCGTTATTTTAAAATTTAGAAAAAAGTTTGTTAGCTAAGTCGAGGGTGCTCTATCGATTGGTGGTATTTTCAACTTTCGGAAAGGACCGCTAATCGGTTTTTTATTATCAAAAATCGCCGAAATTGGCCGAAATCGAGATTTTCAAATGCGAAGGGGTGTTTTTTAACGCAAATTCAGATTCTACGACAAAAAATAAGAAAATTATCATAATTTTAATATCAGTTTTGGGTTCCTAAAAAGTTTAAACAAAAAAAAAAACAAAAAAAAAAATTAATTTACAAAAGTTTTTTATTTTTTGATGTAGAATCCGAATTTGCATTAAAAAGTACTTAAATTTTAATCCCATTTAAAAATCTTGATTTCGGCCAATTTCGGCGATTTTTGATCTTAAAAAACCGATTAGCGGTCCTTTCCGAAAGTTAAAAATAATTTAAATTTTAAAATAACGGCTCCTTCCCCTCTTAAAAAGCTAATACGCATGCTCTGGAACACCCGGTATATATCAAGAAAGATTTAGAAGGAATATATATAATAGCATAACTATAGCATAACCAGAAAAAAATTAGAATTGAATTTAAAAACGTGGACGTTTATTGGGAAATATTAGGTAATTGGAAATTTTAGAAAAAAATCTTAATATTAAAATTTGTGTCTTACATTTGGTGTATAAAAACACATCAAGAGACTGGATACTACCTGAATCAGTTTATATAAAATAATGCTTGAGATCGGAATGCTGAAGAAGTTGTAGTGTTAGAAGTTGTAGTGTAACGAAACAGGATGAGGTCAAATGTGAACGAAGAAGAAGAAAGACATAAACTATATAGAAGTTATATTTTTACCTTTCCCCATTCCTCCGCAGTTCAAGTTGTACAAAGATTTCATATAAAACTTAATGTCTTGCTAAATTTAAGAAAAAACTAAACAGAAATCTTTCAAGTTCAGCTTGAAGGTTGGGTTTAGGCTAACTATACCTAAACTCTGAAAAATGAAAACTAAACACATTTATTATACTTAATTAGTCAGTATCCAATCAGTTTTAAATTTTCTTTAAATAATTTTATTTTTTAATTTTGTATATATACCATATATATAACATCTAATTTATATAAATTATATTTGTGTTTAAAGGTGGGAAGATGAATATCTTGCAGCATATAGAAAACATTCTGGATTGTTACATAAAGATGTTGAAATGGAAGAAGCTAAAACAGAACATCAAGATGTAATTATATTTTCCTATTTTTTTTTTTTTTATAATAATTCAAAAAATTATTTAGTTAGCATCTGGTGAAATTGTTAAAGGTTCAAATCCAGAAATTTTTGTTAGCTTAGTTACAAAATCATCTGATAAATTATTAGAACATTTGCATTGTTTAAGTCAAGAATCATTAGATCATGCTGATTTAACTGTATTAACAGCAACAATTGGTGCTGCTGCATTAATTAAAAATTGTTTATGGGTTTATTTACAATCTGTTAGTACAACAATATGTCCGCCAACTGTTGAAGATGAAAAAGGTGGATCATTAAAATTAAGTTATAAACAATATTCAGAAATGACAGAAGCATTGGCTGAACGTTTACTTGATTTGCACTGTAAGTGTATTATTTCAAATAAAAAAATATATTTTTTATTATTTCTGAATAAAATGATTAAACTGTTGTTGATAAGCTTAGAGTTGTTCAAATTTCAGTAGGTACCATTAAAAATCAGTACAGTATATTTAATGAAATTTTTTTAATAGTACCATCAGTATTATTTACTAGTATTTACACGTACAAATGTAGCAGTTGAAGGTATGAATAGTAGTAGTATTGCTAGTACGAAGTGGTAGTAAACGCTAGTACAATCAGTGTAAACTCACTACTGAATATATAACAAGTAAGTCAGTACATAATAATCAAAGTGTATTTTACTGGGATTGGTACTTAAAAAAATCAAGTAAGAAAAATTGGTATTGTAATTGGTACGGGTACTACTGGTATTGGCATTGGCACTAAATGAATGGTACTGGTTCTAGTACTGGTATTAGTACTGTTACTATAATACCTGTATTCGTTAATATTGGTATTGATATTGTTGTTGACTGGTACTGGTAATGGTTACTGATACTGGTACTGGTATTGAAGAAGAAGTACTGGAATTTGAACAACTTAGGTTGGATTAAATAAACTTATTAAAAATCAATTAATTGTATTTTAGGTCGATTATTAACTTTATATATAATGCAAGATGCAGAAAGTTTACATTGGGAGAATCAACAAACATTTTTTGAATCGGAAAGAGGCAGTTACACAATTCAAATGTGGTGGTTGTATATTAAAGGAACAAAACAAGATCTTTGGAATTCGGTGCCTCCAAAAATGGTAATTTGTAAATGTAAATACTATTGTCGTTTATTGGAAGAAATTTTGTTAAAGAAGAAGTTCTGGTAGTCAATAATCACTTGTGATGGATCTTCTTCTTTATCTTGTTTTCATTGCCTTGTTCGTTAAGGGGTTTTACAATAAGTTTAGGTCTCCGATCTGTTATGACTCTTTGGATTACTATTATAGGTGGAATATTTGCTGTTTTAGCAAATCTTATTAAAAAACATCAATATAAATTATAACAGACTATATATTAGATGCTTAAGGTATATAGGGGGACACAATAAAATTAATAACATACAACTCTTGTTTTTTTTTATAAAATATATATTTAAAAATAATTTTTTTTTTTTTAAAAGTATATAATATACCTAAACATTGTTTAATACAATAATAAAATAATTATAATTATTAAAAAAAAATGTTTTAATGTAAATGTTCTTGACCATGTTGGAAACTATGATGATGACTAGCTAAAGGTAAAGCTGTATGATGATATGCTGCTGGTGCATTAAATATAATTGGTGATGTATGATAAGCTGGAATTGCTATAGTATGATGTTGATGTTGTTGTTGATGATGTTGTTGTTGATGTTGTTGTTGTTGTTGCTGTTGTTGTTGTTGTTGTTGTTGATAATGAGGATTAACTATTCCTAATGGAGCTAATCTAAATACAACTTTTTGTAAATTACCATATGAGTCAAGTTGTTGTTGAAAATGTTGTTGTAAAAGATGATGTTGTTGTTGTTGATTATATATGGGTACATGAGATTTAAAAATATATGATGGTTGATGAACAGCAGCAACTTTAACAATTGGTTGTGCAATATATTTTACAACTGATGGTGCTGATGCTACTTTAAATACAGCTGATGGAGATGATACAGTAATTGGTGTATGTTGTGAAATAGTATTACTAACAGTGTGCAATTGTGGTGTTACTTTAATTAAATGACCAATATTACCACCAGTACCACTACTACTACCACCATCACCACCTCCACCACCACTGACATGATTAAGATGTGAATTTTCAAGATATGTTGTTTCATGACCTGATGGCAAATTATTTATTTCATTTAAACTACCATGTTGTTGTAATCCATAATGTTCTGATTGTATAATTCCAGCTGATGCATATGCAATACTACTAACAATTACAATTATCTTTAGAAGAAAAAATAAAAAAAGAAAGAAAAAATTTAATTAAAAATTGTTGTTAAATGAAATGTAAATTTGTTACTATTAAAATATCACTAAAATTATTTTTTTGTTTTTTTTTTTTTCATTATTCATTTATACAATTTTTATGCAAATATAATAATGAGTTATAAAGAACGTAACAAATAATACAAAAATATACAAAGTGAATGGAACACAAAAAAAATGTTATACAAATATTAGCTTAAATTAATATAACACAAAACTATAACAAAATAATGCATTACTTTCGTATATCGATGCTCGTGGTACATCATCAGCATTACCAATCAATAAATTTATTGCGAATGACAATATTTCTGTTTTAACATAATCTATTGTAAGATAATAATAATAAAGGAATATATTGAATTGAAAATTCAAAATAAAAAGACTACCATTAAAATAATGCATTACTTTTGAAATAATGAAGTATTTTTGATTGTACCAAAGTTGTTCAACAAAGTAATGCATTATTTTATTTACTTTTATATTAAATTTCCAATTTCTGTTTACTTATTTACTTGTTTTGTAATTAATGGTAGTTTTATTTTATTTTGAAGTATCATTTTGAAGTACAAATAATGCTAAAGGTAATGAATTTATTTTTCATTAAATGATGCACCTCGTAATGCAATACAAAAGTAATGCATTATTTTACAACTTTTGTATTAACTTATACCAATTTCTATTTATTTATTTACTTATTTTGTAATTAATGGCTTTTAATAATGGTTTTTTTAATTTTGAAGAGTATAATAAATAATGCTATAGGTAATTTAGCATTTATTTTTCATTAAATGATGCACTTGGTTAAAGCAATACGAAAGTTTAATGCATTATTTTACAACTTTTGTATTTTTTAATCTAAACTGATTTATGTTTTGTTTAAAATTATTTATGTTCTATTTATTGTGTATATTTGTATTATTTATATGTGTATAAAATCATTATAGCTACAAAATTATTATGTATAGAACTATTTGGGTCATTATTAAATTTGTATAAAAATTGTAAAATGATAAAATTAATAATAGAAAAAAAAAACAAAAAATAATTTTAGTAATATTTTAATTATATGTAACGAGTATTTGAATGAAAGTTGCTTTTCTCTAATAATTATTATTTAAATTTTTTTTCTTTTAATTCCATTAAAATTCTTTAATTTTTTTTTTTCAATGATTAGAAAAAGAAAATCGATTTTAATAATAATATTAAGTAGTTTGTTATTATAAACTTACAAATTTGAACATTTTTACTTAAATTGATATTGTATTTGAGTATAATGTAAATATATTATAACTTGAAGGCAAACAGAACTGTAATGATTAATTATAAAATTAATATCCAATATTTATACTTAATAAATAATTTTTAATAAATTTTTAATATATATATACATATTTCTCCATCTCTCCGGAACAAACAATAAAAATGAAAGCACTTGTAATAAAAGAGAAAAGGTTAAAATCAAAATAAGTATGTACAAAAAATCAAAAATTATCTTATCTAAAAGTGATCTTATACCATATTTACTATATATGTACACATTCAAGTGAAGTGCAATTACCAAATTTAGCTCTTATAGAATTACAGATACATATTAATATGTGTACCAACTCTGCTGTAAGTGAATTTATTTTCTATATAAGTAGTTTTTCTTTTTTTTTTTGTTTTTGTTACAATATAAATTTTTGAATTGTAATGGCTTGGCTACCGATAAATTTATTTGGTAATAATTATCACAAATCAACATTTTTGAAATTTTTATCTCATCTATATATATATACAAATTTCAATTTATTACAATTTTAGGAGTAACGATACATATTTTTTTTTTACATTAAAACCAAAAAAATGCATATTTTGATTACATATGGAGAATGTGTACAACCATAATACCCACCAGTATTATTGTTTCGGGATTATGTAATACAAAATTTAGTTAAATTATTATTATTATATGTATATGGAGAAAATTATGTTCAAGGTTATATTTTATCATATATATATGCCTACCTATATGTTATTGAAATTAAAATTACAAATTAAATATTTTAAGGATTAGATTGACGAAATCCAGATATAATTTTTTGTGGGATTAACTGAATTAACTGAATTAATTGATTAATTTATATTTTGTGTTATTACAAAATTTGTAAATGTTATTTGTATAAATTTAAAATTGATTGTTTGAATTCGTATATTATATAAAAAAGGGTATATAGAGTATATATGTATTTGCATTTCAAGAATAGAATAAATGTTATGTGATAGATGTTGAATATAGATAGAATGTTCTCTAGTTTGAAGAAAGTCATTGCATAAGATGTACAGGCTCAATTGACTTAGAGTGGCAGTGTTATATAATACTGTTGGGCTTTAAATCACCCTAACGACTTCAATCTATTACTCAATATCTCTCCGGTGTTTCTATAACACTACTTGATGTTAACGGTTATATGTCTAAGATGTTATATATACTGACTTACATTTTTTTGTACTCATCTTAGTTCACTGCTATATATACATGCATAAAATCAAAATCAACGATACCTATATCAATATTATAATAATAATAATAACCTCAAAACCTAAAGCTACTTTATATCAATTTTTTTTTTTTTTTTAACATCAAATATTACACCGACAAAAAAATTATTTACAAAAACGGTGGCTATTTCCTTATTTAACTAAGTTAATTTTAAATAAACTTAAATTACAAATTATGAACTAAAAATAATAATTAGCCTAGTTATTTTAAATGGAGTAGAGTTAGATTCAATCTGGAGTTATCCGAATGATAAGTGACGAATGAACCTAAATAGCTGTTCAATTTTTGATGTTATGTAATCATGAAATTTGTTTTCTGCTAATCTCTCTTCTATCGATTTTTCTTTTTGTTGAAGAAGTTCTAATTTTTGAATCTGTATGTCACATGATATAAAATTTTTCACCTCATTTCCTACTTGACATAAGTTGAACGTTTTTATTAATTCTAAAAAGAGGTTCATCATTTGAAGTATGATCTATAATCATTGAATTTTAGTGATGTATTACATGTATTACATTATAATTACATATCAAATGTATCGACTTTATTAATATGGACAGTTTTTAAGTTCCAAGACTACTCGATATTTAACAGTACATACTATTGAATAACAAGTTATAGATTTAACTAAATTGGGTAATAGAATATATGTGTTTCTTTTTGTAACATTCAACATTGCAGTTTATTTAGTAATATTTTAACTCTTATATACATTGATTTATTCAATTTGTTTTAATAATTTTGGTTTAGGTATACCTCCTGATGGATTACTAAAATCTGATTATTTGTTATATATGCCATATCATAAAGTAAATTATAATAGAAATAAATCAGTTTCAAGATAGTCCACAATACTAGATACTATTTTTTTTATCCTTTTCAGTACATTAGTACGATACTCTCCAATTTATTATATAAAGTGGACCGAGAACAATTTTTTCTAGTTGTTGATTGTCAAATTAATGTTTTTTGTTTTACGAAATCGAATTTAAATTAAATTTTTGGCTTATAGGAGACTCTTTCTATATAAATCATTATGTAATTACATAAGACAATTCTGTACCTAATTAAAATTACAAAAAAATGAATAATTTAAGGATAAAAAAAAATTAAATTTCAGTTTGGGATTAACTTAAATAACGGTAATCAAATGAAGAAAATCAAACGCATCCTGAATGTTCTTAAAAATTAAGTTAATTTTAGATTAGATGTTATATCTCAAATAAAAAGTTAAATTGATTAAAATTAGATTGTAAAATAAAAATTATCAATAAATTTTTAGAGAGGTTTTCCAATTTTCCTCCCGAAATCCCAATACTAAAAATAAAAAATGAGAACTTAGAAACAAACAATTTATATTTCAGTTACATTTTGTAGATTAATTAGTACAGTATCGGACATGTTATTTTTATTTATTAAATTGTAAAACTAATAAGTAATTTTAATAATTTAATAATTTCTTTATTTTTATTTACTTATAAAATATTTTCCGACCGGTTTCTTCTTCTTAGGACACTTTCAAGAACTTTCAATCAAAAATCTATATTTTTTGTTTTTAAAATTTATTATAATTTATCATAATCTATTTATTTATAATCTACCAGGAATAGATAAAAAGCTTAGACTAAGACTTAATAACTAATCATATAAAATAATTCATTAAATATTAATAATAAAAAAAACACATAAAGAATAAAATTAAATAAATATGTGTATTAATATGTACTATAGTATGTATATTAACTAAAACTAAAATTTAATATAATGAAAATCTATTACAGACGAACAGTTATTAAATATTCATTGCGAGCTTACTAAAAACTCTAAAATCCTGATTTTAACATCCGTTCTACAAGACAAAAATCTACGAGATCGGGCATCACGGATTGTAGCATATATGTTGTATAAATTTAAAATAGACAGACATTTAATTCTAGCTGATAAAATATTATATGAAAACATTACTAAATATTACGTCTAGATTGAAGGGTTTGTATTTTTAGTTAATCCTGTAATATTAATCTGCCAATTAAATTTTCGAAAGCAGCGAATTTTCTGAATTAATTGAATTTTTTTATGTATTTAGTATAAAATGGCATCCAGATAAGAGGAAATAGTTTACGTTGTATTACATCCAATTAACAAAAAAACTTTGTACTACAAAAATGTTATTAAATTGAATTGGTAGAAAGAAAGAAAATGAAATAATTGTTACAAAAAAATATGTGAAACACCGTTATTTTGTTAAAAAGAATTTTAATAAAATAACGTAAAAATTCAATATTTGTTTGACCTTAGAGGCTTCTAACTTCTAATGAACTTCGTCTTAAGGCAGAGAGAGTTTGATAATAAGTTAAAAGAGAACTCCAATCAATTTAATTATAACATTTTCTGACTTTGTCTACACTATCTTATAGACAGAAAACTAAACTAAGATAATTCAATTAGAGAACCAAAAATCTGTGTTATTCCAAATATGTACTCATGAAAATTTGATTTGATAATAACCAAAAGGGGAAAACCCCACACAAAATTTTATTTGGCTCAATATTCACAATCAGCTATGGCTAATCAATCACATTTCCAATCATTTATGATGTAATGCACTCCATACACGCCTGCACATAGTTTCTTAACACAACATTACACATACAACATAATACCTAATACATACAACATTAGTTTGATTTCGATAAAAACCAAAATTTGCTAATAATGATTAAAATTAGGCTTTAAATTGATTAAAATGTACTTGTTAAATATTCATTTGTATAATTAAATCGATCTTGTCCTATATATAAAATCGAAAGTAATTGTTTTAGGGCCCTATTATACATCAATCATTCGTCAATCATTCATGCATATATTGTCAATCATTGACCGTTGATTGATGAGAAATGATTGATGGTGGTTCTATTCTCATCAATCATGTCATCAATCATGCAAGCAAAATTCCCATCAATCATGTCATCAATCATATCATCAATCAGCGGAATTAAAAAAAATTGCTTTTTGGGGAATGTTCAGATATTATTTTTTGGGAATGTTCAGATAAGGCTATAATATTAATTTGTGATGTAATTCAAAAACAATAATTTTTATTTTATTTATTTATTTATTTATTTATTGCCATGATACATATTCATAAATTTTACAATATTAAATGTTTTAGAGCTTATACTATTGTATTTACACCTATAACTATTCTTAATTATTACTTAGACTAGCTGACTAATTTATTTATTAATTAATTTATTATTTAAAGGAAAAATGGCGACAAAAAACCTTTTTGAATATTTATGTTTTTTCATAAAACTTACCACTACTTACATACTAAGAAATAAACCTAAATTAAAACCTATTCTAAAATTGCTCTTATGAGCGGATTATTTGTGTTGTTGCAACTTTCCAGGAAAGCAGGAGTCAGATTCAATTTGTTGCAATATGGTGTTTATATTAGCTAATTCATGCAATTTCTTGGTTGAAAAATGTCTAGGTTTTGCAAGAATTAATTTCAATTTTTATATTAATTTTAATAATAATAGCAATTATTGTAAAAAAACGATTGATATATTATTCAAATGTGCAAAAAAATAATTTGTTGTTTTTTATACCCAACATTTACTTTAAAAATTCAATTTAAATTGAAGTTAAAAACATTCCCCCAAAAATTATATTTTTAATATTCATATATATATGTTTCGAAATTATCAATATATTCAGAACACTTCCACAGTGTGTCCTTGCAAAATGTATAAAAAGATTGACGAGTACATGATTGATGTGTCATCGGTCATCATTCTTTTCATCTATATATTGTCAATATATGGACGAAATGATTGATGAAAAGAATGATGTGTAATAGGCACCTTACTCTTGGAATTTTATTAATAGGTCGGATTCAAAATCTTGCTTTTCAAAATGTTGTTTAATCAATTTAAAAATTGTGGAAAAGGAGGTACACCGTTTTTGATACCCAACAGCGAGCGGTTAAGCATAAAAATAATTAAGGTATAAATATTATGGTATTAAAACGATGTTTTGAAACAAAATTTCGTTACGCTCCTTTTATTAATAACTTATAATTGAAAATATAATTGATATTATATTATAATATATGTATTGAAATTGATATTGAAATTATAATAAATATTGAATAGTTGAACTTGTTTTAAATTAATTATTATTATCTTCTGCTTGGAATGTACGAATAAATAATATCCATATATAATTATTGGTAGACAGTTTGTTATTTTTTTACATGGTGTTTAAATGCACAGAATTTGTTTATTGCCAAATTAATAAATATCAATAATATTAAAAAAAATAAAGTTAAAATATTAAAAAAAAAAATTATTAATTTATTTTGATTTAATCTCATTTATTGCTTAAAAATTAAATAATTTCAATTAAAAATTGTTCAACAACGTTTCGACACATTTGCTGCTGTATATATATATTTTACATTTCATTGTATATAAGTAATTAAATTGAATTCTCAAATTTTAATGTAAAAGATCATGATGATGTTGATGATGTCCATAATTAGCTAAATGTAATCCACCAATTGGTGCTGTATGATATGCAACAGCAGCATGATGATGATGATGATGATCATAAGGAGATGATTTTAAAAGTATTGGTTGAGAAACATATTTAACAATTGGTTGTGCAACATATTTTACAACTGGTACTGGAGCAGCTAATTTAACAATAGTTGGTGCTGCAGCTACAGCAATTGGTGTATGTGCTAAAATAGAATCATGATGATGTAAATGATGATGAGATGAATGATCAATAAATGCACCATGACCTGATGGTAAAGTTAATGCATGTAATCCATGATGATGATGTTCTGGTATAATACCAGCCGATGCAATTACAATTGATGCAATAAAGATTACCTTGAAAGAAATATAAATAAATATTAGAATAATAAATAATTATTAAAAATTGTATATGCATATATTAACTTACAAATTTGAACATTTTTTTGTTTTTGGTTTTTTTTTTTAAATTTAAATTTAATTGTTTTTTTGAAAAGGTGTAAAAATATTATGATTTAAATTATTTTTACACCAGGTATTTATATTGAAAAAAAAAAAATTATTTATAAAACTATTTCCATCTCTACAATAATTGAAAAAATTAAAAACACTTTTAATAATCGAAAAATATTGAATATGATTTGACCTTTTTTTTTATAAGTATTTTACACTTGTTACACTTATCTATAACATTCACAAAAGAACTTCCGAAATTTCATAAATAATGGTAGTACATATAGTAGTAAAGTCAAGTGTCAATACTGTCAATTTTAATAATTGTCACAATTCACCTAAATTGTAATAACGTATGTACATACATAATATTATGTAGATTTATGAATAGTGTAAATCACAATGAAACAAATGAAGTGCAATTTTTGGTTATTTGTATATACGTGTATGTTATAGATTTATCTTATATATAAGAAATATAAAATGAATCTATAAATACTTGTATTTCTTCTCTTATATAATGTAGATTGTATATTACAATCCAATAAATTTATTTGTAGTAATTTGGTTAAAATATATTTAAAGTGGAAGAATAGTAGTAGTTAAAAAATCAAAATTGTAGAAGGTCCAAAGATTAGGTTTACGTAATATATATATCTAATAATATATATTCATATGATAATATATAACCTATATAAACTAATTAGTAAATAAATAAATAAAAATTTCAAAATTTTAATTAAGCCAATGTAATAATTTCGAAAGTATTACTGTTATTATGTTACCAAACACTTTACATAAGATTATTGCTATACAAAATTTTCGACCAACTTCAAAATAAGCTCTGGATTGATAAATAAATTAAATGAGCAGAATCCAGTGCAGAACGTGATTTTATAGAATATTCTAAGACTATCAGAATGAGTTGTGCTATTTCACTTTCATTAATTTTCAATTCTTATTTAAACACCAGGAATTTTTCCCTCTTCCTTTATTAGACCAATTCATAAGAAGAAAGCCAAAAATTAAATCTAATATATTTATCGACCTATAATTATCGACCCTATGATTAAAGAAGATATTTTAGATAGAATGAGAATAAAATACACCTTAAAAGTGGTAAATTAACTTACTATTACTACCAAAACATGTTCTACTTGACATAGGTTACAATCGATTAAAGAGAAAAAATGTGTTAAAAAATAAAATAAGATCATAAAGATGCAATACAAAACTAATTGCAGGAAATTAAAATTAGATTATAAGATATGAAAACAAATTGTTTGATTCTATAAAAAATTATTTATCGACCGATTGCGAAACTTTCCGTTATTTCGACACTATTTGAGTTATTATTGATTCCATTTACTATAACTGTAGATAATTTTTAGTCAAAAACCAAATAGATATTATATAGATAAAAAATCAACAGTTACTAATCTTGCAGAGTCAGTTTCAACTTTTACAAAAATAATTCAAGCGAATTATCAAACAGATGTTATCAATACTGATTATAGTAAAGCTTTGGCATCACAAAAGATTGCGAGAATTTTCAAATTTCCAATTTTTTCAAAATTATTTTATTTTGTTACTATATTTTAGGATATTCATTAAACACAGTGAAACAGTTGACAAATAAAGGATAAAAAATAGTTTGAGAGATGAAAAATAATTACAGTTCAACAACAACCACTTTATAATACCTATTAAAGACTTGTAGATCAGGGGTACAATCAGGAGTCTATATAACATAAAAACGCTTAAATAAAAAAAGTATCACGGAGAAATTTTATATCAAAGTAATAATAGAAAATAAAATTTTACATAAAGCTTAAGCGAATCAATCAATTTGCATAATGGTGTAAAGCAGATGATATCAAATACTCTTCAACACAATAATTTTTTAAATTGTTTTTTTTTATTTAATTTAATTTTTCTTGTTCTTTCTAATGATGTGTTGCTACATTTACTATTCTCTTTGATTGCTTTATATTTATTTTATCGATAGTCTAGCGTTTGGTTCTAATTTTATTTTTCACCAATATTATAGTCTTAATCTGTTTATCAAACATTTTTAAAAAACATTGAACAATAAATAGTAATTGACATCATAATATGAAGTTACTGTTACATCGATAACATACACATACATTTTCCAATAATAACCAAAATTGTTGTAAAAAAAAATAAAATTTGTTTTTAATAAATCATAATAAATTTTAGTTTACCTTTATGACAGTAATTATTATGTGGTACTTGCATGACAGTAAAATATAGATAATTCTATAATTTTTGTATGTATTTTGTATTATAGAGAACCGAAACTATTTAAAATACCTATTATAATAACATATTTCAATACCAACATTCATTAAATTATTATTTAATAATAATTTAAATATAATATTAATGTCCATTAAGCAATTAGAATATTAATAATGTGGTTTAATCATTCACTATAAAATGGTTTTATGCAATGTATGTCAATGCATTGTTGGACAGTACAGTTCATTATAAGAAATTGAATTATTTAAATTATAACAATATCGCAAACTATACAAAATGAAGTTGAATTTGTTCAAACCTTTTCTAAATTCTTTTAAATATTTTCAGCCGAATTACATAAAGTTTATTAACAACCTAAATCTGTAGACGTAGACATAGTGAGAACGATGAAGAAGCGAGTGTTGTTTCATCACACTTCATATTATTAATTGGTTGGTAGTACATACTACGTCATTTATTATTATTTTATTTATTGTGTTAATGTATTTGTACATTATTTTCATATATTTTAATTCTATATTTCAAGAGCTTATATTACTAGAATATTTACACTTTTGATTTGCAATTATTTAGACTAATCTGACTTAAGTATTTAGAATATATGTAATTTGCAAAGGACAAATTGGCAAGTAAAAACCTTTAATTAATTATTTTATGCTAATATAAAACCTAATGTAAGCCTAACCTAAATCTTAACTAACGTTTATTCTACACTACGTCATTTAAATTTTAAAGAAAAATATGTAATTGTAATTTTAATAGTAAGCTAAATATTATACACATTCATTGAAATCAGAAATAGAAACCTGCATTCTAGGATTAAAAAAAACGAAACTGCTTACTCGGTGTAAATACATTAATTGATGCTTGAAAAAATTAGGTTCAAGTTTGAATTAATTCAATTGTTATGAAAATTTTTTCTGTGGGCATAACAAATGGCAAAATTCATATTAAAAACATCTATTTCGCCTAAGTCCACTATAAAAAAACTCACAATACAAAAAATCATTCAGCAAATTTTGTCACTCATCAAATTTGCATTTCGCAAATATTCGTTTATCAAAATATTTAAAAAAAAAATGTTTCTTTAGCAAAGATTTTGTAAATTAATGGGTTAAATTACTGTTGAAAATTTGCTGTTTGTGCTATTAAAACAATAATAAAGTACCGTTACATTTACATCATAGGTTGCTTACTCAAGTGCAAAACAGGCAACGACAAGGTTTCAATAAATGCATAGCGGGAGCTTGGGTCGGCCTTTTTGTGCATAGCCGCTGTTGGATGCAAAACAGGAAATACGGTCTTTGTCCAGAGTTAGGACATAAGCACATATGTACGTATATTTATGTATATGACTGATTCCGAATTTGAAGAAATTTTAGAGTTAGCTACAAAATCAGAATTATACGTCTTTTATTTACAGAATATTTTATTCATGGTATTTTAATATTTGCCAGTTATTTTTTTTGCAATGTGATGTTTCCAATGTGCGTTTAATTCAACTGCCAACTCTACCCAGTTTTGTTTTTTTAAATAGTTATTTACATGTACTATCGAATTTCAAAAGATTTTATACTTTAATAATAAATACGATTTGAAAAGCACTAGAGATTAGAGGGGTAGTCATGCCATGAGAAAATGATAAATTTCATGAATTCATTATGCAAGAGCATGGAAATGCATCAAGTGAATTTGACCGAATCAATAAAACAATAACAATGCTCCTTGTGGTATAAATTGATATTTTGAAAATGAGCATAGTGCAAGCTGATGATATATGAGTAGTTATACTAGGCCGATCCTAGACCAGGAAGTGACGTCACATTCAGTTTAGATAAGAAGTATGAGTCATAGATGTTAAAGATAAGGGATAGTATGAGTCATAGATTAAAAGTATTGATAAGATAAGATGATTAAAGAGATAAAGCAATTAATGTGTTTTAAAAGAAGATTTTTTTTAAAATTTTATAACAGGCGCACATAATTTTTAAGAAAGTAAAGAATTTGAGAAAAAAAGTCTTATCATAAGTTTGTAAAAATTATGTATGAAATTATAGCAAAACGTAAAATTGACCTTGGTGGTAAAATAATTTTTTGTTTTACAGTCATATTATTTCTATGATAAGAAATTTTTTTTCTAGAATATGTTAAGTTTGTGTTTTATAGTTTGAAGAAATGGAATAATGATCCAAGTCATAAGTAATTTTATAATTTTATATTTTTGGTTTACAAACAAAGCAAAACAAAACAAAACAAAATCAAAAAAAAAATTCTTCTGTAGACACTTCCATCTCTGTTAATACTTAAAATAAGTAGGTTAAGTATCGAATCTAGTCTGAATCGTCTGCAGAAGAATTTTTTGAAACTATAAAAGGGGTGGAAAGTAAAAAGAAAAAACATTATAAATTTGTGAGTCAGAGAATACATTTATCACAATGTTTTGGGCTGAAACAATTAAGCATGGATACAAATATTGCATTTGTTCTGAAAAGTCGAAAACAATTAAAATTACAAATTATAAAATTTTTCATGATTTTCCATAGATTTTTCTGACTTTAGCAGAAGGTGAGAAGGTTTGAAAATACGAAATGGGGAATCATTTTCTCCAAATAGTTTAACTATAGGCCCTTTTGATTGGCAGCATATGAAAATTGAAGTTTATGGAGGTGATATTAGTATTAGTGGTACAATTAGACCTGAAATTTAAATTAATTTCTGAAAGTTTTCTAAATTTTCCTAAAACAAAACATACTTAACATTATTCTAAAATTTATTATCATAGAATATCATTGTAAAACAAAAAAATTATTTTACTACCAAGGTAAATTTTACGTTTTACTATAATTTCATAATTTTTACAAACTTGTGATAAGACTTTTTTTCTCAAATTCTTTACTTTCTTAAAAAATATGTGCGCCTGTTATAAAATTTTAAAAAAATCTTCTTTTAAAACACATTAATTGCTTTATCTCTTTAATCATCTTATCTTATCAATATTTTTAATCTATGACTCATACTATCCCTTATCTTTAACATATATGACTCATACTTCTTATCTAAACTGAATGTGACGTCACTTCCTTGTCTAGAATCGGCCTAGTATAACTACTTATATGTGATAATATATATTTTTAGTTCTGGTAGTACATAATAATAAATAAATATCTATATAGAGTTAAATAAATATGTTAAATAGATGTGTAGCAGAAGTTAAGCTTGAAGTCAATATGAAAAGTAAACCAAAATTATAGCCAGTAACACAACAAACAATCACATTTTGGAAATAGATGATTAGAAGACGTTTAAAACTTCAATTATCTGTGATTATAATGTGAAGAAAATGGCAATATATGTAAATAACTAATAAGCAAGAATAATTTTTGATATATTATTGTGAAGGACATTGAGTTATGAGAACAGTCCAAAACAATCGTTGTATATAGTTAGTATCGATAATAATCCATAAAATAATCGAATCGTACATCAAATTTTGTAGTTGTAAATAAGTTGTTTTTTTTTGTTAATCTCCTAGTTTGAACTAGTTTTAAAACTGACATATAGATTTCATAGAAATTAATATGTGAATTATGAAAACCAAATCAAATTGGTACTTTAAAACTATGTTTAATTTGTAATAATTTTTAATATAATTTTAATATATCAATATTAGTTGTATTATTGTAAATATTATTGAATTATTTATTTATTTATTTCAAAATGAGTTCAAACCGTCACAGATCATTATTTACAACTTAATTCAATTTAGAAAAATATAGAATTATGAATTAAAAAATGTTTTGATCTACCAAACTCTGTAGGAGAAGCTTGTGTAAAGCATAAGATCTGTTGACTAAATAACAAAATAAATGAATAATAATATTTAAAGTATTCTAGACTGGAAGAGTGAGTGACGAACAGAGAGCTTTGCATAATAATAAAACAACAGGTTATAGAAATACAAGTAAAGAGAAGATATGGAGTAATCGGATAGATCAGTACCACAAACTAAGCCCAGTTGAATAAATAATTCGAAAAATTCGTAATGAGGGAATTCCCGGATAAGTAAATGAAGAAGAACATAAAAATAGATAATTTAAATAGAAGAAAAACCTTAGATGCGGTAATTAAAAAATTAGCTCAAAATATTCTTCATTGGTTTAGATTTGATTGTAAACACATTTGATTGTCACAAAAAGATGGACAAAAAAAAAACACAAGCAAATTGATTGTGAATATGTGTATAATATATTTCTTAATTAAAATAAATATTGAATTATATTTTATAACGTTTTAACAATAACAACAAATAAATCAACTTTAATAATAATAATAAAAAATAAATAAAAATAAAAATAAAAACAAAAAATGATTATAACTAAAAAAAAACAAATAAGAACTTTATAATACAACTGTTACTGCTGTTGCTGCTGTTGTTGTTGATGTTGTTCTTGTTGCTTCTGTTGTTGCTGTTCCTGTTGATTTTCACGATTACTACTACGTCTTATTATAGATGCATGCTCATAATCCGGTGCTGTAAATTCAATTTGTTGACCAGCAGTATGATAAGATGGAACTGAAATTCTATGTGTAATATGAGAAGGTATATTATTATTATGTTGTTGTTGTTGTATTGCTGAATGAGGTGCTGGAGTTGCTCTATATACAGATCTTTGTAAATGTTCATGTTGTTCTTGATAATATGTTGGAACATATTTTAATAAAACACGTTGTGCAGGCGCAACTTTTACAATTCGTTGTTGTGGAATATATTTAATAAATCGTTGTTGTTGTTGTTGCTGTTGTTGCTGCTGTTGCTGTTGATACTGATGTTGATGTTGTTGTTGTGAAATATATTTAATAATTTGTTGTGGTTGTGAAATATATTTAACAGGTTTTGGTCTTGATTGAATATATTTAACAATAGTTGGTTCTTGAACTACTGAATTTTGTGGTGTTGGTGAAGGTGATGCTGTTGCAGAAATGTATTTGTATACAGGTTGTGCAATATATCTAACACGTATATATTGTACAACTGATTGATTTTCATTATCTTCTTGAGATGTAGAATCTTCTTCATAATCATTATTTATTATTTGATTATTGGTAGATTCATCGTTTGTTGAAGTATGACCAGTAATACCACTATCATGACCAGATGGTATTGCTTGAGTATGTAATCCATAATGTTCATCAGAATTTATCAATTCTGCTAATGTACTGTACGTTGTAATAATTAAAAAGGTGAAAATAATCTGGAAGTGAAAATAAAATAGAATAATTTTGTAAATTTTAATCCTTTTTTAAAGTGATTTTGTTTAAAAATTTTAAATTTTACTTACAAATTTGAACATTGTTGAATAATTTTTTTTTTTTTATTTTT
Organism: Argyra leucocephala; assembly: GCA_963942445.1. NCBI lineage: Eukaryota > Metazoa > Arthropoda > Insecta > Diptera > Dolichopodidae > Argyra > Argyra leucocephala. The sequence continues at coordinate 30,920,831 of OZ012679.1, read as the reverse complement.
GGTTACAATTTACTAAGTTACAATTGAAAGTGTAAATTCGTTATAATTAAAATTAATAATTCATGATGTATTTATACTCAATAATTAATGACTTAAAATAAATTTTTGTTTTCAATATGATGTACATACAAGTGATATTACAGAGTATTACAGCTTTCAACATTATGGTATTGGATTTGAAACATAATACGAGTATATGTAGAAATCTTTCATCATGTTTTTACTGTTGAAGCACATCTTCGTCTCCAAATATAGAAATTTTAAAAGAAAATAGAAGTAATTATTGTAAATTGAAAAACTCTCCAATTCTTCAAGTGCTCATATGAGTTTTGATGAAATTTTCACAAAATATTTTCCAAAGTTAATATTTTTGTTTTTTTTTTGGTATGATGGTTTGGAATTTTATAGGGCCAATGACATAGTATTCATATTTGGTATAATAAATTTGGATTATAGGTTAAAATTTATACGCCTACGAAATTTATATTAAAAAAAAAATTTGTAATTTAATGTCAAGGTCAAATAATGAAATTTTCAACAGGTTTTTGATAAACATTTTTCTTTTTTGATATAATGAATACAATTTAGGTGGTATTTTTAATATGAAAATAATTCAAAAAGGAAAAAAAAATTTAATTAGAAAATAAATAATAATAAAAATTATAATCTTCTTTTTATTCTGATAGTACTGTGGTTCAAACAGACCCTTGGCGACTTATATACACAATTTCCATGATTAAAACAGCAATCTACTCTGTAATACCCTATGTTTAGCCGCGATAATAATTCTCAGCAGATTAGTTTAAAAGATGATAAAGGTATAATAATATAATAATAATAATAATTCTTTATTTCATTAAATATTTAAGCTAACTTACATACTAAATTTACAAAATTGTATAACAAATTAATTCAGATTTCTTAGCTTAGTATTTTAATATCAGCCGCCATTACGACACTAGGAAATGTTGGCTTATATGGTGGTTACCTGCAACACAAATTAGACCATTACCTATTTTCTGTAGAAATCCGCATAACTGTGATAAATCTGAGGATATCCTGAATAAGCAAATTTTGAGATTTTTATTTATTTATTTCATTCTCAAAAAGAGCTATTAGTAAGCTCGTACAGAGTGTATAACTTAAAACAAAGATATTAAAATTCTACTATTCAGTGCAATTAAAAAAAATATTAAAATAAACTAAAAGCTAATTATTACAACTCAACATGTTTAAACTTCGATTATTATTACAAATCAAATTTCTAGATTAAGAGAAAAAGTTAACATTTCAGAAATAAAAATAACATAATTAAGATATATTTTTAATTTAAATAATTTTCTAATAACATTTCTTTCACTTTCTTTTTAAATATACTTTTATTTTGATTTTTTAGCTCCAAAGAAAGTCTATTGTAAAACGATGAACTTGATTTCATAACTGGATCAAGACCACTATGTCCATTTCTAAAACAATATCTAATTTGATTAGATGACCTTGTGTTGTAGCTGTGTATGTCACAATTTCTTGTTATTTCAGTGTTAGATTTTATTTTTCTGTTTTCTATACTATATAGATGTATTACTTGGATCAATTTCTTATAATCTTCAAGCTTCAATATTTTGTACTCATAGTGTATTTCATTTGTAGGTGTTCTTCCGTTCATGGCATAAAGATTTTTTATTGCTTTATTTTGTACTTTTTGTAGTGTGTTCAGATTTTTAGCAAAACTATTTCCCCAAATTGTAATTCCATATGTAAGAACACTCTGAAATAAACTATAATATATTAATGATTTAATATCATCAGGAACTCTGTGCGCAACCTTTTTCAACATGCCAGCTACCCTTCTTGTTCTTTTAAGTAACTGATTGATGTGAGTGTTCCAATTTAAAACAGAGTCAATAATTATTCCCAGATATCTGTAGTTACTTACTATATCAATTTTATTTTTATTATAATGGATTGTAATATCAGTTTTCTTACTCTTTATCAATATCATTTTGGGTTTTCTTACATTGACGGTCAGTTTATGCAGAGACATCCAATTATATATTTTAGACATATCCGAATTAGACTTCATTTCAATATCTTTGGAATCATCTCCAGAGTATAGAATAATTAAATCATCGGCGTAGATAAATGGTGTTCCAATCAAGTTTATTTTTGAAAAACTACTAATATAGCAAGCAAATAATGTTGGTTCAAGAGAGCTATCCTGTATAACACCGTAACGAATGTCAGCTTTGCCGCTTCTTATTCCATTACATTCTGTATATTGTTGTCTGTTCTCTAAGTAGCTTTTAAACCAATTATGTTCCGTACTTGTTACACCACATGCAAATAGTACTCTGAGTAATATTGTTCTGTCTACTGTGTCGAAAGCTTTTGAAATATCAAAAAAGATCAATTCAACTTTTTTATTTTTAGAAATTTCAGATTGTGTTAAGATTACTACATCGAATAAAGCGGAAGTAGTATTTGAGTTTTTAGTAAATCCATACTGACGATCACATATTAAATTATTTCTATAAAAATATTCAGATAATTGTTTATTTACATAACTTTCTATAATTTTACTAATAACAGTAATAGGTCTGAAATTATTTATATCGTTTTTGTCACCATCTTTTTTGTATATAGGAACTACTTTATTGGTTTTCAAAAGATCACGCATAACACCTTCTTTGATTGATGTATTTAAGAGTACAGTTATTGGTGTTAATAATTGTAATTTGCATTCTTTTACTATACATGATTTAATTTCATCTATTCCAGCACTTTGAGTATTTGATAAATTAGCAATTAATTTTAGTACTTCATCTTCCGTTGCTTCTCGCAAATAAAATTTAGTATTAGTTCTAAGCTTTGGTTCATATAGGTTTGTGAATTTCATTGCTAGTTGTTTTCCTACTTCACAATAGTACTGATTAAAACTATTTATTTTCTGTCAAAGGACATAGTAAGTTTCAGGGAATGTGCTTGACGGCTTCCTGAAGATCAAGATACTCTTTAGTTATCAGTACTGATAATAATAAGTCGCATTATGGTTAGCCCGAATCAATTGTAAAAACAATAATAATGAGTCTTAACTAAACTAGCATATGAGAATGATTAAATTTAATGATACGACAGTTCTTATTATATAGTTTTGAAATATGAATTGATGAATAGTTAACGTTAACCTAATAAACAACATAGAAGCACTTGTAAATAAATGTTTGTATGTTTGTAGTGAACATTAAAAAATAATTTCACGGTGAACTATAATCAATGTTAAATTGTACTTTGTGTGTAAATTGTAAAATGTATGAAGAGAAAAAATGAAACTGTATAAGCCTCACCTTACAAAAACACATATACATCGCTAAAATTGCTATTGACTGAACCATGTAACTAAAAAAATTTCTTGCAGCTCATTGCATGTATATAATATTATCATTATATTATACGGCTATGAATAGTTTTTGGATTTATATAAAATATGACTTTTTTATATACATCCCATAGTTTTTTGGGGTTTCCAGAAGCTGTAGCGGCCACTTCAGAAAAATATTTTTTTTTAGCTTAAAATATCAGTTTTAACTCTACTCTCTTTTGGTTCTATGTTGTGTTTAATAAACACAATTAAAATATTTTTGTCAGTATATAATATTTTTTTTACATTTTAAATACGAATCTCTCATTTTTATTTTATTCAATATTTCTGATGCCATCCAATCACATTTTACTTATTTTAGCGTGATTACCTAATTTCAAGGAATAATAAAAAAACGAATTTGTTTTTTGTTTTTCAAAATTTATGTCACAACAGGATTTGAGATTATAATCTTCATGTTAATAATCAGATGACATAACCACTACAAAAAGACAGTCGACAGGAATGCAAAACGATTAAAAAACCGAATCGAAGTAAAAAATATAGCTTTGAATCGTATGATATGTTGCACCACCGAAGTATAAGGTCTAAATGATCTATTTATTTCATTGAATGGCAACGTAAAAGCAGCAAAATTCCATCACTACACCACGGGAATACGGAGATTGTTCAACTTGGAAATTGGTTATATGGAGGTTTAATTTAATCCACATTTGATTTTTAAATTTAAAATGACAATCAACAGACCATTCAACTAACCATCGAACCATTTTCCTTTTTTCCTATCTCTATTTTCTCAAACTATTAATTCATTCTTTCTTAGTCAACGGTATGCTAGTATAAAGATTCCTGTAACTTAATTTTCGGCTGTTTATATAAACAAAAAAGTACTTATTTCTCGCTTAAGAGTGAAGTCCCACTTAATTGCGTTTCCCTTTTTATTGATCCACAAATGAAGCACCATTTTAATTCCTATTTAAAATATATAGTCAATTTCTCGTATAAATGATTCCGGCTTAATGACATTCCTTGCTTAAATTAAGCTGTTTTATTAACTCCGTTTTGTAAAAAGGTATTGAAACCTTTCGGCTTTTAATATAAAAAAAATAATTCACTCTTGTAGCAAAAAATTATTGGCTGGCAGCATTTAAGTCCCTTAATTTATGTAGATTATGTTCGTAGAGTTCGGATTAACCGTTAAAATATAATATCCATATAAAACGGTTCAACCGAATGTGTATAATATTTTAAATTTTAGGTAAATTTTTTGTGATTAATTTAGATTTAAAAAAAATAAGAACGTTTTAATGCGCACCATCGAATACCCATTTAAACGGGATTTGCTTAAATGCATTCCCCGCTTAAGTACGTTCTGAAATGTGAATTTTCGACGCACTTAACCAGGGAATACTGTAAATTTAATTTTTTTTTTTTTTTTCAACTTTTTATGACCCAATAAGTGGCTTTAAATAGCACACTATTTTTCAAGCTGTAATCTATACCATCGAGGTATCGGCATTACTATGCGGTAAAAGAGAACACAATTAAAGATGACAAAATATACATTATTTCAGATAGCCAAGCTGCTTTAAAAGTTCTGGGTTCCACAATTTTTAAATCAATGGTAGCGTTTAGTGAAATTAACAATTGGATCTGAAATCCACAGATCCATGGATCTGTTTACTGAACAGTGTGGTAAATGTACCGGTTAATGTATCGCGGCTAATGAAAATGGATCTGAAAAAATTCTAGATAAATTTCATGGGTCTGACCTTTTATATGTAAAAACAACAACAACAATTTTTATGTTGAGTGTTGTGACATCTACCGTAAGAAAAATTAAATGTTTATATTTTTTATGAAAGTTTTTAAATTTAAATCGCCATTATTTTTTGATTTAGTATGGAAATTTAAATTCTTAAGGAAGATTTATGTACACAAAACTTAAATTAAGAGTTATAAAAAATAAATTATATGTATGATAATAAATATTATTCCATTCAAATTTAATTTATTTTTAAAAGTCTCATTATATTTCCCGGCGATGGCGCTAGTATTGCGGTAAATTTTTGTGGTGAACTGCGTTCAGTCGCCAGATATATAGTACATGGATCCAAAATGGATTCCAGATCTACCGGTTAATGCTACTGAACGAACCCAATGTTTATCTGTAGCTGTTAAAAAAGTTTTATAAAGCTAACGGCAGGAAATAGAGTTGCTCTTATGTCAACTCCTGGGCATGAAGGAATATAAGGTAATGAGGAAGAGGAATCCTCCTCTCATTTTCAATTTGTTTGCGACATGATAACTTGCAATAGACGCAATAGGCATACATATTTAGTGGAATACTCATCGCCTGGTTCTGAATTTGACATCAAAACAATAATAGCGTTCATTAAGGACATAAACCTACAATTCTGAAATAACAAAGGAGAAAGTACAATAGATCTTTAGAGATTGCGCTTCCATAGAACTCCCATAAAAACTAACAAATGGTAGAGAATAGACAATAACCCTCTCCATACAATTTTGAGTTTATATTTCGGTTGTAATTGTTATATTCTCGGTGTGGCTATATTAAATGTATATCTATTTAGATTAAAATACAGTTGTTTTATATTTAATATGCGTGTTTATTAAGTGACGTTCAGTGCGAGACTGCTGGTTGTCATCAGTGTATTACATTAAATTATAGTTAGGGAGTTGCCAGACAATGTAATATATATTTATATTATAATACTTAATTGTATACAACAGTAATTAATGTTTGTTGCGACCAACTGACTCTCTGAAGATAAAAAAGTTTTATAGCTGAAACACCCTGTACATCGTCGTTCTCTATGATTAAATTATAGGTTTTGGATTTTGGTATATTATCATATAAACTATATATAATTTATTTAAATTTATTTCAATTTCCTACATATTTCCTATAACATTTAAATTTTAATTTTAAGGCTCAACGTGTATTTGCTGGCATGTTAAATGAAACATTAACTGTTTTGGCAGTACGTTATACTCAGGTATATATATATACCAATAATTTCAATTTGAAATGTTAACCCAAATAATAATTTCAAATAATATTTTATTTATATTTTAGACAGTACCAAGTCCCGCTAGATCACAACTTCTACTCACTGATATAACAAATATTCTATTTTGTGTGTCTGAATTATTACCATGTATTTCTGAGAATGGTGAAGCTTATATAGGTAAGATAAAATTATCTACATTTATTTTTATAAAACTATTTTTTTATCTTCTTATGTTCTGTTTTTTTTTTTTTTTCGTTTTTGTTTATTTTATTTTAAATTTTAACATAACTTCACAGTACAATAAAAATTCTTACAATTTTTATTATGAAATTTACATGCACATTTTATGACATTTATTTAATGGTGAATAAAGTTCTTGTACCAGAGAACTCACAAAAATATGAAATATTTTTTTTTTTTTTTTTTTTGTACACTAACAATGTTGTTACATTCTACATGAATTCAACAAAGTAAAGGAAAAAAAAAAAATGGAATTCCTTTATATCCTTATATGTATTGGAATAAGGAGGAAGAAAAAAAGGATATTTGAAGAAAAATGAAAAAATAATTTGTTTGTTCGTTTTTTATGTTATTTTTTGTTTTTTTTGTTTGTTTTATTTTAAGATCTAAGTTATCTTTGGATTACATTTTATAGTTTCAATATTTTAATAATATGACGACATTAGGTTTATGATATCAAAGTAGGTGATTAGTGAAAAAGAAATACTGCAAGGACTTCATAATCGAAATTTGTATCCCAAGTAGGAATTACCAACTGGGGGATGTAATCTTGGAATTGAGAATATTGAAATTTTTATATTGAAGTAATTAAGGTTTGATTTAGACTATACCGTCAATTAAAAAATTTATAATAGGTATTTTTTTCTTTACTGCTCTTGGGAGCATAGGGCTTCAACTTGGCATTTCCATCGCACTCGATTGGTAGCTGCTGTTTTCGCTTGTTTCCACGTTATGTTTGCTTTTTGTAGTTTTTATTTTATTGTCTTCCGCCAGGTGTTCTTTGGCAGTCTTCTTGTACCATGTGGATTCTATTCGAAGCTCATTTATACAATGCTGTTTTGCTCGTTTTTTCTGAATCTTATGGCTTATCCATCTCTATTCTTTCGCCAGGTGTCCTTTGAACGGTAAAGTCTTCTTTTACCATGTGGGTTCTATTCTAGGCTCATTCGTGCATTCGGACATTTCCACCACCATTTACTTGTTCTGATTTTCTTGGATATGGGTTCTTCGACAGTTAATATCCAATTTGGCCAAAGTATTCAGTCTATTATTATTAGACATGCATTAATGAAGACTTATAATTTCTGGTTGAGGCTGTTTGATGAGAGTCAAATTTTACAAAACAATTACACAAAACTGGAATATTTTCAGTTTAGTTACTCTGGATTTTTGGTTGTTCATCCATTTCGGCTGTAATCTTCTAAATGCTTCTCTTACTTTGTTCAACCAGTTTTCTTCGTCCTCATGAGCTTCTACACAGGTTGTGATAATGCTTTCGAAGTAACAGAAATTGCTAACAAACTGTATTTGTTCTTCTTTCAATCTGAGAATCTGAATATTCTTAGCTTTAAAATTGTAGTTACTGTGTATAACAGAAGAACACGGGATAAAGCTAATCTTTAGTGCATACTTTTCAATATTTTGATTATAAGATTATTTTGCTTGCACCAATACAACAATGTGTTCAGGTTTTCTTGAAGTAGAATTATATCACTAGTTTATTTTATCGTTCTAAACATTTTCATGTTGTCATTATAAATTGAATTATTAATAATATTAGTTACATTCGTTAATTGCTTTAACAGATGACTTCCTTGTGGTACACCAGAGTTAGTAAAAAATGGATCAAAGATACTTGAACGAAATAGTACACAATATTTTGTATTTTTTAAGTATGAACCGAATCAAATCAATTATAAAATGTGGAACGCAACGGAATTATAGTGTGTGGTAAAATATTAAATGTATTAGTCTTACTTAATTAGATGGCCAACATACTGTGTAGGTTCTGGATCTGACTCATCTGCGTCTTCCATTTGTGTTGGTCACCGGCGGCTTCTCTCCAGTTGAAATTTTTTAATATCTGCCGATACTTCGTCTCTACCACGAATATTTGGTCTACCCTATCACTGTCTGTGTAAATGACATCCGTTTGAGTATATCTGATTCTATTGAATGAGAGTGTTATGGAATTCTACTAAATTAATCGCAGCAAATTTTTTTTCATAAATCCATGCTGATTGGTTACTAATGAATTACACCAGTGTTTGTATCAATTCGAAATATAAGATAATTGGTTAGTAGTTTGATATTATATTTTTGGAATATTTTATGCGTTACGAAAAAGCTTTTACAATGTAGCGGAAATAGTCCATATTCCATTTTGTGAATGATAGACTAAATATAGTAATGATAATGGTAATCTTATTTCTTTTTTAAATTGTAATGCCAGTTACAGTTAATTTAATGGTAAAACCAGGGGCAATTTTTTAGTATAATTTCTGGCATGTTATCTGGATCCGGCGACTTCAAATGACAATTTAAAGTAAAATAATAAAATCACAATTGACTTATTTGTGGCTGCGATGATATAGGGGACAGATTCCCTCCCGAAATACACAATCTATCTAAAATAATAAGATACATTCATTTAAGACCTTAATGCCATTCAGTATGAGATTTAGAAAAAAGATATGTATATATATATATATCTTTTAGTTGTCATGCAAAACTATAATTTTTCTTTCGTCTCATAAAAATAATTTTATATTTCTAGGGTACATTATATAAATGTAGGTAGTCTACGTGATGAATAAATCTTTTTTTAAGAACAAAAAAATAAAACAACCTTATTACATTTTTTTGTTTTTGTTTTTACTATTATTCTTTAGTAATAGAATAAATACAATACTTTTGTCTGGAATATTTTTTTATTAATACCAGTATGAAGACCAACACATCTAAACATATCTAAAAAAATAAAATTATTGCAAAGGAGGTTATCTTATTTTAGAAATGTTGAGAAAAATAACAATTTTTTTTTTTTGTCATTTTCATTTTTTAGGACTTCAAATGACAAACCAAAGTAAAATAATAAGAGACATTCATGCTAAGTGCCAGGAGCTTTTTTGTTGCCTATTACTAAGAGGAGCACCACTTGGAGTTCTATTTAAAGTATGTATGAATATATTTATTATGAAATTTTTATTCTTTTATATTTTCTATTTCTTTTATTTTAATCTGATTTCATGTAAAATTCTTAGGAGGGTTTAATTTTTTTTGTATTATCCTGCTGCAAATTCTTTTTTTTTTTTTTTAGCTGCATAATATACGTCTATACATTTTTTATGAGTATATGCATAACACATATTTCAATTTACTTATAAGTCATGAATTTTATTGCAATTGTTGTCTTATTATGAATTTTATAACGACAAGAATGATGATATAAAGTTAACTATTTTTATGCCCTCACATTGCCGTTATGAGATTTAAAAATAGTAATTTTATGTAAGTATAGAATTTGTTAGTTGGTCCTTGCTGATTTGCATATCGAATGTCGAAATGTATTTCTTGAATTGTTTAATTTTTCAATTATTGGTTTTATTTATTAATGTTTTTGGTTATTTTTATGTAATCAATCACTGTTCTGCAACCCCATCCGTGGGACTTAGGACGGAAATGAAGTCATACCATTGTCTCCTATTTGCAGTTAACCTCTTCAATTGTTTATGTTAATAAATCACTGCTCTGCAACCTCATCCGTGGGATATAAGACGGAAATGAAGTCATACCATGGTCTCCGATCTGCGATTAACCTCTTCAATTGTTTATGTTAATAAACCATTGCTCTGCAACCCCATCCGTGGGACATAGGACGGAAATGAAGTCATACCATGGTCTCCGATCTGCGGTTAGCCTCTTCAGTTGTTTATGTTAATAAATCACTGCTCTGCAACCCCATCCGTAGGACATAGACGGAAATGAACTTATACCATCGTCTCCTATCTGCGGTTAACCTCTTCAATTGTTTATGTTAATAAATCACTGCTATGCAATTCCATCCGTGGGACATAGGACGGAAATGAAGTCATACCATGGTCTCCGATTTGCGGTTAAGCTGTTCAATTGTGGCTTTTCCTATGTACTTGCTTCGGCTAAGTATATTGCTCTTCATGTTTGTGCCGGCCTTCCGATGCAACGTGTATCCGGAGGATTCAATTCGAAATATTGTTTTGTGATGCTGTTGTCACACTTCCCTAGAATATGCTCGATCCAACACCATTTTCTTTCTCGGATCTCCACATCTATTAGCTTTTGATTTTAAGACTATTTTATTTTAAAATTAATATTGTATAATTTCAAATTTCTAGTTAATACAGTAAAATATTGAGCTAGTTAACAAAATGTCAAGTTATAGATTCGATTCCTACTTTTTCAAATGGATAGAAAGTTTAGTTTCAAATATTTCGATTCGAGGCTGAGTTGATGAATTTAGCTTCGATTGATTCCAAATAAACGGTTGTGCTTGAGCTCACAAGGCTGTTTCATTTACTTTGTTATTTATTAACGATTTGAAACAAACCAAGTTCAATCCAATCCACAGATGTAGAAGCGATATATTCTATATTGGCATCCTATGTTTTTCAAAAAAAAAATGAAGTTACACATATCGCTTTCTCAACTAAAAGAGATGGCATGGTTAGTTTTCTTATCAATGATTTGGTCGCAATAGTTAACAGATTGAGTTTAATAATAAATTCAGAGATTTATTGCTTTCAGAAAAGCTACAATTTTCGATTTAAAGTTCAGCAACGGACTAGTCATCTGACCCAATTGTCACTGCTTATTTTGATCTTCTAGAACAGCATGGTATTGTTGAAGCTCTATTTTATTTATTGATGTGAGGTTGAGTCTCACAAATGAATCCCGTATGTGCAAAGGGTCTTATATAGTTATTTTGGGTCTTATAAGTTAGTATAGAAATCTTCATTATATGGCAAGTTTCTCTTTCTTTTGCTGTTATGTATGTTTTTGCTTCATCGTGTTGTGAAATTTGCGCTCCATCAACTATCAAAGGAAACCGTTTTTCTTTTGGATCAGTGAATGTCACATACACCGACTTGGCAGCATAAGTTTTCCACTCCCTAACTCAAATAAGAAATTATAAGCTGTTGCAGCCACTTTAGGAACAGAATTTATCACTATTATGGTGGTCAACGATGTCAAACGTGTTCAATATGAAATTTATAAGTAAGAAACATAATAGATTTTTCACTTTTTAATGTATAAAAAAGGAGTTATTTTTTAAAATTAGCTAAATGTCTGGGAAATTAACTAGGTCGTCTATTGGTTGCTGTTGGTCTTAGTTGGTTGTTGATCTGATGTTTTGACTGCATATTCCTAGTTCAGAAAGTTCCTAATCTTTGTTTGCATTGTTGAAATTATCAAGGGCTGAGCAGGTCTGTTTATTAGGGGCCGGTTAGGGCTTGATAATTTATAGTTAATGTAAGAAAATTATTATTAAAACCACATAATATGACCGAAGCCCAATATGCACAATTTTTTTTTAACTAAAATAACAAAAAAAAAATTAATAAATAAAACTTTTGTATAAAAATTAAATTACCTTTAAAAATGAAATAAAATTAAAATTTTTAGAATTTAAATATAAAATATTTTACCTAATTTTCATCTTTATTCCATTTAGTTGTTGTAGATATTATTTGCCAACATTTAACATGATACTTTTTTATTCCCATTGGATTTCGGTTATTTTAACTTTATAAATTTATAAATTCCACGAATGTATCAGGATAATTAATTTTTAAATATACAAATTTATTTAAACCACAAGAAAATAACAAAAAAAGAATAAAACAAAAAATTGAACGAAATAATACCCAACTCACCTCAGGCAAAAAAAAAACCGATTCTATAAATTTGTCAACTGCATTTAAACTTAACTGAATTTTGTTCTCTTTTATCAGCTTATGTTTTAAAAAACAATAATGTTTTTGGAAGAGTATTATATTATTTATATTTCATTTGAAATGTCGGGTCCTCCAGTTTTGCACTTTTTATTTTTTGAAATATTTTAGTGGTGCATAAGCAACATTAAAATGTTACGGCTAATCAAACCGTAATTTTAATTCTTTGGACATCAAATTGGAAGTTCTTTGACAATTCAAATTTCGAATAAACAATACAAGATTTTAAATTATCAATTAAACATATTATATTATTATTATTTCTATTTTTTATTATAATTAAAATTATAATTCAAATTATAATAAAAGCAAGCACTAGCTACCGGGGCTATCAGCTTTTAAAATATTATAAATTATTCAAACAATCAAGAAATATATAAATTTTGTTATTATCATTAATTTTATTAATTACAATTTAAAACTTTAATTAATACCTGCCCAGGCCCAGGCATATACACTCAAAAAAATATAAATACATTTTTATTTATTTGATTTATATGTTTTCAATTAAAATTGACCTGTCATCAATTTGAAACATTTTAAATTGGTTAATTCCAAGACACAAACCAGATAAATTTAAAATTAGTCGATTCAAATTCTAATTTATATCATCAATTAATCAGTTATTAAAAGTTAATCATAAGTAAACATAAAAACTGATATGAATTCTAATTGTAATATCTGAGGTTTTATGGGTTAGTATGTTGCAGTAACTCTATACAAAATCACAGGAAAAAAATAAAATTGTAAATTTTCAGTGAAATAAGCTCTTCCTTTTTATTTCTTCTTAAGCGAGCACATTATACAAAATCGCTTCGGTTGCGCTTATTTGGTGTAATTAAAAAACTTTGAACTCCTCAAGTCCAACTCCGATAGGGAATACAATAAATTTGTGGATAATCTAAAACTATATAGACTTAACTTAATGATTAAAGTAATGATTTACTGCTGATACAACTATGGTTAGTTATAATTTATAATCTTTAAGTTAGGTTTGTGGTTGTAAAGTTAGATGAAAAATCCAATTAAAAACCAGACTTTCCTATATCCTTCAAAATAAAATATAATGTAGTACATAGGAAAATAAATTATGAAATAACATAAAATGCACTTGTCTATATATACGAGATGGTGAATCGGTTCAACATTCGTTTATGTTGAGTAGTAGGTCTTGAATGCCAGGAAATTGCAAAGCAAATGAACTTTCAAGAGGCGGTACAAACCAAGTACATTAAATCAAATATCTTGATTATACAGACGCCTTTCTTTCTTTGTAACGATATGATTAATTAGGTTCAACATTCGTCTACGCTGGGTCACACTGACATTCCAAGAAACTGCAAAGTAAATGAACTTGCTAGAGGCGGTATACAGTCCAACTGAAAACTTAAAGATCATGATGGACTACTGTATTTCTCTAAGCAAGATGGTGAGTTGGTTCAGCATTCATTTATATTGGGTAATGGGTTATAGTAACATTTTCATAGACTGCAGCAAAGCTTCGATAGCTTTTTTTAGAATTGCAAAAGACGGTGCTAACTATGAATTCCAAGATTTTGTGATGGAATCACGTATTTTTCAATACAATATGGTGAACCGGTTCAATATTCATCTATGTTGGGTAGTGGGTCATAGTGACATTTTCAGAAATTGCAGCAAAACAGTAGAAATCGCATTGTTTTGCTCTCTCTTACAGAATAAAGCAATTTCAGTACATCTTTAACGTGTTATCTACATCTATTGCTTCACAAAAAGACAATTGATAGTTTCCCATCGCAAATGCTTAAATTTTGTTTTCAGAATATAAAGATTAAAAGAAAAATTATATTAAAATGTATAGACTTAATTGCAGTATAGCCAAATCTATCTGACAATGTTTGGAATGGGATTACGTTATCAGGATACTAAATGTTGCATCGGCAACTCAACTGAAAAGTACAGTCACAGATGGGAGGTGTTGGAAGATATTTTTTTTACCTATGCTCCACAGACGGGGTCACAGGACAATTATACTGATGATATTAACATACAAAGCTGTATAAAATAATAGAATCCAAGTAGGAAATTGGCTCAAGCTAGAAAGAAATATTTCTACGTAAACCACGAAATCTACTGAAATAATGTTTGTAATGTCAAACTGTATTAATCCACAAATTCCTAAAATGCATTCTATAGTAGAGTGTGGGTGCCCGGCTATGAACAATAAACAAATTATAGCCTGCGAATATGTTCAAAAAGGTTGATTTCAAGAAGAATATTTATTATAAAAAGATTATAAAATAACTGCTCTAAGAAGAAATCGGGAAAATAATGATGTAGTTAAAAACTAGTTAAAGATGGTGATTGAAATTAGTGAGTAAATTGCACCAAATTAAAAATAGTGAGTAAATTGAACCAAACTAAAAAAAAAATATTAATTGAGCTAAACAGCAAATCAAAGCCGTATTCGTGATGTAGGCAGATGGAAATCAGACCACAAAACAGATGGGTTCATATACAATGTACGAATGCTATACAAGTGTAGAACTGGAGACCGGCTGTTGAAGATCGTTTTCTCTCGATGAATTGTATGATGATAAAGATTCTGATCTGTAGGTGGTGATGATGATGATAAAGAATACCACTTCCAATGTATTTCGATTTTATTTACGCTTATTCTAAAGATATTACAATCATAGTTTAATCTCGATTACATAGTTTTATCCCTGACTATATCCAGCATATAAAATCTTAAAAAAAAATAATGTATGTGCTAATTTCTAAATGCATTTCGATTTTATTTACATTCATTCTCAATTTATTCATATTATTAAAATATCTTATAGAATATTATACCTACATTAACTACTTGTAATGTAGTTAAAACATTAAAAAAATTATAAACAAACAAAATATGGTTACCATACTCTTAATTCTATATAAATATACTTATTATATATACAACAATAATAAGAGCATATTAATTTTTTTATTATAAGCTATTTCGAAAAGGTACACGTAGCATGGATTTATTTTCATCACGTCAAGGCTTACCAAGTGGTTGGATTGTATTTACACTACCAAGGTTATTTCCAGTACATCAAGCAGCAGCAGGTCAATGGGTTTCTAGATCTTTAGATTTACCAACAAGTACATGTATTGCACTTGAATTAAAAGTTCTTCTTGCTGCACCACAACCCAATTGGTCACATTTATTAAAAGTAAGTGAAAATAGAAGATGATTTTTAAAAGAAAATCCTTTTTTTTTTTTTTTGTTTTTTATTCTGTTTTGAAGAAATCTTTTACACACATATTAGTGTGTACTCGTGTGTGTTTGTGTGTTTATAAATAAAAAGTAGTTTTGAAGATGTTTTTTTGTTTTTTTTCTTTAATAGAAAGTAGGTTGGTATGTTAAAGGAAAATTGTTAAAGAAAATAAAAACTTTATTAAATTTCTTTCATCTCAAAAACCACAAAGAAGAAAAAAAAAAAAATGTGTGAGAAAATTTAAGATGAAAATGTTTTTTTTTTTTGTGTATTTATCTAAAGATTTTTAGTTTTGTTGAATTGTGTAAATTGTTTTTTTTTTTTCTAAAAAAAGATGAGAAAAATTATATCATAACAGATTCTCTCTACTTAAAAGCAAAAAAAGTTTTAAAATATTTAGAGAGCATTTTAAAAGGCTAAAATAGAAGTTTTGGTTTTAATTTTAAATCATAAGACAGGGTTGTCACAAGTATCGAAATATGGAGGGAGGAGTGATTGGAAAGGTCATTAAATTATACAAGGGTGGATATTAAGTTTCTGCATGAGGCTATGTGCTGCAGGCTCGTGTGGTTTGGTCCACTGCGTATTAAGGGGTTTTTTTTTATTATATCTTTGTTTTATTTTATTTCATTTATGACCCTACCCTAGTGGCCAGACTTTTCTTGATGAAGATCGGTAATTTAGAATGCAATATCGACTATAAATAAAGTAAATTTTTCGGAATATTTATAATTTATTCAGTTCATAATCATAAATAATAAATAATAATTTTTAATATGAATTTAATATTTGTCCTTAGATGTTGAATGTTTGTCCTTAGAAAGCTGGTCAAACGACGGCACGTAACTGCCCACTGCTAAAATGTTGACACATTTTTAAATGTTCATTTGTAAGTTTGCTGCCGTATTTCGATTTTATTATTTTCATATGAGAAAATACCGATTCACATAGATAGGTGGAACCAAAGTACGCGGTCAAGTGCAAAGCAGTACCTCTTCTTTCACGTAGCCAATAACTATTTTCACTTGCTTTTATAAAAATATCAGAATTAAGGGCTATAATTTCATTTTCTATTTTTGAAGAATCAATATCATTAGTGTAGCCTTGTATGATAGTATAATACATATGCATTAGGTACCGAACTATTCTTATTTTATATTTATTTATTTATGTTTAGCTCAAACACATTATAATAAGTTCTTATTCTAAGTTTAATTTTACATTTTGGTTTTAATAATTTTACAATTAAAATTACATTATAAATATGATATTATAAAAGTAAAAAGAAAGAAAATAAGAATAACTAAAACTACAAACTACTAAGTGTTAAAAATTAGAAAGATCGCAAAAGCTATGGCAACTGGGATACAAGAGTATTCCTGACCTGGTGAACGGTCAGGGAAAAATCAATAAAAATTTTGTATTTATTGATGGTAGCGAACATTCTGGTTAATGGTTCTGATTTACTGTAATTGGTTCTTTGGAAGGATGGTATAAAAATATTATTTGAACGAAAACGGGTACTGGAATTAAAGTGCAAATTGACTTTTGCTTTGATATTGTTGGAATCAATTAGATTATGAAAAACTTAAAAAATAAAAAGGATATCAGCAGTAATTCTTCTCGTTTCTAAGGTATTTAATTGTAGAAGCTTAAGGCGATGAGTGTATGGTGGTAATACAAGCGGATTCGAGCAATGTAAGTGGCGGAGAGCGTAACGTAGAAATTTATTTTGAACTGCCTCAATTCTGTTTTTATGAGTAGTGTAATAAGGACACCAGACGGGATTAGCATGGTTCTCGTAAGACCCAACACGAGGGACATGTAAAGGGATTTAAAAATGTATGGATCATTAAATTCTTTGCACCATCTCTTAATAAACCCAAACATAGAGTTTGCTTTATTCACAATAGAATTTATGTGTTGAACGAATGACAATTTATCATCAAAAACCACTCCCAGGTCCTTGAATTGCGTCAATCGTTTGACAACTTTGTTGTCCAAAGTATAATAAGCAGTGAATGGTGCGCATTGGCGGGTGAAAGAAATGACATTTCATTTGTCAACATTCAGTGATATGTTGTTAATTATACACCAATTTAAGAAGGTATTCAAGTCATTTTGAAGCAGGGCCGAGTCTTTAGTTGTGCTATTTTCTTTAAATATCTTCATATCATCCGCATAAATGATGACCTTACTGTTTTCAAGGACCGAAATTACATCGGTCGATTATTATTTATTTATAGTAATATTTTGATAATAAGACATCTGCTGGGTACCTAAGTACCGTTAGAATTTTTATTTTTTTCATGTACATACTGACGATGATGCAAGTGCCTTTCAGGTCCACAAACATTTTATTTCATTTCTATAACAAAATTACCATTAGGTATCGAACTATTAAAACTATTAAAATTACCCACATCTTGAATTTCATCTGATGATTTCAAGTTTTTAAAAAATTGATCAAAAACAAGTAAAAAAATAAAAAAAAACTTTAAAAACTTTTACTAGTTTTTAAAGATTTTTTGTTTTATTTTTTTTTTCTTTTTTTTTTGTATTACAATTTATTTATTTCATTTTAATCTACAGGAATAACCTTACAGATTTTGCTTACATACTACAGTTTAAAACTAATAATTATTAATAAATATCATAATAAAGACCTAATACTCGTAATACATAATACTAAATAACAAAGCTTTACTAAATAACAGAAATAATAAATAAACACAGACCTTTAGTTGGATTGCAGATTTATCTGCAGATCCCACTGTTATAAATAAATAAATAAATAAATCATAATTATGAGAGTCTAAATATAGAAAATTCCAATCATGAATAGTATAGACCGGTACATAGTGATTATATAAATCAAAAATAAAAGGACAATTTTAGCTAACAAAACATCATACGAAAACATTACAGCGGCCACATTTCACCTCGCCAACAGCTTCAAGGGTTCAAATGTCTACGAATTGACATTTAGCTAAATAATTCGTTGTATAGTTGCCAATTGAACTTTAATCATATTCTTTTGAACTGATTCAATAATTTCTATATGTCTATCGTAAAACAGCATTGAAATAGAAGAGGCATATATTCAAGGTGAGGACAAATAAGAGAAGTATATAATAATTTAAATGTATAAGGATCAGTAAAGTTTAGGGAATTTGGATTACTAAAACTTAACATAGAGAAAGCTTTTACTGTTATGAAATCTATAAGAGGATTAAATGTTAATTTGTTAATCTGTCGAGAATTGCTCCAAAATCTTTAACCTCACTAACATGTTCTATCACAGAATCATGAAATTTAAAATAATATTGAATAAAATTTTTGTTTCTATGCAAGGACATACCCTTTCAAAATCAAAATCATACGATTTCAAATCATTTTCAATGCACCAAAAATCAAATATATCTAAATCTTGTTGTAATGCAAGGCAATTAGCATATGATCTAATGATAGAAAGTAATTTGGTGTCATCAACGTAATGCTATAGAGATAAATTTGTATCATGTAAAGCAAAAATAGAAGTGGATCCATATGGGTATTTTGAAAAAAACTAGAGATGACCTCAAATGTGGAAGATTTTTTCATTAAAATCGTAACGAAAATTTTATGGTCAATTAAGTTTAAGGTTAAAACAATGTATGAATTTTCCTATGACTTCCTAGTAACTCAATTTTAGATAGGAGTTTATGGTGGTTTACTTTATCAATTGAAAACCTTTTCCAACTGAATTAATGGTTTTATGTAGAAAAATAGAGATTAGTAGTTGTAAATCTACCTTGAATGAAACCATATTGATGACGTTTTCCTTGATTAAAAAATAAATCTTACAAATTTATTAAAAAATTGATTAAAAAATTATTTTACCATGTTTGAGATGATCTTTTCCTTGATTAAAAAATAAATTTTGTTTGTGACAATAGCTTCAAAAAGTTTGGGGATTCCAAATAGTTTAGCTATAGGTCGATAATTTTACACTAAAATGATTGATAAAGACTTAAAGACAAGTATTGAATATTAGAGTATTTCCAGTTATTTAGGAAATCACCATCATTTAACGATCTATTAAAAATTTTACAAATTAGTTCAGTTAGGCTTAAGATACATTTTTCTTAAAATTAAATTTAGAATAGTGTTATTATATAAAGTTATTGATAGTAGATTAGTTTAGTTTTGAACAACTTGAAATATAGTATTAATTTCATTATTTTACTGTTATTTTACCGTTAATACTTTCTTTCGAATGACTTTTTTTAAAAATTACTTTCGTAGAAGGAAGAATATATTGAATATCTGCTTTGTGAATACTAAGGTCACATTCAAGGTCAATAGAGGTATTTAGCTTATGTATAGCTACTATATATTTGTTTTTTGCTTGCTTCAACTTCTCTAATCTGTTCTGGTTCTATGATTCGCAACTCCTAATGGATACATAAAGTTATTATTTTATACTTGTACGGTTGAGCCGACCTTCCAGTACGTAGTTAGTAGATTACATGTTAACCTATTGGGGAATCTATAAAATATTTATCTTCTATACATCTTCCAATAACTCTGTCTGATATTGAATTCATTAGCAGCATAAAATAAAGTTTGTAAAGTGTAATTTAAATCGATTGATATATAGATCGGTTACGATTTTTTGCTTTAAACAAAACAGTAGAGCTATTCAAAATCAATTTGTAATAATTTCTGATAATAAACATTCAAAAATATTATCATGATGGTGTATCGGAATTTATTATATAAAAAATTTCAAAATAGAAATATTAAATATTATTTTTTTATTGATATTGATATTATGTATGTATCTATGTTTGTATAGGTAATTTTAATGAGAGATGCCACAATTACAACAATCGTAATACATCATTTAATGAAAAATTTACCAACATCAGATAATTTTCGTTCAGCATTAAATCAAGCATTTTATAATCAAGATTTGGATACAAAATGTGAAGCATTTTTATGCTCTGGTGAATGTTTTTCAAGTTGTGATAGTGAAAATGAAATTGGTAAGTTTTATTTTATTTTTTGTTTTTTTTTTTTAAATTTTTAAAATAATATTCAATAATAACAATAATAAAAAAATAAAAATGTATTTTAGATTAATTTAAAGAATATTGATTTTAAATAGAAAATTTGTAGTTATAATTTTCTCTTTAAATTGGGATATGTTCTCTAATTAAACGATTAGTGTTGAATGTATCCTTCAATTTTTTTTTATTTTATATTTGATCAATTCTGAACTAAACGGTGAACTGCACAGAAAGTCGAGTCTTCTTTTTTGGTTTTTGACAGTTGATATTTATTTTTGCTCATTGTATATGACAACTTTAATCTTCTTAGCTGAAAAAATGTTTTGCATTTTTTATTAATACTTGTTTTACATCCAATACTATGGGATGACCACTCTAACTGTTTTAACGCAGATACTTTCATACGCATCAATAGCAGTAATTTGTTAAATAAATACTCGAAAAACATTGTACATATTGTAGTATAAGCTTGCAGTACTGTACTTTATTAAGCACGAAAAGGTGATTCTACCTCAAGAACCTATAAAAAAAATGGTAATATTGGTTTCCAAGGCGTCAATTATAGGCTGACTTATCTAGTGACTATACATACCTCCACAGGAAATAATCGAGAGGTGTCAAATAGCCATGACCTTAAACGCTAATTGATATCTCCATTTCTCTCAATGTCAACTAAATAGTGCATTTTTCTAGATGTAATGAAGTCTGTTTTTTTCCCGTATGCCCAGACTGGCTTCAATATTTGATTATACATCAAAACTTTGTTATAGATCGAGACCGTAGAATTCCGCCCAATCAGCCAGTATATTTCTCTATATTTGAACTGGAGTTCTTGTTTTTTGATTTTCACATGCTCTTTCCATTTCAGTTTTGCATCCAAGGTCATGCAAAGATATTTAGCTTTATTTTCGTATAGAATCACGACATCATTAATTTTAACTGAGAGAGGAGTTACTATGTTTTTATATGTGAAGTTTACATGACTAGATTTGTCTTCATTTAATTTAATTTTCCATTTTTTGCACAAATTGGAAATTTTGTCATTAGCTTTTTGCAGTTTGTTTGTAGTTTCTTCTATAGTAGAACCAACTGCCATCAACGCTGTGTCATCTGCAAAGGTTGCTATTTTTATATTTTCCACTTTGGGTATTTCGCAGGTATATAACAAAAATAAAATTGGACCCAGTATACTACCTTGCGGTACTCCAGCTTTTATATCTCTTAGAGAGGAGTATTCATTTTCATTTTTAACTCGAAAAACTCTATTTGAGAGATATGATGAAAATATTTCAACATAATTTTTAGGGAGCAAACATCTTAGCTTTTTGTTGAGTCCTTCATGCCAAACTTTATCAAAAGCTTGGACTACATCTAGAAATACTGAAGAACAAATTTTATTGTTTATTTTCCAGTGCCTTTTCTATAATGTCTGTTATTCGATGTACTTGACCTATTGTTGAGCCTTTTTGCCTAAACCCAAATTGGTGATTAGGTATTATATTCCTGTTTTCTATGAGGGGTTGAATCTTTCTCAATAATAATTTTTCAAACAACTTCGAAAAGTCTGTATGGTCTCTTGCGGATGGATCTCACTCCATATACGGAAATTTTGCTTGGTAACGCAACCATTTAATAAAAAATTAACCTCATCGTTGAAAACAATTTTGTGATAAATCAACGGGTTAGTTTGCAATTGCTCTGTATGTCCAATCGGTGAAAGAACGATGCATTCGATGGTATCGTTGCTTTAATTCATCACCACCAGCTGAATGTTATCCGGTAGTGTACGGACCAATTTCTGCGACCAATGACGAATCGATAAATTATGATTTTTTCCATGCCTTCAATTACTGCGGCTTTATTCTCTTCAGTACGCACAGTGTTCGTATTATTTAATCAATCTGGTATGAAATCTATCGAAGACAGTTCGAAGAATGGCTGGCTGAGATCAATGATGATTATGTGTACCATAAAAATCACCAAGTCGTCTATAAGTTGCATGAATCGACGATTATTTTTCAAAGTAAATTTGGATAACTAGGTAACGTTGTTCAAGCATGAGGCTATTAATGAAAATTTGCCAGAGTATACTCAGAGTATTTAACAGAGTATATAACTGAAGTACGACAGCTCGTTTTACAATTAACATTTTCATAAGTTCTATCTACGCAAAAAAAAACATTAATTATACATATAAACAATATATGTACATATCTGAAAAAATAATTTGAAGGTTTTGACAAATTTTCGAATTTTAATTTTATTAAGTCAGAAATTTGGTAATTGGAATTTTGCGTTTTTTTGATAAATAGACTTAGGCGAAATAAAGTTTTCTGCTTCAATTTCATTTACCTAATATTAAATTTCTAATTTTAAAATTTAACTTTAAAATATTTAATCTGTATACGAATTGAATTTATTACTTCATTAATATGTATAAATATATATATATGTATATTCATATATATTATATTCATATATAATTTATTTTAGATCCTGTAGGACAAGCTAATTATCAAGTTGTATTATCATTGGTATATATTATTATTGGAACTGGTAAAACATCTGATATAAGTGCATCAATAATAACAGCATTAGAAAAAAGTTCAATGCATAATTGGTCAGATTGTTTGGATAAGAGACAGGTAATTTCACTGAATATTTTTTTTATGTGGTGTATGTGTATCGTGTGTTGTTGGTTTTGTTTGTGATATGTATTTTGAATTTATATATGTATCTGATGAAGCAAATTTTAATAAATTTCGATTTTAATACAGTACATATAATATATCCAAATATCTATATAATATTTATATATACATATTTATATATGTATATATATATATTTATTTGTTAAATGTTATATGGTTTTGTTTTTTTTTTTTTCGTTTTAGGTTTGGGATCAAAAACGTCCACCATGGTTAGAAGCAATTTTGCATTTTGTTTATCCAATATTGGATTGTATTGTCCAGATGTTGGTATGTATGTGAATGGGTATATTTTGAAATTTAATAAAACAATTGAACAAAATAAAATAAAATAATGTTTATCGTAGTATTAACATTAAAATTATTGAAAGAATTTAAGTTAATTTTTTTTTTTTTTTAATTCTGTGAAGTTGAATTTAATGATTTGTGTTAATCGTTGGATTTGGATATATATGTGTACTTGTATATGCCTGAAGTGATATAATGTAATTTTTATCAATTGTGATATATTGTGGTTTTCTAAACATATTTTAACAAAACATATATCATCAAATCATACTGTCTGTTTAATTTTCATATACGCAATAAATTCTCATACCATCAGTTGTCACAAATCGTTCGAAAAAAGTTTTTAATATATTTTAAAATTCAAATTAAATAAAACCGCTATACGATAGAATTAATAGAATAGACCTGTCAATTTTAAAACAGCTAATGAAGTTATGTATTTTAGTCGATAATATTATGTAAATGTCCAGTCTTCTATGATATTCCCAAAATTAATATCTTAAATACAACTTTGAAGTTCAATTTTCGTTTTTCCTTTTTACCAAAAATGTCCTTCTTCTCATTTCAATGAGCTACAGGTACAGCAATGAGTTACCACGTAATTTCATCTTTGGTATCTTCTATACTACCCGTTCTCTAAACCTGGCAGGTACTTTCCATTTTCACGCAGCATGTTTAGTAGTGAAAATATATTAGCTGGAAAAACTTTAAATCATTTCATTCTGTGTTGTACAGGTTGTGTATTCGCTTCTCAGATGTTTAGATCATCGTACATATTTTAGTCTGTTGAATTTCATATACTTTAATAGTTTTGGTTTAGTAGTGGTTGGTTATTCTGTAGCCATTATTTTCAAAAATCCAAAACGTTAAAGCATTTTTAAATTTCATCATCATTATCCTGAAACAGCATCAGTAAAGCATAGAACGGACAAAAATTCATGAAAAAATAAATACTAGCTGAGTTGTAGCATATAGGAAACAGAATCTTTGATTCAAATTTTCATTCATCAATCAAAATTGGTATGATGATGGCATTATAACGAATTTATATAATGCCATGGTATACCACGGAAATCGGGGAAGAATTCGATTATTACAGCAAATGACTAACTTATTGGGGGATTCTGAAGTAAATGTTGTACTCGAGTAGGACCAAATAACTGTATCTCAAGGATACTTATGATGTCAGCTTCTTAAAAATATATGGCGCCCGTTATCCTTTGAAAACGAAAAGGATATTTGAAAGCATTTTTGTTGTTTTAATGTTTTTGAATATAAACTGTTATATCTGTTATATCAATCAAATATATATATATATATATATATGTATGAATTGATATAACAGATATATATATATATATATATATGTATATTATATATATATATATATATATATATATATATATATATATTATATAGATATATCTAATACATCAACAGATATATAACGGTTTGTATATAAAAGAACGTTAAAATGACAACGATGCTTTCAAATGTCCTTTTCGTCCATCAAGGATAGGATGCGCTATATTAAAGTATATATTTTTGGAAAGCTGGTAATACCAGCAAACCTTGAGATATAGTCATTTGGTCTTACCCGGGTATAACATTTACTTCAGAAGAGCCCTTATTGGCTATTATATGGAGCTGAAATAATTGGTTCAATAAAAATTGCAGAAATACGAATGAGGAATTCAATATGTATACACTGAGACCAATGCAGTAAATCACATAAGTGATGTAAAAATAAATGTTCTAACATTATTTCATATATATATAACTGGATCAATATCAATACCTTGAACTTGCACCGAGTCACGAGTGAAACAGATTATTAATGGAAGCTGAAACACTATAATATAAAAGCGAGGAACAATACAGAAAGAGATTATAACAAAGAAAACTGTGAAAGTAACATCGAGCATGTTAAAATATTTTCGTGTATATTCCCAAGAGTTCGATTTTGATAAAAATGTTAGAGAAGAATTTATATATGTTGTTTTTATAACATTATAGAATCTTGGTAGTATAATAATTTATTAAAGTCTATAATTTTGCAAAATAGGAAAATAAAAAAAATATTTTGGAAAAAATGGGTATATTTATTTTTAGTTATTTAGGTTAATAAATAATCACAAAACAAATTAATCCATAATCACTACAACGCTTAAGATTTCAGAAAATGGGTTAATATGTAACAAATATTATCACCATGAAGATTATATTAATCAGAGTATGAAAACTGGTTCTATTTCCCTCATTTTGAATTTTCATTTTATTTATTTGAACAAAAATTGCTTTTTTTTTTTATTATTAAGAAAATTCAAATTTGGAAAATCAGAATAGCAAATAATATTATCGACATGTTCCAATTAACAAGCGATTTTATGGAACAAAATAAATTACCATTCTCATTGATACAGAATGTTATATCTACCCATCTAATAATGCTAGAAAAAAGCTTTGAAAAATATTATCCTAACGGTTTTGATATAATGAAATATGAATGGATCAGGCAACCATTTTGCGTAAAAGCAGAAAATCTGAAATATCTTGATATATAAAAGCCCAGGAGCAACTAGCAGAATTGTCAAGTGATGGTTATCTAAAAGCAGAATTTACCCAAGTTAATTTGAATAGTTTCTGGTTATCTATAAGAAAAGAATATTCGTTACTATCTAAATTGGCTGTTAATTTTTTGTTGCCATTTGTGTCGACCTACTTATGTGAATCAGGGTTTTCAACCCTCACTTCTATTAAAAACAAATATCGGAACCGGATTGATAACATTGAAATTAAAATGAGATCAGCGCTCACTGAAATAGAACCTAGATTCGATCAGCTGTGTGATGAAATACGCGAACTTACAAATTAAAACTTCATTAAATATGTATTTCATTGTCTGAATTTTTTATGTTCCTTATAATAATTATTATTTTTTTTTTAATTTTGATAAACTGAATTGATATTATTTTATGTTCCTGACTTTTATCCTTTTTTTAATTTTAATAGAAATATGTATATATAAAAATATTTAAAATATATTATAACGGAACATAAATATTTAAAACCAAAACAAAACAAATTTTTCAAATATACTTTGTTTCCATGCTGGTTCGTCAGAAATTTTCGAGTCGAAAATTGAGCCGCCAGTAAAAAATAGTGGGAACCCATGCTCACATAATAATGATTAAATATTACCTGTGCTCTTTCTTAAACGTAAGCGAAATATATGTAAATTAGGAAAACTAACTTGTTTTCCAGCTCTTCTAGCTTAAGGTTTAGGTACAGTTAGGTATAGTTTAGGATAAGTATCAGCTAGGTTTACTTTTTTGTTTTATATAAACGATTGAATTTTGTTTTTTTTTATAAATTTTCCAAAAAAAAACACATTTTCGACGAGAAATATAAACTATAACTTAAAAAATAACATTAAATTTGAGCATAAATTAATTAATTTTATAATAAACTAGCCAAATAAATATTGGTCTTAATGTTAGTTATTCGATTAGAATAAGTACCTTTTTTTGTTTAGGTTAAGTTTCTGTAAATAAATGCAATAAAAAAATTTCCACGTTAGCAAAAGAAAAAACAAAAAAATTACCACAAAACAAAATATAATTAAAAAATTTTAATTAACAAATGTTTAAATCCAATTTATTTATTAATGGCTTCTCTCATAGTACTACATAGGTATACGTGTATTGTATACCATAATTATATCTTAATGATATAAGTTTTATACATTAATACATTGTTGAATCTGTGTTTCATTCATCTCACACTACTTGAATTCATCAGTAGGTACAGTTAGACTACCTAAACAACTCCTAGTTTAGAACTATGATTAGTTTTATAGTTTATATTCCGATATTACAAAATCATATATGAGTTACAAAATAAGTCTAATACAAATAAAATAATATTTTTGTAAAAATTTAAATTTTTATTAGAAATGAAATATTTGATAAAATGTTACAAATAAATTATTTTATATGAAAACAATTTAGTTTTTCTATTTTGAACCACCCTGTAGCTAACTAAACAAATTCTGTTCCATAACTAATATATTGGTTGAAATAAAATCGTCTAATGCTACTTATTTTATCTAATACACTCTCAAGTCTCAGCTTAGAAGATAATAATATTGTTCATTAAATAAATCTTACAATTTTCAAAATGACGTCATTATCAAAAAATTTACTTTTTCTGAAATTGAAAACGAACAGAAAATCATTTTTTTCGAACCCAAAATATTGTTTTATAAATTTTTATTGATAATCGAAGTTTTTCGAAATCATGATCTAGTTTTCTATTGTCTACAAAAAAATAAAACAAACAATATGTTTTAAACGTAGTGTGGACACTTAAATCTACATTTTCAAAATCTGATAGATTTTGCTCAAGTGAGAACAAGCTATAATATTCGAATATAAATTAAAAAATTTATAAAATTTATATAAAATTCTAAAAGATTTTTCTAACAGTATATTGTGGAAATTTTAATTTTTTGAAATTTTCCTTAAGAAAATGGTTTAACTTTTCTCTTAATGAATGCGATATTAATAATAATTTTTTGTTTTTTTTTTGTTTTTTTTTTTTTTTTGGTTTGGTTTACAAAGTTATGCCTATCACGTATAATAAGAGTAAGAATATGGAGAAAAGGACTGTGCGATACTGAAAATATAATAGTGTTATGTATGTATATCGAATTTTATAGATTTATACTTATAATTTATTATACTTGTGGATATTTATCTACAAAAAAAAAATGTTAACAACAAGTAAAGTAGAATATATAAATTTGGTTTTTGTTTTTATTTTTTTTTTGTATTTTAATAACCTTGACATCATGATGAAGTTTTCTTTTTTCATTATTTCTCTCATTTTTTAGGAGCCTTTTTTCATTCATTAAATATTCAAGTTGTTAAATAAAAGAAAAACAAAAGAGATGAGATATTTTTGAATGAGTCAAATGTAGTGAATGACAAGAATTATTTAAAAAAAAAAAAAAATAGAAACAAAAGAAAAATCTATTTTAGAAATTTGATAAAGAATTTTGGTATAAATTTTAGACCAGAACAGAATTTCTTTAAAGTTTGAATAAATTTAGTATTTTTTGGATTTTTTCTTTCATTAAGAGCCTACATTTTATGTTTAGATCTTTGTGAATAAATAATAAATGTTAGTAAATCCATTCAATATACATTTTGGATATCAACATCAGTAAACGCTTACGAAGTCATGGATGAGGCTATTATAGAAATTTTATAGAAATTTTATTAAGATAAACTTAATATGCCATAAAGTCAGAATTGGCATAAGCAAATTGTCATAATGTTAATTTGACATAAAGTCAGAATTGGTAAATTTGGACTGAAAAAATCTAATTATTTTTGGTTATACTAGCATCGATTTAATCGATAACTTTGGAGCTATTGAGACTGTACAAACCTTAGGTTATACTAAATCAAGGCAGCTAAAGATTTGTCAGTTATTGAGACTGTAAAAATTTTATTAGCTTAGTTTATATTATCGAAATTGAAGAATTTGGAACTATTGAACCTTATAAATCCCAATAACTTTGTTTATAATAGCATCAACGTAACTGAATAATTTTCAGCTAATGAGACTGATAAGTTGCAATATCTTTGGTTATTCTAGCATTAGTAAACTTGAAGATTTTGAAGCTATACTGAGGCTGTAGAAATCTAATTATCTTAGCATCAGTAAAGCTGAAAATCTTGCACATATGCAGAAATAGGCCATAAGCTATCGTTGAAAATGTTAGTTTTTGAAAATATACTTTTAAAATTTTATTATGTTGTTATGCTGATATATAGCTATTTGCTTTCATTTCATTGCACAATAACAAAACTTGTTGATTTCAAAATCAAATGGATTTTTTAAAATGAAAATATAATGATATCAGATATAATATGATGTATATTGAAATTAAAATATATTAAAATAAAATGCACTTTTCTAATTTAAAAGTAAAGCAAAGGAGGCCAAAAACAAGTATTTGTTTTTAAATCAAAGCATTTATTCTATTTATCGATCTTGTTGGTTTGAAAGATTGTAAAATCGCTGCACAATCTGCCACATTCCTAAAAACCGTATACTGACTTCATATTGAATTAAACTTTGCAGTATAAGTAACCAACTACATCTATTGGGCACTGACACAATAATAAATAACATTTGAGCTCCATTTCGGTTCCAATCTCTGTAATGTGATTGGATTATTAGCAATTTTACTATTAACCCTCACTGTAAAAATTTTTTACTACTATAATAGTAGGCAACTGTGTTTCCTAGTATAAATGTAGTAATATTACTAATTTACGTAAAAATGATAAATTACACATAAGTTGTGTAAAATATATGCGAATTAATTGTGTGAATTTACTGCTAAGACTGAGTAAAACTCAAATAATAAAGATCAGTTTTACGTCATATTCGTATAAATTTACTGCTAAGACAGAGTAAAGCTCACATTAAAAAGATCAATTTTACATCATATTTGTGTAAATTTACTGCTAAGACAGAGTAAAACCCACATAAAAAATATCAATTTTACCTAATATTCGTGTGAATTTACTGCTGAGACGGAGTGAAATTAAAACAAATATTGTGTTATTATAATAAGTAAAATTAAAATTTTGTTTTATTGTAGGATGAGTTAAAATAAAAAAATTTAACTTATATTTAAAGAAGAAATTGTATATTTAATAGAAATTGTACATAAATACAGAAAAATTATTTTTCTTAATAACTATATTAAATTTAAACTTCAGTGTTTTATGTTTATCATATTATTTTTGCATGTTGTAGTACAGACTAACTAACTTATAAAAAATTAAAATTACAAAACTACAAAAAATTATATTTTTTAAATTAAATTTACTTCATTAAGTATTTTTAATACAAAAGTTGAAAAACTTAAGGTTAAGTAAAGTTCATTTTTTTTTGTGTTTTTACATTCATAATAATTATTATATTAAATTTAATCTTTTAGAATTTTATGTGTCTGAAATTTTTTTTATTACATTATTTATTTTACTAATATTATTTATATGATTTTTTTCAGCGAATGTTTTCGATATTGTGTTTTAAAAAAAATCTTACAATGAATTCCATTGTTTGGCAAATATTTTTCGGATACATCAAATTAAAAATGTAGAAGAAGCATATTAGTATTTCAACCATTTCAACTACACAGAATCCATCTTCCTTCTGCACCAACGTTTTCTCAATAAAAAAATATGGTGTCACATTATTTGGTGTATCTGCATAGTAACATAAAAATAATAAAATATTAAAATGTGGTATAATTAATTTAAAATGTAATACTCCTTTTCCGTTTTAACATACCAATTATAGCAGCCCAAGCCGAATTAGTTGGAATACTTTCTGATATTTCAGTTAAAGTTGTTCCAAGCTATAATTAAACAAAAATTAAATGTTGAAAACTAAAATGAATATTAAATTATTAATTCATATATTTATATACCTCAAATTGTTTGAATAAGAATTGTTCATCTTCGTTGAAATATTTGAATATTGCTTTTATTAACTTAATTTCATCATCTGGATCGTCTTCTGTACGATATTCATAATTTCTTTAAAAGATGAAAAACTTTGCTGACAACTTTGTATGCATTTATATGTCGTATTAGAATTTTTAATTCTCTCAGTTTCTAATTCATTTTTTCCCTGTAAATGTTTTTTGAAGCAATGTGTTTTAAAAGCAGCATATTTATTAAAAATAATAAAACAACTTTGAGATACACATTTAAATTGAGCATTTTTTTTAACTCGATGCATAAATAAATGTTTATTATATTTTCCAACATATATTGTCTTAAAGTTACACATATTACATTCATACATTTTATTAAAGCACTTTCAAATAAATTAATTAAAAAATGATATTCAATGATAATCAAAATAATTATTTTTATTTTTATATTATTATATTTATTATATTCTTACTTTTTTTTTGCAAATATATAACAACTTTTTTTTTAATCACAATTCACTTGTTACTCGGTTGAAATTTATATGTATACTGAAGAAATTATGCTTATTGCGACGCTTATTGATTGACACATACATAACAAGCATTACAGTTAACAAGAACAAACATGATTCCGTATTTTTTAAAGTAAATTTGCGCTTTTTTGTTCAATTATTATGTAAAATTGCAATTTCACACCAGAAAAACTTAAATTTACATAATATAATGAATTTACTACTGTAGTGTAGAAATACTCCAAAATTACTCTAATTTTGAAGTTAATATACGTATATTATAATAGAAATTTAAATTCATTTTTTACAGTGCTCTTAAACGCATACTGTAGCAAATCTGCATCATGTTCGTTTTTTCTCTGTAATTGTGTGGTAAAACTTCCAAAACTCATTCTGAAAGCTTAGTTTTGTTTTTCGCAAAATTTTTAATCGAATCAATTTGTTAAAATTTTGCTTACTATAATAGTGTGCATACAACTGATTGATTTGTGGTGAAGGGTTGTAAAACTGCTCAGTGAGAATAATTTCGTTTTTAAAATAATTAAAGAGACCAAAACATTGTTTTTTCTTTGTAAATGGGAATGTAAACACTGCTGTTAGATTAGCTTTTGTGTATTATACATATATGCTACACATGCTATATACCAGTATGCATTAAGAGGCAAACAAAAAATATAAAAATTTAAGCTAAATACATGTTTTTTTTTGTTTTTGTTATTCTAAGCTTCTGAAATTAATATAACTGAATACAACATTGAAATTTATACTGAAAAAGTAAATGCCAATAAGCAATTAGAAAACGAAAGCCATTCGGGAATAATAGCAAAATAGAGTAATTAGACTTACCCGAGTCGTAAGACAACATAAAAACTGGGACAGGAAATACTATTGATATATATTATATTATAGTTTCTCTAGTGATAGAATTAGCTAACACAGAAATCGTTTATTTATGCACCATATAGAGGAGTAGACTGCAAAATTGTAAATTAACAAAATCAACTGAAAGTACATAAAAGAGGTGATAGGTTTGAAGTTTTTGTAAATGTTAATAAGGTATTTCATTGGGTTCTATAAAACGCTTTGATCAAATAAGTTTGTGGGGTTAATGCTAGTTCCAAGATAGAAAAATTTCTGAACTACCTCGAAATGTGCCGAAACTGATGTTTTGACCAATATCATGTTGAGAGGCCTTTTTGTTTATCGATAATATGTATTTTGTTCATCCCTCATTTTTATTTATGATTTAAAGAGACTCAAGACGAATATTAACAACATTTTTCGCTCTTTCCCACAAAGCTTTTCTTCTTCCTTTTTCTTTCCTTTCCTTTTCAAATAGTCAACGGTACGCAAGTATAAAAAGGTTCACAACCTAAGTATATAAGCTATAATATGAACAAAAAAAAATATATATATATTTTGAGACTCTCTTTCTCTTCAATCTGGGAAGTTTTGATAGATTTTGAATTTCGAAAGGACAGCCGCAAATGGGCTTATTGCGATAATCTGATAATGAGCTTATATTGTGATAATCTGAGTAAAAGCTGACAACAGGCGGTGATCTGGCGATGAAGTCAATGTCGTCAGTATACTCTAGTAGTTGGACAAATCTGAAAAGTATAGTGCCGGTATTATTTACTGCCGCTCGTCGCACTATATACGTTCCAGTATTAGATTTCAGAAGTCACATGTAGTGAACCTTTATGTAATTGATAAATATTATTTTTTATTTACTTTGATTTTTGCTGAAATGATTGTTGTATAAATAAACTATTATGTTTAAACAATTTATTAACTTTAATGCATAGTGTAAAGCAGATCTACATCATACCTATTATAGCTTCAGAGCCCTTCATAAGGTCCAATTTAATTTTTTAAATTTACGTTTTGGGTTTCAGCAAAAATAATACAAGCCATAGTTTATATTATTTTTGGTTTTAAAGAGTCGAAATCTACTAAAAAATATTTTTTTTCAATGGAAAAGGAAAAATCATGCATTTAAGGGTTAAGTCCTGTAATATTTTTATATGTTCTTTAACTAAACAATACTCATACAATATGACATAATATGATTGATATCAAAGTTGAAAGAATTTGTTTTATTTTGACTGAATATTTGAATATATGAATCAAACTATATTTTGACTGAAAATATTTAACACTCGGATACCATTTATACATTTTGTAGATATAGAGAAAAAAAAATCTTTGGAGCAAGATTTCGAAAATTTATATTATAAAAAAGCGTGATTACATACCCAATCCAAAATCTATTTTATTTAAAATTTCTCCTCAAGATAATTAAATTGCCCATATTTATAGATATATATGAATATATATATTTAATAATCTGATCTAATTTTACTAAGTTTTTATATTATTCTAATCGAAGTTGGATTTATTTTTATATAATTTTTATTTTTTTGTATTTAGAGCACGTTTTTTTGATATTTCAATTCAAAACCCGGAAATATTTCATTTTATTTGAAAACTAATCAAGTAGGTAAATTAAATATCTGTTCGTTTCTTCAACTTTCCAACTTTTAATGTTACCAACTAACCACCATTTTTTTCCCTCGTAATATCCTTTTTTAATATTTGTTAGAAAAATATTTTTTTTTTTTGTTTTTTTTTTTTTATTTTTATAAATTATTTATTTATATAAATATACTATACACATATATATATATAGTTAAATAAACTTAATACTAAATAATTCATTTAGACTTATGTACCCACATAATATTATATTACACAATGTGTATTCTAATAAAACTGGTCTTGTTTATCGGTTGAATACAAGATAAAACCAACTAATTAAAATAATAGAAAAAAATGAGAATACAGTTTAATGTGGTATAAAAATTGTGTTCATTCGAATATTAATTTCTAAATTAACTTTTCCAAAAAAAAGAAAAATAAAATAACATTCCATTAACATAATTTGTATAGAAATATCTCTTAATAATTTAAAAATAAAATATATTAAAGCAATGTTCATGAGTATATTTATATTTAATTAGGTCTAATCGGTGGGAGTGCAGAAAAACACAAATGCAATTCAATTGGTGCGTTCAGTGGAATCTAGCGCTGCAATAAATATCAGCGATGTAGCAATTAGCGCTGCATTGTTGCATTGAACGTTCTTCAGCAAATTTAAAATTACATTGTTTTTCTATCCATTAAAATTTTACTTTAATTACCTTCACTAAATTTATTCGTCTATATATCTATAAAAATTTTAATAAAATATATTTTTCAAATTTAATTACAATAAAATTACATTAAAACTTAATAAATCACTAAATTATTGATGTACATTTTAATTATTATGATTTTTTTTTAAACCCACTTACCACTCACCACAAATTTAATGTATCTTAAAATATATTTTACATTAAAATAAGAACACATAAATGTCATTAAAAAGTCGTTACTCAAGCATGAATTTTTTTCATTGCAAATTTTAATCTAGTGGTACATAAAATCACCGTTCAGTAGCGATTTGCTCGAGCCCTACAGTAATTTTGTGCAGCACTAGATTCTACTGAACGAACCTAATAATGTGATCAAAATAGATTAAAACTCAGTAATGAGAATGTCATTAGACAGAATAACATACATAATAACACGTACAAGCTCTTTAACTATATATATATTCTCAATATTGAGCTCAATGTTGGGCCCTGATCTATTCAAAATATATATAAACGATATTGCATATCTTAATTTAAATGGAAGTATTCAATTTTATGAGCTCTATAATATGATAAGTGAAGATCTTAATATGATTGAAGAACGGCTGCACAAGAACAGATTGTCCCTGAATATTAAAAAAACCAAGATTCTTCTTTTCAATAACAAGACCTTCGTCTCCTCAAATTTTATACACTGCAATAAAACAATAGAAGTAGTCAATTCATTTAATTACCTAAGTTTATTAATAGACAATAAACTGAGGTGGAATATACATGTTGACCGCATGTTTTGAAAAAAATATCACCCTATATTTTTATACTAAGAAGATTGAAAATTTTTTTTAATGTAGATACTCTTTATACAATCTATGCTTCCTTCATACTTTCCAACCTTACTTATCTAAACCCGATTTGGAGTAGGTGCTCTCAAGTACATACAAAAAAGTTAGAAGTTCAACAAAAAAAAGCAAAAAAATTATTCACGGATTTAAGGCGTTTCCGAACCTCTCGCACTTGCACTTGATACTCGTACTAAACCTGTCAAATCGCACTAAATTTAATAAATTTAATTTTGCGATATCTAGTGTACTTGAGACTACACTAAAATTTTGACAACAAATCAAGTGCGATTTGACAGGTTTAGTGCGAGTATCAAGTGCAAGTGCGAGAAGTTCGGAAACGCTCTTAGTAATCGACATCCAACAAATATGTTATGCTCTCATAAATATCTCAGTTTTGATAATATTTGCCATAAAGAATTATTCTTAATAGCCTTTAAAATAATAAACAATAATATTAAACATAATTTTATACTAAATTGTACTGTAGATATACAAATAACACAAATAACTGGACATATATTAGCTTAAAAGCTTTTAACGACCTACCTGAAAAGTGAAAGATTATTGATTGTATTTCGGTTTTCAAAAACCAAATAATGGAGTATTTATTGGCGCAGTAAGAGATGCATAATAGCAAAAATATTATAAAATAGTAAAAATTAAACTTGTAAGTCAAAGAAAATGAAAAAAATAGAAGTAAGAAAAAGATAAAAAATCTTTATTTTGTTTTTGTTTTTCTTATTTTTTTTCATATAACTCTATACGACCAGACAGCATTTAGCTAGGTCTTAATTTTAATCTATTAATTATTACATTAAAAAACACTTTATAAATTGAAGCATTTTAATGAATTTCTAAAATCTAATATAATTTGTTAAAATATAATTAGTTTTATATATAATTTAGTTACTAAGTAATAATTTAATAAATAAATAATGAAAAAGAAGAAAAAAAAATATTAACAGATTTATTCAAAATGTCCCTACTGATAAAAATTATATTTTGCTTACCCAAACTATGCAATCGTGTAAAAACGTATCGTTTGAAACCTAATATTTGGCTTAACTGAACAAAATAAACTAAAAAAATACAACGTATCTGTACGAAGCGAAATCATATTCTTAGAACCACAATGGATTTGTACGAAATGAAAGTCATGTGCTTCTAAAGGGATTACAAATAGGACAATCAAATATTCTTCAGTTAGAGAGTATTTGATTGTACACTTAATAATATTGTAGTCTTAAAAAAATATCCTTATTTTTTATTTTAAATTCATACATTTTTCAAATTCTATATAATAATATACATTTTTTGAAAGATAATAACTACAATATAATATAATAATACAAACATATAATATTTCTGGATATAACCAAAAAACACATTTTTTATCTTATAGATTTCAAAATTTTAAACTAAATACATACATATACATTTTGTGTAAAATTTAATTATAAACTTTAATGACTTTATGTATTAAATGTATTGTAAAAGAGAAGTCCTTAAAGGACATTATAAAAAATATTTCGAATAAATTTTATAAAATTTTATCATTCCTATTGGGGGTTAAATAATTATTTATCAAGTAGTTTTAAGAGTCCAGAAACTATTTTGTAATAGTATTTAATATGATTTTTGAAATTTTATTAGATCTTATAGATACAATAATCTTATATATGTATACATACATCTTGAAATAATGTTAAAAATTCTCTTTTGTTACTAAAATTACTTCAGTTAACTCAAATTTAAATTTTTAATTTTTAATTTTCCAAATGGTTTATACAGTCGCAATATATAATCATAATTATTTTTATATACATATATATATATATTTTCTGTAACCTATGCAATTGATCATAAGATGGAATGCAGTCATGGTAGACCTAATATTAAATGAACAGAATTTTATTACCATAAATTGAACATTTTAAATTTATTAGGTAGACAACACTATTCCAAGAGGTTTTAGAGGTTTCCCGGAAGGCATTTGTTATTAAATTGTGCCTATTATATAATATACTAGGGGCCCCTGCTGAGTAACATTTAAGTTGAAGCCAAATTTAAAGTTTTTAACAGAAAAGCAATTTACGTTTTGACATACACTTCTCACGTTATAGTAGAAACCACACATGTTTTCGTAAAAATTTGGAGGTTAGTAAGTTTTATTTAGGAGATATAAATACTGCTCCCTCATATACTGTTTCGTTTCGACATCTTCCTATACTAAGTGGCATTTAACGGATAAAATCACTAAAAATAAAATATTTTTGTAATTAAAGAGGTATACATATATATATATATATATTTTTTTTTTTAACCAAAACTATATGATTATTACAAATGACCAAAATATACAAAACACTAAGTTCAGACAGTTACTTAAAAAAATTAATAGAATAAATTTCCTTTAATTATGATATACAAATAACAAGATGTAGAATGACACAAAATGGATATATTTTATTTAAAAGTTTGAATATTATAAAACAAAATAGAGATTTTTCAACCCTTATGCGCATTTCGGTCGTACATACAACTTATTTACATATTAAGAGTTCATTAAGAAGAAGCGAAATAAAATCAACTGCGCAGGTCCTTAAATGCTTGTCAATTATAATTATAGATGCTATAACTCTATTATATAAAGATGAATTTGCCAGTCATATGTACAATTCAACTGATTTTTTTTTTGTTTTTGTTGTTTTATATTTTTTATTTCAGATGAATTTGTTTTTTTTTTTTGTTTTTATTTGACATTATGTACCTACAATGTACATTATATTCACTGCAAGTTGTTTTATAATAACTGTTTTGTTTGTTTTTGTTTTTTATTTTAATAAGAACTCACATATGCATAATGGATTTGCTGAATAATAAAACCATATGAGTAAAAAATTTTCAACTGTGTGCGCATTATTGTTTTATATACAACTTATTTATATATTAGGAATTCATTAAAGAGAAGCGAAACAAAATGAAAAGGTGTCTACTGCGCAGCTTCTTAATTGCTTGTTAATTATAATTATAGATATATATAAATATTTTTGGAGAATCCTCATTTAAAAATTAATTCTATGGTCAACTTACACTACTGGGAGATTAATTAAATATCTTTTTTTTTTTTTTTTATATAATTCCAAGTCTATGGGATGAACACCCTAACTGCTTTAATTGATCTAGTTTTTCTTTCCGATCTTTTATTTCCTATACTTAAGAATTTAGAAACCCTTAAGGGTTAGGTTTAGAAATCCTTATTAGGATTACTCAGGTTAGGTTTAGAAAGGGATTAGGTTTAGAAATCCTATAGTCAGAATTAGAAGTTATACCTCTAACTATATTGCTGGGTGTTTGTATAGGAAGTGTTTTATTAAAGAATTTTATTATGAGTCCTGATTGCTCACTAATCACTTACATATTATGCGTCCTCATCGCTATTACATTTCATAAGATATTTACCTTGTTATTTTGGTTTTATCTAATTTAAGTAGGTTTATTTTGTTGATGTTATGAGATTAATCATATGTTACTTAATACTGTACGGATATGTACGGATAGTTCGTTAAAATAGACTTGCGATGGCTCAGATAATACAAATTAATACATACACTACTCCTAGTAGAAAGTAAACTATTCATAGAAAGGGCAATCTTACTTGGATACTTCATTAGCATTTTCATTTTGCCGTGGAGTAAGATAACTGTAAACTAACCATATTACGCTTAAAATCCACTTTGATCCTGTTAATAACAGTACTGTAATACTGTATAACCACTTTGCTAATCAATAAATCTTAGGGTTTGACAGCGGTATTTTGAATTCGCTTTGAAATTGTTTTAGCAGTTTATAGCATATAATAACCGAAAATAAATTTTTGACACCGGTGTGTCGTCTTACTGTGAAGATAGTAATTTTTGTTTTGTTTGTCTGAATACGATTGAATTATGACTGAATTGTATGAGGCCTAAAGGCTGGTAGCCAATAAAATTAATTATTTTTGTTTGAAATTACAGATATTGCAATATATTTTTATCTAATTAATTCGGTAGCTTCCGCAAGCGAAGCGATTTGCTGTGGCAGTTCAATTCCAATTTTTATGAACATCTGAAATTCTTCTAAAAACATTTTGTGATAATCATCAAGGTTTAGTTGGAATAAGATTTTAAATTGCATTGCATTGCAAATACAAGAATTGTGTAACAAACAATACCTTTGTACATGAATGCACAGTTTGGACTAATTAACGACTGTTTGGACTAATTAACAGAATTTTGATCAGTAGGAATATTTTGAATAAATTTTTTAATATTACTCTTGATTGTTTTTGTAGATTATATGTGAGTATATTTTTGCATTTAGAAAACGGGTTTGGTTCTACCTTTTACTACAAATGAATTTTCATAGCCAGTTTTGAGCAACCTATGTATTTAAATGTTAGAAATGAACGAAAGTGCTTATAGAGTGGCATTATGGTTTTTATTTCGTCTGAACAAGTGCTTAAACCTACGAGATATCGATAAAAGGATGCTACATTAGGGGTGACGATAAGACGACTGGCATGCTTTGTCGAAAAAATTTAACATGTCCTGGGGAGCAAAATATGTTCTGCAGTGATTAAAAAAACTAAACATCTCGCATCATTTTTGGCAATGTCAAATATATGGTCATTCTATATTCTTCTTTTGTTTATTTGCATGCTTAGGGTATTCAAGTGTTCGGTTCACTGATTCAGACACCCCAGAATGATAGGATGGGGTTAAATGGAGTAATTTTGCACGATACTAGATAACTTTGAGTTTTTGAGTTGTTAAACTCAACTGATATATTACTTTTTCCCCAGTCGAAAAAAATAATGGCTAAATTATGGTTGAGCGTGCTGACCAACAACTAAAATTGGTATCAGTAGCTGGAATTGTAGCATGTGCTTTTCGAAGAAACTGCTCGCGTCCCAAAAACTATGGATAGAATTGAAATTTGCTTGGAGAAAATCATTGATAAATATGAAAAAGATAAAAGTAGAGAGAACTGATCCCTTTTCAATACCATTGTTAATATTATAATTGTCGGATATAAATTCGTCAATTGAGACACGAATCGAACGATTGGATAGGAAATTTTCAATTTATTTGATAGCTTTTTTAGTACGATTCTACGTAGGCATTCTTTTGCAATTCGGTTGAAATAAATACTCCATTGCTACTCAGATTTACGTTATTGTCTTACATCAACATTTCTCGCATGTTTATTTCGAATAACACCTAGAATTTATCATATGACTTGAATTTCGGGTTTAGTTGTAATGATATAATTTAAATTACATATTATTGTTTTATAATCGCTCGTTTCCGTATTTTGATATAGTGTTTTCGTTTTGCTTGACAGTAAGTTAGTAGAATTACTATTTCGTGCTTTATTAAGTACGGTACTGCAAGTTGTTACTAGAATGTTTTTCGAACATTTATTTATCAAATTTACTCATTAAATGTGAAAAACTACTGCTATTGCCAGAAACTAAGACTTCTTAAATAGCTTAGTTACATTTTTTTTTATCCCAATGACAATGAGTACTGAATCAGGACAAAAAATCCATATATCATTTTGTTTCGTTTCGTCGAAAATCGATTTGGGACCTTTCGGTTTAAATGCAGGTGCTCCACCTACTGTCATTCAGCGTCTGTCATCCATATATTTCTCTATCACCATCATCATCAATGTCCTGCAACACCATCCGTGGGGCATAGGGCGGATATATTTTTCTATGGCTTTGTATATTATGTTAATATCGCATTGTGTTGCTATAGTATCAACCTATTTGTATCTATCCCGTATGTCATTACTGGTCTGACATAATTATATACAGCTTCTGCTAACATCATTTTATTCTCTGAAATTGTAATTAAAGACTTTTGTGTTTTTATTGCAAAATAAAAACAAATAAAAAATATAGTAAGCTCTAATCACATTTTGTGATCTAGATTTTAATTCCATTTTTATTAAATTTTAAAATTCTCTAACAATTAATTTTAGATTGCGAAGTATATAAATACTTTTAAAGAGACAAATCTACTTTTTTTTTCATCCACTTTGATTTAATTTAGCGAATTCTCTACTAAATTGAAAAAAAAAAACATTTATAAATTAAAGAGAACTTTACTAACACTAGATAAAATAATATTGTACATTCCTTATCACAAATAAAAAATAAAATCTATTCTGATTTTTATTTGAACTTTTTTTCTTCCTACATTCATAACCACCCCACTTTTCCATCCCTTCAACAAGAAGATTGTATAGTATAAATTCTAATAAATTCATTTTTAACAAACAGAAAATTCCGTTATTATTTTTTCAAATTTTTTTTTGTTTTTATTGTTTTTGTTATTTTGTTAAAATTCTTTTCACTTTGTTTTTAGGTAAATGCTGTACAAACTGGAGCTAGCATGTATCAAGCAATGAGTTTAGCAATAACTTGTTTATCTGAAATGTGGGATTGTATACCGGATGGCCTATATAAAATATGTATGCTATTGTCAGAGATTATACCTGTTGCAACTAAATGTTTAGGTGAAATATATATATATATATATTTTTTTTATTATCCTTTGGAAAATTTATAATTTTAAAAATGCTACTTTTTACAGAATTACTGTATACATATAAAATTTAATTTTATGAATTATTAAATTTGTAATAATAAAAATTGAAAAGTTTTAAAAAAATATTTTATATTCCAGACAGAGTATAGAGTACAGGTGTAGAGGGTAGAGGTATACTGTGTAAAAAAGTTGAACACAAAAAAAAATAAAAATACTTATCAGTTTATAAAATTTATAAAAGGATATTGAATTTATGATGTTTAAGGATAATACAGTACTAACGATTACATCAGAGATATCAACTTATTGTATAGTAGATATTAAATTTATGATTTTTTTTTTAAAATTTGATTGTATACTATTTTTAAAGTTATGTCTGGATAACTTTTTTGTATTGTGAGTGAAGTTATGTTTGCGAGAATAAAATAGAGAGAGAGAGAGTAAATAAAATGAGCCACAGTGGATGAGTGATATTGTAAGTGT
Organism: Argyra leucocephala; assembly: GCA_963942445.1. Classification (NCBI taxonomy): domain Eukaryota; kingdom Metazoa; phylum Arthropoda; class Insecta; order Diptera; family Dolichopodidae; genus Argyra; species Argyra leucocephala. The sequence continues at coordinate 30,877,950 of OZ012679.1, read as the reverse complement.
TAAGTAAGGAAATGCAAGTAAATTGCACTGACTACCATCCGGTGGTCAACCATCCATGATGCCAACATTATACTCCATTGTATTTCTTGACCCCCATTTGATTGTTGCTATTGTCTATTGGGAGCTGCAGGATGCTAGGACGCTTAAGGCGACTTACATCACTTGCAGCCAACAAGTCTGTTTGGATGTGCAGCCAATCTTATCTGGTATTTTCTGTTTATGCTTCTAATCTCCTCCGTAATGGTTCTCATCTGCAAATCACGTTGTATAAAAACTTTATTGACAAAGCAAGCTGCGCCAACTATCAATCTTAATAGTTTTGATGGGAAACGCTATAATATTGCAATATTTGAATTGCTGGCTACTCTCCACAGTTGGATTCCGTAGGTCCATATCGGTTTCAAAATAGCTTTGTAAATAAGCAATTTGTTTTCCAGTGACAACGGCGAGTTACGGCCAATCATCCAATGCAATTTGCTTAGCTTCAAGCCCAGTTGCTTACTTTTTTTATGGATATGAATTTTGAATGTGAGTTTCCTATCCAAGTGCATGCACAAATACTTTACAACCTCTTTTCGAGGTACTACTTCGTTATTAAGTACAAGTGTTATCAGCGAAAGTGGCGATGGCTGCTTCATTTGTTGTTGGTAAGTCTGCAGTGTAAATGAAATGAAAAACAGGACCTAAGCCTGTCCTGATACTTATATATGCACCTTGATACTTCACCAAAAAATGCCTTTCGATAAGATATAACCGCAACAATAAATAATAGGTCTGTGGTAAAAGTTTTTTAAGTTTGCAATTTTTTTTAAACTTGCAAGCAAGCCTTCATGCCAACCTTTATCAAATGCTTGACCAATATCTAGAAGTATCGCTGAACAGTACTTTTTTTCTTCTAGGCTTAACTCGATCACATCTACTATTCTATGTTTTTGCTCGATAGTTATAAGGAAATCAAGATTAAGGTGGCTGCTCCGTAAAGTACAATTTGATATTCAGAAGACAGGTGTAAATAATTGCAAAAGATATGCAAAATCTTGACGCAAAACAAAGATCTCGACGAGTTGTAGTACCGTGTAAAAGGAGAGAGAGAGTAAAAGAAAGAGAGAGAGAAATAAAGCGAGTAAATAAAGCTGGAATTTCTATCGGTTGACTTGATTCTTTTGATAACAGCTTATATGTAGTAGAAAACCGAACATCTTCAATTATTTTTTTAAGACGGTCTTATATATTACAGCACTCCTTACTTAACTACATACATTTTTTTTAGTGTCAGAAGAGATAACAAAAAATAGATAAATTCATGTTTAAAAATTATATTAAAAATTTTTTACCCACAAAGAATCTCTAACCTGAAGGAGTGGATCAATACATGCATATTTCGTTCAATATAAATGTATTATTACAATTTCATAAATGAATACATCGCAAAATATAACACGTAAAACGTAGTAAAACTTGAAGTATCGTATTTAATACTTTTTTTTAAATTTTTTTATTTTAAGGTTAAATCTTGTTTTTATATTTAAATAATATTATAACTACTTTTAAAATCTGCTCCCCTATATTTTATTCTAACCACAATAGATCGTGCGGTTTTAGCCTTTTCAGCCTTTTTATGTCTTAAGATCTACCTAATAGGTCTTAAGGTTGCTACGTTGAGTCAATCAATTTTCTTGTTTAATGGCATAGTCCCTAATTACGTCACCAATTTTTTTTTGTATTTTTAGATCTCTGTGAATATCTTCGTTTGAATCATAGCGATATGCATTCGTGATAGTTCTAAGAAATTGATTTTGCGCTGCGCTGTATAATTAATAAATCAGATGCTTTTGTGCATCTCCACAGTTGAATACCGAAAGTTCATATAGGTTTGAGAACACTTTTATATATTTATGTATTTGCAGTTTGGAGTATAATCTGAGTTTAGACTGTGTCTTTATTAGCCAGAACATTGCCAAACATGATGTTTCCAATTAAGACGCAAGTCAAGGTGTAATCCAAGATATTTTACTGTTTCCGCTTGTGATACCTGAATATAATATATACAATGCTGTGGTGCTTTTCGTTTTAATTCGTAAGTAATGTGAACCGATTTTTACTCGTTCAGATTAGTTTTCCAGTTTTGGGTTCATTTGCTTACTTTATCCAGTTCTTTCTGAAGTTTTTCTGTTGCTCTGTCTTTTCGAATCGCTTATAGTCATTATAGCAAATACTACAAATTCGACCTGATGTGTTATCGGAATGCCGGCTGTATATAAAAAATATATGGTTGGTCCTTGTAACCCCTTGGAACCCCTGCTAGTATTGGGTATAAATTGGATCTTGCTTCTCCATGTGCTACTCTAAATTTCCTATTAGAAGACCCCATGATCTTGCAAATACTTCGTGGTAAGATTTTACGCATTTCATTTATGAGATATTCATGCCATACTCTATCGATTTCTTGTGAAGCATCAAGAAATACTGTCGTACAAAATTCATAATGGCCTGTCTAGAAATGAGAAAACTTACGAATAATAATAGCCAGATCATCGGCGGGCAACATTTATGGACCGGAACTGACAGTTGGTATATCTATTGGTAATATCAAACTATTGATAGAAAACACCCTGAAGAGGGAATGAACATTCTATAGGAGCGTATTGAAGGGCACAAAGTCTCAGAAATATATGTACCAAGAACAAAAAGCACAATAACCAACTTCCAGCTAACTCTTAATAGAACAGAGTGCAGGTAGATAGTGAGCATACTTACTGGTCATAGCCACATGAATAAGCTCATGCCTAGACTAGAACTAACTGACGACCCAACCTGTAGACACTGTCTGAAAGACGAAGAAATCCTAAACATGTTGTAGGAGAGTGCCTAGCTCTTCCAAAGCTGAGAATCAGGCTGTTGGAAACGCATTACAAAACCCCTGAAATATATCAAAAGGGTCTACTAAGTTGAGGGGTGGAGGAGGGTATCATAAAGGGTTAAAAACCTACATGCCACTCCTGACATATTAGGGTCTACTCCGTATGGGAAAAAAGCACCTTTTACAAAATAAAATTTTTGGATTTGAAATGCTAACATAATTTAAGTGATTTGAAAAAATAAAAAACTATGGTAAAGTACCGTTACTAGATCTTTAAACTCTTATTTAAGCTTTAAAATTGATTTAACACGAAACATAAATTTCAGACATAAACGGTTATGACTTGTTGCAACAGATATACATATATTTAATTCTTACTACCAGACTGCATGAAATCTTAATTTACAAAACATAATTTAAAGTAAACTAAGTAAATTATTTAAATCTCTTTTATGTAAAAAAAAAAACAAAACACCCAGAAGTTAACAATTACAAAGTCAGCTGTATTGCACCACAAATGCAGGTGCTTTAATTAAATAAATTTTTATACGACAAAAAAAAAAACAGATTTATTCAAAAAAAAATGTGTTCATGTTCCATTTTATAAAACAAAGGTTATATCAAAAACTAACATACACCTCATAGTATTTAAAATTTATATTATTAAAGAAAAGCTAAATTAAAGCGCTCTTGTATTAATTTTCCAACGATATTTTATAGAAAAAATAAAACTATAAAACACAAAAAACTGAAAAACAAAATTTCTTTTTTTTTACTCAAATAAAGGAAAAATAAATCGTCTTATAATTAGGATTCTACATAAAACAAAATAGAAATGAAAAACAGTTTTTTTATTTATTTATTTAGATTCTCTCAACTAGATTATCACATCCTTAAAGAAGTGTAAAATAATTTATTTTTCTTTTATTTTCTTTTTCTTAGGTGATTCTGTTCTTATTCAAATTCTATTCACTGCTCTCTATACAAAACTTTTTGAAATGGCCTTGAATGAAGAAAAGAACTCTATTGAAGGTACATATATATATTGTTGTGATGATGAGTGAAATAGAAAATAAATAATGAAGAAATAAAAAATAAAAAAAAAAACAAAAAATAATAAGAAAAATTAAATTTAAATACACTCTTAATTACATCTTAATAGTCTCCTAACAATCTAGTATATTATAATCTTATCACATCTCATTTAAATACACTTTAGAAAATAATATGTCTAAAAAAAAACTATTTTTTTTTGCTTTTTTAATTCAAAACCAAAATAATAATTAAAAAAAAAAAATGGAAAAAAAAACTTAGGAGAAACTGTCATCCCAGAACAAAATCCATCAAAAGCATCTATATGCCATTCATTATGTGAAGCCATATGCTCTTTAGATGAAGACAATAAGCATACAGAACAATTGAAATTATTTTTGAAACAAGTTAAGGATAGCAAAAATATTAAATTTACAATATTAAATAGAGCATCATTAGGTGGTGGTATTGGTATTGAAGATCAAACTGGTCTAAGTGGTGTTAGTACAGTTAAAATTGAAGATTTAAATGGTATTGATGATGATGATGATAATGATGATGATGATGATAGAGTACAAGATTCATTAAGCAGTTCTTGTATAGATGAATTTGATGTTGAAAGTGCTGAATATACACCAGAATTACTTGTTAGTGATATTATAACATCAAGTACTGGCAAACAATGTTTAAAGGTAAATTTAAATAGGACTAAAAATAATGATAATCATAACAATAATCATAACAATAATAATAATAATAAGAGCAATAATTAAAATAATAACAATAATGGAGATTTTAAATTTATTTTAATGAAATATTAGTGGGTATATAAAGATGTCTCATTAAAATTATACACTCATTATGGTTTTAAATTAAATTGTAAAGAAATATTCTAAAAATGAAATAACTTTAGGGATCTTTACAAAAAAAATTTTTTTTATTCCTGCCTCACTCTCATAAGACTTCAACAAAGATCTTCCATCTGACTTTGTTCTGCACTAGGTGTTTGATTTCACTCCATGTTCTATTGCTATTCTTTATTTTTTATGGACTGATCTGCGCGTAGCTCTTTCTCATTAAACCTGCGGATTCCAATCCAATTCCTGCTTCCTTCTAAGGGTGTGTCCTAATCATCTACATTTTTTCTGCTCTATTTGTGTGCTTATTGGTTTTTGTTTGGCCATTTCCCAGACTTCATTGTCTCTAATTGTTCTAGACCATGAATCTTTTACATATTATGAGCAGACATTTATCAGCGAAGATCTGCATTTTCGTTATATAGTTATGGTTTTTCAGCCATGTCACGCCACCAAACAATAGAATTGATTTCACGCAGGCACCCCTGGCGATACCTGAAGTTGTTTCCACACAACTTACAGTCTTCCGAAACTCATTCTGGCTAATTTTAATCAATTTTCCATGTCTTCCTTAGTGCCTCCACTTGTAGTAATTTTACTACCGAGGTAACAGAATTCGGTGCCACCTTCAATTAGTGGCACTATTTCTTGCGTTAATTTTGGACATTTTGTTTTGTTGGGGATGATTTTGAATCAACCTCTAACACATTTTTTCCAAACTTGTTATTTTTCCTGCATGCCATTGTATGTAGATGCGAGAAAGGTAGTATCATAATTCTAAATCTTCTAGTCTTCTTATGAGGGTTCATTTTATGCTTCTGGCTGTGGTTGTTGCTTTCTTAATAACCTTAATAAACACTGTGTTGAACAGTTGATAGTGGGCAGTCTTGTTTAACTCTTGTTCTAAGTTTTATTGTGTTACTCATGTAGTCATTGGAGGGATTGTTTTTTCTACAAAGAAAATTAATATTCTAACCAGCTAGAATCTATTGATTTACATATATAGAGCTAATTAGAACTTTGAATCGTTCAGATGACACAATTAGGCCAGAATCAGAAATGCTCTTACAACCTACTATCATTAAAGAGACCGAATATTATCATAGTGGTAGAAGTTATAACGTTGTGTTAATTGCCTTACTTATCAGGCATATAAGACTTGGACTGTCTTTAAATAATTTTATGTTGTATGAAATGTGGGAGTTCATTTGGTTCATCATCCAAATGTACATTGGTACATCTTGGTTCATTTAACAAACATTTGTTCAAGATTGTCAAATCGAACACAGACAGATGGAGATTCTGTTTAGAAGAAGAGAAGTCCTTCTCTCTTATTCTTATTGTTTGCGACGCCATATCGCGTAAAAGACATAAATATTTGCAGTACAACACATCGTCTAATTGAACATGAAATTGACATCAAAATAATAATAGTGTTCATCAAGAACATAGACCTGGAATTCTGGTAAAGGAAGTACAATAAATCTGTAGAGGTAGCGACTACATGAACCTCTCCATAAAAAAAAAATATATATATATATACAACAGGTAGGATTTGACCTCTTTATCACCGCAGACACAAATGGGCTTTTACCTGTATTAATGCAATTAAGCATATTAAAAATCCTTAGGGATGCCTGATTTAATGATTATACCCGAAATATTCTTCAAGAGTATGCAGGGTAGCTGACATTATTCCCAGAAGCTGTTCCCAAATGACAACATCTGCTACAAAGCGAATATTCAATAGATTCTTCCTGTACTTCAAATTTTTGGCACATTTTTAATCTAAAAAACTGTCCCCTAGAGAATTTTAAGCTTTACTTTATTATTATTCTTTCTAATTATAATTCTTTATTCTTTGCTGTCCAGTGTCATCACATTTTTTTATTACATTATCATCTGCAAAAATGCATCTTAGAATAAAAATCAAACATTAATACATAGACAGAGTTACACACAAACACAACTATATTATATACATTGTGTTTATGGAGCTTAACCCAAGATGAGAATATACATAGAGAGAGAGAGCTACACATAATTCTACCACCAATATATTATATTAAAAATAGTGTTCTAGAAATTTATATGTAAATAGTGTTAGCTTTATTCTTTAAATCACCCTGTTACATTAAAAGAAATATCCATTTTCAAACTTTTCCAATTTAAACAGAATAATTTCGAATCACTTTTTTTTTCTTATCCTAGATTTTTAATTTTAATATTTAATTTTTTTCTATTTCTATTTTTTTAATTACATAATTATGTAAACAATAATCAAAAACAACTACAGACGTGCTTTAATTATTTAAAAAATAATAAAGAATGGATATTACAACAACTTGGTGTTAGTACAGTTGAACAAAATGAATTTGAAGTGTTGCCAGGACAAAAAATTGAAGAAGAACAACAACCATTGTTAAAAACTATGTTTTTTATTGGATGTACACCATTTGATCAAGTAATTAATATTTAATTAATATAACAATTATATGTATTTAAATAATAAAATTTATTAAATATACAGGGTGGAATGAGAACATCGAATTAAAATAATTTGACATAATTAATATTATAAAATATTGATCAGGTTTATTGTTAGAGCTAATTTGCAATATATCATCAATCTATTGGAGTTAGTAAGACATAATCCCTGTTAGTAATTTTTATTAGTAAATTAAATTAATAATATGGTATTAGGAGAGAAATCAATAATATGATGAGTAGTGTTATGTATTAATATTCTACTTAAACGGGGTAATTTTGAATTCCCATAGATTAGTAATAAAAGTTTTTAAAAATGACGACAAACAAATAAAAAGCAAAAACAGAGAATATTCTTGGTTTCACATAGATTGTAGTAATTCAAGTTTACTTAATAGGAACGATTAAATATAAAAGTCATAGTGTTACTAATAGTTATTTAAATTATTTCAATATTAATGAACTAAGCTATTAGAAATATATACAAAAAAATAGTTAATTATACAAAATATACAAAATTGTTATTTATTTATTTATTTCAAAAACAATGTCTAAAGAGAGTTATCTCATTACAGACTATATAAGTTTACATTTTGGTTTTTAATATAACAACATGATAATTAAAATTATAAAAATATAGTTAAAAAGAATATATAATGAAAAATTAAAATTATAAAACCATAAAAATAAAAAATAAAAATTTAAAAATGAATGTATTTGTCCGAACCATGCGTACATCAGGTAGGTCCTACGGAATTTATTTCTGAAAGTTATAACATTCATTTGACTGTCAAAAAATTTCGAATTAAGAATTACTTCTTGAAGCATTATTATAAATATTTAGCTTAAATCTGTCAATTTAAGTAAAGTTAAATTTGAAATAGTGTTTATGGAAGATTATAACAGTCTGATCATTATAAGAATTACTAAATAAGTGTTTGATCCATCAAACACAACTGGGACTTATCAGTGAAGCATTATAGTGTTAAACTAGAAGATAATTTTTTATTTTGAACTCTGATTGATTCTATAATTTATATCAAAATGTTATAAAAACACCTGTGAGTTATAAGAATTAGTTAAAAAAAATTAACGTAAGACCTATAATTAACTTGTTTTGTTCAAACAAAATTGTTTTTTTTTTGATAGATTGAGACAAGCATATTGAGATTTTAGGGATTGATGTATTACGAAAAATAATTTGATGAAAGAAATATATTTCTGTTATTATACCGCTATCTAACAACAACTTTGAGTCGATTAGTTGTAAATCACGGTTGGAATTAGGTTAAAGTCATAGTAGATCATTTCACAAAAATATTTATCAATTCTTTAATTTTTTGTTATATATGCGATTCTAAATGATATTTTATTGATAAAAAGTTGAATTGAGGCCCTCTCATTACCAATTAAAGATATGCTAACAAAAAAAACCCCCAAAATCAAAATTTCGTATTATAAGAATCCAGCTAATTCAAATATCTTCCCTTGTTTGTTTTTATTTTGGAAAAAAAAATTTATACCTATCTGAGCTAACAAAGCAGTTTTCGGTATTCCAACAAAGAAATTTTCATCAGGCGGAATTTTGATGTGTTATGATTTTTTTTGTCACGAACAGAACGGGATTAGTAAGAGTACATTAAGTGTCAATTAATAACAATGCAGACGACATGGGAATCTTTTTGGATCATGGAATACGAAGTCTTTATATAGTGAGCTTTTAATAAAGCTGGATTTTGATTCGTGTGTTGTTTTTTGTTTGTGTTTGGTATATACCCCACTTAATAATTTCATTATTTTCATTATTGTTAATTTCTTTAGGTTAAGGTTTAATTTAATTTAAGAATTGTTATGAATTTGCAACACATTATACTTTATATACTCCTATAGAGACTTACCGTCTCATGTATATGTACGAAATAAAATGAATAAATAAATAAAAAAAAATAATGATCAGATGGTAGAATAAAATGTGTAAGACTAAAAGGAATATCAATTAATAATGATATGCCATCACAAAACAAATTCAAAACAAATAATTCAAACAAATTTTCACAATTCGTTATGGTTATGGTTATGAGCATCGAATATAGCTAAAAACTAAACGATAAAAATATTAAATACTGTGACTACTTGTAAGAGGTATGTACTGACTGTAATTATTACATGAATACTTAATTTTGGTTGTACATGGACAAGAAACAATAAGACTAACATATTTGGCGTATCATAAGCAATGAGAGATTTCAAAACTGATAAAAATTTGAATTCAGTTTATAAAAATTAAAAATGTTGTTTGCACAGATCAAAGCTTGAAACTCAGAACTGTAATTCCAGAATCTTATCTGTTTTCAACACCTTTATAAGGTAATAAAATTTAAATACTTTCGGAAACTTAATTAAACAAATTTTAAAATTTCTTAAACTTGATGTTATCGAAAAATAATAAAAATCATGTTAGACGCAGAATGAAACAAATGAAAATATGTAATTGCTAATAATAAAAAAAGCGATATTATAAACATTATTAAATCCTTGTAAATTTCAAACACTATAATCTGACAATCATATAATTCGAACCGAGGACCAGGTTGAAAAAGAATGACGCTATTAACGAATTTATACCGGTGTTATAATAAGAGTAAAAAATCATTGTTTTAATATTGTAAACAAAATCAAAGTAGCGATGATGGTAGCTAAAATCGAAATGGAGAAGGCATATGCGAAGAAGTAAAAACAAAGGTTAATATTTTAGTAAAATGGAATATTAAAGTATATCAAATTCATTAATTGAGGCCAAAATCCAGTTTTGGATCCAACTTTTCAATGTCATTGCAATTTAAAATCGAATCCATTCGAAAATAATTTCTTTTATTTGCCAGAGTTTTAGAATTAATAATGGAGTTAAACATACAAAAAACACTAAATATTTTGTTAATAAAGCACACGTAGAATATGAACCAATTAACTTATGGTATAAATGAAACCAATTGACGTTTTTAACCTTTTATTTCGAGCCACACATTCAAAATCAACTGCATCAGTTATATATATATAGACAAACATTGTAGCTAGGTAATAGAAAAAAATATTCAAGAGATCCATCATATATAGTAGATCATCTTCCTCTCTCATATAAATATTGTTTTGTTTCGATCTACCAATAACTACTGGTACTGTGATTCATCGTAAATCGCTCTCGAACAATTTACAATTTTTTTTTACTACTTTAAGCGCTATGATTCGATGTTCTTAGTCCACCATGTAAAAATAAATAAATACAGGGCTTGATTGAAAACCATAAATGAATTCGAAGTCCTATAAAATAAAATAATAAAAAAAAAAAATATATAAAAAAAATTATTTCACTAAAGTTAAATTTTTAAACACCACAAATCCAATTTTATTAGTTATAAATGCGAAAATCTTAGGCTTAGACAACCTAAATTCATTACTAAAGTTTGAGCAAATCTTTTCACAATTTATAAATAAATCGAAATTTATTTTATTTTCATTTTTATATATATTTTTTTTTATTTTAATTAATTAATTAAAAATACAAAAATTATTTATATATAGCTTCTAACTGGTGGATTAAAAATTGATTATCCTTTTTGGCTTTCAATGCCGATGTCATTAACACCAGAACGTGCTTGGATTCAAATATCACATAGATGTGAATTTCAAGAGAATTCAAAATTACTATTATCTGATGCAGCAATGGTTGCTAGTATAACATCACATTTAAAAATATAATTATTTTTCTTGTTTTTTTTTTATTCTTAATAAAAGGATAATTTTATTTTTTTTTTTAAATAAAATTTACATTTAAATCGAAATAAAACAAAAAAATGTTTTTTATTCATTTTTTTATAGCTAAAAACGAAGGTACTGAACACTTAATTTTTTTTTTTTCTTATTTCTGGAGTAAAGGTACTTACACTAAATTAAAAGTAAGTTTTTTTTTTTGTTTTTAGAATTATCTGTTTTAAAATATCATTCGTGCAGTGCAAAGAGAAGATATTCAAATTTTCAAAAGAAAAGTAAAAGTAAAAATATTGATTTTAAGGATTTTATAATCCTTTTTCTAGATTTATATGTTTAAAGTAACCGTAATAAATTTAGTTTTATTTTTTTTTTTGTCTTAGACACTGGTTTGGTTTCAATATTCACAGAATCGTAAGTATGTGAAAAATTTCTTTGAAATATAAAAACATAATAAATTCTTATAAAACCACATCCTTCCAATTTGTATATTATACAAATAAAATATAATTGCTACATAGAAAAAGAGGTAGATGTCTGACAGTATGGTTGAGAAGCATATAGATGATGATGGTGATGATGGAGATAGAAATAAAATCTAGAGCAAAAAATAACTTTCAACGGAAGCAACTGATGCTTAAAAGAATAAGGAAAGTAGACCCTTCATAATGTGAAAAGGCAAGTGGAAAAGAAGAGAGAGAGATGTCTTTTATTTTGTTGTTGTTGTTGTTTTATTAAATACCATTTTCACCTTTTAAAATCTTTGAAAAACACCTTGAAATTTTTTTAAATATCCTTTAAAAATATATTTCAAATACTTTGAATTGAAATATAAAAGAAAATGAAAATGTATCCTTTTTAAATTTAAAATATCCTTTATTTCTCAATAAAATAAAGATGAAAACTAATTTTTGTTTTTTTTTTCTAAAAAGGATCAAGTATAAAGTTCTTATGTATCCTGTAATTTTGCATATAGCATAAAATATCTATTTACTATAATAATTAAAATACTCGTATGCATGTGTACGAGTCCAGTAAACTATGTATTTGGATATTAAGGTTTTTTATTCTTTAATTTTTTTGAAAGTGTAGATTTTACTATTTTTTTGTTTTATTTTTATGTTCTTAGCCAGTAACTTAGGTAGAATTAATTTTTCGTGCATTAAGACGATGCTGAATGTTTTACTAATATCTGATGTTAATCGAATATTTATAATTTACCTTTTTTTTGGTTTATTATATAAAATTTTTAAAGTAAAACAAATTTGTTGTTTAAAGATTTTATAATAAAATTTAGAAATTTCAATAAAATAGAAAAATAATTATAGATTAAATCGTTTTTGTTTTTAAAATTCATTTATTTATTATACCATGTTACATATTACATACCTTAGTACATTATCATAAATTAAATTAAAAAATTTGCAAAACAGTAATGGTAAAATTAGATAAATGTAAAGATCATTCTGATATTCTTGAGAATATGTGATGAATGAAATAACAAGAGTAGAAATAATTAAATTATATAATTAAACAATATTAGGTTGATAATTCAGAGCTAAAAGTAATACAATTACAGGAATACAAAACTAAAAATAAAAAATTCAGTATCTATATATAATTCTTCGACGGTGTCAGCATGTACCTTTACAATTTTTTGTTTTAAAGAGAAATATTGTTTCTGTTTCATGTATACATTTTGTTTTTAACATAAATGAAGAAGAGAATTTGCAAACAAATTGGAAGACATATTTTTCTTTCTTTCTTACACCGTATTAAGAATGCCTTTAATATAGGAGAAAAAAAATCAAACTTTACTCAAATTGATTTAAATGAAACGGAATATACTGTACACATTTTTTGTTATTTTCTTTTGTTGTTTTTCTTCTTAAAACATCATGATAGGAAAGAATATTCATTAATAAGAAGATATACACTGGGTGAGGAATCAAGATATTTTTACTACTCCTTTTACAAAAAAAACTCATTAGTTAAAGAAGCGAAGAACTATTATTTTCGTTATGTAATCAGTTGTGAGAAAGAAAGAGTGCGAAAAAAATCAATTGAAAAACCACTTAATTTTTGCAATGTAATTTTAAATAGCCCACGGGAGAAGAGATTTTTCATGTGTATGGTCGTCTGAAGCTTTGTGTTCGAAATTTTTTAAAAATTAACGTATTAAATTTATTAGGGTATGAGAGTAAGGAAATTTTGAATGATTGATTTTTTACAGGTACCTACATAACATAATATTGGTTCCAAAAACATGTTATTTCTTAAACATAGAAGAAAGAAGTAAACATTTTTTTTTATTTCAGATTATAATTGATGTATTTTCAATATATAAATTTTTCAGGTATTGAGCCAGGTAGTTAAAAAGAATACCAAGAACCAATAACTTTTTTTTATGAATGACTCGATGCATTTTTATTTCCTTCAAAATTAAACTTTGCCATTTCATAATCAATGATAATTTATTAATTTTTAATAATATTAGAATTTATAAATAGGAAGGAAATTTGAATAAATAATGTTTTTTATTGATATGCATTTTTAAGTGTAACGCATACATCCTTAATTATTGATAACTAAGAATAAATACAACAATATTTCTTTGAGACAAAAAAAGTCGTTCGATAATTTTTTCCCATTTTGTCTTTTGAATTTTTATCTCTCTCTCACAAATGAAATTCTTATTACTATCTATTTCTTACAATTTTGGAAATCGACTAGAAAAATGGTAACTAAAAATTGACAAATTATAAAATTTAATTCCAGTGCACTTTCTTATTAATGGATATCCTTTGATAGTAGGTGCGTGTGCGGTTTTATATTATATAATAATTTATGTACATAATATTTCCCCTTTTTATTTCAAATTACTGAGAATTGTTTTTCTTAAAGAGAAATTGTTTTTATTTTATGGATACATTCATACATTTCTTTAACACAAACGAAAGAGAAAAGAAAAAATAACAACAAAAAAAAATGTCGAATGAGCACGTAATTCTTTCTGTTTCCTCCTCTTCTAAAACAAAATGGATTAAAAATATTTAGAATAATAATTTCAAAGCTATTGAATACATTCTTATTTACTTGAAAAATATATTTTAAAATAATTTTTTGACTACAGTGATTAGCGTAAGTTATTATGTATTTTTTTATGAAAAATAATGAAAAAAACTTTAATTTAATTTAAGGTTTATTTAGCTCAATTAAAAAACATTGATTTTAAATATAGAGATTTAAAATTATAAACAAATAAAATAAAAAATAAAAAATACAACAAAATTAAAAAAAAAATGCAAAAATACAATTAAGAAAAGTTGAAAAAATCTTATGAATGTAGTTTATTATCTACTAATTGTTATTATCAATACTATTATTTATAACAATCAATAACAACAAAAATAATCAAACACAACAAACATTAAACAAAAAGTTCAACAAATGAAAAGAGTCGAGTGGCCTCGGTAGCCGAGTGGTAAAACACTCGAGTGTAGTAATGTAACGACCGAAGGAGCACGGGTTCAAACCCCGTGAGAACCGAAAAATTTTTCAAATGGTGAAAATTACTGAAAAAAGTAATTTTCAATACAACCACATCGGTTCAAATATAATTTAATAATTAATAAAGATATAATATAACTAATAAAAAAATAATATAAATATGTAATATACAAAAATATATACCAAATAATTAATACAATTTAATAAAAAGGCCCACATTTCGAAAGAGAAAAGGACCTATAAAGTTGGCCTACAGATTTATCTGTAGGATCAACTGTTAAAATAAATAAATAAATAAATAAATGAAAAGAGTCGATTTCGATTTGAAGGAAAAAATTAGTTTCCAGCATTTTGTGTTTCAAAAATGTTTGATGATAATAACATAAATATTCTATTTTTTTCATTAAACAAAGTCGGATGTCAAAATTTGTGGAACAACGTTTACAGGACAGTCAAACTTTCAATAGTACAAACTAAATCTTGATGTCTAAACGTTACCTAATCGTTAGTACCTAATTTTAGCGGTTTTTTATTTGTAAATAAAAAACAATAGCTATATTAAGTTTACTTTATTTCTAATATTTTAGTGTTTATTATTTAAGAAAAAAAAAATAAACAGTATAGATAAATAATAAATGTACCTATGTAATATATGAATATATCCTATATCTATTTATTGATATTTGATATTGTAGTCTTTTGTATTTTAAAATAAAAAAAACAGTAGTTTTTAATTTTTTGGGTTTCCTAATTTATAAACAAAAATAAACAGTGAGACGCCAGTTTCCCGTCCGAGCTGCCTTTGCAATTACCATCAACAAAGCGCAAGGTCAAACTCTCAATAAGGTTGGTATTTTACTTGATGTACCAGGTTTTTCACATGGACAACTATATGTCGGGATTTCGCGCACTACTGGGAACTGTTAGAAATATAGTTTTTAATGAAATATTAGTTGATTAAATATTTTAATCTATATCAATCCAACTACATAGTCTGTCTGCTAATCTACCAATTTAACTAAAGTATTACATATTACTTAAAACATTGTTGATAGGGGAATTTTTGATTTTGATAATTTATAATGCAGTACAACCTAGAATGCTCTAATTTTGATTTTTCACTATATATAACGGTAGCAAAAAGTTACGTAGTAACGGGTATTTAACTAGTTAAAGTAATAAAGTAAAGAAAAACGTAACGCATAAAATTTAAAAATTATAACATAAAATACAAACTTATAGCTACTAAATATCAAAATATACATTAGAAATAATTAAATTTAGTTAAGCATAATTAAACAAGGAAATAAAATAAAATAGGAAAAAAGAGAAAGAATGAAAATTCGAGATAAACGATTACAACAAAATAATAGAAGCCTGAGAAACAAAACTTAAAAGATATCAAAGAATTAGGTTAAGTTAGCAACAACTCAATTTGAGAGTGATCAAGATTCAATAAGTGAGATCTAAGCATTTTGATAAAAGTAATAGAAGTTCTATCCGATCTTAAAGAGAAAGGCAACGTATTGAAAATTTTGGGAGCTAAAAAGTCATAAAAGTGGCGAAAATGTGATGTATATGCTCTAGGAACATTTATTAAAATAGGTTATTGACTTGCAGATTGTAGTAAGAGCTAAATCGATGGGCAAGATAGCCTGATCTAATGAAATAAATTTTTAGTGTTTTGAATCTAGGTAAAATTTTGAAATTTTGAAACTAGGTATAAGTCTATTTTTCCTCATGATCAATCGAATACAATATTTTTGAGCAATGAAGAGGGGGCGAATTTTTTTGAAGTAAGAGCCCCCCCAACAGCTAATTCCATATTGTAATTTAGAGATGAAAAGAGCAAAGCATACCATTTTCATGACTCTCAGGAAACAATAATGGTTTAGATGGAAGACATTTCTTATGACTTTTTTAAAATATTTATGTAAGTGAAAAGTATGCTCAGCCCAGTTTAATTTATAATCAAAAACTAGGCAAGGATACCTGAAAGATGCAACACTATCAATCTTAAAACATGATGCACTACAAGAAGAACTTGAGTCAAAAGTATTGCCATCCAGGCACGGAATCAATGGAAATTTTTTACAGACAGGAGAATGATAATTAACTGTTGAGTTTTCACTGGGATGATTACTTTCACCAAAGTGCACAATCTTTGTTTTACTACTAATAACTAAGCTATGTACATAAAACATTTTCTTATGAGGTCCAGGTCATAATTTATATCACATTAAAGTTCTAAATTATTATTGTTACTGTACATGAATGCAGTGTCGTCAGCAAAGGCCGTAGGTATACCTTTAAAAGATTGCTGAAATAGGGAATTAATGAAAATTAGGAACAAGATTGGACCTAAAACAGAACCCTGAGGAACGCCTAATTTTGAACTCTCAGTATCACCAAAAATGCCATTCAGTTTGACTCTTTGTTTCCTATCACTAAGATAAGACTTAAACAATTTAAATAAAAACTAGCTATTTCCGGCGTAACATTCGCCGGTCTAGCATTAGCATTATAAATGAAATAATTTATTTTATTTGTTTATTTTCTTTATTTTCTTAAAAAAAATCAAAACTCCTAATTGTGTTATGCTAAAAATAAGTAAAACAAAACTTTCACGAAATAAAATCTGATGTCTAAACGCTCCGTAACAAATACTATTAATAGAGACGTACATTTCAACAAAATGTGGCGAACAGAGATGTCGCTGGCAGTATAGATTTGAAATTAAATGCATTTAAACTAAATACATACCCCACCCATATTAAAAACACATTAAAATAGCCATAGATACGTTTTTTGTGTTTTTTTTTATTATCATAATAGCCGTAACTATTTCAAAACTCAAAATAAAAAAACAAAACATTTATTTATAGAATTTATATTTTTATTTCACATCTTTTAAATTTTAGTTTTGACGTTTTGGTATGATTAAATATGACCATTATAGTAAAGGTTATGATTGGTTACGACTTTGTTAAATCATATCGAATCATATAAGCCATTTAACGAAGTATCATATGACATCATATGACGCCTTATGACTATTATAGTTAGGGGTAAAGCCAATAATTATGCTTTTCTCTTATTGTTCAGTTTTTATTGACGTCTTATGACTATTATAGTTAAGGGTAAAGCCAATAATTATGCTTTTTCTCTTATTCTTCAGTTTTTATTGGTATATTGTTATCCCGTTAGGGTCTCTGATGTAGGTAAGGGTAGTCTGTGATTTTTCTTCTTAAAGTTTTTTTAATTTTTATGTGTACTAAATTTGCCGTGTATTGAATTGGAACTTGATAATAATGTCATAACATATTTTGTTTTTCTCGTTCTTAGCAGATCGTAAATTTTGGCTTATGATTCTCCATGTACAATATAATATTTACTCAACGCTACTGCGCATTTGAATTTATACATAAATAAATTTCAATTATTGGAATTTTTGTACATGGTCTGGGTGAGGTAAAAAATATATTTTCTATATTTACTATTTGTAATAATATCGTAATATCGTAATATTTTAACAAAGATATTTTAATTATTTATAAATCGATATACATAATAATAATATTCTGTAAATTCGGTTTTTGTCTTTGCTACTTTGTTTTTTTTTTCAAAAATTAATTCATATAATCAGATAATCAATGCTATTGCTCAATTAGTGAATTGTTTTTAGGTTAATTTTAATTTGTTTTTGGTTTCATTTGGTTTTATAGTTTTGTGGTTTATGTCTTTAAATAAAATTTTTCACACTATCGTAATTCTTAATAGTTCTAATAAAGTTGTCTAATCTTGTTGAAAAAAGCTTCGTGTTGTAAAAGCTTTGTGAAAAGTTTAACAGACGTTTAAGCGTATTAATATATAAGATCCTCTAAATCCGGCATTGTATATTTTTTTCAGCAGTAAGTCATGTTTTACCGTATCAAACGCTTTAGTAATGTCAATAAATAAGCTACTACAAAGATTGGACTTATTTAAACCATTATATATCTCACAACAGAATTTCAAAAGGGCGTCTTCAGTGAATCTTTTTTCCCTGAAGCTAAATTGGACATCACTGAAGAAACTTGTTTTATCAAGGACAAATGGACAAGGAAATGGACGACAATAAAGATATAGGTCTGCAGTTGTTCGGATCAGTTGAAATCCCCTTTTTGAAACTAGGAATAACTTCTGTCATTTTTAAATCATTTGGAAAAATTCCATTGTAGACACTAGAATTAAAAATATAGCATAAAACATCAACAACATTCAAAGAAACATTCTTACGAAGATTACTGGAAAGTGATTGATTTGGCCTAGAGATAGAATTTTTTAGACCCAAAATTAGTCTATGTATTTCCAGAGACGTTATTGGCTCAAAGAAAAAGCTTTGACTCTGGAAAGTTTCTCTAATCAAACCATTGATATCATTTTCGGTGTTAGAAGATAAGTTGTTAGATAAGTTGTTTGATGATAATTGTTCAGATATCGTGACCAAATATTTATTGAAATTTAAAGTTATTTAATATTTTAGGATCATTGACTATGCTAGAATTGATGTTTAAAGAATATGTTATAAATAGAAAGATAATTACAGTATAATAAAGATTTCAAGAAATATAATTTTTTTTCCAACCTTAACCTCAGCTGTCCGGTCTTATAATGTATTTTATAATAATTCAGTGTAAAGAAGTGTATTAAAATTACTTAGACTCATCATAGTGTTTAAATTTATTCACATCTGAATATTTAGGTACAATTTACTACAACATATTTTTTAATTATAAATTAAGCTTTAGGTTAGGTTTAAATTAGCACAAAAATAATTAATTAGAGGTATTGATTTTTTTTTCTTTGCTAATACAAATTAAATTTATTCTAAATATTTAATTCAGGTTAGTCTAAATAATTAAAAAAAGGTGTGAATATTCTAGTAATATAAACTCTTGAAATATAGAATTAAAATATATGAAAATAACATATTATACAAATACATTAATGCAATAAATAAAATAATAATATTATTTACTTCTTAAATTTATGAAATATTAACTCATTAAAATGTGGGAAGTTACCACTGTTTAGTTTTTGGGAAATTATACTCTTATTTCTCGTTATTTGTTTTACCCGAATAGTAAATGCTCCTTGACCGAAAACTCATAAAGAATAGGTCGAAAAATCCATAAAATATTATTGTCTTAATCGGGAATTGAACCTGGGATATTTGCTTGAAATAATTCAGTTCAAAAGATTTTTTACTCTATTTACTGCGTCACCCACCCCAGTATGTGTTTTAATTATTTTATTTATCAATATGTATCAGTATATAACTTTCTTGATACGATTCGTATTAGTATTCTGTTTTTGGACTATAACCACTGAGTTGTTAGTTTTGGGATAAATCTTCTTTAACCTATCCTGATACTATACTCTAATCAACAACCATAAAACGAATATATATTCGTATTTTTTAACTGTTAGATTAAGCGTTGATTATAGATTAAAGATTCTAGCTTAAATAGCAGTCTATGTTTATCAAAAAAATCATTAAATTCTGTGTCCATGTGATTGCATAACGTTATTAAAACAAATATTATTCAATATTATTTACTTAGTTTCTATTCGTACTGTTTCATATTTTGAAACAATCTAGGACTGAATTATTGTTCCGGAAAGATAAATAATAATCGACAACCCAAATGCGATATAAAAAATTATTTGAATTAAAAATATTGATCATGTACATGATACAGATCGAAAATATATATTACTACTAATTAAAAACTCTAATATGTTTTAAATTTGTATTTTGATCGATTTCGGTTCATTTTGATCGATTTCGGTTATTACACCATCATCAGAAGACTACTGGTGGTGGTATAATTACCGAAATCGATTAAAATCTTTATCTAAATCGATTCTAAATTTTCCTTGACTAGGTTTTCTAATTTTTATTATTAAAAATGTTTCATCTTAAGCCTACATACATACTAAATAGCATATATTCGATCAAATATGTTAAAAATATTAATTAATAAAGTTCGTGATAAAAAATTAAAAAATATCGAAGGTTTGTTCTATGGCACATCCTTAGCTACGATATAATTTTCCCAGTTGAAGGTATAAAGCGTTTCATTATGTATAATCCATTATGTATAATTCAAGTGAGCAATCAAACTTCTTATAAAGTTGAGCAATCAAAAGTATAGAGCTCGTATAGAGAGAGATATATACATAATTTGAAGAGTTATTGATTGTTCCAAATAGTGATCTTTCTGTCCTATTATATAGAAGTTTTTTGTAATCATATATGATTGTTTTTTTAATCTATAATGTAAAACAGTTTGTGATCATATCGTAAGGTGTTCCTTATCACACAGGAACTAACTATTTATTTGATTACAACGTATTTATTTTAATTATATTACACAGGAAAATCACCTAAAATTGGCTTGTAGATTTATCTGCAGACCCAATAAATAAATAAATAGTTAAGGAAAAAACGTAATTAAAAATCCATTAAAATAGTAGATACATTTCTTTGAAATATAAAATAATTGAACAAAACAAAAACATCAAATATCCGACTACATAGTAAACATAAGGGCTCGTATTATTATAGTATAAGAGAATTTGTATTTTCAAAACTAAAAATTTTCCATTTCAAAAAACTAAAATGAATTCTACTTATTTTTGAATGAATTTTATTTTTGAATACTTATTATGAGGGCCCCCCATATAATACGAAATTTATCATTTAGGTCAAGTGTCTACTATAAAAATAAAAAAAATAAAAAAAGAATTGAATGTAAGAGAGAGAAAGACAAGGAAGTTATAAAATTTTTTTTTTTATTTTGAATACCCTTTAAATTATCCTGTACTACTGTCTAAATTTATAATATCCCCATGTACATTGACATTTTATTTGTATGCGTATTAAAATGAAATTTATATTCTGTTTTTACCTGAAACCACAAAAATTGACAGATGTATGTATATTAGTAATAAATGTGGTACCTCTACATTACAGGATATATATTTAGATATATATATATATATATATAGATTTAACAAATTATTGCCCATAAAGTTTTCCAAAAATTACACAATTTATGTTTATAAAATTTAACTTTTAATGTGACCAGGCCATAGTTAACATTAATATTATATACTTACATTATGTAAAAATTATATATAATTATTTGAGATCAGTATAGTTTTCCTGGATGAGGGCTATTATAGAATAAAAATCATTCAGACAATCATTTAATTTTTAATGAAATTGTTTTTTGCTTCTCAATATTTTTTTTTTAAACAGATTGTTAGTTAATTTTAGTTTTATGCAAAATATTTCAAAATTATTCTGTAACAGTGGTTCTTAAATATTGAAATAATTTTGTTCATAGAATTACGATCAGAATTAGAGCATTATGTTTTTTACTAGGGGCCCCTGTTGAGTAATTATAATTCAAGTTGAAGTTAAATTTAAAGTTTAAAAAAAAACCGTGATTTACGTACCGACATAAACTTTGCACGATATAGCAGAAATCACTCGTATTTAATAAAAAGTTTTGTGGTTAGTAAGTTTTATTTAGGACACATAAATACACGTTCCTCATATACTGTTTCGTTTCCGATGTATTCCCTATAGTAAGTGGCATTTAGTGGATCAAATTACTAAAAATAAAAAAAATTGTCATTCAAGAGGTATGTATATATATATATATACCTACATAATACATAATTCTAATAAAAACTATATTATTACTACAAATAAGCAAAATTTATAAACAGTTACTTAAAAAGATAAAAATGAAGAATTCAAGTGATTTGTTTTTTTATTGTTTTTATATTTTTTATTTTAGATGAATTTGTTTTTTTGTTTTTTTTTTGGCATATGTACATAGATTCATTTGCAAGTACATATGTAAATTATAATAACTGATTTGTTTGCTTTTGTTTATTATTTTCATAAGATCTCACATATGCATAATTTATTTTCAACTGTGTGCGCATTATTTATATATTATATTAGAAGTTCATTCGAGTAGGAGAATCGAATTAATATGAAAAGGTGTCTACTGCGCAGGTCCCTAAATGCTTGTCAATTATAATTATAGATTTTTTTGATCATAACTACTAAAAGAAGTGCTATTCATCTATAAAAGTTATGAGACAGAAATTGATGTAATTTTTACTCCATCTTAGGTAATGTTTTAACGATGAAGTCGTAGTTGTCTTTTGATTGGTTTGTAAAACTTCTCTGTTTTTCTTCTGTTATTTTCTTTTCGACCAATAGAGTATATAATAGCAATACCATCATTAATACGTTTCCACTACTAATAAATCTGATTGTTCAAGTTTATCGGCCACTACCTGTGTACTTCTTTTCCCATGATAATACCATACCAGAGACAGTATAAGAATAGAGATGTTAACTTTTCAGATTAGAGGTCATTTCAAAATTTATTGGGTAGGTAATTGTTCCTAATGGTTCTCTTGATCTAAATTGGCTTCTGCTTTGTAAGAAAATGTATTTTTGTGTTTTTTAGTTGATCTGGATAGTGTCCAGAATATTATATATAATATTCTTAACTAAGTTAAAGTTTAAAAAAAAAAAATTGTAATTTAATTTAGAACGGACTAAAAAGTATAAAATAATTTTTCGTAGCCCTTTATAGATTTTAGTCTTGTGTTTGAATAACATTGGTGTAATCGATGTACGAGAAAAGAAATAAAATCGTTTAAAACCGATTGCAAATGCAACAAACAAACAAATAAAAAAGAAAACGAGTTATTAAAAATGAGTTCAAATGACATCTACGTTCTTTTGTTTATTTCCATCCAAGCCGAATTCGCCATATATAATTTCTATGAAATATTTTCTTTATGTTACTATGTGATTATGGGTCGATAATCGACATATCCTTTGACAAATACCTATGTCAGCTTCGTCAGGCGATTTGACATTTACATAGTTCTTCTAGGTCCTTATAGTTAGCGCATTAGTATTATATATACAAAAAACTTTAAATAGCATTATTCCAAGACAGTAACACTGTCTGCTATATGGTCGCATCGTTAATAAAAAATAAAATATAAAAGTTTGAATATCACTGAATTTTATCATTATAATATTAATGTAATAATATTTTTTCAAGTTTAGCTCAACTAAAAAGCTATATAGGCATCAAAAAATTTACTTCTTTTTCGTTTTTGTTATTTTTTTTTTCTTTTTTTTTATACAATTCTAGACAGATTTTTTTTTTTTTTGTTAGAAAGTTATTAAAATGAAATTTAGTTTATTTTTTAAGGGCACTCTTTATGTTATTATTCTACTTTTTTTTTTTACTTAAATTATGAAAATAAAAATATATATATTTGTATATATAGATGTAATGTATGTATATTTTTATGAATAATGATAAAGTCTATTAATGTTAAAGTCTATCAAGTTCATCATTAGTGTTGTAATTTTTTGTATCTGAAGTGAATTTATTTGAATGGTTGAGATGAATGCGATCCTTACATATCATTCTATGAATAGAAATAATATTAATTATTTTGCATATATATAATTATAATTTATACTTATTATGCACTATGTATTAATATATAGTATATATATATATATATATATTAAATGTTGAAGTAAAAAAAGGGTCAATGTCCATTTGTTGTTGAAATCTGAAATTTGTATTTTATTTTTGTCCAAAAACATTTTAATTCTAGAAAATTTCGAAATTTATTATAAAATTGATTAAATTTTCTCTTGACCTTAAGTTTGAGTTAGCTCAACAATGCGCGAACTTGAATACAGTCTTTGAAATGTGTCTTTGCAAATGTCGCCGAAAATTTAATAAATCGTGGATGGGTAGAGTTAGCAAGGACTTTAAGTAGAGTAACATAAGTGTTGAAAATTTTAAGTCTCCACTTGATAGCAAGCTTTCGAGATTGTGTTTTATTTTGTTGTTGTTTTTTTTTTATTATAAAAAAATTAAAAATTTTATTTCCTTCTGTTTCTTGACTGGTTTTTATTTAATTTGTATGTTTTTTATTTTCTGGGTATCCAAATATTATTTCCAAACAAATCAAAATTAGGTATACCCAGATGAAAAAATTATATCATCAACACAGCTGCATAAACAAATAATTATGGGAAGGGATGATCTGATTACATTATTTCAACAAAAATGCAAAAAAGAGAGATCAAAAGAATTTTAATTACATAATATGATGACGAAATAATAAAGTCAGTATAGATAAACGTAATAAGTACTAGTAGGCGACATCAACGAAAAACAATACTAGAATTTGCGAAGGGTGAAAAAGAAAAACAGGAGAAAGCGAACTATAAAATATTCTGCAACATATGTAAGAAGATATAAATTGAACAGACAAATAGATGAGCAACGTAAGATTTCAAGAACATTTAAACGAACCGAAAACTGCTAAGAAGAAAAATTAACAATTTTAAATCAACAGTAGCAGAACACATACAGCCATCAAGTACATGACATTAACATAGATTACCTAGAAGTAGTCAATGAAATCGACGACACCAGATAATTAAACGCTTGCGAAAGTCTAAAAATTTTAAAATAATGGACAAGTACACTTCTAAATAGTGAAATGGATAAAGGCTATTTAAATTCATAAGAAAATAAGAATTAGAAAATCTTTATCTCAGGTAGAAAATGAGTAAATTTAATTTTTGTAATTTTATTGCACCTTGCACCTAAAATAATAACAGTTTTTTATTAAATTTAATTACATTCATGCACAAAAGAAATATCGATATTGGTGTAACAAGACTAATACACAATTTAGTAAAATAAAAGGAAATAATACGTTTCTCTGTCGAACACAACCTCATATTGACTTTTTTACAACGGCAAGTCATCATGTCAACGGTAGATCAGTGCAGTTGTTGGTGATCTGTCGAAGATTATAACACCGTTGCTCTCAAGATATTTTGAAAGTTTGTAATTAATTATAATTTTCATATGACTTAGTACACAATCGTAATAATAGCTCTATAGTTCGAGGGATAGATTTTTCATCTATTTTTGGAATACTTTTCCATTGACTGGAATATTAACGTTCCGAAAATGACAACTTGAAGAACTACCAAACCGTTTTTTTTTCAAAATGGCGAAGGCAAGTTTGTTTAACTACCATTATAGGAATTTCATTAGAGCCGGTAGATTTATTTACATTAAATTTCCTCAAGGTTTTTATTATATCTTTCCTTCTAAAGTAGATTGAAATTGAAAGTCAAATAAAAAAAAACCAACGACAGCACATAACTAAACGTTTTCGAAAATCTGAAATATTAAAAAATTTACTTAGTGTTGAAAGTGGTGTTGTAAGAGTAGCAGTACTGTAAGAGTAAGAATAAAAGCTGTTGCAGTAAGTCTGGGTTTAATATCATCACGATTTCATCATCATCAATCACTGGAACAAATGGAAAATTAGTACATAACATTTGATGCACATCAACTAGTTGTGCATCATTTTTTGTTCATTGATGATTTTTTTTGCTTTCATTTTTAAACATAGTCAAAACATTATGTTCGAGACTTTTTACACCGGTTGGTACATTTGGCTAGGTAAAACAAAATTGCACAAAGAAAGAAAGAGGACGATTACAAACGAAGGTGTTAATGTTCGTCTTGAATTTTTGTGTATCATAAGTATATAGATCATGTTTGGGAGACACATAAGATGTAATTAGGTTCCACATTCGTGGTATTCTGGTTATAAATGAATTTACAATGAAACGATATGCTTGCATTTATTACTAGCAACGTTGTAGCTTTTTGTTAATTAAAGCGAATAGATCTACTGAGTTTAAATTGATTGAAAGCTTCTTTTTGGTTTATAAATGCTTCGACTCAGATACTATTACACCACCAAATGCATTTTCCAATTTCACAGTTTGGTTGGCAGAACAAAACCTAGAAAATGTCATCAAATTATACTTCAATTGTTCTTCATAATACAGAGAATTATTTAAAATTACATTTAACAATCATCAGTTGTTTTTGCAATCATCAATCATTTAACAATCATCAGTTGTGCAGTCAGTTGACCGTCAATGTATCATAATTTTCGTTCACAGATTCCGTGGTCAGTAGTGGTAATGAAATTCTTCTTCCAGATACAAATTCTACGATTGGAAATATAACTGGTGATTACGGTACCTGTTGACGAAAATGGAAATTATCACTTAGGGGAAAGTTGCACCTAAAAGGGGGAAAATTTGTGTATCACTGATGATGACAGTAACCAAAATCTTAATAAAAATTAAAATTTTAAAATAGTTTTATTAAAAATTTCATTTATAGCACTTTGCCCATTTTTTGTTTAAAGGTCCAAAAATATACATAAATATTATATACATATTTATTTCTATATAATTTTAATGCCTATGTATAATGAAGGGATAATAAATGAAATTTTTCATTATTGTAAATATTGTTTGCAGATTTCCTTATTATAATTTAAAATTCATTTTTATTTTATGAATTGTGAAAATATTTGTGTACACATAATAAATATATATATATATATATATATATATATATATATATAAATATCTTCCCTATCTTTTTGGAAAGTAAAATTAAAATAGTTTTATGAGGGAAGTAAAAAAAAATTGCATCTAATAAAAATTATTTAATTTAGTAGGGTGTGAAGTTAAATTAAATGAAAAAAAAAGAATTACATTTCTCCAAGACTAGAGGCACGGGATGTTAAACAGGGTATTTATTAAGAGGAAATATTATGTGGAATGAAAAATTTTTTTTTTTCTAAATTTATATATCTAATCTGTATGTATGTATGAATGTGAATGAATATGTATTAATCAATTTACAAGGTATAATACGAGAAGCTAATTCATATTCTAAAAATCACTCAAATTGATGAAAAAGACCTTCGGATAATATTAAATTTGCAATGGGAGCAGATAGCCAATTATCCCGTACACATGATAGCTTCAAGTAATCTTCAAGAAAGCTTCAACATCATTTATAAGCTATTTTCTTGAAATCGGCTTCACTCAAGTCAATCTAAAAAATTTACTTACTTAACTTGAAAATTTCAATCGAATATGCAGCTTGAGAGCTTGAATTGACATTAAATGTCAAAAAATGCATGAAGCTTTGTTAATATTTAGAGTAAATAATAAATAAAAAAAATTAATTTTATATTTTTTATATTTTTTTATACCTTTAAATTTACAAGAAAAATTTACAAATTTTAGGCGAAAAATTTATGCCACCAAAAATATGCATGCCGAACTCAACCTATTTTCAAGCTGGTCAATCGAATACACAACTTGAAATTTCAAGAAGAATTCAAGTCAAGTACTCAAGCTATCATGTATACGTAGTAAATGTTTGAAAAATAAATTGACAAATGACGTAGAAATGAAATGTGGCTTGTGTCAAAATTGCATTATTTTATCATTCTCATTTAATTTTTATTCCGACTTCATGCTTCGTGAATCATTAGAAAAAACAATGAGAGGAGTAAAAGTAAACGATGTTTCAATTAATAACTTATGGTATGCTGATAATAATTTATGGTATGCTGATGATAATTTAGGGTATACTGAGCAAATGATGAGTTATGGAGCAACAAACAAACAAAATATAAAACAAGACTCCGATATCCAATACAATTCTGGTTGCAGATGGAATGAGTTTGGAAAGAGTTGAGAGTTATTGGGAATGTTAATTCAATGAATAATATGCCTTCGAAAGAAAGTTATATCGAAAAGACGGTGGTTACAGAAATGAAAAATGTGCAATGCACTCACGATTTAAGCTTAAAACTTCGAACCAAAGTTCTGGAGTGCTACATCTTCTCCACACTTCTATATGGGGTTGGTAGAAAGAAAGCTGGTGAAAAAGATGCTTTAGAAATATGATGTTACCGAAGAATACTGAAAATAAGTTGTAAAGTAATTGTAAGCATTATCAAATTCATAAAACTTGAATATTTCAAGCACATAGTTTGGCATCCAGAAAATTATGAACTATTTAAAATTATTCTCGAATGCAAAATTGAAAAAAATCGAGGGTTTGGAAAAAGAAGGATATTAATATATGTATTGAAAAATGTGCAATAGTGGTTTAAGAAGCACCAAATAATATGTTTCGAGCTGTAGCAGATTACGTTCAAACTACAAATATGGTAGCTAACGTCCGTAGTGGATAAAATAAAGAGAGAAGAAGGAGATTAACAAATTGACCTAATGAAACATATCTTTATTATAAGTGCACTGGCGTTATATGCTGTATCATTTCATTTTCATAAAGCCACTAAACTATATACTCGGACTATATTTACAGTTGGAGGCGAGTGAGCCATGTAAAACAAATAAAGTATCGACTCCACCCAAGAACATTTCACTGCGATGCTACTAAGATGATTTTACGAAGATTTCAAATTACAATTGGTTGTTTGACAAAGTAGCAACGATCCTATAAGTATAGTTTTTGAGTTATTCATGATTATAATGTGTAAAAGAATTTTCAAACCCTTGACTTTTATCAAAAAGCACCGTTGAACAAAAGTTTTTTTTTTTGTGCGGAAGTCTTTATTTATGATATCCCACCAAAAAACGGTTCGCTAAAATCCCATGTAAAATCCAGTTTTTTTTCATTTTGGAAAAAATGGTTCATATCTGTGGTAACAAGTAAGATTTTCACAATTTTAACGTTAATTTTGATATAAGGGGATTTCAATATGATGGGATTTTAATTGGACGGGTTTTTTTTTCGCCGTGATATCCTCCATTTCCACATCCGTGTATGTCCTCCTCATTTATGATGTTTATAATCCTATGCACTTCCTCAGCTATGAAATGTTCATTCCTAAATCCAAACTGATACGATAGGATAGTCTTATACATGCCATTTATAAGTCTTCATACAATTACTTCTTCTTAAATTCTCCATATTACAGGTACAGATAGCATATTAATAAGATGGTAGGATTGAACCTCTTCTGAAACTTTATCTCGTTTTAGATTCATAAGTATTTTGTGATACTTTCCATTTTATCGAAAAGTATTTAAGGTCTAATATTGCATTAAAATTTTGAGTTGTAGGAACTTAATACATCTAGGTGTGGTTTGATGAATGATATAACAAGTAATTAAGTCATTCTGGTATTTGTTTTAGGATTAATATCTTCTTTAATTACAATTTAATGCAATACTTAATTTTTTTTAAATGAAACAGTGTAAATAACCCAAAGTTATATTGCTTACTCATATTGCTTACCGATATTGCTTTATTGCCTATATTTTAGTTACATTTTTTTACAATACATTGTTATTCAATACTATTTTGTTATTTCAAATATTCAAGGCAAGACTGTTTGTTATATCAGAAGACAGTGCACAAATTAAAAAAAACTAGCTTAAGCTTCAAATGTTGGTCACGATTGTATGCTGTTGAAAACAGTATCGAGGTGTTTAAGTACAAACTATTTTAATTCCTGATGTATTGACGCTCGCTAAATATTGTTTGGCTGACCATGTCTTTTAATTTTTAACCAACTTCACTCTAGACACAGACGTGCTATGTTTTTTATTTTTTAATCTTCCGATGTGCATTAACCATCGAAAAATTTTCAATTAAGAATGTTGCAATATCAAATTTTTAACTCGACGATTTCATTAAATACTCACCACCTACTTTGTACCTACAAATAGTGTCATCACTTCTAGCAATTGAGGATCTTCTTGTACTGTGTAGTAAGGATTCCCCTTTATATAATATAATAGGATATAAAATTATTTTTGTCTTATTTTTGTTTTTTTTTTTAGTCCTCCTCATAAGTTCAAATATTTCATTTAAGAGTATAATGTCCAGAATATAATAATAATTTAATTTTCTTTTATTTTTTGTTTTTGTTTACAAAAGAAAAAGGATAAAAACACAAAACCAGAAAAAAAATGTTCTCAAGGATAATAAAAACATAAAAAGTTGAAATGAGATGTTGATGACAACTTTTTATATTAGTATTTATGCACCTTCCGACTTCATAAAAAAAACAAACAAAAAAAAAAAACAAACAAAATGTCATTTTATATACAACAACAATTTTTATATACTTAGTTATAGTTTTGTATTTATTTTATGTGATGATGGGATGGTCATTGATAACACAAGATAATGGGTTGGATAAGATGCAAAATAATTGTAAACATAAATTTTTTGGGGTTTTCAGTTTTTCTTTCTTTAAAAATAATTTTTTTTTTTTTTTTTATTAAGAATATAAACATTAAGGGGTTAAAGATTGTTGAGTTTTTTTTTTAACATCCTTGAAAATGTTTTTTTTTATGGTTGATTTTTTGTGGTATTAATGACCTGATTATGTTCTTTTGAAAAGAAATCAGTTTTTGTTTTGGAATTTCATGAATCAAGATAGTGATTATAAAGTCAAGTCGACACTAAAAATTATCCAAATAAATTAGTATTGTTTGAATGTAATGTTTTGTATTTTTGGGTTTTATTTTATTTACGCTCAATGAAAGATGTTAAGTTTTGAATGAAACTTGAAATAGAAAAATAGGTTGATAACAGCTGAGAATTTCTGTAAAGAAGAAACTATTTATTTAACGTTTTATTTATGTTCTGTAACCGTATTTGTGAGGCATTGGACGAATTGACTAAACTTTTATTTAAAATTGTGGGGTACTCCAGTATATTTCGATTGCTTAACAGCAATTTCTGTTAACTAGAAAGAATTCGCAATTACTGTTAATTCGAAATGAAATAAGATTTTGGACCTACGTAAATTGTTTATTTGTTTGTATTCTATTATTGGTGACATGATTGTATTATTAAAAAGTTTAATGAAAATATTATGAAGTGCAGTCGTAATTTAACTCTATACAATTGTTATTGTCATATTATGTCCATTCATTCAGCGTCCATATTTACTAAAGAACTCTAGATTCTAAGAACACAGTTTTCCTGGCTAAAGTATATGCTATTGAAGTTTGTGTGTGAGAGAATTTTGAAGTTCAATTCATACATAATTACATCAAAGCTGGTGCAATGGATCTTGAAGATGGAGCAATGTAAAAGTCTGGCGAAAACAAATAAAGTCACAATAATGTGGGTATTCTGGCATTGTACGAAACGAAGCTGCAGAATACCAAACGAGAAATACAATGGTTATTTATTTGGTTCAAGTCAGTTTTGTGGGATTCCATTATACGCAGCCAAAATGCAAATCAAAAATTGTCATGTCATACAAAACAGCTGTCTCATTATAGTTAAGAAGAATTTATACTTAATTTAAGAAGAATTTACAAGAAAACGTAAAATCTATCAGATAGTACAGCATCCATACTATCAATTCATCAAGTCATACATTCTAACTAAACCATATACTATCAATTCATCAATCAACTAACTATCAATTCATACATCATCATGGTAAAGCTAGTAGGCTACAACAAATAAAGACACAATAATGTGGAGGTACCAAGACATTCTGGCATCGTTGAACGTTGCAGAATAAATAACGAGAATCGGTTACGGCTTTCACAGGGCTAAGTTAATTTTATGGGATTTCTCACAGCCGAAATGCAGAACAAAAATTACCATTCCATGCTTAATCAACATTATTGCTTTCATTCATGAGCTAGTAATTCAGTTCTGACACCATTTTTAAACATAATTTCAATTTTAAAACATTTGGCTCCTAGAGTTATTATCTTTTTACCAAAACTATCCCAACTTCGAAATATGTACATCAATTTTTTCTAAACCCATTGGTCTCGTTATTAGATTAGAATGAGCTCGTATAATTCTTAGCTTTTGAGCCAATTTATTTGAAAATAAAATTTTATTTTATTCTGAATCTATAGAAGCGCACAGAACTCAAACCGATGATGAACTGATGAAAAATTGGAATGATGACATTTACGCCCACATATGAAAATGCAATTGTAATACATTTTGTTGACTGCAATTGCAATTCATTGAACATTGAACACATCCAATTACCGCCCGATCTATTATCTCTTTATTCTCTATGATAAGTCTGTATATTTATTTTATGAAAGAGAGTTGGTTTAGATAAGTTAAAATACAATTTCGTGATAAAATTTATTTAAAATGATTAAACCGTGTGTGAGCATGAGTCAACTATAGTATAGTTAATAAAGGTACGTTGTTTTTATTACAGCTTTTATAAGTTTATTATGTTGTGGTAATGTAAAGTGGATTATGTCATAACGTGTAGAATATATTCAGACACTTTAGACCCACTTTGTGTTTAGTTCAAGCATTTTAGAAAATATATTCAGGCCTTTTAGACCCACTTTCTGTTCAGTTAAGGATTTTGAATTTTGAGCACACCTTATTCATTTCAAAGCATTGTGGTAAAAATTCAGAAAAGTGAAATCATTTTGTAAAATCGATAACTTTCAATTTGAGTATAAAACGTTACAAAGTTACAAAAAACATTTGATTTAAAAGCAATATAGTTAGTCAGTATTTTGTAACACAGTCTTTTGTAAAACAGTATTTTGTGTGCATACCTTTGTGATATATTTATTCCGACTCAACCCAATATATAAGATGCAATTCTTATTTTAAATAGTTGCAAAAGTTATTCAAATCTATTTTAAGTAAATCAGTTCTATTAAAAATTAAACAGTTATGTCTGCAAACAAAATTCGAGATATAATTGTTATTTAGTAATTCCAAATCCTAATATTTGTATTTATTAATTAAACAATATTGTTTTCATACCCGTAAAATATTGTTTTGTCAGCTTCTATCTATATTTTGTAATATTCTTCGCTTACTGCGATTTGATTTTGAAAGTCCAAAACCAATTCACAAGTTCTTAACTCTCTACAAATAATATGCCAAAATAACACATTATTCCTACTTTGTTCTGATCATTTGGCAGATTCTGTTTTTCCCAGTCCACTGGCCTAATTACTAGTTTACAAATTTCATGTTCATATCAATTTATATAGACCTACATATTTATTAACAATATTTATTATTGATATATATTGAAATTGAAAAATTATACCATCATACGTTAGATATCCTTAACAAACAACTCAAATGTAAAATTATTTAATTTGCTATATTTTCAGGATTTTTCTCTAATACGAATGGATACCTGTGCATTGTACATACTATGTATGCACATCATGTTTTCAATACATTATTTCTGATTTATTAAATTTATTATACATTGCTCAAAAATTGAGTTTTATACCCAATTTAAAATTTAATTAATTTTTACATAATTTATTACTTTATAAAATAAATTTATTATGTAAAGTTGAATGATCTAAATTGCAAATAAAAATTTTTTTTTTTTTTATTTTCAAATTCGCGTAAAATTAAAAAATAAATTTTAAAATAGAAATTAATAATGTTAAATATTTTTAGATAATTAAAAAAAAAAAAATTATAGATTCAACAAAACTGTAGGGGAGTTACTAATATTTATTGAATTTAAATAATTTATAACAAAATTTTTATGAAAATTTAATTCATATTGACACAAAATTAATTAGAAAAATATACATTTGCCCTCCTATAACTAAACAATATAAATTAGAATAGTAAACAAATAGAGGTAGATGTGTAGGTGATTAAATTTGTTATCAACAATCTGTAAGTGAGTGGTGTCAGAAATTACAACAATTGTCAAAGTGTTGTTCTCGGGTATTTATACCAAATCTTGGTTTGTATTCATCATCATTTGTTGATTAAGATCAGGATGAGCCTTGTTTGCAATTTTCCTCTATTCTGCTCTTTTTTATGTGCTTATATTAATATTTTATAAGCAAAATCTGTAAGGGACTACCCACTAGATTGAAATAAATAAATAAATAATATCAAAAATTCATAAATTATGTTGATTATGTTGATTATGAAAACTTTTTATCCTAACTCTGTAATGGTCAATTACTATACTATAATACTACGATAAAAAGTTGGCCAAGATCAAGATGGCTGAATGAAATCGTGGACAACTGTCAAAATATTTGAGTTAATGAATGGAGGACAGTACTAGAGTAAAACGTGGGTTAAGATCAAGATGGCTGAACAAATTCGTGGAGAACACTGTCGAAAGATTGGAGTTAATGAATGGACGAAAAGGGGGCAAGATCAAGATGGCAGAATGAAATCGTGGAAAACTATCGAAAGATTGAAGTTAATGAATGGAGGACAGTACTAGAACTGTTGAAAGATTGGAGTTAATGAGTGTAAGACAGTACTAAAGCAAAAGGTGGGTTAAGATCAAAATGACTGAACAAATTCGTTGTCCTGTCGAAAAGCTGAAATTAATTAATGAAGGACAGTTGTCCATGATTTCGTCCAGCCATCTTGTATTTGGTCTACTTTTGGCTCAAGTTTTATAATCGATTAGTATTTCACCATTACAGAGTAAGGATAAAAAGTTTTATCTAACAACATAATTAATGAATTTTTGTTAGGCCAATGATAATTATTGTTATTTTATTATATTTTATTTATATATTGTTGTTATTTTATCTGATTACCAAATAATCAAAACGTCACGCTTCGAATACGACTCTGAGCATGGATGTTTAATTAATTTTTTCTTTTAATATTCAATGAGTATATTTGGTATAAAGTTACCTTAGAAATTTCTTTCAATAATTTTTTTATATCTATAATATACACACTAAAAGACAATTTAAAAGACCAATATATTTATTATGTTATTACAACTTGCTGTAGTCAGCGCAATCACTAGATATTTATTTGGTTATTGAAATGCGACTATTGCGCTCATGGTTGTACCTCGAAACTACCTTAATATTTATAGGAGGAAAAATCTTGTACAATATTTCCTTTTTAACTAATAAAAAAAAATATATAATATACAAAAATATGTACCAAATAATTAATATAATTTACTAAAAAGGCCCACATTTCGAAAGGCAATAAAGTATCTGTATGATCAACTGTTAAAATAAATAAATAAATAATATTTCTCTTCTGAAAAATGCTATCTCTTTAAATTAAGATAGGGTGCATGATTCTGCACCATACCTATCAACTGAAACAATTACTGTCCTGTGTAGAGTTATAGTTGTCTTTTTACACAATTTTAGTCACATTTGTTTGACCAATCCAAAGCAGCATTGATTAAGCCTAACAAATTTACTATTAATTTATTAGATGGTCTTATATAGATATGCGGCTCTGCTAATCATATACAACGACTTACAATTTATATACAACATTTTTCATCATCCCAAGTTTTGTGTCGTGCTCACTTATGCTTTTGAATTTTTTCAATTTTAATTGAAAAAATTTTAAACATAAATTTTATTTTTTCTTCACGATAAATCGAATCGATAAATTTTGATACTGAAATACGTCATGCAAAAATTCTTTACCATCACAATGTGCAATAAAATTCGTAATCACCGATTGCATATAATCAAATTAAACTTGTTGTTTAGTAAACTGCTGATGTTCATAAAAATGGTAGGTACCTGATTTTATATGATTTAATTTGTTAAAATCAATTTAATTATTAATAATATTGGATTAGTGACATAATTCAGAAAAACAAAATCCAGAAAGTCAAAATCCAAATAGGATGTAAACTGTAGTACAAATAAGTCATGAGATAAATATATAATCTATAATTATAATAGACAAGCATTTAAGGACCTGCGCAGTAGACATCTTTTCATTTTATCTCTCTTCTCCATAATGAACTCTTAATATATAATAAGTAAGTTGTATATAAAACAATAATGCGCACACAGTTGAACATTTTTAATCATATGGTTTTATTATTCACCAAATACATTATGCGTGAGTTCTTATTAAAATAATAAACAAAAACAAACAAATCAGTTATTATTATTACTTGCAATGAACCTATATGTACATATTATGTCAAATAAAAGCAAAAAAACAAATTAATCTCAAATAAAAAATATAAAAAAACAAAAACAAAAAAAAAATCAGTTGAACTCTTCATATGACTGGTAATTTCAATTTTACATAGTAGAGTTAAAGTAGCTATCTATCTATTATAACTGACATTTTAACTTTATATTATTTTTTCAATTTACCAAAAATATTCTTAATTTATAAATAAACACCGTTTTGGTTAATGAAAATATAGACCCAAATTATACTAATTCTCTTGCAGAATTGTGAGGTTAATCTGTTTCAGAATTACATACATATATAGTACATACATATTTATATACCTACAATTTTCACCAAAATTATTTTTTTTTACTTTTATGAAATTACGTATCTACATAAATCTACTTCATTCATATGTAAATACATAGTATATACTATATAGTATATGTACATTTGGAGTAGAATATACAGCATTGATTACATGTACAATAATAATGCATGTATGGAATTGAAAAATTTTTATTTAAACATTCAAATCAATTTTTTTATTTTTACGTACATATAATGTATATAGGTACCAGGCAATATTTTATTATTTTTGTTTGAATACATAACATTCATAACTAACCTCCAATTTTTATTGTACTATATGTTCATCATCTAGAATTATAATTGACAAGCATTTAAGGACCTGCGCAGTAGACACCTTTTCATTTTATCTCTCTTCTCCTTAATGAACTTTTAATATAATAAATAAGTTGTATATAAAACAATAATGCGCACACAGTTGAAATTTTTTAATCATATGGTTTTATTATTCACTAAATACATTAAGAAATAGGTAGAAACGTAACAAAAAATGAGAAGTAAGGTATTTTTGTTTTTTAACGAAAACATACTAATTTCAAAGCCTTTCATTAAAACATGAGTGTTTTCTGCTTTGTAATGAAAAGTCTATATCAGTCCAATGAAATCCCTGTTCTTTTAAAAATTTGGCTTTAACTTGAATTTTAATTACTCAACAGGGGCCCCTAGTATATATTAATACAGAGTGGGGACACAAATGTTGCTACAACTATCACAGTTATCAGTTAAAGAAATGTTTTGCAAATTTTGTATGAAGATTTGAATTTGTTTTCATATAAAATCCATGTAAAATTCAAATTACAAGCTACTTAAATCTAGAAAATTCAACAGTTCGACTTGAGTTCTGCCACAAGTTGTACCGTTTTGTTTAGGGTAAAATAAGTTTCATAAACTGTTTTTTAATTAATGTCTGATAATTTAATGTAATTGGAAATGTAAACAAGGAAAATTGTCGTATATGGACCAATTAAAATCATTAAAGCAACCACCTTTAATGAGCTTATTTGTAGAATGTGTGGTTGTGTAGTGGGTAACAATAACGCCGATAATGAATAAAGTTTTGATCAGAAGCACAAACATTTCAAATAAATTTTTTTTTTATATAATAACTATTTTTGAGCTAAAACAATAAAAAAAATAAACAGAAATATTCACATTATTGAGTAATAACATTCGTGCCTAACCCAATATTTAATCTGAAGTCATAAAATTATTAATTAAATTCCAAAGTGTGAATTGGTTTATCTCATTTATGTATTTTTAAATTTTTCTAATAATTAAGATAATAATAATAATAATAATAATAAAAATAATAGGCTATAAATATAATTATTTCATAAGTCTGTAAAAATTCTTGTAATAAATAATTCCTGTAAATCTAATAATTTGATCACACATATATTGCTAAGATAAATCAATTTAATTTAATTTAAGAAATTGTAAACAATTTGAAATGTAATATTCTAATTGTAATTAATAAAGAACAAAAAAACAAAAAAAAAAGATCTGTATTCATTACTAAATATATTCCTTGTTTATAATGAGATAAATAATATTTTTACTACGTTTAAATTCAGAAGCGATAAAAGACGGAAAAATCAATACAAAAATAAATCCCACTAAATCAACGACACCCGAAAAAAATCATGTTTTATAAAATGTGTACAGTAAAAAGATGATTAAAAATTAATTTCTATACAGACAGAAAGTGAACATTTACTGACATGCATTGATTTTTAGATATTTTTGTGATTCAACATGTATTAATGCTATGTTCTTTGGGGCTACAGTCGAGCAGTTTTTTTTTGTATTAAAAATTATGTGTACCGATTCCGGGTCTTGATTAGATAGATTTTGAACCGTGAATATAGTCTAACCATTTTGAATAGCCTTTCTTGAATAGTTTTAATGCTATATTCTTTAGGGTTACAGTGTAGCAGTTTTTTGTTTTTTTTGTATTAAAAATCTTGATTAGGCAGATTTTGAACCGTGAATATAGTCTAACCATTCTGAATAATCGTTCTTGTAATAATCTTCATGATATGGAAGAATCAGTGTGTGATATCTGTATCGCTGTACATCTGCAAAATATAGCAGGGGTTTTCTATTATTAATAGGCCAACTGAAAATATTAAGTAAGGTGCAGGCTCCAGCAAATTTACTTGCGGTACTTTCCATGATATTATTAACCTTGTTGTTTAATATTTGTTTTTGGAATTTTACCACAAGCTAATACGACTGCTCGAAGTAGTTAACAAAATGTTTGTTAAAAATATTCGACTAGCTATTTTCAATAATTATAAAAATATTACTCTAAAGGTAAAGAGTAAATTTTTCATAAAAACTAATAAAATTTGTTTGTCATTTTTACCCTGTATATGAGGCCTTCATTCCACACTTTATTGAATGCCTACGTTTTTATTTTTTATTTTTTTGCTAGGGCATTGTGAATATAATTGTCGTATCTTGATTTTGTCACTATCGATTTTAAGAAGATAAATCTGGATTTTGGAAAACTAGATTTTGTTGTGCTTTCATAATTTATAAATACGAGTAATGCATATGTTACTCAATATATTATGACAATCTCAATTAATTCTTTTAATAAATTTAATTTAAAAAAATTTATTTACCTGTAATACTAAAAATATTTTATTAATGTAAATTTTCATTGAATTTTTTGGTTTTGTTGTTATTTTTTTTTTTGTTGATAAAAGGAATTTTAACATTTTTTTTTTTAAATAAATTTCTGTGTTTTAAGAGTGTAAAAATATTATTCACTTATGCATACATACCTAAGTACATATAAAAAATAAAATATAGTTTTTTTTTATTAATGTTTGTATGAATGTAGGTAGCTTCGTCATTAAAATTATAAAATATATTTTTTTTTATGTCGTTACTACCTTAAAACGCTAACTACATCCTATATATACTATTTATTTGATTTTTTTTTTTTATTTTGTTTTAATTTATTTTCTTAGTCCTTTTTTTTTTTTTTTATTTTCAGATAGGTACTCGTACTATCTGAAGTGTTTATAATGTGTTAAAACAACAAGCGAAAAATACGGAAACTTTGTTATGTTACAGGATAATTAAAGGACAAATTTTTATGTCTAACGAATAATATATTGTATAATGGTGTACTCTATACATAGTGAGTGCTGCTATTTCTTAATTTAATTATAAATAAAAACAAACCAAAAAATCTATTCCCGTTGGAATATTTTGTCCAACAATGTTTATTTTTGTTTTTTTTTTTTTATACTACAATATGATATGTAGCAGAGGTTAACTTGGATTTACATATATTATTGTTGGTTATGCTAACAAAAAGAAAAAAAAATGTTTAAATTATTTAATGTTGACGGAAAAAGTGAAAATTTTGAAATTTCAAAACGAGTTGATTTAATAAATTTAAATTTGGAGATTATTATGGAAATGTGTCGCTGCACAGATGGCAGTATTTTCTGTTGCTAGTATAGTATACAATTTGAATTTTAGAATTTTGAGAATAAATTTATTAAATTAATGTATGGGAGCCTAAAATAGACTTATGTTGTAAAATGTAGAGTTCAAATATAATTTGCAGTCAATAGGAGGAGTTCAAGAGTAAATTGCGGTGAATAAGAGAAGAAATTTAAATTCGAAAGTAAAAATGGATTGGGCACATGTTTAGTAAAGACACTACGGTACTG
Organism: Argyra leucocephala; assembly: GCA_963942445.1. NCBI lineage: Eukaryota > Metazoa > Arthropoda > Insecta > Diptera > Dolichopodidae > Argyra > Argyra leucocephala. Next base: position 30,837,455 of record OZ012679.1, on the reverse strand, counting down.
AAATAAGCAGACTTACATAGGCGTAGGACTTAGAATAGAATAGAATAGTTATGTGTAGAATAGTAAAATAGAATCATATACAAGCGAATCCTCTGCTTAATTTGATAGTAGAGAACAGTACCAGTAACTATCTGCAAATTAAACTTCTTTTTCCTACTTCTTTCTTCTTTTATTCTCTCTAACTATTCCTTTTCTTTTCTCTTCCAAAAGCCAACGGTACGAAAGTATAAAGGCTATTCTCACCTAAGTTTTAGCTAATAATATAATAAAAGGACTAAGAAAATAAATTAAAACAAAATAAAAAAAATTGTGTAGTGTGGACATCTTCAGGATGTAGTTAGCGTTTTAAGGTAGTAACGACATAAAAAAAATGTTTTTTTGTAAATATTAAGTAAAATTGTAAGTATAGGAATAATCTGATGAGAAAGTGGACTAATATAATTTTACTTTTTTGCGTAAGAGAATGTTCAGTTATCTATGAAAGATGAACCGCAATAACAAATGTGTTTCAAATCCTATTTACTTTTCAGAAATGTCTTGAAATAATTTCCGCCATACACAGTAATGTTAATTCTCAGTTATTTCATCGTGACAAGATATAAGCATGAAAATTTAAAAAATGTTAAACAATACCGTTTTTTGTATATAACCAACCGTGCGCTAGGATAGGATCCAGTAAACTGGTATGTAAGTAAAAGATGGTAAGTATGTAACTAAGAGTAGCCGCCCTATATGGTGTAGTAGTTAAGTCATCTGACCGACCACTAATCAGAAAGTATCGGGATCGAACCGGCTCAGGTTATGGATAGGACCCAGTAAACTAGAATGTAGGTAGAAGATGGTAAGTATATAGGGAGAAGTAGCCACCCTATATGATTTCATGGTTATGTTATCTGTTCACTAATCAAAAAGTACGGGGATCAAACTGGCTCAGGTCATGAATAGAACCCAGTAAACTAGAATGTAAGTAGTAGATGGTAAGTATGTAAGTAAGAGTATCCGCCTTATATGATTTCGTGTTTATGTCATCTGACCACTAATCAGAAAGTACCGGGATCGAACCGGCTCAGGTCATGGATGTTTTTATAAAAGGTTTTTCAGTTATTCTTTGAAATTAATTTAGAAATATAATTTTGTTATTACTTAAAATAAAATTGAACTATGCTACTATGAAAGTCAAGTTACTCTATAATAGATGTAGTTTTCCATATGTAAATTAGTTGATGTATAAAAAAAATTAAAAAAAAAAAAACGATTATTGTGATTGTGTATGTCAAATATCTGCGTAAAATATATTTACGCTGTCTTAATCCCATAATTGTGAATTAGGAACAAAAATAAGCAATTTTCATTAATGAACTTTGATAGGACTTTTTTGTACAACCTTTTGAGCATAATATGAAATTTAAATTTATTATGGTCAACCAATAAAAATTTATAATTTGGGATTTCATTATTAATTCAAATTAATTGGGAGATTTAAATCAAATATTTGTGATGATGATCCTATAAAAGCAAAAAAAAAAACAGATAAGAAATCAAAAAAATTATAAGAAATAAAAATTATACTGAAAATTTAAAAGTTTTGTTATATGTACACGAATTGGCCTTACGACACTTAACTGACTGAACTGTTGTAAAAACCTTACAATAATATTCAGATATTGACAAAAAATTTAAAATAACATGTTCAGTCTGATAGCCTGTGCTCTGTGGTTCAATAACACATCAATTTCCAAGAATTTAAATATTTCTTAATGGACTGCATTGAACATCTTCAACATAGACTTATATTTAAACACATTTGATATTCATTAAAATACTGATTTAAGAAGGATATTTTATTAAATAAAATTTAATTAAAATATAAAAGATTTCCAAGTAGATAAACCAAAACCGATTCAAAATACAAATAATTAATTGAAAATTATTGGTTAAACCTAAAAGTATGCAAGAAAATTTGCAAAATTGAAGAAAAATGATTTTTCTTTAAAATCGTTTCTTAATCAATTTTCTTAATTCTTGTGAATAGTATTAATTTAAGGAAATAAAACAATAAATACACAGCAATATAAGTTTAAATCAAAGTTACAAAATTGCAAAAGAAAATTGATTTTTGTATACAATTTTCAAACAATCGGGAAAATTTTAAATATTTTTTAATTAAATTAGATTAAATTAAATTTCTAGGTTTGGTTATAGTTAGATCTCCACTCTATCTTACTATAACAATTAGGTCGGTATTGTAAATTTTATGTAACACTCATACCTATTATCATTGATTTTTTTCGATGAACTTGGAAAAACTGAGTGAATCGAATAGGAGTTTTTCTTCAAAAATTTAAAATCGCAGATTTGACAGTTATTGACTGTTTTGGTATTAGTTTGACAAAACACAAGATATTGTATTCTGTACTTGGTAAGTAAACAATGACCTGTCAGTAGAGACATTATCATTCCAATTTTTTTTACATTAAGCTAAAGATTTAGATTACTTAGCTTTTCGCTTTATCATTTTCTAAATATACAGGATTACAAATGCACAATTATGCCAGTTGAAATTATCTTTTCTCTTGTCCACATCTTTTTATTACATTTTCATCACTAAAACTTAAAACAGCTATGACATAATTATAATACTAAGAAACTTACAGTTAACTATATTGACAGCTACCATCGATTTCAACCCGTCTCATCTGTATAATATTGCCGAAATTTTATTTGCCTGAATATGAGAATGTCCAGAAATTGTGGAGAAACATTAAAAAAAAATACAATAAGTGCAAAACAAAAGCACCATTCACAAATTACTTATATGTATTTTTATGTCTGAGGACAGAAACAAAACTAGTTAATATAATTAGGATAGTAAAGGTATAAAAAATATTATAATATGTGTATTCTCTCTTTTCAAGACAAATAAAATGAATTTAATTGACCTGAATTGAATATTAGAAGTTAATTCTATGCACTTTGGCTCGCTCTTTTCAAGATAAATAAAATAAATTTAATTGAACTAAATTGAATATAAAAAGTTCATTTCCCAAATTACTACAAAAACATTTATGAGTTTGTACAATAAATGTTAAAATTCATTGTTGTTTAGACTCATGTTAGATACATGTTAGGTTAGGTTAACTATTTATAAGTTACTATACTTGATTATTAATTAATTTATGCTTCTACCCTTTCATTTATATATTTTTAGTTAAGATTTAGGTTAGGTTTACATTACGTTTTATATTAGCATAAAATAATTAATTAAATTTATTCTAAATATTTAAGTCAGGTTAGTCTAAATAATTACAAATCAAAGGTGTAAATATTCTAGTAATATAAACTCTTGTAATATAGAATTAAAATATATGAAAATAACATATTATACAAATACATTAATGCAATAAATAAAATAATAATAATTATAATAATTTATATAATTTTATAATTGCTAACATTATGGGATGACCACTCTAACTGCTTTACATAGAATACTGGCATAAACATTAAACCATTTTTCTTTCGAGTTTTTTCTTATTCCAACAAGATTTATAAATGGAGAAAGCTATATCTATTGTAGAATAATCTCAACTTCATAATACAATAGTCACGATTTCATTTTAGTGATCCATGGTAGGTTTTAGTATTATTTATTATCACCTTATGACCTCTAATATCCATTATTAGGTAGATTGACATTTTAGAGAGAAATAAATCCTGTAATACTGTTATTGAAAATATTGAGAAAATCAATAATATTACTGTTATAATAATACTACTATTATTATTGAATATAATAATAAACCATTACCTCCTTTCAAAAAATTTACGTAAATTGACATAGAATTGATACCAATTTAAATAAAAAAAAATCCGAATAAAACGTAAATAAAAATTAAAAACGTATTTTATGAATATGACAAGAAAAAATAGTAATAAATAAATTTCAAGTATTCTCACTAAAATTTAAAATGATATCAAGGATAATAACATGACAAGAAAATATTTCATATTTTCAGAGAGATCGTATTACAAAAAAGAAAAAACAAAAAATCAAAAGAAAAAAAATTGTGTTTTTATTTATTTTTATATTTTTTTTTTTCTTCTATAATAAATTCTTTTAAAAAATTTATTTATTTTTTTTTTATTTTTATTGTTATTATTATTATTATTTTTTTTTTATTTGAATTGTACATGATATCAATTTTTCTTCAAAGTCATTGCTACTTAAATATTATTGCGATAAAATTTCACAAAAAATAATAAAAAAAAAAAATATCAAAAAAAAAAAGTAATCAGAAGATTTTCACTCAAAATAAATGTTAAGGAAATTTATCAGTCTGTCTATGCATAACAAAATCAAAATTTAACTGAATCATCCTCTTCTAATATATACGAGTATGCATGAATATTACATATATGTATGTATGTGACATACATATTTATGGAATTATGTACTATATAGAGATATATGGTCATGTAAATAAATGAATTGTCTATTCATTTCGCACATTATGTGAATGAAAATCAAAAATTTTCATTTTTCTTTTTTTTTCCTTTAATTCTGTGACAAAAAAAAAAATAAATAAGAAAAGAGTAAAAATAAAATTTATCTTAAACTCAGTTCAATAGTCACATCACAGTACGTACGGGTACAAATGACATTTTCTTTGTTTATAATTTTTTGCAGAAAATTTTTCAACTAACTGTATTATAAGCTTGAAAAGCTTTTTCTTTCTCTCTCTCTCTCTCTCTCTCTCTTCTTCTCTATAGAGTTCAATCAATTGTGTATTCTTTATTTATAAATTTTTTTTTGTGAGAACTTTGCAGAAAATAATGACTCTCTTTGTCTCACTATAATAATACTTTGTTTACATTTTTTTTTTATTCTAGAATTTGGTAAAAAAAATCACGTTTTTAATATGACGCCGGTATATGGTTTATATTACATTATTTTAGTGAAGAATAGAGAATTTTCCAAGTTTATTATGATTATTGTTATTACATTCTCTTTTATCCGAAACTAAACCATTTCAAAATACTAATACAAAAATAAAAATTGATTTTTGTTTTTAAAAAACAGCTGAAAAATATTTGTAAATGTTGTTTTATATGTATAGAGAAATAAAATTAATGACCTCACATTATTTTGAACCGAACGTGCTCTTCTTCAAAAAATTATACTTATCTGAATATATATCCTTTCTGTTTGAATAAAAAATTTTTTGGCAATTGTTCCGAAAAGCTTGTGTGACTGATATTCATCAAGAAGTTATTAATTTATTTATGGGTGAAAATATGAAAAAAATTGATTTAGATTAGTATCTAATACCCAGATATCAAAATTTGATCAGTGTTCGTTAAAATGCCTTAAACTACTTGAAAATAATTGAACCTGTATTTAGTTTATCTGGAATTAGATATCTACTCTTAAATTAAAAATATTTATTTTCAATAATTTTAATAGAATTATATACTGAGACTGAACCGGAAATAAGGTGCAATAAAACAAATGATGATTGAGAAGGCCAAACAAACAAAATATGTAGAGTACGGTGTATATTTTTCTTTAAATGTTGTGTAATATTTGTTCAGTATAGAATAGAATAGAAAAGAATAGAATAGCATATAAATAAAATAAAATAAAATAACATAAAATAAAATAAAATAAAATAAAATAAAATAAAAAAAATACAATAAAATATAATATAATATAATATAATGTAATATAATATAATATAATATAATATAATATAATATAATATAATATAATATAATATAATATAATAATATAATATAATATAATATAATATAATATAATATAATATAATATAATATAATATAATATAATATAATATAATATAATATAATATAATATAATATAATATAATATATATAATATAAAATAATATAATATAATATATATATAATATAATATAATATAATATAATATAATATAAATATATATATAAATAATATATTATAATATAATATAATATAATATAATATAATATAATATAATAAAATATAATATAATATAATATAATGTAATATAATATAATATAATATAATATAATATAATATAGAATATAATATAATATATAATATAATATAATATAATATAATATAATATAATATAATATAATATAATATAATATAATATAATATAATATAATATAATATAATATAATATATATAATATAATATAATATAATATAATATAATATAATATAATATAATATAATATAATACTAATATAATATAATATAATATAATATAATATAATATAATATAATGTAATATAATATAATGTAATATAATATAATATAATAGAATAGAATAGAATAGAATAAAATAAAATTAAATAAAATAAAATAAAATATAATATAATATAATATAATATAATATAATATAATAAAATATAATATAATATAATATAATATAATATAATATAATATAATATAATATAATATAATATAATATAATATAATACAATATAATATAATATAATATAATATAATATAAATATAATATAATATAATATAATAATAATATAATATAATATAATATAATATAATATAATATAATATAATAATATAAATAATATAATATAATATAATATAATATAATATAATATAATATAATATAATATAATATAATATAATAGAATATAATAAAATAAAATAAAATAAAACAAAATAAACAAATATAATAAAATAAAATAAAAAATAAAATAAAATAAAATAAAATAAAAATATAAAATAAAACAAAATTAAATAAAATAAGATAAATAAAATTAAATAAAATAAACTAAAATAGAATAAAGAAAAATAAAATAAAATAAAACAAAATACAATAGAATAGAATAGAGCAGAAGAGTTAGTTTAGAGTAATGAGGTCCATTGTGATATCACAAATTAGATTGATTAGATTAAGAGCTGTCTATATTTAATTGAACATGTCTCCAAAATTTGCATAGTTGAAATTCAATCACTTGACGCGATTGCCAGGATCTCCAATATTATATCATTGTGAATCTCAATAATTTCTTTGTACAAAATTTCAGAAAAACCGATCTCAAGAGCTTTTCAGAACTATTGCCTTATTTTTTATTTTTGCAGATATTTTTGGTAGTAAGATGAGTCCCAAAGTCTGTTCATAAGTGAAATTGAAAATTAAATAAAAAAGAAATCACAATTATTTTTGTTTTTGTTGTTGTTGTAACGCCAAATGTGAATTATTTTGTTTTTACATATATTTTGTATATATGTATATATATATATATAAAAATATTTATGGAATTCCCATATGATATAGAATAGACTATTTAAATATTTTGTAACTGAGATGAAAACTTTTTGAAAATTGTTTTATGAAAGAACAAAACAAAAATAAGAAAAAAACATAATAATATTAACTGTATGCAGTTCTGTAAATGTAAAAAAATGTAAATGAAAATGCGGAAAATGTGCTATAAAAAGAATTCATTTCAAATTTATGAAAAAAAAGGACGTGGCAAAATGAAGTGTAAGTATTTTAATAAAAGGTGTACGGGGATTGAATTGGGCGAATTCGTTTAAGAACTTCAAATAGTTATATAGGTAGCCGTAGAAGATTCAGCATTCAGTAATATTGGGATTAAGGAAATAACCTCAAGTTAAAAATTTAAGGCAGATTAAAACAAATATCTTGCTGGAAAAGTATAAAATATTGTATTGGCATTAGAATGATTAAAAAAAATTAGAATTTTTCAAAGGTTATGTGGATATGGTTAGTAAAATTCAGTAATAAATTCGAAGCAGAAGAAGAATTCACATTAACACTAACAGTTCATAATGTGATCGTACAAACATTCTGTAATGATTCTGTAATGTTCGAAGCAGAAGAAAGCAACAAAATGCATACATTACTATTAGGTCTATTATTACGAAATGAAACTTACAAGATTCTAGAATAATCAAATTAAATTAAAATATGCTCAATAATTACATACTAAAAATTTTTATTTTTTTTGTGCGGTTACCATTATTTCCTTTTGTTTTGTATAATTTACGTAATTGAAAAATTTTAAAATTTTGATGAATAAAGATTAATTTCCGCCCTATGCTCCACGGATGGGGTTGCAAGACAATGATGATGAAAGATTAGTTATAAGTCATAATACATATTATCAATTATCGTGATTCATGATAGTAATAATGACAAGCTCGAAAAAATGAAGCAAATTTGAAGTATTAAAAAAGATCAAGTATTTGTGATATTTTTAAATTGAAAATAAAAGTTAAAGCGATGTACTATTACTATATCAGATATGTAATGAAACATAATATAAATATAGTGGAAATACATCAAATTTTTGAGATCATATAAAAAAAAACATGATTCAGATGAAGTGTTTTGATTCTGTGTTTCCAGCTCCACTTTCAGAAAAAGATGAAAGTATAAAATCAAAATGTAATAAATTTAAATTCAAATTAACTTGAAAGGATCAGACATGTCTAACTCAAAGTCAACAGCATTTAATGGATATTGAACTTTCTAAAATGTTATGTAAACCATCAAAAAAAACTTTTTCATACAAAATAATTCCAAAGCTGTACAATTCTTTAATGGAAGAACTAAAATCAAAACTTTAAAATGTAGAAAGTTTATTTCTATTAGCACTGACATATGAACATCCGCAAGCAACAAGTCTTTTCTTAGTGTAAATTAAAAATTCTTATATATGTAAGATTTCATAAAAATTATACAATTAATATTTTTTTAATTTATTATGGGTTATTGTACTTCATTTTGATTCATGATTACAAGTTAAAAACAAGTATAAATTTATTTTACAAAATTATGTAGTTTTAAAGTAAATAACTACACTATAATACTTTTTTTTATGTTCTCGCTTTTTCGGTCTCGCAAAAAACGGCAAAATGTCCTCCAACAAAAACAATATTAGGTAAATTTTATTTGCAATGAATTAATTATTCCATAGTTCAATATATTAATTATTCGAATAAATTTCGATAGTTGAAATTGAAGCTATTCAGTATTCGTAAATTTGATAATCAAAAACATTCGACAGTGCCCATCTCTAATGTCAATATTGTTAGCATTGTTAACAACATTGTTAACATATTAAAGATGGGTTTAATTGAATTATTGATTATTCTAAAGGCCAGAAAATATAATTCCCTTTTACAAATATTTTTGCAGTTTAAGTTAAGTGGTGAATAATTTAAATTTGTGGAATAGGAAGATAGTAAGGTTATTGATAGGAAGATTATTAATAATTTTTATATTACAGCCTTCTTATGGGCAACAATAAGTTTTTTTAAGAAAAGTTGTGAAGTCGTACTCCATTTTAGATTGTGATAAATTAAGTTAGAAGAATATAAGACGAATATAATAAAATTTATGTGTGCCCTTTTTTATTTAAATTAAATCAATTTTTTTTGTTATTTATTGTACCATTTAATTTTTGTATTGTATAGAGGCTGTGCTATTATTTGAATTGTATTGAGTTTATTTTTCCAAATTATAAACATTAAATTTTATTATATGGGTATACCTAGAATAGCTGTACATATATCTAATGTGTTTTTATTGAACAACTTCCACAATCATTTTTAATATGAAAACATGTGAAATAATCTTTTTAATAGTGTGATCTATAATGTTGTTGTCACTTAAGTTTACTATCAATAATCAATTCTAGAGAATTAAAAAAATATTTTTTATATGGGATCTAGAGATAGCAATCATTTTATTTGCAAATGTTAATACTTTAACTTAACTAAGAAACAGAAAAAGAATGCCCAGTCCTATTCCTCCTGATGTTGTGCAACAACATTTTAGTCGATATTATTTTCATGACTGTACGAGTATATCATTCAATATTTCATCATTCAATTTTCTCTTTTTTTTTCCTTCAATATAAAATCCAAAATTTAAATATTTTTTTTTTTTTTCTTTTTGAATATCTCTGTACAAATATACAAAACTTTTTTTCTTTCTTTCCAATATAAATAAAATACAACGGATACATGTATACGTATATACACCTATATTATTATTTTATAAATACACACCAGAGAATTTCCTACCATCAGATTTCACATAGAAATGAATTTTTTTTTTTTTTTTCATTCTTGAGAAAAATGTGCTTTTTTAACATTTCAGTCGTTTAAAAACTACGGTCTTGTTGAGTTCACAAACTCAAGAAGAAAAAGTTAAAACTTAAAATAGATATTTGTGTGTATTGTTATATGAAGAGTTATTTTATAAAAAGTAAAATTATAGATAAAAAAAAAAACAAAAAAATAACGTAAATAAAATTTAAAAAAAAAATCCTTAACTTTGTTTGTCTATTTTTGAAATGTAATTTTGTAATGAAATCCTATTAAAAAAAGAATACTAACTGAACCCATTGAAATTATTGTGTGGAGTGTTATAACTAAAAATGAAAATAAATTCAAATATTTATTCTATATAAAAAATCATACACGTTATAGAAACTTTGTCGTCGGTTATATTTTTTTTATTTTTGTTTTTATTTTTTCTATATATTATTAGTTATTTTACTTCACTTTTTTTGTTTTCGTTTTTTTTTTTGTTTCTATTTTTTGAGTTTTTGAAACTTCAATAAACGTTATATTTTATTGTAGTTGAATTTTTGTGACTTTTATAAAATAAAAAGTTAAAACAATAAAAAAAAAAATAAACAAAAACAAAAAAAAAAGTTATTTACAAAGTATTTTAAGTTTTTATTCAAAAGAATTTTTATTTTATTTTCAAATTTTCAAAGTGTGAATAAAAAGAAGTTATATAGAGTCTGAAAATACTTTTGAACAAACAAACAAGGTGCTTATGAAGTAAAATTTTCTATTTTGTTTAATTAAAAAAGGATATCAAAGTGGAATTTGTAATTCAAAAAAAAAAAAAAAAAAAAAAGTGTTGAAGAAGTAATTACACTGTGTGTTAATAGAAATAAAAGTCAATTTTATGTAGAAATTTTTATTTGTTTGTTTATACTTAGAGGTATATGCATTTATATTTGTTTTGAAAATCCTGTAAAATATCATTAAATTTTGAAGTGGTGTATTTCCCATTAAAATAATACATACATAATACATATATATATATATATATTTGTATCAAAAAATCTTTATTTACATATTTAATTAACAGTGTAGTGAGTGAAAAGGTGTTAAAACATTTCAATTACATCAGTATAATTAAAAAAAATATTACAGACGTTCTTAAGATATTATAATGTGTGTGTGTAAAGGAATTTTCAAGATATTAATATCTACATAATACGTGTAGATATTGAATTTAAAATTATTTGAAAATAATTTCATTGAAATAACAAAGATGAAAATTCAATTGAATTTTCTTATTTAAAAAAATATTCATTATATTAAAATGTAATAATAGTTATTTTAAATTGTATATTATTAATGTAATAATATTAACAGAAATTGATATAAATTAATAAAGGTATAAAACAGTTTACATAAAATATATATTACTAATGTAATGCTATATATTCTATATTATAAAGTTAATAGATAACAGTTATAATAAATTGTATATTACTAATGTGATAAATTGTATATTCAAGAAAGGATTATTATTCATAGGATATAGGTCAAGATTTATTATTAAGTAAAAGATAGATGATATTAAAAAAGTTAGTATTAAAAAATTATTATATTTTTTTTTTGTTTTTTATTATATTATATATTTTTATATACAGTTACATTTTATTACATTTAGTGAAATAATTTTTGATTAGATTTAAATTAAAATAAAATTTTATGTTCTATGATGGGTGTTCAACAAAGGAGTTCCAGTAATTTTTTATTGATAAAAACGATATAAGCACTACTATGATCAGTAGAAACATTTTTAATTTATTTATTAATATCGAGCTTATATCGTTTTTAATAAAAAAAAAAATTACTTGTACACTTGCACTCCTTTAAACACCCATATAGAACATCCATAGAACATTTTTTTATCCAACATGTGACATTTTTTTTTATCCAATTCTCTACAAGTCTAAGAAGTGCATTCATTTGTAAGTTCATTTGTAATTTGTAAGTGTCACTCTAAACCTAATGTTTGACTAAACTTAGAAAAAAAAGCAGCCCATAAATTGAATATAAAACTTAGGTTTATTCTTCTGTAAAAATATTATAACCCACTTCTATTTAACCTCTTCCAATATATGTTGGCTATTTTATTACGTTTGAACTTATTTCTATTTTTTACAATTGTGTTAAATTTAATTTTTTACTTATTGTATTATTATAGTCTTCTATGAGATAGTTAAATCTCTTTAGACATTGAATATTGAAATAAATAAATATTCTATTTAATAACTAATAAGAGTTAAATTAAATTGTCGATAAAGTTGGACAATCAAAATAGAAGAAATTGATTTATACTTATTATGATCACAATAGAAATTAGGGTTGGTGACTAAATTCACAAACTGAAATCCACAAAAAAAATATTATTTAACTAAGACAGGATTACCAAATTGTATTAAAAGAAATATATTGCACTTTTCCGGAAATAAACATAAAAATTTAAATAAATTGATTCAGTTATTATTTATTAATATTCTGGAGAAGGGCAATATAATTTTTTTTTCAGACTGGTAACCTTCTCCTCCTTATTTCGGCGATTTTTGTGTTTTTCGATCGTTCTTTGGGGATTTTTTTTTGTGGCAAAAGTCATTATGGATTTGGCTTTTTCTGGATTTACTCACTAACCCTAGAAATTAATTTAAATTATATTTCATTTCATGTATTGTAGCTGATGTATATTAAATTAACATTTTTTTGCATGAATCAATTCTTATATTTATATTTACTTTAATAAGTTTTTTGATGCTTTGAAACTATGGGATTTAGTTTGATACACATAACTTTCTTACTCATAGGATGTTCGAAAATACTTCAATATGTCAAAGATTACATTGAAAAGAATAAATTAGTATGCTATTAATGTTCTACAGAACTGATGGTAGCTGATATGTTAACCAAAAAATTACTTACGGACCAGTTCCCAAAATTTAGAGAAAAATGCAAGCTGCATAATGGAACTTGCAAAATGCAATCTAAAATTAATATTTTTGATGTTATTAGATTTCCAAGGGGTGTTGAGTTGTAATCTCTAATGTATAGTTCAATTCAATTCATTTATTTCCTTCAATATACTTTTTTTTTTTTTAAATACAGAGTTTTTTGCAGAGTTTAGAGATATTCTCTTTACAGCTGAAACATTTTAAATTTCTCTAATAGTTTGCATCGAGATATTACCTTATACAAATGCACTAAATTAGTTAACAAAAACGTTAATACTTTATTAATTCTGACATATTATGTGCTTGTCATGCAATAAGCATTTCCTTTTTCTTCTTTTTATTAATTTTTAGTAATAAATTTGACATTGTAATTTTGTCAAATTGGATTTCATCATTTTAATTATATTTAACAATTTCAAGCTTTAGAGAACATTCTAATTTAAACTATACTTTAAACTACAATTAAAAGTTAAAAGCTGGTTAACCTCTATGATGATTTTTTGTTCTGATGTTGCATACATAAAATTTAATTAAACTAGATTGACTTATTTCAGAGAAGTTTACACTATTTATATTATTTATTACTATTCTATTATTAGTAAAAGGTGATAACTTGGATTAATATTAGTCAAACTATATATACATTCGATTAATATTGTTAGGTCTTTTTTTCTATTTTTGCATTTTTTTGTTCCTGCTTCACTTCCCTTATTATTTTGTTTTTTATTTCTTTATGGATTGATCTGCGCCATGCTTACTTACTATTCTTTTCCCATGCGGATTTAAATGCAAGCCTTGCGATATTATTTATAGGTCTTCTGAGGATTAAGCCTTTCCCATCCATTTTTTCTTCTTCATTTAAATGCTTATTGGTGCATTTTTGGCCAATTCCCAGAGCTCTTTTTTGCTAATTTTTTTTTATATAATTCCAAGTCTATGGAATGAACACCCTAACTGCTTTTACACAGAAATTTGGAATATACGATCACATACAATAGCTTTTTCTGCAGAAATTTTATGGTATAGACTAATTTAAATGTGGAATTATTCTAGCCCAGAATATTTTGCATGTTATTCGCAGGCATTTGTTAATGAAGACCTTTCCATTTTCTCTGTATATTTGTTATTTATCAGGCATGTCTAGTGCAATATAGTAGAGTTAATTGCACCCAAGCATCATATATTCTAAGTATACTTGAGACGGTAAATTCTATTTATATTCAGACAATTCGTTAAAATTTTCAGATCCGAAATTTTCAGTCCAGAAAATATCCGTTGAAAATTTGCATTAAATATTGTGGCATATTGGGATGTCCATCTGTATGTTAAAATTGGTTATAAAAGCTGTTATGTCTATCTAAATTAAAATGTTATTACGTTTTTTCTTGTTTCTGAATATTCGATTTTTTTATACTTCTTTGCACGCCTTCATATAGACTTTACTATTCCTATTTACATACATAATAATTAGTTATAAATAATAATTTATTTTAATTTTTATATTTTAATATTTTCTACAAAGTTTAATTGATTAGAGTATTAAATTGATTAGTATATTATTAGCCCCTAAAAACAAATTATTTTTATTTTATTTTTAAACAATTTGAAATTTAAAATTAATTTTAAATCTCCTGCTATATTATTATGTATATGATTTTGAACATTTATTGATTTATTTATTTATTTAAAAGTATATACAACTAATTTTTGAGTCCTATATTTTTCGATATGCTATCTATATATGGGCTATCTATATATTTCAACTTATTCAATATTTTTGAACAATTTTGTTATTTTATCTACTACAATACATTTCTCCATATTTCGAAATGGCTTAGTAGTTCTCTAGTTCATATGTTATTGGTTTCGTTGCTGGTTAATGGTGTTAATAGTGTTAGTGATTCTTAATTTTTATTTTAACTACCAGCTTTCTCCATTCTGAGTAAACACATGCCTTATAATGAGCGTTTGGCTGCAGAACTTAAATTTTATGGGGATACTTTTGTCAAAGATAAACAATAATTTTTTTGATACCTAATCAAATTTAAACTGAGAGTTGTCTAGGTAGTTCGAACGCTACAATAATACCTACTGATTAGTTCCACTTCGTAAAATCTTTTAAGTTATAATTAATATCAACTTATAAGTATGATTAACTTCTCAACTTAGGTGGCCAACAGACCATGTACGTCCTAGGCCTGACTCAGCAAAGGCCCCCATTTTTTGTTGTCAGTCGTTTACGTCATTTGCAGCACAGTCAACATATATATAATATAGTCTTAATTTAAAACCCTGTAACACTTGGTTTTTGAATCAGCATTTTGTTTTCAATTTAAGTATGAAAATTAGGAAATTAATATTACAGTTAGGATTAAGGTAATTCGATTTTATAATTTTTTCCATATTATTTGAAATGTTTTAGAATCTCTCTTATTTGTTTAAAGCTTAATTATCCTAGTGAAAAATCAACTAAATGGAAATGACATAAAATGAAAATTTGTATTAATTCAACAGCAAACATGTACAAAATATAAAAAATACAAGATCAGGTCCGGAGAAGCTGGTAGGTACAATTAAGTCTTTCCTTAGTCATTTTCTAGACCTAGCGTATATAATAAAGTTCTTCGGGTTAATAAATATAACGATGAATATGAAATAACTAATGAACAAATGAAGGCGTCTGTAAATTCAATTTATTCTTCCTTGTCTTCTTTTCACGAGTTTTATCGCATAGAATTAGATTTATTGTGTTGTACAGAAATAATCTTTTCTACAAAATGATGAATACTTATATATAATCAAACAATTTTCCAATAATTTTTATTTCTTGATAATTTCTTATAATTTAAAAATTTAATATTGTGATTTTTTTAAAAAACAAAATTTAATGCAGATTTTTCTTTGTATTAAGTAACAAAATTTTGTAGAAAAATTAAATTAAAAAAAAATTGTATTTGAAGAATAAAAAAAATACAAAATTTGGATATTTTCTAAAATTGGAAAAAAAAAAACAAAAAAGCAATAATAAATTTGAATATTTTAATAAATTGAAACAAATCCTTAAATCTCTAAATTAAGTGAAATAAAAATAAATTGAATAATTAAAATTAAATTAAATTAAAAAGAAGAAAATAAAGACAAAATTTTTTATTTAAATTTTGATAGGTATTTTGAAAAATTAATAAAATCGATATTTACGTATTAAAAATATTCATTAATCAAAGTAACTTTAATTTTTGTTTAATAGAATAATAAATGAATATATTATAATTTTAATTTCTACTAAGTTATAATAAATATAAAGCAAATAAATTTAGTATAATTTAGTAGAAATTAAAATTTAAAAATATCCAATCACAAAAAGGACTTTTCGACTTTTTACTAAAACTTTAATTTTGTAAATATGAAAACGATAATAATAACATTAAAAAAAAAAAATTAAATAAATAAAATTACAAAAAAAAACCCTATATATTGATATAAACCATTAGTTTCATACAACCTCTTCAAGTATTTGTTTTCAAACAAATAAAAAAAATAAAGGACTATAATAATAAGAGTGTTGTTTAAATTTACTATACATACTTATAGTTAAAGAGTTGTTCTGAATGAAATCCCACTTAAAGAAGTTGATTTTGTATTTTGTTTGGGCCTTCTTTATATCTATACAGGATGTTTAGTAATAATGTAATTATTTTTTTAGTAAGTAATTACTAAGATTGAAGTTGATACAACAATTGTTCGGTAGTTACGTTACCAATTACCATATACATTAAATTTTATTTTTACTTAAACACTAGCTATAATCTATGTTATTTGACATTAAGATTATGATTAAACTATAATATGAAAATCATTAAATTATCGGATATTATCAAATACATCAAATTTTAATTTGAAATCAATAAGAATTTAATAAAAGCAAAACTGCATATAAGTGTTTTTTTTTTTATAAAATACTATTTGCGTTTTATAATTTTAATTAATTTTATTCGGTTTTCTTGATTAATCTGATTTTAGAACAGACCATATGGTTACTTTTAAGAATTAAATTTTGAAAAAAATTTGATTTATGTTGTTTTTGAAATTGACCTATTGAAATAGGTTTATATATCTAGATATTAATTTGGATTCGATATTTGCGAAATTTACTAGAGTATTGGCCCGCCTCTCGAAATTCGAGGAAGTTGAAAAATCGAGAAAAATAAAATTAAAAACTTAATTAAAAGTTTTTGAAAAAATATTAATTTCGCTACGTCTCTTTTTAAATATTTAACTCTTCTCTTTTCTGTTCTATTCTATTCTATTCTATTTCTTGTTATAAATTTTTTTTACTGATTTATCTTAGACAACGACCGTGTACGTAATAATTTATTTATAAAAAAAATTAAAGTAAAAGTTTTTGATAAAATATTAATTTCGCTACGCTTCTTTTTAAATATCTAACTGTTCTCTTCTGTTCTATTCTATTCTATTTTATTCTATTCTATTCTATTTCCTGATATAAATTTTTTTTTCGCTACGCTTCTTTTTAAATATCTAACTGTTCTCTTCTGTTCTATTCTATTCTATTTTATTCTATTCTGTTTTATTCCTTGTTATAAATTTTTACTGATTTATCTTGGACAACAACCGTGTACGTAATATGTAATTTATTTACAAAAAAAAAATTAAAGTATGTAAAAGTTTTTGAAAAAAATAATAATTTCTTTACCTCTTCTATTCTATTCTATTCTATTGTATTCTATTATATTCTATTGTATTCTATTCTATTCTTTTTTATTCTATTCTGTTCTATTCTATTCTGTTCTATTTTATTCAATTCTATTCTATTCTATTTTATTTTATTCTATATTCTATATTCTATTTTATTCTATTCTGTTCTATTCTATTCTATTATATTCTATTATATTCTATTCTATTGTATTCAATTCTTTTCTACTCTATTATATTTCTTTTTCTTTCTTTCATAATCTTATTTTTTACTTTACTATTTTTTTGGTTTTTTAATATTTTAAATGGCTTAAATTCTGTGAAGGCAGTTAGCGTCTTATCTCATTATTTTGGGCTGAAAAAAATTACAAAAATCTATCATTTAAAAAAATAATAATAAAAATCGGTTGTAAGATGGTTTAGATATTGGTAGTGTACCTTTTCAAGTTGCAGATTAAATATAATGATTTATTAGTGTATAAAACTGAGGTTGAACTCAATTTTTTTTGTGTTGCAGCAAAAAGTTCAATTTGACATCGAGCTTGAGCTTAAACTTGGAACATTTAGTTGATCAGAGTTTTAGCTTATTTCAGTTTTTTTTTTGTTTTTTTCTTAATTTTTAAGCTGAGGTTGGGAGGCAGTAATTTACTTCCTGGAGTAAGCCTTAATTTATTTATTTTTTTTGCATACAAAAACAAGCTCCAAATATTTGCCCTTATCTAGAAGTCATTTAGTAGGCTAAAATCTTTCGCTTAAAGTAGATTTTTTTTTTACTTATAAAATCGAGTTCAATCAATTGGTCTGAGCACCAGATCAATCAACTTTTATACTTCAGTGAAGTTGAATTAATTGAATATTCAAGAAAATATAATCTAGTCTAGTTAGTTATTAAGTATACCTCTTAACTTCTCTTCTACTCTTTATGTCATCAGATTTTACATTTGAAATTTTGAATTATCACTCTTGCCAGGAAAATTAATGTCATATTGTAATGAATCACCCTTTACATTCATATATACAATATATACATACATATTACATATATATATATTCTAAATAAAAAAATATCTTTTATTCCCATTTACAAAACCTACTTACATAAATATCTATGTTTTGTCTATTTGTGCAAATAATATGAGAGAAATGCAACTAATAAAAATAATAATAAAAACAAAAAATAAAAACAAAAAATAATTTTTTTATTTTTGTTTATATTTTTGGCATCATAGCCAAAGTAGTTTTCATCTTAATTTATATTCCAATCACGAACACTGTTGTTTCTAATGGTTTAATGCATCTTCTTCTACGACAAAGTTAGATTATTATATATATATTTATATATATGTATGTATATATATATACATATTGTAATATGTATATGGTGTTAAAATAATAAAATAAAAATAAATAAAAAACAAAAAAAAAAGAAAATTCGAAAATTTTAAGGACATTTTTTTTTGTTATTTTCTCAATTTTTTATTTCGATATATAAGGATTAAGATGCTATTAAATATTATGTTTAGTATTATGTTTCATATTTTAATTTTTTGTTTATTGTTTTTTTTATTGTTTTTTCGTTTTTTTGTTTTACCTACTCAAAATGTATTGAATAGTATGTATTGATGATAAATGCTATTTACTAAAACATTAAAAAATGTAAAAGATTGTATTATTATTAATGTAGAACAAAGTTGTAGAATTAAAAAATTTTACAAATAAATACGATCTAAAAATTGATAATAGACACAAAATTATATAAAAACAAAAAAATATAAATATAAATTAAAATAAAAAAGGATTGAAAATAGATATACCTATTGTTTCTTTGTTCTATTTTTTTTTTTTGTTTTTTTTTCACAATTTATTATTTGTTGAGAAAAAAAAAATATTTCCTTTTATTTTTGTTGACTCATAAGGATTGTATTAACACGAAAATTATAAAAGATGACATATATTGCATATATACATATATTATATATAACATTTTATGTATATATAGTAGAGTAAAAAAAATATTTTTTATTTTAAATATTTTATTTTTTTAATATTTAATTTATATTTAATAATATCAGGTTTTATAAAATACAGGGTGTTTTGATTGAACATATGTAATGTTTCAAATGGATAGTATGATATATGTATCTGATCGATGCCCTAAATGGATTTCTTCGGTCTGAGTGGAGATACCTATCAAAAGTATTACATTATACACCTATTACTCATTTTACGCGTTTTCAGATTAACGCGGTTTAAAAATTTAAAAACAAAATTGAATTTTAAAAATAAAAACTAATTTTATAAAGCGGGTTACTATCCCAGGTCTGAACTTCATTTGTCTGTATTTTGCAGAATTTTTTGACTTTCATTGATATCCCACAAGGGCTTTTATAACAATTTGTGGGTTGGCCACGAAATCTCAAATACGAAATCCGACTTTAATATTCATGTACTGTTTTCCAATTCATGCATTTTGTTTGTGTCCCACAACGGCTACGTATAAAAATTATTTATGAAAATATTATGAATAAAGGATACTAGCTATACACATAAAATGCTTTCAGCAAATATTCTGGAAAAAGGAGTTATCTTCTATTTTGTATCTAAAAGTGGCTAAGCAAATATAGGGAAACGATACTACAGGAAAATGACATACAGGCAAATGTTACTACAGTAGCAAATGATAATGCAGGAAAATTACAAGAAATCCAGAAAATGAAATGTACATATGAAACGCTCCATTACAAGACCTAAATAAATTTAACTATAGTTAATTCAATAAACTTAATAGATTGAACAATCTATAATTTTTTACTATGTAGGTACATTATTGGTCCAGTTTACCTTTTAGCTACCTATTTGTTTATAATTAATTATAATTTTTTCTATGAGTGCTCGAAATACGCCATCTTTAAATTTTTAAAATCAATTCGTCATTCCAATTTTCGCGGTTTTGGATTTATGCGGTTTGCTCAAACACCTATGTATTAATTATTAATGTATTAATCGAGGAATGGGTGTATTTTTCTTCTTCTCTTTTGCCTTTTAAGCGGATACAGCTTGAAAGGTTGGTTTCCGTTAGTTTTGTAAAATTTTTTTTGTTATTAATTGCTATTAGGGGTTGTTTGTCAGCTCCAACCCTATTCAAGAATGACCTCATCACTTGCAATTTTCATCTATGCAAACAAATGAAGCAACGTTATTGATTAACATATCAATGTTTTACAAAGTTCGAATTTTGATTGGTTTTTACAACTCACATATGATATTTTTTTAATATATGTATGAGTAATGAACTATAAATCTACTATAAATCAGGATTTTCATATACTTTGCGAAAAATTGATATGAACAAAAGTTAGATTTTCCAAGTATTGTAACCTTAACAAATTTCGAATAATTGTTTGTTATGACAATCAGCTGTACCGGTGAATTCGAATCGATATAAAATTATTCGAATTTCTCGATTCAATTCGATGAGAATTTCTTAACGGTGAATTCGATCGAATTCGAAGACTAATTTTGTACTCATTTCAAAAAATGTAATCAAATAAGAAATATAAGGAAATGTAATGACTTTTATGTCAAATAAGTTCAAATTTCAAATTAAAAAAATAAATTTAGATTGTTGTTTTAGAAATAAATTATTAAAATACACATAAGTAAAAAAAAAAATAAAAATAATATTATAAAATTTTGAACGAGAAAATTTTCGATCAAAAATATTCGAATTTTTATTAAATCGATTTCGCCGGTTGAAAATTTACGAACGAATACTCGATTTTTATTCGATCGAATTCACCGGTACGGCTGAATATTTAATAGCCAGAAATACAGTTATGACAAAATGTTCCAGAAAATTTTTTAAACACCTTATGAACAAATTTATAGCTTTAAGCATCCGGTATACATGGAAAATTTGAAACAACAATAAATGAATATCCTTGCTGCTTCCTTACTTTATTATAATAAAAATTATTTCGGTAAAGGAAATTTTTTTTTGTTTTTATTTTTTTTTTTATTTGTATTTTTGTTTCATTTGTGATAAAAATCCTTAAATGTTGATAACGGTTTTATTATTGAGACAATAATAATATATAAAATATTTTTTGAAGATATTAATTTTAAATTGTTAAAAAAAAAAACAGAAAAAAATAATTGAAAAATAATGGGTGTCTTGTTTAAGGAAATTAAAAAAATGTAATTTTCTTTTTGTTTTCAAATTGGACACAAGTCGATTAGTTGATGTTTGGGTTTTTAAAAAAAATTTTTTAACTTTACCAATATTGTATAAATCCAATTAAATCTTTTAAACATACGTTTTTGTTGGCACGAAAAACTGATGATGATGGTGAACAGTTTTCAGAACATGTGTAAAGTTAAATGTTAGAAACCAATCTGCTAAATTTAATTTAAAATAAAATATTTATATTTTGAAATGTGGGCTATCATAATTGTTACAAAACATCAAAGAAGAAATGTGTCAAATTATGAACTTAACCTAAACGGTGGTAATCTATACGTTTTGAGACGATTAAAATGGACAAAATTAATGCTTACAAAACTTACAAAAAAAATTAGCACTGACATTTTTGATCGGCATTACATGACTGCGTAGAATTTAATTTTGTTTCATCATCTGCTATCTTCGTCGATCATTATTCTTTATCAGGCAATATTTCATTTCTTCAATTTGGTCTGCCTTGGTATCATATATCTTCAGATGTATATTTGAAATTTTTATTTGCAAGATAATTTTCTCTCATTCGCCTTACAAGCTCAAATTATTAAAGTCTATTTATGTATTTATTTATTTTATCAATTTAGTTAGGCAAACCTTTAGGCCCTTTTCTTAGGCCGAAGTTGATCTAATATTTTTTTCTGTCATTTATTAACCCAATGACTATACAGACAAGCTCGAAAACTCACAAAGCATTTGATTTTCATCGACAATCGAATCTAGGAGCTTCGATTTACCTACTGCGTTATCCAGCGTGTTCATTAAAGTCTTTTGGCAAAAAAACAATTATTAATACTTTTTTTATATACTTACTAAGCATATATTATCAGACGTCTATTACAGAATAAAAATTGCTACATTCATTCAGTGAGGTTAGTAGAACCCGACACCGTTTGATAAACATAAAATAAAAGGCATTCTATTAGTAGTATCACACTGTTAGTAGATTAAAAAAATTTGAAATATATTAAAAGACTAATTATAAAATTTGAAAATAAATAAAATTAAAACGAAAAATATCCAATAGAAGAAAAAAAAAACAAAAAAAAAATTAATTTAGCTAGTTAGAATTAAGTACATTATTACGCAACCTACTTTTAACCAGTTCCAGCGTTTAAGTAACGCTCAAAAAACGTCAAATTAGAATTTATTTCACCAAGCATTCTATGGTAATTGACTTAAATCTGCCATATTCTGTATGGCGAAATAGAATGTGGAATATGTCAGTTCTTTCAAATAGAAAATTTGAAATTAAGTAGGACTAATGTTTGTTCTATCAGTATCTAGTGAATAAAACAAACGTCCGCAATTATTCAACGATCAGATAATGACTGTATGCCAATAAGTTTAAGACGGTGGGAATAATGTTAAAAGTTAAGAAAGTTAAGAAACGTAACAAATTTCGTTGAATAGATTCAAACCGATTAATATCAGTCAAAAGTAATGAGGAAAATTTTTCAATAAATTTTTATTATCATTGTTTCTCACAGACTAATTTTTGTTTTATTTTCCACCTTATTTTCCACCACCTAGAATACTAAATTATTTCTAAAATATGTTGTATCATTAGTTTGTATTGAAACTGTTATACTTATATTCCCAACAAATAATTTTCAATTTGTGCCCGTAAATGCAATCGCTCGTGTCCACTCAGTTGCCACACAAAAGTCCAACATGTATCGTGTATAAATTGTGGTTAAGAGTCAGTAAATACCGCTACATGGTTCCGGGTTGACGCATTCCGAATGCAAGAGTTGGTTTGAGTCAAACACAACTAGTGCTCTTGTGATCGAGATTCGCAATATTTTGAGGGATTATGCACTCATGCGATGGACAAGAGCCCAGCAAATAGCGTTTCATGCGTTTGGATTGACGCTCTATAGCTTCTAGGAGTTAATTAAAATAATAATAAGTATATATTAATTATGTTTTTTTTTTATTTTAAAGTATAGTTTAACAAAAAATATTGAATTAAATTTATATTTGCTTGTTACTCTGTTATATTTTATTTAAAGTTAATATAAATAAAAATAAAAAATAGTTACATGTCAAATAATCATTGCAATCAAATACAAATAAAATATTACTGAAAAGCAAGAACATTAATTGAAATATAATTAATTATTTATAAAAACAAAATCCGATAAATAATCATAAACACAAATAATTAAATGATGAATCGTTTTCATCAGTAGTATCTTCTGTTGCCTGCAATGTTGTCGATGACGCTGCTTCGGGTCGTTCTTTGGCTTCCATTCTTATTTTGTTTCGATAGTTTCTTTTCAGCACTTCTACCAGCACTTCTATGGGCAAATGGGTCCATGGTCTATGTCCCATGAGTAGGTACAATAAAATTTATATGCTAAAATTATTACCATTTTAAATTATAAATTTATTGTATTCATGGAACATAGTGCGTGGACCCATTTACTCCTGGATTTCCATATCTACATTAAATTATTTTAGAAAACACTCATTAAAACTTATATCAATGTATTAAGCTTTTCTTTCTAAATAATTTTGAATAAAGTGATTTCTAGCGGGTAAATGGGTCAATGGCATATGTCTTATGATAAGGTACATTAAAGTTTATGAACTAAAGTTTAGATCATTTTAGAATATAATTTTATTGTACTCATTTGACACAGCGCGTGGACCCATTAACCCGTGGCCATTTTAATACATATTTATATTAAAATTATATTTACTCGTCGGTACATATAATATTATTTTAGTTGGATTTCAATTGAAAAACACTTTTATTACAATTTTTATTATATTTACATCACGCAAGTGGACGGATGAGACTAAAAAAAACTTGTACGATTTTAAAAAAAATGTTTATTCTTAAATTTTGGTCGCATGCGGTCTCATGTGTCCCATCGGTCGCAAATTATTTGTTGGGATTGTTAATTAATTTAATGAAAATACTTTAGTCGATGGGTCTGCTGGCTATACTATTAGTGAAAATAACATTTAAGGGAAACCGATAGCTAGTACTTACTCTAGTAGCTAGTGCTTACTTTTATTATAATTATAGTAAATAAAGAAATAATAATAATAACATTTAATTGACTAAAATATGTCCTAATCTATTATAGTTAGTTTTCATCCAGCTCCTAAAATATTTTTTATTTTTATTTATTTCATCTGGCAACTAAGAATGCTTATATATACAATATTTTTACGATTCCAGTTTCTTCATATGTACTTAGTTTAATAATAATTGGACATTACCACGTTTACACGTTCCAAAATTTGATTTTAAATATTTCATTGTTCTACACATAGTATAAGAGTAAAAATGTTAAAAGTGGAATAAAAAAAAAAAAAAAAAGAAATTAATAATTTCAGATTTACGCAATTTTTATTACAATATTTCAACAAAAAAAAAATTTTTTTTTTTTTTTTGGTTAAATTAATTTCTGCTCAATTGTTTAAAAATATATTTTTTTGTGTTTCATTTCCGGCTAATTATCTTTTGTGTATCGTAATATGAACAAAAAAAAAAAATTTTTTTTTTTTTATTATTCCCAATATCGAAATCAGCTTAAGTTGCACAGTAGCTCAATATAGAAAATATATTAATTACAATACAATATAATATATTATTATATGATTATTCAAATGGGTTAATGACCGATTTAATTTAAGGATATAATGTTATTTAATAATTTAATATATATATCCTTATTTCATTTGTACATATATATATTTTTTGTTAATGGTGAAAATATCAGATTCATCAGAATTCATTAATTTAAGAGGATTCAATTAAAATACTAAAATAACGAGAACATTTTTTTTATATATTTTTTATATATATAAATATATATATATATTATTTAAATATATAAAAAAAAATCAACACACACTTTGTAATTATTTGTGTTGCGAATTTGTTGAGAAATGAAAAAACTACATGTCATGTTTGCAAATAAGATGATCAGAATTTTAAGTAAATATCAATTTGATGAGATTAAATATTCATGTTATGAATTATGAAAGAAATTTGTTAAAAAATATATTGAATTTTCGGAATACTTTTTAGGTTAATCCTATTTCTCCCTCATTGATTTTTGAATTTTTATTTTCATATAGTGAATGTGAATTATTTTTTTAACTTTGTATTATGACTTTCCCAGCAACTAGAACCAAAACAAATATATTCAATTTTCATAAAAGTACACAGTTTTATTATATTAGAATACAACATGGCTTGCTGTGAACAAAATGGAATTATCAGAACAAATGTTTACGATGTAATTAATATAAAAAAAAATAATGCATAGTGAACAATGTTCAGCAAAAATAGAGGATGTATTAACTTAATAAATAATTATGAACAAGGGATCGCTTCAAGTTCAACATGAGCCAGATTTGCTTGGTGATGTTGCAGTCTGGTCTAGCTGACTATCTGAAGTTTGAAGCTTTTATTGCATCATTGCGAAGCAATAAATTACAGGTGGCAAGAGGTGCACCCAGATTGATCCTTTCCGGAAGGATTTCTAATATAGTGCCCTCTCTAGCAAGTAGATTTGCCATGCAGTTACCAAGATTATCACTGTGTCCTGGCACCCATCGTAAGAATATGTTGAACCTATCCGCTAGTTCTTCTAAAGAACTGCGACAGGCCAATACGGTTTTTGAGTTGATGGTTACCGACTTCTGTGCTTTTATTGCGACCTGACTGTTTGTGAGTATACAGATAACAGATAATACGCTGTATCTCAGCCAGTCTGAGGCTTCTTTTATTGCCATCACCTCCGCCTGAAACACACTACAATGTCTTGGTAGGCTGAAGGATACACTTATGTTCAGGTTTTCCGAGTAGACTCCACCCCCCACTCTGTCATTCAATTTTGAACCATCAGTGTAGAGGTGTACGTGTTCCTTGTTTAGAACCGTGCTACTCTTCCAACTTTCCCTAGACGGAATATCGATTTGATATGATCTCTCAAAGAAGTACCCTGTAAGAGTCAGATCTAGGTTCTCTGGAATAAATTTCTTGTATTCCATAATAGAAGAGTGGCCAATTAATTGTGGTTTCCACTGACAATTGGCTTTTAGCCTGATTGCAGTTCTGGATGCCATTTCTTTGCCATGGATATCTAATGGTAAGAGATGAAATAGCGTATCCAGTGCCGCGAAAGAAGTTGTTCTAAGTGCTCCGCTTATGCAGATGGAGGCTGATCTTTGAACTTTTACAATGAGGTTGAGATTTGTACCAGTGTTGAGTGCCGTTCACCACACCACGATACCATACATTAGTAAAGGCCTGACAACTGCTGTATATAGCCAGTGGACAATGTGTGGATTCATTCCCCATTTTTTTCCAAAAGCTCGTTTGCAAGAGTACAGTGCTGTTGTAGCTTTCTTTACTCTTTCAATTATATTCGGTTTCCAACTTAGTTTCTTGTCTAAGATAAGACCCAAGTACTTAGCTCTATCTTTGAGAATTAGTTGGGTGCCGTTAATATAAGTAGGGTCTACTGTCGAAAATTTATATTTTCTAGTGAAGAGGACTACATCAGTCTTTTGTAGATTTACTGAGAGTACACATTTTGTAGTCGATTTAGCTAGCTGATGATTTAAAGCGTTTTGCATGAGGTCTCTTAGTGTGCTTAGATACTTTCCAGAGACAACGATAGTAATGTCATCCACATAAGCAATCACTCTGCAGCCTGCCCCTTCTAGTATTAGTAATAACTATTTACCACCAAGTTCCATAGAAGAGGAAACAAAACACCACCTGAGTGGTGCCTCTTCTGACAAACCTTCTTTTGTAAGCAGCACCGAGTTTAGCATTGATAACCCTGCTTGTAAGCATATTGTTAACAAGTGCTACTAGTGCGGATTCTACTTCAAGGTTCGACAGTGTACGTGTGATCGCCTCAACGATGACATTGTTAAAGGGTCCTTCTATGTCCAACTAGAGTGTACTCTTTGTAAGCCAATGATTTTTCAATAGTACTAACTAGAGAGTGCAGGGCGGTATTCACCGACTTTCCCTTGTTGTACGCATGTTGTGATGTTGAGAGTCGATTATTATCCATATTACATCGTATATAGATATCAATCAGTCTTTCAAGAGTCTTTATTTAATTTTGTGGGACTTTAATATAAATAAAAAAAAAGCAACAATATATAAAGATGCTCAAGGTTTCATATAGGTATGCGATGTGTAGGGATGTATAAAATTCTACTAAACGGTCACCACTACCATTTCAACAAAGTGTCGAAGTTGCACTTATCTGCTGACCTTATTTCTTCTTCTGTAGATCACAATTAGAAAAACGACACAATTCACAATTGAAATTCTTTATGAGATTGATTTGACTGAGAAAATTTAATGGAAAAGCAATTTCTCCAATAACTTCATTGCAGGAGGATAAAAAAAAAGTCTGCAGCAACAAATTAATGAATTACGGCATAATTAAATAACATGCAGTTCAAACAGAGAAAGAAATTTATTAATATTGTTGATGGAGTTCCAAGTGCTGACGATAAAAATGCTATAGAATTTGTAGAACATTTTTTTTTTGAGGGACTAAATTGAAGTATTAGTAAAGATAATATAGAAGATTGCTATGTTCGACAAATTTCGTCTCAAGCAATAAATGTAAACATAAACACATCCACTAGTTGAGTGTCATATGCTTATGTTGCAGCATTACTCACTCAAACGTAATTTGTGAATTGTGTTAGTGTTTCTAAGTTACAAATAATTAAAAAAAATTATGAAAGCGAAATTAGAGAATTTTGAAAAGCTTACTACAAATTTGTTTGGTATTGGTTAGAGCAGAAATATTTAATAAATACAAATTTTGTCAGCCTACAATGATTCTACAATTGATATAACAAATAATAAGTTGTTATTCTATAATTCTAATATAATTATGAATTTTATTTTTAAGTTTTAATCTTTAACCTATGTTTAAGCAAAAGAAAGAAAGAAAACTTTTTACACAACTTCCACCACAGATGTGTTAATTATAGTTAACAACTGGATTTTTTTCATATAATAAATTCAAATCAAGATGTATTTCAAACATCTTAACCTGTTAATGATGAGTTTCTAACAATATATATAAACATTTTATATATACAATCTCTTATTCCAAATATTTCTACCCAAGCTTCTAAAATATTTCCATCCGATTTTATTATTATTATTATTTGTTACCCAAGAACACCATTCTAAATAAAACTAAAAATTGACTTCATCAATATCGAGTTAACATCTGAGTTGAATCAAATAGTTTAAGCCGAAATAGTAGTACACGGTGGGTGGCGTAGAAGCTTTTTCAACCGAAGATTCGATTGACGATGAAGCAAAAACAAAATGCTTTATGGGTTTGTTAACGTGGTCCAGTACCCTTTGTAATTGGGTTAAAATAAATTTCTACAATTTTTTCCAAAATTTTACTATATATAATTTGGATAAAAAATATACCGTTTTATAACGCATATTTTGGATATATTAAAAAAAATTTATTATGCAACTCATAAGTCAGTAGAAAAAAAATTAGTAATTAAGTGTCAGTGTTCATTCGGATAACAAATTTAATCAAATGCAACATAACCCAGCGCCTTTGCTGTTGGCTGCTATAATTTAAACACAGTCAGTTGTAATGCAAATGTAATTGAAAAATAAAATTTTTATTACTTAATTGTTAATTTTATATATTTTATTTGTTATTCTCATTCCTTTTTATTATACATACTATACCATCCTTTAACTGATATACATTCATATAATAATTATTAGTTTTATTTTAATTTCCTCGTTAATTATAAATTTTATATCGTATAAATTTTTGTTTTCTCTCTTTGAACTTTATAACAACAACAATAACAAAACAAAAGAAAAAACTGAAAATTTAATTAATATATTTAAGTTTAAAAAGATTCTAGCATATTCTTGCAAAAAAAAACTACATAATATATAAAAGAACTTTCGTCCTTTTGGAATAAATAAAGATATTTCAACAATATTCCTATGTGATTTTGATAGTAAAAGAAAGTTGAAAAACAACAAATCAAAAATAAAAAGAACAAATAAGCAAATGAAAAAAAATGCAACTAAACGAGTTTTGTTTTGAAGTCAAAAAAAAAAAACTAAATTTTTTATTTCAATTCAGAAAAAGGATATTCACATAATCATTACATAAAGTTTCTGGTTAACTCTAAGATATTTACTTGTTTGTATGTATATGTATATATTTTCTTCATTAAATTTTTATTTTTATAACTTTAACTAAACTTTGAATTCGAAAATTGTAGGACATGTTGTAGTACATTTTTTTTTTGTTTTGTTTTATACTTTTTAAAACTATTTTCAAATCATTTCGAAGTCATTTCAGGAAAAATTTCTACTTCTGTTTTATTTAATAAATAAACTTTCATGATTCGAATTTGAAAAACTAAAATAAAAATTAACTGTAGGTAACTTTCAGTATTAGTCATTTTTTTTTGTTTTTCAAATTATTTTGTAAATAAGAGAAATAAAACAATTGTATATAGATTTTTTTTTTTTAAATAAGTTAAATTTATTAGATCCTCCATTGCAAATCTTAGATCAATTCTTTAATATCCTTTTTTTAAAAAAAAAAGTATAATTTATAAAATTTATATGATAAAAGAGAAAATTATATTGAATAAGTGCAGGGGCGTGGTAGATTTAATGAATAAGGTAGATTTTTAATTCAATTTAATTTGAATTTTATTGGGAGACTGGAATAAATGCTGCCTCTAATAAATATTATATATATAAAATAAATGTTTTGAAAAAGTATCCTGGAATTTTTAGACTTGGATATAAATTATGGAACGAATATTTTATTTTATTTAAACAATATAAAAATATTCATTTGGATATACAATTTTTGAGTATTTCAAAAACTTTATAAACTTAGACTATATCTAACAGAAATATATAAACAATACTCAAGGAACACCTGAAAGAATCAGAACTAGCTTAGAAGAAAAATTTAACCGAATTCAGATCCGAAGTAGCAGAATTAAGAAACTTATAGTATTCCCAAAACAGACATAGTAGTGGTAATCAACATAAGAGATTCGAGGCAACTAGACTCAGTTGAAAGCATCGAAATTTATAAAACTTTTTTAGTTTTTTTTTTTATTTATTTATTTTTTATTTTTATTTCATTGTTTAATTAATATATAATAATTGTTCTATGGACAAGCGGTTTTTAATATATGTAAAAAAAAAAATATACATAAAATAATTAAAGTGATATTTAAAAAAATTTAAGAGAATAAATAAAAAAAATAAAAATTAACATATTTTACAAATTAATTAAACAATTAACAAAATTAACAAATTTAAGTAAGTAATTATTTTAATATAATCATAAGAACAGAAGAAAAAAAGAAATTTATAAAATTGTATTCAAAAATAAAGTTAGAGAGTAAAATATCAATTAAACTTATAATTATATATTAAGAATTATAAAATAAC
This sequence comes from Argyra leucocephala, assembly GCA_963942445.1. Taxonomy (NCBI): domain Eukaryota; kingdom Metazoa; phylum Arthropoda; class Insecta; order Diptera; family Dolichopodidae; genus Argyra; species Argyra leucocephala. The sequence goes on along the minus strand of OZ012679.1, from coordinate 30,805,934 downwards.
GAAAAGAAAAGTGTTCTACAAAAGCAAAATATTATATACTAAATTAAGCAAACAATAAAAATAAAAGTTAAAAACACTCTATGCAAAAAGCATGCAGTAGCAAATGTAGTTACAAAAAAAATATTTGACCACAATAAAAATATAGAACAATAATAACGAATAAAAACCGAAAATAAGAGCTTATAACCTATTAAAAATAACTAAAAATAAAAACCAATTTCTATTAAAAAACAATTAAGTTTAATTAAATACAAAAAATTTACGTAACTATGCGTACTAAGTCCTTTGGCGTACACTTGACCATGATTGAAATTAAAAAGTCAGAGTTTAACCAGACTCAGTAATTTAGAACCATAACATCTTCTGTTGTTGATTCTCACTGAGTGACTAACAATGAATCTCTCCTGAATAAAGACCAAAGCAATGGATATTCTTCATTGTTTAGTAATTTATAGTAAAATATAATATAATCAATAAAATTGCCCTTACCCGTCACTATTACATTGAAAATTATAACAATGTAATAATAACAATGTAATAAATAATAATAATATAATGAATAATAACAGTATAATATAAAAATAAGTTGTCCCATATTCGTCATTTTATAGCTCGAGAACCACTCAACCGATTTATAAACCAATAAATGCGTTGGGCAGGTCTACTTTAACTGATGGTTTGAAAAATAATGATGGTGTGTTTATCCCATATACAATGTGTGAATTCATTTACATTTTTCTTATAAGAAATACATTTTATCGGTATCGGCAGACAACACAAAGGCTCTACTTGCTTGCGTCATTTGACTTTTTTAATTTCTGTATGTTTTTGGTTTTCGTTTAAGTTTATATTGTGAGCATTGACATTTTTTAATTATTGATTTGAAATCATTCAGTTAAAATTAAATAAAAAAAATAAATAAAGACAATTTCTCATGTTAACAGAGTAAAATTGTTCAACAATGCCGCAAAAAAGGCGTTCACAAATTGGCCGACGAACACACAATTAAATACGTTTGAATAGATCTAATCAGAATGAACAAGAGCGATCAGAAAGTAATGAATTAGCAAGGCAACAAGTGGCACGGTCAAAATCAAATAAAAATCAAGAACAAAGAGAAGAACGAATTGAAAATGTGAGAGTTAGAAACAGAAGAGATCGTGAACGTAACACTCAACGTGACAATCAAAACAGGAAACAATGATTACGCTTCGCATCCATTCATTCAAATTGGCAAAATGGATGAAGTTGGTAATAAATGCAAAGAAATTTAAATTTAAAAATGGAACCTTTGGAATGTGTTGTGCTGGCGTAAAAGTTAAATTAACACCATTAATGTCACACCAAATCACCAAATGAGCCAATATTTTCTATATAAAAATATATTTAATATCGCAATATATTCAATAATTTTATTTTCTTTTCCTAAATTCTTCACTAATATTCATATTAATTTTTTTTTTTTATTGAAATCGTTTCAGTTTGTTACTGTTTTTATGAATTACAATGTCGGATAGAGATAAATAGTAATTGTGTTTATATTTTTAATTGTATATATTTGTTTTTAGATAGCGTTTCACCTATTTTGCATTTCGTATACACTTGCAAAACCCAAATTCAAAAATACGGAACTGCGAACCTACTTCAAAGACTAATTGGATGACTTGGGTAGTAAGAGTGAAAAAGATCTTCATCGCTTTGGTAAAAGGTTTTTCCTGAAATTATTTATTTGGTAGATTTTATGGGGGCGAGAACGTTGGTTAGAACTGCTACAGCTTCTAAGGTGGAAAACTACGGCAGATTCAATACATATAGCACAAAACAGATCAACTTCGAAACAACATGTAAAATCCCTAGGTAAATAGTATTCTGTGATTAGGGTAAATGGAAGGAGAAGAAAATAAGGTTAAATTTTATTCTATAGCATTAATTGTGATAGTATAATATAATACTTTGATTTTAGGATGTTGAATTGACAATCATTGTTACCTACCTCTTTTTCTAACGTTACACCACTGTTTCTCAATATAATATTTTAAGTAAATACAATTTCACTGCATTTAGGGAATTAAATTTTTGAATGTTCTAAATTAAGAAGTACCGAACAAATAAATATATACGTACATACATATATACATACATAATATATGTATATAAAATGTGAAAACAAATAAAAAAGATGAAAATTTGTAAACTGCTAAAAGAATGGAAAACTTGTACTAGAAGGATTTTAAAAAAATAAAACTTTCATAATGCAAACAAATAATTTTTTTGTGCTTTTTCTTTGAACAATTTTTTTTTTTCTCAAAATTTTCATTTCTTTTCAACTAAAAATAACATTTTCAAGATTTTAGCGTAATTTACTCTTTTTTTTTATTTTTATTTTTTGTTTTATTGTTTAGAACGCCATCTTTGTATACAAATGAATACAAATTACATGCAAAATGGTGCAATGGTAATAAGAAATAAGTAATAAATTTAATATTTTTTAGGTGTTAAATACCAAAAAAAAAAAAAAAAAAAAAAGAAAAAAATCAAAAATACAAAAAACACAAAGAAAATATATTGCTTTGTGTAAAACATAATAAAAATTATGTAAAGATAATAATTTTATAAGAAAAAGGATAAGAAAAAGGATAAATATGCAATAAGTAAAAAGTTGATTTTATTTCTTGTTATCTTTAATATTGGAAATTGTCTTATTCGATTGAAAATTAAATAATCTTACATTATTTTAGTTTTTATAGTTTTTATTTATTTAATAAAGAAAATATGTACTGATGGAGTACATTTCTTTTTCAAATTTATTTAAAGATTTCATTACAGAAATTTTTTCTACAAAACGTAAATTAAATTTATTTTGAGAGAAAAGAAATAATATTGAATCGTGAAAGAAATATATTGTATTTAGGTTTATTAATATTGAGTTTAATATTCGGTACAATTTGTGTAATACGAGTGAGTCAACAATTTAAGAATAAGATAAAATTTTTGCAAATATTGCCACACCAGTACATACTCTACACCTTCACGATTGTATGCTCCGCCAAATTATCGTAAACAATGAAATATATTCTATCAAAAATCATTATTCGCTCATAGGAGAATACTACTTTCATTTTCAAATCAGTGCAAATCAGTGAAAAAATAGATACATAAATTTTATATGAGATTTGACATTTCGTTTTCGTTTCGCTGTAGAAGACGCAGAGAACGATGAGAATGGGCCAGCTGTAATATAACATTTGTGTAAAAATCGTACTGACAACCTATAGACATGGATTTTTGTTTTTCGATTTGGAACATTAAAGTTGTCTATTACACATCAACTAGGGGCCCCTCTTGAGTAATTATATTTCAAGTTGAAGTCAAATTTAAAGTTTTTAAAAAAACAGTAATTTACGTACTGACATAGACTTCGCACGATATAGCAGAAACCACTCGTGTTTAATAAAAAGTTTTGTGGTTAGTAAGTTTTATTTAGGACACATAAGTACACGTCCCTCATATACTGCTTCGTTTCCGATATATTTCCTATAGTAAGAAGCATTTAGTGATAAAATTACTTAAAATAAAAAAATTTTGTCATTAAAGAGGTATGTATACCTACATAATACATAATTTTAATAAAAACTATAGTATTACTACAAATAACCAAAATTTAGAAACAGTTACTTAAAAAGATAAAAATGAAAAATTCAAGTGATTTGTTTTTTTGTTGTTTTTATATTTTTTTATTTTAGATAAGTTTGTTTTTTTGTTTTTTTTTTTTGGCATATGTACATAGATTCTTTTGCAAGTACATATGTAAATTATAATAACTGATTTGTTTGCTTTTGTTTATTATTTTCATAAGATCTCACTTATGCATAATGTATTTGCTGAATAATAAAATCATATGAGTACAAAATTATTAACTGTGTGCGCATTTTTATTTTATTTACAACTTATATATTATATTAGAAGTTCATTAAGGAGTAGGAGAATCGAAATAAAATGAAAATGTGTCTACTGCGCAGGTCCCTAAATGCTTGTCAATTATAATTATAGATGATATATCAATATACTATGACTGGTTATATCAATGACTGGTTAATTACTGGACCATTTATTGATGAGAGATGAATGATAAATTTATTTATTTTTTTTAATATTTATTTATAATTAAAATTATAATAAATTTATTTGTAAGCTCTAGCTACTTTGGCTACCGGATTTATTAAATTAATTGATGATAGTTCTATTCTCATCATCAATCTAGTGCCAAAATCAGCTGAGTTAAAAAAATGTGTTGTTTTTTTAAACTTTTTGGGAATGTTCAGATAATTTTTTGAAGATTATTAGCGAAAAAAAAATGCAGTTGATATTAAAAATAAATATGTATGAACAAATTTTTCTTTCTAAAATAAAAAAGTAAAGAAAAATTAAAAAAATTACGTGGAAAATTAAATTAAATGTATACGAAATTGATATTTATCAACACGGATGTGTAATAGCTCATCAATTTAAATGGTCCAGTAATTGACAATTAAAATCATGAAAATATTGATTGTGCAATTGGCTTGTAAGATTAAAGTGATATTAGGATAAGCTAATGTAGAAAAAATGAACCGATTCCTATACAATGACCAAATACTATTACTAGTTTTACATAGATAAAATTTTTTACATTTACATAGTCTTTTCCACTAATCAATTTTTTAATATAGTTTTATCTTTAAGTTTTTAATTAATTTAAATTTTAATAAAGACTAGGGGCCCCTGTTGAGTAATTATAAGTCAAGTTGAAGTCACATTTAACGTTTTTAAAAGAACAGTAATTTACGTACTAAAATAGACTTCTCACGGTAAAGTAGAAACCACTCATGTTTTCATAAAAATTTAGAGATTAGTAAGTTTTATTTGGGAAACATAAATACACCTCCCTCATATATTTTTTCGTTTCCGATATATTGCCTATAGTCAGTGACATTTAATGGATAAAATTGCTAAAAATAAATTGTTTAACCAAAACTATATGATTACTACAAATGACCAAAATATAGAAAACAATAATTTGAGACAATTAGTTAAAAAAATTAATAGAATAGATTTCCTTTAATTATGTTTAAAAATAATAAGATGTTAAATGACATAAAATGAATATATTTTATTTAAAAGTTTGAATATTATAAAACCAAATAGAATTTTTTTTGAACCCCTATGCGCATTTCTGTTGTATATATACAACTTATTTACATATTAAGACTTCATTAACAAAAAAAAAAGATAAAATGAAAGGATATCTACTGCGCAGGTCCTTAAATATGCTTGTCTATTATAATTACAAATTAAGTACTGATCTCAGTCAGCCTTCCTGATGATTCTGTAATGATCAAAATCGATCAAGATACTGTTTATTTATTTATTTCAAAACAATGTTTAAAATGAGTTATCTCATTACTGATGACTCTATATAAGTTTACATTGATGATTAAAATTAGTGAAACATACCTTGTTTTCATAAACTTCTGCATATTCTGAATTTGTGAACACACTTATCAGATTTTCTGAATGCTGTTCATAAATGAAGACTCAAAGTCTACTGAGCGTCAACTTGGCAGAATAAGTTTTTAGTATGCATAAAATTTTTTGAAGTAGTTTTCTTTGTTGTTTTGAATATTTTAGTTTTGTTATTTAAAAAAAATTGTTATTTTCAAAATGTCAATATTAATGCAGAATTGTCAAGTAAATAAAGGAATATAGGTAGAGTTTGTGTTCATTATTGCAAAGTACGTCCGCTGGTGGCAAATTTGTTGTCAGTTTGTACCATTTATGAATACACCCATACTTAAAATCTTTAATTTTTATTATTAAAAATGTGTCACCAAAGTCTACATTCCAAGAAATATATTACTTTGTCATTTTATTAAAAACAAGATTTTAATTAAAAAAAAACAGAACATAACATAACAGAAACATAGAGCAGAACATAAGCACAATTTCAATGATTTAAAATTTTTTTCATTTTTTACTGTTTTGTTTATCTTCTACATAAAATATTGACAATCTGAGTATCATGACAACTTAAATTCCCAATAAAATACTTCGGTAATTTTTGTATATAAACCTATCATTAATTTCACTAAATTTAAGTGTCAGAATCTGTTTTGCGTTTAAATGTGAAGAATTTAATTATTTAATAATTAGCCAAAATTTAGGTCAGAAAAGTCTTTATACTTTCGCACCATTGATTTTTTTTTAAAAGAGAAGGGATAGTTACCGAAAAAAAGAGAAAGAGGTAGTAGAAAGGTGCGGCGAGATTTGATAATATTCGCTTTGAATTTTTGTAAATCAAGAAGAACATAAAAACGATGGCTTCTTGGGAATGCTTGTACTGGAATGCAATTCCACATTCTAGAAGCTCTGACTATAAACACATTGCCATAACCGGTCTTGAACAATCTTGGTATTTTCACGGTTTATCGCTGGTCATTTGCAGGATGACAGCATGGCTTGAAAGGCGGAAGTAGTGATTTTAGTTCTTTAGCATGTGCCTACTACCACAAAATTAAATTTGTAGTTTTTAATATTATGTCAGAGAAATATCAGGTAATAAACAGGCTTTCAAGCAATATGAAATTGACATATAGATAATGCACAAAGGGTAGGCTAAGTACATATTTTTACAAATGTGACCACAGTCATCTAATAGTATAGATAAGCAGCTGCATTAGAAGAACTTTGGGATTATGTAATAAGTAACATACATATGCGATCAAATGTATGTTACTTTTGAATACTCGTCATAATGTTATACTGATCAGAAGATCAAATATTTTAAATGTACTGTTATTTTTTAAATACTGAAGGTTATTATTGGCTTAGTTTACAGTTTTACGTATACTATATTATTACGTATATTATTATATATATATATATATATATTTTAGGACAACAACAACTGCTATAATGATACTAATTTTACATAAAGATTAGACAAAAGCTGAAAATAATGAAACAAAATATAAAAACTTTATTTTGTTGTTGCTGAGGTGTTTCATTAGTTTGAATTTGTAATGCATGAAAAAGTATGAACAAAAAATTATATAATAAATTTTATTTTTTATTTTTTGTTATTTGACATTTTAAAAAAACAATGTTAAAAAAAATGTATTTTTACTTTTTGATTATGTTTTTTTACAACAATGAAATCAAAATACTACAAAGTTATAAGTTAGATAGAAAGGTGAAATTTGTTATTCCCGTTGCTTCTAGAGAGATAATTAGCACTTGGTGATACCACAATTTTTGTACCCCACTGGTTGATGTGGATAATTCTTCGTTTAACCTAAATTTGTTAATTTAATACAAGGATTGCTTAAGGTTTTACTACATAATTTTTTTTATACTATTTAAGAATGGGTTGTAGACTTAAAGGTTTAAAAATATAAATTTTCTACAATTAAATAAGTATACCAAAAAATATTAAAATTTGAAATTTGTTTACCAAAATATTATTTTAACAAAAATAAACAATTTAATAAATTAAAAATCTTTATTTAAAGATAATTAATAATAATTGTGGATAAACATTTAATTTAGATTATGATGTAGGTGTTTTACGAGTATATGTACTTAATAAATATTTATAATGATTTGAGTACATTAGAAAAATAAGTAATTTGAAATATTACACTATAGTTATTGTTTACATACCAATTAATAATTTTTAGTATTTATATTTGTATGTACATATATTTGATTATATTTAAATTTTGTATATAGTGTGTTTCAAAAATAACTAATCATATTTAAAGTTGATTGGTAATGTTCTTTTGAAAAGATTAAAATTTGAATGACAAATTAGATTTACCCTCGATTGTTTGACATCAAAATCAGTCCGTGTGATTGCTAAATGTATTTTAAAAAGCTTTCTGGCATTCGAAAGATTCTTGGGGGGAACTGCCCACTCACACTATAGCAATCTATGCAATAATAATTTTTTAAATTATTATTAATATATTTTCCAAACATATTGTGTATTTTGATTGATGTCTACTAATATTTAAAATATCATTTTAAATCAATTAATTAAAGGATTAAATTTTTGATTATTGAACATGATTTTCAATTCAATTAAAATAAAATAATGTATTAATTTCAATTTAATAATTACTTAATAAATTAATTTGGAATTCTCGATTATTAGGTAATTATTAAAGTGATTGTGTTACTAAAAAATATAAAGACCAAAACAACAACACAAACTTTTTAATATTTCAATCGAGATATTTATTTTTTATTTTCTTTTCTATAATTTCGTTTCGTTCAAGAATACCCAATTGCTTTATTTTTGGACACCACATTTTAATTTTGTTTTCATCATAAATTTCGATTTTCTACTCTTGATGACAAAATAACCCAACTCAAGCCATTGCCTCCTTATTTATTTTTTACCTGGCAGCTAATTGCCAGTCTGTTAAACTAAGTAGAGATGATGTATAAAAGCTGTTATAGCATCAAACTATTTTAATCTAGGTCGACTAGTTAATTTATTATAGTGTATTCTTTCATTCGGATAGCACTGATTCAGTTTAGAGATATGCCTTTATAATGCCCACTTCATCAAAGTCTATTGAATCCTATACATATTTTGATAGCTTTGATTACCTATACACATTTGCAACAGTTTGGAGTTGTATTGTAATTCTTATTTTGTTTTTAAATCGCCTTTCCTATGTTCAAAACCGGATGCGATTAGTATTTTTTATAAATTCACCTTCAATCTTTTGATATTATTAACTTCCTGATTAAGAAAAATGACTTATATTTACTTGCACAATTTGGAAAAATTTTGCATCTCTTTACTCTTGCATTTATTCAACTTATTAAATTCACAATTATTTATAAATTAAAATTTTCCAGGTCATCGTATTATGAAATGCCTACATCAGATATAATCTGAAGAAGTTCAAGATCTAAACTTTTATAGGTAATATTAGTATTTTATACAAACTAAGCATAAATCTCTAGATTTTATTTGTTTTTTGATTAAAATCAATTATAAAAATTTTCAAAAAAATGTATGTTTTGATTTAATAGAATCCACACAGAGATATAAATAATACGTAAAAAATGTATATATCACACATCCCGAAAGGGAAAAGGACCTAAAGTAGACCACCGGATTTATCTGCAGGTACACTGATAAATAGCTTAATCATATCACAAAAACGAATTGAATAGAATTCGTAAAAGAAAAGAAAGCCTAATCGGTCTGAGGATATATTGAGAAGAGTAGATGAAAAGGACTAAAGAAGAGCTTAAACGAAAATAAAAACAATTACTTAACAGACTTTATAGCCGGAGTTATTTGAATGCCTGAAATATGATGTGCACAACCACGGATTTATTATCAAGTTTGCTGTTGACATACAAATAACCTATCAAAATCAACCGTTAATAATAATATGAACTTTATTTTGGCTGTAACGTAATCGATACATACATACTAAGAAATTTAACAGATGACAACCAATAAATTTGATAAATTTTCAATATTTTATGTGGAGACACTTTTTGAATGAAAATTATAAATTTATTATGCTTTTTTTTTATATTTTATTTCCATGTTTAATTACATACATTATTAGAATTGGCTTTTATTTTGATTTAGGGTTCCCGAATTCAAATCCTCTAGAAACTAAATGAACATTTTTTTCATAATTTAAATAGAAAATTTTTATTTTTTATTTATAATGTTTTTCAATTAGAATAGATTTGTCATCAATGAGAAACATTTCAAGTTGGCTAATTCCAAGACGCAAACCAGAGAAATTTCAAATAAGTCAATTCTAATTTATATATGAATATCTGTAACAATCAGAATTTGTCATCTCATTTTATTTTTAATTTGTCCAAATGTTTCAACAGTATAACGTCGAAAACGTCAAAAATTAAGCGATTTCGATGTAAATCGGCATTATAGACACGGAAAAGAGTTAATAAATGGTAAGTAGGTAGAAGTGACCATTTTAGTTGCTTCTGGAAAACCAATTAACACGTATTTAAAAATTTCTGTTTCATTTTATTTTTTGAAGATGCAACAATGGGGCTTGACAGCGTGGCTTTCTATATGATAACTACTCTTGACATATCATTGCGAGACCCTACTAACATTTGTTTGGGTTTATTGATGTTATACGAGGACCATATTTTTCTAAAAGTCGCACAGCTATTTAGTTTATGCCACCTTTCGTTTTCTCTGGCCAGATAGTATGAACGAATACGTTCCTTGATGGCTCCCATTCGATGGCGAATGTCTTTCTCAAGCAACCTGTCAATTGCTTGGCCAGTACTCTCTCCCAATCCCCTTTTTGTTACTGAACCCAAAGTAGAAAAATCATAGATCGAAAAATGGTTAACTATGCTCTCAAATTGGTTTTGGCGAGTTAGTAATCGTAAATACAAATTTTCAACACAATCTTGAAGCTCACAAATGAAAATGCAAAACTACAAATTAATTTCATATATTTTCCACTAATCCAACTTAACCTAATTTAACTTTATTAAAATGAATATTTTAAATATATATTACTTAAAAATTCATTATAAATAAATATACTTCCCGTTATTTATTATGAAGGAATACAAATTACAATTAAAAAAAACATAACCCATATAAAGTAAAACATTATTAACCTTCTTAAAGTTCAGTGTATTCAATATTCAGTGTATAATATCTAAAACTGGGGTTAAATAAAATCAACAACATATTATATAAATATAATTAATATAATATTCATATAATAATTTAAAAACTTTAAGAATTTTTTTTTATTTTGTTTTACGTTACAACAACAACAGGAAAGAAATTGATAAAAAAAAAATAATAATAAAATAAAAAAGTTAAAAACCACCATTGTAAAGAAATAATTAAATTATAAAAAATTTATGTAATTTATTATGAAAATAAAACTTATATTATTTATTAGTATATTGTTAGAATTCTTTAAAAGTTTTTTTTTCTTTTTTATTATTTTAGAAACTTGAAATTAATTTTATTAATTATTCACATCACTAGAATAATAATTTTTTGTGTTGGTTCTAAGTTTTATTTTCAACACTGACATTTTCATTACATTCAAAACCATGCCTTGCCATCTTAAAAGTATTTTACTATGAAAATTTAATTTTTAATTTTTATTTTTTAAAAATAGAAATATAAAAGACCCAGATTGATTAGAATTAGAAATTGAAAAGTCCTCTTCAAAGTATAATTAGAAAAAGTGATTGTTATGTAATTTTTAATGGGTTTCCAGTTGGATCCAATTTCGGTAAATATAGTCAAAATTGAGGCATTGAGCGACATTGAACCATCAATTTATTGAGTATGAAAAATATTGATAAAATTTTTAAAATTATTAAAATAGTTTCTATTGCTGCTATTACTAATACCAAATCTCCAGTAAATCCAAGAATATTTTTAATTTGCAGCCACATCGAATATTTGGTAAGTGTTTTTTTTATATCCGGGATGTTTCAGATTGTATTAGCTTGTATAAGATTCTTCAAATGACTTTTTCAAGTCAATAATTGGTCTGTATGTTAACTTTACATAAATTTATCCAAATCTTTGTATGTTAACTTTTTTATTTGCATGCTCTTTACAAATTTTTGAGAAATTTAAGAGAATTTTGTGTTTGAAACGTGAGAGCTCTCTCTTAAATAAATTTTTGCAAATGAAATTTCTATTTGCAAAAATTTGTAAAAATTTACTGTCAATTTTTTGTTGTTGTTTTAAATGTCAACAGAATATTTTTCATATAAAAAGTAGTATACCAAAAATAAATAAAAAGTTGTATACCTAACCTGAAAATTTATTTATATAACTTTTTACCGACAAAAAGACCAAAACCACGAAAAATTATTTAAGTTAATTTTTTTCAGCAAAAGCATTCAATAATTTTACGAAAAATTTCAAAAAATTACTAAATTAATTCAAATTTAAAACAAATTCATAACCTAAAAATCAATTATTTTTGACATGACAAAATTTGGAAAAATTTATGCAAATTTTGCGTATGTCTAATTTTGTCTGTAAAAGAGAACATTTTAACTATTCTCGCAGAATTTTATGATCACGTAATTTTTCCTCTCATTTGTAAATTTTTGCAAATAAAAGTTAACATACCGACCTAATATTATGATAAGTGCAAAAAATAACCTGTTACAGAAAATACAAAATTTAAAAAATAAAATACATTTAATCGTAAAAACTATTTTAAGTTATTATTTAATAAAAGAACAGAGTACAAAAATAACGTTGTTCCAGTTTTCTAATTTAAATAGCACGCTTTTGGCAAGCTATCAAACTTTCAAATTGCTGCCCTGCAAAGTTATGATTTTGCGACTTAGCATAAGTGTGTTAATCGATAAATAAAAAAATCTTGAGCGTCTAGAACTGTTAAAAGATAAAAAAAACTTACTGAAACATTATTATTGATAATATGGAATGTTTCAGGCTTAAATCGTGAACATTAAAAGAACCATGTAAAGCATTTGAGAATCAAATATAAAATACTGTATTGTATTGTAATAACGTGACATGTGTACTCAACAGTGCTACCACTTGACAAAAAAAATGTATCCAATTCTCAAAAAAAAAGTATCCAAAGGTATCCTTTTTTTCTTTAATAAAGCGCTGTGTAACATACATTTACATTATATATTAAGAGGTACAAATAGGATACAATAATAAAGTACAAATAATATTCATTGCACATGGTAATTAAAATAAAAAATTAAATTATTAATTCAATTGGTTGAGTAATTAGGTAATTATGTAATATTCATTTAATAATTTTTTGTCCAATAATTGAAATTATGTTCCGGACGAGGTATCCAAATTTCACTAGCTTTATTCAATCTTTAGGAGTTTTTTTCGGACAAATCATCATTCGATTCGGACCATCATTGAATCGATTGTTTCAAGTTGAAATCTATTTTGTTAAGTCTATTTTTTTAAAGTTAGATCATAAAAAAAACCGTTCGGCGGTGGCGGAGCTATGCAATAAACACATCAGAATTATCATAAAATTAGATAAATTTTCATAAATTAGTTCATTTAAGCAATTTTTTATCGAACCAAGTTTTGACGAAAACTCTTCGATATTAGTTTTATCTAAACTATCTAAGTGTTGTGAAACTTTTAGCAATCTGAACTGGTCTGTAATTTCATCTTTTTTGCTAGGGTTTCTTAATATGTTAAGAAAATAATCTAAAAGTGGAGTAATGGAGCATTTTAAGAATTTAATTTAAATAACCTTCTTGAATTTCAACTAATTTAGATAATTTTCATTAATTTACAAGCAAAAATGAATAAAAACTACAAACATTGTCATTTGAATGACATGAGTTAATTTGACAAAAATATATCCAAATGTATACAAAAGTGTGGTAACAAGTGGTAACACTGGTACTCACTCATTAATCACTTATTTTATTTTTAAACAAAACACTCTTTTATGCTCTCTTTATTTTGGCTCTCTGTTTTGCTTTTAATATTAATAATCAGTAAAATGAATGACACAATAACCAATTATATATACCAACATATTGTTAGACATTAGCAAGTTAATATAAAAGTATGTATAGAAAATGGGGTATCATAAACCAACATATAACCATAGGTAATAAAAGTATAAAAGTATATTAAAAAAGTATAGAAAATGGGGTCAATGTCATTCGCCTACTGTCTACACACATTAAAGTGATTTACACTCATCTTGATAGGATTATGAGAAAGCTGGTAAGCTTCGACTGACTACCAAAGAGTTGTCATTTGAAGTTTGATAATTGTGTTTTTTTAATGTACAAGTTTTTTTTTTTTTTTGTATATGATTATTTTTTTGTCACTATCACGTTACAAATGTCACTGATTTTTTTTGGAACCTAAAATATTAGAGTAGAACATTGTCAATAGTAGCTCTGTTCTTTTGATACGTTTTAAGGTCTAGGTTTAAATAAATTCAAAAGAACGATGTATGCTAATGATCGGATAATATATTTAAATTGACAAACATGTTATCAAAATCTACATGTATTAAAAAATAACTGATATTTCACTCTAACAGTTCAAAATAACATTTAATAACCAAAGAGCCAAAATCTAATGAAAAAGACACGACATTATTTGTCGTCAACAAAATATGTCAAATTTTGTTTTGAACAGATCTGTTTAAATAGCATCATAACAAATAGTACGACACGACAAAGTCGGCGATAAAAGTTTGATATGTATCAAAATTCAAAATTTGTCGTTGTCATTGTGACATTTCATTTGACAGTTCTAAATCAATTCAATTGTCATACAATTCAATTGTTTTTTGAAAATGAAAATGAAAATGTTGCATTCATTGGCTTGCTATGCGGCATTTTATGTCGATCTTCTAGAATGACAAGGTCGTGCACTTGCATTGGAAAAAAACGTAAATAAAAATCAAATAAATATCTGGATTTTCAGTTTTTATTGAATTTTCATATCATATGATTTATTTAAACTTGTAACCGTATAAAAAGAACACAGCTAATAATAAGGTTAAAGATGATGATGTTGACATGTTGATCAAGATGAATAATCTTCGGTGGATCTGATATACATACACAATGCCAAGCAAAGGTTCCGTCACTTCACCTGAATGTAAATGAGGCTTTTGTGTGTAAACAATGAAGTATATTTGTTCAAGCTGTTATTCACCTGCAGAAGTCTTTGATAACATTTTTAATGCAAAATACAACCAATGTTTGGGAGTTGATAAGAGAATATGTATATTAGTTTGGTAGAGTTTATGTGCACAACTCATTGTCACACAATTATCATTATGCTTTACCCGTTTTATCCACACAACACCATACGATAAATAAAAACATATTAATGTTATCGAAAACAGAATGTTAAAATGATGTGGTGTTCGAATTCTTCAATAAATTAAGGCATTAAGGCATTAAGAGCATCAATATTTTCAAATCTAGCTTTATAGGAATGTGAAACGGGGAAACTTAGTGAAAAAGTTATTTTCTGCAATTTATTTTTATGTACTACGAATAAGATTAATTTTTCGACCCGACAAGGTTTCAAATAGAAGGCAGAAAGCACAAATAAAAATTGAAAAAGTGATTTAGGTCAAAGATGCAAATTTAAAACAAAGCGTCGAAAATATTTTATTGGAAACAACTTTAATGAGAAAAACATGAAATAAAGTGAAAATTCTTGAGCAAAATTTTTATAAATGATTTGTTTACAGCTTGTGCGACGTTAAGGTATAAAAGGACCAATGACAATATAAATTATTGTTTAATTTTTCAACTCAAAAACTAAAACTTCTAAAAATTTCTATTTCAAAAAATAAAAAAATAAAAAAATTAAAATTTTTAAAGAAAATAAGTTTGTGTGTGACGTCACAAGAAAAATTTGAATTTAAAATATTTTTGAAATATGTATAAATCAATAACAATTGGTAACCCTAAATAACAATTTAATTTCACCATCTATAGTAGATTTTAAAATAATTTAGATAATCATAAAAACTTTAATAATACCTCAATATATACCTGTTTACATACTTTACATACATAGTACATCTATATATATATATATATATATATGTTTTTAATATATAAAGATTTCAGAACTTAATTAAAGAATTTCTACTTTCTTCTTAAAGGACCTTTAAGATTTATAATTCTTTGCTTATTTTCAACATTTCAGAGTATATAAAAAGTTTAATAAGGATCGCTTTGGGAAAAATAAACGACGTTTCGATGAGTTGTTCTGTATTTCCTGTTTATTTTATTTTATGATACACATGGACGATTTTTATTATTTGTGTTTTTTTTATTATTGTTTTTAAGAGATTTCTTATACTTTATAATTTTTTTTGTTTTTGTTTTACTAATTAGATGCATTAATCTTAT
This sequence comes from Argyra leucocephala, assembly GCA_963942445.1. Classification (NCBI taxonomy): domain Eukaryota; kingdom Metazoa; phylum Arthropoda; class Insecta; order Diptera; family Dolichopodidae; genus Argyra; species Argyra leucocephala. Next base: position 30,789,977 of record OZ012679.1, on the reverse strand, counting down.
GTTTATTGTCATAAAAATGAAATACGTGGAAATAAGTATCTTCATTAAATGAACGTACATTGATTAAAACCAGTGTACTGTAAGCCGTATATATGCAGCAGAAAACCTTGTTAATATACTCCTTATATATTGTATCTGAAGGTTGTTTTATATTTTACCTTTTTTGATTGATTATATGGGGTAATGATGTCATATATGTGGGAAGAAATATAAGATTTGAAGAAGCAATAATTGTTTTGTAATAGGTAGAGATATGTTGTATGTAGATATGTTCAGAAATTATAATAAGGTTGATAATTAAAATGAAAAATTGTAAGAAGTTGGAAAAGTTTGAAAATAAAAAAATGAATTTATTTTTCATAATTAGGAATTAAAAAAAAATTTGTTTTTGTGTTTTAATTATTACATAAGTCAAGATACTGTAAATATGTAGATATATAATGGATTTGTTTAAAGAAGTAGAAAGCGCATAATATAAACAAAACTTCCATCTCCAGATATATTCAAATATAGTTACTGTTGTATTATAATTTATGTTGATTCCAAACCATATCAACATCTATGATAATGAGGCAGTTGACAGCAGCGAAAAATTTTATAAAGCGAATTTATACCCTTATCATGATTCTCGAATCGAATATGAGTCGAAGCGAATATGCTAGTCGAACGTTCGCGTAAATCTGATCACAATTCGCGAATAAATTTATTCGCTGTGGAAAAGTCGTTGCTAACCTAACACTTGAAAATTAAATATTTTGACAAGCATATTTAGATTAATAAAAAAACTTTCAGTTGAATAAAGATGCATCATTTTATATTTTAAATTCAGTGAAACATAAATCAAAGCCTTAAATTAGAATAAATGGAATATATTACCAATTGTAACATTAGTCTGTGCAATACGATGAAGGAAATGATCACTGGCAATAATTCAGAGTTTCGATTGTTTCGGATATATTTATTTACTGCTATTTTTCATTTTAGGTTTCTTCAAGTGTATTTGAATTTGTAACAACACTTAGAACGGCTCTATAGATTAATTTGGATTTTCTGGATTTTGTTCTTTGCTCAACAGAGCATCGACAGCTTGTTCCTACGCCTGTTGTTTTTATATATATTTTTTTGCAATACCTGTAATCATATTATTATCAACACGCAATACATAGACGAATAAACATATAAACAATGATTTATTCCACTCTTTGAATTCACGTTTTGAAGATTCTAATACATTTAATTTAGTTGCAAATCGATTCCAAAACACTTTTAATGCAGTTTTATTCAAATTTGCTGTTCCCACAAGCCTAATGATTATTCTCTCAATTGCACCAGCTTATCAAATTTTTTTTTTATAGCTGCAAATAATATCATATTATTATATTATTCATAAATTTTGTGAATATTCTTACATTTTTTTTAAATTTACCCTACCCTCCATTTTTACTCGAAAAACAACAAAATATTTTTTTTTTATTTTTGTTTTACGGTTGTCACCTAAATTTTTCATTCGCCAAATTTTCGAACGTATTTCATTCGCTTCGCTAATCATGATCGCATGACGGCGAATTCACCTACTTATACGTTCGATTCGAGAATCATGATAAGGGTATTAACTTAATAATTTTATAATTTATTCACCATTTGGTTCTAACGGCTTACAATATCATATTTTGTTTAACAAATTAAATTTACAATATATTACAAGCACAATAATTGCACCGAAATATCAGTATTTGCACAATAAAAATAAATGATTAGGGAAAGGAAAGTCGACTTTTGATTTATAAATTAAATTACAATTTTATTTCTTTTTGTTTTTTATTTTAAATTTTCAATTGATACTATTTCTATCTATGAATTGATAAAACTAGTTCTGAAAATTGATAACAATGAAATTAAAAATAAATGATAATATACCAAAATGGAAGTATTAATCAATGTACTAGTATTCGGGCGCTTCTCGAATTTCGAGCCGGACAGTTTGATAAAAAATCGTTCTCAATTCCATTATGAAATTATTTTTCATCATTTCAATAATTTATCCTTGACACTATATAATTGTTTTTTATACCCTTGACAGACTATACTTCATTAGACTAAAATACTTCATTATGAAGAAAATCTGCTTCATAGACGACCAGAAAAAAAAAACGTAAAAGACTGGTTGTGTCCAACGGACACATATATGAAAAATAGTAAGAAAAAGCTTTATTTATATATACATCTTTTAAAAGTAAATCATTTTTTTATACATTGAGTACATAATATTGTTTTCTTCGAATGTTCCATGCAAACTGGTAAACAGCAGTTCTCACAAATTTCCTTGGAAGTTCTGGATATTTTTGGTGGATAAAAATTACATCTTTTCTTTTTTCGAGGAGGTTCCAAATCGGTAATACTGCAATCTACAACTAATACTTATCTTGAAATAGGGTTAATATTTATTTTTGCTGCTCGGCACATATGCCGCTCATACTTCTTCGCCTAATTTGAAGTGTTACCAAACTTCTAGCAACTGAGCTCAAAAAATGTTTTCGACATCAATCAAATTTTGTAAATATGCCAAAGGTTATCTATTTGTTTTCCTACGTACTATATAGTTATGGGCCATCTGATCCAGTGTATCTACACCACCTTTTGTTTTGTTATAAAACAAATTTATTTCTGATTTATTACTTCTTTCTACAGTATCATTTTTATGTTTAGTGGAAAGTAAAATTACTGCACAATTTGGTTTTGGAACATATGAAACCAAAGTGGCATTCTTTCGAAATCCGAAAATATTAGTCTGCGTAGGTCTGTTTTTATTAGGAAGGAACTTTTTCGGAATATATTTTTTATTTTTGCGTAATGTGCCAATAGAAGTTAAACCGTTTGACAATAAAGACTCCGCTAATGGCAAACTAGTAAAAAAAAAATCAAATGTTACGTTCCTATTTGTATAGAAGTACAGTTCACACAATCTTTCCACAATATTCTGAGCTATGTTCGCACTTCTAGTTGAACCCTCTTTTCCTAAATATGGTATACGATAGAGTGGATAACTAGTGCCATTGTCACATATCCACCACATTTTCATGCAGTACTTATCAGGCTTAATCGGTATGTACTGCTTGAACGCTACAGGACCTCGACAAGGATCAAGCTGCTCATCGATAGTTAAATTTTCTCCAGGTATGTATGTTTTCTTCAAATTTTTATTGAAAATTTCCCAAAGGTCTCGTATTGGAGCCAATTTATCATTGGTTCTACGTTCGGATCTGGTGGTTCGATCATCAAATCTGATAAATCTCTGAATCAGTTTGAAGCGAGTTTTACTCATTGCTGCTCGATAAATTGTATTTCCAAAAAGTGGATCCCAAAAATCTAGAATGTTGACTTTACTCTGTTTGTTTGTTCCACATGACAATAAAAGTCCCAAATATGCTTGTACTTCTAACTTATCGAGATTTTTCCCACTGTGTTTCTAATAATTTAGAAATTTCGTCGAAAAGTTCATCTTCTGCTTGCCAGGAATGCTTCCTCCTTATCTGTTCATCTTCCTCCTCCGAATCTGTTCCAATTATTTCTTCTTCGTTTTCTGATGACTTATCAAATGCAGCATTTTTTTCTCCCTCCTCATCATCACCATATGGATTTATTTTATTTTCTTTTCTTCATTTTCACTTTCGTCACTATCCAGAAAAGCTCGACTAATTTCATTTTCAGTTAGTCCTTTTGAAATTATTTATTAGATTTTATGAAAGTGTAAAGTCGTCGAAATTATTCTAAAAAAACTCCAAATTACTAATTTATAAATCCAAAACTTCAAATAAGCTGTTTTCTGATTTCAACCTGTTTATCAATATTTTGAAAATGATCAATTATTGAAAATGAATCAAAAAATTATTGAAGATGCATAAAAGATGTTTGACATAACACTCGAATAGGGAATACCCTTTTAAAAATATTTTTATTTATTCGTTGAAATTTTATTCATGTGTCTGATGGACACATTGCGAACTCTTACGTTATAAAATTCAATTACAATAATTCTACCGTTTCAAAAATAATTTATCATTATTTTTTATCAACTAATTTATTGAACTACTTGCATGCAATTAGGTGGCTAATATTTTTAAAATATATCATCAGAAATAATATAAATATATCTCTTTAAAATTCAAAATGTGTCCGATGGACACTTCTGGTCTTCTAAGGGTTAAAAAAAAAAATAAATTTAAATTTAATTCTGACATGGAAACTAAGAAACTCTGTACTCTGTTGTGCGTGTTTGGTGAATTTGGGGAATGTATTTATACTTTTACGTGGGGTGAAAGTTTAAATTCAAATTTCTTAGATACTGAAAATTAAAAAAAATGTTGAAAAAATATTTAATTTCGCTTCTCTTATTTCAAATATCTATCATTTGAAAGAATAATAATAATTGAAATTTATTGTGAAATGGTTCAGATATTTGTACCGTACTTTTTTCAATTTACAGATTAAATATAAAGATGATTTAAATTTGATGAAAAAAAGAAGATTAGAAGAAAATAAGCAATAAATTCTTAGAAACAAATTTAAGTATAAATATTATAAAAATTTTGTGGCTATAAAATAGGATTAATAGAATTAATAGAAGTATTTGTAATAATCTGGTTTTAACATTATTTTTATGGGTTCAAATTTGACATAATTTTTCTGTTAAAAGATTAAAAACATTAAGCGTACTCTTACTAATCTAGACTCATCAATTATGCCTCTAATAATTTCCAAATCAATTTTGCCAGTGAATACTTGAATTATAAATACAATATTCGTAACAACTCTTCTCGATTGCAAGCATTTAATTTGAAGTAGCTTGAGGCGATCTTGGAGGGATATTGCATCATTGGGTTAGGAACAAAGGAAGCTTACGTAAGGTAAATCTAATAAATTTGTTGTTTTAAACTGATTATTATAATATTTTTTACATACAAACTATATTGACTCTAAGGTGGTAAAATGACCAGACGCGACTAATGTATTCAAAGCAAAGGCGAACGAGGATTGTGAATAATAAATTAATTCAAAAGTATAGTTGTTTAGTGAGGAGAAGAATCTACGGTCATACTAAAAATTTCGAACTAATCTTAAAGGTCTTATTATTCAATCACAAAACTTCATTTCTCTACCCCTTATTTCTTGAAATAATTTTTTTTCTTCTTTTAAATTTTTCAACAACCATAGTTGATAGTCAAACATTCTGTATACATTTATGTCAACTACAATTTGATATTAAATTTTAATGAAGTGTTTATAAAGCAATAATAAAAAAAAATTGTTTTTTAAATTTAATTTAATTAAAAAAATAATCGAAATACTTAATTAACGTAATTGATTAAATAATTTAAAAAATAAAAATAAATAAAATGATTATACCATAAATTAACTACGAAAACTGCAGTAAATTACGAATTATGCATTATTTATGATTATTATTTTTTATTATTTTTTTATTTTTTTTTTATTTTTAATAAATATGAAAATATTTGATTGCACAACACACTACCTAAAAGAGAAGGATGCAAAATAGATTTATTTTTTAATATATAAATTATTGAAAATGTTTTCTGGACGTATTCAGGTCATTTACAAATCAAAATTTTTGATATTGTTATATGATTTGGTTTTGCTTTTTGTTCGAATGATGATGAAAATATGTAAATGACAATTTAAATTTAATAGAAGTATTTTTAATTTAATTTTTAAAATTTTCTTGAAATCGAAATTTAATTAATTATAAAATAACTAATAAGCCATAATTTTGATTTTAAAAACGAAATTTTGTAGTATATTGCCTAATTTTTTAGAATACTATTGCTATTATATATATAATCAAATCTATATGTGTTTTTTGTACACTTTTTTATCATATCTAATTACGTCTTTATATCATTTTATCCACAAAGATAAGTGGTAAGCGTTTTTAAAGCCTAAAGGAAAAAAATTCTAACGTTTATTTAACCACTAACCATTTTGTGTTAACATTTCTGAATGTTTTAATATATTTTTTGACAAAAAATAAATATATTTATAAATTATATGTAAATACATTATACACCCATATTTGTGTTTTATTATCTTTATGTGTACTCAAATTGTTTGTGGAGTTACTCCACTCCATGTTAATTGGTTAACAGCTTTGTTCATAATTTTAAAGTTTTGAAATGTGAACTAGGGTTTATTTTCAACTATATCTCAATTTTTTTTTTTTTTACAAATTTGTTCATATTTGATTTAACATTTTTACTATTTAATAAATTAATAAATTAAAAAAATAATAATAATGAATTAACACTTTTGAACTTGAATATAATATAATATAATAATAATAAAAAATATTGTGAATAAATGAGTGAAAATGAATTTCCGTGTTTAAGTATAAACAATCAGTCTTTGGTTCAACACTATATATACCTTGTATATACTGTATATCAGCATAATCATCGATTGTACTATTTCTATGTTTGCAGACGATACGGCTGTCTGTGTCTCAATATGCATAAACTACAACCCCAGGGTTAAGGAAAAACAGTTCGGAAGCTTCTTCCAAAAATGAAAAATTATGCTTAACACAACAAAAATGCAAGCTATATTTTTTGCAAAACAGAATGGCAAATAGAATAGTAAATTCCAAATAACCAAGTTCCAAATTTATTCTGACACAAGAAGAAAATGAACAACTATGTTAGATATATTCCTATTCATCATTAGAATTAAAAAGCATGGATATTTTTCGCTAATATTTCATTAAGATTGTTGGGCCATCGTACCCAATGTCTTTCTGTGTGTCTCTTTTTCTATCAATTTTACTAGAATTCAAAACTGATTTAATTCTAGTTAAATCACCAGTCCATCGTAACTTTTAAATTTTAAATATATTAGCTAAGCAGTGCATCGTTTAAGGTTTAGTAAATCTGTTGAACATTATTTTCACTCCAACTACCTACGTGCATTTTTTTTTTATTTACCACAAACGAGCATTTTCAATAAACATAAATTTTCGGATTAAAGATTAAAGATCTAATTTCTTAGACAAATTTAATCTATATATATAACAGAGACCAACTTTAGGCGGGTGGTTATGATTTAAGCGTGTTGCGTTTTAGCGTGTATCGTTTTGCTCGGCCATGTGTTTAGTTAAATTGATCTATGTAGTTGTTGTTAAAAGTATAAATTTTTGCTCGTGTGAGTGTAAAGGATGTTTTAAGGCTGAGACTAACTAACAACTGTTGTTCTTTTTAGCTCTGATACTTTCGGCCTAACTTTTGGAAGTGTTTTTAATAAATGTATAGCTATTAACATAAGAATTAATTTATGACTTTTACTCTTCTACTAACAGCCTGGTTTAGTTTTTTTTTAGATTTTTTAACCAAAGGTGACGGTGATTTACTAACCCTACTGTCTGGATGATGAGTTATTGCACAATTAAATGAAGAAAGCCTTCGTCTAGTAATAGACGTCTGATGTGCTTGCTCTAAGCACAAATCTGACAGTTTTAAAGAGTGTGACAGTATTAAATCGATTTGAATGCACGAACCTGCTGAAATTTTTTCCTCAATTTAATACATATTTCATAGTGACTTATTGTTTCTTATTTTTTTTATTTTTTTTATAAAAATAAACAATGAAATTTTAATAAGTGAGGTTTTTAAGCAAAAGGCGTTATAGGACGCTTCATAAAAGGAGTATAGTAGTCGAGATAAACAAACAGATTAAAAGTTTTTTTTATATTATATTTTAAGCTTTAAATTATATATTTTATGATAATGACATAACCTATAATGATCTAATCTGATAAGCGATTAAATATAATTTCATATTTAAAATCAAATTTATGATATATATATAATCAATTCATAATAAATATATGTAAATCTCAATAAAATAATATCATTGTTTAATAATTTAATTGTAATAACTCTTAAAATTAAAATAATTTGAATTTAATAAAATGATTTAAACAATGAATTAATCTAAAATTATTGAGCAATTTGAATAAAAACCCAAAAGTCACTTAAAATGGTATTTATTGCTATCCCTTTTCTTTTTGTTTTTTATTTTTTTTTATTTTAAAACTTTGACCATTATTAATGCATATTATAATAAATAATTGTCTGAATAAAATAGTTTTATTTAATATCATTTTGATTTCGATTTATATATATATAAATTTTAATTATTTTTTAAAATTAATAATCGATTGTAGAATACATATTTCTATATTCTATTAGTTTGTGTAGATTCAGTGAAATTCCATTAAAAAACAATAAAAACCTATGAATGATATTCGTTCGTTATTCGAGAATAACTATGCTTTCTGTTTTGGTGAAATCTTGTTAATTTGTTAATAACACATATTGATTGGCAAATTGTCTTTGAAGTGTTGGTACATATTTGATTGATTCTCATAATACTTTTCCCAAAAAACTTTCTCGATAAACTAGAGAGGCTTATAATGGCTGATCGTAGGTTGTGTTATAAGTGAAAATACTTACGTGGGTCAAAGTTAAGTATGAAAATTTTTAATGCTAATTGACGACAATTACTTATATAATCAGCTTATAGGAACGGATTCCCAACACTTATTTATGTTTATTAGATTTCATACATTATTTTGTTTATTTGCTGATTAGTTTCATGGTCGAATTGTTTTGTATTATCTCTAAGTTTAGGAAAGGTTTATTTCACGAATCAGTGTAGCTAAAGTATTTGGAATGACTTTGATCTATCTGCCCACGTAACAATTGTATTGCTATATGAATATTGCGCACTCTTATAACACTATTATGAATACTCTTATAGCAATATTAGTGTTAATTTGAGTGCTCTTTAATTGTGGCGTTATAAATACGTTATAGCACTAAAATGGAGAATCCTATAAGGCACCGGATCAATTGCTGTAACGAATTGTTATAGGATTAGTATAAATACATTCGAAAATACATTGCCCTTCAGAAATAAATTTTTTTTAAATAAATGAAAGAAAATATCTTTTTAAATTACATCAATATACGTTAATTAATGTATAACATCAAATTTGATATTTAAATAACTATTCTTTTAACTATAATTTTTAGCAAATATAATGCAAAATAAAGCTTTTCAGTTTTTTTTTATTTAACAAAAAAATTTGTTTACCATGTTTGTAGAAAATAATGCCGTCGCAAAATATTTATTGAAAAGCTACAGTAAGTTTATTAGTAACATCATAGAAATACAGTAAAATAATAACACTACTAATGCTATTTCTACTCTTATAACAACACTTTAACGCTTGTTATGGGATTACGCATTTTATAACGACATTGCTGTAGCACTTGTTGGAAATCTCATTGTAACAACTCCCGCAATTGCTATAAGAACATTATTATAGCAATATTAATCACATTATTCCTATAAAAATATCATTATAACACTTTTAGTGCTTATCGGGAGTCATATAAGAGTCTTATAGCACTAATTTTGTTTTCATAACAATAAAATGTTACATGAGTGAGGCTTTGTTGTTTTAGCGCTATATAGGAGTCTGATAACACTAATTTTATTTTCATAACAATAAAATGTTACGTGGAGGAGGCTTTGTTATTTTAACGCTATATCTCAGAGCATTACTGCCAAGTAATTAAGCTATTTTATATACCAGTTTTCATTTAAAAAAATTCGAAAAAATTTCCGCCCGTATCCTGAAGTATAGTTTATTTCTATTTTTGCTAATACATTTAAAGTTTATAAGCTACGATGATCAGATCAGTTGAAAAAGCTAGTAAATAAATTTAATGGTTGTAAAAAAAAAAAGAGGGACAGAAAGACATTGGTTACGATGTCACAACAATTATTTCTTAATAAAGCAGAACATACAGAATATGCATTTAGGGACAATTGTTTTAATTCCAAATTTTCTCATGTCATCCCATAGTAGTGTTTTCTTAATGCTATTATTAGTTTTCATAAAATGTAATTAAAAAATCAAAATGTTTACTAGTATAGAGAATTTAACGCCCGTAAATTAACATGATGCAAAACAAGAGTATTAGCATTACTTTACATTTCGATTATTTATTATTGACAAATAAAATATTTTTTTTATTTTTCCACAAATTATTGAATTCTTAGAATTATTTCAGTATTATTTACTGAATTGTTTTGAAAACATTTTTTTCTATTTACGAAAATCACTCCGAACTACATCTCAAATTTTACCAAAACATATATACTCGTATATACATCAAACATAGTTACTATATATTATATACACAATGTTATGTCATTGTTTTAATTAAATATTTTGGCAATACCTCAAATGAACTTTATTTAAAAGAAGTAAAAATAAAATTATTATATTTTTCATTCAAATTTATTTAACTGCAGTAAAAAATATAATTTTCCGGATTAGAAGATGGAAATAACTCCTTCAGTTTAATTTTAATGTAAAAATTTGTCGGTATAAAATTTTTTTTACATAATAAATATACATATACAATTTTTTTTGGCTAAAATACTTGGATTTTCATAAATTTGAAATATTTCGTGTAATTTAAATAAATATTAACAAATATATATAAAAGCAAATAAGCATATATAGGTATATACATAGTAAATTAAAATAAATATGTATTTTTATTTAGTAAATAACCCATACTAAAATGCAAATAATTTTAAATTTATTTATTTTTAGGATTTTGTTGTTGTTGTTTATTTCAACTACAATTTTACATACATGAATTTTAAGTTGCTTAAATTTACCATTAACTCTCATGTGAGAGTAGAGTATTATGATGAGTGTATATAGGGCAATTTTTTGTAATGAGGATCAGTATTTTTTTTATAAATACATTTTAGTGAACTTAGCAACCACCTGTAGGGTAAAATTAGTTTTAGCTCAAAATAAATTTTGTATAAAAAGAAAAAAATATAACAAACATTTTTTATTATTTAGAATCTCTAATGCCACTTAGGCGATGAAATTCTATAAATTTGGAATACAATACAAACTGAGTTAAATACAGAAAACAAAAAAAATATGATTCCGAAACATGGTGAGTTTATGTTTAAAATCTTAATTTTGTAAATCGAATTCTAAACTTTTAACTCCATTGATGATTTGTATACATGCTATAATTGAGTCAAATAATCACTAGGCTACCCAGGAGTAAAATTAAATATTTTATGTAATGGGTAATGTGTAGATATACCGGGTTGTACAGAGCATGCGTAACAGCTTTTTATGAGGGACAGAACCGTTATTTTAAGCCGTTTAGGATGCTCTATCGATTGGTGATATTTTAAACTTCCGGAAAAGATCGGGAAAGGGTTTTTTAAGACCAAAAATCGCCGAAATTTGCCGAAATCGAGATTTTCAAACGGGAAGGGGTAATTTTTTGTGCAAATTCGGATTCTACGTCAAAAAAAAAACTTTTGTAAAGTAAATTTTTTTTTTTTTTTGTTTTTTTTTTATTCTCTTTCTTAATATTTCGGTTTTTTTAATCTCAATTTTCCTGCTGCCAAAAAAATTAATTATTTACGTTTTAAAACATTTTTTACGATTTTTCCCAATCACAATCACAATAAAATTTTTGAAAATAGCTTAATTTTTTTAGATTTTGCCAAATTGATTTTATAAAAATCGATATTTTAATAAGCATAAATAGATTTTTAAATCCGATATTTAAAAAAAAATTCGCTTATCTTATATACCCAACCCAAATCTAGGATGGAGGATGAAATTTTGAAAATGTTGTATTAAATCTATACCATTTTAGTTTCAAAATGCAAATAGTAAGCCTCAAAGTAAAATAATAAACATCAATACGAGAATAGTACATTTCAATATGAGAATTGTTAAAATAAAAATGAGAAAAGTAAGCCTTGTGATGGTTTTCATTAAATTGTTTACATACGTACGTGCTTTTATAGTAAAATTGAAGAAGTGTGATAAAGAGTTACGTTAAAAGAGAGCTCTCAACAAAGTTGTGAAGTATTCTTAACATCAGAAACAAATTATCTGTCAAAGAACAGAAAGTAAGAGCTTTACAGACCCTGATGGAAGAAAAACTGCCGGCAATTATACCAACAACATATGCCAATTGCATCGCAAGCCATCCAAAAAAATACGCTTATTAATAAATTTAATTTAAAATATTTTGTATTAATATTAAATGTTTTTAATTAAATTGAAATAAAAAAATCATTTCTAAAAAAACAATTTCCGGTCCTTCCCGAACGAAATGTATCACAAAATGGATAGAGCACTCTCTATTTAGTTAATAAATATTTTTTTTTTAATTTTAAAATAACTTCTCCTCTTAAAAAGCTGATACTCATGGTATGAACCATCCAGTATATTCTACTCAATTCGTCTTCTTTATTGGCATGACAGTTAAAATTGGATTTCGGTCACGTTTATTTCGACTTTAGTTCAAGAACTCCAGGTGTGTTCCTCCTTCTTGTTTTTTCAATTACTCAGTTTTTCCCCCTCGGTTACTCTCACATTCTGTTTCTGTCCTGTTCAAGGCGTGATGACATTATAATTCATACTAGCGAATATTATAATACTTCTAACAGGACAGTTGCTCTGTTAATATACATTGACCTCATCTCCTTTTAATTGAGTACAATCGACACAAAACAAATTGAAATAAAATTCATACAGTACCAAACATTTGCTGTTATCAGTTTTTTTTTATTTAGTGCACTCATTTAACATATTTGTTGAGGTCATAAAAATGTACTTGACAAAAATCCAAACAAAAAAAAAACATTTCTAAAATTGTATCCAGTGTTGATTTTTTTTTAAACTAAAAACTGAAAATCTTTATACAAACAATTATTGTAACATATATATGAAAATTTTCCGATCGAAAAAGAAAATCTTAAATTTTATTCCATAAATATTTTTAAAATGCAACACAAAAATTGCATAAAAAAAAAAAAAAATAAAAACAATTTTTTTCTTCTTCCAAAATTGTTATGTTTTCCTTAGAAATCCTTCTACAAGAGTTAGTATTTTTGTTTTTGTTGTTTATTTTACCTTGAAAAAAAAAACCTATTTTTTTTTTTGTTTTCTCGATTTTCTTTAACAAAAACAAAAACATTATAATAAAAACAAAATACAAACAAATCCAGTTAGCAATTGAAGTTTACAAGTTTGTATTGCATATAAATAAATATCTCTAATACATATTATAAAATTTTTAAATTTAGTATCTAAAATGGATTTTTGTTTTTATTTTATTTATTTGATTGTAGCAGGATTATATTCCTTTCAAAATATACTCGTATGTACTAAAAATTATTCAACAATACTTGACTGCATGTTGTTATCCATAATACAGTCATAGAAAGAATTTAGTAAGATTTTTATAAACATTTTATTAGATTATAATATATATACATATATAAATATATATTATCATGTACATATAATATTATATCCTTTTATAGTGTAGTTGGATTATCCTAGATTTTAAAATGAAAATAAACACAAAAAATAAAATAAACAAACAACAAAAAAAATAGATATACAAAAAGGATACAGATTCTTTTGTTCTACTTTTTGTTGTTGTTGTTATGGTTTTTTTTAAATAATTTTAAAGTATGGTAGATTTTTTTTTGATTTGTTTTTTTTATTTTATTTTTTGTATATTTTAGTTTTAAATTTTTAAATTTTTAGTATATAAAAATATTCTTAATGTTTTAGTATCATACTTTTGAAGACATTTTAAGATTCTAAGGATTATAATAATTTATTTGATGATCGTGATTTTTTTAACTAAAATATTTTGTTGTTGTAGTTGTTGTTGTTCCTGTTGTTATTTTTATAATATAATATATTATGACATGAATATTGAGTATGTTGTTAATTGGTATACTTGAAATATTTTTGGTTATAGTGTATATCAAATATTAAATATATATATTTTTTTGCTAAATATATTAAATATGATAAAATAAACAAAAAAAAAAAAAATATTTTTAACACAATTTACGGCACAAAATATTTTAAAGATTTTTTTCACATTTATGTGGTTTCAATCGAATTATATTTTGCTGAATTAAAGCATATCGAATTATTTTTGAAAAATAAATTTTGAAATTAAATTGTATTAAAGAAAAATTTAATTCGAAATAAACGACTATGAAAAAAGTGGAATAAAAAATATCAAAACCTACACTGTGAGACCATTAATACATAGGAAGCTAAATTGGAACGAATTTAAAAGAAAATTAGTAAAAATTTAATTTTTAATTGTTTTTCAAAAATTATCATCATATTCACAAGATATCTGTATTTTGATGGACGTTATATCAACCTATCGTGATATTGGTCTTTACTTTGCTCTATTGTGAGTGGTGAAGCCCTATTTTTGCGTTTTAACTGTGTCTACATTTTTGTTAAATTGTTGAGCTCGTTGTGGTATTTTCTTTATAAAATTTTGCACTTGAAATTGTTTTTGCCGTAATTTGATTTGATTTTTTTTTGTTTTTTTTTATATAATTCCAAGTCTATGGTATGAACACCCTAACTGCTTTTACACAGAGATTTGGAATACACAATTACATACAATAGTTTTTTTCTGTAGAATTTTTATGATATATCTACTAATTTAAATGTGGAAAACTATATCTACTGTAGAGTACTTCGCCTTCATAATAGCATACTTCCATTTTTATTTTTAGTGATAACCAAAACTCTCAACTATTTATCATTTATTTTATTTCAATGATAAAGGGTACTGGACCAGGTCGAAAAATCCAGAAAGCATTTTTTTTTTTGCCTTCGTCGGGAATCGAACCTGGGACCTTTCGGTTGAAAGGCAGGCGCTCTACCTACTGCGCCACCCAGCGACTTAAGTATTCATACATCACATCCGTACGTCTTTACTGGACGTTTTATATATTGCGAGTTTCGTTTCTTTGGACAATAACTTCAATTTCATAATATATTTTTTTGTGAAGAAACAACAATTTCCGGTTTGAAAAACTTTACAGAAATGCATTTATTATTATTTTTATATTGCTCCATTTATTGGTTTATCTAACATACCCACTCCACCATATCGGTCGACAGTATAATATTTATTATATTGTGAACAATAGAAGCAAATCAGAAGAAAAAAATTGAGATGGATTAAATTATTAAACCATCAACTTTAAGAACATATTACCCTAAATTTGAATCCTTAAAGTGCCAAAAAATATTGTCGAGCGCCTTTAGCGAATGTCAATATGGTAGGAAATGTTTTGATACGAAATCTCCAAGATGAAATTCTCATACCAAAATCCCCAAAGACTTTATCCCCAATTGAGATATTTGCTGTTTTAGTCTCAAATAAGGACTTCGCAAAACAAGTATTTTCCCCATTTCTGAAAAAATGAGATTATATCATTTTTTTTGTATCCAACAGCGGCTACGCATAAATACATAATTTCTTTTAAAAATAAATTAAGCTAAAATTTCTGGAAAAAAGCAGGTATTTCCCTTTTATGTCAAACTCAGTTTTTCTCGACCTTTTGAAAAATGGTTTTATTTTTGGCGACCATTTGTTCCGCTTTTTTAATATGTGGCGATAATAACAATAATAAGAATAATTCAAAATTATTTGATATTAGCTTTTAATAACAATGGGCTCCTACACAGACCACTATTAGATTCGTTAAGTTAAAAAAACGTTAAAGTGGAGCAAATAGTGACAAATAGTGAATAAGGAAAATTGAATAAAATTATATCTATAATTATAATTGACAAGCATTTAAGGACCTGCGCAGTAGACACCTTTTCATTTTGTTTCGCTTCTCTTTAATGAACTCCTAATATATAAAAAAGTTGTATATAAAACAATAATGCGCACACAGTTGAAAAACTGTTACTCATATGGTTTTATTATTCAGCAAATATATTATGCATATTATATATGTGAGCTCTTATTAAAATAAAAAATAAAAACAAACAAATCAGTTATTATCAATAGTTACATACAATGAAACTTTAAATTTGGCTTCAACTGGAATTATAATTACTCAACAGGGGCCCCTAGTCTTATGAATAATCTATAAGATGAACGACATGGTGAGTAAGAAACCAAGAATTTTAACCACAAAAATTTTAAAATTTTAGCAAGTTCTGGATGCTGAATAATTGAGCGACATCTATACTCTAGATACAAGCTGAGCGACATCTATACTCTAAAATAAATTTCAATCACGGACAATTTTTGAAAAGGCTTCATAAAAAATCTAACATTTTAAATAGACACACAAACTTATAGAAAAAAGTACAAAAACAAACATACAAACAGAAATTGAAAACAAAACAGAAAAACAAAAGTCAGATCAGATCATACTCTTCAAAAATGGTATAATAATAATGTTAGTTCATTTGTTTCTGCTATTATTAAAAGATAATATATTATACAGTAAAACACGGTTATAATCATTCGCTAAATTTCAAAAATATTTCTGACTGTAACCCTTTTGTGACTATATAGGCGTAGTCAAAAAAAAATTGCATCTTTATAAACAAAATCAAATTCAATAAAATACCTTTCGTATAACAATTTGAAATTTTATTTTATTCATAAATAGCAATTCTTCTGTTATATACTCACAAAATATACATATTTGTAATAAAGAACAGAAAAAGACAATATATAAATCAGTTTTTTAATAAAATAATTCACTTTTGACTTATTTTTTTGTTCTATTGAAAAAATTGGCGTTATATTTTAATATGACTTATAAACGATATCGATTGTATGAACTTCATAAAGTTTATTACTTTCTTTCAAACAAATTGTTGATTATAACATAATTGTGACTACAAACGTTTTTGGCTATAAACGAATTAAAATATTTATTTATTTATTTCATTTATTCATTTATTTACTCAAATGAGCTCGATTGCTCGTACAGAGTGTTTTTAGTTCTTTACAATTTAACTAATTAAATTTTAATTCAGTGTTTTTTATAGAAGATATTTAAATTTGATTTTTTTTATATAATATTAAGTATTATAACTATTATTTGATTGATGAAAATAATCACTAATTTTACTTTTAAATTTAGATATTTGAGCAGTTTCTTTGATCGCAACTGGTAATTCATTATACGTTTTGTATGCTGTATTGTATATTGTGTCATGTTTGTTAAATATTTTTGTTGAAGATGTTACCCTTATTTGAGCTGCATTTCTAGTTGAGTATGCATGAACTTCATTATTCATCATCGGCTTAATATTTGTATTAATATTCTTAGTAAGTCTGAGATGTATTTGTGTGGCCTGTTTGCATTTTATAACATGATTCAATTGTAATATTTGGTGCTTTCTATGAATTTCCTGTGTTGAAGTTTGCCTTTTATATCCAAACAAGTTCTTTATCGCTTTATTCTGCAGTTTCTGTAATTTAAATTTTGTATTCACAGTGTTTCCCCATATTTGAATTCCGTACATAATAATTGCGCTATGAAATAAGCTGTAATAAATTGATCACTTATTTTTCAGTGGTACTCTTTTATTTAGTTTGAATAGTCTTGCAATTTTTCTTCCTTTTTTTATTAGTTTTTTTATATGCTGTTCCCACGTTAAGTTCTCATCTAATAATATCCCCAAATATTTGTAACTGTTCACGGGATCCAACTTACATTTGTTATAGTAAATATTTAAGGCATCACCTGTGTTTCTTTTAAATAACATATATTTTGTTTTAGCTGTATTTATTGTCAGCTTATATCGCTCCATCCATTGGTGAGCTTCACTCATGTCCATGTTGATTAATTCTTCCAATTCTTTGTTTGTTTTTTCTTCATAGATTATGGTCAGGTGATCAGCGAACATAAATGGCTTACTATTCAGTTTTGTGCATAATAAACCATTTATGTAACAAGAAAATAGCGTAGATCCGAGTGCACTTCCATGTATTACACCATATTTAACTTTTACAGCTTCAATTTTCAACCCATCACATTCTGTGTACTGCATTCTTTCCGATAAGTAACTTTTATATATTATAATATATTGATTTTATAGTTAATATATTGATCTATTACGTTGAGAGTAATGGGATTTTATTGTGTTAAGTCATATTGTAATTAGTATTAATTTCGTCATAAAGCATTACGTATTATACTTTAATTTCATTATATATATACATGTATTCGATAATCAAGTGATTCAGAAAACAACTACAATTATACCAAAACAAATATTTCTTTTTATATAAAATCGTACCTGCAAAAACTGCTTCTGTGCAATTGCACAGGGGATTCACTAGTATATTTATATATTATAATAATTCGGTATATATTGTTAGTCGTAATGAGAGGATCACAGAATAAAAACATCAATAGGCTTACTGTAAGTAAAATAAAATATTTTCAAATCTATATACCTAACATAGTACAACGTATTTCAATTTTCATAACTTGAATTTACTTAAATTGCCAAGAATTTTAGTTTTGCGGATTTTGTCTTTGCAAATTTTGCTGTTCTGGATTTGTTTTCGGGCAATTGTCTTACTTTGGTTTTTTTTTACTGGGATTTTATTTTTAGACATTGCATCGTTGGAAATTTTGTCGTATTGTATATTTTGTCCACCTCCCACTAACAGTTCGTCTACAGTTAAATAATCTGAAAGGAATTAAAGATAACAGTTGCAATTAGAATACGTTAGAGATGTTATAAGGAAAAGCCAAGAGTAGCAAGGAAAAATAAATAAATTAATTAGATGCTATTATTTTTCAAATAATAACTTATAAATAACCGCAATTTTATTTACTTAACTGTATCTTGCTAAATTTAATCATATTTAATCATAAAAATAGTCACATCATCAATAGTCACTCACATTTTCAATTAAAAATTTTTTTTTTTTTTTTTTTTTTAAATTAAAATAATAAAAACAATTATTTTTTGAATTAAAATCTAGAAATTAAATTAAAAATCAGACTTATTATATGTTGAATTAAGGACACTTTCATTTAATGAAATTAATCTTATGAACTAGACTACACTATACAACTAAAATGAAATAATTTAAAGGATCATTAAGTTTATAGAAAATATCACATGTGTTCACAAAATATATATATATCTACATATACATTATATTTGTATAAAATATAAGAAAAAGAAGAATTTTAGAAAATTTTCAAGAAATTTATTAACGAAGGACCTTTTGTATAAAGGACACTTTTTTCTTTAATCGTTTCTTTTCTTCTTGTTAAAATATGAAATTTTTGTACTAAACTACTCAAAAACAGAGAATGTAAGTGCACATTATGTATATTGTATATATACACATATATGTATATTCTAGATCCTGATGATCCTTCAAAAGCATAATTAAACACCTTTTTCAACCAGCACACACTTTATGGTCTGTCAATTTTGAATAGATTTTTGTCCTTTCAATTTTTTTTGAATTATTCCATTTTCATTTATTTTTTTATTTTTTTATTTTTTTGTTTTTGATTTTTAGTTTTAATGTCCTGTTTCTGTTTTAATTTTTTTGTTTTGTTGTGTAAATTTTCTATAGAAATCGAAAACAATAAATATCCGTTTGACTTTTCAATATAATGAAATAAACATTATATTTTTGTATACACATATAAATACAACAATTTGAAAACTAGGAAGATATTTTATGAATTAGAGCATGAATTTGCATGTTTATATACACACAGCAATTTACATGTTATCGATGAATATATATGTTTAAATAAATCATATAATATATATATAAATCAATAATTTTGCAAAAAATCTATTGTTATTCACAAAATTCAGATTTTCCAATTTACTGTTCAAAAAGAAGTATTTTTTTGTTTTTGTTTTTTTTTTCACAAATAAAACATAAATTATACTGAAGGACTTCTTTTATGCACCTGAACATATTATTATTTGCATAATTATTATTATATAGTTAATGAGGTGTATATTATGTGTTTAATATAATAGAATGAGAAAAACAATAACAACAAAACGTGTATATTATAACAATAGATTTTAACAAATTTTAATGGCTGTTATATCGGGGATAATATTCTTTAAGTATAATGTAGTTGAGTAATATAGTTTTATGAAACCATTTAATCCTGTGTCATTATTATGATATGAAAACATAATAATATTTATTTCATAAAATCGATTTTATATGAAAGGATGTTTTGTTAGGTTAAGGATATTTTCAAAATAAATATTCAATATTTATAATAATAATGTAAGTATGTATTTAATATAATTTAATAAAAGAAGATATAATATATGCTTGTTATATTAAGCCATAATCCATTGTGTAATAAACCATAAGGAAATAATTTTTAACCTCTATAATATACATAATCTTAATTTGTAACACCTTTAGATTAAATTTTAACCACATTATCTATATTATTGTATTGAAAACCAGTTAAATGTAATGGAATTTCTTTAAAAATGTTGAATTATGTTATTACACATACATAATAATATTATATTAAGTAATTTTGGTTGTGTACTAATTTTTGATTATCCTTTTACATAATATTACTTTGTTTTAATAATTTAGTAATTCAAAAACGTATTTTATTTTTGTACTGAAAAATGTAAATGGTTTATGAATTATTTTGTTTAATTTGTTAAATACAAAAAAGTCTATTCACTGCAAGAGAACAGATAAGCAGTATTTCAAACGCATTCTATATTGTATACTCCATATTAATATCCTTATAATTTTTAATTGTAACTTTTATTTTAGCTTATCACATACTTTAACAGGACTATATTGATATAATGTATACTTATTTCGAATGAAACAAATAAAATAATGAACTTGATTTTCAAAGGTTGAACCCAATCCAAATAATTGAAATTTGACACGAGCTCATAATATATAAGAGCTTGATTTGATTTATTCTAAATTTCGGCATTATATCTCAAATCTATTTCTCTTACAATATTTTCTACATAAAAGTTAAGCAATAAAATTGAACCAATATCCTTGTGTGCACGAGACGAGTTGATGATAAATTCATTTGATAATTTTAACGAATATAAAATAACCGTTCCTATAATTGCGTCCTAGATGCATTTTTGATTATACATAAATGTATAGGAACAATTATATTCTGTTCAAATCAAATGTTTTTACAAATTTATTTTGTTTAAATGTACATATTTCTGAATGCTAACCAAATATGTATTTAATAAAGTGTGAGTGTTTTAAATTAATCTACAATTACTGTTTATATTTGTCTACATTATTGTTTGTTACTCTAAGTTGCTATTTAATATCAAATTAATGATTGGACTCCTAAAAGTACTATTCTTTCCTGAACAACTCAAACACTCTTATTTAACCACTTTTTTACCCACTTTAATCATCTCAGATATGATACTGTAATTTTCAGGTTATCCAAATCTATATACAATTTGCTAGTGTTACTTCTGATGAAATTATGAAAGTGGAATTTTATTGTGTTAGGATATTTGATCATGTAAATTCCAAAAAATTGGAAAAATCAATCACCGTAAAAGCGTACATGTAGGTTTCTCTTTCAGTGTCGCTACAACCAATTAATATATACAAGTATAGTTCAATAAAGTGAAATCAATCTCGGAAGCTATAGTTTATTTTTCGTATAATTTAATTTAATTTAATCTTTATTCATTCCAAAATATAGTTTGCATGTACTGACATTATCGACTTATACAAATAAGCTTAGAATTTAGATTAAATAATCTTATCAACTATTATTTAAATTTTTGGCTATATAACACCACCTTTTTGCTATATAACCTATATCACATTTAGCTTTTTTGCTTTATTAGCTAATTGGAAAATATTCAAAACTAGACCTAGAAATACAAGGTATTAATATACAAATCTAAAATCAAACTGATGATATAGATGTAAGTTATGATAGAACCACTTCTAAAGATGTCTATTAATAATTAATTCTATCCAATCCAGTTCAAACAAATGTCAAATTCGCTTTAATTCAAACGAAAGGGTTGAACAAATTTAAATTTTTCGATTTGCATAATATTTCGAATTGGATTGAATCGAGTCGGATCGGTTTGATTTTAATTGGCACTTAAGAGTAGCGTCGGGAGCTTAATACAAACATATTACAAGTGTACAAAAGAAAACAAACAAAATATAATTTAAAACTTAATTTTATTCCAGATCTTAATATAAAAATTAACAATTATACAATTTTATAGTTTATTACCAAAAATGCTGGAAAATTATAGATTTATAATAATTATAAGATATATTTTGTAAGTGTCTAACTTTTTTTTTAGTTAGGCTGTGTTTAATATAAAATCACAACATAGTGTTTCTGTTTATTTATTAACATAAACATTCTGTTAACAGGTTCATATTTACCATAATTGGCACAATGAAATACTAGATGAAAAATATTTTCAGGTCTAAAGCAGTTTGTTGACATGTAGGTGGGTCATAATATTCCTAACAATCAATTTCATTGCAAGCTGGGTGGCACAGTAGGTTGAGCACTTGTCTTTCAACAGAAAGGTCCCAGGTTCGATTTCCGATGAAGCAAAAAAATGTTTTATGGATTTTTCGACCTGGTCCAGTACCCCTTGCCATTGGGA
Organism: Argyra leucocephala; assembly: GCA_963942445.1. Taxonomy (NCBI): domain Eukaryota; kingdom Metazoa; phylum Arthropoda; class Insecta; order Diptera; family Dolichopodidae; genus Argyra; species Argyra leucocephala. The sequence goes on along the minus strand of OZ012679.1, from coordinate 30,767,356 downwards.
TAAAATAAATGGCAAAAAATAATTGAGAGTATAAAATGGTAACAAATTATAAAAAATGGAGCTATTTTATTTGAGAAGGCTTAATTCCTGATAATAGCAGTAGTTTTCCACATTTAATGAGTTGATAAGCCAGTAATTTGATAAATAAATGCTCGACGTATTGTAGATATTGTAGTATAAACTTGCAGTACAGTACTTAATTAAGCACGAAAAGGTAATTCTTCTAAGTTACTGTCAAGAGCATAAAAAAAAAATCAGTTAAAATTTTATTAATAAATTTGATATTAGCGACTTCCCTTCTGGATTCTAATGATTTCAGATCCAATAACTTTAACCGGTTCATATAAAATGCCAGAAAAACTGTATTTGACCAGTGCCGCTCGAATCTAAATTTTTTTTTGCGTAACTTCAATTCCTTTGATATCACTAATTTAATAAGGCGACCACATTTGACACTAGGATATTCAAGATTAAGGCGAACAAAAGGTGTAAAAACTGATTTAAGGACATATGGATCGTTGAATTCTTTAGAAAATATTTTGATGACATCTAGCATGTTGTTAGACTTATTAAATATGATATTTAAATGTTGTTTGACACACAATTTATTGTCAAAGAGGACATATATATTTTTACAGTACGAAACACATTTAATAGATTTATTTTCAAAAGTATAATCAACCATTATCCGGTATCACAATCACCCTTACTGGTCTAAGTGTGTCGGCGTACTATCGGCAGTCACTATTACCTATATCTGCCTACCATAATCAAAGATTATTGATTCAAAACAGCGAGAAAAAGCCATTGAAGCACATTTGTTAATATTTAAGGTCACATTGTTAATGTTACACCAATGTAAAGAGGAAGAGAATAGGCAAAGAAGAGTTTAAGTCTTGTTGAAGAAGGAATGTTTCGTTTATAAACTTTCATGTCATCTACATAAATAGTAATTTTATTATGTTTTAATAACAGAAGTTACATCATTAAGGAAAGAATGGTTCTGGAAATAATTTTAATTGTGAATTGGGTAATAGTTTGAAGCCGTTAGAAGTTTACAGTATTCTAACGGGTGGCAACTTTGGCAAAGCGCAGCCTCTATTTCTCTGAATTTCTCCAAACTCGAAAAAAAGGAACTAATTAAAAATTTGAAAATCATAATCCAAGTTTCCATTAATCTATTGTGAATTGTCGGTATGTTAAAAATATTTAATTTGAATAAAGATTTGAATATGATGACAGAAATTTGATGAGAAAATTATACTAAAAACAATTATTGTTGAAAATATATGGTATAAATATTGGTATAGTAAAGGTGCAACATTAGTAGCTGCTATTGCCAGAAAAATTTAACACAGGCATAACAATGACTAATATTAATTTGTTATTTTGTTTTTTGGTTTTATTTACATTTTTAGCGAATATTTTCAGACCTCTTCACTGTTTTACACATTTTACACGCTATACCCATCTTTCCAATCAGTAGATTGAATATAAAATTGTTTACAGTCATAATAAGAACTATCAATATGACCGATCAAACCGTAGCATCTGTAAGTCTGTAATATAGTTTGTAATTATGAAAAATTTTTAACATCAATTAATCGGAAGCTCTAAGCTACTGCAATCTACTTTTAGAATTGTTCAATAAATTAATTTTAATCTTTAGGTTCAATAAATATGGTAGTAAGATAATAACAATTAATAATTAACAACAAAACTATTAAAAATTATTTATAGCTTTTCTCATTAATATTTAAATTTTATATACTGATATTATAATATAACATTAAATATTTACTTTTAGATTAACACCTTGATAATAACTTTTTTTTTTCTTTTTTTTTTTTTAAATCTGAATTTCAAATTAATTTTTTATTTTCTTTTTAACAATTTCGAAGTTTTTTTTTTGTTTTACAAATTATCACTTTCATTATACTCTTTTTACCATTATTGTCTGAAAACTTTTTGAAGCCGAAGAATTTCTCACGAGATTTCTATATTATATATAATAACTACATACATACATACGCAAAAATACAAAAATATAGTAATAAAACTGAAATAAAATGAAAAACTTAAAAATAGTAAATGCAACCACCAGGGGCATTTTCTTCTTATCCATTCTTATGTACACAGTATATATATAACATTACATATATATATATATACATTGTATATGTATACCATATATTCATTATAGAATTATAATTTTTCGATTTTTATAATAACATGAGGACAAAGTTTATTTTTTTTATTTTTTTTTTCTAAATATATCCTTTGAAAAATTAAATTCGTTTTAAATTGTGACAAAAAAAAAAAAGTTATAAAGGAGAGGAAGAGCTGGTAAGAAAAACAAATAAAGTTACACACTTGATTCCCTTTGATGTAACAACAATATAAGAGAAGAAAAAATATAAGAAACTTAAAAACCGTGACAAATTCAATTCAATAGCTGACAATGGAAATTTAGCAAGAGATCCGAATAATAGAAATTGGTATTTGAATATTAAAAAAGGATTTTAATATCCTTTTTTGTATGTTTTTTGTTATTATTGTTACTTTTTTTTTGTAGATAAAAGCTAGACTATCAAAATTTGTTTTAGCATGCTATAAACAATTTTTTTTTTTAAATTTCGGAAAGACTTAAAGATTTAAAAAAAAATTAAAGAAAAAGGGATTAAAATTATTTTGAAATAAAATAATATTTCAAGAAATGTATAAATATGTGTATAGAAGGCGACACAAGTATAGGGACTATTAACAAAGAAATTATTTTAGAGTTACTTTAAAATTGTATGGTATAAAATTTGATAATTTCAGAATGCTAAACATTTTAAGTGTAAAAATATTTTGTTGGCTCTAATGAGCTTATTGAATTTTTACATAAGAAAAAATAGATCGTTGCAAAGAATTTCCTACATTTATATTTGGGAAATTTATTTATTTTGCAACATTGTTATATCGTCAATCTGTTGAAAAAATTATTTTAATGTCATATTCATATTTATTTTATATTTTATAAATATTATTATCATTTATTTTTATGTACATTTCATGTACTCAAAATACTGTCAAAAAAGTGTTGCCAATGTAAAGAAATTACTCTTGATATTTCGATACTTTTACAAAGTATACTAAAATCAAAATATCCCAAACTATTGTGAAAATATCCCAAACTAATGTGCAAATATCTCATTTTAAGAATAAATGTCATCACTAAATAATATTTACTGTTCTTGTCTTGCCGTACGCATTTTTTTTTACATATATTTTTTATTATCTCAATTTTTAGAGTCAATAAAATATTTTTGCCCTTAAAATGTTTAGCTAATCGAACCTACCTTAAGTCAATGCTTCAATATGCCAAAGTGTAAATAAGAGTGTTGCTTCGTTCGAATTGGAGAATTATACAAATTGCTTGAAGCCAAAATGGAGTATTACTTACTTACTTAGAGGTAATCAACAGACCATGTAGGACCTGGGTCTGACATATTAACGTACTCCATTTTTGACGGTCCCGGGCGGGTTATCTCCAGTTACCAAATTGTTACAGAGAGGATACGAAATAGTTTAGTTTTTAACGAAATATCTGCCGATATTTCGTGTCTTTACCGAAAGTTTGGTCTGTCCCAACGTCTTATTCCTTCTAGGGTCTTAATCCGAAGATTATCTTGGCTGGAGTATTTTCATCCATCAGTTCTAAATGTCCTAACAACTGTAGTCTTTTGATTTTAATTTTCGTGACAACGTCATCAACGTCATAGGTCATAGAGACCCCATCGTCATTTTTATGAGCATACATTCAGCGAAGGGTTCAAAATGGAGTATTGATTGCCCTTAATTTAAGATTTAAAAATTTTAAAAAAGAACTATTTTCAGTCTAAATCTAATAAAATTTTAAGACCTCATAATAAGGGTAACTTACGCAGATTTGGACAAATCTTTTATTTGCGGCTGGAAAAATATTTTTTTTTTATGCGAAGGCAATACTTTGAACCAAAAACAATCAAAACAAATTTTAAAAAGTTTAAAAAATTTAAAAAAAAAAAACAGGTTAACAGGTTGTTCTGGATTTTCTGATTGAAAATGAACTATTAAATATTAAATGAATTGTCAGGAGTAGGTAAAAATAAATTAGGAATTACTTGACCGAAAATATATTGAAATACGATCTAATATTGGAAACTTATACACATTTCAGTGTATTTTATACCAGAAAAAAATATGCCCTCAAACAACTTTTATTAAAAATATTCAAGACCTTATTATGAAAAAAAGTAAATTTTATTAGAAGTTGTGTATTTCAAAATTATTTAAATGAATTGACAGTTATTACGATGATATGATTTATTTTTTCAATGTAAAATGGCTAAGCAGAGCTAAAGGCATACATAGATTTTTGAATTCGATTTAGACTAGATTTAGATATATAACAGGTGGCTCCTCTATCACCGCAGCAACAAATGAGTTCATTGTGATTACCCATATTAATGCAATTATTCATCTGAGTCCTTAAGGACGCCTAATTCAATGATTACACTCAGAATATTTTTCAACGGTATGCTGGATAAATCTCATTGTTGAAGCAGCACTGCTACCATGAGGTAACAAAGCCGAGTGAGGCCTTCGCATTCACAGAGCAGATGTTCAAATGATTCGTTCGCGGAACATAAAATCGTACCAGTAAGAGTGAATACGTATTTTATTATTTATTACTATCTATAAACAACTGAGCATAGTATGGACCTGCTCTCTAAATATACGTAGAGTAAAGTTTTCCAATATGGTTCTTAGTTTATATTTTAAATCCACTGAAGTACATCGCATAAGCTTTTTTCGAATTTTTACGCCGATCTATATTGTGACTATACTAATTAGATGATCATGAGGTTTTAAGTCCCTTTAGGGCATATATATGTCATTTGACTGTACTAATCAGGAGATAACAGATTTGAATCAAACTCAGGAGATAGATGTGGGATATTCAAACACTAATATTATAATAACTGCAATAAATTATTTCGAAAAATTTGTTTAATTCCGTGTTTCTATTGAGTTGAATCCAAAAACATCTGTGACAATGAATTAACTGCAAAAAATCTGTAAGAATGATGGTTGATGAATTCGGTTTTTTGATAAAACAATTTATCGAAGAAGACCACTTCCCAGCTCTTGAACTACTGCAGATTATTACCAAAATCACCCTTTAAGCTTCTGATTTAAATAAAACGTAATTCATTAAAGCTTAATACTAGTCTTATTCATATTCATAGTTCATTTCATCCCCAATGATTATATTTTCATAAAATTAACAATTCTATCAAATTAATTCCATGACAACCACTTTCTAGATATAGACTCTACTTATATGATTTAATAAAATTTAGAAAATCAAAATTGAATAATGAATTTTAATCACACAGTAGTCGTTTATATAATGATAATTAAAACAAAACTGTGTATACTGATGTATATATATTGTACATCTATATATATAATAATTATGTACGTCTAAAATATCATTAAAATTTTATGAAAATTATTATTATATTATATTACACATACAATTTTCACATAATATGAACTAAAAGTTGCCATGTAACGCATATAGTACATACATCCATATGCACATATTATATTATTTTAGTCGATAAGGATATTTTCAGTAAGGATAATAATTTTATACACCATCTGTCGAAATAATTTTTAATATTTATTATTTTTTTTAATTGTTTTTATATAAAATTTTGCAAAATTTATATACAATATACAAAAAGGTTTACATATTAACGGGACCTACTCTGTACATGATTGATTAATTTATACATTTTTATAAAAAAATTATTCTAATAAAAACCATAACAATTGTTAAAATTTTGAAATTTAAATTTTAAATGTTATTATACAATACTGTATTACAAACTGAAAGGTCTTAAATCAAGACCTACCAGTCTATTAGACTTTTTAATGACTATATTAAAATAATATTCATATATAAAAAAATATTATTCAAATTTTTCTATGCACGAGCATTAGAATGTAAATTTTAAGCTGATATGGTATTAAGAAAAATATATATGTATGTGAAATGCATGAGAAGCAGTGAGAGTTTAAAAGTGTTATAAATTGTTTTAAATTTAAATCTCTATTATAAAATTCACCAGACAATTTAAGAGTGACAGGTCTTAAACTAGAATTAAATATTTTCATTATTAATAGTTTTAACAGGAATAATTAACTGGCCTCATCTGAAGATGCATTAATTATTAAAAGTGTTAAGAGAATCCTTCTTGTTTTGTTTATTTAGTTAAACAACATAAATGTAGATATTTTTTTTTGTGTGTTTTTATTTTTGGTATAAATTGGAAGACTGTTTTATTCATTGCTAGTACTTTTGCTTGATAAAAATTGCATTTACGGACTATATTTTCATAGATATGTGAAGGTGGCCATTTCAGTTGTTTCTGGGAAATCAAAGCTTTGATACTATTCAAAATGGAGTACAACTCTTACATATGGGCTGGTGCTTCTAGTAATGCGTTAAAGCATTTGGATAAAGTACAAAAAACGAGCTATTCGTCTTATAAAGGACCCGAATGTCACTGCTCATAGTTGGGCATCTCTCTATTTTTTTTTTCAAATATATCTTGTAGGCACGGGCACATGCTCAGAGGAAATTAAATCTGTATTGTCCACTTAAACGAGTCCCTCGATCCCTCGCGGAACACAAAGGGCAGCATATGTGGATAAGCACAACAGAAATCCCTGGATGGCAGAAAATAAGATATGAAAATTCATTTATATCCAGAACATCCCGAATGTGGAATCAAATTGCATATTAAGTGTTCCCGTTCAAACATGACCAATTTTATATTTATTAACCTACATAAATTCAAGAATACCTTTGTTGGTAATTGTCCATGTTCCCGTTTAGTCAACTCCTTTCCTAGATTTTCTTTCCCTCCCAGCCCGTACCAGTGGTATAAAAGAAGTGGTACGGGCTTCACCTAGTCTTTTGGCTATATTTAAAAAAAAAATAGCATTTAAGTGCTTTTTTATCACAGAACTCTAGGGGGATCTGTTTGTTATTGTGGATTGTTTTAGGAAATCACTCGTACAAAGAACTCAGTGCTAAAGCCACTTTGTGAGATCGAAAAAGTCAATCAGATCCTTAACTTTGCTTCCTGCAATAATTTCTATATTGTTAGTGGAGGACTTACCTAAAGTCCGGAATCATGCTCCAGTCAATGTTGTGCAGCTGTAAAGGAGGTGTTCAAGAATTTTTCTCGTTTTCGAACTGCGGCAATGGAAGAATGCCCAACCTGACAGACGTGGTGTCGTTTAAGTCAGGCCTAATGTACTGATGAGTAGTGAACGCTTCTGTTATTCCGTCCGCAATACGGAATATGACCTAGATTTTTTTTTAGTTTTGTTGATGGTATACGAGTGCCTTTATTTTGATATTTACTTAATTCAAATTCTGTTATTAAAGTGTTTCTGTTGGATATCAATTTGGATTAAACTATTTTAGTTTGAAAACCATTTCTAGAGTAAAATTATTAAACGAGTGTGAAATGCCCAACATATAACATGTATAGTTCCATGTGGAACAATTAGGAAAAAATAAAAATGTATAGAGCTATAGATACAATAATTCCAGGAAAAATAGCCTACGAAGACTACCAGGACGTCCATTGAAATGATGTACATCATTACACTTAGATCTTGTACTTACAAGCAAAACATCACAATAATACACAGTAAAAACTAACAAAACAATCTAAATATAGCCATATTAAAATCCCGTCTTTGGTACAATCCGAAAATCCTGTTTTTAACTCTAGATGAACCGCTTTTCCAAATTTTTAAAAATTACTAGTATGTATTCGCCTACTCGAAATTTGAGGAAATCAAAAAATCGTACCCAATATTTCGTTATGTAATTGTTTTAAATCATTTCAATTTATCATGGACACTATATTTTTCATTGATTTATCTTAAACAACAACCCCATACGTAATAATTATATTAAAAAAATAAAATTTAAATTTAAATTTGAAAAGTAGGTGCTGTTGCGGCAGTTTGATAAATTAAAATTTTTGTGTGTTAAAATGATTTAAACATTGGGTGAAATTTTAAATTAATAAAAAAATTTATTTTCGCTACGTCTCCTTTGAAATAGCTATCATTTAAAAGAATAATAATGAAAATCGTATTTGAAATGGTTCAAATATTTGTACCGTACTTTTTTTTAATTTTCAAATTAAATTTATATAAAAAAGAAAAAACAACGTGATTGACATTTTAATTAGCCCGATTTGTATGTAGCGGGATCCCAATTGGTAGGTTTTATTTTTCTCGGAATATTTCAAATCTGAAAACATATAATTGCAACAAATGAATAATAAACTCTTAACAATATTCATACCTGAAAGCCAAAAAATGTAAACTCACGTGTCGCTATTGTTCAGTTGTGTTGCTATCCAAAATTAATACAAATTTTGAATTTGCGTTTGAATTTTGATTTTTGAAGTTTAAGTCATTGTTATTTCTGTAAATAACACAAAATTTTATTTTTGCATTGTTTGAATTTTGACTTTTTGTGAATTTAATTTATAATTCAGTCATTGTAATTTTTGTTTTGTATTGTTTTTACAAAAAAACAAAATTTTCCTTCAATTTTAAAGATAAATTTTCTTTGACTCGTCGTCAAACTTTGCAACATATTTTTTTATAGAATATGTCTAAAACACAAAAGAAGGTATATGTTTCTTTATTTTTGGAATTACATCTTTTGAATAATCAGTCAAAATTGGTTACACATACATACATCATATATTTCCAAAAATTAGAATTTTAACTTAAAAACGACCACAAATTCTATATATGCTGTCTTAAATATCTGAACATAAAAATATGTTCACAATCGTTAAAATTTTCCAGGATATATAATTTTATTATTGTACATATATGTTACGTATATAATATATGTACCAATAGTATTGGCCAAAATAAATTGTCTTTTAGATTTAAATTGTTTAGAATTAATGGTAAAAATTGTTTTCTTTCCTAATTTTTATTTTGGCTATACTGACAAATTTTATACACATACTATAGACAGCCGAAGATCTAATTTTATAAATACACAACCTCTGCTTTTTTGTATGTCATAATAATGAAAATTCACAAATCATTTGACTGCAAAATTTCAACCGGTTAAAATACGGATTGTTTAGGTTTTTAAAACTCTAATTGATCATCCTTTGAATACGAGGCGTCTTCGCTTCTTTGTAATTCCGGGTTCGACTGTCGTTTGTTAATTCTTTCAAATTAATTATCCAATGTTCATTATTTTGATCCCATTATTTTGGTTTTTTTTTCAAATCCCGATAGGATCATAAGTCCTAAATCAAAAATAAGCACTTTCAATTTTATTCTTGACTACAAGCTGTTGGTAGTAGTTTAGCTTCTGATGACTACCACACGGAGATAGAAGATACATTTTTCTAGACCGGGTCAGTGAACAATCATTGGCAATCCTATTCGTTTTTGTTCATACCATACCTAAACGTTTATCTGTTTTATTTATATTTATTTTTTAGTAGAAAAAAAAAATGGATTTAATTGCACATGCACAACTTCAAGGTGTTGTGATCTGATTAAATTGTGAAATTTAATAAAATAAATTTTATTAAACATATAGAAAGGACTGCAAAATACAACAAAACAGACATTGTGTATTTCTAAAATTATTTCTTACAATTATTCGGTTGTCTATAATTTACCAAACATTTTTTATGATCTGCCAATTACGCAGAATAACTAATTATTGCAATTCTATTACCTTGCAAACAACATTTAACAATTGCTTTACTAAATTTCTTTATTCTAATTTTGCTACAGCCTAAATCAAAACCTTGGCCTCCTCTGGGGATTCATGACCTTGGATTTTATCAAGCAAGTTAATCGGACAAGTTTTGTTAGGAAAATAGTTTCAAATTTGCAATTTCAGCCGAATTCAAAGAACGGTTGTTAAAAGCCTACTTGTCACCCTACGGAAGTAGAGCACGAATTTTACGATGCATTAAACATTTATTTTAACAGTGAGATCAATAATATAGTTAAGAATGAAGACGTAAAGTTTGCAAAGTCCCAAAAACTAAGATGGGCTGGTCTCTTAATTAGAATGCATGAAACTCGAAAACAGGCAGTGGTGTTAAATAGAAAGCCCGAGACCAATCGTGGTATAGCAAGACCAAGCAGAAGATGGAGAAACAATGTTCAAAATGATGTCCTAGCCGTAAAAATCCCAAATTGTAGACAAGCGGTTCAAGATTGACTATTTCGGAAGAGTATTGTGATGATGGCCAAGGCTCACTCGGACCTTTAGCGCTATAAGATCATGATAATGATGATTAAACATTTCCGCGACAGTTAGTCAGTGACCCATTTGCTTTGACAAACCTCTGTGCCATACTGTTAGAATCGTTATAGTGGTGAAATATTCAAACCAGAGTCCTTTTCTTCCGAACATAGCGTTTCATTCAAAATGTTATTATATACTGAAACTAATTCATTATAACCCTTTTCAATCTAATGAATCAGTTCAAGCAAAGTTAGCTTAGTTTCCAAATAGTTTTTACAGGTTTTTAGGAACATGAAACAAATCAACTGAACATAAGTTCCTCTAATTCTGTTAAACAAAAATTTTATTCCATTTAACTGATGGTAAAGTGTCTCCTGTAACAGTTTGGTGACTAAATGTCAATGTAGACTATCAAACGGTTTTATTGAATAGAACTGAAGTATATTCGAAATAATCTATTCTCATGAAGAAGGTAGAAGAATCGAATTAGTTTATACAAAAAATTACGTAATTTCGTTGAACCACAGAACATTGTAGTAAGGGAATCAATCTTTAGTATGTATGTATATGTACTAGTCTGACATAGAAATCTATAGTTATTCTGAAGGTAGTAATAATTGCAAATATTTTTGCAAATACTGTATATATACATATATAAACATAAAATATATACCTATAATTGAATTTTATTTGTATTGCTTTTTTGTTTTTATTTTTTGGTTTTTATTTTCCTTAGAAATAACGGAATAAAACATTTCCCTTTGGTGTTCTATTCTTGAAGTTTTCTTTTTATAATTTAATATTTCGTTTTTTGGTTTCTCTTTCTTTTTTTCTTTTTCTTTTTTTTCTTTTTATTATTTATTTATATTTTCCATTTTCTAAATAAAATTTTACAAATAATATCGATGACATTTTTCTAAAAAGGAAATATCTACTCTCATTACATTTTCAGGACAGGTATTATAATTTCAATTGAAAATTCCAAGGAAAATGAAACTTGAAACCGAAGTAAGAGAGAAATGGAAAACAAAAATTCAGTAATAGATATTTATTTTCGAATAATGAAATTCTAAAATAAAAAAGGACATTAATACCAATAAAATTGAATATAAAAAAAAAAAAATAACGAGAAAACTTTAAATATATAACAACTACACACACCCACACAAACAGATATATATTAAAAATAGAGAATTAAAGTGAATTTATCTAATCAAGGAAACTATTATAGAAAAATACATTTTGAAAAAAAAGAACAAAATCGAAATCAAAAAACGATGTTGGAAGATTGCAATACAACTCTACTTTATTAATGTACATATATTCATTCTTCTTCAAGGACATCAAAATAATCAAATAAATAAAAAAAAAATATATATATATAAAATAAAAACGATACTAAAATAAATCTTCATTTATATTGCAAAAATCATTATAACCAAATTATAAATTTATCTATAGAATGGATGGAATAAATCGTAGAAGAAGACAATCTATTGGTTCATGCAATTGTCTTAGACCAGCTATTAGAATTTGGGGTTTAATAACTGCTGTTGGTAAGTTAATTAAATATATTATATTATTTTCTTTATAAATATATAATAATAAAATACACAAATTTATGTTTAATGTGATAATAAAAAGGATAATAACAACAATAATAATAACAATAATAATAATGAAAATTAATTATATATTCTTTCTAAGTAAATAAAATATAATAAAATTTATATATATATATATATATATATATATATATATATATATATACATAATAATTAAAATTAAATAAAAATTAATTACTTCATATAATATATTATGAGATTATTAAAAAATACAGGGATGAATTCAATTATATGTAATTTTGTGGAAAATTTCTATTGAAGTTCATTTTTGAAATTCATTTTTAAATGTAGGTTTTAATTATATAGATTTTGATGGTATGTGTTTTGATTACGTATCATATTCACACTGGAAATAAGGATTTTGTGAGTTTTCATTAATACAATAACGATTTATACAAATTATAATATATAGATTATGAAACTTTGACAAAGTAAATAATTCATATATAAAATATTTAATATGGTGTTATTGTAAATTCAATTTTGGAGATACGTTATTTTGTAATTGGAGGTGTGATAAAATAGGACACAAAATTACATTTAAATCCTACGTTTGAAAACTAAATTATAACTAAAAATATTTCTTGTATATGTGATTATTATATGGCTTTAACTTTTTACTCAAAAAATAGTACGATAGGTAGTAGTGGCTGCCAGCTTTAAAATACACACTTATACAATTTTAAGGCATTGTAAGGTCCAAAAATATACAGGAAAATAACAAAAGCCAACAGGAAAATATGAAAATGACAAATTTCGTATTTATTTGCTTGTTCCGCAATTTATTTAGACAGTCTATCCCATTTCTATAAAGCATTAATATATTTTCTTATGGATGACCACATCTATTTTGAAATGACTATTGTTTCTAAATTTTCAAAGATTTGATTCTAGAACCATTTTAAAGACATTGTTTGGGCTTGTTATTAATGTATAGTATATCCGAGTATTGAAAATTATTTATTTAAGTAATTATTTTTTAAGTGGGAAAGCTCTTATCTCATAAAGAGTGTATGAGAGGAAATAATAGGAAATCATAACAGTTTTTAAAACTATGACATACAAATGTTTATTGAATGCAGTTCAATTATAATATTAAAAGTAGAAACAAAAGCATTATAAGACAAATCTGTAATATTAGTAACGGTAATATTAATAGCGGAATCCAAATAAATAGGAATATTTAAAGGAATCAAAATAATATTTAGATTAGAAGATAATAATTAGATTCGAAAGCTCTGGTAAAGATAATATGAAAAAGATTTAAGTTTATTGTTTTTATATTATTTGAATTGATAGGAGTTATAAAATAATCCCTAAAAGCATTGGGATGAGTCCCCAAGTTAAATTTTAACAAAAATAATGTGGTATATTTAATTTTTATTTTGGAGGTTTGTGACTTGAGAATTAATTTATAGCATAGAATCGAAATACTGCAATAATCAGATAAGCTATTTATAATTTGGAAAATATACATATATATATAATAATTTATATATGTATTTCAACAGTTTCAACTTATACTGATTAAGAAATCGAATCATAATATCTGAAATAAAACAATATTTGAAGGATAACAACAAAAAAAAACACTTTTGAAAATACTAAATAAAGCTAAAATAAACCATACTAATACTATACTAAATAAGCTAAAATACTGTGTAAGCAGCTCATCACTTTAATTTGGCTATTTAAAAAATATGAAATGATAATGGTATAATCCAAAAATTTCGTCAAGAACTATTACAATATTTTTAAAAAAAATAATTATAACTATAACAGCCTTGGAGTCCGTAAGGGGTTAAAATCATTTTAATTTAATTTTCTGTTGCTACATTATTAGATAGCGTAGAACTACCAATTGACATTTTTATTGCGTTCTAATATGACTTAACATTTTGGTATTAATCTATATACAAAAACCTGGTTTTAGTCCAGTTTCGTTGACCCAGCTCTTGAATGCATTTTCTCGTGTAATTTAATCACTTCTATCTTCACCTTATATTCGATTATAGAACCCTTTTCTACATTATTTAACTAACATTGTTAGAGTGCGGCTATAATTATTCATCTTCACTTTATTTTTATTTGTTTAGTTTTTGACTTAGTTCTTAATTATCCAGTAAGTATTTCATCGACCAATATCTATACCAGTACCTGCATCCTTTTTTACTAAAATTTTTTATTTCAATATTCTGTAGACGTGCCAGTTAGGCTAAGCGCAGAGACCCACTACATACCAGAACGAATTGATCATTTTAATGATTTCTCAACGAAACACTAACAATTAATCATAACCAATGCATAACTAAATGAATTGTTCTGACATTGAATGAATGAAATACCTACTATCGATCATTTTCAAAAAAAAAGCTTAACTTGAAATGTTTTCATAAAAAGAAATTTAAAATTTTGAAATTATGAAAAACAGAAGTTGTAATACCAAAGTAAAACTAAATGAATACTGCTTCAATTAAATCTCGAACGATAGTCGAGAATAATAATGAAAATGAAGCACGAAAATTTATAATGGAGATATTCTCAGATAGAAAAATTGTAGATCGCTAGTAGTACAATTATTTATATACTGGTATACTTAAAGTATTTCTAGTAAATGTGTTTAATAGGGGTATCAGTACTTATAAAAAATGTCATTAATTACACATTTGTTGCAACTTGTAATGGTTTATATTAATCTGATGTGTTTACTGTTATTTACAGAAGTGACATTGATTGTACAGCAACCAATTATAACCTGAATAGTGTTGATTTAATTTGAATACCTAAATTGTATTGTATTTCTGGTATATTCGTTATTGTTTTGTTGATGTCTATAGATTGCAGAAAGCTCTTGTGTACATCTTTTTGGAAGAATTTTCTAGTTTTTTAGAAAACTGAAATTCAAAAATTTTAATCTTCTTTCTCAAAATACTCATACAGACAATTTCCTTTCTATCTTATTATATTTTAGTTATAGGTATATTTTTAATGTTTTAGTCTATATTAACGGAACAGTCATGTATTGATCACATATTTTTATGATTACACAGAATATTAATAATTATTATTTAAATTAATAGTTATTAATAATATTAACTATAAAACTGTTATACATGACTTTAAAATAATTTATCATTTTCTGTGACTTCCAAAACTCAGTTAAATCATAAAATTTACAATGTAGGATCTTCCAAAATGTATATGAAAAGCTTTTGACTTTGTACACTATTCCAAAATGCTTAAAATACGTTGTGGAAATGTAAAATAAGAGCAGAGTAGTATGCAGCGTAAAAAAAATTTAGACAACATTTTGTAAATATATGCCATAGATAAAGTTATCAGAATTATTTAAATTATAGGATATTAAATTGAAAATAAATTTATTGCCAAATTTGTAGCAAAATATGATAATAAAATATATTTTTCCGCCAAAATATCTATGAAGATCTGGAAATATTAATTTTCATGGAACGAAAGATAAACCAAAAGTAAATTTATCGAAATATAAACAAAAAGTCAGATCATCACCGATTTATAGTCTAAAAAATCACAAAATTATAATTTAAACGTCAAAATGTATTTGTGTATTTATATTGTCAAAATGGTATTCCAAAATGTAGCTAAAGCTTTATTCTATATTTTACAATGAAGTAAAAGCTTTATACTGAAGTACAACTATATTTAAACTGTATAATAAAACTTTGTATACTACATTTTGCAAGTCACGCTTCCTAACAGTAATTCAGCTTGTTTTAGGTAACGTCCGCAAGAGCTATATTACAAATTATAGCGAATTTTAAAAAAAATATAATTTTTGTTGAATTAAAACGTAATTTTACTTTTGATTCATGGAATCAGGTTTATGACTCACATTTATTTCTTGTGAAATTAAAAATTATATTTACAATTACAACTAATAATAATGTATTTGACAGATACCAGTACTAATTTTTAATAAATACGATTTTACTATAATACTAACATGTCAAATTTGTTTCATAAAAATTATCATCATTATCATCAGTGATTTGCAACCCTTCAGTGGGGCATTAACCACAAAAATAAACACCCGTAAACTGGTTTATTATGATGACCAACCAAAATACATAGTTCAAACAATACAAATATTCCAAAAAATTGTTTGCCTGAAACAATACATTTTCAAAAATCTTCAACTCAACTCTGTTCTTTATTAAAAAAAATAATATTCTAAATCGAAAATTTAATTCTACAGAATTATTTTTAAAATTTTAATGAACTTTGCTCTTTCTTAAGAAACTTGAATCCAACATACATACCATAATATAGATATTATTTTAATTATTTATACATTGGGTCTTAAGTTAAACCGATTTTAACTATTTAATTGTATCGAAAATATATCCATACTATTATTGAATAAAACCTAAATAGACTTCTATAACAAAACTAACATTGTTTATGATAATAGAAAACAAAAAATAATTTTGTAATCTTCCATTCTTTCAATTTTCTTGGACAATAAGAAGAATTAAAAAGAAAAACAAAAAAAAAAATAATAAAATAGGAACAAGAAAATTAAAAGAAAATACCCATAATATCGGTTTGATTCCGTAAATCTCTTAAATAAAATAATATTATATGTAATAATATTTATATGTATATATAGAGTACATTTTATGTACATAATGTATATATTATTCAAATAATATGTTTTGAGTTAAATGAATTTTTGGGCAATTAATTTTCCTCAATTTTTGTTCACATGAAAATCTTTTCTAAAAACCTATACAATTCTATTAAGAAAGATTAAATATATAGGCAGACATATATACACAATAAAAAACATACATATGTATATAAATATTTAATTATAATATGATCTATGTATGGCATATTATACACCATGTATATATATCATGTACATATATATATGCATACATTTATATTATAGAAGATGAGTTCGGTTTGTGGTGTGTTATCTTCTTAAGTTTAAGATTGATTTATGATGGCCTTTTATGATATATATTTTCTATTTCACATATACATATTATATTATGTATAGAATTTTACATATAACCATGTATTTTACATTATATCTTTACACTAAATGGATACTTATTATTACTTGTAAAACGAAAATGAAAAAAAAAAAAACAAAATAAAAAACATTTATAAGAGCGATAGAAAAAAAAATAACATAATATTAAATAAATAAATATATAAGCAAAGCACACACATCTACACACATATTTCTTATTTTATTTATTTGTTTAAAGGTTTTCACCAATAACCCTCCAAAAAGAAAACTCTCAAACAATAAAATATAATGTTTTTAGAACTCTCAATAGGTCAAGATCTATAGTCTTTTTTTTTATTTTATTGTTTTTTTTTTCTTGTTACTATTTTTTGATATTTTTATGTATATAGATACTTTTTATAATATCTATAATTTTATTTATGATATTATAGCATAGACGTATTACATATATTTAATTTATGTTACATGAATGCGGCGATGTGTTGTAACGAGTTTATGAAAATGAAAAGGCATTTTGATAGAAAATTATTTTTTCGATTTTTATTATTCAATATTTTTAGGTATATACCATTTTTTAAACGTCAGATAAAATTTAATATCTATTGATTTGCGTTCTTATATTTTCATCAGAATTTTTGTCAAACAGTTTTCAATTATGATAAAATTTTACATAATAGCAGAACTATATTAGTGGGCTTGCTACAAATTAGTTCTTGAATAAAATTTTTTTTGTTTATGTTTTTTTTCACCACTTTTGAGAGTATAGAGTTTTGGTATCATCAATTATGCGCCCATATATTCTCTTATACGCAACACACTGACGCGATGAAAAATCTGTCTAGTTGAATATGAATTTTCGTAAAATTCTGTAATATTGGTGATATGAAATTTCAATATTTTGGTAGTACTGGACATTTTTTTTGTCATCATGCCAATTTGAAACTATGTCACGTTAAGCGCAGAACAGAATAGAAAATATTACTTAAGTGATATTTTCATACGATACGTCTTAGAGAAACTACGATCAAAATTTTTCAAACAAACTAGGCTATTTGTACTAAGCTAGGTAATTTGTGAAAAAACTTAATGATTGCAAAAAAAATTAGACCTAGAACTAGGTCTTAAATAGACCTAGTTTTCACAAATTACCTAGTCTACCTAGTTTTTATCATTTTGCCACGATTGATGCATTTTTGTATGGAATTATTTTTTTTGCGGTCCTACCTGCTAATAGAGAGATGTCAAATAAATACGATTCATACAGACTTAAAAATTATATTGACTGATTTTTTATCATACCCATATGGAATATTACTAAAATAGTAGTGATAAACATAATATCAATTATTTTAAGAACGTGAAAGTTAAGTGAGAGACAAAGATAAAGTAAATTTGTATGGTGAATAATGCTTTTTAATAAATAATTTGGGGAACAAGTCATATTTACGAACAAAAATTTACGCAAATAAAAACATCAATTTGGATTGCAAAATAAGACATAATTTTTTTTATATGAAAAGGGTATAAGGTAGGTAGAAGTAGCTGCTTAATTTGAGACGGAAGTTCATTGTAACACCACAGAATTTCGATTGTCTGCGGATCTTAATCGTCAAAACCAAATTCAGCCTTTTACATTAACAATGGGCATATTAACAATATTTCGCAATACATACTTTGTTTTGGATAGTTTGAATATGTGTAGTTGTTTAGTACAACCCTATATTTGAATACAGTATGCCCAGGCTGGCTTTAATATCTGATTATACATCAAAAACTTTGTTATACGTGGAAAGCGTAGATGTTCGCCCAATTAGCCAATACAAATGTTTGTATTTCAGATCTAGTTTTATTTTTTTTTTCTTGACGTCCCCATCTAAGTTCTGCGTCAAGTGTCATACCAAGTGACATATTTTGCAGAATTTTGATATTGATATTGATTTTTTAACTAAATTAAATGTGTTAAAACATTTACATAATATTATACACAATAGATATAAATGAAAAAAGAAAAAAAAAAAAAATTTATATAAAGCCTTAGAATGAGAGAAATCTCTTTAAGCATTTAAATGTTGAAAATAAATAAATAAATAAATTTTACTGGAATGTGCGATTCAATTTCTTTATTTATAAAGTTAACGTGCCTGGATTTTCCTTCATTCAGTTTAATTCTCCACCTTTTGCACCAAATGGCGTTTTTTTTTATTGGCTTTTTTCAATTTATTTGTAGCTTCATTCATATTTTTTCCGACTGATAATATAGCCGTATCATCTGAGTTACTATCGCATCTCCTATCTCCGGAATATCACCTGTGTACATAGTTTAAATATAATACGGGCCCAGTATACTACCTTGTGATACTCCTGCGTGTATATTGTCTAGAGAGCAGAGTAATCTTCTCTTTGCTTAATTTGAAATACTCGATTCGATAAATATGATGAGAGAAAAATAGTAAGAAAAAATAGAATGTACGCATATCATCAGCTTCTCTTTGAAGTGTTTTGTTAATCATAAATTATTAGCACAATATAATAATTGGCTACATGAAATAACCACACTGCTATCCACTTGGTTCAGTATCTAATTAGAATCGATAATTTTATTATAAAATCAATTCGAAGACATTATTATAAAGCACAAAACACTCCGGAAATTATTTAATATCGCATATATTCTACCACAATGAGGAGTACATCAAAAAGACCTTGCTTCCGGGCTTTATAGCTCCTGAGCATTTTATCTATTTAGATAAAAACGGTTATATTCAAAACCGTTATCATGTCCCTCTATTACACCATTATAATAGATGGACTACATGTAAAGCTATTGTTTATAACCCAGGCAATATTAACGGAGAAAATTTAAAATTTGAAATGTCCATACCAGATAAGGACAAATTAATTAAAGCAAACTATTGGTGGTTGGAAAACTCTAATTATAATTAGCACAAACTATAAATACATTATTTTATTCTTAATTAGGTTAAGCAGTTTTAGTTAGATTAAGATAGACTATTCGAGATCGAAATTTTCCTTCTTTCAGGTACAAATTCTAACATTATAAATATTACAGGTGATCACGGTATGTACGGACGAAAATAAAAATGATCATTAGTGATTAATTGCACATGGAAAAAGGACTATTTGTGTACCTACTACTGGTGATCATGGTTTTGCAACAAAAAAAACATTAAAAATAAAAATAAATATTATTAAATCAATTCGATCAAATAAATTTCGAATAAATGTAATTAAACTCAAATTGATTTAATATATTATATGTGTGTGTATATCTTTAGATACATAAATCATCAAGTAGAAAGATAACATTATTTGATAATAATTGAGCTGAATCTGGATTTTATGTAGAATACATGTTTATGAAATTACAAGGCTATTACTAATTCCTTTTTTTTTTGTTTTTTTTTTTTTTTACAATAATATTTGTATTGTATTCATTTGTATTGTATATATATATAATCTGTATTGAATTGTAATATAAGGTTATCATAATATTATTATAGAATTTTGTTATTTTGTTGTAATTTTCAATTTCGATTACTACTGTATTTCAGTCTAGTGAATTAATTTTATTTCTTTTCATTTTTTTTTTTCAATTTTTTATTATTATGTGATAAGTTATAGATTGCCGACGACAAATTTATTTCCGACCAACTTTTTTTTTTTCATTTTTGTTCAATTTTTATTAAGATCAAATGCAAATGATTCAGAAGAAAATAATAATTTAGATGAAAAATTGAAATGCATTTAATCTAAAAGAGATTATGATTACATTGTATTTTTTTGGTATATATATATAGGAAAAAGAGAATAATATAAAATAAATTGATACAGGATATATAGGAAAGGAGGTGAAATTGGTGAAATACAAGAAATTGCAACTCAAAATTTATGGTAACTTATATTTTTTGGCTAAAGAAGAACATAAAGAAAATAGACAATTTATCTTCTTGAAATTATCTTTAATATTTATTTTTCTTCTATTTTGCGACATTTTTTTTGTTGTTATACTTGTTTTTTTTTTTGGATTAGAGAACCAAATACATATGATAAAAGAGTTGTTATTACTTGAATGAACGAATTTGTAAGATTCTGTATTTTAAAAATTTTAACCTTTAAATGATTGTAAAATGTTAACTTTTTTTTCAAATAACCTTTTTTAATAGTCTCAATTTATTTTAAAAGCAATTTATATTGTCAGGATAAAGAAATATATTATATAAGTAGATATTATAATATACATATCATATTATCAGAATAATAATAATAATAATATGTCATTAAGGATAACAATTCAATAATCTAGAAAAAGTTTTTATTCATTGGATTGTTGAATAGTTTGTTAGATTGGAAATTGGAGTATACTTTACTTTAGGTGCATTGTCATGTCTTTTTCAAACTTTGCTGTGATATCCACTAGGGTACATGATGAAACATAATATGTGTCCGAATTAGTGACTAAGACATTAAAGGCTTTAAAGCTCTTATAAATCGTAGCATTTGCATTTGCGAAACTCCGGACACTTGATAGGACTTTTAAAAAAATCGTAGCATTTGCATTTGTGAAACTCTGGACACCTGATAGGACTTAAAAAACAACCCTTGAAACAATTCTCTCCAATGATGTATAAAATCCTATATAATGCAACCCCACGTAACATCTTATTGTTATAAAAACTAAATTAGTGCTATTAGACTCCTATATGACTCCCAATAAGCACTAAAGGTGTTATAATGATGTTTTTATGAGAATAATGTGAATTATATTGCTATACTAATGTTCTTATAGCAATTGCAATTATTGTTATAATGGGATTTTTAGCAAGTGCTACTGCAATGTTGTTATAAGTCTAAAAGTGCGTAATCCTATATTAAGAGTTAAAGTGTTGTTATAAGAATATAATTCCTAGAATAGCAGTAGTAGTGTTATTATTTTACTGTATTCCCATAATGTTACTAATAAACTTACTATACCATTTGAAATACACTAATACATATGTATACTAATCCTATAACAATATTAAAGCAATTGCTCCGGTGCCAAATAGGATTCTCTATTTTAGTGCTATAACGTATTTATAACGTTTCGCAATAATTGCGGAGCACTCAAATTAACATTAATACTGTTATAAGAGTGTTCATAATAGTGTTATAAGAGTGCGCAATAAGAGTCTTATGGCAATAAAATTGCTACGTGTGGGTTCGGGTACAGAATAGAATAGAAAAATTTAAAAAAAAAATCAAATTTTCGTGGAATTAAAAAAAATTAGGATAACGGTACTTTTATGTAACGTGATTAGTTTCTTTATCCTCTTTCCAAAGTGGTTTTAACAACTGCTATCTATCTAGGATAATTTTTGAGTTATTCAACAAAATTGGGGAGGTAAACAGGTGAAAACCGAGTCTGGAAAAGATGGAAGCCATTTTATTCGTAAACTGAGCCGATTTAAAGCTATATGGGGCCATATGTATAGGACATCTCTTGCTTAGAAGACATATTGCAAAAATATGTCTTATAGAATCCAACCTATGTATGTGTTTTCATAATATTCTGCGTATGTCCAATACAGAGAACAGGAAGAACAAACATTTTGGAAAGCTACTAGTGGGGAAATTTTTCAGAATTAAAAAGAAATAAACCGGTGGAAATTATTCAGCTTACAAAAGGTATTAGTTAGCTCAGCGATAAAATTTATTGTGAGAGACCAAAATCAAATCGTTGAAAAAGTGTACAACCTAAAGCTAAAGGTCTGAAAGCGTAGTATAAAACTAATTGATTTCTTTTTATTTTATTCGTCTTTTTTTCAAATAGCAGCAAATCATCAAAAGAGGCTTCTGAGGCTGCTTCTGACTAGGGAGAGCAGTTTGAAGGACTATGGGACTCTTATCATTATTGCAACATTAAAACTATTAAAACTAACCTTACAGACTGAAAAATAATTTACTTTTGATCTAAAGAAAAATTTACAAAAATTAATTTAAGATTTTGATAGGTGAAAGGTTTGAACGTAACTCAATCCGTCGCTGTTCGTTTTAGTCGCCTAACAAAGCTATGGTTTTTAATTAAGCAGTTAGAAGCTTTGGCATTGACATGTTGAATCAAATGAGTGTTACGTAATTTCATTATTTCGTTTTTAGATTATCAGGTCTCTATAAAAATCGTCGACATTGCGAACATACCATAGAACATTATGATTATGTATTTTCAAACGTTTAGGTGATGTTTGAAATTGATTCCAAAATTATAAAAGATCAGATTAACTCGTACATTAACACCAGTACGCGTTTTCGTATAGAACATCTTTTTAATCTTCCTATCCATAGAACTAATTATGGTAAATTTGAGTCAATTAATAGAATGTTAATGGCAGTTAATCAATACAAAAACAGTGTTGACTTTTCTTTGAACAAAACCAGTTTAAAGAAAACCTTGTTTCACTTGCTTCCTTAGTCCTCCTAATTAATCTTGTTTTTCCGCTACTAATATTAACTAATTTGTAGTGTTATAATTAACTTTTAATACTTTTAATAACTTTTCATCTTCTCTTTTTTTTCTGATGAAATTTATTTTATCTAATTTTGTTTTTTGTTTTTTATAAAAACTATGTTGTATTAAATTTCAAAGTAATTTAA
The DNA here is from genome assembly GCA_963942445.1 of Argyra leucocephala. Classification (NCBI taxonomy): domain Eukaryota; kingdom Metazoa; phylum Arthropoda; class Insecta; order Diptera; family Dolichopodidae; genus Argyra; species Argyra leucocephala. The sequence continues at coordinate 30,743,691 of OZ012679.1, read as the reverse complement.
ACTTTAAATCATAAATCTTATTTTATACATTGTGTTAATTCAAAATTTTAATAATTAAATTGTATTATATTTTGTAAACTGTTTGAACTAAATAGTAAATAAATAAATAAATAAAAATAAATAAATCATATTTGAATACCGTATGCCCAGATGACTTCAACAATTGATTATACAGCAAAGTTTTGATAGAATTTCGCCCAATATAGCTCTGTATATTTGCACTGAAGTTCTTGTTTTTTTTACTTTAAAATGATATTTTAATATACGCTCTTTAGACCAACGGCAACTAACCAATATACATACATCGCTAGATTCACAAGTTGCATTTGCCAAATCTGCAAATTTTAAATATTCAAATAAATAAGTACAATAGATTTGAGAAGGTTACTTCTACATATAACTGCCCCATCGTTAAAAGACAAAAAGTTTGAGTTCCAAAAAAACACTTTTTTATATAATTCCAAATCTATGGAATGAACCCCTTAATTGATTTAACAGTTCTACACAGATTTTTGGCATGATGTATTAAAGTATTAATTCATCAAAAATATACTAGTGTAGAAGAATAATTCCGGTTAAAATTTAAAATATTTAAGTTAAATGATAAAACAACAGAATTAAATTATTTCATTATTTATATTTATGTTTCTAACCCGCTTCTTTCAAACTACTTTACTTTAATTGTTTAATGTAATATTGTGGTATAGATGGTATAAAATTGCATATATAAATGTAACCTCTAATTAATATTTCACAAAATATCATAGTAATAATTGAAAATTAAAATATATATATATATATATATATATATACAATTTGTATATATATATTTGATTTTTAATATAACATATTAAATATAAGAACAACCTTTTCACATTCCCAATGATGAAATATTTTCATAATTTATAATATTTTACTTTAAAAATATTTTAAGAAAATAATGTAATGCTGCATTAACTCATTTTGTATATTTCATTTTTGTGATCTCATTATAATATTATGTTTTCATTATAGTATTTCTTTCTCTTTCTAGCTAATCCAAAAAATATACTTATAAAATTTTTAAAACAAAAAGAAAAAACGAATAATAGAGAAAACCAAAAATTGTATTCAACTTGGGTTTTTCATATTTCGTGTTTTTTCGTTTTTTTTTTTTTACTTTCAAAGAAATTTAACAAAATTCCCAAGTATCCTTTATCCTTTAAATATACACCCTGAGTTCTATTTGTGTAAAAAAAAAAGAAAGTAATAAAAACCAACACATTTTTATTATTTTCAGGAATAATAATACAAAAACAAAGAGAGAACTTAAATATTATATTATTTGTATGGAAATACGGGATGATATAAAGTAAATGTAAAAAAGTGTTGCCGTTTTGGGTATTGATTTATTATTATTTATTAGTCAGATTAGTCAGAGATGAGGAAAATTTGAAAGATATTGCATTTTATGAATAATTTTAAACAAAGGTAATTTTATGACAAAAAAGAGATTTCATAATATTTTTTAAGGGCTAGAGAGAGTCTGGAGGACCAATGCCGAATTTTTTAACAACATCAACAACAAAAAAATTAAATATTTAATTCAATCATTAAATCAATATTTGAATTCTATATCCATATTACTAATAATTTCTTAATTTGGTTTGCTAGTATCGATATTGCAGAAGCAACATATTTCCCTAATCAATGCTTGTTTAGCACTATTACATATATAGAAAATATAGTAATAACAGTATTGAATCAATACTAATAGATGGCTCTGAAATATGATTGTTAAAGACAAGATTCAGAAAATTTAATGCTTCTAATCAAAAGATTTATTCTTAGAAGATCGTGGCCAACCAGAACAAGCAATGTAAACATACATACATATATAAAACCTTCTATCAATAACAAGTAACATTTGCAAATTAGTCGCAAATACTGATGAAGGAAATAAGTTGCTTCAGAAACATCAATATTTGCACAATAAAAATAGATTATTAGTGAAATGAAATTCGATTTTTAATTAATAAACTAAATATATCACTAAAAACTGATTATCAAAAATAAGTAACATGTGAAAAAAAGTACTTGATCAAAATGATCGGTCATACTTTTAAAATAAGTAAATGAAGTTTTCTTCGACCAGTTTCGGAATGGAATCCTAGTGTAAAAGCACAGAGTACTTAAAATAAAGTTAAAAATACAAGAGAAACTCGAAAAATTCGTCTCAAAAAATTGCTAAAGCAAGAAAATTAATTGATCACTCGAGACCAAACTTTTACACAGATTGAAGGGGTAAAGTAAGTAAACCTGGTCTTCTCATAAATGAGAACGTAATGTTGATAAATATAATGTCCTCACAACATCATATATGATAAGGATACAACATCACTGTCGGCTCATATAATTTTGAGGTAGTTCAGGAGTTTATCTACCTTGGAACCAACATCAACTCCACCATTAATATCGATGTTGAAATAAGGTGAAGAATTACCCTTGCAAGCCGTTGCTACTTTGATTTGTCCAAATAACTGGTTTCAAAGCTCCAATTCCGAAATACAAAGGAGCAATTATACAAAACGCTCATTCTTCCGGTGCTGCTATATGGCTCTGGAATCGGGAACATTACCAAAAGCAAGCAAGCATGCACTAGGTATCTTTGAGAGAAAAATGAATGGTCCTGTGTCTGATGAATTAGTTTTGGAGAAGAACATACAATGCTGAACTGAACCAGCTGTTCAACGACATGAACCTAGCCAAAAAAAGTCAGGGTAAGACGTCTCCATTGGCTAGGCCATGAAGTAGGTCATCCAGCAAGGAAACTATTCGAATCCAAGCCTCGGAGAACGTGCGTCTAGAGAAACGACACCTTCGTTGGAAAGAAATACCGGCAGATCTTGAACTCACTAACAGGAGAGATTCCGCTCGTGACCAAAGTTAGTGAATGACAATTTTGTTTGAAGCCCAGGACCGTCAAAGTAAAAGTAAATCAAGTAAATTAGTAAGTAGGATAGCTTGAGATCGTTCTGATACCGACATATTATTGAAAATTTCACAACAAAAAAGTCGGTAACTCAAAATTTGGCTAATTCTCTAAAATCTCATCTAGTATTTATATTTTTGGAATGCGTGATTTTTCAAATCCCAGCAAAGGCATGATTTTAAATAGTTTCATTTTGATATTTTTATAATGCGGAATTTGGAATTGCGGGTTTGCTTTTGTGCGAGTTTCATACGTCACAGCTTATATGGAAATTACTGCCAGTAGTTGTAATTTAAATTAGAACAATAATCCATTAATTGAATTCATCTAGGTTGACTTGTTTTTTGATTTGTCTTTTAAATGTTTCAATGTTACTTAAACCTCAGTTGAAATTATACAGAGTAAATAACGTAAATTGAAACTGGTTTGAAATTCTAAAATGAAATTAGCAAGCCATACACACAAATGCTTGCGCGAAAGTAATCGTGTACATTCCTAATGCGTGCGCGAAAGAACGTTTATGTATAAGTAAACATATGGAGAAGATTGCGTGCGCGTATTCTGTACTTAAAACTGTACAGTTTTACTACCATACTCATGCAAGATTAACCGTGTTCAATCACGTAGGTGTGGAGTTTACATTTTTTGTTTTTACAGTTAATTTTTCCAATTTGTTTTTTTTTTATGTATGCCATTTGTGTATTTTGTTTTTGGATGTACGGTTTGACCAAATTTATAAAAGTATCAAATATTTCCGCATCCATTCTCAAATAATTATCTTCTGGATTATTTTGATTTAACTCCTTAAGTAATTTCACGTCACTATAAGTTTTTTTTTTTTAACCACTGTTTTTGCCAAATTTTACGTTTCTTTTTTGAATTTTTAAATTTTATATATTTTAAATAAATTAAAGCAAAAACTACAGGTACTTTACTTGCACTAATGATTAAAATAACCAGAAAACTGTTCGATTTGAATTTGGAGTGTACAAGTTTTACCACACGCCACGCGCCACTCCAAAATTTTAATTACAATAACAATTTGTATGCATGAACTTTAAGCTTTAAAACGAACAGTATTCGTGCAGGCAAGAGTGTATAGTGTATGGGTAAACAACACGTCACGCAAGATTGCAGGAAAAACTAACAATTTCGCGCACAAATTTGCGCGCGAGTAAGAATTTGTGGTGTATGGCCTGATATTGTCATATTAGTCCAAATTTTTTTATCGTATAGAATGGAAATAAAATAAATAATATCAACAATAAATAATAACAATAAACGAAATCTGAAAACATTCCAAGTTCCAAGAATTGAAGGCAAAGGATTATCAAAAGATATGATTGTGATTCTAAAAATGAATAAGAAAACTGCAGATATATGAAAAACTCAACATTTTCAAAACATATTTATCTATTCATACCTGAAAAAAAAAACTGAACAAGAGCTAATCTTTAATTAATATATATATATATATATATATATATATGCCGTATACATATATGATTTCCTTTTTTAACTATTTTCTTCAGAATTATCCACTCATTCTTGCATAATGCTTTTAAAATAATTTTGAAATCAACTATTCTTAAAATTTACCATATAATCTACAAGTATATTATAATGTATTACATATACATACATTATGTATTTACATGGCATTCATTTTTTTTTCTTACTAAAAATTCCTTTGAGATTAATAACACTTTAATTCATTTTAACAGAAATTGCAATACAAAATTTATGTTTCAGAAATGAATGAAAAATCTCAAGTGTAAAATTAAAAAAAATTTACAAACATTTCACTTGTGAAAAAGGAAATTGAAATAATTGTTAAAGAACGTTGTGGTGGTGATGATGGTGATAGAGATGGCAGTAGTGGTGGTAATGATGAAAATATATGCATAAATTAAAAGATAAAAAATTTAAAAAAAAAATATACAAAATGAGTTCAGTTCAAAGATATAAAACAAACAAGTTCATAATAATAAAAATGACTTTAAGTTTCATTTTAAGTATTAAGGCTTTAAACAGGGTGGTTCAGTTTCCCTTAAATAATATTTTAAGAGAATTTTAGATTGAAAATTGTTTTAGGCATGAATTTATTTTTTTTGTTTAACCTGTGCTACAAGAGATTAAAATTGAATTAGAAAAATAATGTCTAACATCTGCTGCAGTACTAAAGTTATGTTTATTGGAGACATGTGTTCTTTTATTAATTAGCGGTACTTAACGGATGGATATTCGACTTAAGCTTTTGGAGTAATAGTTGCTTAAACTTAAAATTTTGGTATACAAATTGATTTTATTTCATTTTGGTATAACAAATTGGTATGGTAGGTAGGTAGGTAGTAATGGTTACCTACAGTAAGCCCACACTTAGACCAGTATGGGTTCCATTATGGTACCGCGGAAACTTTCCTCGCATATAACTATAGTCGTTGAATCATTTCGAGCTTTTTACAAAGCGATGGAGGTCTCTTATTTTAGTGCTTTGCGAAACAATAGATAACAGGTAGTTCGAAGTACAGCCCCCCCATTATAACTCCTTTCCGAATCGATTTCTAAGATAGAGTACTCTCATTGGCAAGTTTATCAGCATTGCAGTTACCCTGAATCTCACTGTAAATCTTATCGTAACCGTATGTTGAACCGACACTACGCTAGTTCGTCCGGAGAATTGCGACAGGCCAGCACGGATTTTGAATTGATGATGGTTACCGATTCTAGTGCTTTAATTGCAGCCTGACTGTCTGTGAGTATAGAGATATTTCTAATAAAACACGCTACAACGTTTTGGTAGGCTGAAAGATAAACTTATAATTAGGTTTTCCGAATAGACTTCAGCCTCCACTCTATCGTTCATTTTTGAACCATCAGTGTAGAAGTGTACATTCGGAACCGTATTATTCTTCCAGCTTTCCATGGACGGAATATCAGTCTAATACGACCTCTCAAAGAAGTACCCAGGAAGTGTCAGATCTAAGTTTTCTGGAATAAATTTGTTAAAAAATAGTTGTTTCCACTACGCGTTGGCTTTAAGTGTGAGATATAAATTGGTAAAAGATGAAATAGTGTATGCAGTGCCCTGGAAGAAGTTTTTCGAAAGGTTCCACTTATGCAGATGGAGACTGATCTTTGAACTTTTGTTGGGAGATTGAAGGTTTGTACCAGTCTCGAGTGCCGTTCTCGCACAGTAGGATACCATACATTAGTACAAGCCTGACAACTGCTGTAGCCAGTGGAAAATTCATTCCCCATTTTTTCCATAGCACGTTCGTAAGAGTACAGCACTATTCTAGTTTTCATTACTCTTTCAGTTATATAAGATTTCTAAATAGGTTCTTGTCTAAAATAGGTATAAAAAACTGAAAAATGCTTCATGGTACACGATTTTATCTGAGAAATGCTAAGTCTGAGGATTCAGTGCATCTAAACACTTATGTCGTAAATTTCAACAAATTTTTATATCTTTATACCAATAAATACCGCTAGTTAGATACATCAATCTTAAACAAAATTTCTAACGAACCAATTACTTCATCTGAGATATTTTCGAAGCTGTGAGGAAAAATTATTACTCATCTAATACGATTTTCTTTAACTCCCTGTAACATGACTTAGAACTGTAAAACTATTTTTACCTAAAATACTCTTCAAAAAATGTTCAGGTGAGATTAAACCACCCTGTATAACATAATGTAATATCTTTTTAGAAAAAAAATCATAGCAATTTCTTAACACATTCAATTTCAAACGTATGTTGATAATCAAGTGATGGAAAATTAAAAGAAAATACTTTGTAATATTTACATTCAAATTGAAATTAGTCTCCAATCTCATTCGGATTTATAAAAGTGATTTAAAGAAATTAATTAATTATAGCTATAGAGCAGGTGATGAGTTTTTATTTTGAATAACTTTCAAATATAGTGAATACATTTTATTACTAATATTGTATCTTAATAATATTCTTACGGGTTTCGAATTATTATACAATTAAATTGTAAATAGATCATCAATCTGCAGGATTAATTAACCTCACTATTAAAAATTATTATGGAAGAGTACATAATTTTATAAAAGTTTTAATACGGTCAAAAAGTGAATAAGACAAAATAGACTAATCGTTATTTTTAAAATCTCAAAACATATTAGATTTGAAATTAACATTGATATCAGTGTCGTAATGGTATTGTGCGCTTTTAAACTATTGTATATCACATATGCCAAGTTTTTTATGATAATTATTTCGACAACTTTTTTTTATAATAGTAAAACAATTTTTAATAACTGTAATAATGGTAATGTAAAATTCATATTTATTTATTATTTCATTAAAAATTAAATTAGCTTACCTTTATTCAAAAAAAATTATTCAAAATATCTTTCTCGTTTCTGGGGTTCAACCTAAAAAATTATAAATGAAAATGTATTAGAAAATTTATTATTTGTATAAAATAAAATAATTATTTTTTTAAATAATTATTTTTCTAATAGTAATTAGAAATTTATTTAACAAGATTGAATTATAGTTGAACAAGTGTAATATTAATATCAATGAAACAAAATTTAACTACGTACATTAGAGCAAGAATGCATTTCCAAAAATATTTTAGTATAGCAACATGCTATTCCCCAAACCGAAAATGTCAGGTATCTTAGGATCCATTTGGATCGCCGGCTGACCTGGAAAAGCACATTTATACAAAATGAATTCAACTAAGCACAAAACACAGAAATTTGTAGTGGTTGGTCAGGTCTCAAATGATACTGTAAAATAAACTACTATATAGACTTATGATATACAATTATGGGGAACAGAAAAAATAAATAAATATTGAAATATCATCATCCATTGTTTCCAAAATAAAGTAATGCGAGTTTTTAGTTAATACGTGGTTTCTACTAAATAACTTCTTTCATAATGATTTACAATTTCGAACGGTACAAGATGAAATTCATCGATACCAATCATCGTTCGATGGATTAAATAGTCATTTTGGTATAATAGCAGGTATGCACTTATGAATGAATACAAAAGCACATACAAAATTATAACGAATACACCAGGAGACCTGTAGCAATTTATTTACATATATTTTTTTATATTATTTTATATTTTTTGGACTGCAATTTCACTGTTGGACGTAATGTTAATAATTGGGTTTGGAACTGTTATTAGTTATCACAAAATTTATTATTAAGTTCGATAAATATTTTTTTAATTGTTTTTGTATTATTTTTTAAATTAATATAAACAAAAAAAAAATCGAAATGTATGTATCAAATAATAGTAAAAACAACGACTTGGTATACTTTATTTTATACAATACATGTATATAATAATATAAATCTAAACATTCATTGACAAAAATATTTTTTTATCTAACCTACACTTATAATACAAAATAATACTTTAACTTCTTAATTTAATTGTATTTCAGAAGTATATAACCATAAAGTAACTATATATGTATACATAGAGTATTCACGCAGAACAAAAAATATGAGTTAATTTTGTTGATTTGAAATCACCCCAAGATCGTGTTTGAGGTCATTTCGTAAAAATATGACCGTATTTTTAGTTTTGTAAAAATCAAATTGATCGTATTTTTTGTTGTTGTCTGTATGTCAGTTATATATGTGTGTACATATTTCTATACAATTTGAACGATTTATTTTTAAAAAAATATTTTTGTTTTATATTTTCTTTGTTCTTTTGTTTGGTTCTTTTTTTTGATAAATGGCTGTATGTATGTATGTTTTTGTATATAAATGGCTGTATGTAAATTTGCACTTATTTGTGCTTACGAATATCATTTGAATATAATATAGCTACATTCCTAAATAATAATAAAATATCAGAATACATGTAGGTATTATTGTATGGATTGAAATAAGTATGTCGTTAATCATACAAAATTATAGAGTCAATGATAGAAACACAGATTCTAAAAAGTATTCTAAAAATAATAGTAATAAAAGAAAAAAATGTATTAGTTATGCATTACAAATTGTATATGGAATACCGTCTTATTTATTTCTTGTTTCAAAATCATATTTCTATTTCATTATGTATACATACATCGATTGACATACAAAAAAAAATAAAAACAAAAACAAAATCAGAATAAAAATAAAAATAAAATTAAATACGAACATCTCAAAAACTGTATAATTTTTTTATTCTACGTGAATCATCTATGTATACACAATTTCTGATACTATGACCTAATTATAAAATTAATGATAGATCCAAAATTGTAAACGGAATAGAAGTAACAAAATAGTGCGAATGGCTACTACGCACAAAAACATTAGCAGAATAATCAATTAGTTTATGAAAATGAAATTTATTGATAAGAAGAAATTAAAGGTTAGTTTTACACAGCCAATGAACCCGAGCTGAGTAAATTAAAAAAGACAAAAACAAATTAACTGTGCTCCTACATTTATAACTAAAATAATTTTATATAAAAAATGTCCATTTTTATATTCGAATTATTTATATTCGTTATACAAAGGACATTATTAATAAATTCCATTTTCGAAGCTGTTAGTATTTACAATAATTCTTATTCTTAATTAAATTTATCAAAATATTAAATTATAAATAACACTATAATACTTCTTAACTATATATTTCTCATTATAACTATTTTCTATATTAAATTTAATAATTTAAAATTTATATTCTTTCTTTAAATTAAAGAATTATTTATTTTATTCCATTAGAAAATTATAGAAGTTAATAGAGAGAAAGAGCAAAAAAAATATATATATACACAATTGGTTTATATAGCATAAAAAGGATAACACATTATAAGGATAACCACAATTAACACACATGAATATTTCAATTAAACAAAATACTTTTGTCTATTTAAAATTTATTTTTATTTTTATTTGTTTTATTTATTTATTTATCCTAAGTAAATTTTTGAATCAACCCAACCAAACCAGAGTTTCATCAAAATGTTTAATTTTTTCTTATTTTCTTTTTTAATTCCACAAACAATTAGTATTCTATTTATAAAAATGTATTTTATATGTGTTTATTATATTTTTTATTATTTTTATTGTTTAGAAAATAGGAGTTTTAGAAAAATAAATTTGAAAATTAACACGTTATATTATAGACTGTATAGATCGTAACTGTACAAGGTGTACCATCCCTTACTCAGTGGTATTACGTTTTTAACGAAAAAGATCAGACATTTTAAAAAAACAAAAAAAAAAATTATGAAAATTTGCAAGACGAATATCATTTGATAGTTTCAAAGAATTTTTTTATCATAGAATTGCGCACTATGCCGCCCATACTATTAACTTTCAAGTAAGCAAAATGTAACGGATTATATTCAATTTTTTGTTCTCATTTCTTCTATAAATATGATATATAAGTGTCAGGATGTCGTCGTTTTGAAAATACCCTTTGGAATCTAAAAATATATGAATGCATCTGGTGGGACCAGTTCGTTTTTCATTGATCTTTTAATGTATAATGTATTAGGATAAGACATATGACAGATAAAAGTATTGACTTCTATCTCTATAATTTCATTAAAATGCATTCTTAACAGTTTACGGACAAATGAATCAATTCTTTCATTGTTTGCTGATTCGTCTAGTGATTTTTTAGTGAAATATTTTAACGTCAATATTTTAAACGTTTTTGTTTCTTTTGCAGCTTCACTTAAAGCTATCTTTAGTTAAAGCCAGATTTGGTTAAAGCAAGTTTTACTTAAAACCAACTTTAGTTAAAATCAAGCTTTTAATTTTAGGTTGGGCTTTCTCTAACAATATGGGGTTCATTGTGGGAAGTAAAATTAGTGATATATAATTCACTTCTTCAATCACATAGGCTTTGCTTAACTATTGAGTTCTTTCTAATCATCTAAAATCGCGAATAATAATAAATACGTCACTCGGGTAATGGCATAAAAAATATACAACTAGGTAATAATTGAATAATCAGGAGTAATAAGTAATAATAGTCTTTTTCCACCAACCCAGAATTATTTCAAACGATTTTTGGTTTATTTCACCCATCTTATCTCAGAGTGTGTGTACACAATGCAACTCGTTCGGAAACACCCTTCTTTTAATAAATTTATTAATTTATTTATATAAAAAATATGTTGATTGAAATAAAAACTTAAAAAAGGATTAAAATGCATATAGAAAATTTGACTACATATTCACATATTATTTAAAAGTTTTTTTTTTTTTTAGAAGATATAATAAAGTTATATATAAGCACTATATATACGAAAGAAAATATTAACAAATACATATATATATACAAAAGTTGTAAAAACTTTAGAAAATAAAACTAAAAAAAAAACTTAGTACATAAAATAATAAAGAAAATGGATTGAAAATGGAAATACTTTATTTGTGATGCAATCTTTATGTCAAATTTTAATGTTTGTACTTTCTATACTACATAGACAACAATCCTAATTTCGCAAAAACAAAATAAATTGTTGTTGGTAACAAAAATCTTTTTAAGATAGTTAAAGGGCAATTTTAAATTTACTGTGATTTACATTTGATTTATTTTTATTTTTTTTATTATAATTTTTTTTTTTTTAATTACAAATTTTCTTCTTCGGCTTGTTTTTATTATGCAATGATTTTTATATAACGTTTTACTCTTAATAAGTTTTAATATTATAGAATGTCGCAAGTTGTTATATACTTATTACTAGTGTTCAACTAGATCCGTGTGGACTTTTTTCTAAAGCCATAAAAATTTTGTCATTCGTGTGTTTTCTGTTTCAAAATCTAAATTCAAATAGCAGTCAAATTTTTGGGCTATTTTCCACAAAGAATGAAAAACATATTTTTTTTTGTCAATAAACTTACCTTATTTTTGTTTAAAAGAAAGTAATTAAGTAATAAGGTTTCAATTACAATTTCATCTTCATATGTTAGTCTAATTAATCGCAAGAACTGATGAAGGAAGTAATTTGCTTCCGAAACATCTATATTTGCAATCAAATATTAAAAATTATTAGTGAAGGGAAACCTGACCACAATTAAATTATTTAATTAAGATATATAGTTTAAAATTTTGTGGCTCATTCTTCTAGCACATAGAAAAAAATCAGTTTCGATTTTGCATGCTCATAAGAGTAAAACAAAATCAAATCATAATTTATTATAAAGTATATGGTATGATATATAGATCATAACTTCTGAAGTGCTGATCGCCGTATAGCTTATATTTTTTCTTAAGAAAATTCAATTTTCTTTAATTATGCAGAAAAAAATTATTTAAGGACTTTCGCTATTGAATTATAAATTGAAAAAGTAATAAAAAATAGTAATGAAAAATTATTTTTTTTCAATTTTGTGAATTGCTTTGCTTGTTTTCCGTTACTCTCCTGTTAGTTTTGCTTCATCAACCAACGACACAATCTCGAACTATATATTTGCATTATATATAAATTTTGTTCACTGTATACTACGGAGAGTGTTGTCTTGTCAGTTGTTACAATATTTTAAATTACCTTTTTTCGGTATATTGACAATTCGAAGATAAGTATAGAATCTCTACTTTTCTGGGCTTGTATGAAATATTCTGTTAGAAATCAAATTTATATTTGTAATCAATTTTCTTCTAATTGTGTCACATAATTAGTGTCAAATTAATTGAAAAGTTTTCAAGCTATAAGTTTTATATAAATAACTTATACTCTAATTTTGAAAAACGGTACAAAATAAATTTGTTTATATTTTTAATAAAGTAACAGAGTACAAATTTTAAGGTCACCAATGTCTTTCGCTTTCGAAATATAATTGGCAGGTATTAGAAGTTGTATGGCAGTTTATCAGAACCAGTCTCATATTTGGAAAACGGTAAAAAATATATTTATTTATTTTTGATAGACTAGTAGAGTACAAATTTTGCAGGTCTGTAATACCCTTGGATTTTAAAATATGGTTGGTGAGTGCTGAAAGTTATATGACAGGTACCGGAATCATACCCAATTTCAGAAAATAACAAAATTTGAATTTATTTATTTTTAATAGATAATCACGATTCGATTTCATGTAACAAAATACCTTCCTGCAAAATTTTATTGAAATTGCTCGATGCCTTTCTGGTACAAACACGCATGCAAACATTCATTTTGTTATACATAATAGATTTGCTTTTCCTTCATAGTGCAACCCTACATTATGTATTTTTGGAAAATTCGTTTTTTTATTGTTTAAATTAATTTAATTTATATTCTCACATAAGTATAAAACTGTGAACTTATATTATTGAAAAAATCAAATAAGTGATTCTCCAAAGTTGAAAAACTGAATAAATAAGAAATAAGTTAGAAAAAAAAACAATAATAAATGTAAAATTTCTATTATTTTACTTAGTTGATTGTAATACATTGTATATAAATAACTTATGAAGTACATTATTTTTCTTTTATACTAGGTCATTCATCTGTGATGATAGTTTTTTTCAAAATATATCATAACACACAATACATATATAAAAATTGCATATTTTGTAACATTTTTATTTTAATAATACAAAAAAAAAAACACTATAAAATGAATTCTTAAAAATGTGTTTTCGAAAATTAAAAAATCTAAATCATCGTTTTTTAGGGCAATCAGAATTACTGATTGCTATAATAGATTAAATTTTCTTTGAAATGAATTCAGTTTAGAATGTCAAGTGGTATATTATTTAATTTTATAGAATGACCTCGTTGTTTACTTCAGTTCACTTCACTTCAGTCACTTTCCACATTAGTTATCAGATTTTTTACATGATTTACTAAAACTTTGGGTTTTTCGAAAAATCTAAATTTTAATTATTAAATCAAGGAACTGGTGAACTATATACATATTTCTAACGTGAGTGCATTTAATAAATAATCTAGTTATTTTCTCGAATATATATCATCCCATAGAATAAAAGCGGGTGGCAGCCACAGCAATGTGTTGCCTACAACAGGGTCCACAGCGAGTCCACACGAGGGTCCACAATACCATTCCAATTCTTCGAGCATATCCGTAGTACTCTTGAGACCTATGTTAAATTTTTAAACATATATACCATCCCAACCATTTATTTAATTTTCATTAAATTTATTTATTAATACTGAGACTAAGGCAGTCTTCTGTTGATGATGGAAAAACCGATCAAGATCTTAATGAAATTTAGTGAAAAAAAAACCTATCGAGTTTTTATAGCCTTAGCGTCATAAAAAAAATCACTTCATAAAAAAATTCAAAATAAAAAGCAAACAGAGTTTCGTTCAACATCTCTTGTAAAAGGAAGCAATTCGTTTCAACTGAACTCTCCAACCTATTCCAAAACAACGATTTAAAATAGAAAATTTATTACGGTCTGAAAGTCTAAATATTGTGCAACTAAACCAAAAAGTGGCATGACCAAATTTGTCACATAGCTAAAAACGCTGTCAAATGTTTGGGTTTTCTTTCAAAATGTAAAATCTACTTTTCTCCAAGAGATCTGTACAATATCTATAAACCGTGTATATCCGACCTTCTACTATTTTGCTTCACCTGGGTATTTCAACGGTGTAGATTCTATACTGTTGAAATACGCAGGTGATGCAAAACAAGTTTCAATACTTCATTTATTGTAAGAAAATTGCTAAAATGTGAAACATACTTTTTCCTTCCTATAGGAATGCATTTACATATAGGTCTTCCTATAGGTCTGCATTTTACAATTTATAACTTTTTCAAAAGAATCATTTCAGGTCCTATCAATTATCACCTATCATCGTACTATTTTTTCCCTAATCCGTTTCTCCGTACCCGAACCTAGGGGAGTTCTTCAATAGTTTTTATTACATGCAATACCCACGTAACATTATTGTTATAAAAACAAAATTAGTGCTACAAGACTGCTATATGACTCCCGATATTAAAATTATATTTTTATGGAAACAATCTGATTGGTGTTGTACAGCAAGTGCCACAGCATTGTTGTTATAAGTATAATATTTTTTTCCCAGCCAAATTTTGTCTTTGGTCAAAATTATTATATATATTAAAACAATTATTCTTAGCCGGAAAATATATTATTTATTAGTAGACATTTTTTATATTATATTTTTTATATTATTATACTATAATTAATTACAAATATAGAAATATGTAATTAATATCTATCTCTCTTTCTCATGAAATAAATATAAACTCCATAAAATTATGATTTAAAAATAAAAAATAATACCTGTCTCACTCTCGCATAACATTAATTATTCCAAATTAATTTCATTTCAAAATAAAAATATATACACTAATCCATGTATACTAATCCTATAACAGTATTACAGCAATTGTTTCGATGCCTTATATGATTCTCCATTTGGATGAATTGCAGAGCACTCAAATTAACAGTAATAGTTCTATAATAGTGTTATAAGAGTGCCCAGAGTCTTATAGCAATAAAATTGTTACGTGGGATGTTTTAATATTAATCAAATTGATGGTACATTAAAAAGTAAAAAAAATTCAATGATAGCACAGCAGATCTAATCTGTATATAGAGAAAAAAATACTATAAGTATCCAACCCATTTATCAAACAAATTGATTTGATTTTTTATAACTCACATATTGATTTCTATAAAATTCATATATAAATTTGAAAAATGTTCAAACTAGAAATTGTAAGTGTGGTTAAACATTACTATACATTTCTTTAAATTGAGTGTATATACAGATATTTGCCATCATTTAAATCCCATAATAAATTACCTCATTTAACAGTAACTGTAATTAAATAACTGCTACAGTAATACATTACGATCGTTCTTCAATTTGCAGTCAGTAAAATTTCATATCTAGCCGGGCAACCATAATTGGATTAGAATAATATGAGCAGAATCGACTTACTGATTTAAGTTTGCGATATAAGTAAATTCATACAATTTTAATTTAATTTAACCTTATTTTATTATTTCCACTGTGAAAACTCAATATTGACATATTTCAACTCAAAAATCTTAAGATTTATTACAAATATGCAGTAACTCGATTTAGCTAATTTCTGTTTTTACTAGAATTCATACATTTTATATGTAGGTATAATTGTTATATTTAAAACAATGCATAAATCGTACTATATAATAACTGTAAATGACAAAAAAACATTTAAAATTTTTTAAATCAAAAATAATTGAATAAAACAAAATAAGACAAATTGGTTAAATTCAAGAATTTATTAAATAATTCATTTTCTCCTTAAATGAATTTCTAAGATTCTTCAGATATTGCTTCAGAATTGCTTCAAAATTTAATTATGATTTTGAAATTCTTGAAATTTGGAAATCTTTACAAGATGACAAGATTGTAGTTGCCAAAAGGAAATGAATTAAAAATTGAATAAAATTTTTTTATTTAACAAAATTTTTTGGTTAAAAATAAAAAAAATAAAAATAAGAAAATTTAAATATTGTTGCCAATAAAACTTAATTTAATAACCATAAAATCTAATAGAAAACTTGAAAATATTTTCAGTTCTATTAAATTTTTTTGGTATTATCTAAAAAGAACTTTATAACTTTCAGATTGATAATTAAATAACTTCAATTTGTCTACAATTTTGGTTTGAATAATTGAATTATTTTGAATTATTTTTTAATTCAAAATTTGCATTAAATTTTAATTTATATTAATTATAAATTTTTCATTTGAGATCTTTGGGTTTAAAAAAATGTCATGATACTCTTCATCACCAAGTGATTTTTAATAAATAAGTAAAACAATTTAAAAATGAAAAAAAAAACATTAATACGTCAAAAAATAGAAATTGTTCAATGGAATTGAAAACTAATATAAAAAAAATGTTTGTAGCACACAAAAAGATATTATAATACTGTTAAAACTGCTACCGATAATATTATCTATCGATTCTGTTACCGTTTCACTCGACACCACCACATGAAATATGCTATACACCCAAATTGAATGTGCGTATTACTACAACCGAGACTATAGGCCGATCGTGATTACCTCTTGAGTACGTCCCCGTTTGTTGTAGAAATTTTTCTGGAGATTGTACAGCTCTGAGTTTTAGTTTAGTCTGACTCTGAGTCTCTTTGTTTTTTAAGCCCCAATTATTTATTATATTGCTATTGCGACCAAATTATGGCTGAAGCAACTGGTCATGATGTCTTTTTTGGTTGATACAACGATAGATGTAGCTTCAGATTTTTTATGAAAATCGTAGGAGACTACTAGAGTGCTGTCATCTGCAAAACTGTGGATATACTTGTAACTGAATGTTAATTTCAATAAAATTCTTGTTTTAAATTTCCGACATTTTTTTTTTTTTTTTTTGTTGCGTAAATTTGTGGGAATCTATATAGACACAATGAGCCCTTCCATTGTGTGTCATATTTTTACTGACTAAACAACACCCCTCCCATTAAAACTAGTCCGACTAACTATTGATTTATTTCTAATGTTATTTTCTTAAAGAAAAAAATTTACGAAATTCTATGGTATTAAATCTAGTGGCTTAGTTCTTTTAAGCCTTCTGATATCATTTTGATTATCTAGCAGTTGATTCATCTCAACGTTAACATGACCCTACAGAATAGACAAATGCTTTGCTGCATATTTTTTTATTTGATTTTCTATGCAACGAATTTTTAGATCTCTGTGCAAGTCACTGTTAGAAACATACCAAGGGGCATTTACCATGTTGCGCAAGACTTTATTTTGGAATTTTTGTATACAAAGTACATGTGTTTGTTTGGCACATCCCCATATTTGTATGCCGTACAACCATATATCGGTTTGATTATCTGATTATATAACAATATCTTGATATGTATAGATAATTTTGAATTTCGACCTAAGAGCCAGTACATTTCAATAATAAATTTTTTTTTGACGTGCATTTCCCATCTAAGCTTGACATCTAATGTCATTCCTAGGTATTTAGCGTTGTTTTCTTGGGGTATATTCACCCCATTCAGATTTACCGATGGTTGATTTTCTAATTTTTTAATTTTTTAAAATTTACATGTACCGATTTTAGCTTATTGAGTTTAATTTTCCACAATTCTTTGTCCAGAGGTATAGCTTGTCGCTTGCTCTTTGCAATTTATTTGTAGCCTCGTCAATATTAGATCCTACTGCCGTCAACGCAGTATTGTCAGTGAATGTATCTAAAGTTATATTTTCAATTTGTGGTAAATTATTGGTGTAGAACAAATACAGTATGAGGCCCATAATACTATATTGCGGTGCCACCCGTTTTAATATCTATTATAGTAGAATACTCTTATTTTATTCTGAATAGTCTGAATAGTCTAGGCATTGATTAGGTAACATATTATTTAGTTTATGTATTAAGCCTCGGTGCCATACTTTATTAAAAACTTAAACTACATCTAAAAACATAGTAGAGCATACTTTGCTTTTCTTCTAAAGCTTTTTCTATTATGTCTGTTATTTTATGTATTTGATCGATTGTTGAGTGCTTAGATCTCAAACCAAATTGATAATTTGGAATCAGATTACTATTTTCTATGATCGGTCTAATTCGAATCAATAGTAGTTTTTCAAATAATTTTGATATTATTGGTAGTAGTGATATTGGTCTGTAGGATTTGACTTAATTTATGGGCTTACCTGTTAGGTTTGGTATCATAATTATTTCTGCTATTTTCCACATATTCGGCACATACCTTATAGCCTTTATAATGTGTGTTAGCATTGTTATAGCTTTTTTCGGAAGTTCTTTCACGACTTCCGATGGAATTAAATCAAAACCTGGAGCTTTTTTTATTTCTCCAACCCAACGACAAAGTTGATGATATTTTTACTAAATCGGCTCACCTTCGATTCGTATATGTTTCGCAATAGTATTGAATTAAATATTTACCAAAGTTTTTAATTTTAAAAACCTGTTTTTAAATATTTACTACATAAATTAAAAAAATAATAATTTCATTTTTAAATTATGTACTTTAGTTCAAAAATACATTGGTGCCATCACTGAATAATTTATTGACTTAAAATATTTAAAATTAAAAGTTTAAAGGTCAAATTTTGAGAAACCCAAAAAATAAAAAAAAACTAATTGATATATTCGATATCCTTCTGTATTAAAGATAAAATCAATTTATTTAATTAATTCAATATATTTTCGAATAATTTTGAATATAATTTTCTCCATTTAAAATTTTCAAATTCTCATAACTAAAATATATTCCCTCTAAAAGAAAAACCACTTATCATCACACCTATACATTCTTATGCTCATATGGAAAAACAATCGAATTTTTTATTTTCTTTTTGTTTTCTTTAATTTTTAATATTTTCTACTCTATTCTCTGCTCCCTATAAATCAAGAGTGATATATTCTCGTTTTTATTTTTGTAAGGATATAAATTAAGTGGATTGCGGTTGAAACCTTGAAAATTGATTTAAAAATTTTCTTAAAATTTACATATTCATATATGCATGTAATATTATATGCATGTACATGTATTTGAGTATGTATATACGTCTATCCACATTATGTAGGTAAACAAAATTATTTGAAAATATTTGAAGAAAAATGTATAACTATTTAGATAGAATTTTCCAACGTCGTATTTTTTGAGTATACATCATAGATACGCATTCTGTACAATTTACCTAGGTTATTTTGGTTTTTATTTGTGTGTATATATATACGAAGGGTATGATGATAAGATGTAAGTTAAAAATTCCTAAGGAAAGAAAATTTATTAATTCTCTTTAAAGTCTTGAAATTTTCCAATGATTGAAAGAAATTAAAGTATTTGAAGTTATTTTGAAATTTAAGAAGAAAATTAGAAAATTTTTCTACTCACACATAATTTAATGTGTTCGATTTACAGCATACATAACCTACATATAAAGTTATTCAAAAATTTAAATGAAAAAGGAATTTAATTATGAAATGAGCTGTGGATAATAGTGGATGCTACAGCTTCCGATGAGCTTCAACAATCGTTCATATTCTTCCTTCATTCTGATATGTCTTAGACCAATGTAGTATCCAATCGGTTAATTTAAATTTTTCGATAGCTGTCTTTGGCTATATTGACCTTGGTCTACATCTCAGATATTGTACAAAACTGCGTTTAGTATTCTTATTTGTTTAATAGGTTTTTTGCCCTCGGAATATGGACCGTTCTATTATTTATTTTTAAAATATTGTGATTTTGGCATTTAATTAATTAATGCTTTTATCATTTAAATTAATTTGATTAAACAAATCAAAATTTTTGTATAGAAACAGATAGTATAGATAATGTTCTTTATATTTTTCTTTCAACATATTTTTATTTTTTTTTTGTCACTAATTTTCAATTTTTTTTTTTTAGCTGAAACACAATACTTTGTTAAATGAATTAAACGAATCGAACAGTTTGAACTGTGTTCAGACTAAAATTAATTCATCTATATCAATAATTTCAAATAAGGTTTTGTTTTATTTGTCACAAACTCTAACAATGGTTATTTCTAATATAATAGTTTTATTTTTAACAAAATGATAGGAGCTTTTAGTTCAATTTGATTTTACTTTGTCCTCCCCTCCATAAAAAAAACGATAGATGAATCGGTCTTTTAATGATTTTCTTCTATCTAGAAAAACAAAAACAAATTTTTAACGTTAAGAAGACTTACTACTACAGATTAATAACCATTATATTGTGATTTTATCATTTCAGCTCAGTATACATTACAGTGGTTGCTGGATGTATAATGCGATATATTTAAGCCTAACAGATCAATTGTGGGAACCCTGTTTAATATTTTATATTGGAAAACACTTTGTTTTCGAATAGGAAAATGTTTATGCTGGCTTGAATACTCTATATTTAATTGTTATTAAATGTACATCGGTTTTATCAAGACACCTAAGCGAATGAAAAAATTTGGATTTCTTCAAAGTTACAACCATAGTCATTTGTTAACTATGTAACCACTTTGTCATTGTCATTGGTTATAACCAAATTGTCATTGAACAGTGATTGGATCATTTGACAACAGGTCTTTTCACAAACGCATCGTACAACACAATAATGTCGTCATGTGTTCATAAATGATTTATACATTTGTTTACAGTTCATAAGCTATATACATTGCTACAATCATGTGACACAAAATTCATTAGCAAAATAAAGTCAGCTACGCCTTATGAAATTTCATGCTGCAAAAAAGTTTGTCACTTGTCAGTTTTGTCTTTGTTTAACAATGGTGTATGTTTTTTGGAGATAGATTTGTTTAAATTTTTAAAATGGCTGAGGGTTAAGGACAAGGTGTTATCAAAATAAATTGCTCCATTTTTATTCTAGATAATATTTATTTATTTTAAATTTGCAATAAAATTAATTTGAAATTGTAAACAAAATTAAAACCAATGAAAACTGAATTTTAAAACTTCGTGTTCATAAACGTTGAAAAAATTATTATCCGTTATAGACTGTTATAAACTCATAATTAATAATTATAGACCGTTATAAACTCATGTGATAAAACCGTTATAAAATCATATGATTATAAGTCAGCCATGTATAATACAATTGTAACGTCATACTGCATTTATGGAAAACCCTTACTGCCATGACGGTTTGGGACCCGTTCGCAATTTGGACGTTATAAAAATTGTTTTCATTAGTTTTTTTTTTTAAATTAGTTGAGAAAGTTAGAGTTGAATAATCTCTAAAATAAAATGTAAATGGAACTATGCTGTAATAATATTTGTTTTTATTATTAATAATTGTTTACAATAGATGTAGTTTCCAACATTTAAATAAGTTAATATAAAAACATTTCAACTTATTGTTTATATGTCAAGATTTTATACAAATAGGTAGAGTATTCATTTTCCATTGTATTTTGGCAATTTTAAGAAAAATAAATAAATAATTTTTTTTTATTTTAACTTTGTTAATTTTTAAACCAACATCAAATATTTAAAATATTTGAAGTAACGGATTTGGAAGAGTAAATTTAGCTTTTATTATTTACTTCTCCAAAAAAAAACCTTCTTACTCCAACACAGAAATTACTGTTATAACCGTTATTACTTTAATTTCGGTTTAAACAAAATACTGAGAATACCGCAATATATTGAATATTTTTAAGTTAAAAAGATTGATTGAATGTCCCATGTTTTATAATTTTACAATACATACACATATAGACAATATAGAGTTGACGACAGTCAAAATTACAACTTTACTATCAAATTACAATTATAATTACAGGATTAACTTAAAATCTGTATCAGACATTGTTGTTAACAAAATATTCTGTTACACGAAATTAATCTTTTTATTATTTTTCATATTTCGGATTCATGTGAACGAACTGAAATATTTAAAGATTTAAAGTTTTAGAATACTCAAAATGGTAAAATATGATTTTCAAATGGTTTTTTGTCGAAAAAAAAAATAATGTCGAAACAAAAATGTTGAAAAAAAAATATTGACAAAAAATGCCGAATTTCGAGTTAGTTACACGAATCAGAATTTATTATTAACGAAATATGTACATAAAAAATATAAGAAATTCAATAATAATGTTTAGCGGGAGTTTGGGGTGACAATCCCGACACTGTTATAAGTGTTTTTTTTTTGTGGAAATGTATATGTAATAAAAATAATTAGAGGGAATTAAAGTGTAGAATTCACAATAAGCCAATAAAAATATTACAGGGTATTCCTTGTTTGCAGAATATGTACGTAATACATATGCAAAGCTTGGAAAAAAATATTGAAAGCTTAATACTTTACCCATTTGGGTTGGAAAAGTTTGGATTTTTAAAATAAGATTTTAAAATTTGGCTTTTCACGCAGATTCAGAAATTTCGTATTTTCTGTCAATAATAACGGAAAGTCGTTTTGTATAATCGCTGAAACTATTATGAAATATTTTTAAAACTTGTAATGTCCGAATTCAATTCATGTCACGAATCGACCCCCAGCCTTTTCAAACATTTCGTGTAAATAAAACTAAATTTATTAATTTTAATAAATCTTATCAAGTTAAATATAATAATCTTGTTAAAACATTTTAATTATTTCGAAATAAAAGTTTGCAGCTTGAATACCATAAATAAAAATTTTAATTCATTTAAGATAACAGACATAATATACATTATGTATTTATGTATATGTATATCGTAATTTGTTTCTATAATTACAAAATAATTAAAATATAATTTTCAAAGAACATAATAATTATTTTAAATTTTTAAATCAAAACTTTACAACTTAAACTAAAGTAATTTAATTTTCTAGTAAAATAAAAATGAAAATATCATCACTGAAAAAAATTTTTAATTTCTTGAAACATTTTAAAAAAAAAAAAAAACAAAAAATTACACAAAAAAAAATCTAATAAATTTTCAAATTTTAAAAACTACTAAAAGAGTTATTCACCTGATGTTTGAAAATTAATATCGTAAATGGTAAATCTATATAGACATTCTTATCATTGAAATAAAGTAGTTTACATAACTTTAAAAATAAATAGAAAAAAAAAAAATATAGAAAAACAAAAGAAAAAACTTTAAAAATAAACTGTAGTACTATAAATTTCTAAATAACTGTACATAGTTAGTTGGCATTTCAGCTATAGGAATTTAATTTAATTAATTTTGACACTATGTATTACAGAATAATGGTGTTTCTTCACGATAATATTATTTTTTACCAGTGGGGTTAGAAGAGTTAGCATTGGAAAATTATTTTACTAGTTTCTAGTTGTTGGATATGAAACAGAGGGGGTAATTTACTATGCTTACTCTGTTTACATACTACTGCGCTTTTTAAACCAAACTTTAATTTACTAACTTCTTAGAAAAGGCGGATAAACCCTTCTTTTATAATCAAACTTTATTTATGATTTTTTATGATTTAGATTTAAAAAAAAAAACGAGATTTTAAAATAACGAAATTTTTTAAATTAAAGATATTACAAGAAGCGATCAATCAAAGTGCTTCCGTTTTATTTATACGAAAATTCCGAATGTATAGAAAAATTGTTTCTTATGCCATCTTACCGCAAAACATTTTACCATAAAAACTGAAAATGCTAGGGACACAATGATGTTAATTATTTAAGTCCAAATTCTGTATAGTCTGTGGGCCATCTAAGTAAGTAAATAAGTAAGTAACGAAATTATATATGAATAAGCTATAATTTGTCGAAAGAAGGTTAAATTGATCGTAAAAAAGAGTACCACTACATGGAATTTTCAAAAAAAAAAATCACAAAAAGTTTAATTTAAAAACAATTTTTTTGCTTGACTTGAGCCTGTACTTAAGACAGCAAAACCTGTGACAATTATATATTTACTTATATCGGGGTTAAGCTTCTTTGTGGGTACATAAATAAAAAGAAATATAACGGTTTAGAACTAAAATGACTAATCCAGTGGTTTTCGAAATATTTACCGTTATTTTAACATGGTTTTCAAGTTTTTGAGGGCAATTGTAACCTTAGGGAGTTAACAGCGCATATAACGACCGTAATAGAAATCCATATAATTTAATGCAGAATCACTCATTGCAAACTCATTATGATGCCCATTTTGGAAAATACACCCTGAATTTTTTTTAATGATAGACTAATAACAGAAAATTTTGTAAATTGATCTGTCAATTTAACTCATTCTTTGATATTACAATATAGGCGTGTTCATAGTGGTCGCGCCTGCGCAATAAAAAAGATATTCTGTTCAAAGTTGCATGTTGTGAAAAAATATGCGCAGTTAAAAACCCGGTGCTAGTGTTCATATAGTTAACGGTGTTGCACCAGCGTCGTGCAGATTGAGCATGTATTTTAATGCGCCTACATTAATAATTATTACAGTATACGCTTGTTTCGAAATAGAAAATAAGTTTAGAAAACTATGTAAGAAAATTAAAGTGTAAGTTTAAATTAAATTAAATTGAAAAAAATAAATAAATATAATTTTAAAAAATATATAATTATATAAAATAAATACATTTTTAAGAAATAATTTTATATATGAAGGAAATGAAATTTATGTATCACAAAAATTAATTTAGATAGCTGGTGGGAGGGCTTAAGAATTAGTTAAAATTTGTTTGAATAGGGTTGATTATTAGGTTAAGTTAAGTTAGTTAGGCTAGGTTAGGTTAGGTTTTACTTAAAATAACAAAACATAATATTGATTTTTTCAGCCTTTTTTTTTACAATATATTATTATACATATAAGAAAGTAGTATGTAAGCATACAATAATAATTATGAATGTACAAAAAACAAATTATTAAGCAATTAGAATTAACTTAAAAATTGAAAATTAATTTAAATGTTAATAGTAGCTAGTTCCATTATAGCCGTTTTTCTTCAACTTTTTATAGGCTAAGATAGTTTTAAGTTTGTATATTAAAGGCACATAATAAAAGTTAAATTAAAAAAAAAAAAAAAGATAGCTGGTGGGATGCTGCAATAAAACTTGCAAACCAGAATTCATTTTTCTCTTGAAATTAATTATAAAATTTTTTATACTTAAAAGCGCGTGGCTTCTAATTTCATCAAACAAACAAAACAAATTTCAAATGTACCTACCTCTAAGAATGAAAATTACTGTAGAAAAATTTCTATTCACCTACGTTTTTGTCCATAGTTTTTGTTCATATCACTTAGTATATTTTCATAAAAAAAACTTTTACGTATAGGTATTATAAACGAAGATTTAAATTTAAAATAATTATTCACTAATATTTATCATTCTTATATTATTTTAACAATTGGGTTCTTTCAAATGGAAATTCGATCCTTAAACTAATTTTATAAGTGAAGTTTTGAAAACTACAAAATCTCTAACGTTTAAGTGTAAAACTTTTAAACGAGCAGTAGTAACAATAATAGTAGTAGTAGTAGTAGTGGTGGTAGTAGAATAGTACCTAATACCTACACTTCACAAAAGTTGTTTTAAAATATTTTATTTTTATTTTTGTTTTATATTTACATAGGTGATACAACTAAAATATTTACTTTGAAAATGTTTTTAGTCTACAAACTCATATTATTAGAGCAATTGAGATGCACATACATATACAACATGCATATGTAAATTCTATATCTTATAGTATAGCTTCAATTTTTTAAGTTCATGAACCAATTAAGAGAATTTCTATAGTATTTATCGAAAATGTTACATGGTTTTGAAATTGACAGTGAAATTAAATGAATTGTTAAATTATTGTGTTAAATGAAAAACATAAGTATAATTATAATAATTATATAATTTAATGACAATGGTCAGAATTAAGACAAAGACTTTGTTATTGACAAGAATGACATTAGGTATGTAAAAAATAATTATTTTACATAATTACAATACTCTTATGTAATTAAATTATTAATAATAGAATACAAAAATGTATAGTAAAAGTAGCCGGCTGTGTTTATTTTTTTTTTATAAAGTAGAGAATTGTATCATGTGAATTTGAAAATCAGTTATAAGTATTGTATTTCTTTTATGAGTTCAAATAAAATAACAAGTCGTAGAACAAGATGATATAAAAATATTGGTTTTGAATGAAAATCAATTTGACAGCAAATTATATTAAATTAGTTTAAAAAAAACAGCACCCGAAGAGAAATTTAAAATATAAAAATTATAAATCTTAATCTGAAGTATTAAGTATTACTCAGGGTCTAAACAAATATATGTAACAAAAAATAACACCATACCATTTTATTTATAAATTTTTAAAATTACCATATCTTTATTTATACAGAGTGTGTATATAGCTTAGGTAATGAACGTATTGATGAAAGGTGACAATATTTAGATAGGGTGGGTATATGGGAGCTTTGATACATGATAAGAACAGTAGTAAAAGATACGGTAATTGTTCTTTCTAATATTTATGTTAGAATTGTAGCAGCTTAATAAGTATCAAAGCGGGACAGTTATCAAATTCCATTTCACAAACTCCACTTTCACAAAATACTTTTTGTCAACTGTCCTATACCCTATCAAAGCAAGCTTAATAAGTTGAGTTGTAACAGATTAAAAAGTTGTTTTTTCAGTTATAGTTAATATAATAACGAAAATAGCTTCAGTAAACATTATCAATGCGTCATTTTAAATAAAAACTTCGTTAGAAAATATATTTTCAATTTTTTATACTTCTTAAAAAGTTTTATTAAACACTGTAAATTTCTTTAAAGGTTTGAAAAATATTTTATTCAGAAAATAAAGCATAATATTATGTCATAATAACTCCTAAATGAGCTACACTCGTTAATAATGTGAATGGGGTTTGATATAGGCTTCAAATCATATAATTTTACTTTAATTTTATATTGCTACAATTTTATAAGTGTGTAAAAGGAATAAAATCAAATACAATTTTTTAAAGTCCCATAATTTGAAAATGTATTATTGACCTTGTTTTTGTTTTCGACTTGTTATAATTTACCAAATCAATTTGGGAGATGTATAGCAAGTTATTCTTAAAATTCCCGTTATTATTCAATTTCGTTACTTACTTACTTAGTTGCCAAAGAGACTGTACGGATTCTGGGCTTGAATCAGCCATCATAAAGTCAATTTCTGAAGATCAAGGTTTCTTTCTAGTCGAAGATACGAAATTGTTTCAGGTTTTAATAAAGGTTTTATCTTGTATTTTTGTCTTTTCCCAATATTTTCTACCTTCGGTTATGTATTCGAAAATTCTGTTGGCTGGAGCATTTTCATCTGTTAGCTTGGCTTGGTGTTCGAGACATTTTAATTTCTTGAGTTTAATTTTTGTGACTACATCTACCTCATTGTAGACCTCAGAGAGTATTATATAATCTTTTATTTCAGACCGCATTATTGTTTTCACAACAATATATCTGAAGAAGTATTTGCTTCTGGGAAACTTTAACTGCATGCTCACTGAGGCCTTGGGCCTTGGACGGTGTCTATGATTCTGATATGCAAAACTGAACCAGCAGTATGGATGTTTTTGTCGTGATGTAATCGGCTTACCCTAGTATTTATTTATTTATTTATTTTAACAGTTGATCCTACAGATAAATATGTAGGCCAATTGTATAGGTCCTTTTCCCTTTTGAAATGTGGGCCTTTTTATTAAATAATATTAATTATTTGGTATATATTTTTTGTATATATTTATATTATGTTTTTTATTAGTTAAATTATATCTTTATTATTTATTAAATTATATTTGAAGTGATGTGGTTGTATTGAAAATTATATTTTCAGTTATTTTCACCATTTGAAAATTTTTCGGTTCTCACGGGGTTTGAACCGTCCTTGGGTCGTTACATTATTTCCCTCGAGTGCTTTACCACTCGGCTACCGAGGCCACCTTACCCTAGTAGTTGAACAATTCGATAGTTCGCATCTCTTTTTTATAATTCGGTGCAGTTCTGAAATAAATCAATCGTGTTATTTCTAATCACAACAATGCATTTTGTTGAATATATTTAAGGACAAATTTTGCATATTCCTCCAACTCAAATCTTTTCTTTGTCATAACATTTCCAAGCACTTTGAGAGCTGTTTAAAATTCTTATACACATTTTCAATGTTTTTTGTTACATATTGATGACCTTAATTTAAACAAGTTCCATAACATCACATGAACCATGATTTTCATTCATTCATTTGTTAATTAATATTCAATTCTATAAATAATATATTTATAAAAATAACAAAATTATTTTATTTTAATCTAAATTTTAAAATTTGCAAAATTCTTTAATATTTTATTCTCTTCAAGGCTAATTTATTTGCTATCAAAATATTTTCCTCCATTAGCCCCAAAATATACTTTAATTTTAATATAATAAATAATTCATATATTGTGTTATCTTATGCATTATAATTAAACATTTTAGGACCCTTCAGTAAGTGAAAAATTTACCACACGTATTTATATTTTCTATTAAATTAATTTGTAAATTTAATAAGAAGAATAAATCTATAAATAGTTAAGATGAATAATAGTAGATTTCAGAATTTTATTAATAAATTAATTATCTTTTACTTCTACAATTTAGAATATTCTGTATATATACAATTATTTTGTATGAAAATTTAATGAAGTATAATAATAGCTTAGCTATACACAATTCAAAAAGAAAATAAAAATGAAATTAATTTATTTACTACAACTCGAGACACCACAATAATTATTATTATTCATGAATTTAATAATAAAGAGTAATCAAATTGTGCGTGTAGGTACTAACGTAGTAATATAATACTTAAGTATAAAAAGTTATATTTGAAAAGGTTATGTTATAATGTTGTGTAAATAAAATTGTTAATTTAATAAAATTGAAAAATGTAGAATAATTTGAAATAGTTTTAATAAGTTGAATAGTTTTCATTTTAAGCTGAATTTTAAATTTCCAATTGATTTACGGCTTTTGTAATAAATTTGAAATTTTTGTATCGAAAAAGTATCATAATATACCGTTATAGGATGCTTATTTTCGAAGCTAATTTTTTACACTTTTGATCACCCTGTACATTAAAAATTTTTCCCAGATTCATGCTCTTACCGGAACCCTTATTCCATTACAAACATTTTATCTATTCAAAATTTCAAGAAAATCGAACGCAGGAGCTTTTCGGAACCATTGCCATATATATTGCTAATTTTTTTTCTGTTTTTGTGTAATATCTATTTATTTAATTATAGTACTGACATTTGCAGACAAGTTTAAATAAGAAAGCAAACATTTTTCACATATTATTCAAAATATTCAAAAATAATTTACACAAATACAAGTTGAAAAAGATAGAAAGGGTGAAAAATTCAAATCAAAATTAAAATTATTCTACTGTGGCAGTTATAAGTTACGCAGACAATATATTGCCTCAAGTATATTTTGAAAATGTCGTTTTACACTTCCATTCAAAGCGTGTTTAAAAATTCAAATGAATTATTTGATGAGAAGACGTAAAGAACACTTTAAAATATTGTATTATAAACTCGAATTCATAACGTTTTTATGTAGTATTAAACAGCATCGTTCATGACCTGCTCCTAATCTATTTAGAAAAATGTAAATACTGAACATGTTTTTGTTTTGACAAAGTGAAGCAGTAATTATCAGTTAGAAATCATAACCCATTTATGTAGTATAAATTATTATTGTCCATGGTCGGCTCATAATCTATTTAGAACATTGTGAAGCGGTAATTATGAGCTCGAAATCATAACACTTTTATGTAGTATAAATCAGTATCGTCCATGGTATGTTCGTAATCTATTAGGAAAAATTTGATGATCCAACTTATTATTTGGCAAATTGAAGCAATGATTATGAGACCGAAATAACAACATTTTAAATAAAGTATATAATAGCCATCATCAAATCTATTTAAAAAAAATGTAGGTTGTCAACATTTTTTAGTTTTAACAGAGTGAAGAAGTTATTATAAGCTTAAAATTATTCCATATAGTATATTAAAGAGCACCGTTGACAATCTGTTCATATAATCTATTTAGAAAAGTATGGAGACTCAACTGTTTTTTAGCAGATTGAAGTAATAAATAAAAATATAAATTATAGGATTTTTTTTTTAAAAAATGTTTGACAAAAAAATACACACGTTTTTTAAACGTAATTGAATTCTGTATTGAAGAATCTGATGGTCGAATAGACATGACTGGTTATCTAAAAATATTTTAACAAACTAATTTTACCAAAAATCTTGATCTTCTATCAAACTTGATGCCAGGATTTACAGCGAAAACGCTCTGTTTTTAATGGAATGTTTTTTTTTTTTTTTTGTTTTAACTTTTTATTTTTATTTTTACTTCATTTTTGTGTTACAATTAGAAAAAAGTCTTACAAAATCTAATATTTATTCTAAGTTTGACAATAACTAAACCTTAAAACTACGTTAAATTTATTTAGTTTACATCATTTTTATAATTGTAACAAATTTTTCGTAAGAAATATTTTATATTTGTTTATATTTTGGAAAACATAAAAAAAACCAAAAATTGTTTAAATTTATTTTATTAAAAACCTTAGAACTAACCTAAATTACTTAAGCTACATCTATAATCTAACTTTTTAATGGAATGTTATTTCAATACAAATTTTTTTTTTAATTTGCATACTTTTAGGGGTTAGAAGCAAATTAGTAAACTGCTACATAACACAACTTTATTTCCATTGAATTTCTATTGCAAGTTTATATAACTACAACTTACAGGGTAGGGTGTAATTTTTAAAGTTTATCATATAAAATAGAGAGCATCACTATGCCATAACGACATACTTTTTAATTGACAAACATATTATCAGAAGTCTTGAGTTTACCTCAAATGATAGACAATATACCAAACATACACCCATATTATCGCGTGAGAATATCTCTGACGAGATAGTTTTGTATTCTGTTAGACCTTTGACGAGACGAGATAGCCATTTTTTATCTCGTCAAAGTATTTTGTGTTTTTTTTTATCAAAAAATTATTGAATAGATAAAATAATTAAATAAAGATTAATAAAACATTTTTCATTATTTTTTTTTGCATTACAATTAAAATTATGTTTTTGTTTTGAAAAAAAAAAAATCATCTTTAGTATTAGTGTTTTACTACTGTTTATGTAATGTACTAAACTAAAAAATATTTAAAACATAAATATATACCAATAATCTTTTTTGACAGTAAAAAATTATCAGTACTACCAACAAATAAAATGTTCTATCGCGCCGCTCACAGTGTCTAACAGAAAGGCATATTCAGCGACACGAGACGAGATGAATTTTTTCTTCTCGTCAACGATGGGTCTAAGAGAATATGGGTGATAGTATTAAAAAATTTGAGTAGCCTAATAATTTCTAAATACGTAATATTATTTAATAATGCAATAAACAATTCGTATTTCCACAAATTTGGAAAACATCGAAAATTATTTTGCTATACCAGGCAAAGACCCAAATGACCCGAATAATTATCGACCAATTAGTTTGATGTAGAAATTATTAGTAAAAATTAGTAAAATATTAGTAAAATTTTTGAAACCCTAATCTACGACAAAGTTCATTATCTAGCTACCTTGCGTAGTATTGTACCCCAAAACCAGTTTGGTTTTCGGTATAAACATAGTACTAATCACACAATTACTAAATTAACTTCCGATATCTGTTGGTTTGTTAATAAAAATTTCGGCATCGGTGCTTATCTAATAGATTTAGAAAAGGCATTCAACTCAATTTGGTTGGATGGTTTAATTTATAAATTAATGCAATATGGCTTCCCAACCTCCTTAATAATGATTATCAAGAACATGTTATATAATAACTCATTCCTGATTGCGAATCAATCAACTTCGACCGGAAAAAAATTCTTCAAAGATAATGGCCTTCAACAAGGTACGGTGAATGCACCTCTTCTTTTTTCAATCTACATAGCAGATTTAATGAATTTATTAGACAGTGTCAAAGGAAATAGCTACACTCTGGCTTTTGCCGATGATATAATAGTCTATTCAGCGGATAGCAAAGTAAACACCATTCAAACAAAAGTTCAAAAAATGTTCAATATCATTTTGGACTATTGCAAAATATGGAAATTAAAAGTGAACTTTAATAAATGTGAAATTGTATTATTCCGAAATACGGTCGACAAAACAAGTTCAGACACTAAAAAGAATTGGAAATGTTTCTCTATCAAATCTCCTAACGGCTCGTCCCTAGCAAACAAAAAGGTTGTCAAATATCTCGGTGTTCTTCTGCATCGTAATTTGAACTACATCGAGCATGTTAAATATGCAATCGCTAAAGGAAATAAGTCCTTTATGGCAGCAAAAAAGCTTTTTTACAATAAAAATATAAGTAACGAAGTAAAAATAATCTGTTACCAAACATTAATTAGGCCAACACTTGCATATGGTGTGCTCATATAGTACAATATCAATGCAAGTCTAATGGAAAAATTGCGTAAGTTTGAAAGAAAATGCATATAAGAGTTTGTACTAATATATTCAGAAAGCCCGAGTCCGACTACAAATATTATTACTTCAATAAATATTTGTATAAGGAAACAAACATAATCAGAATCGACAATTTTCTAAAAAAATTTATCCGAAAACATTATGATAGAGCACTAAACACTCCAAAAAATGGTTTAATATCACATATATTTTACCACAATGAGGAGTACATAAAAACAACAATGCTCACGGGATTTATTGCACCCGAGCATTTTATATTCCTTGATCAAAATGGTTATATTCAAGACCACAATCATGTCCCTATACTATATCACTATAGTAGACGGGCCACATGTAAGATCATTGATTACAATCCGGGCCATATAAATCGAGATAACTCAAAATACAATATGTCTATACCAGATAGAGACAAAAAAATTAAAAGAGAATATTGGTGGTTAGAAAACACATTCAACCAGAATTAGGTACTAAATACACATTAGGTTTAACAATTAGGTTAAGTTAGATTAAGTAGGCTTTATAATTAGGTTAAGTTAGGTTGGTTTAGTCTAGGGTTTTATTTAACAAAAAAAAAAGATTTAATATTGATTTTTAAGCCTTATTTTTACAATATATAATATAAGAATAAACATGCTAACATACAGTAATAATTACGAGTGAACCAAAATAAATAGTAAGAAAATAAAATGAACATAAAAATTTAAAATATTATAAATTTCTAGGCTAGTTTTAAGTTTATTTCAAACGCAAATAATAAAAGTTTATTAGATATTTAAATTGTCCTGCATCTGTCATTTTCTATACTCTAAAAACAAACCACCATCTAAAGTCCTACTTCTTTCTTAAGCTCAATAAATAGTTGGTATGGTAGCTCTATCAATACCTCAAATTGTTTAACAAGTAAAATTTAAGTGGAAAATTTTGATTCTGTGACATCACAATGAACCTCTTTGATCTAAGTGTGCAGAATTGGTAACGACTGATATCTATCTAGATTCATTCGTTTACAAGACCGTTTCCAAGGCAAAATGTAAATTTTAAAAATGATTAAGTATCGTACCAAATCAACAAAATCAAATTAGATAAAGGTGTTATAAAACTCCCATATAGTACCTACACTCTAAATTGAAATATAAAAAAAAGAAGAATAAAAGATAAAAAACTAATACAAATAAAAAATATGGTTAGTCAGAATCCAAAATGTCGCAAATTATTTTCTTAACACATAATCATTTTTGGCATTCATATCCTTAGATAATATTATAACATTTTCATTTTTAAGAATAAAAAGAATAAAATATCAAATGACAAATCATCTAATCGATAAACACACAATAAACATATCGCATCTACCTTTTTTTTCAATTTATATTATATATATATATATATAGATTTTTTTTTATAAAATATTCACCTAAAAAATCCCAAGGATATCCGCAACGATATTTTCAATTTCAATGTTGTGTGACGTTTTATATTATCAAAAGACAAAATTTTGACACTGAACTTTATGCAGTTTATTTGAAATATCAAAAAATAAAAAAATTAAAATCAAAATAAAAAAAAATGGACGCGACAGCATAGGAAAACCCAAAACCAGAAAAAAAAATCATATCCATTTTTTTCCTTCATTTCCGCGTTAAATTGCTTACAAGACAAAACCTATGAAAAATTGTAGACTGTATTGAAGGAAAAACAAAACAAAAATAAAACAAAAATAATGTATAGCCATAGTGGCGCCAGTTATTATGCAGTAATAAAATTTATAACATTTTTTATTTTCCTAACTAACAATATACATTATGTACTAGTGATGAAAAAACATATTTTACATGATTTTAAATTAAAGCTATATATTTTTGGCTATAAATTCTTACTTTATTTATGGAAAAAAAAAACCATTTTTATTTTAAAAGGAAAATTCTATTATTCGCATGAAATAGCTATCAAATAAAAGTTTCCTTGAACTCCAATCTTTTTGTTTTTATTTTTTTGTTTTTTTTTTTATTTTTATTTTTTTTTAAGGAGAATCAATTACTTTATAAATGGTGAAAGATATCGTATTTCAAATTTGATAATTCAATTCAATTTTCAGCAAATTCAAGTATGTATATCATTCCTAACGTGTCTCTAGGTCACATTGGTAATCCATAATGGTTCATCAATCAACTAAATCAAAAGTAAAAGTTCTTATTTTGCCTCTAATCATTATTATCTGGTATTATCATTCGGCGAAATACCTTCTTCGCACCACCACGATTGAAAGCGATTGAAACTTAAGAATATATCTAAACCTATTGCTATATGTTTTAACTAGACTTAGACATGTGTACGTATATTTTTTTTGTTCTATATTTGTTTTTTTTTTTGTCGTTTTTTTACTCTGTACTCCACACACCAGAGTATAAGATTTTTCATAAATCATTAACATTTATTTTCCATGAACTAATTTTATCTTCCATGTGGCTTGAAATCAGATTTGACTAAATATTTGAATTGTATTAACGCTGCTACCGACTAAGCAATATAGAAATAATTTATACACGCCTACTTGGATTGAAATTTTTAGTTGGGGTTGAGTTAATTTTTTTTATTTATTTATTAATTCTAAAATCTACGAAAATAATTTGATTGTGGCTTGATATTACCGCAGCCGCAACTGAATTTAGAAACAATTATTACCCATAGCAATGCCATAATAAATCTGAATACCTAAGGATATCTGATTCAATGATTACACTCAGGACATTCTTCAATGGTATGTTTTGAAATTCCCATTGCAATTTCCAAGACGTTCGCATTCAGATAACAAATACTTAGAAGATTTTTCGTTTAGTTCATATATTCTGCAAGAGTTGATTTCGGCCAAGTTAATTCTATAAAAATGATTTTTGTATAGGTATAGTGGTCAGTTTTTTTTTTACTTAATGAAATGCGTAGCAGGTCTGTTAAAACCTAAGCGAATTTTAGTTACTTTGAGCGTGCTTTACTTTTGTGTGTTGATTACCAGGTATGTTGACTTTTAAATATTTTTTCTCAAGGAATATTTTGATTTGTTCCATTAAACAGTGACAAACTTGACCGAAGCTTGACTTGCTAGGTAGTCCTTGATGTTAATTTGACCTTGGTATTTAAATTAATATCAATTTATTTATTTTATATTATCTAAACAGTTCAATGCCAGTTGTGATGTAATGTATAACGCTTTACTATTCAAGAGAATATAAACATTTTTGTAATATCTTCTCTCTCACACACACAATCTAACACACAAAAATTAAATGCATTTCAACAACTGTTCAAAATGCATGATGGCATAGATGACATCATAAATGTATCCACAACGTTGCTAACACATTGACGTATGATCTAAAATGTCAAAAAAAAAATTTGTATAAATTTTGACATTTGATTTGACATTTATTTCAGAGACAATGTATTTAGAGTGATCGGAATTGTAAACTAAGTACATTATGTTGTCAACACATGGTTCAGAAAATTTGATAAATTATATTTGTATACATATATATTGTTTAGGTAGAAATTTTTTGGATACATTTCGATATCACCGACTGTTTTTGTAGGATCTAGATTTATTGTTTGCCCATCAATATTGTTTGCGCAAGTAGGTTAATGCAAATGACAGTGTCTTAGCCTTTTCAAGTATCTTAATTAGTTCAGAATGTGCTACCTTTTTACTTTGTAGTTTTTATAATCATCTGTGATACATTTGTAGGGATGAATCATTTTTTTTTTATTACTAAAAAGGTAAAGTAGGACTAGATAAAGTAGAGTCTCTAGTAATGTGACTGATATTGTCCGCATAGCATTGATCACAATCAAACAAGCTGAAAACTTAGTTTGTTAAGTTTGCTATAATCTATGATTTCCCACCAAACAACTGATGCATATAATACTGTCAAATTTATGCTTATTGCAAGCACATCAGACGTCTATTACTAGACGAAGGCTTGCTTTATTTAATTGTGCAATAACTCATCATCCAGTAGGGTTAGTAAATCACCACCACCTTTGATTAAAATATTTAAAAATAAACTAAACCAGGTACATGCTGTTAGTAAAAGGGTAAAAATCATAAATTAATACCTATGTTAATAGCTATACATTTATTAAAAACATTTCCAAAAATTAGGCCGAAAGTATCAAAGCTAAAAAGAACAACAGTTGTTAGATAGTCTCAGTTGAACGTACATTAAGACATAATCGTTTTTTAATAATTAAACACTTAGTTGACGATCAAAAGAACTAGAGTTAGAATTTACTCCACTCTCTTAATATAGATCCTATCTACTATACTTAAAGTAAATTTGATATGGAGTCAACAGTGTATGTATATAAATATAATTTAAAGTACATTTTAGCATAAATTTGAATATTTTTTTTTTATTAAATCATAATTTTTTGCTTCAATTAGTTTGATTGAGAAAATTCTCATACAAAATATTTAATACAATCTCAGATTTCTATTTTTACATATATTTCAAAATCTCACTCTCCTTTGATTTCTCTCTTAAGTTATTTTAATTTACATTTTCATTTATTATTTATTTTTCCCATTTTTCGCTATTACTATTTTTTCAGTTCATTCTATGAAACAGACGAACTCTCTTAAAACTGATTAGTTATTTCTTTCTTCAAATACAAAATCTTCATGTTATTATCTTCATGCATTAAAAAAAAAGTTTTAAATTGTAGATTTTCTCAACGTTAAATTTAATGATGACGCAAATTTGAATATATATAGCTACTAGTATATAATATATAGAGGAAACAGTATTGATACTCGTACATATGAGTAGTAGGTAGTACATATTTATAAATCCTTGAGATTTACTGCCAACAAAATTATTCCATTTGCCTACACAATATTAATAGGAATTTATTTAGATATAATAAAATCAAAAAGAAATAATAATATGTCTATTATCATCCACGATACAAATTCATGCAGACTGTATAGACATTAAAGGTTAAAACTTTGAACTAAACTGATACGAACTATATTGTAAATAAAAACTTTAATAAAAAAAAAAGTTAAAAAAAAATTATTTTAAAAATTGAAATTAAATGCCAAAAATATCAATTTTCAACTTGTATATAAATAAGTATATGTATGGGTATCTAACTACATATTATTTACGTACATATTTTTAACTGCGTATATAGAAAATTATTTCATAATTTTCTTAATTCAATTAAATAATACCAATACATTCATATACAGATATACATGATATTAATATGATATTGAGTATCATGAAATTAAATTTTTTATTTGAAATAGTAAAAATATATTTTTAATTAACCTCAAGGATTTATTTTTTGACATACAACTTGGCATTAATATTAATACAAGTTGCCCCGACTCAGTAACGATTCACAATATTTATATATAAATCCTCTTCAATTTCTATAAACGTTATATGAGTATTCGAATTATTTATATATATGTATATAAGTATATATATAATAGTAATCTTAAAATTATATGAAATTGAAATATAAGATAGTACTGACGTAATTGTATGAGTTTTTAGAGCTCGGCTTCTTATTTGGAAATTATTAAGGTATAAAGTAAGATATTATTAAATTTAAGTCAAGGCTGTTTTATTAAAAAAGCAAAAAAACGTTATTAACGTAAACATTTTTATATAATATAATAAAATTTATAATTTTAATTTTTTGATGTGTAATTTGGCGGATATTTTCAGCAAGACACAGTGAAGCCCGTAGCTGCATACTATACGTGTAATTTGTAACCACTAATATCACCCGTCTCTAAAGAGCTTTATCTGCAATCGGCTACTGAACCTTAATTAAATATATTCTGATTTTATAATTAACGTAGTGGGAGATATTTCGTCAAATATCATACCCAATTATTATTTCCCTGTTTGATTAATTTGCTTCAATTTGCCAAGTTGAGGATACTCTTTTCCGACGGGCTATGTGTTCTTGTTTATATATGTAATGTGTAGTGTATTTATGAAATCTCTTAACTTTATTTTTATATATATTGAATGAGTCGACTTTTTATTCCCTCTTTTGCAGTGCCCACTTGGAAATATTCGTGCACTTTCACTTTTTCTTGCAAGAGATGGTTTCTCGCAAAACACAATGTGGCAAACAATGAAAACAAAAATTCCAAAAAATATAATTGGTTTTATTTTATAGCCGCTGTTGGATACGATTAGGGTAATACCTCCACTTTCCATAGTTGAGAAAAAATATTTGTTTTTATCTATTTTGTTTTTGTGAATTTGATCTTTGGCGATTTAGTCTTTGTGAAATTTATTTTTGAGGAATTTGTTTTCAGGATTTCGACCCAATCCTTTATTACGGCATATATCTGTTTTATTTTTTTGACACCATTTTTGTGAAATCCTTAAAATCGGGCGATCTTAATGAACATTATTTTTAACAATGGTATTTTGATTTTTGATATTATGAATTTCAATCGGTATTATGAATTTTTGATTTTGATATTCTGAACTCAATCCTTCTTGCAAACTGTGGAGTATTGGAGATTCATCATCATCATCAACTCAAGTACCCCATCAATGCGGGAATAGGTGATTGCTCTTGTAATTTCGTTGTGAAATTTTTGCAGATTTCCAGGTTTGAGTTAATGGTTATTCTCCACAGCTCAATGTCATAGATTCATACAGGTTTCAGGTATTTGAATAATATATATAATATATATATATAATAATATTTGACTTTATATAAACGATTTTCTAATCAAAGAGAATAAAGAAGAAAAGTTGTCTCAAAATGAGTTTCAAAAATTAATTATTTTTCTCCTTATACGGCAGCAGTTTTATAAATGTAAACATATTTAAATGAATCAAACCGTTTCCAAATTCAAAAAATCTTGAAGGCCTCTTCGTTATTCATAAAGAACATAGAAAATACTCTCCCATCGTTTCGAATGATATTTTCATTTCAACCAAGTCCAAGATATACCGTTGAATAACTCAATGATATTTTTTACAAGTATTATACACCCTGTAAAAACATTTATTATGAATCCTAACTTGTATTATGAATGATATGCAATTTAAATTTTTTGAAAAACAAAAATACAAAATAATTTTTGAAATTATATTCAATTTTAGAAAATCTAATTATTTTGTTTTAATTCATTATAAATTCACAAATACAATATTATGAAATATTATTATTTTATCAATATCATAATCAATACCATCATCATCATCATCATCAATGTAATAGTGAATGGTATAATGTTAATAACATTAGTTAGAGGTAGGGGAAAATAGGTATAATGCAAATAAAGGATAAAGCAAAAATAAAGTATATCGTATAACTCATTCAAATCCAATGAAAGAATACAAATATTTTGAATTTCTATACATACCTAATTCGATTTGAATTATTAAATAAATTTAATTTTATTTATATCGTATAATTTTATTTTAAAATTTATGATAATTTTGATGGCTTTTTTTTCAAACATAATGTTAATTGTTTAATTTTTTATTTTTTTGCAAATTTATTCTTATTCTTAAATTTCAAGTAAAATGTACAATTAATGTATATATTATACAATATAAATTTATTATAGTTTTAAAGTAAATTAAAAGTAATTGAAATTTTGAATATATATTAATTTAACTACCTAATAACAACTTTTAAAACAAAATTTGTCGTTATTAAAAAATTTTAAATTTTAAATTTTCTTATACAACTCACTGCACTACATATTACTATTAATATTATATTATTACTAAATTAAATATGTATATGTATTTGTTTTATTAGTATTATACACTCTATCGATCTCTAGCTCACTCTAGAAACTGAGCTCTCTAGCTTTCTAGCTCATTCTAGCGACTAAGCTCATTTGAGACAAAGATAATAAAAATAAACAAATAGATTCGGGTCAATAATAAATTGTTTAGAGTTCAATTAAGTAACAATGAAGTATTGTAAAATTTCTCTAAGCCCTCTAATTGTTAAACCAAATCGCCTTGGAGATAAAATTGATTTCTTCTACTAGGTATCGCAAACAACAACAACTAGAACAGCTATAGAAAACGCATAGATAAAAAATGTTTTATCTGATATTGTTTTCTGTTGTACAATAATCAGCTATGTACTTGTGGAAGTAACCAATTTTAGTTATATTTAACTACGTTATTCGTGTTATGCTTTCTCTTTATTTAATTCTGATTATACACTAAAAACGGTTTTATACCTACAATATATTAAAACTTTATGATAATTAAATATTGTTATAAATTGCCATTTGTTAAACAAATAAATTCCACTATTTATTATTGTAATCAAAAAATGTGTAAAGACTTGTTTTTATTTTTTATTCAAATTTTTTTTTTTTATTTTTGATTGAAACTATAAGTAAATGGCGATAATATTCCTTTTTTAATGCGTTTTACATAATAACATATACAATTTTTTTTTTATATAAATACTATTTTGCACATATCGTTAATTAAGTCTAAAACCTTCTCTGAAAACAACAGATTCCAATTTAAAACATAATTGCTTAAATTAAATGGTGGATTTGTGAATTTTAAGCCGACAAGTTATAAAAAAAATCCATTTTTAAAAAATTACTCTTTACAAGGATATTTTTTTTTCTTTTAATTTTAATTTCATTTTTATATAAAGAAAAAGTTAAATGTTTTTTTTTTTTGAATAAAGTTATGTACAACAATACATAAAAAAAAAGTTATGTACAACAATAATTGTCGAATTTTATTATTAAATAAGTATTGTAATATATATGAAATATATCCGATTTGATTAAACAGCTCAGATCACAAAACAAATTTAACTTTGTAAATTACCTTAATTTTATTTGAATACAGAAAAATAATGATAATAATAATAATAAATAATAATAATAATAAAAAGTAATACTAATAATAATAATAAAATAATAATAATAATAAAATAACAATAATAATAATAACAATAATAATAATAACAATAATAATAATAATATAATAATAATAATAATAATAATAATAATCATAATAATAATAATAACAACAATAATAATAACAATAATAATAATATAAACATAACTAAATTTGCCATACATATCTCTTATTCCTGTATATATGTATATAATATATCTACTACAAATATAGAAAAACAAAAGTATATAATTTAATCTTCTCAAAGGAACCATATTAATAATTTGAATATATGTCTACATAAATAAATTATTTTAATAACTATTATTATTTAAATAACAAATTGTTCACAAAATTATTAACTATTCATTATAGAAATAATTTTGAAATAAAATTCTTTAAATATAGCTTAATTAATTTTGACAATTTAGAAACATGAAAAAAAAACAAAGAATTTTCTAAATCACAAAATCTACATATACATAATACGAGTAAGGTGTATATGACTAACTACTTATTTATTCTTCTAACAATATTATTTTAATATTATTTTAATATTGTTCAAGTCAAAAAGGACAAAAAGATTAAAAATAATCAATTCACAAAGCAACACGTTTCAAATATATAATATACATATACATACATATATGTATACGTTAATAATATTAATTATCCTGATTTTACTGATATTTTTTTGTATAGCTACTCGTATACGAGTATAGTAAGATATTTTCAATTTTATTTATTTTTATTTTTTTTTTTGAGAATTTAAAAAAATCGATAGTAGATTCAATTTTATAGATGATATGCAGAGATGGTATGCACGATTTTCATTGTATAGCTACTCATATATAATTATATAAATTCTAATCATTTAGTAACAGGTGCTTTCATTCATTTAATAAATTAATCTGTAAATACTTCTTATACATTTTTTGGGCAATCTTCATTTCTGTAAAATTTTGTATAGAAAAGAGCAACATAATTAATTTGAAAATTATTTTAATTCGATATAATTATAATATCATTAGTCTGGGCAACAATTTTAATTCAGCCTATTCATTAAATCATTTATTATTATTTTCATAAAATAAATAAATTAAAAGTAGTCTAGAAGCATTTGGGCGAAAGCGATTTGATATAAAAAGTTTAGTTAATTAAACCTAAAACATTCCCATGCCAATGGTAAACTCAGATACTTATCTGTTTTTATTTAGACCTCAAAACTTTGGAATACGTATTGCCGAATGTCATTAGGTTCGCAACTCCACATTGTAAGTTCGTTGAACTGTGTTGAGGAGAGCATTGAAGCCGTAGTTATTCAATTGTATATTTTTGTATATTAATTTTGATTAATTTTATTTGTTTTATTTATTAATATCGGAATAAATTGGGTTAATCTAAAAATAATGCTTATAGGTGCAATCGTAGAGACTAATCGTCTTATGTTGAAATTAAAATTGAAATTGAAACTATTGAATAAATTTAGAAGGAATTATCAGAACTTCTTTTTATTCAATGGTACTGAAAATCTAATCGAGCTTTAGCTTCATCAATTTATTGCTTTATTTTTTTTTTTATATGTTACATTTATTTTTATTTTAATGTTTTTTTTTTACATTTATTTTATTTCAATGATAAAAGGTAGTGAGCCAGATCGAAAACCAGATAGAAAATTATGTTTTCACTGGAAATCGAACCCGGGACCGTTTTAATGAAGGGAAGGTGTTCTAACTAGTGTGTTTTACCACCCAGCTAATTTATTTTCATTTTTAGAATTTATTATTCAGTTGTACATTTTCTACAGTTGCAGTGCAAAAATACTTAAGTCTATACAACAAGTGTGTCAAATTTCAGCTTTAGTCAAATATACTAATCCATTTTTTGGAATTTGGAAATGGTGAAATAAAGCTTCCACTAAAAGCTTACTATGAATCGATAGATTTGTTCTACATCATTTTGCATGTTGTCTAACCAACTCAAAATTGTGTGTCTTTTGAGAATATTTAAGTGTTGCCGTCGTTCTTAATCATCATCTGGAAATCTAAGAATAGATTCAAGTACATTAGTTTCAATAAGACAACTTTGAGACTTGAAAATGTTGGTCAGAAATTTTTTTGCCAATGGCTCACCATCAGCAGCATCATCATCTTTTGATTGTACAGCTTAGGATGAGCCTTAACCTCGTTTACAATTTTTCTCCACTGCTCTATCTTTTGCAACTGTCCTCCATATATTAACTCTCCAATCTTTCGACAGTTGTCCCCGATTTCGTCCACCCATCTTGATCTTGGTTTACCGCT
The DNA here is from genome assembly GCA_963942445.1 of Argyra leucocephala. Lineage (NCBI taxonomy): Eukaryota > Metazoa > Arthropoda > Insecta > Diptera > Dolichopodidae > Argyra > Argyra leucocephala. The sequence continues at coordinate 30,699,516 of OZ012679.1, read as the reverse complement.
TCGGTTTTTTACGGTAATGATATTTCAATTGATCATTCATCCTCACCACATATCCTGTCCATCTTAGTCTTTGTGACTTAATAAATTTTATAATATTGTTTCCATCAATTAGTGCTTATACCTTATCGTTGGATCATATTTGGCACAATCGTCATTTATTTTGGGGACAAAATATTTTTCTCAGTATTCTTCTTTCGATAGCTTTTAATTTAATTTCATCATTAATTGTTATTGTCCAGACTTCGTAGCTATAGGTTAAAACCGGTTATATCCGTCTTATACGTTCTTAGTTTAATTGTCCTGTTCAAATTTTTAGATTTGAAGAGATTTTTGTATGCCGAGAAACATTGTTGTGCTATTTGTTGAATTCTATTATTAATTGTTAAATGCATGTCATTTTTATTATTTATTAAGGCATATAGTTAAAACTGTTTACTCTTTCAAAATTGCAGTTATTTCGTGTTACATTTACCTGCCATTTCCGCCAAATCCAAGCGTAATAGCTTATCAGTTATCCTTAACCATCTATCTCTCTTTCTATGCCTCTCTCCGTCTGGTTAAATTCAATTAATAAAAAAATAGATTAAATCTAAAGCCAAGGGAATAACTTTCTCATAGGGTAGTCCACATCAAATAGAAAGCGGATCGTTTTTGTTTTTGTGAGGGCCATCCTTATATATCTTACTTTGGTTCATTTTTAATCCTACAGCAGCAACTTCTTTTTCTAAAGTCAGAAATATTTCTTTTAATTAGTGAAATTTTTAAAATTGTAGCCACATAATTGCAATATCGTCATAACGTACCATGCCATCCATTATTATTCTTTTGCAGCTGTATAAAATTAAATATTTTAAAGAAATCGTAAAATGGTATCAGAGTGCAGTCTGTTTATGACAGAGTGCTGTAAGACCATGGATTAAATTGAAAGTTGTTTGGAGCAAGACTATATATAAAATTAACAAAAAGAGTTGGAGTCCTATGATGAAACACCAGCATAAATTTGAAGTTGATCAGATGTTATTCCGTCAACTAAAACTTGAAAAAAAAAACTTTTAACGGATTTTGAGTGAAATTGAACCTATAAATATAGCATAACAATTTGCTATTATATACAATATGCCTTACTCGATCCAAAGCCTTTGAAATATCTAGGATAGCAGTCTTCTTAGACTATTATATAGGTTAAACTTTCGCAGAGGCAACTCTTGCAATCACCAGTGAAGGCAATTTGGCGATCATAAATTATTTACACCATGGTTATCAAAATGTAATTTTTTATTAATTAAATTGCAGTTATTTTTGCATATATATAAAATTTTAATTATTTCTATTAGTTTCCAATCCAACATACTCTTGCTCACCAGTCCCGCTATATTTTTTCATCATCGTGTCCTAACTTTTTTTTCTAAATACAAATTTTAAACATTAATATTGCATATATATAGGGGAAATTTTATTCAAAATAAATAATAAAAATGTATTCAGATCAGGGATATTTTGACCAACATTATTTCATTGACCCAATTCACATACATATCTATTAATTTAATATGTATAAGTTTTGAAATTATGCATTATAGGCGGGTTTTTTTTTTTGAAATTGAAAACTACCATCGTCAATTTTTTAACTTTTTTATTTGACTAAAAACCAAAGACTTGACTTATTTTAGTTTGTTACATTTGATATTTTTTTCACGAACTGAATTTTCCCTATAAATACCTAATATATTTGGTTTTTTTTTTGTGTTGTTCTTATGTTTTTTTTTTTTGTTTTTCAAAAGATCCATCAAATTATTTTCTTATACCGGAAACAAATCAATTATGGATCACGTTCACTTCAAATCAAAATTTCAAACACAAAAATAGCAAAAAAGAGCAAAAAAAGAGAAGAGAAGAGATTTCTTTTATTTTATTTCCTTTTGTAATCATGTTTTTCTACAAATTTGGTCCTTTCTGAACAAAAACAATTCTGGAATAAAAACATTTTATACTTATTTATGCACATATATGTATATACCTGGTTTGTAGTTCCACTAATAAAAATGTTTTAACAAAATTAGAACACATGTCAATATACTTACCAAAATAAAAACAAAACCATAATCCTTTAATGGGTATTGTTATTCTCTTTAATTATTTCTATCTAAAGTGGAAGGACTTTTTTTTAAATCTGATATTTTTGTTTTTTTTTTTTGGTATTTCTGGTTTTTATTTTTACTTTGATTTAAAATAAATGTATATTAAAATAAAAAAAAATTTTATTTTGTTTTCTTTGTTTTTCTTCTTTTTGTTATTGTTATAACTGGCTAAATCAATTGAAACAATTTTTTATTTCTCACATATATAGTCTTTTAACATCCTTTAAATACAATCATGATTATCATAGTGATTGTATTGAAATAACAAAAAAAAAACGTATATTTATATATATATATATATTTGGTGCTTATAGAAGGATTAAGTATAGAATATATATGTATGAATATGTGGACAAGAAAACAATTGAATCCACAAAATAATTGGAATTTTTCAAGCGTATAAACGAATGACAATAGTAGAAAAATGTTAAAAAATTATAAAATCCTTCACAATGGAATTATCTAGTGTTGGTGTAAAATTAATGAAACAAAAAATCCCATATTATTACCTTATACTATGTATTTACAATTAGTTTTAAATGAAGTATGTTAGCAATAATGTTTGTTTTTTTTTCTTTGCCTATAATATACGGTATATAGATAATTTGGAAGTGGAAATAAGGTGAGAAAATATTGCAGCAGAAAGATAACAGTATAATTTTTCAGTAGCATGATTACTTTATGTTATTTCAAATCGTTGAATTCGTACTAGGGAATAGAGTATATTTGTGTTCATACTTTGAAATTATATTAAAATGGATGTACGGACTAAAGGTTTACAATAATAGATGTAAGTAGGTAGGCAGAAGCAACTATTTCAGTTGATTCTGATCAACAAATTTGAATTTAGTTTTACCCCTTTTTGATGCCACACTACTTGGGTTAGCCATTTGTTGTTGGTAATTGTTTTAGGAGATTTCTTGCCTCTCAGTACTAAAGTTATCCTATGCGATTGAGGACGACAATTAGATTACTAATTTTGATTTTAGCAACAAATCCTATATAACTGATATAACCTAATAGGCGTAACATAATCGCTACCTAACCTAATGAGCCTAACCTAATTCTTACCGAATATGATCGATACCTAACCTAACCGGCCTAATCTAATCGATACATAATATAATAGGCCGAGCCCAATCACTACCACCTTTGATATATATAGCACGGGACTGCGTTAGAAGTTGTGTCATTATCATAATGTCATGCAAAAGTGTCCCGTTTTTATAAGTTACCGAGTTAGTTTAGATTATGACCACACTTTGGATTGCTTTGACCAGATAATACGAATAAATGCGTTTTTTGACAGTAGCCATCGGGGAGGGAACAATTTTCTCGAGGGACCCGTTTTTTAGATTAAAACCTTGCTTAACCAGTCTATCGTCTCTATCGTTTCTCTTTAAGCCAGAGTAGATATTATACCGAAAACCGGTGTTCTAAGTAAATTTCTTATTTTGTGTAGGTTAATTTAATCGAAAACCGACGTTACATAATAATTTTTTATTTGAGTTTATTATGCCATGCCTGTTAGATCTTAACTTAGTAGCTTATTCCTAATCAACTCTCTCTCACACTCTCTCTCAGAAAACCCTAATTGGATAAATTCAATTAATAAAAAATATATATGAAATCTAAAGTGAATGGAATAAAAATTTGTCATGAGATAACCTCCCACTTTAGATGTCATATATATTTTTTATTAATTGAATTTATCCAATTAGGGTTTTCTGAGAGAGAGTGTGAGAGAGAGTTGATTAGGGGCAAGCTACTAAGCTAAGATCTAGCAGGCATGGCGTAATAAACTCAGGCCGATATTACTACAAATAGGTTATATGCCCAATCATTCAGAATGTTAGGCAGCATTTGAAGAATGAAAGTAAAATAAATTGGATATAAAAAATTGTAGGGTGTCAGCTGGAAAATCATTCATTCGAATTTCAAAATTATTCAATTAAATTATGCTTAATTTTTGATATACAATAATCTATTGAAAAGTTCAACATCATAGTACAATTAAAGATCTTAACTGTCTTACTTCAACCTTCCTTCTAAGCTCTTTTTGTATAACATTTTTTTCTGCCATTTTTCTACTTCCCCTTTGAAAACCTAAGGCTTCATATTGTGTTTCAGTTTCTTGAAATCAATTAGTCCTGCTATTGGTTTTCTGTATGTACGCTTACGTTATCAATACTATTCACGTGATATAACGTATGGTATGGTATAAAATATTTGAAACTTTGTTGTTTTTTATTCAATTCAATTTATTCAGATCTGTAGTAAAATAAATTTGCTAAATCAATATTGATGGATAGAAGTAAAATATAAACACAATGTTTATATATTTTTCAACAAAAGGTCTATCAACATTCACTTTCTGTACGTATAATTAGGTAATTCAAATATCTCGATCTGATTTTAGACCCTAAAATGTGTTTTTTACAACACCTTATCTATTTTTAAACTAACTGGGATGCATTTTCGTTTACATATTACAACTTTATAAGTCTAGTAGTAGTCTCCTTCAGTACCCTTTTTTCAGTAGACTAAATCAAACTAGTGGTGAGTTCGTAAATGCAGAGCATGCCCTGAATTGCAGATTTTGTGTTCATAAACAAAGACATGGAATAAATCTCCTGAAGTTAAAAAGCATACCCTACAGTTCATAATCATCAGTATTGGGTCAGCGTCGTTAAAATTTTCCAGGTAAAAAAATCTACCTGTGTTTTAGCCGCACATAGTTACATGTACAAGAACAAGGCACAAAAGATGGAGTCGCAAAAAAATTTGTGATATTTATTAAATATAAATTATAGTATTTTATTTTTGGATCTCCCGAAACGGTATGTTCCACGATTCAAATAGAAAAAATTATTTGGAGTAAAATAAAATATCACCACAAAAAATGTCACCATTAAAATTTCTACAAAAAGATTCCGAAGAAGATGAGCGCCGTCACAATGAAATGATAGTTTTAGAAAATTAGAAATAGACGGCTATTCTCTCATCTATTCATACATCTGCAAATAATTTCGTATTCGTAAACATCAGAGTAAAGCGCCTTAACGAAAATATGATAGTTTTCAGAGGGATAATATCTAAATTCAGCCAGAACACTTTGAGTATACCAAAAGCCCCTATATAACTTTATTACAGTTTTTTTTTATTTATTTTAGTAACAACTAAGTAAACAAATATCAATTTATAATTAATCAATTTCAAAATCGTCTATTTTCTGTTTAATTGATTTTAATTAAATTTATTCGTTTTTCAAAGGAAAAATATTTCTCAAGGATAACAAAACAAAATGTCTATCTTATTCAAAAGTTTTGAAGTTGATCAAAGTTACTATTTAATAACATGATCCGTAATCGATTTAAAATTTCTAAAAAAAAAAAAAAACAAACATATTACAAGGCTAAACTAAACTAAATGTTATTTGAGAACCTCCTCATATGTTACTGATATTTCAATAAAATAAATATCACATGTTTTAAGAATAACCTTCGCACCTTCATAAATATTTATCAAATTGGTATTACAATTATAAAATTCAAATAAGAATTCAACTTTTAGATTTCAGAATTTATCCTTCACAAAATAAAACGAAAAAAAAAAACAAAAAAAAAAAACAGAAAAAAGAACAATCCTTTGAGTTTTATTTTTTTTTTTTGCTCTTGAAATAGTTTTATTTTATGTCAGTGCTGTTTTTTGTTTTGTTATGTTGAATTGAATGAAACTGTGAAAATAAAGTAGAGGAAATTTATAAAACAAAATAATAAATAAATAAAAAAAAGTAAAAAACTGCGCCACAGATTTGTTATAATAAAAATGTAAAATATTTATGCTAAAAAAAAACATTAGTAATATTTAAACTAACAATTTTAGGATATTTGAGTGGGGTGGAATGAATATATGAAGAAGCAATATAATAATATACTAGGGGTCCCCTATTGGCCAATTGTAATTCATGTTAAAGTAAAATTTATAGTTTTTAAAATAACAGGATCTAATAGAGAGACTTCTCTTATTACAAAGCAGAAAATATTTATTTTACCACAAAACAGTAAACAGTGCAATTGTTCACTGCTTTAAAGATATAGACATAAATTTTATCTAAGTTTTTTATGATCAAAAAATAGAGCTAACGTAATATTTCTCAATGCTATCAAATAATAGGTTCGGGTCATTTTCATACAACTCCTAGCTCCCCTCAGGAATATTTGAGAAACCAATCAGAACTAAAGGTATACGCAGAAGCTCTAATAATTTATCTACGAAATTTCAATGAACCATGGTACCAATTATAAAAGTATTACATACTCATGCTAATGAAGCACAAATTCAAACCAACTACAAATTTTTAATCGTACCCAATATCTCTTCGAATATCTGTTTTTTCAGAAACTGCTTTTTTTAATTCGATTTATAAATTGACTTTGTTGGTATAATATACTAGGGGTCGCCAATTGGGTAATTGTAATTAAAGTTAAAGTAAAATTTAATGTTTTTACAAGAACAAAAATTTGCATGGTTTTAGTAGACTTCCTACTAAAAAGGCGAAAACACTTATGTTTTAAAGATAAGCTTTGAAATTTATATGATTTGATAAATCAAAACATAAATAACTCCTCATGAGTGTATCTTTTCTTTTCCATCCATATTGTCTATACTCTATAATATTGATCAGAAATAATTTGGTTTTATTAAAAACTGTTGACCCCTAAATTTTATTTATTAGGTCTTATTTTTAAAATCCATCTTTGGTAGGTATTTATTTATTTTACATTTCTGCAAAGTATGTAGCAGGAAAGCTGTTGAAATGATGAAATCCAAAAATAAATTTTAAACTCGCTGCCTGTTCTTTATCATATCTGTGTATAAACACATTTATATGTATGTATATTCACTGATTTTTTCTTATTATTTTGGTTTTTTTTTTAAGAACTCATAGGTAGATAGATAGATAGATTATGAATTTCGGGAGGGAATCTGTTCCCTATATCACCGCAGCCACAAATGGACTTATTGTGAGATCAATAAATTCTTCCTCTATTTCACATATTCTGAACAAATTGTTCTCGTTTAGACTCGTTTTATAAAGGTTTCTTTATTAGGTAGTTACCTGTTATTATTCCTGTCAAGATACGAACCTATTTCCTATTGAAACCTAGAGTTTTGGTTTTCTAAAGCCAAGCGTTTAGGCATGAGCATTTTTGCTTGAAGATTTCCAGGAAGGTTGACCCAGAAATTCTAAGGTTTTTCCTCTACCCAGGTTTTAAGTTACATTTTAGCTGTGTTCAGGGGAATCCCACAGAACGGACCTGACTCCATTAAGGGTGTATCCGATGCTTTTCTTGCTAGATAATTTGCAGCTTCGTTTCCTGCTATGCCAGAATGTCCTGATACCCACATTATTGCGACTTTATTTGTTTTTGTCAGGGTTTTGTCAAGTATCTAGACAATCCCATACTAGCTTTGATATTATGGTATATAAATTAATAGCTAGTATGACTGCTTTGCTGTCCAAGAAAATGTAAATTTTATGTTATAATTTCTTGTTAAATTCTCTTGTTAAATTCTCAGATAGACTTCAAAGAAGTCACAAATTTTAATCTGATTTTTGAAAATAGATAAATGTACAAAAGGTTGCTTTAACTCTATCACGGGTTGGCCTAGTGTTGCACTAAAACTAGGATCGGCCCAAAACAAAAAAAAAAACGTATCATTTTTCTGTACTACACGAATTAGTTTTGGGTGTACCACTTTTTCGATTTGCGGATCATACCCAATAATACATTTGTAGGTGTGAATCATTGCTTCTTTTTGTATAAAATGATGAAGGGGTTCTAAGTGAAGTAGAGTCTCTAATGATGCGGTAAATGTTTTCCGCATAGCCCCAGTTATCACCAAACAAACTGAATGCTGTACTTTGTTGAGTTTGTTTTGAACTGTGATTTGCGTACCTTTTTCCACTAAACTGCGTATGCGTAGGCTAAGGTTGGCCTCACTATTGTGAATTACAATTATTATGCCATTTGGGGGTTTAATCCCCATTTAAGTCCACATAGGCTTTTACATGTCCAGAGTGCAACTCTGGATTTGTTTATTTATATAAAACATGCATTTCATATTCTCTTCAAATTATTTTTAACTACATTCGAAAATTAATACAACTTTCATAATAAGTATCGAAATTTTGTTTTTATATAAAAAATAAAATACTAAAACAGCAAATCACTTGAATCAACATCCTTTCAACTAAATTCGAAATTAAAGAATCGTCCTTTAAATTTTTTTAGTTTGTTTTTTGATTTTGTTTCATTTTATTTTTATTTTTTTAAAAGTAAAAACATTTAATAAAATTCAAAAAAAAAAGAATATAAATGTATAGTGGTGTATGTATGTATATATTGTGTACACCATATTGAGATGAGATAGAATTGAATCAAATCGAAACCGATTGAATAATTTTCTTTTTGCCAATTTTTTTTTTTTTTTTTTTTGTATTGATTTATAGTAGCTAGCCATGAGAATTTTATATAATCATTTTATATTTTTGTTATTTATTCTTAAAGGATAAGAGATAAAATTGAAAAAAAAAACGAAAGGATTGAATAAGTAGAATCTACTTAAATCTATTATAAATAGAGGAAAAATTTGTTTCTTTCAAATGTTTTTAGGAGTATCAAAATTTTATGAAGGAAATATTAATTTTCTGCATAATTTTACAATACAATAGAAATACAATTTACTAGTTTGTTGCTATAAGAGTATACAAAAACACGTTTACAATATATTCAACACGTTTTTCAATAGTATTAGAAATAGAATTTAGAAGAAAAAAAAGAAAACAGTAAAATTTAGAAACAGCTTGTAGACGACTGCTTTGTTTTTCCTAAAAACTGACACTGGATAAATCAAGATAGAAAAAATATATGTATATGTATAAGTGTTTTTGTTAGAATTAAGTGTTTAATATCAGTGAACATAATTCATTTAGTTGGTGGATAAGATGTTTACGGAAAAACTTAAGTCGACAGTAAAGTTTTATGCACTTTTTCATTATAGCAGTTAATAACAATTTGTAGGAATTTATTTTGAACATACGAACAAAGATTATTTTTGTTTTAACAATGTTAGAAGAAGTTAGAAGTTTGAAACAATGTATAAAAGATTGCACAACAATAATTTTCTTTTGCATTCTAAATTATTTATTAAAATTTATAATTTTCCGAAAATTTATAAAGTAAAAAAATGAATTTAATGATTTATTTATTTATTTCGACTTAATTACATATATTGATTTTTAGATAATTCAATTTTAGTTAGAGCTCATATTATGTACATATGTACTTCTAAGATAATTGTGGCTTTTGTTTTGTACCTAATATTTTATTTTTATTTCCTTTAGCATTTAATTTTCATTCACATCTAATTTAAATGATTATTGCAAGAGGTGTGCAAAGTTGATATAGAGAACATAACAATTCTACGCCTTCTCTGAACCTACCCCGCCTTAATTCATAAAATAAAATTTTATTTAGAAGTATACTTTCTAAATTTACTTGGGGGATCTTGTATATACCAAAATTAGGTGCTTCCATCACTTTGTAAAAAAAACTTGAATTGGTTTGACAAGTATAGAATCTATGCGAGGAAGTGATATTGATTCTGTGGTCAAATAATGGACCTATTGATTTTGTGGTGAAATAGACGATGGTTGTCAAAATCAATGCAACTGCTGACTTTGGCAGTTAGTGGTACCTACTTACATAATATTAATGTATAACCATAAAAAAATCTCTTTTTTAAAAATTTCGATTTTTCAAAATATTGTTTTAATTTCAAAATATTTATAAACTTAATTATTTCTATGTGGAGCCGCTCTTTGAAATAAAATTGAAAATATCCTTTTTCCAGAATTTTTATAAAATTTTAAAAAAAATATGATTTTGAAAAACGATATTTTGAAAAGCAAGATTTTGACAAAACAGCATTTTGAAAAGCTACCCAATATCTTTTTTTATGGAAAAAAAATGAAATCTTTAATGTTTATTTTTTATAAAACTTAGGTGCTTAAATTTAATTAACAACAATTAAAATTAATTTAATTTCATTTATTTTTTAATATAACTAATCAATTTAATTAATAAATTTAAATTGATTAAAATAATATTTAAAAATAAATATAAAAAATTAAAATTAATTGTTTATTAAACAATATTTATTCCCTTAAGAAGAATTAAACGCTGGAAACCATTATATAAGGATATTTGTCTGAAACATTACAATTAATGCAAAACATATAACACACTATTGTATTATCCTGTGGCATATTCAGTTATACCGATAGCGTATATAGTTATATAGTCAAAATAACAGATGGCAATTAAAATTAAGAATAAAATGATTACACTTACTGTAAGGTATACGTATAAAAAATTTGATATTATAGCATCGCTTCCATCACAAAATTAAAGTTAACACAACAGAATTTATATTACAAAATTTATTTTACTGTTATCATCACAGATTTGTTACTGTATTAAACTATTTAATATATTAATATAACGTATTGCGTCCATATAAAACATTTATATATCCTCCTATTGTACAACTTTCCATCTCGGTGAATTAAAGCATAACGCAGTCACTAGAGCCTAAGTGTAAATGTAAAGCTTTTACAAAATATTACCGCAAAAAATTACCGATTAAGAAATAAAAAAAAAGTTAAATAATTTTTGAGCCCTCTTCAAATAAATCGCTTATAAAAAAAACTTATCCAAGTTCTAAACCCATATATGAAAACTATATATTTAATACAAGAACCAAATAAGATCATCTGAATAATATCAACAAAATATCAGAAGACTAATAAATATGAAGCTTTCTCAAATTAGAAAATCAAAATAATTAAAATTATCCAAAAAATAAACATATTAAAAATTTAAAATTTCCCTGGTTTGTATCTTTGACTTATCCATTTCGAAATGTTTTTAAATGACCATGTTCAAGTTCAAATGATATTTACAAAATATTGAGAAGTAGAAAAGAGATATTCCTATTGTTGCCATGGTGGTAAATCAATTGCACCTTTAAAAATTCACTAGATTTGCTAAAAATCATTCTTATAGGAAAAACAATAAAAGCCAGATATTATCGAGAACGTATCAAGCACAATATTGACTATTTATTCAATTGGTGCTATAATTACAAAACTACTTCATCTCTACATGATGCTCCCGTTGTGTGCAAAAGAAATTTTTTTAACCAGTATAGACAATTGTACATCGATGACCTACCGGAGGTAGCAACAATGAGATAAGAGAAAAAAAATACCCTATGTAACAAAAATGTTATGCTTAAATTGGGTAAAATAGATTGGATAATTGCGGAAATAGAAAACTTTATTTTGAGATAAAAATTTAAATGTAAAAGAAAGAAATATTTTTTTAGTGCTTAACCGGCAAATATTACGCCGGGAATAGCTAGTATTTATATATTTCAACAATAGTTTTGATCGTTAAACATTATGAATATATAAAAATTCAAAAATGAATAGTGTTCGATGATAGTAAACTTTTTAATTTGTTGTAGCAACTAGAATTTAAATTAAATAACAAAAAAAGTATATAATAAAATAAATGTAAAATAAAAATGCTTAATATATTCATTATTTTACAATGTAAAAAACTTATTTTATATATTAAATTAATAAATTTGAAACACATGAATGTCAAACAAAAAAAAAAACTAATTTTAAAAATTATAAGACCAGCTAGCTTATGCTACGGTCACACTTAAAACAAAATTTATAACACAATTATAAATACATTTATAGAATTAAGTATTGCGTTAATACTCTGAATTGTATATGAACTTTAAAATTCCAAATAAAGAAAGAAAAAAAAACTATAATAACTAGACTTTCTAATTCGCTTCTGAGTTATAGCATGTCTGTTTCAGACAAATTACATTCAACTCGATTCTTATATAGCTGTATGTAATTATGGTATTTCAAAATCATTTACTGCATCCTAATATAAAAATTTAACCGGTTGCTGGCTTATGTATTCATTGCTTACTGTCTAGCACAACTATTTCAGATAAATTACATAATAACTTGGTTTTTATTACATGCAAGTCGATGCTCACATACCGAAAATATGATTGCGATAACATAAAATTGTTTACTGCAATCTAATATTGAAATTTATTCGGTTGTTTTAATTATATGTCAAGGCTATGAACATTAGAAATATATAATTAAAATTACAGTGTTGCTTGGATCAATTCTAATCCGTACGGATTTGGATGTGCTTGAAAATAATGAAAAAATAAATATTCGTGGTATATAATTTCTTTCAATTTCAATATTGATTTTGAAAATTTATTTAAATTTATTTATTTAAAGTACAATTTGTATATACCCTTCAAACATAAAGAAAATATTTGTGAAATTGTTTAATAAATAGCAAAATGCAGCTCCTATCAGAGTCCTGTCAGCTCTGCAGTTTTTTTTTTAAATGGATAAACTTGCAGAATTTATTAAAAATAGTTTCAGTAAAAATATTTATAAATATTTAATCCAACCTCATTTCTTGTAATCTGCACATACGTTTCATTCCATTTAGAATTAAATGTAATACCAGATACATTTACATTTGTGCACTAAATTTAGTCTGTCGTTAGTTTCATTCCATAAATATTATTCAATATTGCACTAACTATGGCTAAAATATTAGACAATCTATACAGATTGGTTAGACCCTATTCATAAACTAATAACTATTTTTCAATATTGCACTAACTATGGCTAAACTATTAGACAATCTATACAGATTGGTTAGACCCTATTCATATACTAATAACTATTATTCAATATTGCACTAACTATGGCTAAACTATTAGACAATCTATACTATATATTGGTTAGACTCTATTCATAAACCAACTAATTGATAAGTCAGAACTTACCTATTATCAACTCCTTTAAATAATTATAACAAAATTTAATTATTTAAATAAAGACATACAAATGTAAAATTCCAAATTTAGTTATCGTTTCGTTTTCATCAATACCATACCAATAAAAATTTTAATCATGTCTACATTATAATCATCTCTCTTCTATACTATATTTTTTATCTTAATTAGTAAATTATTTTTTTAGACACATGTCTATTGAAAATGCAATCGATTTTTTTATTTTATTTTATTTTTTTGTAAATCTAAAATTTTTTAGCTTTTTACCAAATTAAAATGTGTGAAATTGACAAGAATCAAATTTTTTTTTATAATTTTCATTTAAATAAGTCTACGTGTACATAATCGTAAATGGAAAATCTGAAATTGATAATAAAATAAAAAATTCTATTTAAAAAAATTTTTTAATTGAACTGAAAAATATTTGAGAGGATATACCAAAGTATTAATATTTTCACTGAACTCATTTATATCTATAATATGATAGGCTTTTTAGGATTAAATTTGATATAAGGTTTACTAATGATGTAATTATGTTTTAGAACTACGATAAAAGGAATGAGCAATGATAAAAATTTTGGAATTATATCTATACCGTAATTATATTACTATATATCATATCTGCTGTATTTATGTCATCAGAATTGTCATCGTTGTTCAGCAATTCCATTAGTGAAGTACAGGGCTTTGCAAACAATCAAATTCCAGTCCCAAAGTGGTAGGAAGAGTAACGAGCAGAAAAGAAAGTACAATGATGGAGTGTATTGGACATGATATAAACCAAATCTGGAGGATTTATAAGCGATTTAACCATTTAAGCAGTAGGTATTGACACGTTTGCGTCGTCTCGTTGAATTCATAATGAGAGGTCTGTGAAAAAATAATACGACTAAACAACGGGTGGGATACATTTTTTACATTTTTTTTTTTATTTCCCAATGAAACATTACAATCTGTCTCTGAAGGAGACATTCATTAGTTGGTATGACATTTTTTATGCAGGTAAATTGCACTGACTAGCGGAGGAGATAACCCAGTGGTCAATCATCCATGATGCCACCATTATACTCCATTGGGTGGGATACATGACGAGTTTATAGTTTTATCCCCATCATCTTAGAAATTACCAAAAGGGTTAACCAATTGATATCATTGCATGAAATAATTATGTATGTCAGCGCTTTGATAATACCAACATCAGACAGTAGCGAAACTGAGTTAATTTCAAAATTTATTTCAAATACAAGCAAAAACAATTTCATTTCAAATTTTTTCCTCCAAATAGATAAGAGGGAAGATATCAGAACAAATTATCGAAAAATTTGATCGTTTATCCTTAATCAACGCATTCGTCCAATATAATTATTTCGATTGTAAATATGGTGTTAATTTCATTTAATTCGCTATAGTATGTAGGTAAATTGATTTGATTTGATATATCACTTTTATGTGAATTAAAATCTAATCTAAGAACTCATTAGACAAGTATTGCAAGATACTTAATCCTTGGAATAGTTCTATTATTTTAATAACATTTATTTTGTAATAAAAATATAAATAAAAATCAGAAATATTAATTAACCCAATATAAAATATGCAAAAAATAAATTTTAAATTCTTTCAATATAAATTATCTATTATTCTATTGACTCATGTTGATCCTAAAATCCTAAAATTAAAATAAAAAAAATAAAAAAAACGAAAATTGAAAATTTATATTTATTTAGAAAGTTTTTTGAAAATATTAAATTATACAAAATATTAATTAACAGAATTACTTGAGGCCATTAAAATATAATGACCAAAATTATCATTGAACATCCGAATATTCTATATTTGCTATACAACTATACATAATTAAAAGGAAAAACTTTGAATAGAAAAAATTTAAAAAAAAAGGATACTTGCTACTAAATTTAATCAAAAATATAAATACAAATAATAATATATTCCTTTTGGGTATAAATTGATTGGCATAAGTAGTTAAATAATTTTTTGATTCAATTCCGATAAAACGAATTAAATGGAGAGTTTTGAAATATAATTTTAGGTCTAAATTTTCATCGAATATTTTAGTAAATCGATTGAAAATTTAGTATAAAATATTTCAGGAATATACATACATATATTATTAATTTCCATTATATTATTTAAACCCACAAACACACACAACGATTTTCTAAAGTTTAATTTTAAAAGATTTTTTAAAAATATTTTTTTTTTTTTGAAATAATAAATAATAGAATTGAGAGTAAAAATGAATATAAAATTAAATTAGAATTGAATAGAATTTTTTTATTTCTCTTTTTATATATGAATATATAATATAAACAAAATGTGTGTGGTCCTTTTCCATTAAGGATGTGGGTCAAAATTAAATTGGAATTTTTTAATTTTAAATCACTATCAAATTGTGTTATATTTCTCATAAATTCAGTGGCATGCAGAGTAAATTAGAACATCTGGAACAACTTGTTAAACATTTCAGTCTAGAAATGTCAATCTAGAGAAAACCAAAGCTATGGGAATAAATAACATTAGCACAGAACATATAAGACTGAAAGAAGAATAAAAATTATATTTATTCTTCTGTTACTTCGGAAGCATAATAACAGCCAGTGATTGGGCTTAATAAGACGCACAAAACAGATTGAAAACGCCAAAGATTTAATAGCATTTAGATTTTTACGACATTGAAACTTGCATCAAACACCCACAATTCATAAGGTCCAAAAATTAATTGCATATATATAAATAAATCGTTACATACTAATTAATTAGTACATACTACATTATTAGTACATACTAATAAATAAATCAATAAATTTACATCAAAAATCAAGTGTTCATTAATTAATGACTATGACCATTATGGCGAATATTCTGACCAAACACAATAACTAACAAAAACCTGTGGATACAAGAAGAACCCATATCGAAACAAATCAAAAGAAGGAAATAAAGATGGATAACCTATATACACTCATATAACAGTCAAACAAGATTGAACGAATGAACCTACAATGGAACCCAAAGGGTACAAAAAGACACAGTCGTTTAAAGAACACCCAGCGGATGACAATAAAACAAAAACTAGCAAAGCGAACATAACGTGCGAATAAGCACAAATAGTAGCTACCAATCAAGAACGATAAAAATACCAAGTGAAAGTCCTGCACTTCCAACAGAAATAAAAAAAAATCGCTATAGACCCACAAGTGCTATGATATTGCAGTAGTACCGACGGATCACTTTCTTTAAAACTAACTAGCAAAAACACTAAAATTAAACAAAGCTGAAACTTAACTCCATAATAAGACTATAGAGAGGAATTTGACATATTATGATAAAAACGTTTAAACAATAATATTGGTGCGGTGTGGGTCGATTGGTTAAATTAAAAAATGTTGAAAAACAAAATGTTGATAAAGAAAGTCGTTTGCAACTATTATCAATGCTGGTGTCCCTCAAAGCTCACTTCCTTCTCCAACATTGTTTTCATTATTTATAAATGATATCCAATTCACAACTTCAAATCAAATTTACAGCTTTGATGGTTATGCTACCCTTGATTCCTTGTACTTCTTTGAAAAAGCTTTTAAAGTGACACATACTTCAGTTCATAGAGAACAGAATAAAATAACTTGTTCTCTAAACAATAAGATGCAAAAAATACAAGACTGAGGAAGGAAGTGTAAATAGTGTAAAATTTAATACTTCAAAAACTTAGACCTGCCTTATATCAACAAAACAAAATCCATTAATTCCAGATATTCTATTCGTAAATGTAAATATAGAAAACTTCGAAACACTAAAAATTCTTGGAATGATAATAAACAGCAAAAATTTTGCGGCACGATCAAATTTTTTTTGCTGCGAAGGATACAGCAATATGTTCAGGATTATTAAGAGTAGAAACAGGAAATACTTTACATCTGCCAACTTCCTAATATACAAAGGTAATTAATATACAAGGAAAGCATACATTCGACTACGACTTAAATACAACTCGGAAATTTTGGGATCAGTTGCCCCAGTACCAGGCTACAGAATTTAGATAAAGTACAAAAGCGAGTCATCGATGTTATCAATGATGTAGATGTTACACAACACTTCATTAAGTCATCGCCGTAATATATAGGAGCAACCCACACTATTTTATAAATATCTGTTGAGTAATTATTGCTCTGACGAAATAAAAACTATTATGCTTAAAATACAACTATTCGAACGTAATGTTAGCAGGCATTCTACCCAGTGTGTTTCATTATCTTTTTCTGTCATAATGTGTCATAAGATGTTTGGTAGCCCTCAAGCAAACAATTGGCTGCATGTTTTACAATATCAAATATCTAATCATTCCTGATCAGTTATGCTTAAGCTTTTCTAACTGCTGAATTTTATCTTCCTGGAACGAAAGATTACAATTAAAAATTGAGTTTTTCCTAGATATAATACAGCTCTGAATTGTGGAAGTATTAAACACGACTTAATTTTTTTAAAGCACCACCAGTTAGCTATTGCAACCAAATCAAGGTTAAGGGAACCGGACATGATGTCTATTTTGGTTGATACAACGATAGCTATATCAGATTTTTTAGAAAAATCGTGAAATGCCATCAGACTCAATTGCTGCCGCCTGCAATGCTATTGATTGGATTTAATGTGCGGTTGGAGCAAATCGTTTATAAATATTAAGAGTACGGTAGATGAAAATAATTCTTCAGAAAAACCAGCATTTATTTGGAATTAATTGGACCTAAATTTGTTAACTAAGACTCGGGTCGTACTATTCATTGATGTTTTACTACATTTTTTTTCAGCAATATAACCTGCCACCATATTCGTAATAAAAAAATTATTATATAGTTAGATATTTATAACAATGAAATTAAGTTTTAAATTTTTTAACTTTTACTCTAAAATCATTTCCATAAAGAGAACTGTAAGTAAAGTAACAAATCTGAATTTTTAATTAATATCTTATTTAGGTAACTTTACCTTTAAAATTCATCAAAAAATAATAAAAAATAGAAAAAATGTATTTAAAAAAAGTTTAAAAAGTTAAAAAAAAAACTATTCCCAGATAATAAAAATGTTTTTAAAAGAATTTTTTTTTTTAAATTTATTTTTATAACACTTGAAAAAACTATTTCAATAAATTTCACCTAATTTTAAAGTTATAAAATAGAATAAAAATAAAACCATTAATTTAAAATGTCTACTTTCATCAAATACTCAGTTTATTTTAGTTGTACAGAATATAATCCATTTTTATATAATCCTTTTTAAATACTACTATTTAATAATATTAATAATAGAAAAAAAAAACAAAGTCTTTTGTTGAAGTCAAAGGACTTTTATTTTTCTTTTTAAATTATATTATACAAAATATACAATTTAAATTTTTCTCTCCCACATACAATATACTAATAATGCTGAATATAATTTCAATCCTCTTAACAATGTAAATTTTATTTAAAAAAAATATATATATATGAAATATTATTAATGTAGAGTAGAGTATATACAGAACAAAAAATAGAAAGTATTAAATAACTATATTGTATAACTATTGAAGAGGAGTATAGAAAGAAAATAGTAGTAGAACTAAAAATAAAAGCAATATTGCAATCGTTAAAAATTTAATAACGGTATTGTTTACCTGGAAGACAACCAGTGGCGGTATAAAATAGATGAATCGATATGAATTATTTGAAATAAGATTAATAATGACAACTACTCGTTTGTAAAAACTGTAGGCACCATTATTACTTTAGTATCTTTAATGCAGTTCTTAGAGCTATACTTATTAAATTATTATATTATTAAATTTTATAAAACTACCGGAGGCTTATAGTGACCAATTTTTTTTGCAAATTAAATATCCATAGCAAAGAAAAACAACTTGGCTTGAAGCTAAGTAAATGTTATTGGTTGATTGAATAAAATTCTCTATGGCATTAAATAATAAAATTTTAATTTATAAAACTATCCTAAAGCGGATATGAACTTAAGAAATTACACGGGGATTCTCAGGAAGATGTTGTATCGGCGTAGAACCTAATATCCGAAGGATAGCTGGAATTGTTAGCTTTCTAAAATTATATATCTTTAGTGGCGCATCTTATCCTGTAAGGACAAAAATGACATTTGAAAGTATCCTTGTTGTCTTGATGTTTTTGTATAAAAACCGTTATATCTGTTGATCCATTAGATATACACATATAAAGATAACGGTCTGGAACCTATTTTAAAATTTATTTGATGATGATTGGTGCTGCCGTTATGGAGATATTGTAGTTCATAGTAGAAAATTTCAGAAAAAAAACAATCTTTATTTTCTTTCTTAAAAAACCAAATACCTCAAACCGTTATCTTTCTAGATATAACTGAATATATATATATCTAATGAACCAACAGATATTTATACAAAAGGTTTTTATAAAAAAATCATCAAAACAGTAAGGATATTTTCAAATGTCCTTTTCGTCCTTAAAGGATAAGATACGCCACTAAAGATATATATATTTTTGGAAAGCTAGTAATTCCAGCCATCCTTCGGATATGGTCATTAGGTCCTACGCCGATACAACATCTCCCTCAAAAGAGCCCTATAAATGAAGAAATGACTTGAAGTTGCAATAAGCTTATCGCAGTTAAAAAAAAATGTCAAGCAAATCTAGTTTTTAACCCAAATAGCGTAGCAAACGGTTTTTTGGTTTCAAATGGTAATCGACTTATGTGTTATAACATTCTACAACTACCCAACAGATATTATTCAAGAAATTATATTACAAAATAGATAGTCATGGTCATAGTAATTTCGAAAAACTCGGAAATAGCTGCAAACCAAAGCAACACCAAAAAATTATCGCTAGAAATAGGTAAAATTACTAATCGCAGATCCACGCAAACCCAATCAATTAGAAACCGAAATGGTATCCCACTCTCTACTACAAATACCCAACACCAGAGATGGGAGGAATACTTTCAGGAGACAATTAACATCAATAACATCACAATAAATGGATTCCGAAGTATTTCGAATAGTCCAGAATTGAGCATCCATACTGAACCGCCAAGCCTACAAGAGATTAAAGAGGGCATAATGACTTTAAAACGGAATAGGGCCGCAGGTATATAGATGAACTTCCATCGGAATTGCTACAGGCAGATAAATAACCGCTTAATTAATAGAATCTCACGAATTATTAGAAACTCACCAATTATTAGAACCTTAGACTAGAGGAGTAAAGACTAACGAATTTTCTGAAAAAAGGCCTGTTTCACAGATCACACCAACACATTCCGATTGATTCCGTTCTTCAGTATAACTCTTGTTCATTGATTTCACGGTGCAACGCATTGCGATGTGGAATGCGTTAAGAAGAAAGAGAATTTCCGAGAAATTAATAAAATTAACAGAAAATTTGTATAAAGATGCAGAATTATCCGTTCTTTACTGCAGACAAATAACTGACACCTTCACCACAAATTCCGGAGTAAGAGAAGGATCCCTCACCACTTCTATTCACCTTGTTATAAACGAGATAAAACAAAAAACGGGGTATTCTAGAAGACATATAAGGTGGGATCTTGGGGACTTTGATTAGGCGGATGATATATGTCTGCTAGCGCATAGACTCTGCAACATCCAACACAAAGCAAATCTACTTCAGCAAGCAGCATGTAGAGTCGGACTAGAAATGAACATAGATAAAGCCAAGGCTATGAGGATAAATAATACCATGATCAAACACCATCACAATAGAATGAAGCAGAAGCAGATGTCAACAACAGATTTATTAAGACCAGAGTTGTATTTATCAAGACCATAATATTCAAAGCATATGTGTAATGTCAACACTTATGTATGTTATTACCGAAATTTGAATGATGACAAATAATATAAGTCAAAAACTTCAAGTATTTGCGAACAACTATACAGAATATTCTGGCCCAACACCATCAGCAATAAAGACTTATGACAGCTGATAGGAAAAGAAACGATAATGTATCAAATTTAGTAGAAAATGGAGATGGATAGGACACACTCTAAGAAAATAATCAAATAATATAACCCCAAAGGTAATTTTTTTTCACCGTTATTTAAAAGTAACAGATAGTAACAGTGATTGAAAAATAACAGTTTTTTTGCATCTCTACGCATCTCTACGCATCTCTACGTCATTAATACGAAATATTAATATATGAAAAAAAAACAATAAAATTTAGTGAAACGAAAATAAATTTTTAAAATTTAGTTTAAAATTAAAGTTTAAAATTTATTTAAAACACTGCAATAATACCGCGAATAGCAATAAAATACTTAATTAGAAATTATTAAGTCGATTATAACAGAAAATATATAGAGTACATACAAATATAACTATATCTGGTACATGTCTGGTACAAATATAAAAAAAGGGTATATACAAACAATTTATCCATACATTTATGTTGGACTAGTTTTTCTAATAAATAAATACATAATATCAACAATTCATAGAACCAAGATCCTTTAATAAATCTGAAGACATTTTAAACAAATTAAATAGCAGTTCTTCTACGAATTAAATAAATCTTTGAACAAAATGAATTAAACTGTTGATACTATATTAAAGGATAATGCATTTGTAGAACGTAAAACATAAATTTTTTTAAAGTAACCTGAAGAAATCTAGAGTAACAGATACAAAAAAAAAAAAAAATAGAAAAGCACACATCTGGAACACATTTATTTTTTAAGGATACATTTTTATAATAATTTTCAATTAAAATGTATATCCACATTATATTGTATATATTATTTATGTTTATATGTATATATATATATAAATGTATAAGTACATAGACTTTATTTGATTATCTTCCGGTCTAAGATCCATTTAAGAGTGAAAACAGTATAAACCATAAAGTCATCTCACCATTATTACTTGTTGTTACATTCAAAGAGAGACTAGAGAGATATAAAAACAAAATTCATAAGATTAGGATATTCCTTAGAGTATGCATACTACACAGTTCATCTTTCAATTATGATATATAAAAAGAAAGAAAAAAAAAATATTTTTTAATAAATTTTACTTCTTTTTTCTGAAATATTATTATATACGATTGTGTGTATGTTTGAACAAATCTTATGGGTATTACTACAATGTAGACAGGCTTCCCAAGTGATTTTTTTTTTTATAAATATAAATAGGTATATATTATGAACTCTGTATAAAATATAAATGAGTATTCAAAGTTTTCAAATTTATTTTATAGTAAATTACTGATCTAGGAACCCGGATGTTTTACCACCTTTTTTTGTTTGAAAGAAAATTACTTTAACTCATCGCTCAATTCATTTTTCAGAATTATAATATCCTTTTTTACATAAGTAATAATAATCTAGAATAATCAATATTCTTCATACAAGATTTGAGATGATCCTTTACACTACCTCAGGGCTTATAACTTTTTGTTCATAATATGAACAAACAAATTTTTTTTAATACTAAATTTAAAGTGTTTGAATATTTGATTGAATTTTAGGATATCCTGGAAAACAATAATGATTTTTTTTTTCTTAGAACATAAAAAGTAGTATTAAAAAAATAAACTCTTGAATTAAAAATATTTTAATATTAATCAAATTAGAAGTTAGAATGATCTGAATAGTGAGAACTAAAGTCAGGTGGTTGGGAAAGTATAATATTTAATGAGAGGTTTTGGTGCGATATTCAAAAAAAAAAAATTGTCTTTGTAATATCAAATTTTACAGAGTACCGAAAAAAAATTCTAGAAACCAAAATATTCTGGAAAAAGGGTATTTTTTGGAAATTGTGTTTTTACATTTTGTAGAAATTTTCTTCTTTGGAATTTTTTATTTTTTTGTTTTTAAAAAAATTACAATATCCCATTGAATAATCTCTATTTGAAATATCTGGGGATTCTGAGGGAGATGTTGTATCGTCGTAAGACCTATTGACCATATTCCAATGATAGCTGGAATTGCTAACTTTCCAAAAATATATATCTTTAGTGGCGCATCTTGTTCTTTAAGGACTTTATTCGAGGCCCATGTGTTATCGGTTATCCAGATTTTTCTTCGTGGTTGTGAAATAGATATATTAGACTATATATATATATATATATCTAATATATTAACAGATATAACGGTTTATATACAAAAACATCAAAACAACAAGGTAACTTTCAAATGTCCTTTTCGTCCTTAAAGGATAAGACTCGGCACCAAAGATATATATTTTTGGAAAGTTAGCAATTCCAGCTATCATTGTGATATGTTTATGTCATACTGAGTTTCATGTTTATGTCATACTGAGCTGTGTGTAGTCAACTGACTACTAATCAGAAGATCTCGCGATTGAATCCCGCATGGATGTACAATAATTGCATTTTTTTTTTCATTACTCATAAAATAATGAAATTTTAATCAAAAAAATAAAAATTTGTTTAGATAATTTGGTATTAACTTAAATAAAATAGAACTGCGTTATATAGAAAGGCCTAGTTCCTGGTAACAGTAGTTGATATACCAGAAAATTGATAAATAAATATTCGTAGAACGTTAATTGTTCCACTTTATATTGTAAATTATATTATACTGTACTTAACGTATGAAAACTTAATTGAATCTTAGCTACGGACAGTAGAATAAATTCCGCTATACAATGAAAGTCACATATTCAATTTTTGCAAATACATTCGCCGTCATTCAGGTATTCTCAACACCTAATTATATATAACAAAACCTTACTCTGAATATTAACGTTGTGTTCTAAATTAATTTCACAAAATATCCCTTATATAGGATATTTATTTCTTATAAAATAAAACAAAAAAAAAATTCTAACCACACAATTTCTATGTTGAATTTTCTCTTGCCAGTTACAGTTACCAGTTGCAATATTTTATACACATATATTTATATACATATTTTTCTAAATATAATATTGCTTAACTAAATATATTATATTCATTTAAAATATAATATTAGAATGCAAATATATATATATATAATATGTATACATAATGTAATTTATATATCTATATAAAAAATAACAGAAATGTATATCTGTAGACTGTGATCTTTGAATAGGGTAATCTGACGTAAAAATCTGTATACAGCGTTATGATTATATAAAAAGGATGCAAAACATAATGCGGATGAATAATTATGTTATTGTTATTGATTTCTAGAGCAACAGATTTTTTTTTCCTTTGTTTTTGATGAATCTGTGAAATATATTAAAATTTATTTGAAATATAAAAAAAAAACTGTAAGTATTATATAATATAATAACCTTGAAATATTAACACTAGAGATTCTCAAAAGTATTATAGTTTATAGGGACTATATAGTATATTAAAGTTTTTAAATTTATTAATTTTTACTACCATCAGTGACCACTCAATAAATTTCGGAATTGTTATCTCAACTTTGAATCGATTCAACTCAACTCGAGTCAAATAAACGAAGTATCTTTCTCTCTCGTTGTCTATTAGATTTTCACTATTTTTACAGAACTGATTTATTCTAAATAATTTAAATAAAGAAATAAAATTATATAAAAATAATAAATGTATTACAGCTATACTTGAAGCAATTTTAAATACCAACATAGCTTATAACCTTTAATCGAATTTCACCGATATCTCATCAATTGTTTCCGAATCCATAAGCATCAGATAAACGAATATTTATATACGAGTATATGTATATAAGTTATTGATTGATTGATTGTACAAAATATCAATAAATCAATAAAGTTCTTATACTAACATAAAAATTATTTCAAATTAATTATAAAGAAGAAAAAATTATGATTTCTTAATCAAACCACAACAAAATTTGACAGGTCATAGCTGTAATTAATTAATTTATTTAAATAAACATTTTAATATACAAAATTCACTGTTATTTCAAAATTCCAAAATAAAAACAAAACAAAATATTAAAATAAAAAAAAAACATATATACATATATTTTTAGATTTAACATATTTAATTAATGAAACGCCAAAATTGAATTTCTCTCTATTACTTACATTATTTCGACAAAAGAATATTAATGGCTAAAAAACAAACCCAAATAAAACCCCAGGAGGGTTAAAAATCTTTTAAAAGTATCTGAATAATGAAAGCTTTATCCATATATATATATATATAATATATTATTAAATAGTGAAATATATAATATTATTTACTTATTTTTTAAATTAAAAGGACGTGTCCCTTTGATTTATTACATTTCTTATTTTTAATAACAGTATATATCTTCAAATATAATTTATTTATTTTAAAAATTATAATTATTATAATGAATACATGTACTAAATTAGTTTTTTTTTTATTTACTTTTATCACTTTAATAAATTTTCTAAAAATAAATCTTAGGTTTGTAATTTCATATTAAATTACACAAATTTAAACAGATTATCTTTTAGTTTTAAGATTTTCTGATTCCGATATATTTTCCGATACATACATATTTTGTATTTTATATAAATTATAAATAGTCTAAAATCAAAGAATTTGGGATATTTAAAGAGCTTCTGTCAGGGTAAAAAATGAAGCTAGCATTGGGTGATATGTTCAATTTAATATATTCTAAACTATTCATTGGCTATATCCTAACCATTGACACCCATTAATGGAAAATGCATCAATAACATTAGTTTCTTTGTATAAAATTTGGTGAAAATCTGATGCTGGAACTTCTAAGCCTAATAATATTTAGCTTACTGAGACAAATCTATACCATTATGGTTATGGATATGGATATGGATATGGATATGGATATGGATATGGATATGGATATGGATATGGATATGGATATGGATATGGATATGGATATGGATATGGATATGGATATGGATATGGATATGGATATGGATATGGATATGGATATGGATATGGATATGGATATGGATATGGATATGGATATGGATATGGATATGGATATGGATATGGATATGGATATGGATATGGATATGGATATGGATATGGATATGGATATGGATATGGATATGGATATGGATATGGATATGGATATGGATATGGATATGGATATGGATATGGATATGGATATGGATATGGATATGGAAATGGCTATGTATATGGATATGGATATGGGTATGGATATGGGTATGAATATGAATATATATTACGTTTTAAGGTGTTTGAAGACTTGAAAATTTCAGATTACGATTCTAGCGTAAGTATGGTGCTATTACTACATGTGACGGTATCACAATGACCCCTACTGGTCTAGGTGTGTCGGCGTACTGTCAGAAGCCAGTACTATCTATACCTACCTACCATTGGGCTATTAATTAACAATTTTTCGAATTTAGAAAAAATCTCTAATTTCTTTCATAATGAATTAAAAAGTTATTATTAATTATTTAATTTTATAATTTTTGGAATAATAAAGTTAAATTAGATTTTATGCATAACCGATGGTTGAATACGAGAACGGAGATAATTATTGTACCAGAATTTTTCATTAATTTATCTCGAATTTTTCAATTTCAAAAAATAATTCCAAAATAAATTAAAGCGAAAATTCTAGAAAAAACAAAATATCTCTATTCTCATATCCAACTAGCTACGCATAAAAATAGAATTTTCTGTTTGGCACTATGAAACTATCCCAACTCATCACTAACACGTTAGAACTGGATATTAAGTAAAATTTCTAATAATAAAAAAAATCAATTTTACTTACCATTGACACGTCGATTTGATGTACCCACTACTTGAATTACTTTGAATATTTGATCGATGATATTTTAAAACGTGCTGGTACTTTTTAGCAGCTGAATCAAGTGTCAAAACACATGGAGTAACAACAATAAAAAATCACCAAAATCCATAACTATTGGTCCAACATACGATAAATTATTAAAATAGAAACCTCTGAATTCATTTCGAACATAAAAAATGTTGCTTTATCTGGTATTTCATGTCAAATTCTGCAAATTAAAAAAAAAATATTTCTTCAAAATTTTGTAATGAATAAATTGCAAAAAATATACAAATTTCACAAAGATAAATGGATTATATTAATCAAATGTTATTATTAAAACATTGAATATTATGTTAATGTTAATTTGAATTGTTATTATTTAGAAATGTACGCTTCGAAACAAAAAAATGTTTCAACATTTTAAGCTTTGTATTTCAAATTAAATAAATTTTATCATTTTGCAGATCAGTATTTATTTCTATGAAGAGATGAAATAAAATGAAACAGAATTATTTATTTCACAGCTTCATTTTTGCGAATTCATTTTATTGATCGCCCCTTGAAATGATAAAATAATTGTTTAAGCAAATTCTTAAACTTCTTAACTGAAAATGTTAAAATTTTTAAAATTTTTAAAAATAAAAATAAATATCAGAACAACACAATATAAAAGCACAATTTTGAAGCAACACTATGGAAAATGTAATTAAATTAGCCCAGACCTTCTTTAAAAGCGATTTAATTCTGATTTATCAACTTTAAAGTTTATTCACCTCATTTATAAGTCTGTGAACCTATATATAAATATTTAGACCTATACTTGAGATCCTTTCGCTTTTGGGATATTTTCTTTAACGTTTTTTAATGGTTTTAGTATCTAATGCAATTTATTCAATCACTTTTATTTATTAGTCAGTCCCCAATTGAATGAAAACAATTCAAAATGAAAATGTTTTAGAATTCAAAAGATTTAATTTCAATCCCATTTGAATCACACTGTAACATTATTAATCAAACATAAGAGCAAATTTTAAGAAACACTGTTAACAAAATAGGTAGATTAAATTAAATTAAACGAAAAATAAATATTTTTTCATTCAACATTTCCATATGTAATACATTTATATGAATGTACATAAATATATTTTATATAGACTCTGTATATTATATTATATACAGTATCATCCAAAGTTTTTAATATTTTCTTAAAACAAAAACAAAAATTAAAAAAATAAAAATTATGATGAAGTAGTTTATATGTAAATTAAAGAAGATTTTCATAAAAACAACAACAACAACCTCAATAACAACAACAACAGCATATAATCAACATGAAAACAGTTAAAATATGTAAAATGTAAGGCATGATATGTTTATTAAAAATATAGATGAAATTTTCAAACATATGTATTTACATACTAATATGTACATATGTTTATTTCTTTTTTTATTCCTTGTTGTAACCGACAGTTGTTTACATTTTTTGAAATATTTTTCATATAAAGTGATGCATAGCCAATAAAGGTATGTATAAACACCATTTATACAACATAGACCAACAACATCATATTATATTATACGCATAGTGTCTAATAAATTTGCTCCATTTAATGTAGGTATATATATTTATACACATATTTATTATTTACATATGATATATAATATGTAAAAATAATTCATATATTTTTTCAGTAACTAAAAAAAAATATTCAAGAATATAATAAGGATATCCATATCGAATAAGGACTTCATACTGATTTAGAATTATGAACTGATAGCTGAATATAATGAAAAAATAGGAAAAGCTATATTTTCGAAAAAAGAAATACAATATACCTGAGTATTTTTGTAAACTAAGATACGAACAATAAATGAGATTTCAAACTGACTTAAGATTAAATATTAATCCAACAGTAATGGATTGTGAATATAACAATAAGTTTTAGGAGGTATTTCGTTCATCAGAACACTACTTGATCTCATCAGTACGTATTTGTTGTGTTAGACTACCGATAAAACTCCTGGTTTTTGTTTTCGTTGATTTTATAACTTATTAAAAGGATTAATACATCTGTGAGTTTTAAAGCTAAATACACCTAGAGCTTTTAATTTTCATAAGTAAATTAATATTGATTTGAATTGAAAAATTAATACCTGAAAAATTAATACCTGAGTTAGAAACAGAACTAAAG
The DNA here is from genome assembly GCA_963942445.1 of Argyra leucocephala. NCBI lineage: Eukaryota > Metazoa > Arthropoda > Insecta > Diptera > Dolichopodidae > Argyra > Argyra leucocephala. The sequence continues at coordinate 30,670,435 of OZ012679.1, read as the reverse complement.
CGAATGGCGATGATGAATAACGAATTTCGCCCAATCAAACACAAACATGACGAAAAAAACTATGGCGAATGTAGCTGTCAAAATATTTTTTAAAGAGTACTTAACAGTATCAATCAGTATTTAGAAATTCAATGGATATTTTAAAAATTAATAAATGAATTTTTTAATTTCTTAAATTAGATATTATAAATTTGTTCTATTACAATTTCTCTTCGAGAGTAATTTTTTTGTCAAGTTTGAAACTAGATTTTAAATTATTTTTTTACCATTTATGTTTTGAAAAATAAAACAAGCAAAATGTGATTGAATATTTGATTGTCGCCTATTCGTTGGCGAAAAAATATAAATTAGACATATTTTGCATAAATGTGCACTCTAATTTGAATGTTTTGAAATTTCGTCATTGCCATTCTCCTTGGTTCTGTTTATAGCGTTAGAGACAAATTAATTAAATTTGGTGAGATGATTAAATTTTTCTTTAAAATGGGCTAATCTAACAGATTAGCCCATATTTTTTTTCTTTGTTTAATTTCTCACTGAATTATGTTTGACTACTGAATTAAAATTATTATCAAAACTTACGTATTGAAAAAGAATTTTTTATCAAACATTTTAGCTAAAATTTGACTAAAATTTGCTTAAATATACGATTTTCGACATTGTTTTTTAACTTTGCTATATTTAGAACACCGATTACAGTAGACTTTAAAAAATGTAGAGCTAAAAATTTTTGTTTCGCATTCTACTGTTTCACTGTGGCATTAAGGCCGTTATCAAAATTTTTGATCTTAAGACATTGTAATTTTTTTTAATACATTTTTTGTGATATTGCATTGTAAATACGTTTCTACTAAATTTTTGATGTTACGGAATTAATCTAATGCTGTGCCAATGTTACAAATAAAATCATGATAACCAACGTGAATGACCTATGGCACATAAAGAAGAACATATAAGTTAAATAAACACAAAAATACGTTTATAGGTAATAGTGACGATTTCAGTTGCTTTCTGGAACAACAATTATCACTTAATAATGCTTTTTTGATGCCATAACCCGACGGATTTGTGATTGTTGGTTTAGGGGATTGATTACCCGCTCAGAAGAGCTCATTACTAGAAATATATTTCTATAATGTATAAAAGTCTCAATAAGTCAATGTAATGGAATTACAAGTTGGTAACAGACGAAATACAAATTTATAATCGCTATACTCAACCTACTTGCTTAGCAAAACACAGACTCTGATGTATTTGAAATTTTGTATTCAAGAACATTATATATCAGTACGAACAAACTGAAACTGGAAATGGCAACATTATATTAAAAGAGACCAACTCAAACATATATTTTTCTTTATTATATGGTATTACGACTATGAATCCTTTTAAAGATTCCGTTTTTAAATTAAATGATTATACTGATGATATTACTGGGAATAGACACATACCTATATTTAGGAGTATTGAAGTTAAAATAAATGTTACTTGTGAATACCTAAATTTCTATACTTACTTATGAAGAATGTCTATTACTCAAAAATATTTTGATTTTCTTTTTAAAGTTATTCAGAAAATAAAATAAAAAATAAAAATAAGAAAAAAAATAACAAAAAATAAAAATAAGAAAAAAAATAACAAAAAATATAAAAATTGTTTCAAAAATACAAAAAAAAAATGAAAAATCAGTTAACTTAATCCAATTTTTCTGGGTTAATTCTATTCAAGGACATTAAATTTGTTGTTGTTTTTTTTCAACTTTTAATTTTTTTTTTCTAAGCGATATCATCTTTAAAGTATTCGCAAAAAATGAGTAGCACAAACATAACAAGTACAAAACTTTAAAAGGGAATTTTTTAAAGTACCTACATATCAAAACAAGGAAAACGATTTTGTTTTTTGTCCTAAAATTAGTTATGAAAATTTAATTTTGTCATTTTACTATTTCGAAAATAGATACAAAATTTGTTTAGAAAAAATTTCAATCAACAACATTTTTTTTTTACATTATTTTTGAAGATTTTTAAAAAATTTCATTTAACTTGAAAGTTTAAACAAAATGATAGCCGACATTTAAATAAAAATTGTAGTAGGTAATATCGTTATTTGTAGGGTGTTTAAGAAATAGCCTATCACAGCTTAAAAGAAAATTTGTTGCAGAGAAACAAGTTGTATATTGAATTCTCTTATGAATTAAAGGCTTTACAGACTTTCATTTACTTATTTTCTGGGCACTACAAAACATGTAGGGCTTGGTGCAATATTGTTCTTCACTGAGCTAGAGCCATATTCCGGAATTAAAGTGAGGAATCAAAATTCGTGATCTTATCGACCTTCTCAATCGCACATGGTGACTCTGATACTGAGTTATCTAGTAAGAGCTGGCTTGCGTCAGCTACAAGGCTTTATAATAGAATACCTTTCGATTTAAAGGGGAGTTCAAATTTAGATCTTAAAAACCTAAAGTATTTATTAAAAAATAATTCTTTACTAATGGGCAATTTAATGAAGGAGTGAATTCCACATAACATATTTTTTTATATTATGATAATATGTATTAATTGTATATTTACATGCTACCTAGTCTATATATATTTTATGTACTCTTTAAATTATAAGTAATTTGATTGTTTTGTTTCATACGGAATTTTATGAGATATTTATACCAAAAAAACGTATGTTTTGTTTATATCACAGTTAATAAACAAAAAAATTTTAAAAAAATTTTAGTAAAATGTAAAAACAGATTTCTTTCAGAAATTAAAGCTTACTAATTGTTATTAAATAAAATAAAACAAAAAGTATTAAACGGTTTTCCAGAAGCAACTAGATTGATTGCTTCCACCTACCAATTCTACGTATTATGCATTTCGATATAAAAAAAAATTTATATTTTCATAAGCCCTAAAGGGTTGTGGTGAATATACTAAGTACATCACAAAGGAAAAGCCTCAAAAATGTTTGTGGATATACCACACACAAATTTTTGTATATTGAAATGTCGATTTTAATTCATTATTATCTAATTTATATAAAATAAGCTGTAAATGTTTTTGAATTCTCAATATCTTAAATAATCGTTCGGGCTTGTGCTCAACACAAATTTTTTACTACTATAATAGAAAATATCATTGCACGGACCTATGAAAGACCCAAAAACGATGAACCTGATTAATATAGAAATAAGAACACATTGAAATTGTAGCTTTCAACCCTTACATAATGGCCAGTCGAGACAATAATATTACTACATTGCGAGTGTGTAATACAAAATGTTAAATTACCGTCTGTGTTGACAAATTTTTGCTCGCAAAATGACTATTTTTTTTTGTTTTACACATTTATGCCCATGTTTATACGGGTAGAAAAGTGGTAGAAATCTACCAAAACTTATAAGTGAGAGGATATTTCGGTAAGAGGTAAGAAAATCTACCAAAATTTTAAATTTCTGGTAGATTTTTGACGTTTGAATTTTTTTTCTGGGAATATTATGTCAGTATCAAAATATTTTTATTATTTTTTATTCACAACAAACAAAGAAATTGTTGTTGACAACGTAAGTTTCGGGTCGAATATTAATCAAATAAAAAAATATAATTTATACAAAAAATAATAATGTTGAATTGACACTAGATTAATAATAAAAATTTATTTATTTATTTCTTTGCCAATAATTTCAATTTCGGCCATCTTGATATTTCAATAATCTGACAGCAAAAATGGCAGAAATCTACCAGTTTTTTTTTACGTATGAATATGAAGGTAGATTTCTGCCTCATATAAACAGCTATGGTAATGGTATGAACAGCCAATCATTTATTTTGTACCAAAAACACATTAAACATTTTTTGCCTTCGTCGGGAATCGAACCCGTTATTTTTAGATGTATTTTTAAAGGATTTAAAAATATTTTTAAGAACAACAAAAATTAAAAAAATAATTGCAAAATAGTTTTAAACGAGTGCGTAATATATGATGCATTTTTATTTATACGAAATGTCAAATTACACGCTGGATTTCCTCTTCATGGACGAACGTCCGAACAATTTTATTTTACACTACAAATGAAACACAAATCGAATTAAAGAAAATTTTATGATGTCCTTTTAATGCGCGAAGGACTGATATTTGTTATGTAGTCAAAAAAGGTTGACGTTTGAAAATATGTTTACATGCGTTGATATTACTTTTATTAAAAAAATTTAAAATTTTGTTAAGAGATATAATGGATAATAACATTGTAATATTCGAAAAAAATAAAATATAGCGCTTTGTTTTTATCTTAAAATATAAATAATTTGTTACAAACAAAATAATCTTATATTAAAAACCAAAAAAATTGCACTTCATATCTTTTTCTGAAAAAACATTTGAAATTGTATGTGAATGCGTTCATTCATAAATCGAGATAGCAATAAATATTTATCAAATAATTATAATTTCTATCCTTTTCTTTTACTTCGTCCTTCAGCCAAAAGTTAAAAATATTTTAACTAAGAAATTGGATGAAGAAAATGCCCGGATAGGATTTTTTGTGTATGTGTTGGTAAAATAAAATTTTTTGATTGGTTAAAAAATTTGTCCGGACGTTCGTCCATTAAGAGGAAATCCACCTTTACAGTCAAAGACAATATCAAGCATGTCGAAAAGATATCACAGCAAAAAATCTTCAGAGCACTCATTCGTTTGGCCACGGAATTGCATTATTGAGGTGAAAATAAAAATGAATATTTTACTTTTAAAATTAGCTGCAAAAGTGTTTCAATTTCTAAAAATTTATTAAAGCTTTAATCTGGCGTAGAGAGCTCTGTGATGTATAAATATATTTTACATTTCCTACCTTTACTTATTTAAATTTCATTTAAACAATGAAATAAAAATTTTAAATTACTTTCTATTTAAGAATATATTCAAATAATACTAATAAAAGTGTTCTCTTTTGGAAATTATAAGATTTAGGGATTCATAAAATCCTACCAAAAAATGTTTTTTATGATTCTCTCATTCATCAGAAAATCTTGTCAATTAAGCAATCATTACATAAAATTTTCGTTTTATTACCGCATTTTTATTATAACCACCTTAGACTGCTATACAACTTGTTTTACGATTGTGATAATAATATAATGGTACTCGTATCTACAGGGTGGTTTATTTTAAGTTTAAATAAGCCTTGGAGTAATTTAGAAAAATATATTGTAGTATAAACTTGCAGTACCGTCAACCTTTCCCAATCCTGCGATTTCACAGAGAAAATCTGCAACGGTTCGAAAATTTTAATATTTTAGGCATGCCAACTAAACCAAAAAATGAAGTGAAATGAGTGTACTTTTGATATAGCTAAGAATGCTGCCAAATATTTGGGTTTTCTTTCCTAATGAAAAGTCTACACTGTTCTCCAAGAGATCTGTCCAATATCTATAAAGCTTACATATCCGACCTAAGATGTAAGCTTACAGATTCGACCTACTCCTAAGATGGAGTACAATTCTCACATATGAGTTGGATTGCCCAAAACTTCACTTGGTTTGGGGCTTGACGAAATCTAACATCTGCACTTAATTTTCGACTCCATTGTCCAGGTAACTTTTACTCCTCTTAACATACGCCGAAATGTTGGAGCTCTCTCCCTCTTTTATAAAGAAAAATAAAATCAATAATACCTCCCTTCAAAAACTTCGAGTACAACAATGGGTCATTGCTCATTTCTACACCGTGGATATACCCATGAGGTCCAAAAGCTGGTTTCGAAAAATGATTTATTGTAAGAATTTCTAAAATGGGGCAAAAATGTGATATGAAGGTTGTGTATAGGGAAAAGGTAGATGATGGTTCAATTCATCAAAAAATTTCTAAAAAATTAACGTTTTTCATAAAAATTGTTAACAAACCCGTTTTAAGGTACATTATATCAATTCTAAATAGTTCTGGAGAACGTATATTGCTTCACCTTACATAGCTTGGGAGCTGAAGTGTATACTTATTAGATATTATTTTTCCAACCCTATTTTCTTCAACTATAGCCCAGATCAAATTTGGACTGTCTAAAATATTTTTTCCTCTAAAATATAGAAATTTAAAACATACAAAATAATTTTACACTTAAAACAAGACCGCCCTATTATTAGTACCCACATTAGTAGTACACATTGATTATACTAGACACCATGTTCTTTTTTCGCCTCTATATTATTTTCTTCTCACAGACTATCTGTTTTCTATTGAACTTTTCAATTTAATTTTTTTTTTTTTAAAAAAATTTTCTTTACTTTCATTTATTTAATTTTTCCTTTGTGTGTGTGTGTGAATGCTTGCGTAAGTTGAAAATTGAACTGAAAATTTCTATTCTTTGTGTTTTTTTTTTTATTTTAAAAATTCTTTTAACACAAATTAGTCCTCCTTACTTGGATTGGAAATAAGTTGTAATAAAAAAAAAAGGAATAATAATGATTGGGTTTTTAAATATTTGAAAAATTTTTTAGATGTATTTTTTAAGGGTTTAAAAATATTTTCTAAGAAAAACAAAACAATTAAATATTTAAAAGGATCAATTAAATAATCCTGTTTTCTATAAATTAAGGTATAATTTAGGGAGTGGGAGAAGTTGTTTTAGGAATTCTTAAAAATTATACTGTTTTAAAATTAAAGATTATTTGATTATTTTTTTTTTTTTTTTTAGTAATTATTTTAAATTTAAGGGTTCTATTTTAAAGACTATAATATATTTGGAAGGGGAGGTAATATTAAAATGTATAATTACAGAGCAACTTGACTTAGACTTTTTAGGTGGTATGATAACAAAAATTTGAAGTATAAATTTTATCGTGTTCGTGTTTTTTTTTGTTAAATTTTAAATTTAGTTTAATTTAAAATGAAAGCAATTCACAAGAGGTTGTTTTTCCGCATGTTCTGTTTCCAAATACTTGGGATCAGTCCTCCTATATTTTCGATACAAAATAAATCAATATTGGGTAATAAATCAATATTCTTTATTACAGCCTTTTTTATATCATTTTGAGACGTATATATAATCATTTTTGTCTTAGACTGACGAGTAATGGGATGTTGGCTTATCTTTAATTTTATTAGATTTAAGATGGGTCAACAACGATCGATATAAAGTTGCCATGTTTTAATATATTAATAGTAAGTATAAAAAATATAAATTCTTTTGTAAATGTTAATGGCAATAAATATAATAGTTAAACAAATTTACAAACTGGACAGGTTTATGAAATATTAGTTATTTAAAAGACGTAACAACTGGTAGGTATCAAATATTGAGATTGTAAATTTCAAGGAGGGTTTATCAACTTTTAAATTAATATAATTTTAAAACTTATGTAATTAAATTACTAATTTATTCGTAATTTTATTTGTGTATATACATACATAGGTACATCTTTTTCTTATTGGTGAGCTTTATCCGTTTCGGATGACCACAATCGTAATTTTAACTTTATTGCAGCTCGAAAGAAGATTTGGTACAACACTATGTGTATATCTATTTGCAATTTGGTATTCCAGTTGCTTTTTGAAGAACAATTAGCAATTTAATTGTGCCTCTTTGAAGCGACAACTCAACCTATTGATTGTTGTTGATTGTTTTAGGGGAATACTTAATACTAAACTTAATACAAGAAACAACTTCCGCAATTGAAGAAATCTTTTAGATCGCTAATTTTAATGAAAATAATTCTCATGATAAGTTCTAAATTTTCTGGGAAGGCCTTATCTATCTACTCCGGACTCTAACTCTATATAGTTACAACTGGTGCGTACTTATATATTATTATGTATATAAAATAGATAAAAGAAAATTATCAAATTACCCTTCAGTTACTCAAAAATCATTCTTCAGTATAATGCACTAAAAATCTCTATCCTTTTTATTGAAAATTAGAAATGAAAATTAGTCTTTCAGACGATAACGATAGTACACTTCATTTGGTACTATGCTCTATCTATCACAACAAATATTTTTGATCAAACAATATTGCATTTAATAATAAAAAAAATGTAAGTTTTAGGTATGTTTTACTAATTTTAATTAATGTTTTGATCCATTTTGGTTATTACTCCCTGCTCAGAAAACTGATATGTGTACTAACTCTATACCTAGAGTTTTGAATCTTTAATTAAAAAATTAAAAAGAGTCTACAAAGCCTACAGCGTTTTTCTATAAAATATATTTCATTATAAATTCTCGAGAGATAAAAGATTCAACCAAATACAGTTTAAATGGTTTAATTTGTGTAACACATTTAATAAAGTGCTAAACATAAGACAGCTGTGTTTTTTTTTAAATCTAAGCCCCCAATTTGGATATATTATTTTATGTATTGATCTTTGATGTCTATTTTCTGGCATTTAAACCTAGATTAATATAACTGTGAAAATTTTTTTGTAAATTTCTAATGATGTGTATAGAGATCTGGGTAAAAAACTGGATTACGATTTTTATGTAAATTAAAAAATATATGTGGTCGTGATTTAATTAATAACATGTTCAGACTTCTCTCGGGTGTAGTACATTTTAGAAAATTTCACTTCGCAAATAAACATTTGGTCTTTGAACATTTCACAAAAAATTTTTTTGGTTGACAAGCGTTTGGCAAAATTAACAATTAGCAAAAGGAAAATTAGCCAATTAACATTTGTATATTTGGTAAATTTTATTTACGGACAGTGAGCTTATACATAAATAAAAGTTTATCGACAAAACAATAAAAAAAAATTAGTACAGTATATTTTTTTCTTAAGGGCTGCCTCAAATGTTTACGGGTGATGACTATAGCTCCAGGGACCTCATTTAGTTAAGAAGGCTCATTTCTTGACAATGGTAGTAGTTTTCCACATCCAATGAGTTGATAAGCCAGTAATTTAATAAATAAATACTCGAAAAACATTGTAGTAAAATATGTCGTAAAAATTAGCATTACCATACTTAATTTAAGTACGAAAAAGTACCTAAGTTGTACTGTCAAGAATATAAAAAAAAAATAAAACAAGAGTCATCACAACACAAAACCCTTTAGAAAAATATTCTTGTGTTTTAAGATCCTAGGTTTCAATATATCGTGATGTTATATAAAAATTCATATATACTTGTTTCTGTAGACGACAGGACAGGTAAGCCTTATATTTTGGAAAAAGCGATTATCCTAATTTTGAATCCAACACCAAAATTTCTCGTAATTCAGAATCTCACACATACCCATTTGTGAAATGTTTAGTTGCGCAAAAATTTATATTAAGTTTGAATAAAGTGTTTATTTAGCTAAAGGGTTTTTTGCCAAAGGCTTATTTTGTTAAGTGAATTTTGCAAAATGTCCATCTCCTAAGTAAAGTTTGTTATAAAATAGCGAAAACCCTTCTATCCATTTTTTATTTTATATTTCATGGTACACATCCTGATATTCTATGATATTCAAGATTCCGCAATACTTTGGAAACAGTGGAATGTTTCGATGTTATGCACATACACATAGCAAACCTACCCGCAAAACAAAACAAACAAACTGTCACATTGCAACCTTGTTTTTATTTTTAGAACATAATAAATTTCAAAAACAAAATATTATTTAATGAAATTTTGTATTTTTATTTGTTTAAATACTGAGCATCAAATTATTATCACGTGTCAGTTGTAATACTAAGATTTTTTATTGCAACATTTATTTTAGGTTTGCTATATATGAATGTTACGACTCTAATAAATATAAATATCTATATAACAATTTATGTTATGTAATTTTATAAATTTAGTTCTTATTAATAAAATAATAATTATAATATTAGGAATACATTTATGTATGTACCTAAATTGATTTTACATTTTGTTTATATAGAGTTTATGTGTATTAGTTATGTGTATTCCATCATAAGAAGTAAATGTAAAATATTATTTGGACATTTTTTTTTGTATAGATTATAAATAGCGTCCATAAGAATCAATGTAAATAATTAGTATAAATAACATAAAAAATTTCAGTAAAGATACAGTTAATTTTGGTCGGTTCCAACCAGTTCAACAAAACTAATATTGTTTTATAATGACAGACCTTTGTGGCTAGTGACCAAAACATATATTATTGTATTATGTGACAGATCTTTGTGGCTAGTCCTTAATCAAAAATATTTTTCGTTCTAATAGTGTCCTCAAGTCCTATTAATTTGGCGATTCCTGCCATCACAGACAATACGATAAATATATACCAGAACATTAGACATTAGGATTTACAAATGGTACCGGTGTATGATTCAAATCGAATATAACGTTTATAACAATACAATCAGATAACGATAAAGTATTACACCATCATAGATGCTAAAAATTTCTGTATCGACGTTTCTAAAACTCAAAAAAAAAAAAAAATATCTTTTAATCTGGCCATGTTTTTTTTAATAAAATTATTACATTTTTGGTTTTTTGTTTTTTTTTTATATTTCTTATTACAAATTATTCCATAATGAATATCTGAATATTTTTCATAACAAATCTCTTGAGAGAAATTTTCAAATTAAGAAAATATTTAACACAAGTCATCATCAACACAATCAACATCATTATCGTCATCGCATATATTTACAAATTTCATGTTGTTCTCCTTTTTTTTTTTTTTTTTTTTTTTTACTTTTTTATGCTTGTTGTCTTTTATTTACATTTCAAATTTTAGAAAAGCCTCAATTTTCAACTTGTTGTATATTATATTTATATCATACTCAACAAAAAAATAAAAGCACAAATTTCAAAATAAAAACGTAAAGGACACATTAAGTCGAATCTGTTAATTTCTCATACTTAAAATTAAAAAAAAAAAAAAAAAAAAAAAAAAAAAAAAATTTTTTGAAATGTTTTTACTTTTAATCGCTGTTGTTATCATAATAAAATTAATGAACTTAATAGAAACATAAAAGTATTTTTAATGTTTCTTGTATCTACGGATATATCTTGTATCTTTTTCTGTCTTTAAAATATTCCCTTTTTCTTCTAGTTTTTTTTTTTTTTTTAATTTTCAGCCTCCAGGGAGGATTCGGTATATACATATTAATATATAGCGGCAATTGAATCTATAGGGTGAAATGTATATATGTAGATACTGTGTTATTATTATCATTATTTAAATTATTGCATTAAGTTTACCTCTTTCAAAAAAATATTTTTTTAGCTTGTGTGTGCATGAAATTTAATTCTAAAATTTTAAATATGAAAATTATTAAGAGAAAATATGAAATTTTCAGTATGAGAAACTGAAGTAAAATATAATTATTATGAATTTTAATTAAAAAAAAAAAAAAAACTAATAATAATGTAGATTAAAAAGGAGATAGTATGTATGCAAAGTTAGAGAATACGAGTATGTATAACAAAAACAAATTTGTAATGATAAAATAAGTTAATAATGATATGAACATATATGAAGTAAACAACAAATAATATTCGATAAGGACTTAAGGCTTAAAACATAACAAAATACTTTATACGTAGATATAGAGAATAAGAATTTATTATATTAATTAATAACTTCTTCGTCATTAGATTATGTTAAAGAAAAAGTAAGTTTTGTTATTTTAGCAAAATCATCAATAAATCTATTAACAACAAAAACAAAACAAAATACAATTTAAGATAAAAAGTTTGATTTGCACGAATTTTTCCAAAATACATTTTTTTTTAGTAGACTAAATTATGAGACAAATTATGAGTACACAAAGTCTATCTAAACATTTTTTTTTTTTATTTATTGAGAATAAGTTTATCTTGTGAGATAAATATAATTTACAGAATATGAAAAATTGTTAAATATTTTTTTTTTTTTGCTTTGCCCATCGATATGGTATAGTGGTTATGTCGACGTCTGACTACTAATCAGAAGTAATCTACTTTTAAAAAAAAATGCAAACGCATAAAAATCCAAGGATCAGAGATTTGATGAGAACTAACTACTTCTGAATAATGTAAATATCACTTAAATCATACCAAAACCGGGAAAAAATTTAAAGGTGGTAGACTCTTCTAATCCATAAGCTTATTACAAGGTGTTTAAAATATTTCAAAGGTATTTAAAACATTACTTATGGCTAAAGACTATTGAGCCTATATGATCTAAGAACACTGTTCCTAGACATTATGCAACCATTCGATAAAGCTTGATATGACGATCTATTTAAGTTAAAAAACTGCCATACAAGTACTATCTACTATCTACTATCTACTATCTACTATCTACTATCTACTATCTACTATCTACTATCTACTATCTACTATCTACTATCTACTATCTACTATCTACTATCTACTATCTACTATCTACTATCTACTATCTACTATCTACTATCTACTATCTACTATCTGTCCACATCACTTTTACTACTAGGAAATCTGCCTAGTAAAATCTACAAAATACCTTGCCAGATTGAGTCAAATACTTATTAGGGCTTGACTTATATTAAAAATAACGGAATCACATTACAACAAAAAATAATCAACTAGTTACTTCTAAAATTGTCCAATTTATACTGGCTAATTCACAGTAAAACGCAACTGATTCTTGAAATCAAAGTCCTATTGTACAAAAGTATACTGAGACCAATATGGTCTTACCTAGCTGTGTGGCGAATCAAGCAATTCAAACATAGAAATTATACAACGTTTTCAAGCAAAGGTATTTAGAGCCGAGCCGAATAGTCAACGCGCCGCACTATTTTTGAAGTTATGACAAATACATGTTGTAAGTTTAATCAGCACCAAAACTAAAATATATAACCTACAAAAATTTATGACAAAAATCTCAAATTATACCACGATATCTTGAAAAAAAAAAAACCAAAAACGAATATGTACCACCACTACATGCATATATATACATACTTTGGAAAAAAGAGTTACCCTGTGTTTAATTACTTGAATAATACAATTAAACGCTTTTTCATTGCTGACTTCTTAAATTTTTTTTTTATTTTGTTTTATTGTTTTAATAATAAATAGGGTTTTATAAAATAATTTATTAGAAAATATAACTGTATATAACCGTTTAAATTTGAATTTTAAAAACTGCCTTTTGATTAATTTGAATTTCTTTTTTCAAATTTTAAAACGTCAAAAGATAAATTATCTTATCTTACTAGAACTAGAACTACCTAGCACAGTTCCATGTTATTAAAATTAATATCAAAATTTACTATGTGCTATGCTATTTGCTGTGCTATGAAAAATTAGTTTGGTTCATATTGGTTAGAGTTCAATTCAAAAACAAACATATTTCAAAAATCAATATTTCTAGTCTAAGTAACAAAAATAAATATAAACAGAAATTAAATATTCTATACGGGGAATTCTCTTTGTTTTTGCTTATTTCATAATAAATCATTAGAAATATATAATAAAAATAATAGAAATATAAAAATCAAATAAACATTTATACCCTAAGCGAAATCCTACGCTGGAACTACACCATTTTGGCGGGCATTAGTAGATAATTATATATAAAACTAAACATACAAGTATAGTATAACAGAATAAATTATTAACTAATCCGAAAATCCGGTATCGAGCTGTAAAGCCATAGCCTTTATCTATCCATATCCTGAGCAAAATATGGAGCTGAGATCTTCTAATTAGAAGTGATATGACCCAACAACTATATCCATATCGGTCAGTATTAATAGAAATTAGAGTCCGAAGTAGAGTATAATATAATTGAATTCAAAACTCGGCCTCGAGCTATAACACCATAATGTGTTTATAAAAAAGGACGCATAAAACGTATATACTTGAAAACTTTAGTTAAATTACAAATATATTTTTGCAAAGAATAATAAAAAAAGATTAAACTATTAAAAATATATTTTCTGGAACTCTAAAATAATTTTTTCAACGAAAAACTTTCTAATTTAATTTTAAATTAAAATTTTAAATAAATTCCATTAAATTAATACGAAGAAAAAAATTTCGCTCTATATACAATTTATAATTTAAATAAAAAGTTTACGGAACTTCAAATTTAAAAATTATATATATACATACATATGTATGTATACATACTCTAATTAATTGAATTTGTAAAAGCAATAATAACAATAAACATCACTAAACATAATTTACGAAACAATTTAAAAGATACATTTTTTATTTATTTTTTCATTTTATTTTTTAAATTAATTAATTATACATTTAATTATCCTTAAATAATAATAATAATAAAAAAAAATAAAAATAAAAAACAAAACAAAAAAATTAACAAAAAAAAACTTGAAAATGGGCAGAAAAAAATATTTTTTTTCTGACTTTTCAGTTAATTAAAAAGAACATTCAAAAAGAAAAGTCCATCCAGTACAATAAACGCACAATTAGCATTTAATAAAAACAAAAACAAAAATGAAAAATATTCTTCTCTATTCTGAAGGACTTTATCTAATCCTGGGATGCTTTCTTTAATACAATAGAAAATAGAAAAAAAAAAAATTCAACTTGAGATTTTAACTTAACACAATTTCTGAAATCGTCAAGATTAATTCTCTTTGTAAGATTTCAAGATGATTGTTAGTTCGCCTTTTAAAATGAAATTTCAAAATAATATTCTAAATTTTATAATTCGTTTGGAATACCCCTAAATTGGAGCACAAAAATGTATTTAGAAATTTTGGAATATGAAATAACAATGCTTTTAGCATATTACATCATGATTGTTATTGTCCTGGTATCATTATCATCATCATCGACCCATTTCAGTGGGTCATAGACCGAAATAGACTATATTTACTGATACAATATTAGTTTTAGAAAAATATATGAGTCTAACTAACATATTAATAAAATTCAAATAAACATTTAGACATTACATATTTTACAGATTTATATTTGCCAAACAAACTATTATGTTGTTCTAAGGAAAAATAACGTATACGCCATTATATAATTATTGGAGATAATTACAAATTTAAAACTAAAAATCAAATTTTTTATTTTACTTTAATTTTGGACTATCAACTTTAACAGATCAAAACAGTTTTATTCTTTTATTAATAACTAGTCTTTAAGACATATTTGGCCCTGTAAATTAAGATAGATAATATTAATAAAGATTTCTTTTATGACACAAAAGTTCATTATGAATTTGGGGAATATAAAAAAAAACTTGAACCTAGCCACATTTCGAATTGCTTCGTTTATTTAAGTCATGGATTATTTAAATGACATAACTGCAAAACTGAATAAAATACTAAGTCTTGTAATGCAAAACTCTTGCAACTTTAGAGATCCATATACATACTTTTAATGTATTTTATATATTTATGATGATTCTTTCCAACCTCAAAACAAAAACAAAAATATTGAGAACATATTATTAAATTATTTAGTTATTAAAACATTGAATTACTATATATTATAAACACAATACTATTATTTGTAGTCCTTGTCACAATGTCGACATTAAGAAGGATTAAAAATATTATTAAAAAAAATTTTCATTGCACACTGAGAAGATTTCAGCCTATCGTATTTGTAAAATTAAATATTATAAAGAAAGTGGGTAGGGAAATTTATGATGGAAAGATTGGAAATTGCATCCTCGTTTACAAAATATAAAACAAAATAGATAAATAACATAACATCAATAAACTGTTAATTATTATGAAACACCGAGCAAGGCTAACTAATATTTCAGCCCATATTATTGGAAAGTTATTAAAGGAAGTGGGTAAGGCAATTTATGAGAAATTGATTTGCATGTGTATTGTGGATTGCCAGTATAATAAAATCGATAAATCATATAGCATCAATAAACAGTTAATTATTATGAAACACCCGGCAACACTAACGAATTATTCAAACAATTTGACAAGTGAACTGATCCAGTTAACTCAGGTTAATCGACTTCAATTATAGAATAAAAGGACACAATTTTAAGGACACACTAAATGAACATGTTTCCCAGAGCTTGAATATAGCGAAATCCAAAAAATCTGACTTTAGTAATTTTTAGAAATAATAATTAAAATAATTGTTATAGTATTAGTGCAGAATTAGTGCATTCGGTTGTACTAGAAGACACATGTGAAAGATAACACAAACTACAAAATTTGTCATTTATCATTTATGGAATAATTTTATACTTATAAGTGATGTTAATAAGAAAAGATATATAATTGAATAGTTTTAATTAGACTAAGTGATGGAAATGAGTTCTTATTGAGTTTGAGTCCAACTGTGTTTACCCCAGTTTTAGAACAGTTTTTCCAAGTTTTAATTTTTGTTAATTTTATCATTTCCATGATAAACAGAGACTATCTAGAGCCAATACACGAAAATATTCCAGTCAAGAGAATCTTCGATTCCAGACCCGAAGATACAAAATGTCGGAACAAAAACACAAGAGACAATCCCAAGTAATATTGTCCAAGAGTAAGTAACTCTACAAAATTACAAAAAAAGGCACATAAGCCCTCATAACACACTTCAAACTCTCATAACTTTAACTCTTGTTACAAGATTTAAATTAGTTCTCATATCATTCTTATTATGAGATAATCACACTCATAGAGTATTATTCTCACAGTAAGACTCTTGCTATGAGAGTTCAACTCTCACAGAGTTAAACACTTGTAAGAAGAACGTTATGAGAGTTTAAGTATAAAAATAGTTTATAAAAATACACTTGCTATGAGATATAAATTCTCATAATGCTCTCATAGAGTTGAACATTTGTAAGAAGATCGCTATGAGAGTATCGGGAAATATGAAACCATTTCGTATCTTCAACCGTGACTGACAAAAATGAAGGATGTCGATGAGTCTTACCCAAGACCTACATACATAGTCTGTTGGGGATAATTACAAATTTAAAAGATAGAAAGTTATTTATCACAGTACTGTACAACAGAGGCCATGGCCCAGTTTAACAACTGCTTCCAAATGTTAATTAACAATAAAACATAGAAAGTATATTTATTGGGTGAGACATTACCATTATTATAGAGACCATTTACTACGGTTCAAAATCACTTTCAGCTTCATCACTTACAATGATTTCTTCCTTCGAAAAAACAAAAAGCAAAAAAAATAAACAATTATTCTGAACATTATAATGACACAATTTATTTGTCAATTTACATTTTGCCGTCAGGTATTTCTATTCTATCCCAGACGTGTTGATTCGGAATTTTTTTTTTTGTATTCTATACTATTATTATTATACAACAACCTATTGTATATTCAAAACTTTCAATTTGAATAATTTTCAATTACGAAAAGAAAATGCTGTTACACATGTTTCGAAAATTAATTCTCCTGAAGTATTTATTTTATTGTACATATGTCTACGACTATACCTTTTTTACTTGAAGCAACAAAAACAACAAAAGAACAATAAATAATTTTTATTTGAATTTCTTTCCCTTTTTCTTTTTATTTAAGAACTAAAAAGTCAGTTCTATTAGATCCGCAAATAAAAAAAAAAAAATCATTAGCAGAAAAATGTCATCCTAAATGACAAGAAAACGAAAAACAGCTGAAAAGAGAAGTGTAACAATGAAATAACAATGAAAATAACAATAACAAAAATATTAAAATAAAAACTGGATTTTTCCAAAAAGTACTCAAAAAAAAAACTAGAGAGAAAAACATTAACACACACACATGTATGCATTCGCACTTCAGTTCTATTTGTCTTTTATTATTTTCTATATATAACAGAAAGATAAGGAAATTTAACTGTTATTTATTTATTTATTTATTTATTTATATTTAAATGTATATAATATGTATATTTGAATATATACATTTATATATATATTTTCATATAATTGTATTGAGTTCCATGCTGTTAGTAAAACAAAACTTATTTAAAAGTCGCTTTTTGAAGTCATCATTTTGAAGGAATAAAACATAGGAAATAAAATAACGAATAAAAGAATAAAAAGAAAATTCAGAAACAATTGTTCCAAAAAAAAAATGTTTTTTTTTTATTTTGATAAGGACATAAGGACATTTGAAAGTGAAATCATTGAATAATTCATGATATAACAAAAAAAAATATATAATTATTATTTAAAAAAATATTTCAAATATATATTACATATATGTACATTACATAATATAAAAATAAAAGTTGATCTCCTGCAGGATAATTTTCTTTTTTTTCCTTTTGTCTTTTTGCATATAACACAATGTATATGTATTTATGCAAAAATATATTGTATAAATATATGTTGTTATATTTAAATTAGAAGTCTATTTGATTTTATATGCACTTTAATAATATATAAAATGTAGAACATTCATTTTGAATATTACGTTTTAAAATAAATTTGCTCTTTGATACACACATTCTATATATTATATACAATTTTAAAAGCTCTTTGTAAATATGTATATAACCGTTATTTTTGCGTTTGTGAACTAGGAAAAATCTTTGAATTTTTCAGTATTCCTCAGTATAACTTGTATCAGTTCATAACTCAAATATCATGAGTTAATTGTCTTTTCTAATTACAGCTTTTAATCGGTCTACAATAATTTTAGCAAAATCTCACCTCTATACTAGGTGGGAAAATAAAAAATAAATTAAATTTAAAAACAAAATTTAAATAAAGTTTAATTTATATTGTAACTGTTTGAATTAAACATGAAATAAATAAATAAAAAAACCAACACATTCAGCTTCTCAAATGTTCTTTACATAGGTCGATTATCTGGCTAAGAACAAAGAGATAGGTAGCTATTGAAAATTTTAAGTCAGTTCGATGTCAGAGATATGTTGTTTATTTATAATAGCAAATCAAAAACACACATATAGATATTTGATTAGTGCAGAGAACGGTTAAGCTTCAAATTTATTTTACAGATGCCAAATTAAGACACTGATGTACTTTACAAGTTTCATTTAACTATTCGTTTCTGCCATTCTATGAAAAAAAGGACGTATCTGCATTTTTACGGTTATACGACTTTTAAGACATGTGTGTAATTTCTAATCAGTTTCAAAACATAATTAATTTTACGGTAAATACGATTATTTATTATGTGAAATTACCATAATATTTAAAAATTTTCTCTATTAAAACAAATTATCAAAGTATTACTTTCAAAAGGCAAATTTGTTCATATTCCAAATGTCAAAATTTCCATGCGCACTTTTTTCGGCTGTCGCATGTTTATATTTCCTTTTTTAATGAATTTTTACTTGAAAAACGGCAAGTCTGACAAGACTGTTGTGTATGGACAAGTTTTAGAGGATACTACAGTTTTTTTTAAACTAACTACCCAAATCTTAGGAAATTTAGAATTACTTTGTATAAAACTAGCAAAATCGCCCGACGATGTTCGGATTCAACACAAAATATATAAAATTTCGAATTTTGAAATATAATATATAGCAAAGGCCCAGTACGCTGCCATGTCCATGTTTACCAAACGTAACTTTGCATGCTCACCCAATATTCACAGAAACAATCGGCAGCGTGGTCTCGATAAGGTTATTGTAGTTTCGGGTAAATACAAAATAATTAGAAGAATTTGAAGAGGTTTTTTTTTTTAAAGTAAACAACTGAAATAAAATGGAGTTATTCTATTGAAAAAGGCCTCAATGCCTGGTAATGGCAGTACTTTTCCACATTTAATGAGTTGATGAAATTTTTTTTGAATACTCAAAATTTTATACAAAAATTTAAGTTTGAGCACCTATTACTTGAAAATTGTAAATTCAATACCCACCCAAAGGTACCATTAATTAGATACATTAATTGTTTTTTTTTTTTTTTAACAAAAATCTGAATGTGAAGCACAAATTGCTATAATTCGAATATCATTGGAACAGATAATTAGTAAACGTTATTTTTTAAATCCAGTTTTTTTAACCCATTCTAGCTAAGGCAGTCTAGAACAGTGTTTTTTTCTAAAGTACATTTCATTTTATTTTAATGAAAAACGATTGGACCAACCATAATCAGCAGGACAAACATTGACTTAGATTGTTATACAAAAATATTTAATTTAAAGAAAAAATATGAATTTTAACCCTTTAGTGAAACATAGAGTGAAAAGGCAAAGAAAAATAGGAAAACAGGTAAAAATAAAGGAAATAGATTAAGCTTTCTCTATTTTTAATTATTAGATTATTTGATAGTTTAAATAAAAGTATAGTATAAAAATATATATTCTGCGAACATTTTTCTATCGGCGTTTCGAAAAAGTTTTTTGTTTTATCACTTTTACTTTTTGGTCTGTTAACTTTTTAACAGTTTATAATTGGTTGGTTCAGTAAATGGTTCTAAAACGATCTAGAACGATCTAAAGTGAAAAAAAACACACACTTTTTTGTGTTCAGTATAGTTTCCGTTAATTGAAAAACAAAAGTATTCTAATCATGAAAGTGTTTGACATTTATTTGTCATTGTCCAAAACAGTTCTGTCAGATTCTATTCTAAATCTACTGAACAAATTTTATTCCCCAATTATTTAATATTTGCTATTGCAACCTTTCTTGTCATATAAAAATGTATTGCTGTCAAATCAGCTATTCAATACTGTCATGTTGTCATGTTTTTTTTTCTTTATATTCTTGACAGTAACTTAGGTGGAATTACCTTTTTGTGCTTAATAATTAAATACGATAACGGTACTGTAAGTTTTTACTACATAATTTACTAAAATATTTTTCAAATGTTTTTTATCAAATTTCTGATCAAATTTTTAATCAATTCAATAAATGTGAAAAACTACTGCTATTATCACGAGCTAACACGCCTTCTTAAATATAGAATAGCTCCATTTGATTTAAGTTGTTTTTTTTTTTATTTTATTTTTTGTCATTTATTTTACCCTAATGGCAAACACATAAAGCATTTTTTTTTGCCCCCTAAAGCATTTTGTTTTCATGTAATGATGTATTACTGTCAAATGAAATGTAAAGGCCCAACCATAATGAACTTTAGCTGGCTTAAGCCAACTTAAAGAAATGTACGATTACATGTAAATTGTATTGTGCATCCATAATAGGAATATCAGAGAATTTCGTCAAGTTTTCGTTAACTTTAGCTGGGCTAAGGAAAGTGCGATTTCATTCGTACATTCTGTACGAAAATTTTACATTTGATTTAGGAGCTGTTATTAATTATTGAAAATTTGTGATATATAATAAAATAATTTAATTATTTAATAATTTACATACTTCATAACAAAATAATTATACATAATAATAATAAAAGGAAAAAAAAATAAAAATATATTTAAAATAACACTGAAAACAAAATTCGATTAATAATAAGATTTAAAATATGTATGAAAAACAAAATTAAAATAACAAACAAATAATAATTTATATTTAACAAAACTTCTGTTTATCTACGTATTTTATTTACATTTATAATTTAACAATAGTCAAAATCACTTAAGCTAGCTAAAGATTATCGGTAACTTAAACAAATTACAAAATTTTGCTGGCTTTTCGTTTAGTTTTACAATAGCTAAAGCCAACTTAAGTTCATTATGGTAGGGCCTTAATACATAATTGAACGAATATAAGTGTATATAAATAGCCTGAAATATTGATCTTATGCAGAACTTTTAAGTCATGGAACATATGATATACGTGGATATATGGAACAAACGGAATATCTTCGGCCTAATAATTGCTTTAAAACTATTCGCACTCTAATAATTGCTGCCAGAATTTATAAGTCAACCTAATAACTATCATTAGTAAAAACATATTTCATGAACATTTTTAACAATCACTAAATAATTGAATTATACACAACAAATTTATAATAATAATGAGCCAAATTTAAAAAAAAAAATTGGATTGCCCCCAAAAAAGAATATTTTATTGCTTATAATTTAAATATGTACAGTATTTATTCTAATAGGCACTACTGTTTTTAAATTTCATCTTTCAACAGAATGTAATAATGAATTAAAAAATTCTTAAAAATTGTATATTTTTTATTCAAGTACAAACAAAAAAGATAAAAAAAAAATAATAAAAAAAAAAACAATTTCCTATGACATAGTTAGATAACAGTGAAATAAAACTGAATTCAATAAAACAAAAAACGAAAAAAAAAGTATATGTATTTAGATAGAAGAAAAACAGTTAAAAGTTGTCGGATAATGATTATGAGTTACGATGACAGTCTTAAAGAAAAAATATATTTTCTGTTATTTTTTTTGTTTTTCTTCTATTTCATTTATAGAATTTTTTAATTTTTTTTTTTTATATATTTATTTTATTTTTGTTATTTTGCATAAAACTCTTAACATTTTGTGCGTGAACACGTTAAAATACCAATTTATAAGGATAATAATATACACATATCATAAAAAAAAAAATAAATAAAATATTCTTACCACTTGAATTTGTCATTTTTTATTCAAAAATAGGCTATTTTAATATTAATATTCTTGTATATATGTATGATATGAATTTATATTTAATCTTTTCAAGGATATTTAAAAACAAAAAAAAAAAAAAATAAATATAACTAAAAAAAAACAAACTAAATTTTAGAATGGAATTGAAATAAAAGTTTATTAGCCTTATTTAATTTTTTTTTTGTTTTTAACTTTTTATAAAAAATTAAATAAAGAATATTAAAATAAAAGAACAATTTTCTTTAAATGTTTCTATGGTATTTAAGTTAACTACTGTAGATTATATTATAATAATATACATAGATCAGTTAGTTTAATTTTAAAAGAATATCAAAGTGAATTTAGAGCGAAAATGGATTCAATGTCGACCAAAAATTTCTACTAAAAATTGAAAATGGAGTAAGGACAAATTAATAACTATTAAAAGGAGTGTTTTCGTTCATCTAACACTAATTGAATTCATCGGTAGATATTTATATTACACCCTGTACAACTACTTGTTTTTAATTTTTGATTGATTTTATAACTTATTACAAAATTTTTTGAGTATACATCATCTGTGAGTTATAAAAATCAATCAAAATATTTCAACGTAAGACCTATTTTAACTAAGGGTATGGGCCTAATGATAGAATAATTTTAATTCACTAGACACCAAATTGACAATTTTTTGACAATTTAAATTGATAGTTTTTATGGTTTCATTCACGTTTTTTTTAAATAAATTCAGCTATCATTAATTAGAAGCATTTCGAGTTGTAGAATTCCAAGACGCAAGTCAGGGACATTTCAAATTAGTCAATTCTAATTCAAATTCTAATTTATATATGAATATATGTTACAATTAGAATTAATCATTTAATTAGACATGCACCATGAATAGATTATGGAAATAAGAAAATTTATTGAAGTTTTTTACTGGTTTAAATTGTAAAACCCATAAAATAAATAATAAAAAGGATAAATCCGATTTATTTATTAAAAGTGATACATATATTTTTTACAATAAATTATATTAATTACTTAACGTAAATTTTTTGTATAAACGTACCTAAAAGCTGTGTCAATAAATCATAACAGCTTATGTTGGCACAAGCAAAAATCGAGATGAAACAACCACCATATTCAGAGTTCTCGAAAGTATTTCCTGCTAAAATTTGATTTGAGTCTGACAACTATAACACATTTTTGGTAGAGAACATAATCGCTTATGTAAATACAATTTGTCATAATCGCTTTTTTTTGTTTTTTTTACACTCTTGACAGTAACTTAGGTAGAATCACCTTTCCGTGCTTAATTAAGTACGGTACTGCAATTTTACACTACAATGGGTTCATTCAGTAGCATTAACCGGTAGATCTAGAATCCATTTTGGATCCATGTACCATATATCTATAATTATCATATAATTTATTTTTTATAACTCTTACTTTAACTTTTATGTACATAAATCTTCCTTAAGAATTTAAATTTTCACACTAATTCAAAAAATAATGGCGGTTTAAATTTAAAAACTTTCATAAAAAATATAAACATTTAATTTTTCTTACGGTAGATGTCACAACACTTAACATAAAAATTGTTGTTGTTGTTTTTACATATAAAAAGTCATATCCATGAAATGTATCTAGAATTTTTTCAGATTCATTTTCATTAACCGCGATAGATTAACCGGTACATTTACCACACCGTTCAGTAAACAGATCCATGGATCTGTGGATTTCAGATCCAATGGTTAATTTCACTGAACGATACCAATATTTGAAATATTTTGAGTATTTATTTACAAAAAACCTTCTTAATAGAGCATGCGTATCAGCTTTTTAAAAGTGGAAGGAGTCGTTATTTGAAAATTAAAAAAAACTATTGAATTATTGAAGTTTATGAAATTTCAAGAATTTCAATGTTTTAATTATATTGTCTGAGAAATTGAAACATTAAAATTCTATAAAAAAAAAAAAATTACGAGCCCCATTTTGCGAGCCCTAATAGGTCACTAGGTTACTTTTTTTGGTTATGTAAATAATTACAACCATTCAGTAAAATATATATAACATAAAAAACCTGACTATCAACCAAATAAGCTATAGTATAAAATCTATTGAATATAGACAAAATATAATTTGTTGTTGTCGAATGGTGACAACTATTAAGTAAAATGTATCATAAAAAACGTGACAATCAACCAAATTAACTGCCATGAAATCTACTGAATCTATATGTAGGTATATAGAAGAAGACTAAAACGTTATATAAGTCAGTTTTTAAAATATTTTAGGATTTAAACGGAATTTATGCAAATGTATTATTTGCCAACACAACTTGAGTACTATATCATCCAATACTAAAAATTATATCTAGTTTTAATTTAAGTAGTTAATTCTATGGAATCATTGCTAACAAACCATTATTCATTTTATATAAAGAATTAATAAATATCTCTAATTTTCAATTTACATTATGTATATTAACAAATGTATTATATAGAGTTAAATACAAAAATATATACATATATACCAGGCACGAAGCGTCCATATATTGAGTTGAATGAGTGCTTCCCCAAATAAAATATTATTTATTATTTTTTACAACTGAATATAAAATATATATTTAATTTAATATAAAAATTACTTAACTACAAAAATTCAAATCGAATGAAAAAAAATTCCAAGCAAAAATTATATGCATGGAATGATATTAACTACATTATGTATGTTTAGAAAATAATGCCTATATAAACATCATTATTTTCTATTACTATTATTCTTTCAATCATACAAGCCAACAAGAGATATTCAACAACCACAAATTTAAAATATTTGAAAATAATGCCTATTAAAAATCATTCTTCTCTTACCAATGTAGCTATAACAATTATACATTGCATAATTAAAATGACAAATTAAATATCATTCTCCTCATTTACAATATACATACATGCACTCAAACACACTGTCTCTTTTTAGCAACAGCAACAAAATGATAAGAGAAGCGACAATAAAAAAAATCAAAAGGAAAAAAATTTGATTGAGTTGCTGATATTCATTCCAAATCTACCTGATATAATTAGAATATATCTGATAGAAAATAGATTATCTAGGGAAACAACAACAAAATATCGCATGACAGAAAATTGAATTACAAATAAAAAAAATAGCAGGGAATGAATTAAATTTATGCATTATTGTGGTTGTTGACTTAAATGGGAATTAATATTTATATAAATAATGTATGTAGTTTTGGGTTTTTTTAGGGAGTATTATTGATTTGTGTTAAGTAATTCTGTAGTTTTTTGTTACTGAATGCTACATTGTTTATTTTCAGCCATAATTTTGTTTTATGCAGTTTTGAAACAATTAATTTGTTAACAAATTTAAAAATTTAAAACATTTTGTTTTTTATTATTTATAAATAATTATAATAGAAAATTGTAATTGTGTTATTGAAAGAACAAATAATTTTCTGCTAGAAGTTTTGAGGAGAAATTATTAATTGTTAAGAATGGTAAACCAATGTTTGATCTACTAATAACAACAATAAAACGTGTAATCAGCATTTTTCAATAAAATTTTATAATTCGTATACGTTGTATTTTCCAACATTAATATGGAAAATTCATATTTAAACTTTTTTTACATTGCTTTCTTAAAATCAGAACTTAATTAAAGTTATATTTTCAGATTAAAATTTTAATAACAATAACAGTATTTGCGAAATATTATTATTTTTAATTGAAAGAGAATTACACAACTCTTTTAATGAATAGTCTAAGCTTTATTAATTGATAATAACACTTCTCTATAACTCTCTAACTATTTCAGTTGAGCGATCGTTTTTCTATCTAAACAGAATTAAAACTACTTTGAGAAATAGATGTGAACAGTTTTAATTGTCGAATTTAGCAAAAATTTCAATAGAAAAGGAAGGCCAAAGCAAACTAATGTTTCCCTTTATAGTGCTTCCCCAGTTGAAAACTCCACGCCCCGTCACTGATATATACATATATGTATATCAATTAAATTAAGTAAGATAAAGAAAATATATAATATATTTTCAGGCCTTTTCTGTACATTTAATTATATTGCTTCTGAAATATCAATATTTGCATAATAAAAAATATTTTAAATAATAAAAGACAAATATTATTCGACTTTTATTTAATACAAAAATGAAATTTTAACAAAATCACATTTTATTTAATATTTTTATTTTTTTTTTTTTTATATTGATAGTATTTTTATTGACCAAAGATAATCAAATGGACAGAATAAGAATATATAAGTTAAAAATTGGTCAGAATTAATTTTCAAAAATTATTTTTAAATTAATTAAATTAACTGTACATTTTATTACATAAGAAATTGTAGTCAAAATGTATTAAGGATGTACATATAAGTATTAAAAATTTATTTGTTAAGAATAATATAAAATAAAAGAGTTGATATCCTTTTTATTATTTTAGTATTTTTATGTATTTTCTTCTCAAATATTATTTTTTCAAAAGAAAATGGATTAAAATTATAAGTATATAACAACACAAAAGAAAATAAAGGAAATAAAATAATATTGTTGATCTTTTTTAAAAATAAAGATACTATATTATACGTATATACTATAATTTTAATATGTATATTTAATTTTAATATATATATAAATGTAAATGATATAAAAATTAAGTAATTTATTATATACATTAATAAACAAATTATTTTTAATATACATATTTATGTATGTATATATACATATATTTGTATTTATAAGTAAATTTTAATTAATAATTAAAAGGTAATTAACCAACCCCATCTTTAACGTAGAAAATTGAATATAAATGATAATAAGGTAATAATAATAAACTCTAATAATAAATACTTTACTTTAAATAATAGTTTAGTTAATTAACATAGTTTTTCTTGTTCTTGTTCAGAACAATGCAATCGGTTCGAGCCGGTAAAATACTAATTAATCTAAGATAGATATAAAATTTTGAAAATTTATATTTTCTCAATAAATTGTAATTTAAAATTAACTAGTTAATTCTGTATATCATTCTGTATATCTGTATATCACATTGAACAAGCTTTTTATATTCATCAAATAAAATTTTTCATGAAAATATGTGTACCTACATACATAAATACATATCCATTGATTTCATTGATATTCATTGTAAACTTTATACTATTTTTTATATTATTAAATATTTTATTTAAGTCAGATGGATAACCAGTATAAATTTAATATTATTAAATTTTTTTTAAATCAAATATGAATACCAGTATAAAATTTATTTTCTTCTAAAATATAAAATATGCAATTCCGAAATTTGCAAAAATTTATATCAATACTTTCTGTAACAAAAATTAAATATTAAAATTCACAGATGATAAGTAAACAATAATATTGAAATAAAAAAAAAAATATATATATATATATATATATATAGAGAGAGAAAATAAAATAAATATAATAAAAGATATCAAAATTCAAATAATAAAACAACAATTCATTACCAATTATATACGCGCTGTTATTATAAAGTCTACAATAATATTATGAAATTATAAAATTATTAATTTCTTCCTATACAAAAATGTTTCAACTCTTAAAAAATTGATGTACAAAACATAATAATATAATCAAGATTACGTGGTGCACTACAAATTGTACCCTCCTTCTCCTTTCAATTTTAATTTTTTATTAAAATTTCGGAAAATTTTTTCTGCTTCTTCCAATGGTGTATCAGTGTTTCTCAAACTGGGAGCCGCGTCCCTCTAGGGAGCCGTAGAGCTTTTACATGGGAGCTGCGAAATATTTATGTATTTTTACGAGAAAATAATGAAAAAGTAGAAGAATTAGTTGAACAACCGTGTGCAACAGATTCAACTTTACCAAGAATTTCTCCTTCAACACCAACATTAACAACTAGTAATAAAAGAAAAATTGCACAAGATAATACACAATGATAAAATTGCAAGTCCTTTGAAATCAATTCCTATCTCAAACGATACTATGAAAAGAAGAACTTATAGCATGGACGATAATATATTAAAACTCAATTAATATCTCGTATTAAACAGAGCAAATTCTTCGCAATACAACTTGATGAATCCACTGATATAACAAATTACACAGTTAATGGTTTTTGTAAGATATCCGTATAACAACCAAGTTCATGACGATTTACTTTTTTGTCGGGAGCTTTTGACTACAACAAGAGGTATGATATTTTTGTAAAAGTAGATGAGTTCTTTTCAGAGAATGAACTTGAATGGTTAAAATGTGTAGAAGTTTGCGCAGACGGTGCTGCAGCAATGACTGGGAGAATTAATTTTGTAAAAAATCATGCTGTAAACTCCAGATTATTTAATATTTTATGTAAAGGGATGCGATCAGAACATCTTGCCTTGTTGTATCATACTGAAGTGAGGTGGCTTTTACGTGGTAAAGTTTTAAATAGAATTGTAGACCTTTGAAATGAGCTTCGTTTATTTCTTTTAGATAAAAAACCAAATATTGCTTCGTACTTTAGTGATGGAAAGTGGATGTGTCTTCCATCCTATTTAGCAAATTTTTTAAATAAAGTTAATGAATTAAGTCTTTTCCTGCAGGGAAGAGATACCAACATTTTAGTTTTTAATACAAAACTTATTGGTCTCCAACAAAAGCTTTGTTTATGGTCAAATTTTATAAACGAAGGAAATATGGATCCCATTTCTAAATGAGTGGTGGTAAGAACCAATGAATTTAATTTCAAATATTAATTGCAACTTCAGTTAAAAACATATTACTGAATCATACTGACGAATCTCAACGCTTTTTTGCTGGATACGAACTGAATAAGAATGCCATTTGTTTAATCAATGGAATATGATCATATTACTTTGGTGGCTCAAGAAGAATTGATTGATATTAGATCAGATAATTGGAGCTGTTGAATTGGAGTTTCATGAAAAAAGTCTTACAGAATTTTGGATAAGGCAACAGCAAGAATATCGTAAAAGAAGCATTGCTAAATTTAATGCCTTTTGCCACAACATATCTTTGCGAAACAGCTTTTTCTTCATTTTTCATAATAAATAATAAACATAGATCGTGTCTTTCATCGAACGCTTTGGAGCAAAACCTTCGAATTAGCATTTCTGAAATTTCACCGGATATTGATTATTTATGTAATAATATGTAATCACATCCCTCTCATTAAGTAATGTGATTACATAAATCATCGTTGAAATAAGAAATTTGAGATTTTTTTTAATTTTATATCATATTATTATTGAAATAATTTTAATGGTTATTTACTTTTTTATTAGTTGTAATAAAAATATTGCTAAAAAAATATAATGTTAAATGGTGTTTTATTTGTATTATTTTTTGGGGAGGATTGAATTTTTTTTTCAAGTTTATTGAGCCGCAATATAAAAAAGTTTGAGAAACACTGGTCTATAGTACAATCCAAATTGAACCTTGTTCTACTCGATAGATGTGTAAATTAACGGTATAAATAATATCTGTATTAAAACGAACTATAATCCCCAATATTTATGCTAAAATTTAACTTGCCATTTTATATTTGGGATTTAGTCCATTTTTTGAATTTTGGGATTGATTCATATTTTTTTGTACATAGCGATTAGTTTCAGACGTCATTAATCACACATAGACATTAGTTAGTTTTTTTTTTTTTTTAATTAATTCATTTTTTCTTCAAAGGTTAGCGTATTTTCCTTAATTAAAATATTTAATTTAGTGTTGTGCGTCCCTGGTTACGGTTATGTTGACTTACTTATATGTTGCAGAATCTGCGTATCAGTTATAATTTGTATCCAAATCTAAAATTCTTCCCAATTTTTTATTTTACATTTATATTTAAATTATTTATAACATGGCAGCTAACTTACTGGAGACTGCTGCTTTAAACATCCGCTAAACAAATCATTGAAACCCTGATTTTATAACCAACTCTAATGTTTTTTTTTCACAAAAATATATGTAAAAAGAAAATTAAGAAAAATTTAAGAGTGGGATTCAAAATCAGGGTATTCCAATTTTCCAGAGTACTTATATATATATATATATATATATAGAATGCAAGTTAAATGCAAGGTTCTGTATTAGGAAATTTTCTAAAGTTGATTACAAAATCAGGATTGAACAACTTTCGCAGAATATAAAAAAATGTATACAATTAGTATCATTAGTACAATTAGTATTAGAATAATTTTCGAAAGAGACCAGATGGTACTGTTTCGGTCGAAGCTGGTTGAAGAACCAAAAATTTACTTATAGACTAATCAATAATTTACTTTTGACTCAACGAAGACATAAAATTTTGATAGATATGATTTTTAGTTCTGAAGTTTAGTTTTTAAATGAGGTTACAGGACAATGATGATGATGATGATGATGATAATTAGTTATGATAAATTTTTAGATTGATAGTTTTGATTATCAATTGATATTGATAATGATGAGGTATTGACATTTTGGATTAGACGAGTGTTATGTGCGCTACATTGTCTTCTTCTCCATCGATTTTATAACGATTAGATGGTTTGTTCAGCACATCCATATTTATTCAATTATTTCAACGATAAAATGGCTTTAGAGATTTCTCGCGTTTGTAGGATATAGAATTTAAAATATATTATGTCATCATTGTACTGTAACCCCATATACCGGATGTTCCAGAGTATGCGTATCAGCTTTTTAAGAAGGGAAGGAGCCGTTATTTTAGAATTACAAAAAAATGTATAACCCAAATCGAGGGTGCTCCGGGAAGGACCGGAAAAAGGTTTATTAAGCCCAAAAATGGCCGAAATTGGCCGAAATCGAGACTTTGTTGAAAATACCACTAATCGTTAGAGAACCCCCGATTTAGTTAATAAACTTTTTTTTTAATTTTAAAATAACGGCTCCTTCCCCCTCGTAAAAAGCTTATACGCATGCTCTACAACACCCGGTATATAACAAATATATGCCCAAACTGGCTTCAATATTTTATTATACATCAAAATATACAACTCCCTTCAACTTCTATATAGCTTAAAACTTATACGAAAAGTTATTTAGACCTTTATCGAAAATTGTTTTGAAGTATAACTTTGCAAAAAGACAAAAGATGATATATAGAGTGTTTCACAAAATGTGATCCGCAAATATATATTTATTAATATGAAATATATTTCAATAATAATATAAATAAAATATATATATATATATATATATATATATATATTATCATAATTTAAATGAATATGTGTAACCAAAATATAAAAATGAAATTGCAAAAAAAATAAAATTTAAATTTTTATGGTGGAGTTCTTAAACCGAATCGGACAGTTGTGCTGTGTATCTATATACAAAAACAATAACAATAAAAAATATTTATTTAATAAAAATAAGTCTATAAAATATTAAATGTATATTTTTGTTTTTTTGTTGAAATATATAACTATATATATATGTAGATGATATTAATGTACTCTTCTCTTAATATTCACCACAAACAAAAAATTTTATATTTAAGTATACAAAAACAAAATTTAATTTAGATACTTATGAAAACAATGAAACATTTCAATATAAAATTTATAACATTGTTGTTGACATTTTTTTGGATGATATTTTTTTTTGTTTTTGTTGTTTTTATTTGTAAAATTTATCCAGGAAAATTATTATTGAATAGAATAATTGAAGAAATTTAATATCAAAATAAAAAGAAAAAAATCAATTTTTCTATTATAGAAGATTTTCATCTCATTCAAAATATCAAAAAAAAAAAAAAATGAGAAATTCGCAATGGAGAGACAAGACCATGGAATAAATGATAAAATAAAGCGCTAAATGCCTATCTTATGTTCATCTTGTTTTTATTTACTTGAAAATTTGTTAAATAAAAGAAAATTCAATCTCATTCCAATTTAATAAATATTCAACTCAATTAAGTTTTTAAGGAGTAGGATGGAGATGGATGATAATATGAAATATTATTAATACTCATAAATCTTTACAGAATAAGTTTTTTTTTTTTTTTTTTTTTTTTTTTGTGAATTTAATATTCCAGAAAAAAGATTTATTTTTATTTTTGTTTTTTTTGTTTTTTAGCTTTTGAAATATTATTTTATATTTTAATAATACTATAACACAAATAATATATTTATTTGGAATTATATTTGATTCTAATAATGTCGCCAGAAGGTCTTAAAAATTTATTTATTTAAAATTTTTTTATTTTTTTTTTTTACTTTTTGTAAACGTTTTCTTTGGAAAAAAAAAAAATTAAAATTGAAAATATTTTAATTATTTATTTAATTATTTATTAAATATTTAATATTTAAATTGAAAATTTCTAATATAACTAAGCAAATATTTGTAATGAGCACTAACTGTATTGTTTTTGGGCTCGTATATATATTTTAATTAAATTTAAGCTTATTTTGGTTCACTGAACCTTTGTTTTTCTTTTCTTTTTGTATAAATCCAAGACGTTAGGATATTATATTTAGTATGTATATACAGCTTCATTGGAATATGATAGGATACGAAGAGAAAAATATTGAATGTTAAAAGTAGGAAGTTAAAGGATTAAAGTATTAATATTTTTTTTATTTTTTTTTTCATATTGTATGTTAGTTGTAAGCACATATCAGATGAAATATGATTCTACATTCTTGAAGTTTGGACTATGAACGAATTTTGATAATTTATTTTATACTAACTCACAGATATATTATTGACATCTTCTAATAAGTTATAGAATCAATCAAATGAAAATAGAAATGAAAATAGGAATTGTATAGGTAGTCTAACACTAAAAATAACTTTTGATGAGTTCTAGTAGTAAAAATAATTTTGTTTTTTAATTATAATAAATTAAAAAAATTTAGAAGAGAAATACTCAAAGATGAAGAATTGAAGAGACTAAATGTCCATATCGAAGACGATGGAAGAAGTTTATGTTCTCACAATTTAGATCAATCAATCAGAGAGTAAAAAATATTATGATTTACTCACTCTTCAAAAAGATTACCAATCATTGTTATTATAAAAAAAATATAAAATCTGATTCCTACTTAATTTTGAATTCTGTTCCAGACCTGTCTAAGAAGAATTTTAGTTTAATTTTTATTTCTGTCTTTCATTTCGTGAATATAGTTTGAAAGTATACGGTGATAAAACCGCCAATAAAAATACTATAACTATAAAAATCCAAGACCGAAAGTTAAATACTATTGAAAAAGTATGAAGTTAGTGTGGTTACTGAAAATATTTGATTTTTACATTCAAAATTAATTAATGTACCATAAATCGAAATAATTGCATATACATATATATAGTTTTCCAAATAAATTGCAGTACCGTTGTGAAATGTATTTCTTCTTAGTTATAGTTGCAATGCAGTAAAATAAAAATAATACCAATTTACTTGTTAATATTATATAAACCAAATTCAAATGCAATTAACTATAACATTGTATTATATAGCTAGTAACGTCCTTTGAAAATTATTATTCTTTTATTATACTTTAATTCCGTTTAGCAATTATTATTTGTCTTTTGCAATTTACAATTTTCAGACCTTGTAATAAAATATTATAAATATCCTTGAATTTCCTTTATTAATTATTTTTGTTTATTACTTACTGTGTGTAATTGTTTAAAAACTATACAAAATAAATTCATATAGTTAATTATACAAATTGTTTATTGTATATTCAAAAACAAATTTTAATTATTTTGTTTTTTATTTTTATTTGCAGTTTGCGTAGGTGTTGGAGTAGATATATACGTTCATGGACATAAAGCTGGTATATTTATATTGTAAGTTTAAAATTTTTCTAATATTATCAATTATTTTTATAACAAATTTTATATATACATTTTTTGTTTTAGAATCGGATCAATAATAGTATTATTTCTCGAAATAAAATGGGTGATCACAGTATTTGTTCAATTGTTATTTGCAAGGTTAGTTTGGCAAAAAAAACAACCACAAAAAAATTAATTTTCTTATTTTGTAATTTTATTTTAAAATTTTATTCAATTATTAATTATCATAACAATTTATTTATTTATTTATAGTGAAAATTATTCATCCAGTTGCATTTTATGTTGGAGTATATGTAGAATTGCTGGTGCATGGCGTTTATCACCATTTTATATTGCATATGGTACAGCTTTAATATTTTGGCCTCATAATTTATGGTTAAGCTATGTAGCTGGTATATTTCTAATAATTTTAGCTATTTTAAGGCTTTGCACAATATTTAAATTAAGTGGTAATTTTAAAGGTGATGAAGGTTTATTACCTCAACGAGATGATTATTTGGATAAGTAAGTACATTATATAGAATAATAATTTATATTATATTTATTAATTTTAATTTATTATTAATTTATTATTAATTTATTAATAATTTTAATTTTTAATCAATTGATTAAGAAAATTATAAACTATACATTATATATATGTATATTTATTTCTTTTAGGTCAGAAGGTGGTGTTGCAGAAGGTATAGATGATTCTTTTCCAGAAACATGTCATACATTAGAAGATGAAGAACCAGTAGATGAAGAAACTTAATTAAATGTTTTTTCTATTATTTTTTTTTATTTTATCAAAATTATTATTTTTGTAGAATAAATTATAATGTATTATTATTACTATTATTATTATTATTATTCTTATAATGTTAGCAATATTTTTTGATACAAAAGACAATAAAAAATATAATGTAAGAAAAATTAAATATGTTTTAAAATATTTAAAAATTAAAAAAAAAAATGGTTCTGAGGATAAAAAGGTAATTTTAAAAAAAAAATTTAATTACATATTTTATAAAATTTAATTACATTTTAATTTAAATTAATTAAATATAAAGAAAAAAAATCACACAGTGTATTAAAAATAAACTACTATTTACATAGAAGATAGG
This sequence comes from Argyra leucocephala, assembly GCA_963942445.1. NCBI lineage: Eukaryota > Metazoa > Arthropoda > Insecta > Diptera > Dolichopodidae > Argyra > Argyra leucocephala. The sequence continues at coordinate 30,635,124 of OZ012679.1, read as the reverse complement.
AAAGATGTCGGCAGCAAATAGCAAATATCATAGCTCAAATTTTAATGGATTAAAAATAATAAGGTCAACTCGATGCAGACACACCAAAAACAATAAATCATTGCATATATCTTAAGATTATCAAAATGTGATCAGTATACTATTATTCAGAAATTGATACAGAAATAATATAATTTATTTAATAAAAATTTTAATTTTCTCATCATGATATAAAAATGTTGAATGTCCATCCATCACCCGAATTTACATTTTTTTAATAAATATTGATAAATTTAATAAATAAAAACTTGAATAAAAAACGTTTAATCTAGTTTCAATTAATAAATGGTATTAATATTTCTAAAACAAAAAAAATTAATGTCCCTTAAAATGTTGTAAAATGTTACACTATCTAGCTTTGGTTTAATTAATTTATACATATTATATTACTAGTTTGGTAACCCCCGCCATAAATGACGGAAGCAAAATAAATTCTAGCATTTCTTTCCTTCATTAGAGTTTTCATTTCAAGTTTAAGAAAAATACGTATTTGTCTACTAATTTATCATACCTTTATTTTTGTATTATAACACTTTTAATTACCATATAAACAGAATATTTGTAGTAAGATGCAAAATTTTCTATTCCATAAGGGTCATTTACTCGATCATTTTAGCGACATCCTTTTTGCCAACATTGAAAATTGATCATATAATTCAGAATTAAGTTAATCCTGTTAACATTTTTTTTTATTAATTATTATTAAAATAATCCATTTATTTCAAATAATGTAATTTACATAATGTAGTACTTATAATTAATAAATTAAACAAATTATTACATTCCAAGAAATCATTCGAAATATGCATACTAATAAATTAATTATTTAAACGGTTTATTTAATTACACTCAACCAAAATTTTTATTTTTATTAAATATAAGAATCAAGTATGTAAAGTATTAGAAATAAGTTGAGATCATTCAGTTGCTACAAATAAGCAAGAGTTAAATGACCTTATATACAGTTCCAATGATCTTTAAAAAAAAAAAATAAAACAAAATTATATTAAAGTTTCACAACAATACAATTTTTTTTTTTTTGTTCTTTTTTTTTAAGTAACAAAAATTTTACAGAATCTAAATTTTGAAAAAACTGAAAATTTTGAAAATTTAACAAATAAATTAATGAAATAAAAATTGAAAGAAAAAAGTTAGCAAGAAGTTAGAAGTCTGAGAGAAATTAAAATTTAGTTAATAAATAATTCAATTCGAGAATTGTCAAATTAAAATAACCAATTTTTAAGGTTTTTAGAAAAGATGAAAAGCAACGTTCCAATTTTAAACTTTCAGGGAGGCTGTTAAAAGTTCTGGGAGCCAAAGAAGTATAGAAATGTTGAAAATGAGCGGTATGAGCTCTAGGTAACAATACTAAATTCCTATTATTGATTCTTAGGTTATAATTTAATACAAATCGCTGATTTAAATAGCCCGACCTAATAAAAAATACTTTCAAAGACTTATAAAAATATAAATGGCGAAGGGGTAAAGTTCCAAGGTTAACAAATAAAAGGAAGCTAGGAGTAAGTAAATTTTTCTTGAGAATAATCCTTACTACATGCTTTTGTGAAACAAGAAGTGGGGAAATTTTATTGAAATAAGCACCTCCCCAACAGGTGATACCATACTGCAGTTTTGAGTTAAAAAGAGCATAGTAAACCGTTCTCAAAACTTTAATTGAACAATACAGACTTAGATGGTACATATATCTTGTAACCTTAGTACAATAATTCTTCAAATTACGTGAATGAGTAGACCAGTTTAATCTATTATCTAGAACAATACCCAGATATTTAAAGGATTCAACAAGTTCGAGCTCAAAACATTGTTTGTCGCAGCATTCAATAACATTCGCTGCGTAAGTTTAGCGTCAAACTTTATAGCTAACAAATAATATTTTATAATGAGCCACAACTTTAAACGAAAACAATTTTAGTAATTCAGTTTCGATTTTGCACTTGTAACTTGCAAAAAACAAAAATGAAGCGAAGAAGACTAACATTAAATTTAAAAAATATATTTCATGCAATGGTATTTTTTCCTGCAAAGGTTCAGCATGGTAGACAGGGGTTAAAAACAGAGTACCAAAGCAATTTGTATACATATTGCAAAATGTATATGTGTTGGAGTATTCCGTCGGACTTACAAACATCCAGATAAATGCAGAATAATATATATATAATATATTTACCAAGAACATTTCAGCACTTTAAAAACAAGAATGAAAAAAATTACAGTACAATGTCCTTTACTCAAACAAACTAAGGTTTATTTAATATCTCTTTTACTTCTGTAATTAATATTTTGTTATTATATTTTTAATTTGAATTTTTTTTTTTTTTATTATTTGAAATTTCTCGTAAGTATTAATATTTTGTTATTGTTTTGGATTAAGCGTCTACATATTTGAAATTTCTGTACAACTTTTATTTTTGATACATACTACACAAATTGTTAGCTAATTAACAATAAATTAATAATAATCATACTTATTGTATACATTATAGGTACAGTCTTCTATTATTGAATTATTTTTTTTGTTTATAATTTTTGCATTATTTTTAATTTAAACAAAATGTGAAATAGCAATATATTTTTTTATTTAATAATTTTAAATTACGAATTGAAAATAGGAATATTCTAAACAAAAAAATGATATTGTTTCATAATGCTTTTCCAAATATTTATTAATGATTTATTTAGTTAAACTTTATTTAATATACAATTTTGCACACGACGACAGCATTTTGATAACACCCTTATGATCTATAGAGGTTCCTTGCAATGTTACATAATAAGAATTTTTTTTATCGAAATTTAATCCCAAATTAAATATATGTACTCGTAGTTAGATATTAAGTTTAATTTTTTAGACCCTCACGAAAAAAAATCTATGTTCAACTGATTACTGTAAAATATATATTTGATAATCTGGGTAAGATCTCTAGAATCTCTATTTTGAATATTTATCGATTCAATACGAAAATGAAGTTAGGTAATAATTCACTTTGTATCACTTTGATTCTGCAATGTGACCTAGTAGTTTTGGCGAATAATTTATGGTCGTTGCTGTCAGGAGCCGGATTTAGACTAAACAAAACAAAATTACGCATAGTCAAAGCAATATTACTTTTAAAGTTAATGTATAAATTAGAATAAATTAATATTTATTTAGATCCTATTCAATAAGAATTGTCATTAAAACTTTTATTATAACATGAATTAACGGTTTGTATTGGATTCCAGTAAAAATTTACGAGACAAAAAAATTTTATTACTATTTTTAGTAATTTAGCTTACTCAATCTGAAATAAATCATTCTTGTACCATCAGTAATTAACTTTAATATATTAAAAATTTCTTAATAAACATATAATTTTTTATTCTTGTACACATATATATATATGTACCTAAATAAAGTAGTTAACGAAAAGTTACAAAAAAAAAATTATAAAACGTTGTATATGTTAGAAGGAGTTTAGAGTTAAAGTACAGAAAGTACCAAATGTGAAAAGTAAGTACCTAGAGCCATAAAGCCTAAAGCCATAAATAAATATTACGTAAATCAATGGGCAACTATAAGACTTGTATGGACCTCTGGATTCCATAGCGAAATCATATTTGAATATCCATGCTTCAACAATCGACTACTAGCACTGGCTGAACAAAATAGAATTTCATAAATTTTATTATTTTAAAATAATCAACCGTTATATATATTTTGTTAATTTAAAAAAATAATACAATTGATCAATTGATAGACATAATTCAAATATTCGAAAAGATATAGCATAAAAGTATTATTTACAAGATAAAGTACCTTCTGGCTGAAATATACAAAATTATGTGGTAAGCTAATAAGCTAGTATACGAGTATGTGGCATTTAAATATAAAAAAAAATACTGTATTTCATCATCCAATCCAAAACTGAACCTGTTGTTTTCAAGAAAATTCATGATTAATAAAAATTATTAACATCATACTAATAAATTATTAAAATTCAGAAATTTAAATTTGGCAAAATTTACCAGAGCACCAGCCATTTTTTAAAATTGAAAAACTATAAAAAGCTTACATTAAATTGGAGTCGCAAAATTTAAACAATTTTTATGGTTATGATGGGTTTCAATAATTCAAATTTCAAAATAAATAATTACATAATTATATTAATATTACAATATAGCATAAATTAACTTGTAAATAATAAATCATATAAATTGTAAAATAATATTACCACTCACCAATAATTCCATTATTTAAAAAATATACACCATAGTAAAATTGTAACTAGTATTTCGCGGTTAATATTATTCTATTATTGAGTTATATTTCTTTTAATATTTTACCACATTTTATTTCTAATATGTATTAACTTAAAAATATATTATTAAATTTTTATTTGAAATAAATTAAAATTAAAAATAATAAATTCATATAATTTTAATTAATGTTTAAATTAATAATCATTTTTCACTTATTCATCCACTACTTTGTGTTCTTCCGTTATTTAAATACAACGGTAAACTGTCAAGAAAATGGTTATACAAAATATACAATACTGCCAACATTTAAAATTTTCTGAACTATCCCAAATATCAACTCAAATGCCATTAATTCACAATTTGATAGCCGTCAAATTAATTTTATTATCATTTTTATCATCATCATTGATTTTTGTTGGAAACAATTGTGTCAAATAATATTCATATTACTATTTTGGAATTATTAGATTTTTATTTTATTAAGTGAAAATTTATTTGTACCTCTTAAATATTAAATTAAATCTTCTCAATGAACTCAACAAATGACCCACGGCGACGTGAAAAAGTACTACTCAACTCAAATATATTTGAAAAACTAAAAAGCAATTTTTTTTAGGTGACTAGATACAAGGCCCTTGGACAAGCAAATAATGGAGGTGGCGAAGATCTTATGCCAGAATATATGAATATTTTAGGTAAATAACAAAAATTCAATTTTTTTAATTTGTGAAATTAAATTAAATAAATTCTTCGTTTATTATTTTAGGGATGATTTTTTCAATGTGTGGTCTTATGATGAAACTAAAATGGTGTGCTTGGTTCGCTTTATATTGTTCTTGCATAAGTTTTGCAAACTCAAGAATAAATGATGATGCGAAGCAAGTGAGTCATTTTCATAAATAATAAAATCAAAGTGATTGGATTCTTGGAAAATTTCATATTCTTTTATAAATTTATTTTTTTGTAGATTCTTTCATCTTTCATGCTGAGCATTAGTGCAGTTGTAATGTCTTATCTTCAAAATCCTGCTCCAATGACACCACCATGGGCATCATAACGTTTCATAAACTATTAAATTTTTATCCCTGAAGCAATTTAAAATTGTAGCATTGTTTTAAAAATAAATCATTTTGTTTATATTATATAATTATATAATTCACAAAACTTTTGTAATTGAAATTTAATTTGTATGTATTTAATTTTAATAAAACCGTTATATAGATATGATTTATTTAACTCAAATTTATATGAAAAAAATGTTAAGAGAAATTTTTTTAATTATTCGGATAAGTATGGATACAGAATAAACATGAAATTTTTAAATTTTGCTAATTCACATTTTTAATATCAAATAAAAAATGCAACATTGTTCCTCATATTATGATTAAATTTAAAAAAATTAAGTCTTTGATTCAAAATTAGCTAACAATATTTGACAATTTTTTTTTTTTGTATTTTATAATTTCTATACATATTAATTGCGGCAAACAAACATGTCTTTAAAAAAATGTTGGTGTACTTTTAAAATTCTTAATAAAATAAATATTTCCTTATAAATAGTAATAGATGAAAATATGAGAGTTGTACAATATTTTTTTTGTTTTTAAAATTGAGGTATTAAATGCATTGCTATTCGATTATTTTACACTTCACCAAAATTTGTATGCCCAGTAGCTATTGCATGCTTTTGAGCCTCAGCTTTTCCAATTAACCTAAAAATATTTTAAATTTAATATAACATTTTAATTTTAGTCAAATATATATAATGTTTTCTTACATTGTATCACATTGTATACATCTAAGGGTAAATTTATTAATATCAGTAAATTGACGAGATGCTTTCGCTTCTTGTGCTATTTGTTCAGCTTGCAAATAAACACCTTCTTCTTCTATGGGAAAAAGTGTTTTTGGTGAACCACCCTACAGCAAATATATTAAAAAATACATATTATATAAAATGCAATATATTAACATCATAAATATTACTGTTAATGATTCCATGTACAAAGGATCGTAATGTATTCCATCAAAAAGTAAAAAAACTCTCATTCCATAATTTTTGTCTTCGCCAAATCTATTAATTATAGCGTTTGTTATATCAACTACATCAATTTCAATTCCATAAAAATGTGATAATATGGATACTTCTATTGCACCTCCCCATGAATCTGATTTTTTAATCCATTCAACGTATTCTTGATTTGGCCGCCCTAATATACCTTCATTATATGTTTCTTTGTCATCTTCAACATGTTGAGCAATTATTTGACGCATATAAACATCACTATCTGTGTTTACCACTCCATTCAAAACAAAACCTATACTTGTAAATAGGCATGAATTATCAGCAGGAACTACTTTTTTCAATAAGATTCCATCAAACTCGCCGCCATCCGCTTTATTAGCCAAATTCTGTAAATGACGACTTTCTTCTTCCTCTAAACGTCGAGCCAATTTTTCATCTTCTTCTATCATATTCGGTCGTTCTTCTATTATAAGGGTATCACCACTATTAATGCCACATGATTTTAAGCTAATTTCTAAATAGGAAAAAATTAAAAGCTTAACTTTAAATTATACTTATATATTTTTTAAAAAAAATTATAAAAAAGATAATTTTGAAATAAAAAAGGGAATTCCCTTACATGAAAATTAATTGAAGTTTTAAGTTACTTGATAAATAAAGACTTTTAGTTTTAAATTTGTCACAGAAATATCTTTTTTTCATTGATTTAATCAATTTTCTATCGAAAAATATAGGTCTTATATAAGAGTCACCATTATATTAAATACATAAGATGAATGATTCAGTTTATTTATACAAATTAAATGAAATCATGAAAACATAATTATAAATCTATTGTTTTGATTTATTATTAAATACAATTATTATATATATATATGTATAAATATATTATATATATGTATAAATATGTGACTTGTATTTAAAATTATATTTAAAAAAAAATAAATAAAAATGTAAATACGTTTATTACTGAAGAATTTCTCCTATTAATAAAACAATTTACTTACTTTCGTTAGAAATATCTATGGGTTTTGGTGGAAATCCAACTAAAATACCGAAAGATGATAATTTTGCAACTTCTAAAATTTTCGATTTTAAATCTTGTATTGTAGTTGACTCTTCCAAGTTACTCAAGACATGTTGACCTTGCTTTGTTTTTAACTTCAAGCTATATCGCGTCATATTTCACTAGTTTAACTTATAATTTGCAAAACTTTTAATTTGTGGCTGATAACTAAAAAAATTATTATCAAAAATAATTTTTCACTGCTATTTCTTTTTTTATAAAAACCAAAAAATTTAAAGCATCAAAAATATTTTCGACTTTCGAACCAAAAGTTTAATGAAAATGAAAACTATAAAAAGTCAAAAATAATTAATGGTTCTGCATTTTATAGTCAATAATAATTGTTTGTTGGGTTTGGGTGCCATTTATGACAACCCATCGATATTTATTTCGATTCGATATTCGATACATGTTGAATATATTGAAGATGTACCAGCAGAACCAGTACCATAGCAGCAATAATGTCATTTCATTCTTGTACTTGTATATCCTTTCTTTCTCCCCAATGCGCATTCCAATTGGTTTGATATTCGATTTCGATATAAATGCAGGTGTGTTTTGATTTTATTTTTATCAGTGAAAGTAATTTTATAAAATTTTGAAATGGAGAAGAGACCATTGGCATTTTCCACCATCAGTGGCAGAGTATCAATTCATAAGAAAAGTGGTGATGTTGGTGGTGGTAATGTGAAAAGCAGTCCAATAACGATGCAAACTGATAATTCAAAAATTTTGCCGGATTCTTCACCAGGTAATTTTAAGTGTATGTTCTTAGAATAAAAATAATATGTAAAAAAAAATTATTTAACTAGACGATAATGATTCAGAAGATGAGAAATTACAAAAACAAAGCGGCGATGAAGCAGACTCTCCTTTACAGCCAGAAACATCAAACATTAACAAAAAAGAAATAAACAAACCTCGCGACAATAAATTGTTTCCTCAAAATATTAATCCTATACCATTAGCGACCATTGAAAATTTTACACAAAAAGAATTTGGTAAATTCCCAGAAACAGTAACTCCACAAAAAAATGAAGATTTATTTTCAAATCGAGCAAAAAGTAAATCACCAGTCGTGCAAAAAGTTTCACACACATATACATCTACCACAGAAGTCTTTCAACGAAAAATTCTTAAAGATAAATCACCGATCCGACAACCGACAATTGTAAAAACTCAACAAGAACCTAAACAAATTGGTAGTAATTCAGCCTATGAAATTATAGGTCTTATTTTGATTGTTGCCACTTTACTTGCTGTAACTTATGTTACATATTATGGCTATGGTATATACTTATCGGATGTTCGTAAATCAAATGCTGAAAAGAAAATATGTCCATTCAATAAATTGCACAGAAGGTATCCATTGGAAGAAGAAAGTTTATGGAAAACTCTAAAATATGGAATTGAAGAAATTTTAAATCAGGAAAGCCCTGATGGCCCTAGTGTTTACTTGTTTTTACGCAACAAAAATTCAACAGCTAATTTATTTTTAGAAGATGTTGCAGATTTGTCAGCATCTTGTTTTGGTAAAATTATTTTAATTTTAAATTTTAAAATCTATTTATTTTTATTTTTTCTTTTTTAGATCCTAAAATGGAACCTGTAACATTCATAAGAGATGATTTTAACTCAGATGATTATGGTCTTGCTATAGAAAAATACAAAGAAAATATTCATGAAGGTGGAGTTTTAATTGTTCTGGCCAATTTAAATGAAGTATTTTTGTTATAACTATATCGATCAAGTAAAATTTTGTGTAAATTTATTTTTTTTTTATGTAGGTTCCAGGTAAAGCCGCAAGAGCACTACACACAATTTGCGACAAATATAGCCCAATAGTTAAAAAAGTTGTTATTTTCTTATCTCTTTTAATTGATGCGGATTCAAAAGGTAATTTTATTTTTAATTTTATATGTTCTCTATGTATATTATTTACATATATGTATACATTTTTGTTTTATTTTTATTTTTGAAGGTCGACCAATAGAAATAGCCGATCAAAATTTAAGAAAACTTTGGAGTTCACTGTCAGGGAATGAATTAGATCCGCTGATAATACGAGTTTCTGATACAGTATTTCGTTTAAAATCATAACTAATAAACGTATTCTAAAAATATTAAATTATAATTTTGTACAATAATTGTTAAAATTCATATATAAGATTATTAAAGACAAAAATACGCAAAACAATATGATTTTATTTTTTTTAAATAAAAAAAATAAACAAGATTATGGATAAATTTAAAATAAAAAAATTTATAACTCTATTTCTCACTGAAGGGCATTATAGGACAATAATAATGATGGGGATTAATTTCTTTATAAACAAGTTTTTATTCATTTGTATTGATTTCAGTTATTACACCATCGTCAGAAAAATAAAATAATTTAGTTTTCTGATGATGCTGTAATCAAGATGTACAACAATATAAGGTCTGGTGGTGTAATAATCGGGATCGATTCATTTTTCATATAACCAGATTTTTTTTCTATTTTATTCCAAAATATTTCACTTGGACCTCAGCATATTTGATGAAATAAATTTTTTATGTATATATATATACACTTTATTTTATTTTGGTAGCAATAAGAAACAACATAGCTGTTATATGCACAAATGATTGTGTGAAATAAATTCTTATTTTTAAATATTTTGCCAATATTAATTATTTTTTATTTTATTTTTTGATTAATTTTAATTCTTCTTAGAGAAATCTAAAGATAGTTCTTATTAGGAGGTTTATTTTTCTACCTCTGTATGTTAAAAAAGAATACGTTTACATATAAGCAAATTGATCTCCTTTTTCTTATTTTTTTTCCAAAGCTTCAAAGCTTACTCAATATAAAAATTGGATAACGTTGGCATAGGTCTTCAAATTAAAAATATTCTTTATTGAGGGCAAATATGATTTCTAGAGTAAATTATTAAAATAAGAACAACTGTGTTAAGATTCATATAAAATTTATATATTTTATCAAGTTGTAGTGTTTCAAGAAGTTTTCAACACAAAATTTCTTAGATAGTTTTACATTAGTAGTTTTTTCTTAAGGTTTTACTTTCTTTTCGTTTTTAACGTTTTTAAAATTGAAGAAAATATTAAATTATTAACAATTGTGTAAGAATTATTTAATTATCGGCATAACAAATATTGAAAAAAAAAATTTAAATTAACAAACGACTAAAGCATTTTTAACTGAAATTTTTCTATTTTATGTATGTAAATGTGTAAATTATTTATTTATAATTAGGAAAATGATGGCTTAAAAAATCATTTTGTTTTTCTTATTTTTAAACTAGGTTATTTTTATAACACTTAAAATAAAATTTAAAATAAAGTTTTTCTTTTAATTATATTATGTATGTATTAAATATTGAATATATTGAGAAAATTACACTTTTTGTTTTGTTGCTTTTTTTTTTTTTTGAAAAGTTATTTAAGAGTTCATTAATTGAGGTATTTGAGCAATTTTTTTCTTTTAATATTTCAATTTGAATATTACACAATTAGTTTTCTTGGTTTTTTATTTTTAGTTTTTATAGTTCATCTTATATGCATATACATAATTATATTTATTTTCACTAACAAATTTAAAAAGTAAGCACTAAAAATGAACATTTTTGTTTTTAAATTAACTAACTATATATTTTTTTTTTAGTTTAAAGTAAAATAAAATAAAATAATACATTTATTCATTGATTAGAAAAATTTTTCAGTTTAATACGATAGTAATTTACAATAATTTTTGTTTTTGTCTGTTATAAAGTAATTTTTTTTTTTTATAAAAACATAACATAAACAGTATAAATCTGTAAAAAAAAAAAAAAAAAAAAAAAAAAATTAATAATAAAATAATATTTTATCCTTTAAACGCAACAATTTTTTTTTGTAATATTTGATCAAATAACAAAAATAAAAATTATATTTTTTGAATCATATGTGAATATCAACATTTTTATAAATATGCGTTTTGTATTGATAAAATTATCTAAATAATATTATTTTACATCATATTCATAAATTAAAAGTTTTAATTTAAAGTTTTTAATAAAAAAATTTTGTAAATCCATATAATAATAATTATCATTTAGAATACAAAATTTTTATATAAAGCCAGTTGTTTTTTTTCTTTCAATCAAGGAAAACAAAAACAAGAGAGTATTTGAAAAAAAATTATACAAATCTATTAATCAAATTAATAAATTTAGAAAAACATTATACAACATAATATGTACATATAAAAAAAAAAATATACATGTTTATCACCAATTACAACGTTTTTTTTTTTTTAATTTACTAGAAATGCTAGTTTTTACACTATTTACTTATTTCTTGTAGCTATAATTTCGAATGTTTTTATTAATATGTATGGGTTAAGGATTTTACACAATCATTTATTTTAGAATAAATGATTAGATTTACTTGATTATTTGTTTTTAATTTTCCTTTATGTTTCATTTTTCTTTTTTTCATTTTTTTTTTTTTAGAAATTTAATTTAAATTTTATGTTATCTATTTAAAATGTGTATCCTCCACTAGGTGCAGTTGAGTCTGGATTGAAACTATATTGATTTTTTTCTGTTATAGGTGCAATTCGTGCTTCTTCGTCTTCATTGCTAAAGAATTGCTCAATAATATAAAATGATTTATGATAGATATCCCTATTTTCATGAGATTGCAAATACTCTATTTTATCTAAACCTGAAATTTATAAATAAATAATAATTATTATATCTAACTATATATTTAAATAATTAAGAACATCTATATATACCTCCACATTCTTCGACTAAAATTGCAAATGGATTTGGTCGAATATCAACTTTTCTACCCGCTTTTAATATATTTTCTAAACCATTTAGAGTAACTTGAACAATATCGGAATCATTTACTGTAAGGAAATCACACATTGGTGGAATACAACCAACTTGTACCTTAATCATAAACAGAAAATGATTGTATATAATATTTTAAAATGTTAATTACTATTATTCAATATAGTTATGTATTTGGTATTATATAAATAAAATTATATATAAAAAATTAAAATTTTTTTTCAAATTAACTTGTTTTTTGTTTTACAATTTTTAATTTTTAATTAAAAATTAAATATTGCAAATTAATTTCTTATTTTCATCTTAAATTTTATATGTATATTAGTATATTAATTTAATTTAATATGTGTATACTGTATACATATTAAAAAATAAAAACATACCAAATATTTTATTTGTGCAACTGTCCCACTACTTGTAGCATTTGTTACAGCCCATGCAGCTTCTTTTTTCGTTTTAAAATCAGCTGTTTGAAGTATATTCATAAGCAATGGAAATATATTTGCATCTATAACGGCCTGAATTTGTTCTCTATTTCCAGCTGCTATATTTGATATTGTCCAACAAGCTTCCTTTTTAATAGTTTCCATTTGAGAGGTTAAGAGCTGTCTTATACAAGGTAATGCATTACAATTAAGGATTACTTGCGTTTGAACATCATCACCCGTAACAATATTACCAACTGCACGTAAAGCTGCAGTAATAACATTATTTTGATGATGCCTAAAATTATATATAAAAAAAGAACATTTATTAATAAATTAATAACTATAATTATATTATTTAATATACATTAGAAGCTCTACTAAACGTCTGCAAACTCCAGCATCAATAACTGCTTGAATTTTATCATTTGGTCCATCAGATAGATAACTAATAGCCCAACATGTATCACTTAATACATCTGCGTCAATATGATTTAACAATTGTGTCAAAATTGGCAAGCCTTTGACAACTTTTGTAAAATCTGCAGGAGGGTTTTTACCTCTGCACAAATTCGATAAAGTCCAAACTGCATTCCGTGTCATTGTAATTCGTTCTTGATTACTTAAAACTCTATTATTTCAAAAAAAAAAAAAAAACATTTAATATTAAATTAAAATCTAAAAAAAAGTTTACAAAAAAATTAAATAACTTACTGTAGTAAAGGCATTAAAATGCCTTCGTTTAAAAGTAAATCACGACAAGCCGGTGAATCGCCAGCGATATTACCGAGTGCCCAAACAGCTTGTTCTAATACATCTTCATGTGGACTTGATAACAATTCAATAAAAACGGGAACAGCTCCAGCTTCAATAACCATACGAGTTTGATGTGGAGTACCAGATGCAATGTTAGTCAAGGCCCATGCTGCTTCAAACTAGTTTTTCATTTTTTTTTTTTTTTTTAAATTAAATTTGAAAATAAAAAATAATTATGTAGTATAAATATGTATGTGTAATAACAATGATTCACCAATTTACTATTATATAACCTAATACCAAATATTAATGTATAATATGTACATAAATTTAATTTATTTTAAATAAAAAAATGTAAAATTTTGAATAGAATTACAAACCTGTAAAGTGAAATTGTTATTATTTTTCAAAAAGCTAACAAATCGGGGTACTATTCCGGTTTGAATAACTTCTTCAATAGGCGGATTTGGATCTTTAGAAAGAAGTTTCCTGAATTTTTGCGTTGCATTCAATTGTTCTGTTTCATCTTCACTGTATAACTGTTCAATCATATCTTTTTTGATAACAGATTGATTCTGGGATGCTTGCATTTCTTCTTCCTATGAAATGGATATTAATTGAAATATTTTACAAATTGATTTGTAAATTGAAAGAAATGTTTATATATTATATAAATTTATCATATAAAGATATTAAGTAAAAAAGTAAATTTACATGAGGAAAATCACTATCCATTTCGACAGGAATATCAACATTACGTCTTTTGATCAGTTGCTGTTCACGTTTCTGTTTTCGTAATTGAATTGCTTCTTCTTCTCGCTTTCTTCGCATTTCTGAATCCAATCCAGCATTTTTATAACGATGTTGGTGTGTAGTAGACATTCTGTAATATAAAATTAAAATATTCAAATTAAATTTTTTTGACCATGCATTAGAAATGTCATCATGAGCCTTAAATATCTTAGACATTCGTCATTTTGTTTGACAATTCTTTTAACTAAAAATGTGCATTTTAAAATTCTTAGAACAAATTCAATTTAAAATTAGTTCTGCATCTTATAAATATAAATAAAATAAATTAAGAAATCATTATATGACTTACTTTCTTACGTTTGTAACTTTATTAATTTTTAATATTTTTATCAAAAAAAAAAAACCTATTGAAATTCTCGTCTTGTCAAATTATCTTCCTATTCCTAATATTTTCGATGACATTTAGGTTAATTCGCAACGAATGTTATCTAATTGATGAAATCAATTCTGAACGCTCTCAAATTATAAATTTGATAAACTTTCACAATTCTTCTCAGAAAATTTAAAATATTTTAAAAAACTTCAAAATTTGAATCTCTAATAATTTTGTATTCTTACCATACGATACGACACGAGCATTTATTTTTCAATTCGTTCAATAATTCCAATCATTATTTACTTTTTTAAAAACTGAATTTTTACTTCTTTAATTGTATAATTGGAAATTCATAATTATCCATAGCAAAACTTTCAACCTAAGAAACCTGTAGATTGGGTTTATGTGCTATTTTAATTATTGTATTTTTGTATTTCTTAACTGAATTTTTATGGCTCGCTATTTTAGAAAACATTGAAATATTGTACATATTTCGTTATGCATAAAAAATATTTATATAAAATTAAAGCTAGAAGGTCACACTACAAATTTTAGGTGTAATCGGGTGAATTAATATAGGTTATGTTCAAATGTCAAACTGACACAATATAAACACATATGTGTGTATTTATATGCAGATAAAAGTTGGTTCATTTTTAATTTTTATATTTTTACAATTTTTTGTTTTAAGCAAATTTTAAAATTTTAAATTAAATTAATTGCAAAAATCAGACTTCGTATTATGGCAATTAATTATTCCTGTCAAGATTTTCTTGGATTTCAAGTAAGTAAATTGATAATGAAATTTAATTCTAACCTAGATGTAATTGATAACATAAATATCCTTAATTTTAGGAATCTTTAAAAAAAATGAGGGATATTGATGACAAAATAATCTATGCATTAAATGTAAGGATATTTGATAAAAACTTATCCTTTCTTAAAATTTATTGATAATGTCTACTCTCAAATTTTTAGACATCCCTTCCTACGGAATCTTTTAAAGGACAATTTAGTGGAGAGTCCACCTGCCGACACCTATATGATAAACTAAACTTGAGTCACAAGGAAAGAGAATCTGCTTTAAAACAATGTATTTTACTTTCGGCAAATAATTTAAAGTCTTTAAAAGAAGAACGAGATAATAACAGAGAAAATGTTGATTTGGATAAAAAATATAAGTCTGAACAAAGAAAGGTAGCAGTGATTCATTAGTATTATAATGAATAAACTTTTTTTAACATTTCAATTTTTCCAGTTGAGGGTATTGCAATACGAGATGAATGTTGAAGATATTATTAAAGATAGATCATATAAAGCTTTTAATGAAAAATGTAGAACATACTTCCAAGCTGGAGCTAGATTATGAAAAACTGATTTTTAAAAACAATTAAGAATTTTGTAGTGCATTTTTGATTTTACAAATACATAAATAAAAAATAAATTTGGAAATATATTTTAGTATTTCAAGTTTTAATAGTTTTGTATAAATAATACTTATAAATCAAAATGTGTGGTTTTAATTTCGGAAGTCTAGTCTTATGAATCGAGTGGTAAATTATATTTGAGATGAATTTCCTTTGCTGTGACTTCCTCAATTCTAGCTAAAGCCGAAAGTACTATTTGTGTGGCATCTTTGATATCATTGTATTCATGAAGCAAATTTATAATTTCCTTTTGTTTTGCATCCTTTTCTGAGTTTTTATTGTTTTTAGATTCAACAGCTTTATTAATATTCATCTTTTTTTAAAGGTTAAAAAAATCGTAAATATTTTTAAAATAAAGTGCTAATCAAATTTTAACGTCACTTTTTGACATATGTAGAAGTACAAGTAAGTACTGTACTGCTTCACAGTAATTAAACGGAGAGTAGCGAAAGCCAATGAAATTATTGTTTCAATTTTTTAATCTTTGACAGGACATTCAGCAAAGAATCAATTTACATAAATAATTTTTTTAACTTTTTTGTTAATAAATTAAAAACATTGGTTAGTAAATTTTTGAACAACACAATAATTTTCTAAATTTTCAAATTCGTTTGTTACTTATGACCCTAACTTCGTCATTTTGAATAGCATCAAATTTGACAACACAACATAAAAGCGCAGTAATGGTGACAGTCTTGAAATGGATGAACAAAACAAGTATTTGGAGGATACTAAATCTTTAATAGAAAAAAAAATTCAACTTAAAGAGTCTCCAACCTGCGAAGATCTAATTAAAGAAGTTAAAGAAGAGTGCATATTATATGATAGAGTTCCTAATTTTCTAGAAGAAAATCGAGAAGAAACATATAGCAGTTTTAATGATATCAGCAAGCAAAAATTGTCCCTGCTGTTAACCGAAATTTCATCGCTGTCATCAAAAGAAAAGTTATTATTGTATTTTAAAATACCAGGAGGAATCACAGAGACAGATCCGTTACGTCAACATCAAAATCCGTTAGGAACTCGATTGGAAATCAATCGTACCATTAATTGGATTAGATCCCATTTGGAACATGATCCAGAAGTTTCTATACCTAAACAAGATGTTTATAATGACTACAGTGTTTTTTGTAGAAATGCTAATATTAAACCTCTTTCAACGGCAGATTTCGGTAAAGTAATGAAACAAGTGTTTCCAGACGTAAAGCCACGTCGACTCGGTACAAGAGGTAATTCTCGATATTGTTATGCGGCTATGAGAAAAGTAACGAAACTGACTCCTCCACATATTTCGGTTATGGATAATGATACGCAAAGAAGTGAGTTCTTTGAAGAAATTGATAAAGATTCATGGAATGCAATAAAAAAATGGACTGAAGAAGTGATGCATGTTTCTTTTAATAGCATAAAAGAATTATCCTCGCACATCAAGAAAAACAATTTAAATTCGCTTAATCCATCAAAAATAATATTACAAAGAAAGTATATGCAACGCTATAATAACAAAAAGAAATTTTCTGATATAAATATAAAACGAAAGAAGAAAAGAAAGAGGAAGAACTCTTGTAATACGGATACAGTGGTACCTGCTGCGGTTTCACCAATTGCTTTAAAAATTGAAGAGTTTTCTGATTCAAATAATTCATTTAATGGTTCTACTATGCTAACACCAATGAACTTAGCCATGGAAAGCACGGTTTTTCAAAAATCTAATCATTCGAACATTTTCAGTGATTCGGAAATAAATAACGGTGTTGATGAAAATAGTTTACAGAGTTCAATGTCTTGTAAGATCATAAATACAAGCTCTGTTGACGTTAATATGTTTCAAACTAAAATTAAAGAAAATCCGAACGAAGAATTACAAATTAATTCTGCTAATGTAGTTACAGAACTTTTAGATGAAAAAAATCCAGCTATTACGAATCAAAATTTGCCACAGCGTATTGACGAGAGTAGTTTAATGGGACCACCACAAGTGCAACCGAATTCTGAACTTTATGTTAACAACTTGAGTGTAAGAAAACGTTTGATCTTGGAAGCTAGCATGAACAGAAACATAAATAAAACATTGAATACAAATCATGTTAGTGAAAACGATGGTGTAAACGATGACAAAGATGTTCTTTTGCAAAATTTAGGTCTACCGAGAGAACGGGTTATAAGTATTTGTAACATGGATAAACATGAACTTGATGATTATTTACCAAACATCGAAAATCCAGATGAACAAGATGCCGAGTTGTTGCAATACTTTCAAGCTCCGGAACCAACAGTTACTAAAACGGAACAAAATAGTCAAATTTCTGCCGGTGATAAAAATGAAAATGCAGCAAATATATCTACAATATTTACTGACAATAACCTACCTCAATCAAAATTACTATCACAATCAGGATTTACTTCCAACAAAAACATAAATATAACGAAGAAAGATATAAAATTAAATCCTTATTCATCACAACCAAATTTCTCTAGTGAAAAAATACCATCTTCTATGATATACACTCGCGAGAATCAATCAGGTGCTGATATATATTCTGTACCGAATTTTGAACAAAGAAACTTCAAAATTGGTACACCGTATTCCAATATAAATTCTTCAAGAAGCCGATATAATTTTGTACCTATTTCAAGTAAAGGTAATCCAACATTAAATACAAGGCCTACCATGAATTTAAATAACACCTGTGGTGAATACAATACCAAATTATATAATCCTACAATCAGTGCTTCAGCTCCAACTAGTCCAAATATTTTAAGACAAAAGAATATACCATACTATCAATTTGATCTTGTTGAAAAATATGAAAATTCTCATTTACAAAATTTAATGGAGTCAGCTTTAAAAACAAACTGTAATGAAAATTTAGAGTTTCGATCAAGAAGTGTGCCTTTGAATGGTCCAAAAATTGAAGAATTTGATAGTAATTCGGAATATATATCAGATTGTAATTCAGTCGCCCAAACTCCTATACCACATGAATACAACGATTTCAGCGATCAACTTTTACTAAATGGTCCAGAATCTTTAGATGTATCAATAAATCCACTTCGCACATCACAACAAAATATTTACATTCCTCAAATGCACAGTGATCTACAAAATATGTCTAAAAAGATGTATGACAATATAACACAAAAATATGCTATTAAAAGTACAATTTCCCGTTCAAATCCAGGGACACCTTTACCATTAATGTCAGTTCAAAAAAATTTACCAACAATAAATAATTTTGAGATTAACCAAATTAAACAAAGTAACAAAATGTTTGACTTATCAAAATCAATGCCTACCACACCTATTGAATCCGAAATAAATATTTTCAGATATAGCCCAGAAATTAAAAGTAATAGCTTAATTGGAGCTGGCAGTGGTGTGAATCGTTTTGACTTAAAAAAACAAAGAAATGTTTTAAATTTCAATCAATATAAGGACTCTAATATTTCAAGTGGTGGAATTCATCAAACAGTAACAAATTTAGAGAATAGCCTCAATACTTTTGATACAGATCCAACTACCGAAATTTTAAAAAATTTATAGCATTTTTTATTCAAACAAAAAATTAAAAATTTAGATTTTTAAGTTAAATATTCAAATGTATAATTGTATAACTTCATAACTTTTTTTTTTTGTGTATAAACTATAAATGTTCTGGCATAAAATTATTCTCGGAACTGTGCCATAAAATATTAGCAAAAATCAAAGTTCAAGTTTCTTGAATTTAAATAAAAAAAAAAAAAACAACTACAATTTACCAAAAAGGCTGATTTTACTGAATCCTAAAAAAAACAATAATTTTGTATGTATATAATAATCCTGTACTTTAATTTAAAAACAAATTCTTGGAAATATTGAATATGGTACACTTTCGAGATTTATTAAGTGTTATAAATTGTTGTAATTTTTATTATTATTTCATGTTATGTTATAAATTTTAAATTGTGGCATATTTTTTGAAAATCTGCTTGTATTTTTACGCTTTAATAAAAATGTTTTGTTACTTTTTAAAAATATTACCGAATTTTTTTAACAATTTTGATTCAAGTTTCAATCGATTAAATTTACAAATAAAAAAAGAATTGCTTTTTTAAAAAATATAAATAATTTATCATATGAAGCAATTGAATTTTTAAGTTTTCTAAACTTATTAGATAAATATCGATTTAGTTAATTAGAATAACTATTCTTTAATATAGACTGATTTTCTTTAGAGAATCGAGAAATAAATTACATACTTTAAAAATTAAAATTAAAATACGTAATTGAATTACACTAAGAAAATTCTGTTTAAAAATAGTATTATGGAAGACATTTTTTATATTATGGATTGGCCTTTTTTATTTGAGGAAGTTTATGAGTTATTAAATCAGCTGGTATATGACCAGAATCACCCAAATTTCTTAATGTCACCCTACCAGATGGTAAAATAGATATCCATGTAATGGAACCATGATTTAAACTAATTCTTAACCAAGCTTCTGGGGGAAACTGAAGTGCTCTAAAAATAAATTTATAAAGTTTATTTTTAAACCTTTTTACAAAATTAACGAAAATTATTTTGCGTAATTACCTGCAAACAAAATATCTAATAACATTACCATGACCAACAATTAAAGTATATGTATCATAGTTTTCCTTGACATCAGCTCTATGAAAATATTTTCTAAATCCTGCTTCTATACGTGCACCATCTCGATAGAACTGCTGCAAACATCATACAAATTTTATCTTAGCATAAAAAAAAATATATTTTTTGTTTATTTTATTCTATACCGATGCTTCTGGTTTCCAGTGTCCAACTGGTGGCTCTGGTGGAATTGGAGCACCTTCTCTTATTAGATTGCAATGATCAGTTATTGGCACGCCCAGAACTTTTGTAGCAATATGAGCAGTTTCTTGAGCTCTTGTCATAGTTGATGCAATAATTCGATCCCATTTTATATTCAATGATTTCAATCTTTTTCCTGTATGTTCCGCTTGTTTCCTACCCACTTCCGTTAAATGTTTATCTGAATCCGAATCACCAATATCTAAATATTCGCCATGACGAACTAAAAATATATGACGAGTTATTTTTGGTCGTACATTCTCCAACTTTCTATTATATTCATTTTCTTCTTCAACACTTAAATTTTGAATATTTTTTGGTGGATGTACAATACTTCGTGGTTCTCTGCAATCCCAATTGTGATCCCATTTAGCACAATCTGGAATAAAACGTTCTGAGTTTGTCCAAGAATTATGAACATTTCTCTCATTTTCTGTTAACTTATTATAAAAATAAACAGCTAAACCACTACCAGATCCAATAACCAACGATAAACGGGGCCACATCACTATAATATCAAATTATATGAGTAAAATAAATATAAAAATTTTAACAAAAAAAAATCACTTTTGAATATAAAATTAAATTTGCAGTTATTCAATTAAAATAAAGAAGTAAACCACTTTTATCAAATGGTATAGATCAAGATTCAGACAAAACCAGCAGTTCTTGACATCAATTTTTAATTGTCAAAATAATTACAACTGAACAAAATCATGAACAAATAAAAAAAAAAAGTAAAGATATGACGTATGATGTCGTATACCGTAACGAACCGACAATAAATTGAGCGGTAAGCTTCACCTGTCTACATAAAATTTATTTACAATATTCAGCAAATAATTTAATGGTAGAGCTAGAGAGTAGATTGTAGAGTTGTTAAATAAATAATAACGGTATAGTCCAAGTCAATACTCCTCAAATGTATGAGTTTTTTAATTTAAATTAAAATTTTATTTAGAAAGTTAATATAATTTAATGATACTTTATTACATTATTATGTCTAATTATTAAATTAAAATTAAAACTAAATTTTATACAACAATCTCAAAATTCGTATCCACTTCACATATAACGTTTTCTACTTTTAACACCAGAGACCAGACCAAACCAAATTATACGAATAAGCATTAAAACAAAATTGAAAATAAAAAGAAAAGAAAAAGCTTTTTCTTGCTTCGCTGTCCCGTTGCGCGTTTGCTTGCTTATTCAGTTGGTTTTTGTTTTGGTTAAAAAATGAAAAAAGTGAGTATTTTTGGCAGAGTATTGGTATTTTTGAAAATACCAAAAATTAAACAAGTTCAGTTTTAAAAATACTGTTGAAATAGAAGTTTATATTTTCGGTAAAAATTATTAAAAAGTAAATAAATAAAAATTTCTGCTTCAGAAATTTCAAACCTATATTTATTGTGTGATAACTGAATATTTTAAAATAATTAAAAAAATAGTTGTATATTAGGGATTTAAAATTAGATCTAAATAAGTAAGTAAACCTTTCATTTTAAATATTTTATATTGTTTATTTCTGTAAAATGAAACGGAAAATATTAGATTTTTAATATACATCTCATTATTTAATGCAATTTGAATTAAACCTTGAAAATGTTTCAATTAAAATGAATATTTTTCATTTAGATATTAGTACATAAATGTCTGTTTTTGCTTTGTCAAGTTATATTTTCCTCAAGGTTTTGTTAATAATAATTGTTAATACCTTTTTTGTTATGAAGTTTGGAGAATAAAATAATACACTTTAGCTTAGCACATCATATAAAATACAAAGTACAAAAGGGTTAATTTGAATTGCTAAAAAGTAGACGTGATCTTTCTTTCGTACATTCTCTTAACTTATTTCAGAATAGTTAAAAATATTTTATCTTTGTAAATTAATTTTTTTAAAGTAAATTAATTTTATTCAGTAAAAGTAAAATATTTCTAATTTATAATTAACTACATACTTTCAAAACATCGATTTTTATAATCAGTTTATTAACTAAATAATTAAATAAATGTACTTCGCAATCCAAATTTACAAAAAGGTATAAATTCATTAAAATTAGGTGTGCCCTTCTTGCCCTTAAACATACATAGTTCATTGGTTCAAAATATTTTCAACCAGCAAAAAAATTAGATCTATCTGATTCTAATTTGAAAAAAGCATTAAAAATTATATTAAACTAATTATGTATGGCAACTCTACATTTTGCACTAGATAGTTAGATACACCTTGCTTGACAGTTTGTTAATTTGTTATTATTCCGGCAATTCGTGGTTGCGATTTATCAGCTGTTCTTAATATTTTTATAAAATAAATATTTTAATTCTATTAATTTATTACAATCACTTTAAATTTGCAGATTTAAATAATAATGTTTGGATTACTTAAACGAATTGGATATCAAACATCCACAACACCGGGTCGCAAAATTTCGACTACTAATTGTTTGAGAGATCATATTAATCAACATAAACCAACGTAAGTGTTATACAAATTTACATTTGAACATTGAAACAAAAAAATCATTCCAAAATATCAAATTTTTTATTTTATTGTATTTTTTTAGAGATTTGGAAAAAAGATTCTTAGTATGGACCAAAAAATATAAAAGTATGGATGAAGTTCCAAGTCATGTCAGGTAAATATTGCAATAAAAAGTGTTGAAATATTTACAAATAAAAAAAATTGTGAAATAAAATATATTAAAAAGTTTTTCAAGGCCAAAATTATCTAACTTTTTAGATTTTCTAAAAAAAAAAAACCAACTGATTAAAAAATAAACGCAGTTTAGCATATATTATATATATATATCAAAAAAGTTTATTCGCCTCTATATTTCCGATTACCTTCTTAGTTTTATGAAGAAATTATGTATAAGAAAAAATCATAACCGGATTTCTAAAGGCTATAAAAAAGATAAAAAAAAATCACTAATTAGTTGCAGAGATAAATTTAAACTTTTAAATTTATAAGAAGAATAGTCGTATATTCTTTGGATGTGGAGAATAGATATTTTTTTTTTTCAATTTAAATCTTTTGATGATATAAATTAGAATTATTTAGGAAAAAAAATGTGTACGTAGTCAACAGCCGGCATTTTATTTCCATAATCAAATTACAAAATGAAATATATATACATATAATAAAAGCTTGTTTTCAATATTTGAACATTTATTTTTGTGTTCATAAATATTTAATTATTCAGTTTAATATTTACGATAATCAACAAATAAATTTTTGTATAACATATTTGTTTTAGTTTATTTATATATTTTATTTCAAATATTTTTCCTACTCCAATTTCTTTCTTTTCTTTATTTCGTCCGATTCACAAATTTAAAACAAAATTATTTTTCAATATGAAAATTTTGATACCACTATCTTTTTAGCAGCTAGTCTTAACACACATTTTCGTCTGTTTTTATGTATTAGTGTAAAAATAAAGATTCAGTTAAAAATGATGTATTTACGTACATACGTATATAAATTTTCTCCTACAACTTTGATATAAACAATTGATTTGTTAAATTAAATAAAAAAAATCACCAAAATGACTTCATCTATAAATCAAAAAGAGAAAAAAAAAATAAACAGAACATTAAACAGTTGGCAATGGTAGCAATAGCAATCAAATGTAAGAAAGCTCTACATATAAATCTATCCGAAATTGTTAAATTCTTGATTATGTGTATTATGTATGTACATAATGTACATTTTGTTATCTAAATTTTTATATAAATTTAGAGCGTGTAAAATTTTTTTTTTTTTATATTTAAATAGTACATATAACTAATATCAATTTAATATTACTTATATTTGACTGTCAAAATTTTCTTTTAAAGATCATTAATGTTATCTTATTAATATGAATCATTAAATATTGAAAAAAATTAACCAGATTAAAATTGGACATAAAAAAAAATGCTTCATTCTAGATAAGCAAGAAAAAAAGTGAAATTATAAAAATTTGCGGTTTTTAATGTACATACTTCTGTACACATTAACATATGGACATAATATAAATTACACACATAAATACTTGAGTATAACTAGTTTTTTGTATTTTGTATTTTTTTTCTAATTTAAGTGATTCTAAAAACAAAATGATATTGTTTTAATATTATACATATATGTATGTACACGTCTTCCAAATAAAATGATATTTTTAATAAATAAAACAAAGCTACAAGAAAAATAATTCTAAAAATTTAAACCAGTTGCCCTACTTTACAATTTTTTTTAACAAATAATGATATTCAAATTGAAATATGTATGTGTATCAAGAATCAAGGCCATAGTTATAGCGATTATTTTATTTATCAGAATTATAAACGCAAGTGCACAATTAATAAAAATTTTATTACTTCTTCCTAAATCAAAATTTTCAATCTTTCATGTACACAATTTTCTTAATAGTTGTTTATAAAACAATGATTATAATTAACAATTCTTTATTCACAAACAATGCCAACATTTTTAACTATAGATAATAATAAAAAAATATTTAACACACTCCTCTTAAAATACGTATTGATTGTTTAAGAAAGTAAAGAAATAAAATAAACTAAATAATTACCTTTATTTAAATTTCATTATAATTTTTTTAAAAAACACATGCATGCATATAATATACAAAAAGAACAAAAAAAAAAAAAAACAAAAAAAATAGTATAACATTTATTATTTAATAAATACATTCTTAAATTTTGAATATAAAACCCCAAAATTATTATCATTCAAAAATTCAAATAAAAACAGAAATGATACGCTTTGTACCCATACATACATACATATTATATGAACATACGTATAATATGTACAGGGGGTTAATCTTATGAGTGCAGTGCAATATGCCATTATTTAAAATTTCATTAGTTATAAATTTTTATATGGTACCAACGATTTCGAAGATATTTTAATAGATATGTACATATACAACAATAAAAATCACATTGAAAATCACATCAATCACATTTAGCAATTAAAAATAAAAACAATAAAATAAATAGAATCAAATCAGTTATTATTAATTTACAATAATTATTGGTCAAAATAAAAAAAAAAGTATCACCAAAACGGACGAAGGAGCCGATCCATATCAACAGTATAATCAAATTAAATGGAAGCAAACAAAGCTTCGAAATCTTTAAAAATGTTAGAGAGACAATTATTAAAAAAATTATTAAAAAACCATCAAAATGCTAAAAAGAAAAAAGTTTACCTTAAAGAGATTAATTTTTAAACTCTACAAAACTCGTTGAATGCCCATACATTTTTATTTTAACAAAGCAAAAATGTTGTCAAAAATATACAAACCCGCAGTATATTTTATCCAAAATCATTGAAGTGGATGCTATATTTTCATACAAAAATTTTACGTAGCTTTGAATAATAGGATATAGCATTGCACCCATTAAACTAACACCCTGTATATTTTTAGTACTCATATAACATAATTTTTAATATTTTTTATATAAGTATATAAAAATTATGGTGGAGCGTGAAATGTGTAACGATCGTGCATAATAAAATATATATATTTTTTTTTCTGAAAATCTTTGATTAAATTTAAAAACGAAAGCCAAATAAAAAGTATTGACTTCCCTCTTTGTTTACCAAAAATTATCCAAAAATATAATTTTTTTTTTATTATTTTCAAAAAAAAAAACATTGTCTTGATTTATTATTAGAATTGTTCACTAAGTGTTAAACATAAATAATGTTTCGTACATACATACAACATATATACATTCACTGATATGTATATATATATATATATATATATATATATATATATAATATATGTATATTATATAAAAAGAAAGTATATTTATTAACTTTCACTCGGACAAGACGTGGGTATTTTCCTTTGATTAAATTAAATGGGAAAAGGTATAATAACTAAGTGTATGTATGTATAAATATATATATATATATATATAAAAAAACCAGAAATTGAAAAGAAATTCTTGAATTCTAGCTAGGAAAAAACTTGATTTATTTTTGGAAGCTTTCAAATTTAATTCAAAAACAAAAAATTATTTTTATTTCAAAATGATGCTCTAAAGATACATACATGCACCTTTAACGCAATGGAAGTCATGTAATTTGTACGTGACATACATAATGTTTAAAAAAGTGGAAGAATTAAAATAAATGCACAAATTCATGAACAATGGTTACAATGGAATAGAGATAATGAAACGGATCACATATACGAAAAAAATTTATCATAAAATAAATAAATAATTTTTGATTTTATTTTCTTTTTTTCTTTGTTATTGTTTATTTTCAAACTTTAAATTTTTGTCCATGTTAGTATAAATTTCAAGTACATCAAGTAGATTATTACAAAAATGATTGTTGTATTAAAATTGGGTCATTCAAATTCAGTATCCAAAGTAGCTTTCAATAAATACAAAACATTTTAATTTGAATTTAGAAACAAGAATATTTTACAGTTATTGATAATTTTCAAGAAGTTTGTTATGTTCAATAAAACAAGATTTTGTTAGGCTTAATGAAAATATTTTAACAATTGAAATTTTCAAGAAGTTTATTATGATGTTCTGCAGACGATTTGAATTATTTAATTCAATGACATTCAAATATTTAAGCTTTATTGGTATCTAACTATTTAAGGTTTATCTAAAACCTAATAAGGGTCAATGGCCCAAAATAATTAATTGAATTCAAATAGACAATTATAAAAGTATCTGTGGTTAAACTCTCTTATATAGATCTCGTGTCCATTGTACTAGTACATTGTCTATTGTACCTTTCAATATCTCTTTTAATCTCACCAGACCCCATCGAAATAATTCCGTTTAGTCGTTGACAAACTGAAATATATCTCGAATAATTTTTATTTATGTACATACATACATTCGTATATGTATAGTATGATTAGAATGACTATAATTATTAATTAGAAAGTAGAATCTGTTGTTTTAACAACGATCTTTTAAGACAAATCTAAAAGGTGTTTTGTAAATATAAATAAATACATAAATATGTATGTAGAATCTGATCGGTTTGATTAAATGAAAGAATAACTTTCCCAGAAGGTTTGACATATTCTTTATTTTAATATACATACAAACATAACTACAAAATTATTTATAAATGTGTTTAACAATTACTTTTACTTTTTCTATTTTATTTTTTTTGTTTATAAAAAAAAAATACGTATTAAAAAACAAAAATTCGAATATAACAAATGCTTCCAAATTTTAAAATTCAAGGTCGATATAAAGCTTTGTTTGCTTCTTTTCCTATTATAAAATTCAAGAGTTCATTAGCATTCATTTTTTTTTTTTATTATTTACTTTAATTTCTTCCTCTTTTTATGTGACATTATTTTTAGTTATTATATAAAATATAATTACGCATTTCGCATATTGAAATCATATTGAAAAGAAAAAAAATGTAAAATATAATACATAATAACAAGTATTTACTTATTAGGAGGTTTGGTCTGGTCTTAATAATATATTTTGTATATTCTGGTCTTAAAAAAAATTTATATCGTGTTTCTATTCCAGAAATAAATTCAAATTCAGTAATTTAATTTAACAGACTTATAAATAAAATATTCCATATACGTAAGTAAATATTATAAACATGTGTATATAAAAATTCCATTCGAATGTTTAAAATATCTAAAATTTAGTTTCATAACTTAAAAAGTCAATAATAAAAATTGAAAAAAAAAAATTATAATAACCGTTGATAACATACAGAATATATGTATGTGCATATATACATAATCATACATCATTCATTTAAATCAGTTTTCGATATGCTAGTTTTTTTTTTTTTTTTAATTTCAAAATTAATATAATTTAATTAAAAACTAAAGATAAGAAATAAATTAGGTATTTTTTTTTTATTTTTAATTTTATAAATATAAACTTCAGCAATGATTTGAAATTTTAGTTTAGAAAATAGATAAGGCCGAAAAATTTGTATAGCACTTGCCGAAATATGTATAATATGTAATTTCAATTGTATGATTTGAGTTGTAATTGTATGTTGCCAATTTTATGTTCAAATTTAACGAACAAAATAAATTTTAATTTGGGATAACAACAAAAAAAACTACTGTCAACTACATACTTTAAAACACTTCAGACTAATTTTCATGGAAAAATTTCATCCGATATCCGATACTTAGAAAGAGTAAAGTATATTTAATATTACCAATAGAATAGAGGGTGGGAGAAATATACACAAGTTCACCTATGTGGTAATTGCAGATAATTATAGCAAGTTTAGCTTCAGCAAGTAAAATTTTAACTGATATTATGGCATATCTCGGATATTTTCTAAACGCTTTTACAATTATAGTTAATTCGTCCGATACTTTTGTGTTTTTTCTCGGTCACATATTTATGTATCTTCTGTCTATTCTTTAAAAAATCGCCGATGTTTCTGTTAATGAAAATTAGCCTTTAAGGAAAATACAATATTTTTGTTGAATCTTCGAATTTGTTCATAACTAATTACGAGTACCAATTTGTATATTATTTTTATACATAAGATAAACAATGTTTTCCCAAATTGGAATCCCAAATTTTCACTTGTAACTGTCCTATCCTGTCCTGTCGTGACTCAAATTCACATATAGATTGTTGCTGCACAAGGTAATAAATAATATTTCCATTATACATAAATATTATATTTTTGTTATATTGTCTATGATTGGTTTATTAGTAGATGTCAAATTTGAACTTGCCTCTAATTTATTTAACTTCCGGATACTATTTGTTATCATCTCAGTATGCAGACGTTTTTTTTTAAGTTTTTTTTTGTTTTTAATCTAAGACATCAACCAACAATGGTTTTTTTTTTATATGATTAATTTACTATATACTCGAGCTATTTTAACTCTCTTGTGTCTTTTAATAATATTTACAAAAATATATTCATATGATTTTTAACTATACTTTAAATATCTTGTTTTATAGATTTGGTTTGTATAGATTTGTATAGAGATCAATGTTTCTACAGTCATTATTTCTCTAACTACCTCATTTTCAAATCTCTGAATAATTTCTATGTTAATTTTTTTTTTTGCAGTCCCATATTTGGCAGCCATTATAACCATATATTCAAAATGGTTTCAAAATAGTTTTGTATAAAACAAGCTTATTTTTAGTATGCAAGCATGATTGTTTTCTTATAAGCCATTTCAATATATGTATATGTATGTACATAATACATATATATTCAAAAAAATTTGTTTTGAAATAACATTTTGTAGCAAAAGTTAAAGATTTACTTTTGCTACAAAATGTTATTTATAAACCTCGGTTGCCCACATGCCAAATGGCGCTGGGTCCATATTCATAGTATTAAGATTTATTACATTTTATGTAATAACTCAATAAATAAATATAAGTATAAACCAAAATCATTGTCTTGTCTGATTCAGGGTTGTATACAAATTTATTTTAGTTGTGACAGTTAGTCAAATGAAGAGATCTTGGAAATATCTTTAATTAAAACAAACTCTTGAAATTCTTTCAAATATATTTTTTTTAATTTAATCTAGATTATATTAATTATAAGATACATAATTAAATTGGGAGACAAGGTGAACCAAATTATTAATAAATTATATTAAATTTATGATAAATTATAAAAATTAAAAAAAAAAATTTTTGACCGAGATAATCTCAATCGATGTAAACGAATATAATTCTGAAAAGAACTCAATAGAATGGGCAATATCAGAATGAGCATTAGAGGCCAATATTAGGAGATTGCAGTGCTGCTCTGAATTCAAACCAATATACTTTTAACTAAAAATTTTGCTAACTATTGTCATATCTTATATATGTAATATTTTTTTCAAATTATATTCTTCTAATTTTATTTTAATTGTTTAAATTTATAGAAAAAGCGTAATATATCCAATAAAAACAAACTACCCTATCTGTCACTCTAACGTGTAATAACGTAAAAATTATGTTTTGAATAATAACAATAAAATTAATCAACCCTCTATTTGTGCTATCCGGAAAAAATATTTTCTTACAAATTGCTATATGGCCAATAAAAATAAATAAGACAAGTCGAGTGCAATACACTAAAGAAGTCTACAAATACATAGTATATTTTATTTAATTTTATTTCATTTTATTGCAGTCGGGAGCACATAAATGTACAGCCAAAATTTAGGTCCCTTCTCCCGAACAGTATGTTCGACTGGCCATCTCCCTAATACAATCTGACATCTATTTATTTTACAATTAAATATACTACAAATTAAATACAAACAATGCAAGGAGTAGTTGAAATGCGCGTGTATGTGTGTAATAAACCTATTTAGTAAAATTAAAAGAAAAATGGGCTCTGTTCGGAAATTTATTTCTAAAACATATTTAATGGGCGATTAAATCTGTTTAAACATATGTTTCGAAACTAATTTCTCTGTTCGTCACACACTAAGAAACTTTTGCTTAAACAAGCACAGAAACTGCACTATTCTTTGTAGTTAAGCCAAGACAAGATAGATACAAAATAATGGCGGATAAAATTATCGCATTAATAATAATTCTAGAAATTTATAAAAAAAAAAAAAAAAAAAAATGATTAGAAGATTGGTTACAAATATTATGAAAAATATTAACCAATTCTAAGTAACAAAAAAAAACATAAACAACTGATTTTATTTACATTTTGGTGTCGAAACTTCACCATTTAAACATACATATTCAGAAATTAATCACCCATATTCTATTAGACCCATCTCGAGAGATCGCGTGAGAATATCTCTGACGAGATAGTTTTGTATTCTGTTAGACCTTTGACGAGACGAGATAGCCATTTTTTATCTCATCAAAAATTGTAAGCGATAGAGTATCTCGTCAAAGTATTTCGTGGTTTTTTATCAAAAAATTGAATTGAATAGATAAAATAGAGTAAAGATTAATAAACAATTTTTCATTATTTTTTTTGCATTATTATTAAAATTGTGTTTTTATTTTGAAAAAAAAAAATCATCTTTACTATTACTGTTTTACTAGTCTTTATGTACTAAAACTAAACTAAAAAATATTTAAAATATAAATATATTTATATTTATTTATCATTTAAAAAATATTTTAAAACTAAACCCCACTAATACTTTCCAAAAATTTTATAAACCATATTTTGCTTATATACCAATAATTTTGGTTGACAGTAAAAAATGATCAGTACTACCAAAAAATAAAATGTTCTATCGCGCCGCTTACAGTGTCTAACAGAAATGCATATTCAGCGAGACGAAATTAGATGAATTTTTTCTTCTCGTCAACGATGAGTCTAAGTGAATATGGGTGTATGACTCCGCCAATTAAAAATCAAAAACTGTTTCGAAACAACCCCACACACGATTAAATTTCACAAGTTTCGAAACAAGTTTTTAAATTCGACAGATTTAAACGTGTATGGGGGACCATAACAAGCAACACGTTCGTTAATTAAAAATTCCCAAGCAGCAAGTTCGAAATTTCTAAACTGCATATTTTGCGAAAGTTGTATGTAGTTTATATGTTTTGAACGTTCTCACAAATTATAAACTGCAAATTAGATTTTAAAAAAAATAGTGGCGAATACTAGAAAAATAGTGGTAGATTAGTGGTTACTCCTAACCAGCTAAATAGTTACTGCTAAATAGTTACTGGGATGAGAGTACCTTCTCCGGACATATCATCATTGATATATTGTTAGGATAGTAATAACTAATCCTAAAATTAATAGATATGTATGGTGAAAAATGATGGAATCTATTAACCAGCCCTGTTACTATTGCTATAGCACCAAATACTCCCATATGAGGTCATGGTCTATAGTTAACTAAATGATAGGGGTGATTAGAGTGTGATACCATAAATTAATTAACTTCTTTAGAGTAAAGTGTTCTTAGAATAGCGCAAATGCGTAAGTTTGAATGATAGCTACAGCTGATTCTAGTGCGAGTTGGGCAATTTGTATAAATATAACATTACAAATTTTTATACCTACTTGCCCCAATGGCTAAGTAAATTGAAAGATAAGGGAAGGGAAAGAGAATTTTCTTCACATTCCAGGAATATGTATTTGAGGGTGAGAGATTCGTTGTAGAATATGTAGGTTTGTTGATTTGTTCCATTTAAAAGGTGTTTGTATGTCCTTTGATCGGCTTAGGTGTAATCAAGACTGTTTGGGGATATATGTTGATACGAATGTTTAGCAATTCTTCACTATGAAGTAGGGTAGGTGATAGAAGGTGTTGACAAGAATAGTTTATTAAAAATAATCGTAGACGTTTGATATGACTACGTGATAACAATGCGTAAGGTTGAATGATAAAAAGCTAGAAGTACTTAGATTTTACATTTTACATTTAGATTAGACATTTTAAAAAATAATTATATAGCTTGTAAAGGTAAAGCAAAAATATTTTTACGTTAAATTGTTATAATATAAAATAAAAATAAATAAAATATTTGGAATTTTCGGCAGTGAGAGGATTAATTAATAAAAACATATTGAAAAATATTAAAAATGTAGTCGATAGACTACAATCAAATGTAGCACCTAATATAAATTTATTTTTTCTTTTGCGAAATAAACATTACTAATAATATGTAGTTTTTTTTTTAAAATTCATTAAAAGTGCGAATACTTTTCATTTTTATGTCTATTTATCAAAACCAATTTGAGATTTGATACAGATTTGCGGACTTTTTGCATTGTAGTTTGATAAATTTGAAGTTCTTAACGTTTTTGCAGTATACAAAAAAACATATTTTTGTTTTAGTTTAAATTTCGCAGTGCCATGCTACATTTCCGAACACATCCATATATTCGACTATTTTCAACAATAATTATTTTATTTGGAAAATGCTATAAAAAAACCGTTGCACAACGAACAACGATCATTCAAATCAAATAGAGAAAAAAAAAACCAATTAACTTCAAAAACATTAGAAACGGTAAATCAATTAAATTAATCCTAAAATTAATTCCATTAAACTTATAATTAAATATAAAGTTCAAAATGACATAGATTTGAAATGATAAATAAAATACGTAAATAATGTTATATAAAATTCTAGACATTTGGTAGAAATAATTTAAAGATACCGCCAAATGTTTAGTTTTTTTTCTATATTTTATAATTATATTGTCTTTAAAAGCTTTTTACCCATATAGTACATACAATATACATAATAATTTATATAAACAAGTTTTTTTTTTTTTTATATTCTTTCATTTGTTTTTATTTATGTTTATTTTTTTTTTGTCGTTATAATATTAATATATAATTATATACCTACATATATTTAAGTTGATGGAATATCTAAAAAATTACATAATATGTTAGTTTTTTTCAATTATTTATTTTATTTTTGGGGTTTGTTCCTATATAAAGCAAATTGCATGGAGCTAATAAACAAAAAGGAAAATTACAAATTAATGAAGCGACAAAATTAGTAAAATGCTAAACGATATAAAAAAAAAATACTTTATTTATTTCGATTATATTTGGAGATACGATTGGCAATTAAATAATTGAAAAATAACAATATAAGTACATATATTGAAAATAAAAAAGAAAATATAATTAGAAGATATGAGAAAGTTAACACAGTTCTGTAAATAACACCCATTTATCTTTCTATTCTTATTATTGTTGTTAATATATTGTGTACTGTGTAGTATGTATTAATATTTTGTATTGTAGATATTTTTATTTTACTTATTATTGAAAATAAATATTTTTAAGTTTTATATACTAAAAATTTAATTTAAATAAACCTAGACTGTTTTTTTTTATTTTTTGTTTTTTTTTTTTTTAAATGACACCATTAAAGGTGTTATCACAGATAATACAATGTAAAGACTTTTATAAAGTTTATTATCTGTGGTGTTATTCTTAGAGAAATTAATAATTTAAAAATTAAATATAATTAAACTCTTACTAATATATTATTATATTATTATCTATTTCATATTATTGTATCTTCGAGTATATTTATGCAAAAATAATGAAAGTTCAAATTGAATTGAAAAAAAGTTTATTCTGGGCCACTGAACCTCGGGCCGTATACTTTTTATTATGTTTTTTTTTTTTTTTTTAATAATCATGTAAAAAAATGAATTATTAACAAAAATGATTTATAAATAAAAATCATAAGAAATATAATACAATGAAAGAAGTATGAATCATTAAATTAAGAAATATAATTGTAAAAAAAATGGGGAATATGAAAGGAAAAAAATGCAAAAAAAAAATATTTAAATTTCGCCGAAGATGTTCTTTGTTTTGGTGAACTGAATAAAACGGTCTAGTAATATTGGACCATACCATGTATACTCCTTTCATTTCTATAGCACGGGCAGGTCTCAAAAATATCATCAATATCCTGCAACCCCATCCGTGGGGCATAGGGCGAAAATATACTGAACACTAATTGCAAATGTGTTGAGCAATGTCGACTAAGCCTGGTCATAATTCATTTATTTATTTCGAACTAAAATCAAGCAAATTACAATATATATTTATTACAATTTATAATTATTACAAAATTGTATATAAATTTATAAATTGAGAAAAATAAAAAAAATAAAAGACTAATCGTCTTAAAATAAGTAACTGTAACATGTACGTACATAATATCAGTCCACTGCACAAGTATTTATATATCTGTGGCGATTATTCTATCCTCACTCTTGTGATTATATACATTCGTTCTTTCGGGTTATAGAATAAATACTTTCCCTCTTTATTTGTTTAAAGTTTAATAATGTGGGAGGGGGGTTCGTGTTATTTCATCTAACTTCATATATATGCGTATGAAACATTTATTTTAGTCAACTCTCTATAAAATCGTGGACTAGCATCAACTATGTTGGAAATTAGGATCAAGGCCAGTAGCATTTTATGTCCATTCTTAATTAATTTTTTTTTTTACACTCTACAGTAACTTAGATAGAATCACCTTTTCGTGCTTAATTAAGTACAGTACTGCAATTTTACACTATACAATATCTACAATAATTCGAGTATTTATTTTAACAAATTACTGGCTATCTACTCATTAAATGTGGAAAACTACTACTATTGTCAGGAACTAAGCCTTCTTAAATAGAATAGTTTCATTTTTATTTAATTTGTTACCAGATTAACTCTCAATTATCTTTTTGTCATTTATTATATCCCAATAGGACTAGGGATAGATACTAGAATGAAGCATTTTTTTTTTTGCTTCATCGGGAATCGAGCCCGGGAAAGTTTCGGTTGAAAGGCAGGCGCTCTACCTACTGTTCCATCCAGCGTATAATTATGTCCATTCTTAATTCATTCATTTAAGTCCAATCTTATTACCTCATTGCTGAATCCCAGTGTTGTGTGTTTGGTCTGATAGCCAAAAAAATTTAAAGCTAAAATTGTTCTTTCTGTCTCCTTACAAAAGTTGATTGTGTTGTGGTAATTCATGAAATATATTGTATACTATTTCAGGGAATCGATAAAATTGATGTATACATTCCTTTTGGTTGAATTAAAGGCACATATTCAATTGCTTTCATTATTATAGTTTTGTATATATACTCGACGATACGTTTAGTAGACGTTTTCGTTTTTTTAATCAGAGCAGAGCCATGATTTATTGATATGTCAAAATAAATTTTTGATTTGAATGTTCAGCGCTTATAAATAATATTAATTAAATGAATTTTTCGTTCATCACCAACGCTACTATAACTTATTAGTAGATATAGTAGTGTTGGAATATACATAGAGAGCTCCTAATAGTTTTTCTTTCTCTGCATGCTGAGAATAAATATGTGAACATAGAGTATGATAATAAACTAATAACTGTAATAGTCTGTGTAACACATTTGATTTCTGACGGGTGCTATAGAACTTGAAAGTTGTATGGAAAATACCCGAATTTGTAATTTGTTAGCTTTATATGCTACCGAGTTAGATCTCTCTTTTGATCATGAATAAATGTACCCAAAATTACAGAACTATATCTTTAAAAATGTGAACGTGTATACCGAACAAACAAACAAACAAATTAAATTAACTTTTAAATTTATATTCAATTTCTAGAATAAAAAAAAGGTAAAATCATAAACAAATATTTTAGATTGACCTACCAAACATTTTAAATAAAAATTCTGATCTTTTAAATCGAAGTAATTTAGAAGAGTAAATAATATTAAAATAAATAATTTAAAAAATGACTGAACAGAATTCTGTTCTGATTCTAATCTGATTGGTAAAATAAAAATGACAGTGTAGTCAAATCATGTTTTTTTTCATTAAGTCTGATAACACTATATGCATGTTATACACTCATGTTATGCTCATTTTAATCAAAGCATCATCAGATCTATACTCTGATTTGAAAAACGAAATCGTCTAATATAAATATTAAAATAAACAACAAATTTAATATAATACTTTTACTTTGAAATAACTGCACTGAAATACATGTGTGGTTTACAAAATTCCATAAAAGAAAATTAGTAAATTGAACATCAGCTGTAGAATGATAAATTGGCAATGAAAAAAAAAAAATTAAAAATTATATAATAAATTATTTTTTAAAATTATTATTTTTTTTTTTTATATATATAATATAATCTCAAAATTGGTATTAATTATGTTTTTTAAATTAGTCAAGAGATTATGGAACGTTGTAGAAGTAAAGTTCGTATACGTTTAACCAACTATTTTATGATAATTGCTTCAGGTAATTAAAAAATATACAAAAACAAAAAAAAAAATCTCTCATTAACTGAGACATATTATTATATATTATTATGTTATATATAAATTTTATAAATAAAACTAACAAAATATTATTCATAAATAATTAAAAATATTAATCGATATTAAACAAAAGAAAAATCATAAATATTATATGGGTTAATACTTAACTAATAAATAAAAATGGTTTTGGTCCAGTACAAATGAATTTTGGGTTAAAGAAATTATTGCATGTAATCAATATATATATTATAGTTATAACATATATATAATTATAAAAACATATATATTACATATATAATTATAAAATATTGTAAGTATTATTGTAAGTATATTACATGAATATGTAATAAATATATATATAATATTTTCCGATTAAATGAAACCATTTTCAATTGAAATGACTAATCTTTAAATTGAATGAAATCACTTTCAAACGAAATTACATTACTACATATATGGATGTAAATAATCGCATCTGACAATGGATGGGATGGTTCTGAAATCAATTTCACTTTAACAATACTTAATCTATCAAAAAAAGCATTTTCAAAAATTAAGTTAATTACTAGTTCAGTATTGATCGATACTAGATTCGATCATTACATTTCAAATATAATGTAGCAAAATTAATTAGCAATTAATTCAAAATGGCTTAAACATTTTCTAAATTTTTATACTAAATAATTTGCCGAAACATTTTGTAACATATGAAGAGTTTGAAGAGATATCTCCACTTTTTGTATATTTTATTTGGTTCAGAAAAGTCAGCTCTTTCGATTGATCTACTATAATATTACCCTTTATTTAAAAACAAATAACTAAAAGGAGATATAAATACTTCGTTATTTATCTTGGTGCTGTTTTGTTCATAATTAGAATTTTCGCGTAGCTCTAAAACATAAAAAAAGAGTTGTACAGCTTTAAATAAATAATATTTTTGTCTTTTACGAAATTATGGTCTATCGTGAGTAGTATCCAACACGTAAAACAATATTATCTGAAAATATTTGATTAAAATTACATTTAAAAAGTATGAATTCATCATTTTGATTACAAGTCCTTTCATACGCTTTTATAAAACTATATAATATTCATTATATTCGAATTGATTAGTTTAACATTTTGATCAATTACATTGCAAATTTAAATTCAATAATTTTATAATTTTTTAATAATTTTAATTAATATATTGATCAATTTACAGCTGATCAAGATATTAACTAAAATTACTAAAACATACCTAAATGGTTGTTTCACCTAGCAATCCTACAGATATTGCTATATAAAATATATTAAAGTGATATTTAATTTTAATATTTGAAATATGGATTGATATAAATCAGTTTATCAATTTCATTATTTTCAAATAATAATGTTGGAAAATTTCTGAACAATATAAACTATCCCGCTTATAGTTAAAACGTTAAAATAGGGTTTCGTCAGAATTAGAAAATGTATAGGTATTAATGCAGTCAAACCGACAAGTACAAGGATAATAAAAATTGTATTCCAATATTATTAAGTTATTTCAATTTGAGTAGAAAATCCAGGTTAAGTTGTGCTTCATGAAAATTTTACACAATTTACATTGATAGATCCATTAAATATACAAACAGATTATTTGACAAGTATGTATATTCAAGAGTTGCATACTTAATTTATTTATTATTTTTAATATTATTAATATAAATAATATTATTATACTTAATGATTGAATGACAAAAATGATTCCTTGTCATTATATTGAAATCATCTAATTAAAGCTGCAAATTCCTGTATAGTTTTATGGAATAAAAGTCGAGTTTCCTTTCACTAATCATTTGTATTTATTTTGCAAATATCGATATTTCGGAAGCAACTTACTTCCTTCATCAGTGCTTTGCGATTATCAAAAACAATCGTGTATAGTATTTATAGTTAAAACTTAACGGCAGAGCTCTCTCATACACAAATTTTTACAAATGAAATTTCTATTTATTTCTATTTACAAAAAATTGTTCTTAATTTTTTTGTTATTGTTTTAATAATTCATTTTTGTAAATCAATTTTTCACTAAAGTAAAAAGTAAATTTCATTAAAATTTCCAAGTTAAAAAGCATCAAAAAAATATAAACTCAAGTCAAGTACAAAAAACACTTAAAATAGTAGACGAAATACGCTTATCTGTATGATAAACATATTTAATAAAATTAAAAGGAAAATATTCGACTATTTTGAACATGTATTTTTACATGTATTTGTTATCCTGAATTTTGTAATGACGACCTCCAGCATTCATATTATCTTTTCGTAGGTCTTCTTTGTAGTTGATATTATTCATTTTACCATTTATTACTACCTTCGTCAGTCTACCTTCTGTCATTCTATTTAGATTGTCTTTTTAGTTTCTACGACAATATTTTGCATGTCGTATTCGTCCCTGATTTCGTTCGTTGCTAAACTATAAATTGCAAATTATAATTCTTTCAAACAAAATTCATAGTGAATCATAATAAATTTCTAACGTAAAAAAGAAAAATACTTATAAGTTAAAAATCAGCTAATTTCTGACATAAATTTTTTTTTTGTACAAATTTTGTGTACTTTTGTAAAAATTTGCAAACTTTTACTTGTAAATGAAATAATTTTCAGTGTTTTTGCAGAATTTTATGAACATGTGATTTTTCCACTCATTTTCAAATTAAAGTAAACATACAGATTTTATTATAACTACCGTGATTTTGACTATTATTATAACTACCATGATTTAGTCTATCACCCATTTTCTCGTATGAAGTGATATTTGTCTATATTTCGTCAGTGATGCGTCTAAGAGAATATGAAGGGATAATTTAAATATCAATGTTGTTTTTAATTCTTTTGGTTTCATTTCACCCGAAAATGGTTTCATTTAATCAAAAATTTATATATTATATAATATTTATTTACTTTTAATTTAACATTTATTTTTTTATATACACATATTAATTCATTTTACATACACTAAATTTTATACTTTCACACAAATAATAGACACTTACCTAAATTTTGTACAATGCACATGAATATAAAAAAAAAAAAAAATTAACTATCGGAATTATCGGAACAGTTATTTATTATTCGTTAAATGATTTTCTTTAATTATACATATATATATATATTTTTTTGTTGTTGTTGTTGTAAAGAAATTTAATAAATTAAATTAAACAATCATGTCTTCAAATTTATCAATTTTTTACCAAACAGTCGAATCAAAATTGAATGCCTACATTAACTACTTAGAAGGTGGTACTAAAAGATTTTCGTTGTTAAAAATTTTACAAAAATTTAAATTTTGATTATTTTTTTTTTTAAGAAATTCTAAAAAGTTTTTAAATATGTGTTTATTATTTTAATTTAACCCTTTTTTATATGTAATAAAAATATGTTATTATTTATGATAGATAATTTTAAAATAATAACATGTAATATAAAAGAGAGAGAAACACATATTTATTAAATTTTATTTTTGGTCCTTGTAAATTTTGGCTTATCTAAATTACGTAATGTGTAAATAAAAATATACTTATATTAAAATTTCGTTAAAAAAAAAAAAAACAAATAATAGTGTTGATGTTATGGAACGTTGTCGAAATAGAATGCGTATTCGAATTGCCAATGTAATGATGGTTTTAACAGCAGGTAAATTTAATTAATTTTGAATAAAAATTGTTGTGCTTGTGCGAAACTTAATTTTTTTTTTTCAAATTTTAACACAGATCAGATTAACATATCAAACATTAATATATATTTATATATACATCATATATGGTATATTAATCTTGTCTGTGATTTAATTTTTCATTAGGATTCATCAATTTAATTTTGTACATTAGAATTCATTAACTACTTATATATATATATATATACATAGAAGTATATTTACTCTTTAGTAATATTATAAAATTAACTTGATAGAGCTTTCAAAACCAAATCAAAATTTTATTTCTGTAGCTACTTTGCTCTGACATAATGGGAATTTAAAGTAAAAAAAAAAAAAAAAAAAAAAGAAAAAAAAAATTTAAATAAAATTCAAGTTAGAGGGAATGTCTAATCAATTAAAAGCTTTATTTTATATAATCTTAAAACTATATTAACAGTATTAATAAAAATATTTGCAGTGGATATTATAGTTATATACGATTAAATAGAAAAATTCAAGAGATTTAAAAAATATTTTTTTATTAAAATCTCATTTGAAGATAATTTCAATTACAATACATGCATACGTATTTGGTTTGGTTTATTTAGCAATAAAAAAAAAAAAAATTTAAATACAAATAATTTGAAAGTGATTTTCTAAAAAGAAATATTTTATTTATTTCAATATAATTTTAGTTGGTTGTATTTTGATGGTGATTAGTGGCAAACATGCTGTTGGACGTGGTGAAAGTGTTACAAAACAAAATTTAGACTGGCATAAACAATATAATGAAGCTGGAGCAAAAGAAGAAGCAGCAGCTAAAACAGCACATTAGTGAAAACAAATTTTTTGAAAATGTTACTACCGTAAAATAATTTTGGAAAAAGAAAAAAGAACAAATCTATCTATTAAATAAGGTTAAATGATAATTATTTAAAAGAAACTTTTCTAATAGATTTTTGTTTTTTTTTTTTTACTATTATATTATTTTTTTTTTGGTTTAGTTACAAATAATTTTTCACAGAATGTTGATATTTACCATTTGATAGAAGAAAAAAAAAAGAAATTTTTATTTTGTATACCAAGAATATTAGATTTTTAAAAAGAAGAATATATTATAAAGAAGAAAAAAAAAATTAGAAAATATGGTTTTGCTTTTATTTATTCTTTCGAATTTCTCTATTTTTGATATCCAATTTTAAAAATTTTGCTTATTTGTTTTTTAAATTTTAGAGGAATTTGTAGTACGTTTTCAAGCTCAAAAATCGAGCTGATCATCATGTACAAAATCAAATGAAATGTCAAATCTACAAATATTTTTTATGTATTTATTTAATACTGACGACTTGATATACTAGTTACTAGTACATATAATTATATACTTTTTTACTTTCAAATTCAATATTTTTTCAAACAAATTAAACAATTTTTCATTCAAATGCAACATTTTGTCGAACAATTTGTTTGAAGAAATGTTGAATTTGATTAAAAAAATGTTGAATTTATTTGAAAAAATGTTGAATTTGATTAAGAAAGTATATATGAATGTACACCTACACCAATATTCTTGAAGACTAGATTTTTTCCATCACTAACGCGATGAGTCTTCAAGAATATGCGTGATAGTGTTTATGCCATTTGACTACTAATTAGATGGTACCAAGTTTGAATTGCCCACAGGACGTTAATTTTTTATTAAGTCATTTGTTTCTATTCATACAAAAAAAATGCGCTTTATTTAGAGTACAATTTGGTTATACCTAACTGAATACAGTGAAATATGCTGTTGAAAAAAATCTTATTCCCGACTATAGTTATAGCAGCGATGTCACCATCATCACTAAAATGTGAATGATGGAAACAAATTGATGTCATGAATGATTAATAAATGAACCTTTCGTTTTATTGTGAATGATACTGTAATTTTTTGTTGTATTTTTGTTGTCAGTTAAATTTTTCAAAGTTTAACAATTATTGATAACATAGAAAAAAGTATTTCATATTTTCAAACATCAAACAAGTGAATTAGAAAATTAAATAAAGAATACCGATAATCATATTAATAACGCAAGTATAAATATACCCATTATCATTACGAAATTTTATATCTTTTTTAGAATTTAAAAATTTGTTTCGTTTAAATTTTGAAAAATGTAAGTTGTTAAAACAAAATTAAATAAATTTTGAATGATAAAATCGCCTTCTTCTTGTATGTAGAATAGTCTTTATTTATTTTCCTCATTAATACTGCCACTTTAAGTTAAATAAAAGCTTACAGTAATTTTTTAAACTATTATTTTATTTATGAATTAAATAACCTACATACATATGAATTTATTTAACTTTCAATTCACAAATTTTCAAAATAAATTCCTTCCTATCACCAAATAAAAAGTCAGTGAATGAAAACCGTTGTATCGATCATTTTTTTTTTTTTTTGATTCATGACACCGAAACAATTCCCATATAAAAATACAATACAAAATGCCAACATTTTTTAATCTTGATTCATATGTCACCAAAAAATTAATGATAGTGACATTCATGACAGGACCTAGTTTTTCGCCATAAAATTGGTAAAATAATAAAAGATACTCGTAAAAACATTATTTGTTTCACTTTTTTTATGTAATTTTATTTACAGTACTCTATACTTAATATATGAAGGTAATTTTACCAAGTCACTAAAAATATGATGATAACAAATGCAGGCCTATAAAGCTAAATTAAACAATCATTAACATTAATTTTACAAATAGATAGATAGTTATACTTTACGGTTAATAAACAAGTTCTTAAGTGAAAAAACTAGGTTTGGTCTTAACTTTTCACACTACATACTTGTAAAGTACCGTTAAAAATATTGGGTTCGAAATTTATACACATTGTGAATTACTATTTGAATGATATCCTTCTTATTTATGTAACCATCTACCAATACGCAAATTAAGAGTAAAAAAAAATCATTAGTCGATCTC
Source organism: Argyra leucocephala (assembly GCA_963942445.1). NCBI lineage: Eukaryota > Metazoa > Arthropoda > Insecta > Diptera > Dolichopodidae > Argyra > Argyra leucocephala. Next base: position 30,590,924 of record OZ012679.1, on the reverse strand, counting down.
TATCATAAATTTATTATAATATGTAAATCAAAGTGAACTTAAAAAGCCACACTACCAGTGTTGGTTTGTGAATTCCCTCGACCTAACTGTAGAAAAATCAAAATTTTAATGAAAATTTAATCTCTCATGCCCATTTAAATGTTTTACTTTTAATCCACTCATAAACCCATTATTTTTGAGGATTTATCGCTTATATAAATTTAACTTAAAACAAAACTAATTTGAAATATTTCAATCTTGCAATTAAGGGGTATTGACATTTGAATTTTGTAAATGTGAATAATCAAAAACTATAACAAAATGTTTTTTTATATTCGAATTTGAAAATAATTTTAATTATTTATATATCTGTATTCTAATAATAATAATAATTTTTATTCATGAGTACCTACTTATAAAGAATCTCATCTACACTACCTCCTATAACAAACAAGTAGACTACTTTTAATAATGTTAAAAAACATATTTTGGTTTATTATTGGTGGTTATATTAATATATTAATTATGTATTTATATTATGTATTAATATTATATAATTATGTATAAATTTATATTAATAAAATGTTGATTCTAGTTTCAAAATGTTAAATTTTTGACCAAAATAAAATAAAATATTTTTTACTTACCAAAATACCTACAACAAAGTGAATTAAATTGGATTAAACTTTGCTGGTATAAAAAATTGGATTAAATTTGGAACAAAAAGTTGGATTAAATTTTACCTGGGTAAAAAAAAATTAAATTTATATAACGAATCATTTTTTTTTGAATTTTCAAATAAAATGTCGTTACATTAACGTTAAAAAAATAAAAATTTAAATTTTTCATTGCATCCTCCAAATGTATGCAAAATATTCCAAATTTTGTATAAAATTTTATTCATTGAATAAATTTGCCTAAATATATGCAATTATAGTGTTTCTTAGAAACTGTTGAATTTTTTGTACTACTAGAACTTGTTACAAGAATTTTAAGATTTTTAAAGTAAAGTTTTTCCGTTTCCATAATTGGTAAATTTTTTTTATGACTATCAAAGTAAAAAAGAAAAACCAATTTTCATGAAAAATGACTCAAGATGATATTACCAAAATATGGGTCAATCTCATTTATTATGAAATTAACAAGAATGTATACTAATTTTGCACAATTAAATTTCAGTTTAAAAATAAACAATTGAGTATCAAGCAAATACATACCAAAAATTATCCTTCTGTTCACTAAGAGACTATTTACTAAACTGAGAATTTATACTTGATATGAAATATTTATAAAGAACAATAATTAAAGAAGATTTAACACGTACAACGTTGTTAAGTTTTAACTGGAAAAATAAAAAACTGAGGAAAACAGAATGTTTAAAGAAATCAAAAATTTTCAACTTAATATTAATTGTATATTACAAAATTGAATGGTTTGTGTAAAAGAGAAAACAATTTAAATCAATTAATTCTATTGAATGGAAGTCATTTTAATCAGTGTTTCAACAAAATATAAGTAGTTATACATGTACTTAAAAATTGCATAGTTACATATTTCTATTTCTCAGGTATTCCAGTATATCTCTAAAACTGTTGGTGTCAAATTATGTAGATACGAAGAAGTTGTTTTTAGTTAGCTGGTTAGGTATAGTTGATTTCTAAAATAAAGTTAATTTTTCAATTTTATAGCCGTTATAGTAGGTCTAGATACTCAGCTTTATAAATACTAATTTTGAATCAATTATTTCAGTTTTCAAACTCAAACAAACTCTTGCTTGTTAATACATATACATATTATATTATATTAGAGAGCTATATTTATTCTAAATTAAAAACCCAAAGAAATTTATTCTTGACCTTATTATTTTTTTTTGATTCGATACATTGGTTTTTTTTTTATTTTAAAAAAACAAAATTAATGAATTTCTTTTAATTTAAAGTTTACATAAAAAATTCATAATTGAAGACGTTCTACTATTTATTATTTTTTTTTTTATATAAGTATATAGATTGGTGGTGTTTAATTTAATGCATATTAAATAAAATTACCGTGTTAAATTTTAAGAAATTTCTTCATTTTGTTTTTTTGCTAAAATCATTTGTTTATTAGTCATTTGTTAAAATCGGAAAACTTTAGTAAAACCATAAAACCAAGTATAATCTGTTCATTACTTGACTGACATTTTAATCGGTTGGAATTTGATCAGGGAAAATTTTTAAGTTTCACATTAAGAAATTTAATTGAATAAAAGTTTATTTCGGGCTTGTGGATCTAATTTATTCGATTTGTAAAGCAATATATTTTTTTTAATACAATTCACATATCTAGATTCTTGCAACTCTAACAAAAAGACATTCATCATAATTTTATCTTTATCATTATCACTGAAGTAGTTAAAGGAAATATTAATTCCTCTTATATTTCGAACTTAGCCTAGATTAATACTACTAATCGCTTTTGCTATTCAAACCTATTTATCTTTACATTGCATCGAAGCAAAGCAATTAAAAATCTGTTTGGGTTGTCTGGCACAACTTCAACCAATTATGTACATTTCAAATATAAAATTTTAAAAATAAAATACTAAAAGTTTAAGCTAACCATCCCAATTATATAATATTAAGAATAATTGGATAAAAAAAAACACTAAATTAGTCGTTAATAATCAAATACATCGGCACAATACGAGACGAGCAAATCAAATGCGATATGGTGTTGGAGCACACTTAAATGGACTAAAATCTATCACGAATACAGGAAGCATGACTTGAAACAACCTCCCTGCGAAATTCCTGATATGTCCAGACAAAATTGTAAGAAGGAGCTTAAAAAATTAATGTTAGCTAAGTGTAACCACATAACTCAGATGACTAAAAATATTTGTTTTATTTCATTTTTTTCTTTTATATTTATTGTTAAATAATTGTCATTGTGAGCTTTATACTGTTTTGTTTCTATTGTTTACCATTGTATAAACTTAAATACTTTATACTAATTTTTGATTTTGTAACTGCTTATATATTTGCCTTGTTTTTATTTATAATTTTTTTTTTCTCAATGACATTCAAATTATTTCTTGTTCATTTTCATAGTTAAAAACTATTTTATAAATTATAAACTTCGTACGAGCTACCTAGCTCTTATTGAAATATGTTTTAATAAATAATTAAATACCAATTTGAATTCCCTGATCATGAGCTTGAATAGACATAATACAAATTTAAATTCATAGTTCATATTACCCCTATGTCTATGAGATATCTATATAAAAAAAAAAAAATGAAAAAAGTTCTGACAACACAACAAAGTTCAAGAGATGCAAGATGAGTATTGATAAAACAAATAACCTGTTTTTTTAACTTTATATCCAAATGTTAATCTGGATGAATCCAAATTCAAATTTGGAACTTTATGCATTCATTACAATAAGCGTCAGCCCGAATATGTTAATTATACTGGCATCTTGCATCGTACGAAAGTTTTTGTATAGATTTCCAATAGGTCACAGGAGAAAAAGTAGGTCATATACAGCAAACCCAATCTGAAAAACTATATTTCATATTGTATTTTTGTTATTACCATTATTAATACCATTACGAATTGAAAAGTTCAAGTAGTTCAAAGACAAGAACAAATTTTGTTTGTTTTATTGTTTCAGCTACACTACCCTGCCACAGTTCACAGAAAACACACAATATTTTTTTTGTTTTATTCTTTCCCCTACATCACTACGGTTGGATACATGGTTCTTCGAATAATTTACTAAAATTATCAGAATGGATTTTGTAAAGTTAAAATTTGACGTCGAATAACAGATGTTAATCTTATATTATTTATTCTAGTTTCAAGCTGCATTGGAACTATTAGAAGTCGTTTTTCATCTAAATTTTGTGAAATTTATTATGGTTTATCAGTAATATATGTCTGACCTGAAGTACCTTACTTAGAAATTCTCTTCTTTAATACACGCTAGATCTTACTTAGATTACAATTATATAGATGTATATGATAAAATTATGAAATTTTAAATTACTTATGGCTCTACTTATCCACTTATGTTCTAGCAATAAACAAAATTTATTAAAAAAAAAAAAAAAAAAAAAAAACTTACTTAATTTCTATTATCAATAGAGCTTACTATACACCCTTATCATAATAGACTAGACCATGCGATTCCCATGAGAATAATCGTGTCACTTGAGTATGAAATTGGTATATTCATAATAGACTTAAGACATGACGAATAAATTGAACCGGCAGCACATTATGAATGCAATTATATTTAGTACAAATTTTTAAATGCCAATTTCTCTATTCGGTATTTGTTTACATTCTGGATTGGAATTTTTGAATAAAATTAAAACATTAAAAAGTGAAATAAGATTAAAAAAAATTTAACAATACCTACATTATTGTATTTATTTATTTAATTATTTAATATTGAACCTACAGATTAATCTGCATATTGTATTTATTTATCATTATCAGTATACAAAAGTTCAAGTTTCATTATTTTTCAAATTTTATTTAGGTACAACAACAAACAACAATTTTAATATTTTAATTTTTAATTATAAAACTTATTAATAATATTTTTATTTTTTAAAACTAGCACCAGATAAAAGCCTAGCACTAAATTATTTAAAAACTTTAACTATCGACTAATAACACAAATTAATAATATATATATTTATTATTAATTTGTGCTAATAATTGAACACGATTGAAAATACTACAATTTTCTCACGTAAATATCAACATTTTCGCACTAGATTTTTGCCTAGGCAATTATTCGAAAAAAAGTCTAATATGATACCAAAATGTTATATTTGTTGCCACATACTGCAACCATAATTTTTTAACTTTTTCATAATAGATGTGATATTATAGGTCTCTCCACGATGTAAAAAAATTAAACTTAAAGCAATTTAACTTATTATATTTCATTCCTACCGTATAATAAGAGTTAAATTAAATTAAATTAAATTAAATTAATTTATTATTTTTGACAATCAGTTGATTTATTATTTTAGACTGTGTAGCGTTCGCGACCAATCAGAAAATTGCATAAACAAAATACCACATAAAAAGCTTGTAACATTTTCATTTAAAAAAATGAATAAAATAATTAAGCCTAAATAAGCCTGAGGGCTATGTTTTTCAAATAATTTAATTAAATTTAATTGAGTTAAGTTTAATTTGTATCTTGCGAAAAAACCTTATTATATCTTCAAAACTCCGTTGTTATTGTAAATTTTTCGAAATCTAAAAAACAAACCATTATCTTTCTCTAAAACAGTAAATTAGATATGTGCGTTTATAGACTTTCTAAGGATTTAAAAACAAAAAAAAAAAAAAAAATTAGCAAAATATTTATTTAAATTTTAATTAAGTAAGTACCTATATCTACTTTCCATTGCTATATTCACCACACACGAAACTCAAATATTTTCCTAAATAAATAATAACATTTATATATTATTAAAATAGAGAATAGAATTCATAATATAAATAAAAATTAATTATATAGTGTTAAAAAAGAAAAAAAAAAAATATTTCAAGAGAACAAAAATAAAAAAATAAAAACTTAAAAATTTGTTTAACGCTTCAAAATAATAAAATCTGACACTATTTTAGCTTCTTAATAAATTCAAAATTCTTTTTATATATTTTAATTTTAGGGTTTTTGTTTTTCTTTTATATTTATTTACTAAGTCAACTTGTGTTGATATTGAATAATATAAATAAGAAATTATAAAGTAGATTTGAACCTAACCATTAACAAATATTAGAGAAATTTACAAAACTAGCATCACATCACATCACATCTGTTCTATTACAGTTTGATATGATGATGGTTGGTTGGTACTCGGTCTGTAGTGTACAGTGAGTGTGTAACAAACATATTTATACAAAAAAAATATCTTAGATATATCTTAATGATCGTTTTTTTTTTTATTATTTCATTTTTTTTTTTTTTTTTTTAATTTTCATTTTAATTTTTCAAAAATCTTCAGAAATTCTTTAACGTATCTGTGCACATACCTTTGATAATTATTACACAAAAAATCCCTTTTAAATCGTATATGTTTAAAAATATGGTTATATGTGCATGCAATTGGGTATTATAATATGTGTTGTTATAATATTTATGTACATAAATTTTGTACATAAGATTTAGCATACGTAAATAAAATACTATAGATATATCATATAGTAATATATATATATATATATAATATGTAATCAATGAAATAAGAAAACTCTTCAATAAATAAATAAAATTAAAATAAAAAAAAATAAAAATCACCTTGAGAGGACCAAGAAAACGACATCGTCGTCGATTAAAGAATATATTATGTAGTATGTATGTATAAAAGAAAAATTGAAAGTCATCCTCTTGGTCTTTACTTGGTTTTTTTTTTTTACTTTTTTGTTATACTGTTTGTCAGTTAATAAAAAGGTTTTGTGTATACTTATGTATATGACAGTGACGGTGTCTTAACTTAACTTAACCTAAAATAGAAGGTACATTTTTGCCCAGCAACAAAAATCAAATGTTTCCAATTGTATTATGTTTAAATATTTATATTTATACATACATATTAATGTACATACATATACTATAAGTATATTTAGACAAAGTCGATTCTACTCGACTTTGTAATTTTGAACTCTTTCAGTTTTTTTTTTTGAAAAAAATATCGTCTTGATGATTATCTTATAATATGATTGTTAGGGTGACCAGATACACTTAAGCTGATGGAAATTTTTGTAAAATTATTATATTTTTAAAATTAAGGTAATTTGAATTGAATATTATTAATATTTACATAAACAATATTTAGTTCCCAATATAATCACAATACTGGTATGAACTGACATATGACCATAATAGGTTCTATTTTTTTGCTGTTTCAGGATCACGATTTGAAAAATAAAAGTCAGAAGTTTTATTAAGGTTTAATATGGATCGTATGCTTTATGCCATTCATAAGCGTTAATTGCACTCCCATAGAGTTGTACCGTAAGGTGTTGCCATTTGAAAATATTATTGGGGCTTACTCATTCGAAAATAAAGATGCTGTAATGATGGTAAATGTAGAACGGTATTGGTTTATGATAGAAATTTTTTTAAGTCCTACTCCTGAAAACAAATATGATATGTGTATTTTGCAGGACCTCCACCTGGTCAATTATCAATAATATCGACTGAATTTTAGATGCGAACACTACCAAAGAATAGTATGGACATTATAAAACTGCCTTACTAACGATGTTTAAATATAAAACTAAATAGGATAAGATTAGCTAATTTCCAATCGAAACAAATGATTAAATTTACTTTAATTTTTAAATATGGATTTTTCTGTGATGTTTTATACCAGAACTAATGTTTTGTCTATATCACGGTTAAAGGAAATTAAAGTTTTTTTAGAGTAGTAAAATATAACAAAAAAATATTTACTTGTATGTGCGAATTTTATAAAATATTAAATATTTTCTAATTTGTATATAATTTTTGTCAATAAAAGTAATGAATATTAAAAAAAATATATATATAATGCATTTGAAATTAATTTTTTTGAAATATTAGAAAATAATGCGATACATATTATAATGCCTTACCAAAAATGATCCAACTTATTTAAATTACTTTTAAATAAAAAAAAGCGTTCAACCCACATAATTAAATTGCAAAATGCAATGTTGAAGCCACAATACCATAATTTACAATTGGTGATAGATTTAAATATTCAGAAAATCTGTCTACTAAACATTTTTTAATTTATTTGGCTTCGTTTTCCAAAGTTGATAAGTCTTTTGATATTAATTTTTTTTGATTTATTTCAGCCAGTGTTGATAGCAAATAGCCATAATACGTATTATTCTCTTTTTGTAAAAAATTTTTAGTGAATCTAATAAATAATTCATTGAATTCTTAGAAATACTTTTGGTTAAAAAAGTAATTCATTAAATTACTTAAATTATTTTTGAATTACTTTTTTTGATTCAAAAGTAATTCAAATAAATTGAACCATTTTTGGTAAGGTTTGATATGATAGGTTCCTACTTAAGTCATGATTGAACAATATATAATGCATTATTTTTGAATATAATGTTCTATTTTAATGCATTACTTTACATAATGAATTATTTTAATGAATTAGTTTAAAAAAATAATTAAAAATAATTATTTTAATACATTGTTAAAAAAATTAATGCATTGCATCTAATTAATAATTACATTAAAAAAATATTGCAAAATTACCATCTCTAAATTACTAGTTTAAAATTTTGTTTTGAATATAATGTAATAGTTACTTTAATCACCAGTTATTAAAATTCAGAAAACACTTACGAAATATAATAATAATAAAATTAGTCTGACCCCTCTATCACCGCAGCCACAAATGTGCTAATTGTGATTACCTGTATTAATGCAATTAAACAGCTGAGTCCTTAAGGGTTCCTGATATGATGATTAATCATACTCAGGACAGCTCTGGGTAGCTTCGTTCAGATAAAGCTGTTCTCAGATGGTGAAGTCTGCTACAAGTGAGACCTTTGCATTCACAGAGTAGATACTCAATAGAGTCTTCCTCTACTTCACATATTCTGCACAAGTTGTTTTCAGTTAGGCCGATTTTATAAAGATGCTTCTTTACTAGGCGGTAACCAGTTATTTACAGTCCTTTGTTAGTATTCCTTGCCATGATGCGCATCTCTTTTTCCAATTGAAACTTAGAAGAATTTTAGTTTTCTTTAGCAAGCGTTTTGGCATAAACATTTAACTTCACGATTACCAGAAATCCTCAGCTTTTTGCTCTAGACAAACTTTTATCTGTATTTTGTCTACACTTACAACGAATGATTAGAAATTCAACAAAAAAAAGTTGGTTTTATTTATGTGACCTTGAGGTATACGTCTGTCATCATATCGAAACACTCAAGTAATTATTGCTAGCTGTTACAACAACCTATGAATACACAAAATTTCAGGTTATTGCACAGAGAATCCATAAATTGTGGCTTATGTGAATTAAAAATATGTTGTTTGCTAGAAATAATTGATCGATATTCTGGTGATTCCAGCCAATCTATTTGATTAGATCTGACTATAAGAAAAGAGTTACCAATCTAACTAAGAAAATTACAGCAGCAATTTAACACGTATATTAAAAGTTGTTTTGTAGTTATTCATGTATTCAATATCAGATTATGGTAACCCAAATGCATCAAACTAGATCTATGTATATATGCGTATATATATGTATATATATGGATAGCTTATATTTTATAACGAGACAAAATCTTCATGTACTCTTTGTGTCTTTTCATTTCATCATTGTAAACTGTACATTGTATCTTCGTTTTATATAAATATATATGTATACCTATATGTACATACAATATAATATTGTATTTATATAAAAATTATGTATATACAAATATAATAGTAAAAAGCCTTAAAGGAATTTTTAAAGCCTGTAAAGGTTATTCTTTTATGATGCTGTTGTACTTTAAAATAAAAAAAATGAATTTTTTTTTTGATTTAAAATCGTTTTTTTTTTTTTAAAGTTCGTAAATGCCACGAATCCATTTATTTTATGTACACTTTGTTATTTAAGTAATTCCAGCCAGAGGTGCGGGTATTATATATATATATGCACTATATCATAATTGTATATGTTTATACAGGATGTGTCGGCGTATAATTTTTTTTGGAGGTGTCATATCTCACTGAACAAAGCTCTGATGTTCTAGCGTTTAAGATGGTAGAGTTTAAGTTTGTTTGTTTGAATGTTGGGGCTTTGTTTATTGTATACATTTCAAACTTATTTAAGCTTACAGTGGTGATTTAAGTATGGTAAATTTAATTAAATTTTTTCAGAAAAGTATGTTGGTATCTTCTGTCTGTGCTTTTTTGTCTTACTAATTGTAATTAATATTTTATGCTTTTATGTTTTCAAATCTATGATTTATATTGTTATCACATTCTACACAAGTAATTATTTTTTTGTAGATTTTCTTCTTTCGTTGCCGTTTTATTACAATTTTGAATTGAATCTTCATCTAAATCCAACGATCTTCTGTTTTAGGTCTCCCTGCATTTTCATTTTATATCCACGTTTTATTATACTTTTAACAGCTCTTTGATAATCTATCTGTGGTCTCTTTTGAAGTAATAATACTTCTGTTTTGCTATTCTTTTAATAGTGTTGATAATGTATAGTCCTGTACTAATGACAATTTCTTAATCCCGACATTAATTTAGTAACAGATTAGTTGTAAGGTACGGCTTTTAATGTTAACTCATAGTGTTTTTGGATTTTTTCATTAAGTATCCAAATGATCTGGCGTTTTATATTTGTGATAACATGTTGTATATAATATAGAGATGACTTTTAAAAATTTTAGGATATGTGACTTATGTAAACGTTTCTAATTTAGTACTGGTTTGTAATATCATATTTCAATATTAGCAATTTGGTTTCATCTATACTATACCATGCATATTTAGTTCATATTTTTGTTTTGCGTGTTGATGCAATCCGATCCATGCATAAGTGCTCGTTCAACTGGTGCGTTGAATTATTTTAACTTTTAGAGTAAAATAAAAATTTTTGGCATTTCTTTAAATTTTTCTACTATCAACTACATTGAATTCTAGGATATCGTCATCTATCGTGCAATAGTTTATTAGGATATGTGGCATTTGAAATTGCTTCCTTTACAAAAAATTGGAAATTTTTCAATAATTGTTCGTGGTTGAAAATGGTGCTCTCTTTTCATTTTTGATCTACTTATTTTTATTCAATTTGGTGTCAAAACATTTTTAGCTATATTGGACTTCACAATCTTAACTATTACAGTCGAAATCGCTTAAGAGCACATCGAAGATAACAGGCAAATTTGTGCACTTAAGCAAGTTGTGCTTTTAAACGGATAAGTCGTGAAAATTTTTTTTTAGATCAATTTTAATTATATATAGGTGCTAGTGCTATGTTTTAAATAGAAGTATGAGAAGTATATTTGGTACATAACATATTATGTCATTTACATTTGAATTTTTGTAGCTATGTATTTGTACATAGTATATATTATATCCAACACTGCAAAAATTACTAAACTTAAATTTATAAAATATTATTATTATTGAGCAGCTCCCTATACAACGTTAAATAAAATTCTTGGTGGAATTCTATTTTTTTTAAGGATTTTCCATGCTCCACGAATGGGGTTGCAGGACAGTGATGAGAGATTTTGTAAATAAATAAATAAAAAACAATTAAATCAACAGAAACAAAAGATAAGTGTTTCAGTATTATACGACGAATCTCATCATCAACTCACAAATATCTCTTTTTAAGCAACAACATCAAATAAAAATTGCTTATTGTCGAGCTTTAGCGTAATTCAACTCTTTTAGAAACTTTGTAAATAAATAAATAAAAAAAATAAATTTAAAAAAAAGTTAAAACATTTTTCGATATTATACAACCGATCTCATCTACATTCCATCTGCAAAAAAATCTGCAAAAACACCAATTGGTATATTCTTAATATTACACTATCGATCTTATCTGTATGTAATTTATGAATATTAGTCTATTTTCAATCTTATACAATCGATCTCATCTACTCACCTGACTGGTGATGCCTGGTATGCCTGAAAAAAAAAGTTTGCAGGCATACCCTGTAAATAAATGCAGGTAAATATTTCCAGGCTTATATAACCGATCTCATCTGTATATATAAACTATGAATATTAGTTTATTTTTAGTCTTATACAATCGATCTCATCTACTACCTCAATCACCTGCAAAAACAAATGTTGAGACACACCCTATATATAAACTAGGAATATTGGTCCATTTCCGGACTTATACGACCGATCTCATCATATACTATAAATATTAGCCTTTTTTTATGTTTTTGATAGTAATTTAGGTAGAATCAACTTTTCGTTCTTAATTAAGTACAAATCACCTGACTCACCTGCAAAAAAAACTTTACAGACACACTCTGTATATAAACTATGAATATTAGTCTATTTTTAGTCTTATACAACCGATCTCATCTATTCACCTCACTCACCTGCAAAAACAAATTTGGAGACACACCCAATATATAAACTAGGAATATTGGTCTATTTCCGGACTTATACGACCGATCTCATCATAATATACTATAAATATTAGCCTTTTTTATGTTTTTGATAGTAATTTAGGTAGAATCACCTTCTCGTTCTTAATTAAGTACAAATCACCTGACTCACCTGCAAAACATTACAGACACACGCTGTACACTATGAATATTAGTATATTTTTAGTCCTATACAAATACAACCGATCCCATCTACTCACCTGACTCACCTGCAAAAAAAAATTTACAGATACACCCTGTATATAAACTAGAAGTATTGGTCTGAATTGCGCTAAGTACAGATTTTCTCTTTTATAAGTTCATTTGAATTTAAAAAAAAAAAAACTTTTTTTTAAATCGATCAGTTAAGCAGCATCTCATGTAAATACAGGTAAATATTTTTTCTTCTTATTATGTTCATTTTTTTTTTGTTTTGTTCTTCAATAAACATCCTTCTTTTCAAGATATTATTTTTAGTTTCTTTTATATTGTATTTTTTTTTTATTATTATTTTGTTTTTGTTCTTGTTTTTTTCTGTATAGAGTTTTGACCGTTGCGTTTTTACCTTTTATACCTGTCGTAATTGTAATTTATTATCCTGTTGAACATACCTTTAGACATTTTACTTCATTATAAAATGTTTTAATGGGTAAGGATATATGACTGTGTGTGTGTGTGAAATTTTTTTTATGGAGACGATGCTAATGTCGATTTTTATATTTTATGTTGAATATTTAAAAAAAAAAAAAACATAAAAGTTACTGATGTTGTTTTCCATGGTTATCCTGTTGTTTTATTCTTCTTCTGACATTATATTCCAGCAATATTGATCATTTCGATCCCTTTATTTTTATTTTTTTTCTCTTTATAATCTTTGCTTTTCGGATTAGATCGGTGTATCGTATTGTGTATGATTATTATAAAATAAATTTTAGCAGAAATTCTTGTACTAACATGCATACATACTTCATATATAAAACACCATTACGCATCTACCTATCTATATAATATAATCCAGGCTTATAAAGAGATATTTAATTTTCAGGTGGTTCAGAATATATATTCAATTGCATTAATGTAGGATTCAATTTTTCGTCTACTTTTTATCTTCACAAAAAATAAAATAAAATAAAATAAAATTCAGTCTGAAAATAAAGAGCAAAGGCAATACAAAATTAAAAGGATATAAAAATTTATTGTAAAAAGAAAAAGCAAACAAAATCACATGAAACAGGAAATAAGATTTTTTTTTTTAATATTATAGGGCTCATCAATTAAATGAAAGTTTCAATAATTCTATATTCCAAAATTAAAATAATATATATTTGGATGACTAATCCGAATACAATGTAGTCACAAAAGTCAATTTTTTTAATTATTTGACTTATTTTAATAACAGAAATGATTATTATCGTAATTTTATAAGTAATTTTTTATATTTATTTATTTAGTATTAAATACTAGGTATTTAATTATAATCTACAATTTTTGCATTAAAGCTAGTGTTTAAATTGGGGTTTTTTTCCTAGATGGGATCTTAAAATTTAATTAGCAATGAAATTAGCAAAATAAAGTTATAATCAAATGAAAATTTTACGGTTAAATTTTACGGATGGGATCTTAAAATTTAATTAGCAATGAAATTAGCAAAATAAAGTTATAATCAAATGAAAATTTTACGGTTAAATAAAAATATATTGTATAATTTTAATTAGGTTAGATTTATTTGCAAACATTTATTTATACATACAAAATTTACAATGACAGAATCTTTTTATATTCAAGTTACAGTTTAGATTACAGAATCTTACCAGCTACGATATTTTGTTTTATTCTGTTTTATCAACATTATATTTGTCACATAGCTTTCGTTTCGCTTAAGTTTTTAAGGCTCAATTTGTTGTGTTTGAAACATTTAGGTCCAAATTGATTTTCCGAACGTATTTTTCAACGAAATCATCCACTATAAAGATAAACGTATATCATTTGTAAACAAGGATATTGGCACAAACGTTTATGTATACAACAAAAAAAAAAAAATACCCAGTACTAACCCTTTTGGTACCCCAATTAAAATAGTTTTATAACGTGAGAATGATTGTTGACTTTAATTCTATGATATCTGTTGTAAAAATATGATTAAAATCACTTTTTTTTCATTTACCCATTTTTTGCCATAAAAATTTGTTGATCAAGATTGTTTCGAACGCTCGTAATTAATTCCAAAATCTACTTCTTTCAACGTAGTTAAGGCAGTATGAAAATATATTGAAACTATCTATATATTGTATATATGTAGTTCGTTATGAATGGAGTATACTACACTGCAGAAAAAACTGTAATACTGAAATAAAAAAATATTAAAAAGAACCAGTTTGGTCTACCCTTAAAAAAAAATTAATTAAGGCAGAAGAACAAAGTAATTTTAAATTATTTACATTTCAAAGTCAAATATATAAAATCAATTAGAGAGTGTTCAGAGAGTAACAACAAAGAGAAAGAAAGAAATTTTCAAAAAGCGATGCTAGCATCACAAAATAATACGAAAATTTTAAATTTTTCCAAAATGGTTTTATTTTGTTACCATCTTTTAGAATTTTCATTAAACAAAGTAAAACAGTTTAAAAAACACTAAAATCGGTCCAAAACTGAAATTTTACAGTATTTTTTTATTTTGTTAATTTTAAAAATTTTTAACGATGCTAGCATCACAAAAAAAATATGAAAATTTTCAATTTTTCCAAAATGGTTTTATTTTGTTACTAATTTTTAGAATATTCTTTAAACAAAGTCAAACAGTTGAAAAAACACTAAAATCGGTCCAAAAATGAAGATTTTAAAGTATTTTTTCATTTTGTTAATTTTTAAAATTTTAAAATTTTTCGAATTTTTGTACGATGCTAGCATGGTTTATCTGAATTGTTTTATTTTTCTAATAGCTACTGTACATGTATGAAAAAAAAATTACCAAAACCACCAAAACTATAAAGAATACATCACAGTATACTAAGCAATGTAGAGATGAAATAAACAACACCTAAAACAAGGGCCAAATGTAGACATCAGAAGAATTAAGCTTAAATTCGAAGAAAAATTTAAAAAAAATTAAATATGAGAATAGAGCTAGAACATATATTTTTTAAATATTGTATGAAGTATGGTATTAGGTTGGGCCTAATATTATTAACACCAATTCACTTTTCAGATATGAATAACCAGTGATTATTCAACAATAAATTTTATAATTAAAACCAAATTAGTTCTGTTTCATAATGTTCACAATCTTGCCAAAGTAAATAGACTGAAAAGGCTTAATTGATTCAGTCGCCCAGAGACGTGCCCATATTGCTTCTTGCAGAAAAGAATTTGTATTCCACTTCAAGAAAGTTCATTTGCTTGTCAGATTTTTGGACCGGTTCACTATGACCCAGGATTGAAAGCAGACGATTATTGAAATAATGGGTCATCTCGTCAAGAAAAATGCGGCATTTTTTTAGTTGACGGTTACTGATTCAACTGCGATCAGGCCACAATGAGATCACTTGAGTCGGTAACTGTCAACTAGGAAACAGTGATAATACATATCTGACAGGTAGCATGCTAAATTTAAGTCAGTTTAAAAACTAAAAAATATATCAATATTTAGACTTCGGATACAATCGGAATAGATAGATTCTCTCTTCCGCTTTTTTTTTTTAACCAATTCAATTCAATTTCAAACGATATAAATTAGACAAAATTTTCTAAAGTAATAATAAAAAATAGAATCTCATTTTTTTACATAACATTTAAACATGTACAATAAAGAGCGTTTGCGTTTTCAGAATTCTTAATTAATTTAGAAAAAATCAATAAAAACAGAATTTTTGTTTTTATATTCAGAAAATTAAAAATTCATAAAGGTAAATCTTTTTTTTTTTTGCTTTCATATCTGCGGCTTTAATAACTAAATCACACGATTCATTTTATAATTATTCCTTATTAAAAATCTTATCTTCTTCAATAAAAAAAAATTACCTAATAAATCATTTAATTGGTAGGAATGTCCTTAAAGTGGTAAAGTATTAATTAAAAAACGCAAAAGGAGAACGCACATTATTTTGTTGTTTCTGTTGTTGTTGTTGGTTATTTTCATCATGTGAACTGAAATAATTATTTACCGATCAAGATTTATATATTGTATATCGTACGAATATATATATATATAAATATTACGTATACACAGTTGACACTATCATTTAATCATGTCAGAATACAAGAAAATAATAAAAAAAAGAGATCAAGGCTTCCTTCCATTTAAAATTAATCATTTTATTTTTTGTTTCTTAAATCAAAGAATAAAAGTACATACAAAATAAAAAACTTATCAAACATGAACTTCGAATACTTACCTATAAAAAAAAAAACAATAAGGGAACGGAATACATAACATATACAGAATAATGGACGTATCACATGAGACTATTTTTATTTGTTAAATAAAATACCCAGAGGGAAATTTTTTTTTTGTTTCATTATCTTAAACTGGAAATTCTGATAAAATAATAAAATAAATATAAAAAATAATAAAATTAAATAAAATAATTTTATGTGATAAAAAAAAGTATAGATATAATAAAAATACGATGATCTAAATCAAACAGAAAAAAAACCATAAATCTATACTAATATGATAGAATATATTCTATTACTAAAAGAGCCCTATTTATTAATTATAATTCAAGTTAAAGTCAAATCTAACGTTTTGAACAGAACAGGGATTTGAATGGACTGATATAGACTTTACACTATATCAACCAGTAAACACTCATATTTCAATAAAAAGCTTTGAAATTGGTATGGTTTAAAAAATATATAAATATATTTCAATGCCCATATGGCTTTTGAAATCCTAAATATTAAACTCGTTGTATATTATATAAAGATATATGTACTAGGGGCCCCTATTGGGTAACTTTAATTAAATTTAAAGTAAAATTTGAAGTTTTTAAAAAAATAGATATAGATATAGGATCTAAACATGTTATTCATTGAGTTTAAACAAGCATTTGATAATATCAATTGAGATAAAATCCACTATCATCACTAGGTGTGCCGAAGAAGCTGATAAATCTAGTTAATATGAGTACTAGTAAAGATCTTCTACATGTTGCAGTATCCCGTAAATTTAAAATAACCAGCGAAATACGACAAGGAGATGCACTTTCTTGGTTTTAACAGTTTTAGCATGGTACTACACTATTCTATGGGTAATGTTGATAAAGGCAGTAATATATATATAAAATCTCATAAAATAATAGCACAATATGCTGACGATAGAAGAAAGAAATATTTAAAATAATGAAAAAGGAAATCTTGAAAGTCGGTCTGCAAATAAATGGATCAAAAATAAAATATGTAAAGATGTCCAGAAGTGAATTAAGAAGACAAGCAGAAAGCATAAAAATTGTATACTTAAGTACATCTTTTATGTAATGACAGCGATATGAAAAGCAGCATACAAGAAAAACTGCAAGTGGGAACCACATGTTATTATGTAAAAAATTAATGAGATCCAAACTTCTACCTAGGAAACTAAAATACAATATATACGAAACATTGATTCGCCAGGTAGACACATTCGGATCTGAAGTTTGAACATTGACACTTAATAACGAGAATATTTTAAAACAATTCGAAAGAAAAATACTCCGAAAAACCTATGGTGGTATTTAGATTAGAAAATTGATAATATAGAAGAAGATATAATGACGATTTATATGAGCTAACAAGTGGCCATAATATATTAAAATTGATCAAAAGCCAATCACTGAGATTACATTATATACATTTAATAAGAATGCCAGAAAGCTGATAAACCGATATCAGTTTAGAATATTCTTGACAAATCCCATGAGGGCAACAGGTTGAGAGGCAACCCGATATATAGATAGAAAGCCAATATTGAAGCAGACGCAAGAAATCTGGAAATAGTAAGTTGGAAGAAGACTGCAAGGCAAAGAGATAATTAAAGGAAAATTGTGAAGAAGGTTAAATCCCACCAAGGTTTGTAATGCTATGATTATGATGATGAAACTGGTATAGACTTCTGACTGCAAAGTAGAATACATTTATTTTACTACAATATAGAAAACACTCCAATTGTTCACTGTTTTAAAGATATAGAGTTTTCAAATTTTGTACAGTTTTTTATGATAAAAAAATAGAGCTAACGCAATAAATTAATAATGATAATGTTATTGAAGCACCACTACAGATCCTATTTTGATTGAACCTACTACAGATTTTTAATTGGACCCACAATGTTTTCGAATATTTGCTATTCAACTTTTAGAAATTTTTTTCAGAAACCACTTTTTTTAATTCGATTCATAAATTGAATTTACTAGTATAAAATACTAGGGGCCCCTATTGAGTAATTGTAATTTAAGTTAAAGTAAAATTTCAAGTTTTCAAAAGAATAAGAATTTGCATGGTTTTTTATATAGAGACTTCTTACTACAAAACAGAAAATATTTAAGTTAAATCATTGAACAGCTTTGAAATTCTGTCATGTATCTTTTCTATTTTATTTATTCCCTACATATTGATCCGAAATAATTTGAAAGCAGTTTTTTTCACATCCACCATTTAAGTTTTACTAACTAGGTCTTATTTTTAAATCCATCTTTACCTTTCTGCAAAGAAGGTAACAGAAAGCTGTTTAAATGATTCAAAAAAGAATTTTAAACTCGCTGTTTATTATACAAATATAATGAACAATTGTTTAATAAGATAAGAAGTCCCTAATTGATTTTTGTTGTTGTTTCCGTTTTATTTTTTATAAATCTTATATAGTTTTAAGTATAGTAGAGTCGGATTTTGTGAGTAGATATGGAGCAAACGATATCGAAATTTATGCTATTTAGGATTATGTAACTCGATTAATCGAACTATCAAACGATTCATTGTTTCGATACATATTCGGTGATTTCGATATAGAATAAAAGTTTATTGTGGTGGTTTGGTATGTATTGCAGCGTGTGGTGTATTTTATTTTCTAAATATTAAACTTAAATTGTATTATTTATTTTATATATATTTATTTCGAATAATATCTGTTAGGTATATTTGTAGAATGTTGTGACACTTCGATTACGGTCGATTAACTCCATTTGAAACAAATAAACTGTTTAAGATAAATTAACAAATAATATCTTACTGTCAAATACTTTCTCCTACAGATATTTTAAGATATATAGAGCGTTTTTGTATCCGAGTCAGTGGTATTCCTTGAACACTGAATTATTCAAATTGTTGAAATGAACAAAAATTTTGATAAAGTTTTCGAAAAGGTCTATTTCTAGTAATTAGTTATGAGTTATTTTATTAATTGTGTGACGCAGTAGGTAGAATGCCTGCCTTTCAATCGAAAGGTCCCAAGTTCGATTCCTGATAAAGCAAAAAAATGCTTTATTGGTTTTTTCGATCTGGTCTAGTACACCCTTAGTCATTGGGTACTAGACCAGGTCGATACCCTATAAATGGGTATTAGATGTCGATGTCTATGATGGGATGTCGATATATATGACAAAAAATAATTTAGAGTATATGCATATAATTTGGTAAAAAATTAAATAAAATTAAACTATTCTATTTAAGAAAGAAGGCTTAGTTCCTGTCCTGATAATAACAGTAGTTTTCCACATTTAATGAGTAGATAAGCCAGTAATTTGTTAAATAAATACTCAAAATATTGTAGATACAGTAGTGTAAAATTGCAGTTCCGTATTTAATTAAGCACGTAAAGGTGATTTTACCTAAGTTACTCTCAAGGGTGTAAAAAAAAAATGTTTAAGGTTTACATATCTACATACTCAGTTATTATTAAATTTAGAAATGTTTTTTTTTTTTAGTTTTATACATAAGATTTTGGACCAAAAAGTAGTGCTATTCTGCTCAAAATGTGTAAAAAAAAAATAATGACACAAAAAAAAATAAAACAAGAAAAATTATTTGGTTTTTATTTATTTTTTTTTATGCAATGATTTGTTTTCTTGCCATCATCACATAAAACCCAATCATGTTCCATTAATATATTTATTTGAAGCATATGAATGCATTGGACTACGACTTGAATATTGCTCGCATATTTGTGTTGGTGCATCCTATAGTACTTTTCAGTACTTAGCCATCAGAATTATCAATAATGCACATGCTGAACTAACACCCAACATCGTTAAGGCATCGTCGAAATGTAGTATGTAGAAGCTAATTTCTACTTTATAAATATCTGTTGTGTAATTGCTCTGACGAAATCGAAAGTATTATGCCTACATTATAACTATTCCAACGTAATACTCGTTCGTGGAGCACTGAATTTGCCCTGAATTTGTAGTCGAACCTTTTTGAACTGCAGAACTGTAAAATATAAAAATTATTTTATTAAACAAACTTTAAAATAATCGAAAACTTTTCCATCTTATGTCACAAAAAACCGACTTGACAATTTTCAAGAGACAAATAAATAAATATCTATTATGCTCTCTGTTAATTTATGTTATTAATTCTTTTTTTTATCTATTCTATTTTCTTAATTTCTTTATTTTGTTTTTTATTTTTTTTTCGCAAACAAAATCTTATTAATAGCAGAAGATTATTTATTTATTTTTTTTTTATTTATTTAATTAAATTATTAAGTTTTTTTCAGTATAAACTACATAATATTTTAAAAAAGAAAATAAGAAAAGTATTCAGTGTAAATAAAAGTATTAAAAATACAGAGATATAAAGACAAGAGAAAAAAATTCTTATTAATTACTGTTAAAGGTATTAAACAAAAGTTCATGATAAGTTAGTGATTATACATAAAATAGAAATAGTTATAAAATAGAAGAAAACGATACGCACTTTTATATTTTAAAGTTTTATAGTTATGAATTTTTAATAGTTTTTTTTAAATTTATGTTTAGGCAAGCTTTTAATTTCATCATCGAGTTGATTGTAGAATATGTAGCTACTTTTGATAATTGTCTCCAGTCCATTCAATCTCAAACCCGGCTGACACCGCAGTTGATTTGCAGATCTAGTACTGTAACCATGTATGCCTTTGTTTTTTATTATTTCTGTGTTTGATTTTATGTTTTGATTTTCAATATTATCTATATGGATAACCTGTGACATTTTTTTTGAATTATTTAATTTTAAGACACTATATTTATAATATATTTCATTCGTAATCAATTTTTCTCAAAACATGAAAATTTCCAACTTAGTTCTTCATCTATAAACATATATTTTCTAATTTTTTGCCGTCATAATACACAGACAGATTTATATTTTTTGCTTTAATTAACATTAACTTTGTATTCTTTACATTTACTGTAAGTTTATGTAGTTTCATCCAGTTAATATTATATCACAATCGACCTCAACAGTCTAAGTGTGTCGATGTAAGTCGAAACATTCTTCTGATAATGGCGTAGCTATGGAAATTCATCAAAATATTAGTTAAATTTACACATACAAAGAGCTTATGAGGAATCAAAGATTTTACAAACCTGAAAATTTATAATTTTGTACTCCCAGAACAACTCGGTCGAGGTACTCCTTCGAATTGAATTGGCTATTACTTGTTTGCCACAGCGTTAAGATAATTTTCTGATTCAAAATTATTCAGTTATGTATTCATGCAGTAAAATGAGTTTGACCACTGAGAGCAAAGTTTTAAGCTTAGCCATGGCATTGGTGTTACTATTTAGATTGTACATTTTTATATTTTGCTACGTACTTTGTTGGTTTGGTTTTACGTTTTACGTCTATTTTCAAGGTACGATACCTACATATTCATTTAAGTTTTTTTCTTTTCAATAATTACTTTTTTTTACTTAATTTTTCTTTAGATGTATAAGAAAAATGGCTCTTATGGATCTAGACGTGGGAGGTGGAGCGTTCTTTGAAAAAGAACAACTTGAACAGCAGTCTTTGCTATAAACGCAGCAGTGAATATAATAAAGGAGCAAAGATGGTCTAACAAAGTCAATAGAATCTTTAGTGACAACCAGGCTGCCTTAAAAACTCTTAAAAGTAACCTCATCAAATCTAGATTGGTGAGAGAATGTTAGGAAGCCTTAAGCCTGACAAGGCTCCAAAATAAGATACAACTGATCTGGATACCGAGTAATAGTGCCTTGATTGGAAATGAGAAGGCCTACGAACCATCGGCGAAATAGAAAGTTTTACTAGCTTCAGCTTATGTCAGTAAATAACTACCCATCGTTGGAATTTTTAAATTTGTTAGATTCGACAAGGTTTTTGACATTTCTTCTTCACCAGCTAGCACTAAAAGTAGGAGTTCCACTTATATTTCTACGAAATTTCAATCAGTTACATTTAAACAATATAAGATTAATAACAACCAGGGCTTTGGAGCGGAGCTCGGAGTTGGAGCTCAGAGCAGCGGAGCTACGGTTTTTGAGTTTGAGTGTGAGCGGAGTCGGAGCACAACAAATGTTGAGTGCTGCGTGCTCCACTGCTTGAAAATCATTTTTAAAAAAAATGTAAAATAAAAAGTTCATAAAATGTATAAATTGTAGTTGGCTACGTTAGTTATTATTGTTGTTTGTTTGGAAAAAAAAATTTCAAAAAATTTTGAAATATTTCATATGAAAATCGCAGTTGGCTATGAAATTTATAGTTTTGTTGGTAAGGATAAGGATAACATTTTAATTATGTTAAAAAAAATATTAGTTAACTAGAATATTTCGATCACTAGAAATCGATCACTAGAATTATCGTATCCTTCTTACTGCAGCTGAATAATTATAATGAAGCACTATTAAAAAAAAAATTTCAAGAAGATTGTGATGCAATTGAACACATTGGTTATTACACATTTAGACTTAAAGTGCATTCAGTTTTTGAAGCAATTAATCTTTATCCGAAAAGCATACAAGCCGCTTGTCGGATCGCATCGAGTATGTCAAAAACTACAGCAAGTGTTGAGCGATTATTTTCAGCACTAAAGCTAATTCTGACTGATAATAGGAAGTCTATGAAAGATGATTTAATTTCTGCAATACTTTTTTACAGAATAAATTCTGAATATAAATAAGAGTAAAAGTCCAATATATATAAATTTTTCATAATTCATAATTTTTTATGTTAAATTAATGATTTTTTTTATGTTAAATCAATAAAAGTGTATTTACACTAATAAAATAAAATTGTTTTTATTTTTTTTTCTTTGTATACTATAAAATTTATTAATGAGATAATTGCAGTGGAGCTAGGAGCGGAGCAATGAGCGAAGCCGGATCATCAATTAAAAGTTGGAACGGAGCTAGAGCGGAGCAACCAAAAAATTATGCTGCTCCAAAGCCCTGATAACAACAGTATAAATAGTATTGAATTCTCATATTATTGTAGCACAAATTCAAATTTGAATTTTAATACATGATGGGGGTTCAATTCAAAACCTGCATAGTAGATTTAAAACCTTTAAATTAGAACCTACCAATTCGATTCAAATATCTGTTTTGCAACTTCTAAAATATTTTCCAATTAGAGTGATAAATAAAACTTTATTAAAAAATACATTTTGTGTTGGACCCGTATAGCGTACAACAACTTTGCTAATAACAATAAAAGTAATAAAATTAAAATGGTCTAGAAATCCCAAATATATCCCTTTTATAGTTTTTCACTAATAAATTAATTTAATCATATACAACAAATTAACCCAGAATTTATTGTTGATAGGCTTTATATATAAGTTTATTTTTAAATAAATTTTTATCGGCATGTCTCATTTATTTTCAACAACTTTACTTAAATAATATTTTTTCGAAAAAAAAAAATCCAGATATATCAACCTAATTCTTGGAAACCTGTTCATGTAAATTTTGTTATTCAAAATGAATTCTACATAATGCAAAAGCTATCAATTACATTATGGCTACTCTCCAATGGTGTTTAAGACTTATGATAGTTTTTGAAAAAAAAAAATTTGTTTTTTTCTTTTTGAATCCAGTCTTTTAAAATGATTTCGTATTACAACATTCTTCGTATATCAGAAAACAGTTTTTTGACTTATAATTTTATTGCTGGGATCGATTTCATTATATGGAATTTTATTTATATAAATTTGAAAAAAAAAAAATGGTTAAACATTATTATATATATATGTACATATAAAGAACTACTATGGATTCACAATTTTTTATGTCAGTATTTATTTTTATATTTAAAATTCAGAACTAAGCTGACATATGTAGTATCATAACTAATTAAACAAAACAAAAACAAAAAAAAAATGTCTTTAGTATCTTCTTCGTTTTTATCTGCTATTCATTATAGAAGGTTTGCAAGATGGTTCTTGATATTAACGATATAAAAGGATATCAACGTGATTGATTGTGATATGCATGAAATTACAATTTTTGTTTTTTTTTTACTTATTTTATGTTATAATATTTAACCCTCTCAGAGATTAAAATTAACCCAATCACAGAGAATAAAGTTAGAACAATTGTTTCTAAAATTATTTACTTACTTATGTGGCCGTCAAATTATTAAGATTATAGGTCTGGCTAATCAACGTCATTCATTTTTTGCTTTCACTGAAGTTTGCTTAATTCCAGTGGAAGATACGAAATTGTTTCCCGATGTTTCATCTCTCCGTTTGGTTTGTCCCGACGTTTTCCGCCCTCCGGACTAGATTCGAAAAATCACTTCACAGTCTTTTCATCCATTTTATCTAGGAATCTGAGCCTAGTCTGTTGTCTGTAGTTTGTTTCCAACGAATGTTTGGTCTGTTCCGATCTCTTCTATCTTCGGAACTAGATTCGCAGATTCGCTTAGCTTTTCAACAGTTTTCTTTATGGGTCCGAGTCTAGTCTGTTGTCTGTACTTTGTTTTCAACGAATGTTTGGCCTGTTCCGATGTCTTCTATCTTCGGGGCTAGATTCGCAAATTCGCTTACCTTTTCATCAGTTTTCTCTATGGGTCCAAGTCTAGTATGTTGTTTGTAGTCCATTGATTTAATCGTACATATAAAACAATTTACAGTGGAGAAAGAATGTAAATTATGAAAATTTTGTGACTACGTTAATCTCATTATATACAGCTCACAGAGTTTGAATCCACCATGTTGTTTCGTTACAAATCAGAAAAACAATTAAAATTACCATTAGCGAAAAAAAAATCAAATTGAAAATTCAGATTTATTGATTAGCTTGCTATGATCTACAGTATGAACCTCAATCTATATTTATTCCTTTATATAATTATGGGCCGAACAATATGCCATCTGAATATTAATCAGAACGTCCTGAGTTCGTAGGAATATAAATTTACCAGAAGACCGTTACCAAAAAACATTTTTTTGCCTTGTAATTTTATTGCTGGGATCGATTTCATTATTGAAATTTTATTTGTAGGAATATGAATTTATTTATAACAAATGATTTACAGAATAATCTGTGATTCTCTGAACCAGCTAGAGATCCCTTTCTCTTTCTGGAATGGGGGAATGCATATGAATGTTGTACAAAAACTGTTTTCAACAAATAACTTTGGAATTAAATTGTAGTATAATTTCGTTATCACTTAAAATAAAATGGAATTATATTATTGAAAACTAATATTGCTATCAAATGGAAGGCAAAGTTATTTTACAATAGATTTAGTTTTCGCCATTTAAGTTAGTAGATATATACAAAAATTCGAAAGAAAAACTTATTGTCTGTGATTTTTTATTTACAGCAGGGTGTAATCATGTAAACCCAAAAGTTTTAGAGTTATTGTAATGTCCCGGTTGATTGTTTAAAATCGCAGACCTATGTTCTTGGCGAATGCTATATTATTACGGTAATGTCGATTTCCGAATCAGGCAATGTTTATACCTGTAAATATTTATATAAACTTACAAATCTTGAACAGATATTTGCTGAAAGAAGTATGTTTTGTGTACACCATGTCAGTCTTGTTATATTGAATCTACTTTCTCTGATTATTTGATATATTTAATGGGTTATTGTTAAATTTGAAAAATGTTTAGACTATTTAGGCATAATATGGTATATTTGTAACTGTATATGTGGTTCTTTGTCCAAGACTCTGCAAAAAAATAGTTGTTAGAGTGTTCAATCAAACTATTTAAGTTAATGAATAACACAATTACGTTTTAATAAATTTTGGTTTTGTTCTTTTTTTACATTCTTTAGACTTTGACAAAGTTCGCATCCATTTTAATTCAATGGCTGTGCTTAAGTTTCTTGAATTCATTCTTATTTCACAAACCAGTCTATCAGTCTTGTTAACATTGACAGTTAATTATTCTTTTAATAGAATTAAATGAGGTCGAAATATTTAGTACATATAGTATTTTAAACTTACAAGTTATTTACAAAACTCTATTTACACATTTTTTGTCTTAAATTGAACGAAATATTGTATGGCAGCTGCCCAAACCAGTCAGAATTTTAAAAAAATTACTAGGCTGATAACTTTTCCCTCTATTTCAGTAATACACACTGAAAATTTCATCAAAATCTATTAAAAAAATTTACATCACTGATATTTTTTACATTCTTTCTACTACATTGTAAATATTATTATTTTGATTATCCAAGTTTCTCCCTTAAGTCTTTCGTATATTTCCTTGTTATTCATAAAAATTTCATTATTTTGTTTTGCAAGTGATAGCAATTTACATATTATACGTAAGAAATATATATATATATATATATAAATATATAAAATTTGTATATATATAAAATTCCATACAAATTATAAAATTGTTTTAACATTACAATTTATTTTTCTCAAAAATATTTTTGATTCATTGAAATAAGGAAGCATTATTTACCTTTTACAGATTCAGTTTTGTCTTTTAATTTTCTACTACGTATATACAGATAAAAATGTATAAACATTTTTTTCATTATCTTTGGATGACTCAAAATAAAAACATAAAAAAATAATAATTACAATGGTCATTCTACTTCCTAGTTATAAATATAGAAATTTACTTTAGAAATTCTTGCATTTCTAGTATTCATTACTGAATTTCCGGAATTTTCAATGTTTTTTTTTATTAAATAAAATAATTCAAAATTTAGTGAAAAGATAAATAAATTACAGATGATTGTAGTACTGCATAATATTATTTACAATTGTTGTATAAAATTATAATATATATAAATATAATAAATTTATTAATTTCAAGGTTACTAATTAAAAAGACAACAAAAACAACACCGAAGCAAGTATTTTTAATTTGAACAATACTGGTAATTTTTTCGAGTTCATAGATTTAAAGAAAACAAGGTTAAAGTTAAAATTAAATAAAACTTGGTATCGTACTGAGCTTAAAAATTTAGTAAGATTATATATATATATATATATATATATAATAGCACTAATGAAGAAAGTGTATTGCTTCTGAAATATATTCAATCAAATAAAATTATCAATAAAAATCAAATTCAACTTTTATTAAAACATAATCAAACAAAATACTAAAATCATCCATTAATGAAGTCCAATTGTAAAGTAATTTATCTCAGGAGATATTTTGAAGTTCAATTGTAAAATAATTTGCCTCGGGACATATTTTATGATATAAAGGCACCACACACCACACAATTTAGCTCTTCATTTTCTCGTAGTACATTTAATTAATTTTTAATAATTATTTATAAAAAAAAAAAAAATGACAAAATATTTGGGTTCTCTCCAATTGTCGAATAAATCTTTAGTCTTTTATAATTTTTAATATAAAACTGAATTCAATCATTATCTCTTATTTAAATAACTATTGCTCAAGATCTTGTTAATTCCCCATTAGAATGTGATTCTCAATATTGATTTACGTATTCAATCACTTCTCGTTAAAAAAATGGAATCTGATTAGAGAGAAAAAAATATTAGTCAATCACAAATCGTATTATAAAAAATTATCACAAATCGTCTATTATTGTTGTGTTGAACAGTTTTGTAAATAACCCAACAAATATATATATATATATATACACAATATAGGTAACTGTGTTCAGTTAGCTATATTAGAAATTAATTTTGTAAATTTTAACAAAAAACAAAAAATAATTCATAATATAAATTATGTTTGCATTCTTTTAATTCTTCAAAATTATCTGTGCATGTATTTTTATTTCATGAATAGTTAATGAGCCATTAATGCTAATATGTAACTCATTTTTTTCCTTATTTCTTCACCAAACAAATAATGAAAGAAATCAAAAATAGCTGAAATTTTGGCTATTAAATATTCAATCCACTATGGTTCATTACAGTTTTAAATTAATAACACGATCTCAATTATTCATAAATGGTATATTTTTTTACTTATTGATAATTTTTGTATAAGTTTTATTTATTTTAAATTTTCTTGACCTTGCAAAAATAAAATTATTTTAATTAGTCTTGAGACTCTTATGTCTCTTTAACTTGTCAAGAGAAATTTTTATTTTATTAATTTCTAAATTAAATATAGTTTCTTACTATAGTTTTAACATACTACAAATAAGTAGAAATTAATTTATAATTAATAAAATTAAAAATTCAACAACCAAAAATAAAACAATTTATATAAATGAATGACATTGAAAAAAAAAAACAAATTAAATTAGTTATATATCTCTTTAATAGTAATCAAAAATATAAAAACATAGATTTGATCCCAAACTTGGACCGAATATTTTAAACAACTATCTTATTTAAACCTGACATGCATGTAATTATGTAAACAGCTTTGTTCAATTAAACTTATTAACTCAAAAACTGACAAACTTATACAATGTAAATTATCATCTAAATAATAAATGGATAGTGCTATTTGTGTCCTTCTTAATTCAGCAATCAACAAACAAATATGTGTACATATTTAATTCATTACATACAGAGCTGGGTTGTATTCGTGAAAAAATATTTAAAATATGTACTCTAAAACACAATAAAAATGTTTATTATACCGTATATCTTTAAGCTATACACTCTAATAAGCTTATTAGCTCTTTTAAACATTTAAGGATTTCTAAATAAATAAAATAATTACTTTAACTTACAGCTATTTAAAAAAAATAAGTCTAAATAATAAATCAAAAAAATAGGCAAATTAATCTAATAATAATTTTCAATTTAATATTTATTTATTCCAAAATATCGTTTATACTGACATTATCGACTTATATTAATTTAGAGCTTAGTTTAAATATTCATATCACCGACAATTTAAATTTCCTTACATATTTCTAGATTGACTGCTGAATAATATATTATAATATAAAAATTAAATTATATATATATAATAATTAATATTAATTTAATATATAATAATTAATATTTAAATCTAATTAAAAAATTATTTAAAATACTGAAGTAAAACAAAAATATTTCCAACTACAAATAAATGCTTAAAAACCTAAAATAAAACAGTAATAGAAATAAATATACAACTGAATAACAAAAAAAATTAATTGTATAATTAAATTTACTAAATAAACAGTTAATATATAAATAAATAAATTGAATTACTCACCTTAAATAATAAATTAAATTAAATCATTTTTTCCATTTATCAATATAACTGTAAACATTGTATAAATTAATATCAATTAAATAATTCATAATAAAATTACAAAAAACAATTAACACAACTTTTAAACCACAATTAAAAAAAAAAAAAATAATAATAATAATGCAATATAAAGAATAATTTGTTGTAACAACGCCAACATTAACTTCGGTAAACTAGCTTTATGACGTTAATTCTCACTCATACAGCTAGATAACCAAAGACAACTTTAGCGCCAATTTATTCTATGATAACCTATATATTATACATTAAAAATTTATAATTGTTAATATAGCTATTTATACATATATATATTATAAACGTGAATTATATTTTTTTTTAATTTATAGACAGACATCAATATGTCTACAATAATTATGTAAATAAATATTTGATCTTTATTCATTTAACTTTGATTGAACCCACAAAGAATTTTCATATTTAAACTTTATAAATTATTTTTAACAACATTATATAGTATATATATATTTATATACATATACTACATATATTTTTTTATTTCTTTTTTTAATACCATTGAATACAATGTCATTTAACAACGAAAACAAAAATGTAATTTTAATGTTACAACACAAAAAAGGTAATATATTAATTATTATCACAAATAGGATAGGTTTAATAAATTTTCTTCTATAAATGTCAAAACCAGTCCAATTAAAAAACAATTTTTGATAACTTTATCTTAATATAAATTTGAGGTTTAATTTTATATGAATAATTATTATATATAAATGCATTTATGTAGATATTATATCAGAGAAAGTAAACATTTTTTTTTTATTCTCTTTAACAAAAGCACTAAGCGTGTTAGAAATTTGTAATTAATAGTAGTTGAAACTATATGTTTTATTATTTTTAAATTATTTTTATTTTTTAAACGTCCTTTTAATAAAATTTACTAACCTTGTCGTAACAGAAGCTTCACACAGTTATTGAAAAAAATTCAAATTTACTGAATTAAATTCAAAAAGTGTTTTATATATCCAAAACTACTGAAATTCATTAGTAGGTAGTGTTTAATTACATAAACAACCCTTGGTTTGAACTTTGATTAATTCCACAACTCATACTTATATAGATTTAAAAAATATATATATATATGTGAGTTATAAGAACTAAACAAAATTCCATTTGTTAACGGATTAAACCAGTATAAAAACTATAGATGAAAATTAAAATTAACTCAATTAACTTATTATCCGATAATAATATTTATCTTACTAAAACTTATCACTTCATATACCAATTCAGTTTGTGTGATCGAATAATATTATTTATTGAATTGAAATAGTGGTGAAATTTGTTGAAGACAAAAAATAATAGGTGGAATGGGTGTATCAGTGGCCATTCAAGTGATTTACCATAGACCTAATCAAAAAATGTAAAAACATAACACATTCTCGGAAATCACGTATATGATTATGTATTTCAACATGAAAACATTTTTATCATACAACATTTTCAATTATCAAAAAATATTTAACCTATAATATTTATGTATTAAAGGTTTCCTACCGCTGACAAATTTATATTATAAATATTTATGTTAATAAAAAAAAAATATTTCTTATATACGATGTAAACAATTATGTATTTGAATTTTTATTACATCATTTCAATTGTGTATGTATGTACAGTGCAAATATATTATTTTTAGATTGCATTTAAATCATAAATATAAAACAACAACAACAAAAAACGAATTAATTTCAAATTTTTATTTTCCAAATAGTAAATTGCAATTCAGCAATGTAATTTGCTTTTATGTAAAAGTAAAAAACTAAAATTAAAGAAAAAATGTTTAATTTAAGATTACTCACCTTTAATAAAAAAAACAAAAAATAGAAAATCAAGATAATAAAAACAATTTAAATATTTGCTTTAAGGATTTTTATATTATTTATTATTAATTATGTAAATGGAATTTACAATTATGTCTACAGTATTGTAGACAATGCAAATAATAATACTGCAGTCGTTGATCTGAAGTCTGAACACTGTGATCTGATGAACGTGAATATATTATTATATAGATATATCTGTTTCCTGTTTAATTGTTTTTTTGTTGTTTAGTTTCAAAAGAATTATAATTCTTAAGTAATTTGTAATTCTTTAATTGAATGGAAATTTTTCAACATACTTAACATAATTAAAACAGATTAATTTTAATATTTATTTTTCATCAGACATGATTTCAGTGATATTTTAATTATATTTTAATTAAAAGCTCAATTTTAATAGTATATAAATGTATTTTTAAATTTATTAATATTAGTTTATTACTTATATATTAATAATTAAATTTAAATTAATTAAGAAATTTATAATTTTAGAAATAGGTATGTAAGTGAATTATTTAATTTAAAAATAACGGAATTAATGAATTATTCGATTTGTTATTACAGTTAAATAAATAAATATGTTACGGGGAATTCGATAAATGCGGAAATACATCAGCGGTGATATGAAACAAACAATATTGATGAATTTTACAAACATGATAAGATTTTGATTCCGAAAATTTAATGTGTAACATCATATTAGTATTTACGAAGAAAAGTGCCCACAATAGATATTATATTATATTTATGCTCATTGAATTGAACTACATATTATATGTGTGTTTTTTTTTAATATAGAGCTAATGCAAAAGATCTGTTGAATCATTCTTTTTCCGTTATTGATTCGTTCAAAAATTTTTCAATTAAATTGATTGCAAAATTATTAAGACATTTCTTATTGGAGTCACATTATGATACATTTTAAATTTTCTATAGATACATTTTTTATAGATAATATATATACAAGCTATCGATTAATGACATTCACTTCCTCAATCACTTAAGATGACTCTTATATAGTATCGAATTAAATTTAATAATGATTTATAAAATAATCAAAAAGAAAAGATCTGTTACTCGTTAAGTCCTGATGTGACAACAAAAAGTATTATATTGTTACAAACAAACCACTTATATTGTTACTTGTACCAATTATAGACAGTTATTTGTTCCTAATTTTATCTTACTTATATAAATTATTATATATAAATATGCTCAACTATTTAATGTACAAAAAATAAAGAATATAAAAAAACATATATATCAAGAGTAAACTACGAAAGCTATAAACTGTAGAATAATAGACGGATCTTGTTAAAAATAAAAATTGACATATAGTCTAATTCCAAACAAAACAATCTATATGTATTATCCATTGTATTGCAAGGCCTTCAATGTGGCAGTAGCTATAAATTATTATATTTAGAACAGTTAATTGCGTAACTTATATATATTCAGAACTATATTAGTTATTTATTAACAATTGTAAGCAAATAATCAATTATATATATATATATATATATATATATTAACAATAATATATATATATATATATATTAACAATAATATATATATATATATCAGTTTTATATCTGACTTCTACAAAAATGTATGTTATGACACAATTCCCAGATATCACAATTTAAATTTCAACGATAGAAAAAAATTTGTAATTTACTAAAGTATAATTCGATATACATATTAGAGTTGATATATATAGTTTATTATATATTAATAATTATATTTTAATTAATTAAGAAATTTATAATTTTAGAAATACCTATGTAAGTAAATTAACTATATTTAATTTTAAAAAATAACTGAATTAATGAGTTATTCGATTTGTAATTACAGTTAAATAAATAAATGGATATGTTACGGGGAATTCGAATAAATAAGGGCTTATCAAAAACATTAATATCAAATTATCTTAGTAAATAGAGTATTAAAGATGAAAATTGTATAAAACTTGAAAATATCTAAATAATGATGAAACATCAACCATATAATATAACCTAAATCACAAGCTTTAAATAAGTAAATTCTAACATAAAAAATACGATATTTAAAACAATTATGAGGACAAAAACGATGGCTTGATACATAAGCTTGATGAAAAAATGCATAACTTATAAACATTGTAAAGGCAAATATATTGAATTAGGCTGGAAATATTTAATAGAATGCTTGAAGACAGATTATAGCAGAAATTAATTTTTGAGTAAAACCAAATGGAACATGATATATCGTCCAAGTAGGAAATGGATGTATAACATGAAAGAAGATTTTTATGAAAAAAATGAAAATTAGTCAATGGACAAATAATTTAAATAAAACAAATAATAAAGGATGGATGGAGAGATGGAAATGAGGTTAAAACTAGTAGTAGCTTTTAGTAGTAGTAGAGCAGTACATTAGGCCAAAATATAGAATTTTTATTTGTTGATAACTACTTATTAATATTAAAATTGAGTGATATTTTTCTCAACCTTATAAATCACTTCGAAACATAGCTATCACATAGCTTCTTTATTCTAACAGGGTGTTATTCATTTTCATGAATCATAAATATAATACAAATTAAAAAAAAAAAAAACGAAAAAAAGTGAAAAATATATAAATCATTTTTATGAAATTAAATATGATAATAATTAATTATAAATTTCTAAGAATTTTTTACCTGCTAAAATTTCTTAATTATGATTTCTTAATCAACAAAAAAAAACTAATTTTTTTTGCTTCTATTTCGTTCATTGAATCTTTAACATTCATTTCATTAAAATATAAATATTTTTTTTTTATTTTTGTTATTTTAAGCTTTTCTTTTTCTAACTCTTTCATACACAGTAAGTAAAAAATGTTATTTTTTTTCTTTTTTGAATTGAATTACATTATAAAAGTAAAAATAAAAAATGACGTAAATTTCACACAAAAACATACTAGCTACGTACAGTTTATTGTGTAAGTCGGTAAAATTTAAAAATTTAAAAAAATCTATCTAAAAATAAAGAATTTAAATTAAATCCGGATAAAAAATAATCATTTAAATTTAAATCTAGTATATAAATATTATATATGATATACTCATATATTTATATTATATATGTATGTTATTGTATATAAAAAAAAAAAGCACATACTATATATATACATAAATAAAGTAAAATTAAAAAATTAAATTTTAATTCATATAATAACATTTGTGTGTTTTGGTAAAAAGCTTAGTTAACAGGCATTTATTTGAAATGAAATCACGGGTAAAATACCGGTTACAAGATACATTATATACAAGTAGGTATATATGCGCCTACGAGTTATTATTTTCTTAAAAATAAAATTAAATAAAAAATATGTGATTCAGCACATTAATCTTTAATATTTATGTACAAATTTATATATATCTTAATATATATATTTTCCAATAAAAAAAAAACCTAATGACTCTTTCTTTTAATGTGTCTAAAACAACAAAACTTGTCCAATGACTTGATATTGATTTTAACATGAAACATGCGTCAGACGTCAACTTATACAAAATATGTATGTGTTTCTATGAATTTCTATAAATATTAATGTAAATTATTTTAACAAATAATATTATATAATATATATATATATATATATATATATATATATATATATATATATTTTTTTTTTTATTATTGACAAGAGAAAGGTGCTGTTGACAAAAAAAATCATTTCTAATACAACGATAAATTATTTCAAGTTTAAAATTTTTTTTTTAAATCTAAATTAAATATTTGAGATTTATCTGACAGCATCAATAATCTATATAGGGTGTTTCACTCAATTCAGTAATATTCTTTGTATTTAGGTAATAAGTAAGTATTGGTTAAATAATTTAGTTGTTTTTTCCTGTCACTAACAGTTTTTTATATTTAATTGCAAATATCGATATTTCGGAAGCAACATGCTTCCTTCGTGGTTGTTAAAATCGGTTAATTTGAAACTAAATAAAGATCCTTATGGCCTATTTTCAGTTCTTTATGAGTTATATAGTCGTATAATTGTTTCTAATCATGAAAAAAATTTTTTTAGTATTATACCTATAAAATTGTAATCATATAAAATGAAATAAAAAAATATGTAGAAGTTTTTAAAGCTCATTTGAGTTCACTTTTAAGCCATGTTTAACTATATTATTCTAAATTTCATTGGATTCTATTTCAAATCAATTCATTTATTTAATCAAATATTAATATTTATTTTAATATTCAATGCTGGAATTATTGCGGGAAGTAAAATTAATAATATGATTGATGTGCTGAATTGAACAGGGTGGATCTAGTACTGAGTACTTTGACCAAATAATCTTCTCATATTTTCAATTATTTAATAAATATTTAATTTTATTATGAAATTATTTGTTTTTTTTATTAACATCAGTAAGTTACAATATTTTTGTTTTATTATTGTAAGCACAACCTGTATTATAGAGAGAGATGGAAAAATAAATTGTAATTAAATCAAGCACAAGTTTTTATATTTGAAAAACTTAATTTGACATTATTAAAATTGAAAATTAGAATATATAGTTAAAAATTTTCTCCTTCTCTTCCTTGTACTTGTCCTTGTCACATCATTTGGGGTATAAGGATTAATATAAGAGTAGAGTTGTACCTAATTCGGTATATGTGTATTTCACGTGTTATATTCTCTAGTATTTTAACCGGTCTTTTATTGTGTTTTACCTGAATTTGTTTTTAAATGGTATGTTTGATTTTATACTATGATATAGGTACTTTTCGAAAACGTCAAAAACATGACGATGATCAAAATCAAAAATTCATAAACGTTTTAGACGTTTTAGAAAAGTACCATAGTTTAAATATACATATATATATAGTGATATAACTATAATTTATATAAATAAGCTTAAAAGCATTTGTAATGTTAATCCATTAAAAAATTACTACTAACTAATATATCTTAAGCGCTTAAAAACATTATAATTCCGATAAGAGCTGCAAAACATTTGAACCGAATAATTTTTTAGATTGAATGTTATAACTCACAGATATTATAACCAATAATAATTATAAAAAAATTTCAAAAAATTTAAAGTAAAACCCTAATTTTATATACTTTTATATTTTATTTTAAAAATTAATAATAATGAAATATATCAGGCCAAATATTTATTAATAATATTTTTATTTTCAAACTAGAGTAGATAATTTATAAAGTTTAACAAAATCAAAAATAATGTGTAAATTTGGAATTCGATCTGAATACTGCATCATAAAATTATGCAGAAAACTAATAGATTGTATTCTGACATATTGCTGCTATAGCTTACATTTTAGAATTGTACTAGTTTATTAACTAAATATGTAATCAATTTTGTTAAATTTAAATGAAAATGAAAAATAAATTTTACGATACTGATTTATTTCTGAATTTAGTGAATATTATATCAAAATAACAAATAAAAATTCAATTAAAATTTTATTTTATTTTATAAAACAGTAAATCGTTGAAATATGTTTTAAAATAACCACTTTTTAACATAGAGGGCTATTTGAAGGATTGTGAAAATTTAATTGATTTTGAAAATTTAAATATATCAATGTTGTAACATTAGCACTATACTCTTCATTATGTTTTACACGCAACAAATTTTAATAGATTAAACCAATGTTTAAGCATAAGAGAACTCAATATTAGTCTTGTTTGTTTTCAATGTTCAACTTCACAACAAAATTTTGAGTTTCAATTGAACCAGAAGAAATAAATAATAACTAGTATTCGTCCGTTTCTCGAAATTCGCCGGCAACATTTCAATTAAACCTTTATATTTTACTAAACCTTTATAATATAAATATATAATTTTTTTTATTGATTTATCTTAGACAACAATTTTATGAAAAATGATTTAGTTTCGCTACGTTTCCTATTATCAAATATATATTATTTAAAAAAATAATAATGAAAATCGATTGGGAAATCGTTCAGATATTTGTATGGTACTTTTTTTCAATTTACAGATTAAATACAAAAATGATAAATATTAACGTGTTTGTATTATCTTACCAAGCTGTCATTTTACAGCAAACTAATTAAATCAAAATATCATAGCAGTGACTATATATTTAAGGTCATATAACTTCTAAGTGTTAAAAATAGACATTATAATTTTGAATTATAAGTAGACATACAATTTATATGGTTTCAACCTCAACTTTGAATTTATGACTCAACGCTCCGGGGATATTATTCTATTAAAACTTCAGATCTCAATGAATTTAAAAATGTTTGAAAACAAAAAAAAACCACTAACAAATTTTTTTGTCTATTTAAATAAAAACTTTTTACCCAATACATTAAATAAATTGTTAGATCACTAAAATAAATTTAGAACTTTACACTTGACTGAAAATTTCTCACGGTAGTCCACCTAAAATTTTAATTAAAATCACCTAATATTATAACACCTACAACCAAAAAAATGATATAATATTAACTAAAATTTATTTTAAGCTATTAATAATACAGTTGTGGTTTGAACAAGGCACCCACAAACAATATTTTCCTTATACTTTTGATTATCATTTGAAAAAAAAAAAATAGAACAGAACAGAAAATAATAACAAAAATAAAAATATAAAATCGAAGAAAATTACATTTATGTATTATAATTTATAATTATATGTAAATATAAATATATGTATGCATGTAAGTAAGTATATAAGTTCAAGGAAGTTATCAGTTTCAAAAAAAAAAAAGTTAAAACAAAAACAATTGTTTATAAAATATGTCAATTTAAAATGATAAAATAAAAATGTTACTCTTATTTCCAAAAACAAAAACAGCAAAAAAAAAAAAAACAATAGAAAAAAGTAATTTAAGATAATTTCTGTGTTCTCATCCCCCTCTTACATACGATTTATATGTATGGTTCAATGATTTTTAAAGAATTTTCCTCTTTTTTTTTGTTCTTGCTTTTTTCTATTTAAACCATCTTCAATAAAACGTTACGGAATTCCTCATTTTTATATGAAAATGAATTTTTCCGAAAAATAGGTAAAGGTAATCCCATTTATGGTTGATAAATCTGTACACCTTATTCTTGAAGTTTTTGTTTTTTTTTCAATTTTAATTGAATTAACCCTTTGAGAATTTTACATAATTTTTATTGCTTTGTTGTACACATATATAAATAAATATATATATAAATTTATATATATATATATATATATCTATATACAGACATATTATATCAGGTGTAGACTGTAAAAATTTGATACTTATTTGATTATTACATATTATATACCCGTTCCAGTCACTTGACCAACCGAAACAATAATGGAAAGAATGCGGATAAAGAAAAATTATGTGAACTATTTAAATAAAAAAAAAACAAAAAAAAGTAAAGAAATGATTAAAAAAAATATTCCCAAACGTCTTTAAAATATAAAAATAAAATTATTAGGTCTCGATTCTATTTTATTCAAAAAGAACATGTTTTGAATATTTTACCCAAGTAGTGTACATTATATATATATATATATATACATAGGTATATATATATATATATATATATATACCTATTATGTTAATTATACCGACTCTGAAGAATAATATAATGATTTATTTAAATCTAGATTGCCTCTGTCAATTGTTCTATAATTTCAATTTGAAATTTACTGAATGTATTATTTTTTTCATTTAATTTTTGAAATTTTTTTAATTAAAATTCATAAAAAGTATTTGAAAATTTTTATTTTAATTTTTTTTAAATACGTTTGAAATTAAGCAAACATACAAAGTTTTTTAGAATAAAATAAATATTTTTTAAAACAATTTAAAGTGTATAATTATGTATTGACTGGTATTGATTTAATTTTGAAATTTATTAATCTATTTAAATTTAAATTAAGTTATATTTTAAAATAACTAAAACTGGATAACCTATTATTCTTTTTGTTTTTATTTTTAAGGTTACACAACCTAACACGAAAAACTATTAAATAATCGAGTGTTCACATTTTATATTTCGTATATTCACACATTATAATTATGTTATGGGGAATTGGATAAATTGTTGATTATTATTAATAATCATTAAAAATATTGGTGAATATAAAAAAAATTGAAAATCCAAATTTTTCAAATCGTTATCTAAAAAGAAGTCAACATTTAATCAGTTTCAGGAGTTTCAAGGTCGATATTGACCAATATGACCAATATGAATTAAAATTAATTTATTGAGTTCAATTCAATCTCAATTTAACATATTTATTTATACTTATATGATGCATACTAATTTTGGGTTTTCAAAACTTTTTTGTAGCCTTTAATGTATGGGTATTTAATGGGTACCTTATCTTAATTGTTAAGTTTAAATTTTATGTATACATTATCATATCACATAGCATTATTTTCTTCAATACAAATTGTTTGAATATATTGATAATTGTAATACTACCCTACTACTTGTCTTTATCATTTTAAAAAATGATATTATAAATAATACACATAAATAATAATATTAATAATAACAATAAAAAATAATATTATTAATAATTAGAATATAATAAATCAGTTAATCAACCCTCTACCTATGCAAGAATTAATCAAACTATTTTAGAATGAAAATAAAAATAAAAAAAGATATGGTCACAATTTAGGAAATTTATGATTAATGCATTAATTTTTAAATGTTTGTATCCGATACATATATATTACTTTGAATTGTGTTGTCCTAAAAGATTATCACAGCAAAGTATTAAACTTAACCAATTGAGGAATTGAACAGTTAAAATTGTGTGTTTTTAACGAAAGTTAACTAATTAAATTTTGTGGTATAATGATATAAAAATTAGGTCTGTATTAGGTTAAATTAGGCCTGTATCATTGATTATGCATAATTTTCATGCGTTTTATTCAATTAAATAAATTGAAATAATGTAACAAAAAAAAATTATAATCTTGTAAATTCAATTGAAATATTATATTTTCATTAACATTATTATTGTTATTTTTTATTGAATATAAATTAAATTGAAGGCAATAGTGATTTACATTACAAGCACTAGCTGACAGAGCTATAGTCTTTAACTGCGAATTAGGGCTTTATTCCGATTTACTGTTGTGATAAAATGAATAGTTTTTTAAACATAGTAATAAGTTCTCCTAAAACATCTTATTGCAAACCATTTTTGTTTTTTTTTTTTGCAAAATTAAATTAAATTCACCAACATAAAATGGAACTTATTTATAATCGCCGACGAATTCAATTAATTTGTCCCATTATTCATATTCAATAAAAACTGTTATAGGTATGCATAATTATACTGTTTATCGTATTCCCCGTAACATATACATACATTTCTATCCCTTTAAATTATTTTCTTATTATTTCATCTTAATTCAAATATAATTATAATTATACGATATGAAAAAATGTGTAATTGATTAACAACGATTGAAAACTCATTTTTACATACAATTTTCAAATTAATAATATTGTTAAAAAGTAAAGTACTGACTTATTGAAAAGGTAATACAATATGTACATACTTATATGTATATACATATATTGTTTTGAAATTTTATATTTAATTTTTGATTGGATCTTAGTAATTATTGTTAATTTATTTGTTATTATTAACAATTTTTATATTATTACTGAATATTAGTAATTAACACGTCAAAACGTGTTAATTTGTAAAAATTTGAACAATTTTTACAATAAGTATACATATATACGTGAAACTTATATATATGTTATACAATGGTATTTTGTTAAATTATTTATCAAATAAAACAACTGAAATTATATTTTTCTTTTTACAAAAAGGTACACTTCAAAGTTTGCTTACGAAATAGCTATGAGGAATGAGGGTAACCTAAGTATGTTTAACCAATGACTTGTAACATATAATATATGGTATATAGTCATTGGTTTAACTAAATAGTTATTACAATATCTTAATTGCAATTCATGAATTGTTATAACTTTATACATTAATACATATATATAATTTATTATTTAATTTATTTTGTGTGTTAATTGGGACGAGTATATTTTATTAAATATGCTGTTTACATTTACATTACAATTAGAAATTTTCAGTATGTGTCACTGTCACAACAGTATTCTGATGATGGAATGACATAACAGATGAACCCCCGTTCAAGGTATTAATTAAACTTAATTTTATATTTGTAAATAATATCAAAATTTGATCACTAATCTCTATTACTACTATCAAAACTGTGATACTTCATAGAAATCGAGCTATCATAACATAAATAGTACATAGAAGCAGAAAGAAATACTATTAATCGAAACTTTGACGCAAACTCACTCTAATGCAATGTTTTAAAAACATTTTGCAAGCTTGTTTTAAATAATATATTCTAATTTTTAATCGTTTATTGGTAATGTCACAGTGTACACAATCTTTTGAGCCATTAATTTAACCAATTTTTTTAAAACAATAAAATATTGAAAAGTGATTGTGAAAGTAATTATAAAAATATACTTCAACATATACCTAAGTTGATGTTTTAAATCTCTTTAGATGATCTTGGCGTTGGTGTTATTGTTAAAAATTCGAATTGATTTAGAGATGCCACAATGAACCTATTTGATCTAATTATGCCGGATTGTCAAACACTGTTATCTAACTATACCCACCTATTTTTATTTACATTTTAATTTTTTGTGTTTCTTTTACATGAAGAATGGTATATATTTTAAAGGACTTCAGATGAGTAGTTGGAGTAGTTAGTAATGAAGAGCTAATTTTTTGTTCTTGACGAATTTACATTTGTCATTTACTTTTTCTCAAGAAATGAAATAATTGAAAGTAAAAACAAGTATTTTATTCTGAAATATTATAAATATATTATTATAAAAATAACACAAATATCATTATTCTAATTCAAATGAATTAAATACTCATCATGATCATTGTCTTGTTACCCAATCTTTTGAACATAGGGAGCCAAATTGTCTCTTATAAATGAAATACAGAATTTTAAAATAAATTAATTATTTTAAAAAATGTTTAAACTTTGTAACATAAATGCAAAGTAATTTCGTTTATTTTAAAATTACATTTAATTATGAATTAATTAATTAAATAATAATAGTGTAATTCCTTCAATTTTTGATTTGCATAATCAATTTTAATTTATATATACAATTTTTTAATGATCATTTTGAACGCTCTTTGGGTTGTATAAGGTCCTAGTTAAACTAGTAATTTATTTATAATATACCTAGATTAAAAATTTATTTTTATAATAATTATGAGCCCACATGCAAAATGGCACAATGTATTTAATATTAGTAATTTCATGTAATTTAATTAGTAATGAAATTTAAATATTTCAATTATATACAATTATTTACAATTGTATTCATAACGATGTCAATAAACTAAAGCACTAATAGATATGAGCTATATCAACTGTAGCCCTAGTCGTATTAAGCCGTAGCCCTAATAATTAAAGCTTATTATTCAATAAATATTTCAATAAATTTAATATTGTCTGGTCAGAACAACAGAAAAAAATTATTTAGTTTCCAACATTTCGTGTTTATTTTACACTTTCTAAGGGCTGAAAAAAGGATTATAATTATTATTTTAAATTGTTAAAAATTAACAATGTACATATATTTAAACTTTTCATTGTTAACAAATACAATTTAATAAATAAAATACTAGTCATGTATAGAATAAATATCAGTTAATATTAATACTAAGTTAAATAATTAGCGTAGCGTAAAGACGCCCTTAAAGTTTGCAAGTATGTAAAATTTACTAAATAATTTTTTATTTTACAAAATTTCAAACTGTTTTAAAAAGAATTACTACCGTTATATGGGGTGTTGTCGGTAGTGAAAGGGTTAAAATTTTCATTACTAAAAAAATCTTATGCCAAAAATTAATCTATATATAAGTCACTGTATGCTACAAATACCGAAAAGGGAGCGTGGCCGTTTATTATTTAGACCGTAGAAAGAGTTTATTATTTTTTATGTCTAACTAATGGGGTTTCAGAATAACGATATTGATGATAGTACTTTCTTATACTATGTGAAGCAAAAATAAATTAAACGCTTATAGTGCTTATAGCTTTGTGAAAACGATGTAGGTAGCAT
This sequence comes from Argyra leucocephala, assembly GCA_963942445.1. Taxonomy (NCBI): domain Eukaryota; kingdom Metazoa; phylum Arthropoda; class Insecta; order Diptera; family Dolichopodidae; genus Argyra; species Argyra leucocephala. The sequence goes on along the minus strand of OZ012679.1, from coordinate 30,547,219 downwards.
TGAATATAACAAAAGGGTTAAAATAACCACCAAGAAATTAAAAGCATTGAGCACTTTTTTTAATTTGCTTTAATTTTTTAATTACCTATATTCATATGTATGTATGTGTAAATATAATTAGTTAAAATGTTTTTTTTTTAAATTATCAATATAATTAATTTAAGGCTTCAAAATAATTTTATATATTTATAAATTATATACTCAATTACCAAATATTACCAATATATTTTTAAATACTCAAAAACACAAAATTAATCAAAATTAAAATATATAACTATATATATATATTAATTAACTTTTAAATATTTAATTTGAAATACTTTAACATATAGATTAAAAACCAACTAATTTAAATTAAAAAAATTATTAAACGAAATTCTAAAATTGTTATCTCTATATAAAAATATATTAATTTTTTACAATTATTAATTTTTATATAAGAAATTCAATATTATATATATATCAAAAATTATTTATTTAATGTAAGATTGATTTGATTTATCATTTCATTTAATAAATTTTAAATTAAATATAAAAGTCTCTTTTGAACATGTGGGTTTTTAACAAATAAATAAAATTAAAATTATTAAATTTTTATTTAAATAATAAATAACTTACCATAAAATTTTAATTTCTCATCTTTTATTTCAATTAAATCCATTGGAATATATTTAAAATTTAATAATTCCATTTATTTTTATAAAATATACATACATATATAAGTATAAATAAATTCTATTTTCTATTTTAATTTTTTTTTTTTAATATTATATTAATTTAATAAATATTTATTATTAATTTTATATTTGAAATTTTATATATATTATTTCAAAAATAAATATTACATTATTAAAATTACTCAACTGGAACTGGTTAAATCTTGAACCCAAGTGTTACGTGGAATTTAAGTTATAATTTCCCACGAAGCCGGCTTTTTGTATTAAAAAAATTTTAAAACAATGGATACAAAATTAAAAAAAAAAAAGAATTCTATAAATTTAGTTTTTTTTTTTTTTTATTTTTTAAAATAATTTTAAATAATCCATAAAAAAAAATTATTAATTTATTTGAAAATTTATAATAAATAGTTTCAAATATTTGAAAATGTTAAAACAATTAAATTAATTTTAGTTTTTCTTTTTTAAATTTTTCTCTTAAAGTAAAATAATTTTAAATTTTTTTTTTTTAATTTTTCTTTTTAACTTCAAAAATTTTTAAAGAGCGAATCTGCACTTAACTAAATTTGGTATTTTCTCCAACGCCAAGCACACTAGACTAATTTTACTGTTGTGATTCAATGTGGATTCAAGCATACCGCGCATCAAGATGAAATTCATATATACATACCTGTACCTGCCGCACTATATCACTACCATTATAGGTGTTTTACAGGTAGATAAAATTTATTATATATGTATATATTATTTTATTTCTTTATAATACTTCACTTGTTGTTGCTGTTTTCTTCGATAGTGTGTTTGCATTTTACCTTATGATTTTTTTTATTTCTTTAATACAAATAAACTTCCATATAAAATATCTTATTGTATTATTATACATTCAATATAAATACATATATTATTTATAATAAAAATGATTTTATTAAGAAAATGCGGGAGTTAAAGGTAAAAAAAAATATATATATATATATATATATATTAATATAATACAAAACAGGTTTATTTTTTCAATAAAGAGAGGAAAAATAAAAAAAATATATGAAAAAAAGACCTTTAAAGATTTTTTTTGATTCATATATAAAATTCTTCTTAAATCTTTAGTGCTTTCACATTAAAATATTTTTTTTTCTTTTTTGCTATTGTACATGGTGTACTAAAAATGGTGTCATATAATTTATATATTTGATTAAATACTAACTTTGTTTTTAACATGAAAATTGGTTTTTATAAACAAAAAAACGTCAAATTTAGACTTCAAATATCAAACATAACATCTACGAACACCATTAAGACATTGGGGAACGTAGCGAAATTTCGTTTTTCAAAATTTTGCCTTTATAGAATATCATTTTAATTCCTTGCTTATTTGGCCACTGTTGGATACAAAAAACATAGTATTTCCATTGTACTGAATTTTTTTTAAATTTTAAAATAAAAACAAGATTTAAAAAAGCAATATTTGAAAAATACAACATTTGTAAAAAAAAGATATAGGAAAAAACGATATTTGGTAAAAACGATATTATAAAAAAACAATATTTGGAAAAAACGATATTTGGAAAGTGTATTTTGATAGTTGCTTGATACAACAAAATACAAAATGATTTAAAAAAAAGTTACTTGATGGTGAGCAGTGCAAAATATAATAATTTGACACCGCAGGACTTTTGTAGCAGAAAATCGATATAAAAAGAAAAATATAGTAGTATTTAAGGTAGTATTTAAATTTTTTATTAACTTTTCAGTAATTTAGAGGTAGAATTAAGGTAAAAAAACCCAAACCATAGTTTTAAGTGACTATGGTGGAATTATCATTTCGTTTATTAAGTACGGTACTCAAATTTTCACTATACATAAAGGAGACTTCTTAAATAACGCAATTCCACTTTATTTGATATTATTAATTTGTAATAAAAATAAATAATAATATTATTTATTTGTACTTAGAAATGAATTTGTAATATGTTTTTTTTTCAAGATACAGATTACCTAGCAAAAAGAACATCGGAAAATGAAAATCAAAATTTGCGTACTAATCTGGCAACCGGCTAAAAAAAATGCTCATGCCAACATTTTTGCTCAATAAAACTAAATTTCTTCTAATGACAATAGATGCACATCATTCCACAAATAATAACTGGCCACTGCCTAGTACAAAAACCTCTACATTGAATCGGCCTAATCTAGAAACAGATGCTAAAACTTTGCAAGACATAACGATAAAAGAAATCGATTTTGAAATACGTGCTGAATTAAATTAAAATAAAGTTCAAAACACATAGAGGTTCCATTAATTATTCTTTGCTATTCTCTTTATTATGAACGTGTTTTTAACCGTTGACCTGGATTCTTTCAGAATAATTGTTGTTCTCTATGTTTTGCTAAGTTTTTGCATTTTTTTTTACCCTTATAGTAGATTAATTTTAATTTCATATCTGTATTTATTATCAATAACTTACAATAAACTCACAATAATATTACCAAAATATGGGTAAAAGTAGAGGTAAAAGAATGATATTTAGTGCTGTTTTGATTCAACGACTTAAGTGATTTATTTGTTGTTTTTTATAGTTATTGTTTAAACTAACATTATAGTTAAAGTTCAATTATAGTTATAGAGTCAATTTTTATAATCTCTAATCTAATCTTTGCCTACTATAATTCCTAGATTTGTCTATATAATTCAACTAGAGTTTGGATTGTGACTCGAAGTTAAGTTATGTAAACGATAAAAGAAGTAGTAAAATATTTCTCTCTCTCATCTAAATCATTGCAAATATACCAAATAAAATTGAAAAAAGTACCATGTTTGCTGTGTGATTTCTTATTAGCCAATGACTCGAACAGAATATTCTAAACAAAATCACATAGAGATATCTATCTTCTGTGATATTGCCTAAAGTTTTTATCCTTTTCGACCTGCTTTCTGAGTATAAAGCTTCACTATAGTTCCTTAAGTAATTGTATTTTCTTCAATGGTGAGCATCACTTTTTTGAAGTTTATTTACAATAATGTTGATTACTCTATACTTATTTGGTTTTTGTATACTAACATCAAATAATATGGTTTTGAAATAGAATTTAATTTTCATGTCGTCATAATGGTAAGATTGACATTATTTTGAATTTATTATGCTGATAATTTTTGCCCATACAATTTAAATCCTATAAATTTAACACTTTAAGGAAATCAATGAGATTTAAGTAACAATTTTATGATAAATGTGGATTATACGATAAAATATGTGTATATTTTATATATGTATATATATAACCGTACCCGTTTGTGACCTTTATATCACCGCAAGCGTAACCTGGCTTATTGGGATTACTCGAATTATTTTTAATTATTACTGATTTAAAAATTATACTCAGGACATTTTGAAGTAGTATGTTGTGTAATCATTTATATTTATCATTCATCAGTGCTTGCGAACTGGTTAATTATTTTCCATGCCAAAACAGTTTCCACATAGATACTCACTGAAAAAAGCCCTATTAACTGATCAAATTAAATGGGATACGGTAAAATTGGCCTTAGTCCGGATCACTAATGGATTTCTTTCAAATTTTCAATTAATGTTAGAAAATATAAAACACTTGTAGAAAATATATAAATAGGTATTTTTGTACAGTATGTTTATGCCCCTCGGTGGCGCAGTGGTTATGTAACAGGATCCATGACCGAGGGGACCCCGGTTCGAACCTGGTTGGTGGCGATTTATAAAAAAAAAAATCCATCATTAAATTTGTTAATTGAAATTTCGAGATTAATCGAATGAAAATCATTAATTGAGATCGAACCGGTAATAAGGTAGCGCCACGTTGTTTCTAGGCAGCGGTAGATGGTTACTCCATCTCCTAGGACCGGTTACTGTAGGCCAATCACCCGCATAATCGGTAAATCAATGGATTCGAAATAATAGAAGAAGAAGCTTCGGATACACGAATGACTACTTGATAACGACCTTTGGCACTCAAAAAAGGACCCGAATTGCACAATGGAATGTAAGAACACTTAGAGAAGCTTCAAGACTCTCGCAATTGGAAGCTCAAATGGCTACTTACAACATAGACATCCTAGGTATAAGTGAAATGCGATGGAACAACACCGGAGAAATCAACACGGAGAATGGAAACATGGTAATTTACAGTGGAAGGGAAACAGGGGGTGAAAGTGGAGTCGGAATACTAATATCAAAGAAATTGAGACAAACATTGGTTTCGTGGAAGGCAGTCTCGGATAGAATTGTTATAGGGCGATTTCGAAATATGACAAGACATGTAACAATAATTCAATGCTATGCACCAACAGATGTCGCTGAAGACCATATTAAGGATGACTTCTACGAACAAATAGAAACAACGCTAGCACTCATAAATAGGGGAGATATCATAATATTAATGGGTGACTGGAATGCGAAAATAGGATCTAACAACAATGGACTTGAGGAGATAATGGGCAAACACGGGTTAGGAAGAGAAAGAAACAACAACGGGGAAAGATTGATAGAGTTGGTCAGACTTTCGACCTAGCAATCGGAGGGAGTCTATTTCCACACAAAGATATCCACAAATACACATGGACAACACCAAACGGGATCTCAAGAAATCAGATAGATCACATATGCATCAGCAAGAAGTGGAAACAATCAATGTTAGATGTGAGAAATAGAAGGGGAGCAGATATACACAGCGATCATGAATTACTAACTGGGGACTTCAGAATGAAACTAAGCCAACAAGGAAGAGGCAGAAGATATAGAAAGAAGAAAATAAATATAAACAACTTAAAAAATCCGCAAGTAAGAGCTGACATAGTTACGGCGTTACGAGAAAATATTAGAAATAATAGAGAATACACTTGGGAAGAGATTCTGGAAATTTACAACCAAACAAGCGAACAAAATCTTGGAATTTCACAACCACAAAGAAAAATCTGGATAACCGATAACACATGGGCCTTGATTAAAAGAAGAGGTGAAATGAAGAAAATGATAAACAACAGGATGGCATCAAGAAGAGAATATGAAGAAATAGCGAAAACAGTAAAAAGAGCAGCAAGAAGAGATAAAAGGAAATTTCTACAAAATTTAGCCGGAGAAGCAGAAAAAGCAGCACAGTAACATAACCTGAGAGAATTGCATCGCATAATCAAGAACTTAACTAACCAGTCGGAACAACAAAACAAACCAATTAAAGATAAAAATGGTGCGCTCATCACAAACTTAGAGGATCAATTAAAGAGATGGAGAGAACATTTCCAAGAACTGAGCAACGAAGAAAGTACAAATAATGAAGCAGACATAAGAAACAGAGACAATGCAAATATCTACCCAACTGAGGGACTGCCAATATCTACTCAAGCTCCAAATATAGAAGAAATCAAAGCTACAATCAATATCCTGAAGCACAACAAAGCAACAGGTGAAGATGGAATTCCAGCAGAAATAGCCAAACTGGACCCTGACTTATTCGCAAAAACAATTGAACCCCACATCAGGAAAGCATGGATAGAAGAGAATATACCACCATCATGGAAGAAAGGAATGATTGTCAAGATACCTAAGAAAGGAGACTTGGCAAATTGCAGCAACTGGAGAGGAATCACGGTTCTAAATACTATTCATAAGATAATAGCAATTATTATAAAGAAAAGATTAGAAGAAGTACTAGAACCAATACTACGGAAAGAGCAGGCAGGTTTCAGACCAAACCGAAGCTGTGTAGACCAGGCAAATACTTTACGGGTCATAGTTGAACAATCAGTGGAATGGAATGCCCCACTATATCTACTATTCATAGATTTTAAGAAAGCATTCGACACAGTCAAGAGATGCGCAATATGGAGAACACTTACAAAGAAAGGAGTTCCTGAAAAAATCATCAACATCATCAAAGCGATGTATGAAGATGCAGAGACAACAGTTCAACACAGAGGTAAGATCAGTGATCCATTCTACACCAATATAGGAGTTAGACAAGGATGTCCACTATCTCCACTTCTCTTCAACACAATACTAGACGACATTCTAAGAGAAGTTTGCACTGGAATAAACGGAATAGAATGGGATCTCTTCGGAAACTTAGAAGACTTAGATTACGCAGATGATGTATGCCTCATATCAAAAAATCAAAGGGACCTACAGAACAAAGTCAACAGATTACAGGAAGAAGCAAAGAAATCGGGACTGGAATTAAATATCGAGAAAACCAAAGCAATGAGGACAAACAATAGTTACAGTGAGCCAATAACAGTGAGTGGACAACAGATAGAATACGTAGAAGAATTCAACTACCTGGGGTGCATTATAACATCAAGAGGAGGTGCAACAGAAGATGTCAACAGCCGTATAAATAAGGCAAGAAGAACATTTGGGAGCCTAATGAAGATATGGCGGAGCAACCAAATATCGAGAACAACAAAGCTAACAATATTCAGAGCATGTGTTAAGTCAACATTAATATATGGCAGTGAAACATGGCTCACTTCGGTCAGAATCAAACAGAAGCTACAAGTATTCATCAACAAGTGCTTGAGAATTATATGCAGAATATTCTGGCCGGCAAGAATTAGCAACGAAGATTTATGGATGATAACTGGAGAAGAACCTATCAACAGACAGATAAATAGGAAAAAATGGAAATGGATAGGTCATACACTAAGGAAATCAGAAAGTGATATAGCAAGAAGAGCTCTAGAGTGGAATCCACAAGGACAAAGGAGACCCGGCAGACCATACAACACATGGAGACGCACAATCGATCAAGAATTAACAGTCAACAATTATACCTGGGACGATATTAAGGAAGTAGTACTCAACAGAGAGGAATGGAGGTTCACTATCGAAGCCCTATGCTACCACGCGGAGTAATAGGAGAAAAAAAAAAAAAAAAAAAAAAAAAAAAAAAAAAAAAAAATGTTTAAACAAATTTAATACTATACACAATACATATATATAATATATATATACAAATAAAAAACTTAAATATTTTTTTTAGTATTATTACATATGTACATAATATAATATATACTATTTATAAAGGAGATTTAATTTTCATTTTCTTTTGTTTTGATCAATTGTGAATTTACACAAACGCACACACACATAAACAAGTTATCTTAATATTATGTTTCTATAGACACGTATATACATACATCTAAGCATATATAAAATTTTGAAAATCTGAAAGATAATTTAAAAAAAAAAATAACGACCCGGCACATTAAAACATTTATAAATTATTAGTCCCTAAATTAAAAAAAGAAAAAAAAATCTCACACACACTGAAATAAATCTTACTATGTGCACCTCATATTTTTTGTATTTAATCACAATAATTTGAACTTAATTCGAATTTAAAATTTAATGATTTAAAATGAATTATATATAGTTATAAAATGTAAGAAATATAAACACATATACATATATATATGTGCTTAAATCTAACGAAAAATAGAAAATTAATCGATTAGAACGAAAATAATAATAACAAATATTTAATAATAGCATTTAAAGTCAAAGGTGAAATTCAATATGATTTTTTTTTATCATTATTAGAAATTGAATGCGGTTTAATTTTTTACAATATGTATGTATAAATATATACTTATACTTCTGAAAATATTAACTTATATTGAATTAAAATGATAGTAGAAAGAGTGGTATAAAAATAGAAATAAATTTGAACCAATTTTTTTTTTTTTTTGCAATAATATAAAGCCTTTATATTAGAAGTTATTTGAACTCATTGAATTCTTACTATTATTCGAACTGGCTGAATATTAAATATTAGGTTTTAAATTTTAAAATCAAAACATTATGACATAAAAAATTACATACCTACTTTCTTGTTGAGCTTGCAGATCTTGAAGGTCCTTAAACTGATCCAATATCATCCGCCGCTGAGTACGATCAGGAGTGAATTCTCTTCAGTTAGAAATCTGAAAGAAATTTGTTGCAAAAAATAAAATGTTCGACTTCTTAAGAAGCAAATTTTCAAATAATAAGTTATAAACAGACAAGCTCGAAAACTTTACTATAGACTAAAGTTTTAAAACCTAATGCTTTAATAATAATAATAATAATAATTTTGTATAATTATGAATATATATAAATATATATAAGTATATATATGCTCATAATGATGATTAAAATTATAAACAATTTTCAAAATAGATCAAAAACACTTCGGCATTAAAATATAAGCTATTACTAGGTAATAAATTCGGTTTGTTTAGAATAAATTTTGATAAATTCAATTTTCAATTAACCTTATGATTTCAAAATTTATTTATTTAACATATATTTAAATTCAATATTTTACAATAATTAATTCTTATTCCGAATTTGGATTGCATTATTAGTCTAGTGAGATGAATTTGTATTGCATAATTAGTCTAGCCTTATCATCCCGCGAAAGAACACAGACCATTATCTATGCATTTTCGCCTGGTGAGATTCACAGCGATTATTTTTATTTCGGTCCAAGATTTTCTAATCGACTCGAATTTTGGTAAAATAGTGCTTTTTTAGATGTGGCATCAGTTCGATCCAAAATTTTCTAATCGTCTCCTATTTTGGTAGAATAGTCGTTTTCTAGAAGTTGCTTTTTCTTACCTACCCCTTTTTAGTTGTATATTGAAGAGTATAGTTATGCGGCTTTTTGCGTGGATTTTCGCAGCGTATAGCTGATCCATCTTTATTTCTGTATCTAATAAATTCTGATATTACATATAATTTACATCATATAACTCAATAATAAGTAATGTAATGGCAAAGGCAATTAACATATATAGTAACATATTCCTGACCTGATTTATGCCAAATGTTTAGTTTAATGGCTCAAAATTACTTAAATTATTTGTGATTTTTGAACAGCTAGGTTAATTATATTAGAATTAAAGTGCTAACTGACTTTTTGATTTTATATATTTTTTTTAAAAAGGATCAAAGAAAAACTTACACTAAATTATCCTGCGCAAAAATAAAATCGCTATTTCTATTTGATTGATATTACAAAAAATTAATAAAGTATATTTTATTACAATTTAAACAAATAAAAAATTAACCATTAATAAATTGAGATACTTTTTCTGAATACCATAGGCTGTATCACTAATTTTCTTTAGATCTACTATAACTACCTACTTTTGTTTAAATATGTGATAATAGATCTTGATTTTCTTTAATACTTTTCGGCTCTGCCTAGATTAACACCTAGTAATGCTCAAATGACTAAATAGTTTTCTGGATTTGTGCCCTCTTCGGTACAAAATCAACATTGTTTTCTGAGTACCATTTTCCATCCATTTTTCCATAATGTAATTTTGCTAAATTATGTTAAAACAAGTTAAAAAAAAGCAAAATACACTAAAATTGATTATAAATATCTTTAAATGTTTATTCAAGCTGGCATATGTATAAATTTCATGGTTAATTGTGGCTTGAAATAACAAATATGAACCTTCTTTTGTTCATAGGAAAAAATTCATTTTTTTTGTTTTTATTGCGTTTTTAAACTTAATACTTTTTTTTCTAACAGGTATGTTTGTCATTTTACTTGATTTTAGGCCACATGTTTATTCTCACAACAGTTGGTGCAGATGTACCAACTTTTTTTTCCATTTTCCGTAGGATATGATACAACTGAATTATTGCTTGAACATCGTTTTAACTTCTTTTAATAGATTTCGATCTACAATTTCTCTCGATTTGCCGAACCTAGTTGTATTTCTACATTCTCTTTGTACTTCTTTAGTTATAGTGTACTTCTTTAGTTATAGTTTAGTTATAGTTAACAAAGAGAATCTTATATCTATATGAACCAACAGTGCTGACGCTATGTTATTCGAAATTTATACTATACATATGTTTGCAAGCCCAAAGCGGATTTTCTTGAAACAATTTCATTACTTTATTCCTGAGTAATTAAATGTCGCTCACAAGTCGCACAATTTGGGTTTATCTGTATTTGCATACTCTTTATACAGGTAAAATAAGTGTAAGTCATTCTCTTCAAAATGTAAATTTGGACAGGTAAAATACTACCGTACATTTTATTGGTACAGTACCTTTATTAATCTTTAAGAAAAACACTATTGTCAGTATGGTACTATTAAAGGATTATAAAAAATATTTCATAAAAATAGATTAAATAGTAAAAAGTGTAAGAAGTCGCAGCTGATCAAAAAACTAATTCAACAGTTCATATCATTTACAGTGCAATAAAATATTATTGCATGCACCGATCATTTATATTGCATGCGCGCCGCGCCATACCACGTTTTTCATTTTAAATCTTACAAATATTTTCACAGCTATTAAAAATTCACATTTTATACTTTTTGGCAAAATCTCTATGGGGTCAGGAATATGTATGCAGGGATTATAAATTTGTATAGGTGGAAAATTATTTTATATTAAACCGTTTTAAAAACGTGGTACCTATATTTAATACAAAATGTATTTATTTATAATTATTTGTTTTATATTATCAAATTAATTATTAAAAATAATGTATAAGAACTTAAATGCTTGCCTAGTTACAGAGATTTTTGCTTTAATTAACAATATTACAAAAATGTTAATTTAAAAGAAGTGAAAAAATAAATCAATAATAATTTTAAAAAAATTGCCTTGCATACCAAAATGCATGTATGATGCACAAATCACCCTTTGCTTTTTCTCAAAATTTAAAAGAAAATCTGTATAAAATTTTTGGCACCAAAAAATCACTATATTATCATTGGTACACCACATTGACACCAAACGTTAATAAATATTATATATATTATATACTAAATTCGAACTTGGAATACATTATATAAATTTTCGCGCTAAAAATTCTATTATATATTTAATGTTCATTTACCTTTTGAAAACAACAAAAATTACAAAAAAAATTTTTTTTTTAATTTGCAAAAATCTTACTTTTTTTTTTGCACAAAAAAATACCCGAAAAAAAAATACTTTTACACACATGCTGCTGCCTAACAAAAAAGTTACATTCCCATACATATACAAATTCAACAATACTATATATAGAGAGAGTGTACATATGAATTCATAATTTTAAGATTTGCCACGCGGCAATTTAAACGTTAAAATTCAAAACTTTAAATTTATACTGTTTATACCAACAAATACCATCATCTAAAATAATTTTTGTTGTATGTACAGTACAACACAACACATCACAATTCGATTCGAATATGCCAACAACACAAACATGAAAAGCCAACAAACAGAAAAATCTTTAAAAGAATTCAAATATTTACCAATCGTGGTCGTTGGTCAGATAAAATGAAAAATAACAAAAAAAAAAACAACAAATGCAAAAAAAAAAAAAAAAAAACAAAGCATAATTTGAAAAGATATAAAAAAAAAATGATAAATGTAAAAAGGCGGCAGGGTCGCGCAAATCTAAAAATAAAATAAGTTTCTTGTAAGTTAGAATCTCTAGGATATTCGCATATTCATTAAAATAACAAATCAATATTTATTATGTATATAGAGGGTTATTTTTTTTTTAAGTAATTAGTAGGCTTTAAATTGATATAAAACACAAAAAACTACTTACCATAGATTAATCTATAATAAATAAAATAAACTATATATGTAGTTTTGAATCCAATTTTGTTTTATTATTTAAAATATTATTTTATGACATTTATTGTTTGTAAATAATTTACGGCGGCATAATATGCCGATTTCAACTAGCTGTAATTAATCGTATTTGATAAGACAAATTTTGAAGGACTTTTTTTTAAGTAAGGTCCTAATGCGCTAACTATAATGACATAGAATTACATATGTAAATGTCAAATTTTACCCATTATGACATAGTAACACAAGAAAATATTTTATATGATAACAAAAACAAAAATAAGTTCTAATTCGGTTTGGATGGAATTTAACATAAGAATTCTATGTTTAACAAAAATTTAACGAATTGTCAGATTTAACTGAATTGCCGCATATGTGGATTATGGACGTTTACATGTAAGTCCCATATACGGAATAAGACATATATGTCATGACATATGTAGTTCTATGTTATTATAGTTATAGCATAAGTCTGAAGTACAATGAAAACGACACGAAATTATCGTCCTAGATTGTCGACATAGCATGTCGCAAAGCAAGTCCAATGAATGATTTTTCATTTTCAAATAACAATTCAGGAACAACAACAAAAACATTTTTAATTTAATGATTTAGAACTGTCAACATTCAGAATTGTACAACAACGACAAATTTTAATTAAATTTTTGTCGCCGACTTTGTTGTGTCGTACTATTTGTCATGGATGCCATTTAAACCCATTTGTTCATTTGTCATATGTTACCAATATATTTAACAATAATGACATAAATTCGCATATGTCATGATCACAACATACAGTGATAATCTGTATATGATGGGACATACATGTAGGATGTAGTTGAACATAATAATCGACCTAACGTCCCTATTAAGTCAAATTTAAAAATTCGTTAAATTTTCGTTAAAAATAGATTACTATTTTGTTAATCGGATTTTCGTTTTTACTGACATTTTAAATTAAATAATTTAATTGTTTCTGTTTATTAATAATTATTTTAATACTTGATTGCAAATATGTATCGATATTTTAGGAAGCAACATACTTCCTTTATTAGTGCTTGTAGTAGCTTGTATTAGCCTAACTAACTTTCTTAATTATTTTTTTCTTTTTATATCCTAACCTCTAACAATTGTATTTTGTACCTGTACTCTTGCAAATTAGTTTATATTAATTTAAATAGCGATGATTATCTATTTCCACAATCATTATTCAATCTATTATCTACACACCTTCAAAATTGCTAAACTTTTGTATGGGTTTAATTTATTATTTTTTCCTTTAGGATGATGAATTGGTTTTATTTATTTTATGATGTTCTTCAATTACATGTTTAGCAATTGCCGACCTTAAAATTAGTACATAACTCTTTTTCTTGCTAATCGGCTTCCCTTAAATGTTCTTGTTCCCTTAAATGTTCACATTGTAATTAGTCTTTTTGATTGGCCTATATATAATTTCGAACAATCTTGGCATAATATGCCGTTAACTTCTTCCATGTTTTTGTTTTTATCTTATGCTGGTCCAAATATGCTAATCATTCTTTGGCTTCTGCTAGCTGTTACTAATTTCAAATTATATTTTTAGAACATTTTCTTAAGCTTCGCAGTGAATGTTTAGTGCAAATTATTCTAGGCTTTAATTTTTGGTATGTAGTTGCTTTGTATTATACATACATGTTCATTTCAGTCTCTCTTTCTAGTTTGAACACATCTTGTCGCATTCAATTTTAATTTTATTAATTTTCAAAAAGGTATTCTAAATGGAACATGAATTCTTTACTTTTATGTATAGAATTAAATTTGATTAATAAATTTTTCTCTTCATTACATGCAATTATTATTTTTTTTTTCGATTCTTATTTTCTTTTTTATTTGTTTATAAAATCCGTTTGATTTGAATTCGAAATGTTTCTGAGTATTTTTATAGAAACGTTGAATAGGTATTACATATATATATATATATATATATATATATTTACAAATTTATAGATCACTATTACAATCTTTAACAAACTAGATACCAAAAATAGCCAACCACAATTTCTAACTCTTTAATTTGCTGCCTTTTGTTATTGTTGTTGTTATCTTTTAGTTTGAATTGTGAAAATTGTAAGAAGTAAGTTTTTTTCTTTTTTGTTTTTCTGTTTTTTAGTTACAGTCATCCCTTTATAGTTTTGATTACAATTTGAATTTATGACTTCATGTAGTGAAGAAATAGACTGCAAATAGTAGAACTATATCATTACGACGATGTATACTTGTATAATTGTAAGAAGATTATATGGCAAAATTTTAATTTTTATTATATGTAGTATTTATTCTCTTTTGTTGATTATTATATATTTTTTTTTTATCTTTCCTTTTTGCAATTTTGTAATTAATTTTTCTTTCAATTCAAAACAAAAAAAATAACTAAATTCAGAATAAATGGCGCATTTTGAAAAATGAATTTTCATGTTTCTCGCTTAAGTCTTTCGATAATGACAATTAGAAAAATAAATGTATTTACATTGAAAGAAAATAAAATAAAATGGCGGGGAGGTGCGTTATTCATAAAATTATAATATATATATGTATATATTGCTTTTTTAATTTTTATTGCAATTGAAAATAATTTTATAGAGTAAAATAAAAATTATTACATAAAATAAAAGTAAAATATTTAGATTTATTAAAGAATTGTAGAAGTTTAAATAAAGGGAGATTTTAAGAATTTTTTAATGAAGAATTTTCATGTTTATTGTTTAATCTCTATATTAATTATTATTAGATAAATATATCTACATATATATATATAAAACTATAAACTATATTTAATTTAGAAATCTATTCTACAAATTTCAAAATTAAATATAGCTTTTAATATATAACATCTAGCTTTAGTTTTAACAAGTAGAAATTTTATTTGGTTTTTATAACTTACGTATTGATTTCTATGAAATCTATGTATAAGTTTGCAAACTTTAAAACTTTTCATAAAACACAAATTAAAACTAGGAGATGTATTGGCAGTATAGCAGGCACGATTAAGTGCTAATTGTCTCTCCAGAAGCAACTTCTACCTACGTATTTAGCTATGTAATATATAGCTAGTCCTGCTGATGACCAGTAGTGTTGGTGAACCAAATACTCCTTTTTTTCTATATCAATGTGTTTAAATTAATAATAAAAAATAAGTTAATAATATAAATTAATACATTTTCTTTATAAATCTTATGGTGTATGGTGAATTATATTCTCAAAAAAATTCTGCCCGCATTTTTGACAAGGTAACATTTTTCACGTTCTATTCTTGAAAAAATGTTGAATTGAAAATAAATTCGCCTTGTTTTCTAAAAAATGTTGGCTCTAAATGTAATATTTTGTTACAATTAATCTGTTTGATTTTAGTATGTCAGATTGTCAACCAGTGATGATTATTCATTTATGATATAGAAGTCTTGAATTCATGTGTCATATAAGTCTAAAATTCATTCTTTATATAAATCTTATGATTCCTTATTCTCATCATGCCTTAGGTCACAACATTTTTCATTAGAACTAGTAATTAAAAGCTGAATTTCCTTTCACTAATAAATTAATTTTTATTAATTTGTCGCATTACAAGCCTTGATTCCGAAATATCGATATTTGCAAAATAATAATTAACTAATATTCTAACCCACTCCATCGAAGAAGTTTAATAAAAAGCGTAATCAATTTCATTAGAAATTGTTTTCCATCATTTAAATTTATACTTGGTACTACATTTTATTTTTTTATTAATTTATCTTCGCCAACAACCGCATACATAGATAATGATTTATTAAAAAAATAAAATTAAATTTAAATTTAATTCGGACGATTGGTGAGTTCCGGCAATTTAAAAAATTCAAATTTTTATATGTTAAAATGACTTATAAAAATTTTAAATCGAAATTTATAATTGAAAAAAAATTTAAAAAAATATTTAATTTCGCTACGTCTTCTTTGAAATATCGAATTTTAAAAATTTAAAAGAATAATAATGAAAATCGGTTATGAAATGGCTCAGATATTTGTACTGTATTTATTTCACTTTACGAATTAAATATAATGATGATTTATTAGTAAAAGGTTATGTATTAGTGATTCCACTTTTAATTGCTAAATTTAATATGCCATTCAAAATAAATTTGATTATCGAAAATAATTAAAACTGGATAAAAATGTTGATTACATATTTATTTACTTATATGTAGTTAAAAATATAAAATTAAATAAAATTACAATAAATAACATTTTTCATCACAACTTTAAATTTAATTTAATATTTAGAGATATAACTAATTTTTTTTTACATTGCATAATAATAATACTTATGTAACATTTATCCATCAAATTATTATATAATACATTTTCACAACAACGAGTTGGAATTAAATTGCTTGAATAGCTTACATTTATTTGGTTTTTGCCTAACCACTTTCTAACTTCAATATTGTACTGACAACATGTGAAATCTGAATTATGTACCGATATAGAATTTTAGATAATCATCATTATTGTCCTACAATCCTATTTGTGGATTATAGGTCCAAAAAAGTGTTACGTGATGCAATTCATTCTGATACCAAAATTAGTAAAATTGCGTTGAATATTACATTGATATAATTTTGTTTAATTAGTGCTTAATGCTTGAGCTTTGCATTTATCTGATAACAGTATATTTTTTTTCTTATTGGACTAAAACGAATGTGAACTGTAATTGTCTTCGCCTATTGTAAATGTTATGCCACATTACCTTAAGCTATACTGAATTGAAATCCTGTTAGATTAGATTATCTGAGATTGTTGTTTAGATTATCTCTTCATTGTGAGACTAAGTCTTGCCAAGACTGATTCATTATTTTGGTGAACGTCTTGGTGATTTATAATTACTTAGTACAACTTCACAACATATTTTAACAACCCTTCCTAATTCTAAATGTGAATTTTTATAAATATTTAATTAAAATACTGATAACCTATCAAAATATTTACTTTATTCTATATTTTAATGCATCTTTCTAAATTCAAATATAAAAATTTAATTAAAAATTCTTAGATTTTGTAATGAAAACTTGTTATTTTTTTTTTTTAATAATTAACAAAATTAATTTGCTAGAAAAACTGGGAGTCTCATAATCAACTTGAACTAAAATCTAGATCCTGTTTCAATAGCTTAAATTTAAAAAATATCAAAATAAAAAATTAAAATAAAAATAATAAAACAAAACTATAAAAACGTTTAGTTTTTACAACTGTACGAAATTTCTTACATAACATTTGCAAAAACCAAACTAGAAAAAAAAACAAAATTCAAATCCCGTAAGACAGAATTATTGCTAACATATTTCAAATTGTGCGCCACCTAAATTTAGACTTAAATCAATTCTAAATAAGGTATAATTCTAGTTTTATTAATGAGAAAATTATTAATATAATATATAAGTATATATATAAATTTTTTTGAAGTACATACATGTAGATATTGGAAGTAGGGTTACCATCTGGTAAAAATTGTGTTCTGTTTTTAGTTTCATATCAGCGATGCTCGCTTAATTTTTTTTTGGTGTTTTTTTTTCATATTTTAGAATGGTACAAAAAAAAAATGATTTAATTCAAATTATTTTTTGTTGTTGTTGTTTGTCAGTACTGCTCTTGAGAACATATATATTTTTTTCTTGAATTGTCTAAGCCTATAAATTCTAGTCTAGTGGAAAAGGCGAATTTTATCCTCCCCGGAATGTATATAAATTAATTGATATTGCTGGATTTCACTTTTTTTGTGCGCTCCTACTAATTAGGATATAGAAAAATATTCAAGTTATTCAGGTCATTGTATTTTAATAAATTTTGATCAACAAATCTTTGATATTTAAATTAATTAATTGGATAAATTATTCATTAGTTATATTTATACTAAGTTAAGTTTTATGGTTTTTTCGACCTGGTCCAGTAAGTACCCTTTTGATATTGGAATAAAATAAATGAAAAAAAAAATAGTTGAAAATATAATTTGGTTATCACTAAATATAAAATTGAACTATATATCATAAAAATTCTAGAGAAAAAACTATTGTATGTATGTATTTGTGCATGCCAGTTCTCAGTTGAAATTGGAGTTATATAAAACAAAAAATTTAAAATACAATGCAGTATTGTTTGGTTGTTGTTTATCATTAATAATTTGTTATATTATTGTAATTTATTATAAGATTTTGCTATTTTTTTTAAATCCAATATGAGAAGCACTGTTTTCGGTCGCATTGGATTTACAATACCTAAATTTTTAAAATCGTTGAATTTATAGTTCTGTGTCTGGCTTTGAAGAGAAGATATATAACACCAAATTATATCAGCTTTTAAACGATATGGACCTAGCCAGAAAAACTCATAATAAAACATCTTCACTGGCTGGTCCATGTATAGAACAGATGAAAGAAAATGCTACAGCTGCAAAGCTCTACGAATACAAATTCTGTGAAACACTTTATTTGGGAGACAATATATGTTCATTATCTATTAGAAAGAAATAAATACACTTCTTCATGATCCGCTGTAAACATTCATCCTGTTTTACCGCGTGAAATGTAGCCTGTTAAACTTACATAAGTTACTTGTTGGGAGTTTATATCAACTATCAAATCAATTGAGTTATTAAATTTTTTAATCACAAAACGTTTGCAAGTTTTCTGTTTGCAAATTAGATTTACACAGAATAAATAAGTAATGGTAAAAATTTAAATCAAAACTGGGTGGTAGACCGGACCGACTGACTTTGAATGAAAGATTCCAGGTCTGATTCCCGATTGAAACAAAATAAATTATAAGTTTTACAATTACTATTCTTTGTCATTAGATTAAAATAAATGACAGCAAAAAAATCAATAAGCTCACATCTCAGAAGTAAAGAAAAGCTTAAAAGTTTGCCTACATTAACAAGCAGACAAACTGAAACACAAATAAATAAATAACTAAATTGAAATTCAATTCAGTGATATTTGTTAAAATTACTTACATTTACAATTTATACAACGATTATTTTCAACTTAAAAATAATAATACAAAATAAATTGTGGCAATGATTGATGTGCTTTGAAAAAAAATTCAAAACTGTTTTTAAAATTTCAAATTAAAATCATATAAAAATTTCTTATAATTTAAATGTGATGGTAACCCTAATTATTATAATGTACCTACATACTAGTATATGAATATATTATGTAAAATCAAATATGCAAATAATATGCAAAATTCTATTCAAAATAACGTATGGTTATTCAACAGTAAAAAAAAAAATCCATAATTTTTAAAAAATAATTTTCTTAATTTCAAAAACGGAATTTCTGATACGATGTGTATTGAAAAATAAAAAAAAAATAAACAGAACACCATTTTTATTTTTTAAGGTCTTTAAGAAATATAAATTTTTTTTAACTTTCTTTAAAAGGAAAAAACAGCAAGTCTTCTCTTTATTTCTTATTTTAAAAAATAAAGTCAGCCATAATAAATGATTAATCATATACATAGGGAACTTGTCCCGATGTTCTCAGACATAGAACGGCCCTTAATACCAGCAAGTATAAATTGCAAAATACAAAAATAGAAACGGATTCGAAAATTAAGGGAACTATGTTCCCGCTTCCAAAATTATTTTCTTTCAAGGCTGATTAACATACAAACCACACTGAAATATCTCGAATTGAATATTAATTTCTAAATTTTTTGGTAATAGTCGTATTAAATTAATAGGTAAAGTCGATTCTATTTTATTTCACTCGACCTTCTTTCACACCACCACATATCACACATTGCCACAAGAATCGAGCATATTCTCAAATAAAGTGAAATAATTTAAAATATCAATTTATTATGATTTTCATTTCAAATTAAGGTGTGCATAGGTAAGTGATAAAATCAGATAAAAATTATGAGTCGACTGTTTGTTATCAAAACAATTTGATGATTGTTCATTTTTGGTTTTTAAATAATAGTATTGAAAATTATAGTGGTATGTGGTATACACAAAGTAATATCATAAGTATATTGTTGAATAGAATTGGTAATGAATGAAAAACTATCCCAAAACTATATATGAAATACATTGATACACAGGATTACTTTTAGTAATGAAAGTAGATTAAAGGATTAGAATAAATTATTAGAAATAAGAAATTAGAATGAGTTAAAAGAAAAATTAATACGCTTTCTAGCCTCAGATATATATTTTCGTATCGCTAATTAATTGTGGAAAATTTTTTACTATTCTCAGGCACTAAGCATTCTTAAATAGTGTAATTCAATACTTTCAATTTTTGTTTATGAGTTTATTTTAATGTGTGTGTAACCCACAACACAAACTAGAAAACCGAATTCAATACAATATTTGATCAAAAAACAAAATAGCGCATATTAAGGAACAAAATATTGTCTCTTTGAAATTGACCTTTATATAACGAAGCAGTTCAAAAGTAACAACAGCTTCATGAATTCAATGTGGATGGTAGTAGCAGTAGTCGAAAATCGTCAATCTTGCATACCAGTGTGAACTCTGGATGATAGTATGATTAGAAATAAAATTTTCTAATACGTTTTGGTGAGTTGAGCAAACTCTGTGTCAACAATTTATTGTGGTGAACAGAGAATAAACGGAATATTGAAAATAAAATTTTAAGCAAAATATCGAATGTTTTTTTAAGTCCGGAAGAAGTTGAAATTGTAAAAAATAACACAAAAATTAAAATTTTCAATATATGGAATTAATATTTAAAAATTATTTCGGCCATGAAAACACTTGATGAAGCGCATTCAAGACCTCCAATTTTGGGCCATTTTTTCGGACACTGCTGGCCATATTCCACGAATAACTTGAATAATATATTGGCCTCCAAGTCGTACATTTTTTTACGTAATTTTTTTTACGACTTTACGTAACCCTATACAGGAAATAATCGAGAGGTGTCAACTGGCACAACCTTGGATACCATTGATAGGTTCATTTCTCGAAATCAACTTATCAGAAAATTTTGATTTCAATTAGTCGATGGTTTCGGTTGCCGTCTAGTGAAACCACATTTTATTCGGATTAATGGCATCCATATTTTCAAGCAAAAGTTCTTCGATCATAGTGCGGTAACGATTTCCATAAACCGTAATGCCAACTCCAACTTCATTTTTAAATAAATAAGATTCAATGATGCCCACCAACGTGTAAGCCGCAGCAAGCGGTGCATTTTTCTGGATATAAGGGAGTATGTAAGGTCTCTTTTAGATTGGTTTAACTCTACGTTTCTGCAATTTTGTTTGTTAACGTAACTATTTAACGAAAAATTAGCCTTGTAAAAAAAAAATAAATTTGAATAATTTGATAACGTTATTGAAGCGTGAGTCTATTAATGATGATTTACCAGAGTATACTGATCCTGAATGTCAAAAATTGAATGCAATAAGACAACTCGTTTGACATTAATTTTTTGACGTAATTTTCAATCACATTTTGAAGATCATACAGCTTAGGTTAAGATCAAAATAATTTTTTTTATTCAATTATATATATACATGTTTAAACGGGTAGAAAGTGGTAGAAATCTACCAAAATTTATAGATGAAGGGTGATTTCGGTAAGAGGTAAGCAAAAATCTACCAAAATTTTAAATTTCTGGTAGATTTTGGACGTTTAAATTTTTTTCTAGGAATATGTCAGTGTCAAAATATTTTTATTATTTTTTATTCACAAAAAACAAGGAAATTGTTATTGACAATGTAATTTTCGGGTCGAATATTAATCAAATAAAAAAATATAAATTTACAAATCATAATAATGTTGGATTCACACTTGAATAATAATAAAAAATTTATTTATTTATTTCTTTGCCAATAATTTCAATTCCGGCCATTTTGATATTTCAATAATCTGATAGCAACAATGGCAGAAATCAACCAGTTTTTTTTTCGTATGAACATTATGGTACATTTCTGCGGTAGATCTGCGGCAGATTTCTGCCTCGTATAAACATGGGCTATGAACATAAAGGTAGATTTCTGCGGCAGATATGCGGCATTTGTAACGGCTATGTAACATTTTTTTTCAACTGTACAATATTGTTGGTTTTTTTTTTTAATTACCAAAAAAAAAAGTTAACTCTTTTATAAGTTCTATCTTAGCAAGAAAAAAATTTCATAGCATAAAAAATTGAAGCTGGCTACCGTGAATTCCATTTAAATGTAAAAATAATACACTTTTTACAAATATTTTTATTTTCATCAGTTAATCAGATTTGGTTTTAGTGATTTTTGTTACAATTTTGCAAAACTTATATTATCATATGAACAACAAAAACAACAAAAACAGAAGAAAAACAAAAATGGCCAAGAAAATACGACAATATTAATTAACAATAATATTAAAATTAAGTTAACCTAATAACTTCATAATGATAACCTACCCAACTAATCAATAAATAATTAGTATTGTTGTGAGATGTTAAGAAAAAAATAGGAAAAACAAAATAGGAAAATAACATGAATATTTGGAAATTATTGATTTTGGAAAATGTACCATTATTATCATAAAAAAACTTGAGTCCAAGTTTTTGTACAAAGATCCTATAATTAAAAATTTCTATGATGAGAATCAATTTCTGAGTTAATTTTTTTATTGTGAAGAAAATCTTCATTTTCTTCAATTTGACTTTTTAAAAAAATATATTACCCTATTTACCCATTTGTATATAATAAAAATTGTTAGACCTATGATTTCTTTGTTATATGGTTCTAAGGTGTTTTTGATTAAATTGTATTCAGATATTAATTATACTACATACATATTTATGTATCATTATGTGAAGATTTTTTTTTATGTTCTTGACAGTAACTTTAGGTAGATCTTACACCTATTTTACTCTATTACTTTTTATTTTTCTTGGTTAAATAAGTATGGTACTGCAAGTTTATATCTACAATATTTTTCGAGTATTTATTTATCAAATTTTTGCCATATAAACTCATTAAATGTGGATAATTATTACTATTGTCAAGAACTAAGTCTTCTTGAATAGAATAGCCTAATTTTTTGTTTACTCTGGCATTTATTTTAAATTCTTTAGTTATGTGCTTTTTGAATTTAACTTTGAAGCGTCTATTGGAGAGATATAATATCAGTATAACTGGTGAATTTCAGCTGATAAATGATTTTTTTATTTATAATACGTCAAGAAATAAGGCCTCTGCCTGAAATTTACCTTCCCCGTTTGAAATATTTTATTTTCAAAATCTTTTCTAATATGTACTGCAATTCGATGGACTTGTTCGATGTCCGATGTTCGATGTTTCTGATATGTACTACATAATTCGATGGACCTGTTCAGTGGTACTATATAAGCTGATTGGAATCTAATTTCATGGATTTTATAATTTTTTCATATACCTCGGCAAGACTCGGAAGAAGACTAATTGGTCGGTTTACCTTTGTCAGATATTTTGCAGGCTTCAGAATCGAGAGAATTTCCATTTGGAGGGAAAGCACCCATATCTAAAGATCGTATTGAAAAATTATGTGATGTATATATTACAGCAATACAAGTAAAAACTTTCATCTTCATATATTTTCCATTCTGAAGAATACTTTCTAATGATCATCGATACATAATAAATATGTGTGTATATAAAGTAATTTTAAAATTCTTTTCTATTTATAGAAATAATTATTTTAAAATTCTTTTTAAAATGAATTTTTTCTCAATTTCACATAATTTCATTTTATTCGTCTCACCTTCACGTTTTTCTTTGCTTCGTTTGAACGTTTGAAGATGTCAATCAGGTTTTTCTTTTTTTTATCTTTTTGCGTTTTCATGTTTTATTCTTTTATTGATTTGGCGCGCAAAATATCTTTTTCTTTTACTTGTTTTTTTTTTTATATAACATTTCGACCTACACACTTTTTTTATTCTGATTTTTCTTTATTTATTTGAATTTCATAAATACTTACTAACATTTTTAAGTCTCTTTTCTCACGACTAAAAACTTTTTTTTTGTGTTTTTTTATTGTTAGTGTGTCGTTTTCATGTCGCGTATTTTTTATTTTGTGGTTTTTTTTTCTTACTTATTTTTTTTTTTTTTAGTTGAAAAGAATCTGAAATCTTATTAAATGTACATACGTGGAAAGGTTAAAATATATTTATATACTATATAGCATTTTATTTATTCTTTATTTTAGATATGATTCAGATTCTGATGCGAAAACGCATTTGAAGAATGACCTGAGTTATAATAGAAAGTTATTTGGACAATAGAATTTCAAAATCAAGATAATCTATAATAACCGATTTATTTGAATTTACATAACTAAACACTTGGCAGCCGACCCCATCTTCGCTCATCCCCAAACAAGCCGCCCATAGCTTCGTTCATTAAAAAAAAAAAAATACAGTATAGATACGGTGACTATTTTTGAAAAAGGAAAATACAGAAGCAAGTATCTACTCACTACTGATATCATTTTTAATATCTTCATTAATGGCATTCCATAATGGTAACAATAATGGTTAATTTAATAATGTTTAGACATTTTAGATGTACACTGGTTATAGTAAACAATCTATTTTCAGCTAGGTGTTATACATTTTTTTTGTGCTGACTAATATATTTAGTGTCACTTTGTAATTTGAAGTTTAAAATTTTAATCAAAAAAAAAGTTTATTATCTAGATACTTGGGTAGCCCTACATAATATATTTGGGTAACCCGTGTTTTAGTACGATAAATAATGACTGAGGGTTGAATATTGTAACAATTTTATTTTTTAGTCAAAATTAGTCAAAATTACTGAAATTAGTTAAGATTACTGACTTACTGTTTTATATGAAAAACGGCAAGTCTGATATGAAAATTGTGTATGAAAAAGTTGCAGGGGATGATTCCATTCACACAATGCATTAACACAATAAAAAAAAATTAGCGACTTTTTTCGAGATAATCAACGTTTTTTACAAAATTTTCAGTTGTTAAAAACAAAATTTTAATTTTATGCAGTTATTATTCAAAAACGGTAAGTCTGATACTCATCCAACATACACCGTTAATGTATTAATTTAAAACAAAAAAAGTTATGAAGATGATATAGATTATCTATATGGATTCAATTCTTCGGAGCTGAAATGGATATTGTTTAGACATAATTTTTCTTAACTGATTTTCTTTAATCCTCTGTAGCCCAGGTTAAATTTAAAGATAGACCCCTCCGACTAGAGCAATTTTTTTCCTAAAATACTCCAAGCAATCTCCCCATAAAATATTTTTGCTTTAAACCGGTCACCTTGTATACATTCATATGATTAAAATTCTGATATGACAACGCATTACAATCATTACAACAAGAGTTATCAATATTTTCTTTCTTTGTTGCATGCTATTACCTTTTGCATGTTACAACAGTGTAATAAATTAAGTTGTGCTTTATTTATTTTTTGTTCAATTTTTTTAATTAATTTAATTATGTAGCAGATATGGTACACATAGAGACTATTAAATTTTATGTAATTTAAAAAATTATTAATCATAATCTATGGGTTGATTTGAACCTTCACTTCCTCATTTGACAAATTCCATAGTTTGAGTGTTTGGTTACGAGTTATATTGAAAAGGCAGTATCACAATAGATAACAGAATATAAATATTTTAAAATTAATTATATTGCATATATAGTATATGTTGTGGAATGTACTACATTGCAGTTAAAACTCTAATATTCAAAAATTTCAAAATAAAATATCTAAATTTGAACAACAGTTAATATTTATTAATTATTTTAAAATTTAATATGAAATGTTATTATCTACATATACATTTAGTATTTTATAAAATAAAAGTATATATATATATATAGAATAATTTGGTAGAAGACTATATAAATTTCATTTTCAAAAATATCTTCTTAATTATATTTTTTCTTTATTTTTGGTATTTTTATTCTTTAAATCAATTTAAAAAAATAATTTTTTTTACCTCTGTCCAACAACATTATTTCATTTTATTGTTTTGGGTAAAATAATCAGCTAAATCCCGATAAGCAAAAAATTATTATTCTTTGAAATTATTATTTTTCATTTAATTTACTTAAAAAATTTACATTTTTAGCTTTTTTTTTTAAATTTCATGAATAAATTAGGTTTTACAATTCAATTTTTATATTTTGATCGATTTAAATATTATCGATCGATATATAATCGATCTATTAAACGGTAAAAAAGGAACATAGTGGTTTTAATTTATTAATGTGATAGTTTTGATAAATTATATACTCACTATGCTGTTGTTTGAATGTAGAAACACACCAGAAGTGATATGATTCCACATTCATGAAGTTCGGACTATGAACGAATTCCCCTAACCGGTTTTTTGCCATATAGGAATTTCTACTGTGTATAGATATGGGCATCTGCGGCTCCTCTCCTTCCGCGTTTGAACTGTTTAGACGAATTGGGTGATGTTAGACGTGGTCGAGATAGCCTAAGGCAGAAAGGAAGACCTTAATCCAAATGTGTAAATTGTATTCCATC
This sequence comes from Argyra leucocephala, assembly GCA_963942445.1. Lineage (NCBI taxonomy): Eukaryota > Metazoa > Arthropoda > Insecta > Diptera > Dolichopodidae > Argyra > Argyra leucocephala. The sequence continues at coordinate 30,520,373 of OZ012679.1, read as the reverse complement.
TTGGGTCATAAAAATGATTTATAGATATTAAAAAATTCCGAATGTGAAAACAGAGCTTTTAATCCACTCAAGTATCCGAAACACTTGGATACTCCTTTCGCGATATCTAAAATATGATCATTCCAAGTAATTTTTTGATTTACTCGCATACCTAAAATGTTGTTTAGACTAACTGAATTTCATAAAGTAAAACCTTGGAAAGAGAGAATTGGTGCAAATTTTAGCAGTTTGCGTGAAAGCAGACAGTTTTGAATTTTTGACGTATTAAACTCAACTCTGTTTGTTTTGCCCCAGTCAGCAGTTTTTTATTAAATCATGGTTAATCATGTTACCGATCTATCATGGTTAGTCAAGTTATGGACCTATCATGGTTAGTCATGTTATTGACCTATCATGGTTAATCATGTTATCGACCATTGGACCTATATAACTGGTTAAGTCATCTGACTACTAGTCCCTGGTTTTGTGTAATAAACAACAATTGCAATGTAGGCATTGTCTAAAATATTTTTCAAAAAAAAAATTGTAATTTAAGTCTTTTCATAAGAATAAAGCTTAATACATTTTTATTAAGCTCGCACAGTGTCTCATTTTTTACTATTTTCTATAATACATATTTAAAAGAAAAATGCAATAAACAAAACAACAACAAAATAATTAAAAAAATATACCTTAGAATAGTTTTAGAAGACGTAAACGCTCAAAAAATATCAGCGAAAAATTGTGTCAGATGTAGAATTGAAATTTTATCTTTTCAACCTGCCCATATGTTGGTCTGTATACTGTATATGATGTGATGTAAGATCACTCTTGAATGTATTTTCAATCTGTGAAATTAATTTGAACTTCTTGTTGCTATACGGCTTCTTTAACCGATTCAACTTTTAAGTCCTTTCTAATTTCTTCAGTTCTGCAGAATTATGGTGCATTAACAATTAATCGCAGCACCAGCAGATGGGTTTCAAGACGACCTTGTACAGCAATTCATAATAACATATAGTGTATAGGCTGTTAAACTAAATTTCAATCATTTCAAAATTGCTTGTTATTGATGACAATATGATCTATGGAACTTAAACGTCTATCCAAGTGCATACGAAAATACTTTGCATAGTTTGTATGTGTTAATAGGATATTATTTTTAGTGTTATACAGTCGGGAAACCTTCTATTCTATAGTGATGAAGAGAATTTAATTATAAAATTCATAAATGGAAATAAGTTATTCTTTAACAAATCAAAATTTTATCATTTTAAAATATTTATTTTTTTGTGTATTGGGATCATTAAATTGTACTTGTATGCGCGTTCATTAAATAACAAAGGAGCATAACCGTCATTTCATTATCGTTATAATATTTTTGATTTTTTTTTTTTTTTTAATGTTTTAACTTGTTATTTTTTTTTTCATTCTGCTTTTATTTTTATATTTTTGCTTGTTTTTAATATTCTTGGTGTGTCTTGTAAAGTTCATCCAGAATTTTAAAAATGAATGACTTTAAATGTAGCATAAATTGACACATGTTAAGAATTATATTTTCTCAAATTTTACTATAGAATATAATGATATAAAATTGTGTTTAATGAAAATGGAAGAAGAATACAAAAATTTGTTGCTAATATTAACAAAAAAACAAAAAAAAATGTGACTAAAACAATTTAATAAGAGAATAACATTATATAAATAATAATATATAAGTATAATTGAAACAAAAGAATAATAATGAATATAATGAGACATACTAATTTAAAATACCTAATTTATTTCTACAAAAATTTCAATTTTTGTACTTTAATAAATGAGACTTAATTATAAAACTGTATATAAGTACTACTAAATATGTATGACGTCATCATTTTTGTTATATCATGATTTAATACATAAATATTTATAGTCACATCATCATCATCATGTAGAAGGCCATCTAAATAAGTATGTGCTCTAGTATAATACGAATTCACCTTGAAGTTATATTAACCGACGGCTTTAATACAATGTATTTATGTACATATTACATGTATATACTTTTGTATAACTATGAGGACATGTGAAGGAAAAGGTCTACAAGTTTTTTATTTTTTTTTATTTTAATTTTTTGTTGTTGTCTTCCTTATTATAATACAAATATATTCTGTCAACGTTTTGTTCAATTACGAGAATTATTAAACATATAATTTCAAAAAATGAAAAAAATTTTAAAATAAAAATAACATAAACTCTACATATGCACCATCGGGCGAGTCACTTAAATGTTATGTGATTGTGACTGTTAAAGTTTTTATTTATTATTATTTTTTTCCTTGTTTTTCTGTTCAATAAAAATTCGAACTGTTATTGAACATTAAAGTGATTTATGAGTTTAAAATAAAAACTAAAACTAAAAACAATCATATAAATTATTTAAAACAAAAGGAATATATATATATATATATATATATATATATATATATATATATGTATATACTGTATTTATATAGTCATTTAAAACTAAGTAAATGATTTCAAAAGTATTGAGGTTAAAAGAGTAGCAACCTATTAGGTTCAATTTTTTTATACAATATTGAAATTTGCAACATTTTAAATATACATACTTACATATTATATGTATGTAGCTAGGTACTTATTATTATGTTTGCTGAATAAAATTATTTTATAAAATTGAAAACCTAATTTCAAAAAAAAAAATTTTTTTTTAATTTAAATTGCTTCATATTAGTTCAGTTTGAGAAATAATTCAGTTAAGTAATTTACATTCAGAAAACAATCTTTAAATCTAATAGTTTAATTTTTTATTTTCTTTTTGTAAAATAATTTACAACAATGAAAATTTGCATAAGTTTAAATTTTTTGGAATTAAAATGGATCTATTATATATGATTTTGTAGTTCAAATGTTAAATTTCAAATATGATTACTGATTTTGTTAGCTATATGCAAATATGTATTTATATACTGCAAATAGAATGTAGTTTCTATGTCAGTGCACACTACTATATGCCATTATTTATTGAAAGCTTTTATCATTTATCATTTTTATTGTCTTTGGGCATAGCTCGGCAGACATTATGCATCTAAGACTATATGTAATCATTATTTTTACAAAATAATTCATTAGTTTTACTATTATTATTCTACTAAGTACCGCATATAGTGATAGATACATGATAGTTATAGTCTAGTATAAGAGTGATAGTCTAGTATAAGAGACGAATTTGTAAATAAAGAAGGGTGTAATAAAATAACAAAAGCGATTTGTAGTGTAGCTTAAATTTGCGAGATAAATACCATATTGATATTATTGTCATTCTTCATTAATTTAACTTAACTTAGATTAGAATAAAGCATTTTATTTATTTAATGTACAAATTTATATTAATATTTATATTTATCAAATTTAGATTAATATTCTAATTTATTTATTTATTTATTGCTTAATGTTATTATACATAAGACGATGAGTCTTTCAAAGGGTATGCAAATGAATAGTTGAAATTGAGTAAATAATAAAAAGTTGCCTATCTAGTACTAAAATAAACTTTATATGATTTATTTATTTACTTATTTATTTAACAGTGGATTTGCAGATAAATATACAGGCCAATTACATGTCCTCTTACCTTTCGGAATGTGAGCCTTTATATAGTAAGTACATATTTTGTATATTATATTAATTTTTATACAAACTGTTATGTATTTTTTATATTATTTGATATTGATATTGATTTGATTTGATATTGAAATATAAACCAATATTAGGTAATTGTTCTGTTAACAATTTTTTAAATGATTTTGAAATTTTTTATTTTAATTTATTTAAATTTATTTAGTAGTTTAATTTCGCATTAATTATTATTTAAAATATACCAAATTTATTTCATGTGTTGCTAGACATCTAAATTGAGTCTTGACATCGTCTAATTTACAATGTTAAATTAAATATTCATCATATCATCATCATGTGACGATTCGGGCTAGTCTTAGTTTCCTATACACAAAATTTCTCCATTCAGCTGTTGGCAACAGTTGTTTCATTTTCTATATTAACCACCAATACTTAATCTTTTATATTTGGTATCGCTTACCTTACACCACCTAACGTTTAGTTTAATTTTTTTAATTGATTTTAATTCACAATTACGAGCTATGACAACCGTTATACAACATAACAACAGGCCACTAAAAGTAGAAGATACGAATTTTACCTTCCAAGAGATTAGAACCTGTTCTTGTAACATCGTTAAATTGCATATTTCTGCAATTCCACCGATTAGACCATTTAGCAATAGATAAAAGTTTTAAATGAAACATAAATTGGATTTTGAACAGTATCCGAGATATTGGGGCTTAAAGTAAGTTTTCAATCTTTTTTATAAATTAGATCTTAGATAATAAATTATTAATTAATTCAACACATATAATTTGAAACCCTCTCTATTCTGCACAGAAGAATTGCATGACCTTGATGATGATGGTGACAGTTTGAAAAAATAGATTAATAACTTTGCATTGTATACAAGTATAAAAAAAAGTATTTATCTCTTTACAACAAATTATAAGTAAATTAAGTAAGACAAGAAGTTAATCGCAAATCAAGTGGCCCTAAAAGAAGTGAATTAAGCAAATATACTCAAAAAACAGAGCAGCAACAACTTCTCAAAAATCTCTGATGAATGGATAAGCTATATAGAGCAGAAGAAGTGCAATTAGACCACGACTAAATTGGGAAAGATCAGTTAACAATGTAGATAGTAAATTGAGAATAGTAATACAAGAGTGGAAGTAAAACAAAAATTGCATCAAAATAAAGTGATATAGAGTAGAAGAAGAAGTAAAAAAGGTTATATAAAACAAATAAGGATAATAGAGTATTTTATATAATATTTTATATATTATTTTTAATATAACATTTTTTAGAGAAAGGGACAACCCAAAAATGTAACTTTAATTTTTGAAATTTCGATTTTTTTTCTTTTAGAATAACAACACGATCCCATTTTTTATTTACATACCAATTAACTAAATTGTAAAAAGTTAATTGTTATTTTGAGTACTCGGTCTTTTTAAATAGTATTTATAGTCAATAAAAATAATTATGAACCAATAGCATAATAAAAAATGATTATCAACCGATATGACGTAGTGTTGATTATATTATATTACTTATCAAAAGGTATACCAGTTTCAAGACTCATTCAATACATGGATATTTAATTGTGATTTAATTACTTTACACAATGAATAAATAATATAACAAATATTAATAATTCAAATAAAATTGAACTATAATATTTCACAAGACTTAGACTCTGGTAATACATTTACAATTAATAATTCATTGATGTATCAGAAAATAATATATATGAACAAATAAATCCTTGTAAAACATTATTTTGCTCCACTTTTTTTAATTACTATATTTAATGTACAAAAAGTTAATTCAATCAAAATTATATAGCAATAGTATAACAAAAGAAAATAATAAAAAACAAAAATTAAAATCATTCCCAGAAACAAAATTAAGAATATACAATTTTCTGATCAGTAACCATAACACTTCCATCATATAATCAGTCGGAAAATTACTTTTGAATTCGAAAGTTGATAAATTTATGAATTAATTTAAGAATATCATATAGAAACAGATTATTTTATACCAATAAAACTATTTTTCATAAATTAATTTGTAGCAACAAACAAAATCTATAATAAAGCAAATTAGATATATAATTCAAGTGTATGAAGCTGATAACTAATGAATTATATTTTTGGGAATAGTATTTTGTTTTAAACAATATTGCATGGGGAATGTAACAAATTTAGTTCATTAGTTATTAAATAATATTTTATTTGAAATAATAATAATAATTTTTTAATTTAGAAATTAAAAAAAAATCAACAGAGTATTCATCTACTATAGGTTTTTATTTATGTATATTGAAATTTTAAAGTTTCTCGCTTAAGTCTTTTGTAATTTAATAGGAAAATTTTAGTACATTATTTATTTATTTATAGATATATTCATTTTATATCTAATATAATGAAAAATAATATTAATAATACATAATAAAGATTAAATTTAATTAAAAATTAATTTTGTTTTGTTATCGAAGAGCATTTTTGGTAGACCGAACATGTTTGGTAAGATTAAATAAATATCGAATTGAGTTTGAAACTATTACAATACTCTACCAGACAAGGTCAAAGTATTATTTTTCTAGATGATAAGGATGAGCTTATAATGTAGAACAAAATGCTGAAATCTTGGAAGTAAGAATTTGAAAGTATCAGTTACGTTTAATTAAATTTATATTTTATGTATTTATTATAATTAATAAACTTAATTGTACTGAATTATCAATATTTTAAACTGCATTTATTTTTTTTATATATTGCATTCATAATTGTTTTGCTATATTTTCTATTCATACTGTTTATATACAATTGTAGAGACTTATATCGTCTCATGTATATATAAACAAATAAATGAATTATCATTATTATTATATAATATGATAATGATGATACAAAAATTTAATTTAAGATTTTTTTAGAATATTTTATTTAATAAAATAATTAACAAAATGATAAAATTTAATTTATTAAAAAACATAAAACCAAAAAAATATTTAATTATTTTTACAAATCCTTATAAGTATAATATGTTATTTTTTAAATTTTAAATTTTTTGTATTGAAAAACACAAATATTTTCTAAAAATGGAACCTACAAAGATTATTTTTATCGATTTGTGTTTTATAATTTTTAAAATTTCAATAAATAAACCAATTAAACTAATTAATTATTTAATTAAAATCAATTAAAATATCAAATAGAAAAGAAAAATAAATCAAATACATAATATTGTCCTCAATTAAAATTCTTTTCTATACCTATTTATATTTATAATTTCTTTATATGTATAATATAAGTATTATGTACCTATAATTTAAATCATTTTATAAAATAGCAGCATCAATAGCATTAGTGGTATAAGAGCATCTCAGTAGTTAAATTTTTCAGTATTAAAATATAATTTAATGAACATCCGCATGGCAACCTTTTCAATTTCTTTTCTACACAGAATACAAATCAGCACCACATATTTTATTATTCGTATACTTATCACTTATATTTTTACGTATATATATATATATATATACATATATATATATATATATACATTATACATACATATTCTAGTTAAAGCGATAAAATAAAAAACTAGCTTATTTCAGAAAACAAAAAAACAAAAAAGCAAAAAAAAAAGTTTAAAAACAAAAAAAAAAATACTTTCGAAGAACAAGGCGCATATTTAACTAAAAATATATATTATTATGTATGTAGATAAAAATAAAAACAAAATCAAAACAATAAAAAGAACAAAAAAAAAGAACAAAAAAAAACTATCACCAATTTCTGATTATTTATTCAAAAGTTTGAGTCACACAAATAGCATTTTTATACTTACATACATATATTATTTTCATTTCCAGTGATATATATATATATATATATAAAATGATTCGATGGGGTTACGTACGTACATAAAACATCAGAATTAAAAGAAAAAAGTTCAGTTTAAAACGTACATAACGAACAAACGCCCACTTCAAATTTCCTTGAATTAACAAAAATATAACCAACCATAAAAATAAACTTAACTTTTTTAAGACACAAAAAAAAATACATCAGGGTAACAAGAAACTATGTTAATCTTTATCATAAAATTGTCGTCAATGTGCTATAGTAGTAGGTATATATACAAAAAAAAATATATATAACAACAATATCGTTACTCGTATCGTAGTCATGATTGTCATCCGTTTAAAGCATCGCATCTCGTTTTTCTGATTTTTGTTATTATTTTGTTTTTCTGATTTTCTTTTTGTTTTTAAATTGTATTTCTTTTTTCTTCTCCTTTTTTATTCCTTTTGAAAAATTTTCACGTTACGAACAGAAATTAAAAACCTAAATTTAAAAAAAATATTTCTAAAAAAAGAATTCAGAATTTTCATTTTTGTTTTTTATTTTTTTACTACAGGGTTCAATCGAATTTTAATTAGGATTTTCAATATAGATGTTAAAAAATATTGGTGGAACATCTATGGAAGTAGAAAATAGCAGGATTTTCACATGCATGTCAATTTACCATTATGGTCATTTTTTTCAATAATTTTTTTTCAGTAATAGGTTCTGGTTTCAGATGTGTCGTCTGAGCTATAATTGTAAAAAAAAATCAACTGTCATCACAATTTCGATTATACAGCAGTTGACGACAATTGACGATCGTCAATGTTTTCGGATATGTAAAATGACAGTCAAATTTGAAAATACAAAGCAGCAAAAATTTTTATGATTAGTTGTTGATCGTTATTGTTCTGTATTAGTCTATTGTGAAAAACGGAAAAAAATTAGAATATTTAACTACAATCTACTGTTTGTACTTTCGATTGCATCTTCATAAAAATTAAATAAAAACAAAAAATTAAATTAAAAGATAAAAAATATCGAAGACACTACGACGTTCAAAAGTATACACATGTCTATTTGACAGTTGACTGGTTGAATTAAAAGTAAATTGTTTGATCGTCAATTCAGCATTATCGAAAGCTAGGCTCTCGAAATATTTTTTTTTTATCTTTGCATCTGAATTTTGTACAACTATCTTAACTATTAACAAAGACATTGAGTACACCATTTGAGAGTAGTTGACATATTGTATCTAAAGGAAAAGTCCAAGGACTCTTAGTCATAATTCAATTTTGATATTTATGCAGACTGCAGTAAATCTGATGGTTTTTAAATTCAGTGGCCTGAAACGTTTCAGTCTACGCTCACTTGATCTTCGTTACGGCTGACTAATTGAGGCGAAATAAAATTTGTATGTCAAATCTCTAGTTGATATGAATATTTATCCGCTTTTTTTTTCATTAACTTCCTAAATTTTTTTACAATCTATATATAAGTATAAATATTATAAGCAAATATTTATGATGTAATTTATTTATTTTGACTCGTATAGCAGCGATTTTCATCGAAGACCTTCCCATTGGATGAATTTACAATATTTGGTCTGTTATTTTTTTTATGTCTTCATTTACAGTTTTCCCCGAACAATGGGAACTATCCAGCATACCATTGAAGAGTATCCTGAGTGTCATCACAAAATCAGGTGTCCTTAAGGACTCAAAGACTTAATAAAAAAACCCGGGTTATCACAATAAGTTCATTTACGGCTCCGGTGATGTGAACTGGATCTCTCTCGGAATAAATTAAATCTAATCCTCAATTAAAGTACCTTGGACTGGAAATGTTCAATTATATCAATATTGGAAATACTACAGATTTCCATAGCTCCACCCCGTAATTTCAGATTGGCCTGATGATAGCTTTATATACTGCTAATTTATATTCTAAAGACAGTTTTAAGTAGTGTTCTATCAGCCAGTAAAGCTGCTTGATATTTATTCTTAACTGCTTATTTTTACTAATAATGTTAGTTTTCCTAATTAGTTTACCGACCGATACACAGTGTACCAACTCTCTGTTATTGGATTGAACGGTAAGACAACTTCCTTTACTGTGATAAAAATAATATGGAAAGACTTTGATTCATTGTCTTTGATTGCCCAAATGTTTTTAACCAGTTTTGTATGTCTCGTAGAGCTCGTAGAATTTAGAATTACATAACTAAACCTGAGAATATTTGGCAAAAAATGGATAGATTATTTAATCTTTAAGAACCCCTTGAAATAATTAAGCTTGGAATTCTTAGTGACCTACCATGCGTTATTTTCTCATGAAGATATTCTGGTGTATTTTTTAATAGAATTTTTTCTGATAAAGTGTATTTATATTTCATATAATTTTCAAAAAGGTGCAATGAAGTATGACTTTGTAAACATCTCTAATGTACAAACATTGAAAATTGCTTTTAAACAGGTAAAATTATCTGTGCTCATTCCAGAATAAACTGAAAATTAGTGAATGATGATTCACTAATCAACATTAAAACATAATTCATTTAATATGATAAGAAAATTTCCGTAACTTCAAAAAATATTTTTAGAAATAGCATTAATGTGATCGCGTTCCCACGTAAGAGTTTTATTTAACACAGTACTTATGTTCTTCGTACTATTTACAAATTTTACTATAGAATTATTAAGTTTTACATTCGAAAAACTTGTCGTGTTAATGTTACGAACATAAACAAACTAAATTTGAGATTTGGACTGATTTAATCATAGCCCATTCTTTAGAGCCCAGAAAACAACAGCGTCAAGACCGTCATTCATTTTGGCGATCAAGTGTTGATTATCAGAAATTAGACCACTTATATAAATTTGGGCATCATCTGCATACAATCTACAATGGGCTTCCGACAAACGACAGGACAAATCATTAATGAAAATACTAAATTCCCGTCACTGATTGGTTATTTAGTGACTGGTGTGGAAACGGTAAATCGCCACATATATGTATATACAAAAATTCACCTTAAAAAATGACACAACACATAGTATAAAGACTATATTTTACCCATCAATCAAGTTATCAAGCACCCATCATTAAAATATATTATTAAACACCCTGTTTTTAAAGATATATTCATTAAAATAATATAAGGAAAAACAGAAGACAAAAAAAAATCCAAATTCAAATGATGGTGAACAACATTTGAAATTGAACTTGATTTTAAAAGGAACAAAAAAAAATGTTTAATTTAATTTTTATGTTACAAAAAAACAAAACAAAAAATAATAAAAAAATATTTTTTTTTTTTAAATAAATTTCATTGAAAGAAAACCAATAACCTTTCTTCTGATTAATTTTAAAGCATTTGAGAGAAGTTCAATTGAACACACAAGCACAGCTATACAATGGAAATATTTAATAGATAGGTATAAGAATAAGTTTAAATTTCCAATGATACTTACCAGTATAATAATAAATGTATATATATGAAATATATATATATATATATATAATTATATATATATATATAGCTATATAAAAAAAGATTTAGATTTATTTTTTTTTAAATTTTGATTCTTTATTTTGTCGTTTTCTTAGAAACAGGTTTCGAAGAAGTTCTTTACTTTAAAAGAGTGTGCTTAATGCCAGAAAATATTGGTATTAAATATATATATATATATATATATACACTGAGACAAGTCGCGCAATCGTGAAGCGCATTTTTGTTAAAATTCTTTTTTCGGGTTTTTTCTTCTTCTGTTTTTTATAATCATGCCTACAGCTATAACTCGCTGATAATAGCAGTTAAGAATACGAGTTGAATGAGTCGAAAAAAACAACACCAAGTTATTTATTTAAAAGAGTATTTGTGTAGATATACTTATGTATAAATATTTTTTTCCCTCAACGGATGCTGGGGTGAAACTTGTTTAATAATGTGGTATGATATATATATATATATATATACATAAAATATTTTTAATAGTTTCCGAACATAATAATTTGAAATGAATTTTTTAAAAAAATAAATTTATTATTTTATCTTTTATCTTTTCTTGAATTATTAGTTTTGAATATACATAGATATAAAAAAAAAAATACAATATTTAATTGTAAATAAAAACAACAACAACAAATTTTGTAAATAAAAGATAATTTTTTTTAATAGGTACTATAATTAATTTTAAATTTCTTATCAAATTCCATATACTAAAAATAAATTTAATTTTTTTTTTGTTATTTTTTATTGTTTTTTTTTGCAAAATTGTTATAGTTGAGATAATTAGAATTTTATTATTTAACTATTGTATGTACTTGCAGTTGGGTTTTATAGAAACGCGAATTGCATTTCATTTATGACTTTTACATTCGATACGAAAATGAAGAATGAATTGTGTAAAAAAAGAATGTGAGAACAGAAATACACAATTAGGTACCAGATTAAATTCGAAATATAACCGTCATCAGCATGCGGTTAGGAGTCTGGAAAGTATTCCGATGTAATGTAACAATATATTGTTATTATGTTCATTTTTACAAGTACCACAAGCCTTTATAATAACCTTAAGCCTAACCTTATTATTTTCCTAATTTAAATTGCTATACGAGAACTTCAATGAAAATAACGGCCAAAATTTTCTAAGCTTTATTATATTCAGTTTATAATTTCGTATATAAGAGCTTTAAAAAAGTCTTACAATAAATCACTACAGCCTATTGTAACATCTCTTTTTAGTTTTAATAAACGTTATACCAGGGTCTTTCGTTAAATCTGAAGATACTCTTGAAAAAAATAACTTTGAATTAAAAAAAAGGATATTAAATATACCGGGTGTTCCAGAGCATGCGTATCAGTTTGTTAAGAGGGGAAAGTGCTCTATCGATTGGTGATATTTTCAACTTCCGGAAAGGACTGGAAAAGGGTTTTTTAAGACCAGAAATCGCCGAAATTGGCCGAAATCGAGATTTTCAAATGGGAAGGGGTACTTTATTTTTATGCAAATTCGGATTCTACGTCAAAAAATAGTTTCAACACATAGTATGTATATAAATGGCCAGTAAATTGCAACACCGGACAAATTTTTATTCACTTGATAGTTCCCGTTATGTGACTAATTAATTTTTTTCTTATTTGCAATAAATAGACATTGCAAAAAGTCTTACGATAAATCACAAAATCCCTACACACTACTGTACATTTTTTTGTTATTTTAGTTTAGTTATCTAGTTTTAATCTATCTATAGTGTTTCAAAGAGTTTCTGATGTGAGTTTACAAAAATCAGATAGTAAAGAAGAGATACAGTCCTTGTCCTAGCCTATCTGAGAAGTCAGTAAATTGTTAATCAAACTTCTCGTTATTAATGGTGTAAAAAATGACAAATTTAATAACATTTCAAGAGCTGGAGCTTGACGATGTGATCATAGCTTTCGTGATTTCTAGACAAGATCATTTTCAATTTTAAGTTCGGCCTTAAAAATGTACCAGTTAAATTTGACTGAAAATAATACGCAATAATGTATACTTTTATTGGATTAAGTAATTGATACCAGTATTTCGACAATAGTGAAATTGCTTTTGATAATCAGATTAGTCGCAAACACTAATGAAGGAAGTAAGTTGCTTCCGAAATATCGATATTTGCAAAATAAATATAAATGATTAGTGACTCGACTTTTCCATAATAATGAAATATTTGGCTCGACTTTTATTCCATAATAATGAAAATAATTCGTAAATATGCTTCAGAGGCAGAGTATAAACAAAGTTATATGATTGAACAGGCAATCACAATTTTTCAGGTTTCGATTTGTCAGTTTTCGATGTAATAATCAACAGGTTTCGATTTGTCAAAACATTTCAGGTCAAAGCTTGTAAGCCAAAGCACTAAATCTATAAAACACGCAATATTCCTGGTCTTGCTCTATGGATCAGAATCATGAACACTGCCCAAGACAAGTGAGCATGCACTTGATGTCTTCTAGAAGAAAATTCTTTGGCAGATATATGGTATTGAAAATGATAATGGAGTCTGGATGATATAATGCCGAACTCTGTATAATGAGGAGACGTAGTCATGAAAATTAAAATCAACAGACTACAGTAGGTCGAACACATAGAGCAGATGGATGAAAATAGTCAATTACAGAGAATCTACGAAACCATATCCAAAGTTGCAAGACGTCAGGGTAAGCTGAACCTTCGTTGGGGAGACGAAATATTGGAAGATATGAATTCGTATCTTCAACTGCAAAGAAACCACACGTGACCAACAAAAGTAAAAGACATTGATGAGTCAGGCCCATGGTATATAGCTACATGGTATGCTAAGTAAGTAAGTAATATATTTTATATAAACTCTATATGAGCGGAATTTCTCTATTTGATAACTGAATAAAAATAATAAGTAATAAATAAAATAAAAAGATATAAATAACATCAATCAAAATCGCACATGACGAAAACTCTCACAATTTTACATTCGATTTATCAAGAATTGAGTGCGAATTTTTTTTTTTTTTGTTAATGATCCTTTAGAAGTTATATTACATTTGAAATTTTAATTTATATTGGTATTTTATAAAATTTTATATATAACTATAATCTATATGTATAACATGATATATATATTGATACACATATATACAAATTTATTAAAAGCCTAATGAGTTCCAGAAAAAAAAAATACAAAAACAAAATTTATTATTTGAAACGTCTTTGGTGCTTAACGAAAAAATCAAAATAACATTTAATATTTTTTTTTAGGGTGCATTGCCCTTCTCAACATGGATATCAATTAAAAATATATTTATAATTTTGTTTTTTTTTTTTTTAAATAATTTATAATAAATTTACAGGGCTCTGTAAATTATCTACCATATTTTTTTGGTACCTGTCATATATATGCTTGTTTAAAACCTACATGTCAAATTTAATGATTTAAACCGTCACTTATGGAATGTTTGTATGAATTTAATATACATATATAATATTCATACTTATATATGAACAATAATCCAATTTAAATGAAAGTAGAGAAAAATTTATAATATTGCAATATTTTAGTTTTGCTTTTTAATAAGAAATTTTATTGAAAAATTTTATGTCTAAAAATATTTGATTGAATTAGTAGATAATAAATTCAAATAAATAAAAATTGTGTCGAGCATTGGTTTATAAATATAAAATGAGAATAAAAAAAAAATTAAAAATGTTTTAAGCTATTTAAAAAATTAATTTGTGGTATTCTTTTTTTGTCGTGTTATTTAGCGATCACCAAATTAAACTAACATCACGTAAAAATTATGAGGGTTAACGTTCGCAAATTTGATTTTTTTTTTTTTTTGTTAAAATATTTTTTTATTATTTATTCTTTATTGCTGACTCATGATATATCACGTACTATTTTATTCATTAAATAACAAAAGTATTAGAAAATTTGACACCCTCTCCTACTTTGGTACCATATCAATATTAAAGTATAAAATGTAGCACAGAGAATTTTTCAAGAAACTGTCAAATTAAAACTGTCAAAATAAAACTGGCGAATTCAAGTCAAGCCTGATTCCAAATAAATATACAAAATACGAAAAATGTATTTGTTAACTTTCTTTTGACGCTCAGTCGTGTATATTTAAAATCTAATCACGACTATTTAAAAATTGGGTTGGGGTCGAAATCTTATTTTTGAAAATAAAATTTTCAGAAATAAGATTTTCAAAAATAAGATTTCGTCACTAACCGTTTAAAATTTTGATACATGAAAAGTAAACGTAAATAAAATAAACAACTTAAGTATAAGCAATTGCAAATAGATGTTTGCGGCGAACTCTGATTGTAAATTTACAATCTTTGATCAAGTACCGTAAACAATTTTAAGCTTCACAATATAGCTCTGCATTTTGAAAAATGAGTCAATACAAAAAAGGTAAAAATGGTGGTGAATAGGGAACACACTGTGAAAATATGTATAACATTTCGAAAAACACTGTGGGGACCCACAATATATTAAAATTAGAAATACTAGACCATACAACATATACAACAATCTACAAAAAACATCTAAATCTACATA
Organism: Argyra leucocephala; assembly: GCA_963942445.1. Taxonomy (NCBI): domain Eukaryota; kingdom Metazoa; phylum Arthropoda; class Insecta; order Diptera; family Dolichopodidae; genus Argyra; species Argyra leucocephala. The sequence goes on along the minus strand of OZ012679.1, from coordinate 30,504,822 downwards.
TATATATATACATACATATATCTAATCCAATTAGCCTATTTGTGGCTTCGGTGATAGTTAGAGCCTTCTCAGTTATATATAATTCAATTAGTATATTACTCTATTTGTGTCTATTTGTGGCTGTATATATATAACTGGTAAACGACCCACTATTCCTGAACCTGATACCGCAGCCACAAATAGACGAATTGAATTATCCGTATTAGTGCAGTTATGAATCTCATTCCTTAAGGATGCTTAATTTAGTGATTACACTCATAATATTTTTCATTGGTATGCTGGGCATCTCCCATAGTTCGAAGAACACCGTTTCCACATGACGAAGTCTTAATACAAGTGAGAGCTTTGCATTCACATATTAGATATTCACTAGAGTCTTCCTTTCTATTTGATCGAAGTTAAATCAATCAAATCACATGAAAAAGATAATGAAGATGTTGAATAATACACAATTGATTGTTTATATGGTAAAGCCAATGAATATGATAAAGCCAGATTGTTGATTCATTTTTCAGATATTTTTCCAAAAATCAACACAATTTATCTTAAATTCATAACTAATTATTGTAAATCATACATTTTATTTGTATGACTAAAAAAATTTTTTTAATTTTTATTTATTTTTAAATCGTGATTCATTTACGAAAATTGTATTTTATTTAGTCAAAACAAAATCGACCAACTCACCATGGAACATTATAATATCAGCATTCAAATAAATATTAACTTAAAATTTCTTTAAATTAAAATAAAAAAATATCTTATGTTATTTATTTCCATCAAAATTATTATAAATACGTACATGGAGGTGGTAGAAGCCTAATCCCATATCACAATCATTAAACGGGGTCAAACAATCTATAAACGGGAAGCTGGGTTTTGCTTTAACAGATCATGTATTAATAACATAAATATACTCCGAATAATTATGGAATGGCATTTAACATTAAAATTATTTTTTTCGTAGACAACAAATCAGCGTTCTATACTACAGCTCGTATATGTTGTGACTTTATTCGTTGAAAAATAAAGAAATAATAATAATAACAGTCAAGTTGATAAAGAACAGTACACAGTACAGTGGATGAAGGATGTTAATATAGGATTTTATTATCATCAAACCACAACTGGAATTAATTGACTCAATTGATTGGTGCTAATAAGAATCTGATTAACTCATAACATATACTGGGAGTCGGTTTTTTTGTCAAAAAATAAATTATATTGAAAAAAATAGAAATGTCGAATAGCAAAAATAGTTGAAAAATAAAATATTCAAAAATAAATGTAAAATTTTGACTGTTAAAGTAGTATGGTAGTTATATTTTAGAGTTGGTTACACAAATCAGCTTTATCATTCACGTAATATGTACCTAAAAAATAATAAAATTTCATTAATATGTTTATCGGAGATTTAGGACGCCAACCCCCACTGTTATAAGGACTTTGTTGTTGAAATGTAATAAAAATAATTAGAAGGAGTTTAAGAGTATTAATATTTTCTCCAATAATGAATAACTCAATGGATAAAATTTTGTTATACAAATACATATGTATATAATGTGAACATTATTTTTTGTTAATAAAGAAAAAAAGAGTTGGATTCAAAATAAGCCAATCAAAATGTTACACTGTATTCCCTTTTTCCAGAATATTCATATGTGTATGTGAGATTCTGAATTAGGAAGGATTTTAGAGTTAAATTCAAAATCAAGCTATACGCTTTTTCCAAAATACCAAATCAAAATTCCCAAATGTTAAGTGTCCATTTTGCTAAAAGCCTTTTTGTTAAATGCCCAGTTGTCAAGTGAAAATTTCCAAATGCACCATAGGTGCTAAGACATAACTCTGCAGCAATGAATGAAATAAGTTCCGAAAATTTTCGACATTTTTTTTTGCAACATTTTATCCTATTCGACATTTTTTTTCGATATTTTTCTCTATTCGAAAATTTTATTTTTCAACAAATAGACCCACACGCACACCCCATATACTATTTAATTCTAATGAATATTGAAATAACAAAATCAATAATAATCGGTATCTGGAATAAATCTTTTGAGTCAATAAATACTGACTGCAGTGAGAAGTGTGGCAGCATTATTAACTATATAGCATCAATTCTATTTTTATTGAAAACGTTGATATATGATGTATAAGTAATAATATGATAACTACCTAGTATAGTCAAATAATATATGATAAGTAACTATTAACAACAAGTATAGGAATAGTATTTACAAAGGGCTTATACTTAATGCCTGTTGATTAAAATGCTGCTGATTTACAAAAAAAAATTTAATGGTCCATTCATATTGAATGCAATTGAATTAAATTGGGCGTATTCGAACTATTACGTAGATTCGAACAATTACTCAATCGAAAAATCGTTATGAACATATTAAAAACGGTAATAATAATAAATTTATCTAATGTACAACATTTTAAAATATAGCCAGCCATAGGTTAAAAAAAAATTTCAACTATACTTTATATTTCCGCTATTTAGGTCCTTGTGTATTATAACACCCTGATGAAGCAGCAAAATGCGATATTATATCCAAAATAAATAAAGTCAAAAAATTTTTTACACAACTACGAAAAACTTATAGTATTAGAATTTTTCCCAGAGAAATTAAAGATCAAAATATTTATATAGTTATATGATTGGGTGGGGTCGTCTGGTCTGATGACGTGCTACTAGTTTTTCTAAACGATTTTGTTAATTTATAATTTGATGTAATGCAAAAAAAGTAAATATTTAAAGCGAACAACTTTGATACGCTCTATTTTTGATACGCTTTTTTGTCTTACATATTTAGTCCTTCATTTTCGCATTGTATCTAAAGTTTGCAAGCTAAATCCAATTTTATTCCGCTATTTGGGCCTTAGTTTGTAACGCAGAAGCTTAATAACAAAATATAAAGCTTTTTCAACACTCACATTCACTGGATATTTCTTGTCGAAATATAATGACCAAATTAGAACAAATAGGATGACGAACACAAAATTATATTATCAGGATTATCAGGATAATCCCGTAGCAAAACAAATAAAAACGAAAAATTGAAGATAAATATTAATCATATTCTTAGTAGAGATTCGGACTTAGTAGAGTGGTCCGAAATCTGCATTTGATTGAAAGCCACCGGTCACAAAAAGACTCTGGGAAATTAACTCTAAGTTTATTATGATGGATATAGTTTCATTATTGATCTTTATTTATTTATTTATTTATTTATATAACAATGAATTTGCAGATTAATCTGCATTCCAACTGACTGGTCCTTTGTTCTTTCGGAATGTTGGCCTTTATGTAGTATAATTACATTTATATTGATATATAAAATATTTTTATCATTTTTAATTACGATTACATAGAAGCATCGTTAAAATGTAATTTTTCAAAATTTATAAAATTAACTCATAATAGTTTAAATTTAAAAAAAAAACACTCATATTAAATATACAGTAATTATATTCAATTTTTGAATGTGAATAATGATGATGATAGAATACATTTAACAACTTACTATGTAATAAAAGATATTAAAATCTATTATACAGAAAAATATATTCTTAGAATAAAATTACGGCTGAAAGCAATAGTTTTAAAACGATTAACAACACTGACAGACTATATAGATTGTATCAGCATTCATATTAAGTCAAAAATGAATGTAAATTTTATATACATATTATATGATATTATGATTATCCCAAAAAAAATATTTATTCTTATTATACAGTCTGTGACATTTATTTAGTGTCACTTATCTTTTTGTTTGCAACATAAGTTGTGTAACAGTTCATCGAAAATAACTACCATTGTTGTTTTCAATTTGAAATTTTAACAAATTTTAAAAGCATTTTGATTGCTCAAAATATTTAGAAAAAAAATATACAGTTAGTATTGATGGTTAAATATAAACTGCTTAAAAATTTCTTGTACTTACATTTTCGTAAAACTGTTTTTATAATAATCAAATATTATGGCAACATTTAAAACAATAATAATAATTATCAAATTTATTTACGTAGTTTGTTAAAATCAAATTGATGCAAGAATTTGGCAAGTGATTTTAATCAAAATAGACAAAAAAATATGTATTGTCTAATCGAAAGAACTAAGAATGACACATTATGTCAAATGGACAAGTACACTTGTTTGTTAAATGACTTTCGACATATATATGTACTTCAACCAAGTATGTCAATACCACAGATTAAAAAACGCATAAACTTACTTGCTAAAACCAATTTAAAAAACAGTGGAGGTCTTGATTTTTAGTAACTAAATATAATATCTAAAATATCACCCATAAGTCCAGAAATAATGTTTGAAGGTGTAGGACAGTTTCAGTTATTCCATAACTATGCTCGAAAATACATTTTCTGTTCACACATAATTATTTGATCATATTTTGTTTTATATAATTCCGAGTCTATGGAATGAACACAATTGCTTTTTCACAGAGATTTGGCATACACAATTATATACAATAGTTTTTTCTTGATAGATTTTTATGATATATCTATAGTAATTTAAATGCGAAAAACTATATTGGTTGTATTATAACAGCACAAGACTCCAATTCACATGTTGTTTTTAAGCCCTGATCGGTAAATAATCAGAAAATATTGTTCCAGTGATGTCCATATTCACATGTATAAATAAAGGACTATAACCATAGAGTAATCATATAAGTAGAGTATTCCCGTAGAACAAAATTTGCTAGTCACTTTTTCAAATATCAAAATTCTGTGGTCACTCAAAATAATATTATTCAATTTTTAAATGCTTATAAGTTGAGCCTGTTGAGCGCAATGGATTTTCTACTCATAAATAAAAAAAAATTGTGTACCTGGACCTACTATCTATGAACATATTTACTTGTAATTATGCTGCCAACAGTGTCAACCAACGAATTAGAATTAAATGGAAGTGGCTATCCATACAAAAAAGTGTCCAATGTTTTGGGTATATTCCTCTCTTTCTTTGGTATTTCCGATTGTCAAAAAACAGAAATAGACGAATATATTCGTTCAATATATTTTCTCTCTTTTTAATGGAAATTATTTTGATAAATAAACAGGATAGTGCTCTGAATTTAATATGCCTCAATTTGTATGTATTTTGACTTAAATTTTTTTTAAAAATATGATGAGTAAAAATATCTAACAATAATGGATAAATTAATCAAAATTTATTATTAATACATATATGAAAAAAATATGAGAAATACAGCGCTTTCTAGTTTTCAATTTTATAATATTTATTCTTTTGTTTTAGATTTTAAATTCTTTTCTTTAAGTTTTTTCAATAGATTGATTATAAAATTTTTTACATATTTGATATTTATTATATAAAATTATATAAACTTATTATTGCCGATTGTCTATCCTATACTTATAAATATGTAAATAATATGTTATTAATATATTTGTATCAAAACATTTTCTTTTTTCCACACCACCATTGAGGTAAAGAAATAGGAGCGTTTTTTTTAAAGTGGTTTCCCCAAGAGGCCTATTCCACTTCATTTTACAATATGGACTATGTGCAATCATTTTTTACACTTTTAAAGTTTCTTTTAGAAAATATAGATTAGTGCCCTTTGAAATGGATTAATTTTGTTAATTTATTTCTTACACTGTTTCTTTCATTATGTAGTTTTAAGGAATGATGTATTCGTGTATTAAAATAAATTTCTGCAATACTTTTTATTAATAAACAAAAATGATTTTCTAAAGGTTTTTGGTCAAACATATGATTATAGAAATTTTGAAAAATTTTAGAACCTATAAAATTTATAAGAACTTTGGAAATTAAACTATATAACAATTTTGTTTTTTTTAAACTATTCGTTTGTCGAAATAATAATTCGCAAAACTTACATATATCGACTACATCTTTAGAAGGGTAAGTTAAGTAACCTTCTGTTTTATATGAAATTAATGAATATTCCATTGTATTCATTTCCACGTCACTTGCTATGATTGCAGAAATACATATTGCACATTTCAATTTTGATTTCAGCTTATATACAACAAAGCCAGCAATATATTCTACAATATGTTCAGCACAAGCAGAAAGTGGTTGAAATTCTTCTACATTTTCTTCAAATTCAGATTCATTAAATAAATAAGATGCAAAATTATTTTTAATTGATTCATTAATTCTTAATATTGATGAAGTATTAAGCTCATTCGTCAATATTGGTATTTCCTCAAGTGGAATACAATTACCTATGCCATGGTCTCTTATTTCACAACGAACTAATAACCTTTTATAAGTTGCTTTGAACTGTTTTGAAGTGGGATTGTCATTTCTTCCAAGATGCATCCTTATTGAAGAAAAAAATAGTTCTATATGATCTTGACTGATCTTATAACTGGGAAGAAATTTAATTTTTTGAGAGAATACCAATTCTTTATACAGATCTTTGATATTTAACAAATCAATTACGAGACCATCAAATCCTGTGCTACGACTACCTGGTATAATCGAAAGAATATACGGTACTACTTCATCAATAAATTGAAAAATACCTAAAAACTATGGAAAAGTAGTATTAATTATTTTGAAGAGTTTAAATATTTTGAATTAACTTACATTCAAAATTATTTGGGTTCAAGGCGTTTTTTAAGTTTTTAGCTGATAGGTTGCGACTATTTAAAATATCAAAGCATTTATTAATATTTCTAAAAAATTTAATTGTGGCTTCACATCCCCTAAATTGAGGAAGATTTAGCCTTTCCAAACAAAAATGTAACGCATCTGCAACTGAATCGCTAAATATTTGAGTAGCTAAACCAACCTTCATTTTACTATCATGGTATTTTATGTGACGCAATTTTAGTTTATTACCTAAATGCAGTAATTCATTTTGTTGTAAGTTATGCAATGCTTCTACATATTCCCATTTTATTATATTTCCATCTTTATATCATATATTCAAAATAAATATTTAAAATGATATTCAAAAAAAAAATTTCTTTGTCCGGATATTTAAATTATCCTAATACTACACTGTTTTGTTTAGAAGTTTTTAAAAATTCAAAAGATGTAAAATATAATACTTACATATGTAAAGACACGTAATTTTCTTTTTCCAAATGAGACTTACAGCCTGGAATGATACAAATCTTCTTTTTACGTTCCATTTTTCCTTAAAATTTGTAATTTTTTAACAATTTATAATAAAAATCAAAAATTTTATTGACTTTTTTTAATATTTATTTGACAATAACAAATTTTATTTTTGCCTACTTCATTGCTAGTATTCGTACTTTTTGAAAATTTCATATATCCATATATTACACACTACTGCTACATTTTCAATATTTCAGAAACATGAATGATTTTTTTTTTTTCAAATAATTTAACAGCAATACTTTTCTGTGTAATAATAGAATACGGTAATAAAGTAAAAGAAAGTTTAAATTGAAAAAACATTGTTATTTTTATTAAGATTATATTTTGATACCTTTTATTTTATTCATACTCAAAGATTTTACTAATTTTCTACTTAAAAAAACTATATTGGCCTAACACTGAAAAAATTTTTTTTTTGACAATTGGAAACCCAAACAAACCAAACAGAAAGAGAAGTACTAAAAAAATATGGACAAAATGTTTGTATTTTTGTATGGGATAGCCACTTCCATTTAATTCTAATTCGTTGGTGTCAACGATATAAAAGTTGTATGTGTAGGTACTCAAAATGTATATATGCGAATGTCCATGCTAGAGTATATACATACTTCTTTATTTCGCTGTTCGCATTTCTACTTTACTTACCTATGTGATAAAAATTAAAAATTACACAATGTGTGTATAAAAAACTACACATTCATTTTTTAAAGTCCTTTCAATAGACCACAAATAATATTACTACCCTTATCATGATTCTCGAATCGAATGTATAAGTAGGCAAATTCGCCGTCATGCGATCATAATTATCGAAGCGAATGAAATACGTTCGACAATTTGGCGAATGGAAAATTTAGGTGACAACCGTAAAACAAAAATAAAAAAAAAAAATTTTTTTTTGTTTATATTTCAAAATAAATATCTTTAAATTTGTTTATGAAATTTATTAGCACAAAAAAATACAGTTTCTTTCTTTTTATTTACTTTTCAATATTTAATTTTCGAGTGTTAAGTTAGCAACGACTTTTCCACAGCGAATGAATTTATTCGCGAATTATGATCACATTTCGCGAACGTTCGACTAGCATATTCGCTTCGACTCATATTCGATTCGAGAATCATGATAAGGGTATACAAATCAAAATATTGAATTTTTTTTTGAAAGAATTCTAAATTATTGCTGTATTTGTTGTTATTTTGCTTTAATTTTTAAAATTTGAAAAATTGATATTTTTATTTGGACTTGATCAATGTGATTTATGAAATTTGTGATTTCAAACTTTATAGAAGAAAAGGACAAAAAAATTAATGTTGGTTTTGTAAAATTAAAAATAATTCAAATTGATTTCTATTGAAAAGTATACTGAAAAGTAGGTACCTACATGTATTTTTAAGTTTTCAGCAATTTTGATTTTGTCTGTTTCTTACCGTAGATAATAATATGAATAGTATATATATGAATACATAATATAATTATTATGAATACAAATAAACAAATAATCTATCAAAATTTAAAAATGTAAGTAAAAAAAGTAAAACTGGGGTGGTATTGTGTAATTTGAAACGTCGTTTTGTTTCGCCTATTTTCAAAAAGTGGCATTGCATAATATTTTTTCAACCATTTTTATTTTGTTTCAATCTTTTCAAAATTGGTCCACATATTTTGGTATTGCGTAAGGTTGAAACGCTACTTTTTTTACGTTTGATACGACCAAATTTTGGCGATTGAAAAATAGTTGACGCTTTTAGGTAAATTTAAAAAAAAAGAATAAATTAATACATGATTTTTATTGGAATATTTATTTTAGAAACGCACAGAAATAAAAATTCAAATAAAATGAAAAATTAAGTAAATTTATAATGATTTTCTGTAAAGAAAAAAAATTTTCAGAATACAAAAAAAAAATGTTGGTATTATTATTAGCTTCTTTTACTTGTATCTAGTTGCAATTTCTTTTAGCTCCATTTTTTTTATTTTAATATTATTTTCTAGCAGTAATTGTTGAAATTTTAACGAAACAAATCAAAAATGGAATTATGTAAAGTGTTTCACTGTTTTTTCGAGTGTTTCAAAATAAATTAACGTTTCAAATTACGTAATGTCATCCAAATTTTGTTTCGACCGAAATGTTTGAAACAAAGTTACATAATACCACCCCTGGACATTTTATTCTTTATATGGATTGTTGGCTGTTTTTATTTCTTCAAAAATTATTTCACCTGAAATAGAAATACGATTTTTAACCAAGTTCTGAGAAAAGAAAACAAAACGGTATTCCGTACAAAGTTTACGATTTGTAATGCATAACTAATAAATTTTATTCTTTTATTACCATTATTTTTAAATTTTTTTTCTGGATTATGTGATTCTATCATTGACCTATTATTGTATGTAGACTATATCATTCATTATGTTTGCGATTAATTGTGTTTTTTGTTTACTTTTTTCTATATACATTTTGTATATTGAATTAGATATGTAAATATATGGTGAACACATATTATACGATATACACTCTTTATATAAATCAAAAGTACATACGCATGTGTATACGTATACTCTTCAAATTATCAAACAAATGCCTCTATACTCCTAGCCTAGCCTAGCCTAGGAGAGCAAAACTTTATACACAACACTAAAACAAAACTTAAAACGAAATCGTAATTCAATAAGTTCCGGAAAAATCATTCTCTGAATAGGCTAGAAGTATAGAGGCATTGTATGAAATATTCTCATCAATAAATAAAAAATTTTGAATAAAAATAATTGAGTTTCGAAAATTATATTTGAGTGTTTTGGGGTATTGAGTGAAAATTAGACGGCATTTTCGTGTTTTGAGTACAAATGGGACGGGATTTTTAGAAGAAAAGGAATACTCTACTTATATGACTACTCTATGCTATAACCATCTTATGTAAATCAAATAAATAAATTAGAAAACATAAAACATTACTCTAAATAAATTTTATATAGAAAAAGTATTCCTAAATAATTGTCGTAAACTGTGCAAATGGAATAACATAAATTTGCCTATGAGTAGGTAGGTGTATGCAATATATTTATCTAAAAATATATATATTATATATATACTTATATTATTCTCATAGTTAATATTTCTTTAAAATATAAACCACTATCATATTTCTACATAAAAGCTATTAAAGAACAAATTTAAAAACACATTCAAGCTCTATTCAAAAACCTTAAGGTGGCCATCATTGTAAATAGGTTTTTCCTATGTATTATTTTTCATATTTTAACATATATGTAGGTATATAAATACAATTAACGTTTTATTAGTTTCAAATAAATTTTTCAATATAGATTTACTCTTCAGATCTTAGATATTTGAAATTAAATTTTTCTAAAAAAAAACAAAAAACAAAAAAACGCACTCTTCAAAATCAAACTCTTCAAAAATCAGTACTGTTTTTGAGAAAGAAAAGCAATTTTTTTTTTTTTTGTTAAAATCAAAAATTCGCCGTAGGGAATTTTCCAATTAAAATACATATATAGAAGAACAAAAACACGACCCCAAGACTGATCACACATAAAATTTGATTTTGGCATGTGCGAAGAAGTCAGACAGCTTAGGATAAAAAAACAAAAAAAAAACTTGAATGCAAAAAAAAAGAAACCAAACCAGTTTAAAAAGAAATTCTTTTTCATCTTTTGACTCCAAAGGACCATTTCAAAAGGTGAACCATAGAAGGTATTAAGTTAAAAAAAAATTTTTTTTTCATTTTATTTCGGTTATAAAAAAAAATAACGATCAAAATCGAGAAAATAAAATAATAAAATAACAAAAAACAAAAAAATGTATCTTCGTTTCTATTTTATCACTGGTTTTTACCATCACACTCAACTCTAATGATTTTGTTGTAAAAAAAGAATAAAAACAAAAATAAATTAAATTTCTTAAAATATAAAAAAACTAAAAATTAGGTTGATTCAAAGTTAAAAAAAAAAAATTAAATTCCTAGTTCGGGATTTTCGAAAGAAATATTCTCTACATATTTGTTTTACCGATTGAACTATTGCGTATCGTATACGATAAGCAGAGTTGATAAATAGGCATGATTATATAAAAATTATTTGCGTAGCTTAATCGTTATAGGACCGCATAAAAAAATGTTATACAACAAATGTATTAAGTTTGACTTCAAATCCCGTGGGACACAAAAATTCATCTCTTCTGCTAGACCTTTTTTTTACATTCTAGAATTATAGTTAAATCTATTTTACGTTGAATCAAGTTTACGTTGCATGAATCAAGTGATAAAATTCTATGTTCCTAAGTACGGGGAAAAAGCACAGATCAGTCCTAAAAAATATAACAAAGTTCTGATGTATAATCAAATACTGAAAAAAGTCTGTGACGATACCCTGAATTCAATCATAAATCTGTGCACATCTCCATTTTAATAGTATTCAATTATAGGCGTATTGGTATATTTATTTAGATTAAATAAATTTCCGTTTATAGTGAATGAACCTTTCGTGTACATCAATGTACATCCTGTGTATTAGATCACTACCGTACATCCTTCGACTTAGATCACTAATTAATAAGTAATTTTATGGTTTTCAATTTATTTTTTTTTTTGTATTTTATAAAATTATTTATATTCTGCTTCCATATTCTATGTAAAAAAGTAAACGTTTGTTCAAAGTCACAGGTTCAAAATTTTCGATAAAGACAAAAAAATGTTTGGTCCAGTGTCACTGTGTTATAATATAAATAGCAAATAATATATATCAATTGAAATCTATATTGATTGTAATAACAACTTTAACTAAAAACAAAATTGGGCTTTCACAGTAGCAGTAGGGTAGTTTAGTTTTCCACATTTCCACATTCTTAAAGATAAAGATTTGCAAAATAAATACTTGAAAAATTTGTAGTAAAAATATATAGTAATAACTTAGAGAGTACCGTTGCTAAGCATGAAATGGTAATTCTACTCTACTACCCTAAAGTTAGCTATAAGGAAAGAAAACTAAGCAAAAAAGGGTAATAAACATTTTAAATATTTTTTTTAAATCTATTTGGCTGACTTCCTACAATCTTCATTTTGGCATCCAAGGTCTTTTTAGTTAAATACATTGAAATATTGAAATATTATATATTTAGGAATGAACTTGAATGCCTGACTAAGTAAAAAAATGTATATCAAATTTACATAACGGAATTATTTTTACAAAAACGTCAAAATTTTTGTTCCGCGTGATCACTCTATATATATTTCCTTTGTGATAAAACTTATTAGGGCAAATGGAGTACTAATACATAAACATAATGTAAATGGTGCTAAAACCAAATTAAAACAAGCATAGTGTATCCGATTTCATCCCATAACAGTGTCTCATAATATCAAAATGTGTAATTGTATATTAAAAATGGAACCATTTACAGAGCTTTTGGAATCCGAATCAATACAGTAGAAGAGGAAATCAAACCAGTATATTCAATTATGCTATAGAAATTTTTTCTTCATGTTCTTATCAGTAATTTAAGTAGGATGAGAAACATTAATTTCCAGTACTACAATTTAAAAATAATAATGTTTTTTTTTAGAACATGCTTATTAATTTTCTAATATATCAACACTAATTAAATGTGGAAAGTTACTACGACTATTTTCAGGACTTAAAAATTATGCCTTCTTACGCTATTTCGTAGTTTCATTTTGTTGAATCTATTACCAAATTATATGAATATGAAAGAAAAGTTCAATTAAAGATAAATGCCCTAAGCGGGATTCGAACCCGAAAAGTTCTGATTAGCAGTCAAATTACATCACTGACCCATCCATCTAGGTCGATAATTATTGAAAACGCAAAAAATGTTTGATCTAGATTCCATTTCATGTCATCATAGATGAGATAATAAAAATAATTACTCGAAAAATTTAGGTGAATAATTAATTACCGATATTTTAAACTGAAGTTTTCAAAATTGGTAAATAAATTTACTTATTATATTAGTTGGAATATTATTAAAGCTCCAAAAAATTACATTAACTATCCAAATTAAGTTAAAAATTAAAACTTACAATACATTATCGAATTTTTGGATACACTTTATACCACAAATTCGAAATCGCATTCTAATTGTAAAATATTGAATCCATGAATCAGCTATTTCTACCTTAACATTTTCTTTTACGAGATATTTTAGAAACATTTTGGAGGATGGATTCAAAAAAAAAAACCTTTGCTTTGTTTTTTCTTTTTTTTATTATTATTATTCTTTCGATATTGTTTGTATATTATTCTATATGTACATATATAAATGTATATAATATAGTATGTAATTTTATAACAAGAAAAAAAACGCGATTTATTTTTAAACCGACATTACAATTTGATCCAGAGTTCGCGATTCTTTTTAATATATGTATGTTATGCATTTATTACTTTTTATACTAATATGTGTACCTGTATATATATTTTTAAATAAAGAAAAAAAATAGAATAGCTTGGTTTTATTTATATCTTTAATCGGCCGTTTTATTTTTAGAATTTTTCTTACCAGAATGCAATGAAAAGGGTACAGTTGTGCGCACAAAAAAATTGCATTCCACTAAAAATTTCCTCCTCTCAAATTGTAAAAGTTACATCTTAAAAAAAGGTTAAATTTCCTATAGATAGAGTATAGGTACATGCATCTTGAAAATTATAAATACTCATCCTGTCTTAATGCAATTTTGTGAATAAGTTATGTATATATTATGTACATACATGATAATGGCTTTATATATGAACACACAAAAAAAATGTATTTATATGTACAACCAGAAATTACAATAATTTCTGGTACAACATAGGTACATACCCTAAGCTTTTTAATGATTTAGGATAAATTTTATTCAAGTGATTTAATATTTTGTCTGGCCTTAAATTCGTTTTTTTTTTTTTTTTGTTTCAGAAAATGTAATTATTCGGAAAATTTACAATGAATAAAATAGGAGTTATTGATACAATAGAATAAATATTGAAGATTTAAAAAAAAAAAATGTAATAGGTTCATTTTGAATTGATATATTTGAGACTAAGATCTACACAATAATCATTTGATTACAAACAGTAACTACTATATAAACAAAACCATCGAATTCAGTAGATAGAAGACTAATCATATTCTTTAGTGTAAAAATCAAAAATGAATTTGAGAGAAATTGGGAAGAGTTTTACATAGAGGTAATATTCATGAGATTGGTTAATCAATCACCAATCAGTTAAAATTAAATGATTAATCAAATAGCAACATTCTTTCCATAACACAACGATAAATAAATGAATATGTATTTTTGTTTTTTGTAGTTAGGCCAAAATAATTAAATAAGCATCCTAACTGCCTTGACAGAATTTTAGTCATTTAAAAGATTTAGAGGATAGTACAGAAATAATAAACAAAATTATAAAAGAATAAATATAAAATAGAATAGAACAGAATAGAAGAGTAAATATGAAAGCTCGATACTCTAATACTCCTTAATTAGTTATTTTATACAAAAAATTCCTGAATAGCTAATTTTTATTAAATAATTTTATTTTATTTATAAATTTTGAAGAATCAAAACTTTTACACAAAAAAAAAAACATTTTTTTACAATAATAATTTTATTTAAAATAATTTTACACTTTCGATAGAATACCATTTAGAATATTTATTACTGTGTATAATATTTTTCTTTTCCACTAAATTATATAACGAAGCTGAAAGATTTTGTAATTCAAGTATATCCTTTTTATATTCTATTAAAAAATCATTCCAATTGAATAATAATTCAATTAAATTAGCATCTAATGAAAGTGACATTTTTTGAAAATGTGTACCCAAAATAATTCCAAACCATTGTAAAATTTGTGAATCTTCATCAAATTCTATACTTGTTTCAGGACGTTCTTCTAAATGAGTTTCTTTTGATTTAATCATATTATATAAATGCAGAACAAGAACTAACGCTTCATCTAATTCAATTTCAGATCTAATATATTTCGATATTAAATTTACGTCAAAAGTACATGAAAGAATTATATTTACCAAATCAAATGGTTTAGAAATAGATTTAGATTTTTTCTTATTTAAATCAACATTAGAAGAACTTTGAGTATGTTCATTTTTTAAGCTTTCTAAAGTTGTTTCTTTTAAAGCAAATTTTAAAGCATTCACTAGAATTCGTTCATAGATATTTGAATACCTTCTTAGGCATATAGCAATGTCATCGAGTAAATTTGCTTTTATCCCTAATGTAATTAATTTCTCAGATATTTCTTGTTCACTGGCCCCATATTTTTTTAAGTGTTCAGCAATAATTTCGAGTTCAATATGTGAATATGAATCAGCATTGCAATTAGACATTAAATTTATTGTGAAAGGTTCCATCAAATTTTGTTTTGTTGACACAATTTCAACATGCATATTTTGACTGCATAAACTTTTATATTCCTTATCAAAATATTCAAAAGGTTGAAATGGTATTGTCTTACCATCTGCGTTTAATTGTATAACTGTTTCTTTATTATTATTGGTTTGTGTGATCGATTTTCTTATTTTATTTTTGTTTTCAGGAAAATGTATATTTTCCTCAAGATAAAATTCTTCATTTACTTCATTTATTAATTCATCTACTGCAACATATTGATTATCATTAGAAAATTGAGATCCAATCATATCAGAAAGCAATTCATGACATATATCAAAGGTAACAACAGACAAATTTTGCCCAATTGCTAATAGAATATAATTGTTAACTACCCAAAGTTTGGAAAAATTGAAGAAAATTTTGAAGAACTGTTTTGCTTTTACGACTTTATATTGTGTATTGAATAGAAGCAATGAGCCACCTTCCTGTCCAGTATTCGCCCCATAAATGACAACACAATACTTTGATAATCCTATTATTGATAATGGTTGTGTTGTGTCTAATGCATTTAACATCGTTACAAAATTTCCAGGTGAATCTTCTGGAAATGATTTTTCATCTAAGTTTAACATGAAAATTCTTTTATCTGACCCTAAAATAATAATAAAAAATGATAATTTTTTTAAATAAAAAAAAATCTATAATATAATTCTTACAAATTGTCATTAAACAAGGTGAAAACTGATTTTCAACTATTGTAAATCCTGCTAATTTTAAGCTATTGTCATGACGAGCTAATTTATAAGAGATTTGATCTCCTATTTGCTTAAACTCTTCATCTAATAAAACAGTTACGAGTTCCATTTTTTGCCCCATTTTTAGAAAATATGTTAACAATTTACGTGCAGAATTTGGCAAACTAAACAATTTGCTTTGAAATATTTCAATATTCCGTTGAAAGTCTGTTTCACTGTTATCAGATGATTTTCTATTATCAATTGCAGAGGCTAAAGATTCACAACAGCCATTTGAATATAAAACAAAAATTTCATCATTTTCGCTTGATATTAAGTCTAGTATTTTTTTCTTAAACTAAAAGAATAATACATATTTTATATGTTATAACAATAAGGATTATATAAAATAATACTTTGAGCTTTTTGACTTTATTAAGATCTGATACTTCATTATCCCAGCAACGTATGTATGTGTTTCCAAAAACTGCAACATACTTTTCACTAGCTTTATCATAAACAACTTTGGTTGATAGTTTGTCTAAAACTGTCCAGCTGCAAATTTCTTTTTGAGTTGCAATCTATAAAATAAAATAAAATAATGTTTTTTAAATTTTATTATGAAAACATAGTAGAAGTTTTACATTAGTAACACTTATGACATTTCGGCCAATTGTTGCAATAATGTTAGCAGTGTCTTTATCTTTAGAAACCCCAACAAAGTCCTTTATGTCGTGAATTGCTCTTAAATTATAATATGCTAGAAATTTCGTCATTTTTCAGCAATGTAAAATCTGTAATATAATTTTAAATAATAAAACAAAATAAATAACTTTTGGCTAAGCACGTGTAAAATTTGTTTCCAAATTGTTTTGTTTTTACTTTTTATTGCTGTCATGCTGTCAAATATATAGAGTTGCCGTTTTGAGGAAAAAATTATTCAAACTTTTTCAGAATGCTATTTATGTTTATTATACCACTACTTTTGCTCAATTTAACTGTTATGTTATATATTCATTTTTATTTTTTCTGTACTTTATTATTTATGTGGTATTGTAGTGTAATTAGTTATAGTAAAAATTTTAATCGATGTTTAACATTATTTATCTTTACAAATCATAGTGTTTGAAATAGCTTAGTCATGTTCACACTATATATTTAATCTAAAGAATAAAAATAGTATTGTAGCAATAATAATATATTTCCAGTATTGTATGATACACGCGAATAAACTTTATTGTTTAATAAAATATAAATATATATATCGTATTGATACAAAATTCGTTATAAATTACAAATGTATCATGTCAAATGGTAAATTAGCAAATGACGCAACTGGGAGTACTAATAAGCTTAGCCCGATAAAAAATTGTTACAGAAAAGTGAAAGGTGAATTCTTCTGAGAGAGCTATATAGACGGAATGTTTAAAATTTTTCATTAATTTGAATATGCGTCTAGTTCACCACATTGATTTATTTAAGCGTTCAAATCTGAGCAATTCGTTACTTTCGCATGATTTTACTAATGGAAAAATCAAATAGAATGAATAAGTATATACCATTTAGTGGATTGTCATAACAATAAAAACTTCAAATTTTCAGAGCGACAGACAGCCGTTCCGTTCTATTAATTTCATATGTTCGTATGCCAAATTGCCAAATTACGTTTGATTTAAGAAATTTAAGTATTTTCGACTTATCGTAAATGTTAGTCCAATTTGTTTAAAAAGAAAGTTAAAAATATATTTTTATACATAATTTTTTATTTAATATGGGTGGAAAAACCAAACAAGCACCAAGAACCAAAAATAATGCACAGGTAATAATAGTAATCGAATATTTGCTTACATTTTTCTTGCATTTTGTAATATTGCTTTTCAGCCGTCTAATAGTGGAAGAAGTGCGGAGCTCTTGGGCAGTGCAGCCCCAGCTTTTGTAGGATTTACCACACATTCTGATTTTGGAATGGTACCGTTTGCTCCTGGATTTTCAAATACAGAATCGCTACCTGAAACTTTTGATTCTAACATAACACCTGAATATCAAGTTATTTTGCGTAAGCTATCAAAAAAACATCCAGTAACGAAAATAAAAACTCTTCAAGAATTAAATACGCAAATATTGGAGTCAGACATAGAAATAATTAAAAGTATTTTACCTTTATGGCCAAAATTTTATCAAAATCTATCGAATGATTTCGAATATAGAGTCAGGGCGTTAACACAAACCGTTCAAAGCAATATTGCATTAAAATCTGGGAAATTTATAGCACCTTATATCAAACAATTAGCTCCTATGTGGATTTCAAGTCGATTTGACAATTATGTTCCAGCTGGTAGTATAGCATTAACATCATTTAAATCATCATTTCCACCACATAAAGTTCAAGAAGTACTTTTATATTGTCAAAATGAAATTATTGACTATTTAGCAAGAAACCTAACATTTCATACAGCTTCAACTTTGAGTAATAATAAAAGCGTTAGCCCAGAAGATGCAGAAAATATATATGAAAGAGTAATTATCAACAGTTTAAAAACATTTTCATTATTTTTGGAGCTTACATTTTCAAAATCAAATTTAGATGTTGATAATAAATGTCAAAATTTATTACAAAATCAAAAACTTTGGAGTTTTTCGAAGCATAAAAATTCTAAATTCAGGTAGTCTAAAAACCACAACAAAAATATAAATTTTTCATTTCTCTAAATTTATCTTTTTATTTCTAATTTTAGATCAGCTTTCTTTGAATTGATTTGTTCTGTACTCCAATATGCACCACGTTTAATAGAGCTAAACCGAATTCAAGTAATACAAATATGTTTTCTTAATTTAGATGATTCAGATCCTTTAACTTCACCTCATGTTTGGGGATGTATCCTGCTAGTTCAAACTATATATATTGATTGGCATGAACATGTTTCTTTTAAAAAAGTCATTCAGCCAAAATTTAATAATATATTTAAAACTATTTTAAATGGAAATGCTTCATCCATTGCTAGAAATTTTCTTCCATTTTTATCGAATGTCTCAGAGAGTGGTTTCGAAGATTTAAATCTTTATGAATTTTATTCAGAGTTCTTTGAAAATGTAAAAAGAGCAATAGAATCGTCATCGCAATCTAATTCAAGCAAAAAAGATGCCGCTTCTTTAGTTACAGTATACTTTGAATGTTTAAGATTTGTTTTCAAAAAAATTAGTAATGATATTATAAAAAATGAATCGTTACAGCAAGTTCCACAAGAATATTTAGAAAAATATATTATAAACTTTTTAGAATGGAGTTTAGAATCAGAAAATCTATTATGTAGTAAAATTATTTATAAACATTGTTCTGCTTTGATTGCTTATTGGTCAAGTAATTGTGAAATTGATTGTTATGTAGAGTTATTAAAAGTTTTTTGGTCCAGTTTTTTAAATATGATAACTAAAAGTGTTTCAACAGATAACTTAAAAGAAGTTCATATTAAGAATATTCTTGAACTCATTAAGAATTTGTATACTTCTTCACCAGGCTTACATGAAAATAAAGTAAAATTCGGTGATAATAGTAACGAAAAAAAAGATAAATCGAGTGATGAAAATAAATTGAAATGTTCTAATTATGTTGCTAAAGATCTTAAGGAAATTGTAATTAAAATTGTTAAAATTTATATGGAAAGCACTTCATATAGTAATTTAAACAAATATGCTGCACAAATAAAAATTCTTTGTCAAATGTTCGGTGATATTGATTTTTATAAGAGATTGTCTTCCGATGAATGTTTACTTACAACATTATCAAAATTTATGCAATACATTGAAAAATCTGAAGATTTACTTTCTGAAGACTTAATTGATATTATCTTTGAAATAATATATCTTTTGGATATAGACCAAAAGATGGAACAATTAAAAACGATAATAAAAGTATAAAATAAATATATAATATAATATAAAGAAAAAGTAATATTTTTTTTAATTTTAGTCGAGGAATTCAAAAGTTCAACTGTGGGTTTTAGGAAGGATGTTATCTTATCCTTTATGTTTAGAACCAAACATTAGAAATATTTTAGCAGAAAATAGTATTAAAGAAATAATTTTGCGTGTTTCACAAGAAGCTGTTAATGAAAACTCAACTGAAAAGTTTAATTTGTTGCATAAATGTTTCTTTCAGAATGATGCTGGTGAAATTTTAATAAATCAAGAAGTTGTTGAATGTATTATAAATAGTGTTATTGAACCATTATTTACTTTAGGAAAAGAAAATATGATAGACACATGTGGTAGTTTTGTTGCTCAAGTTATGCCAGTTTTATGTGTAAATGATAATGCAACAAAAAATTTCCGATATAAAATTTTTATGGAATTATTTAAGTTTAGTATCAATTCTTTTGTTAATGATAATCTTTCTAAAGATTCACTTTGGGAAATAACAACTTGTTGGCAAGATGCTTTATCATGCGAAGATATATCGTTAGATGATTCACTTTTGAACGAGTGTAAAATAATTATTGAAAATAAGTTGAAAAACAATTATGAATTATCAATGGAAGAATTAGATAATATTTCTGATACATTAACAAAGCTGATCTATATTTCAACGGAACATTTGAAGAAAAATAATGAAAAGAGTTCTACAATTAATTTAACATCAGATTTATATGAAAAATCAATAAACATTTTGTTGCATTTTTCAGATTTAGAGAAATCTACTTTAACCAGTTTTGACAACATTTGTAAATTTTATGAAACCTTGGAAAAAGTTATTACTCCTGACAATATAACAAATGATTATTGCAAGAATATTTGCTTTGAAGAACTTACATATTTTTATCGAAAAATGTATTTAATATTTACTGTGATATCCACACAAATCTTAGATGAAAATATTAAGAAAAGCGATATCGATAGTGAAAACAACGAAGAAATTTCTGAAGAAGATGACAATATCGGTTATGAAATTAATGAGAATTCAAAATATAAATTGTCATTAAAGTTATCTACGCAACTATGTGAACTAATTAATAATTGTGTAGCATTTTCTGCTATTGGTGAATCATTAATTAAACATTCTTCTTTGGTAATAACTAACACAAATTAATTTTTATTAAAAATCTGAAAATATTTTGAAAATATTTTTTAGATAAACAATGAAGCTGAGAACATTATATTAACACTATCTGAAAAAATTAAATTTTTGTTAAAAAATGCTTCAGAATATGATGTTAATATTTTAAAAGAAGATATTATTCAAAAGGCATCAAATGGACACATAATGTGGTTAAGAACATTGCCCTATTTATTATCCACAAACTGCTTTCAACAATATAAAGAAAATGCGCCCATACTTTTATTGGAAGAAATTTCAGATTCATTGTTAGCAAATGGACAACTTGAAATTTACAATAATTTAGCAGAAGTAATTCTTATTTTTATTTGAAACTTTCCATAAATTCATTGTTAATTGTAGGTTATTCTACCTTATTTGACTTCTCGATCATTACTTCTTAATGAAGACATTATGAAAAATTCAGAGAATATCAAGTTTTGTTCTTCTTTGTATAAAAATTTATTTCAAAATCACATGTCATCAACCAGTTATAGTAAAATAGAGGACAGAAACTTAGTTTTGAGTTGTATTAATTTTATTACAATAACAGGAGAAAAACAAACAATTAAAAAAGATTTATTTTTATATAACACGTATGTTCAAAAACATTAATATAAATATTGTATGTAATTAATTTTAAATTTTAGAGATATTTCAACTAAAGAGTTCAAAGATGTAATTTCAATTATTGAATTTATTAAATTGTTAACCGAAACGATACAACGTTTTCCAACTGAATTAAATATCAAAAATTGGGATAGTATACGAATAGGCCTGTGTTCATGGGTCTTAACAATTTCGAAGAGCATAGAAAATTTCAATGACTCTAAGGTAAGATTTAAGGTATTAGTGAAAGAAAGAAATCATAATATAAAATTTCAGGTTGCATTATTTAGTGTAGCAGTCTATGAACTTTTTGCATCATTATCAAAATTTATAAAAGAGGAAAAATCGAAAAGTTCAACTCAATTTCATTCAAATATAATAGATGAATGGGAAAATGTTTTCGCAAAAGAAGTTAATCTGGTGTTATTTAAAAACTATAATTTATTAGTAAAAGATATCGGTAAATATTTTATATTTAAAATTAAATTATTTTTCTAATTTTTCCATTTTTACAGTACAAAGTAATAATGTGACTTTTACGTTATTAGATAAAATTGCATCTTGTGTGATATATTTAGACTTCAATACAATTTATAATGTAAATTTATTAATGAATAGAATTGTAAAAATATATTATGTATATTATTCAAATTTTTAGGCTTGTCAAAGCGGTTTTCAGTTGAACGTAAATGATCTAATAGAATTTTCATTACATAATTTGTTGAATCACAGAAATATTCGTAAAGTTTCCGTAAACATTCTCAAAAGTATTTCAATTCACTTAATGAAACAAGATTTAGAAAAGTTCGAAAGAAATAATGAAAATTTTAATGCGATGGAAAAATCTGGTGAAGATTGGCATTTTCTGAAGAAATTTGAAGTTTATTTTGAAGCATATGGACAAGTTTTAGAAGAATTTTCAAATGAGTTTAGGTATATTTTTACTTTTTAGTAATTTTGTTTTTAATATAATACTATTTTTCCTATTTTTTTAGTTACAAAATGTCAGAATTACAAGATATGAAACTAATTAATAAAGAAGCGGCCTTAACATACTTCTATCTTTGGGATTGTATTATTTATATATTTTCCAAATCGCCGGCTGAATTAAAATCTGTATATGCTACTTGGATTACAAATAACAAATTCGAGCATGTAATTCTAATTTATTATTATATTAAATATTACATTAAATTTTATTTTCACATATTATTTTTCAGGTTTTACTAAATTTTATATTTAGAGCAATGCCGTTAGAAATTTTAAAAAATCATGATCAAAAATCTTTAAGCAACGATGTTTTCAAAACAAACCTTTCTGAATCACAATTTCAAAGTAAGTTAATTTAATTATTATGTTTTATATTTATTTATTAATTGAACGTTTTTGAATCTTCTTCATTATCTTTTCCATACAAATAATCTTCAATATTTGGTTTTTTAATTATTTCTTCAAAATCTGAATGATATAATGATCCTTCAATATCAGAATTTAATGAACCAGAAAGGGGTATGTAATCATCAATCAGTAAATAAAACGATTCTTTCTTATCTTTATAATCTTCAATTGTTTTTGAATTATTTTTATCAAATATATTTTCATCATAGTTGTCTCCTGGATGTTGTTTCTTTAATTTTTCCGAAGATAATATTTTTTCTCTTTGTAATGAAGGATATCCCGAATTTGTAATAAATGTGTCTAACCACATTGACAGATTATCAGATAAATTAATAATAAACTTATCTATAAACTCTTGTGAATTATGAGAAGGAATATCGCAATCTAAAAGATGTAAATATAAATTTGAAAAGATTAATAAATATGTATATATTAAATAATATCAAAATAATCTACCTGAAATTTCTGCTATTTTATAAATAATTAAGTTTGATAATAAACGCATTTCACTTCTTAATTCAATTGGATGTTCGGTCATTAAATAATCTTTCATAATTTCAAATAATGACCAAGTAATTTGTAAAATTTGATTAAAACGTTTGTGTTGAATTTTTTCAAGAATATTTTTTTGTTGTCTTTTAATTCTTTTCCGCATTATTGTTTTTTGATATTTTTCTTCTTGTATTAACATAATCGCTTTATCAATGCTCATAATATTTTCAAGATTTCTACCAGTTAGAAAGAATGTTAAATTTTCTAGTTGTCTCATTTTCAAAAATCGTGAATAATTTTTTATAGTATTTTTCATACGTCTTAAACTTGGTGTAGCTAATTCATCAACTCTTGATGTGAGATTTGGTAAAAGTATTTTTTTATAATAAACTCTAAATTTTTCTCTTCCATCTGTGTGGTTTGAAAATCCTTCTGAATATCGAACATATTTTGGTTGAGATAAAAAATTTATATGTTCATTCCTTGTAATAATTGAACGATCTAAAATAAAATTTCCAAAATGACGGCAAACATATTCTGGCAATACTGGTTTGAATGTTTCTACAATACACCGATACATTATTGGTCTCTCGTCATTTAATTGTTTTAGATTTGTTTCGAAAAGAGGTTTAACTTCAGATCGTTTTTCTTTTTTCCAATATTGTCTTTCTTCCTTAAGTCGTCTACCCATTTCAATTTCTTCTGTCACAGTTTTATAAGGTGCACTTCTGATGGAATCAATAGATATAATATCTGGATCTTCAAATGTTTTAATATCGTCTTTGTATTCAAACATTTTAGTAGTTGATGTAATAAATTTAAATACGTTTTTAATAAAATAAAATCTCGAAAAATAAACAAAAAAAAATTGACTTTTTTGCTGAATAATTTAAAAATTTTATTTGTTTTATTTTTAGATGGAATTTTGTCAGTAGAAAAATGTGCCTGCTACATGTATACCCAAATGTTAAGATATTTACCCGTTATTGTACGAAAATGGTGGAATGGAACTCACGCTAGACAAAAGAATTTCATTGATAAGCTGACAACAAATTATGTTTCTAATTTAATATGGCTTGAAGATATGAGAACAATTAACAAAACAGATAAACAAGAAAATATGCAGGTATATAAACAAAATTAATTGTTTTCAAAATTAAATATTTCTTTATCAGATTACAGTTCATCAATCAACCCGTGAAGTAATAGCTGCTTATTCAATAGATGAAGCTCGGCTAGAATTGATCATAACATTACCACAAAATCATCCTCTTGGTATTATCAAAGTAGAAATGGGGAAACAAATCGGTGGAAAAACTTCATCACGTAATATTGGAATGCAATTAACTATTTTCTTAACACACCAGGTTTTTATTTTATTAAATTATAATGTTAATTTTATATAAAATAAAAATATGTTTAAAATTTTAGAATGGCTCCATATTTGATGGCTTATTACTTTGGAAGAAAAATTTAGACAAAAAATTTTCAGGTGTCGAGGAATGTTATGTTTGCTACACAGTTATTCATCAAGATACATGTCAGTTACCAAAACTAACATGTAAAACTTGTAAGAAAAAATTTCATGGACCATGTCTTGTAAGTTACCAAATCATAATTTGTTTTAAATACTTAATATAAAAATCTTTTAAATTTTTCAGTACAAATGGTTCACGACCAGCAGCAAGTCAACTTGCCCATTATGTAGAAATGTATTTTAAGCAAAATTTATGTTTTTTTTTAAATTATTACAATTATAATTACGAAAAAAATTATGCATATACATACATATAATTAATATGTAAAGATTAAAAAAAAATATTTTAAAATAAAAATAATGTCTGGAAAATTTATGTTCTACTAATTTCACTATAATCCTTTAAAAATATTATTGAAATTTAATAAATTCGAAACCCCTACCCTTTGAAAATCTAAATTTGGAAAGTCGAGGAATTCAATTTATAATAAAAATAGAAATAAATACATATTTATTATAATGATCATTTATAGTTCCATAAGTAAAAATCCCAAGCGACAAGCGTGAGAATTCACTTGATGTATTTAAACATAAAATTAATTACTTAAAGTAATTCTCAGTACACATTCTTATACAATTCTCTGCATCATTTGTTATTTATATTTTAGCTCCAACTTCTAACCGGAATAGGGTTTTTAGTTTAGTTTTACCTATTCCGGAAAAATAGATCTAAATAAGTAAAAGAGAAACTCCCAATGATTCCAAAAGATATTTTTATTACAAAAGAAAAAAAATTAATTAAAATAATACAACCCAAGAATTCACTTTAGATTAACTTGAAGTGAATTGTAAAAGATATAAAAAAATAAGGTTTTGAAATAAAAATAATTACTTTTTAGACAAAATTTCTTTTATTTCCAATTTTATTGTATTAAATAATGTATTTTATATTCTTTTTACTTTTTGTTGAATGAAATTTATGTCATAAATCTACCAGTGAAAAAATGTATATATGTAAATATAAAACTGATAATTATCGATTAACATTTAGGGTAAGATGAAAATAAAAATTAATTTAAACGTTCAATAACCAAAATAAAAAACTAAAAATAAAATTATAACAAAATACAAAAAATTTAACTAAAATTTCTAACGAAATTACCATTCGTTATTCGATTTTTTTGTTTAATCCTTTTTCGAATATCTTGCAGTTATTTAAATTTATAAAAATGGGATGGAATGAAATATTTAGTACAAAAGTCTCTTAATTTTAAAATCTAAAAAAAACTGAATAAAATATTCTACAAATAATTTATTTATCTAATTATATCATAACTGATATTTAAAAAAAAAATTATTCAATTGGTTGAAATTCAAAATAAATAAATTAACAGAAATAAAATGTGATATTTTTTCATAATAAATTTATCACATTTATAAATGTAAATTTTTATTAAATTTATAAATAATGTTATATTATTTGCAATATAAATTTAATAAATATCAGTATAAGAATACAATTTATTTTGATTACAAATTAATTAACTTTTCTATTAATATTTATATATTTTTAAAATATAAAAAAAAAAAATAATAAGTTGCTGCAAGATCTTCTGCTCTTTTTTTTCCAAAAATTTACTTAATTTAATTTTACAGATCTTTAGGATTCATTTTTATTCAACCAGCACCATTTAATATTAGCAAATATATTAATCAAAAAGATAAAATGAAGCTGGGTTGAAAATTTACAATTTAAGCTTTTTATTCCAGATTTATTTGAAATAATGTTCCCATAAAACATTACATATTTCAAAAACAGAAATTTAAAAAATTTTAATTATAATTTTCCGAATTTTTTATTGATAGGCTTACTGGAAGTTAAAAAAAAATTAATAGAAAATATTTAATTTTTTACTTAAATTGTTTTATTAAATTAAAAATAAGAACTAAAAATTGAGAAAATAGAATTAAAAATTTTTTTTAATTTTGTTTGTGCTATGGCATCTTCTTTTTAATATTCCTGATCACGACTTAGTTTTAAAAAAAAAGTTTAGTTCTAATTTTGTTTTACCATAAAAAAAGAGTATAAATATTATATATATAGGTATATATATTTATTTATGTATTATAATGTGTGCTGTTATTTTGTTGTAGTCCCTTTACTTAATATTTAAAAAAAAAGAGAGAACTTTAAAATTGTACATTATGTGAGCTTTCATTTTCGATTTTTTTTTTTTTATTTCTAATTTTAAATTTATAAAAATCATAAAAACTATTTAAAAATGTTCTCATTTTCTTTCAAATTTTGAAAAATATTGTCTTATTTAGTTGTTCTTCACATAATATACAACATTTTTATTATTTTATTACATATAAGATTAAATAATATTATTTTAAGTGATTTCTTGTAATCAAATTTAGTATAAATATTTTTGTTATAATTATTAGAATTATTATCATTATTTTGTTTTATTGAATAAATGATAACACGTCAAAGTAAGCTGCACCTTGATAACCAGCTATCTGTTTTCTTGGCAGGTTCTGTTGCACGTAGTTGATGACCCCCTTTCGGTGGATTATTAGCTTCCTAAAATCATATATATCAATATTAATAATACATAAATAAACAACAATTTAAAAAAAATTAATTATTTTTTCTTTATAAAAATACTTTTTTTTTTTTTGATGTAATTTTGAAAAATATTTAAACATAAATCGATAACTAAAATTAATTTTATTTACCATTCGTTTTTCCATTTTAGCTTTAATGTCACTAGCAAGAGTTAAAAAGGCTTCTTCAACATTAATACTTGATTTTGCTGAGGTTTCTACAAATTTTATACCATATTCACAAGCAAGTTGTTCACCCCGTTCCTTTGATACCTTTGACAAATAAATAATTATTCATTAATATACTTATAACATATTCCTTTATGAATTCATACTTGTCGTTTTTCATTGAAATCACATTTATTTCCTATGAGCATTTTTTCAACATCGGCTGATGCATTTTCTTCAATATTTCTAATCCAATTTTTAATATTTTCGAATGATTTTTCTTGTGTAATATCATATACAAGCATTATACCCATTGATCCTCGGTAATATGCTGTTGTAATTGTTCTAAAACGTTCTTGTCCAGCTGTGTCCCTTTTAATTTATATTTGAATTTTAAAATATGTTACTAATAATGAAATTTATAAAAATATTTACCATATTTGCAATTTAATTTTCTTTCCATCAAGTTCTATTGTACGAATTTTGAAATCAATACCTTATGATAAAAAATAAATAATTTTTTTAATAAACTGTAAAAAATTAAAAATTGAAGAAGATGGTGGAAATGGATAAAATGGATTTTTGAAAATACTATTAAGTATTTTTTTTATTATTGGATTTATTTCCATACAAAATTATTTTTCTTTATAAATTAAAATTTATTTATTTTCATGAAGAAAAAAAAATATAGAATGATAAATGGTTGTTTTTAAATAGAATGAAATAACTACTTTAATGTATGTTTAAATACATGTATCTTGCAAATTATTCTATGATAAAGAACATTTTAAAAGGAATTCAATATTGTTAAGAGATAAATAAATATTAATTGGAAATAAGTAGATAGATACAAAAAAAATATTAGCAATTAATTCTAGTAGTCTTAGCTTTCATCGTCGTATAATAGACTACAATAACATCTAGTCTATGATCGTATCATACAATCAAAATACCATGATACTTAAAAAAAAATATGTAGGTACATAATTGTATGTAATGTTTATATTATACAAACATATTATTAGAATATAAACTCAATTTTCCAAGAAATTATTTAAAATTCAATCTTGTAATCATATCATAGCATTGGTATAATAATACATAGAGTTTGCTATATATAAATGTATACGCATACATTTATAGATACAACATGCAATATCAAAATTCAATTATTATTTTTGGTTAACTTTCAAAATATATCTTTACAAACTTTTTTAAAAGAAAAACAACTGGTAAAGGTACAAAATAATTTTCAAGTATTTTAACCCAATTTACCAAAGTTTTTCTTTTCCTTTTACTGAAGTAACAGCTGTAAAAATATTCCAAAAAAAAGTCCTATTATAAGCATTAAAGATAGGCCTGTACATACACACCACTTAAGTTTTCGATTAACAATTGTTTAAAAAATGCATTGTGACACAACACAGTTCATCCAAACCTGTTTAGGTTCTTTAAAAAAAAATCCTTGTTTTTTGTTCTTTGTCAAAAAACAAAAAAATAAAAAAAATTATCAGGTCAACAAAATGAAATTTAAAAGAACTTAATAATCAAGTAAAATACATCTGAAATGAATTTTGATTTTCCATGTACCTGTACCACTATACCAAATTATTATTGTTTTTCAGGTTCAGAAATCTTTGAAAGAATTGAATATGTACATGCATCAGCATCTTAATAGACAAGAAATTATATTCAGTTTTTAAATACACAAATTTCCCTTACACTTTTTATTATAATTTTATAAATCTTTATAGATATATGTAGATTGTAGATACATATGACTGTACACAAAAATGATATAAAACTTTTATGTATATAAATGGCTATTATAGACATCCTTTGTTCTATTTCTTAACTAAAAATAAACAAGGAAGACATATGGAAGACTATCATTCAATTACTTTTAAAAACAAAAACAAAATATACAAAGAAAAATTTTAATTCCATTGAAACGAAATGAAATTAAAAATATAAAAAAACCGTCGGGTCTGTGTCCTCTAAGAAAAATAAGTGAAAAAAAAACACTGACCCCCGCACTAAAAGTTCATTGTTCTTTTGTTTAATTTTATTTTATATACATATGAGCATATAAATTTGATTTGGAAAATGTGGAAACAAATTTATGAGATTTTCTGAATCAAAAAATCATAATAATTTTACCATTGATCTTATAGTATTAGAATGAAGACTAGAATGTTTAGTTTTTCATTTTTAATTATTTTGTTTCAAAATAATTCGGTTTTTAATCAAATTGGAAAATGAAGACAATTGTCTTTGTCTTTCTTTATTTTACTATGGATTCACTGAAATCCATTAGGCCATATTAATATGAGTAGGTAACATTTATTATTAATAACATACAAAGTAATTTGTTTTGTAAATAAGTTTTATTTTATTGCCGAATAAAAAAAATCTTGAATCATGAATTTGCTTCTAAAATTAAAAAGAGGAATTGAGAAACATTTTTCACATTCTCATTTTTTTTTCGTATTTTCGTACATTTTTTTTTTTTTAGTTTTTCATTTTAAACTCACAAATCAGGTCGTTATAAAATCAAATTTAAGTCTGAAGTATATATCTATGTATATATATAATTTGTAGGTATTATAATTATTATTAATATTTATTATTTAATTATCTTTTAATATATTACAAGTCTTTCTTATTACAAGAAAAAAGCTATTCTAAGTTTTATAATTAATATTAAAATTGATGCTGGTAAAGTCCTTACTATCAGACTAGCATATTAACTAATTAATTTACTTTATTTATTTATTTTTAATTTTTTTTTTTTATTTTTTTTTTTATTAATTTTTATATTTATTGAAATTTTTTATAGCAAATATTATAATAGTTTCAATAAAGAGAGTACCTTAAATTTTGTATTTTGTTCAAACTAATTCTTATTTAGTTAATTCTTATTATGTATATATATATTTTTTTTTTTTTAATATTTTTGCATTTTATTCTTACTTTAAAGACACAATGATGTATTTTGAAATTTGTTATATTTTTTTAAATATATATATATATATATATATAATGTAATTTTACTTTACTGTTTGATATATTAAATCCTAAAATTGTTAGTATAATTATAACTAATGTTAATAAAATTAAAATAATATATCCAGATCTGTTGTTTTTGTTTTTTTTTGTGTTTTACGGCTTAATTTAATTTTAATTTAGATTTCTTTAGGCAGCTGTAGCCTCATTTTGACGTCATTCCCATTGATGTGGCGATGGTGGCAGTTCTGATGGATGAGCGACAGTTGAGCTAGCAAAACTTTTAAAAGCAGCACTCTGTGGATTAATACAAAGAGGAACACGTCCTGTTTGTAATTGTTCAGCTATAAATTTATGCATTTCTTCTTTGACTTGCTGCAAGGATGTTAATTTTTTTTCCCATAAATCATCAAAAAATTGACCAGCTGATGGTTCAAATTCACCAGTATATTGTCGCATTCCAGATGATGTTGTAAAACAACATTTACACATACATGAATGGTATCGTAAGCGTCCTTCATCTAAATATGGATGAGCTAATGCATCAATTACTGATATTCTTTTATCTGGATCGAAGACTAACATTTGGCAGAGTAAATGTACAGCTTCATGTGTAGCATGTGAACTTAATGCATATAATGCAGAAAATGATGGTGGTTTTGGAGCTCTACGTAACATATGAGATCTAGCTCCTTCGCAAGCATGGCGCATATCTTCCATCGACGGTGTACCTAATAGTTCTGTTATTAACTCCAATTGTTGAACTGGACTTTGAGCTTGGAATAAAATTCTACGACCTAGTAATTCTCCAAAAATGCAACCAACAGACCATACATCAACAGCTGCAGAATAATGTTTTGCACCCATTAAAATTTCTGGTGCTCTATAATATTGTGTAACAACTTCTTGTGTCATATGTTTCAAATGATCAGGTTCTTCAACTCTTGCTAAACCAAAATCACATATCTTAAGAACACAATTACTGTTTACCAATAAATTTCCTGGTTTAATATCACGATGTAAAATTCGAGCAGAATGTAAGTATTTTAGACCACGTAATATTTGATATAAAAATACTTTGATGTGATCAGCAGATAAATGTTGTGGTGATACAATAATTTTATGGAGATCGGATTGTAATAATTCTGTTATCACATATATTTCCTGGAAGAAATCCAAATGAGGAGGTTGTAATATATCCAAGGCCGATAGAACATTTTCATGTTTAAAAAAGCATAACATTTTTAATTCACGAAAAACTCGTTTCGATGATACCAACGATTGAAAAACATTTGGTAATTTCTTTAATGCTACACGACGCCCATCTCTGGGATCTGTTACAGCCCAAACAACACCAAAAGCTCCATAACCAATTGGCCGATCTGGTTGTACATCTTGCGGTATGGCTGGTTGTTGATAATATGGAGAAGCAGCGGCTAAAATTGCACCCTGAGGTGCACCACTTGCAGCACCACCTTGAACTAACGACATTGAGATGCTCATAGAAACTCTCGATTGTCTAGTTGGACCACTCACTGCCGCCATTCGACAAATGCAGACTTTTGATATTTTCTTTATAGTTTTTCGCTATTTGTCACAACTTATTCCATCCTTTTTAAATTTTTATTCTAAAATCAAATTTCGGTCATATGTAAGGGAGTAGATGATCTAGTAGGTACACTTTTTTTTCTTCAACAAAGAGAACAAAATGTCCAATTCCAAAATGTCACATTAACAAATTTCATTTCATTTTTTTTTTATTCCGTCATTTTTTCATTATTATTTACAGTTCTTTCCGAAAAAAATGTTTTTACATCAAATTATATGAATATTCTATGTTAATATTCTTTGAAGAATATTCCAAAATTTTATGTTGTTTTTTTATTATTATCGAAAATTTATGTAAGTCGAAAGAAACAACACCATTTCAACACAACACACAAATACCCAGCGCACTTCAGTCTTTCAATATTTTTACTTCCTATATTCAGAATTCTATTTAAACTGAACTTGCCATTTCAATAAATATTAGATCTATTTTAATTTTTAATTTAAATTTATATTTGATCCATTCAGAATATTTCTTAAATATTTTATATTAAATATTTTTAATTTTACAACACTGGCTTGGCTTTTTTCAGGCTGAGGAGAGCAAGTGAAAAAAGTACAAAGTGAAGTTAGTTACACTAATGGTAGAAAAGAAATGGCGATATTGCTTAATTTTGTATATGTCAAATAAATTCTGAGTTGTCATCTCATGAAAGGCAACAATGGCGTATATCAATTTTCTTTATTTTCAAATATAAACAGTATACAAAGAAAATTTTTCTTTCAATAAAATTTTCAGATTATTACAAAAAAACAAAAAAGAACTATGCTTAATTTAATTTAAAATGTTTTAAGAATCATTTATTAGTTTATTCCGAATTATTGGAATTTTAAATTTTAATTAAAAATATTTTACATTACTAATTATTAATGTAAACAATTTATTAATAAAAATTATAAAATTAAATAAAAAAAATGATATAAATAGAATATTACGTTTAACATAAGCATAATGGAAAATTAAAGAAATGAATAAACCTAAAATGAATAATTTGGGTTTAGTTAAATTATATATTCTTCGGTTAGGATTTTTTAAAAAAAACTTACATATTTTAATGTACATGTATATATGTATCTACATAGAATTAAACAAAAATTAAAAAATAAGTTCATATGATGGAAAAGTAAAAACAAACGATCCTAAGTACGAATTTATAATTGATCTCGATTAATGAAATTTAATCAAAAATATTTATCTCAGATAATTTCATTAATATTAAAAAAATGTATCCTTTATATATTTTTTAACTTATCAAATATTTCGTAATTTTTCCATAAATTTTGTTTGAATTCTACATTCTTTGAAGAATATAAGTACATATCTACATAGCTATGTCTATTTTCTGAATATTTTTATTTGGTGACAAAAGTTAAAAAATGAGTGCCAACAAATGCAACGAAGTAAAAGCAATAATTATAGTCCATTTCTAATTTTAATTTACATATATGGTTTTACTTATAGTTATTTAGACTTAGCATCACTTATTTGACGATATATTTAGATATAATATTATTCATGCTAACTAGATTTAAATAAGAAAGTAATTTTTATGTAAAAAGAAATATATTTATTACTGTAGATATAGGTGTTCATACATATATTGAAATTTATAAAATTTTATTTTTACTAAAAAGTATATTATATGTAGACAATATGTACATATAAATGCAATAATTGTTGTATAAATTTTATTATGAAATAAAAACTTAGAGAAATATTAAGGATTTTACAGTATTTTATATAAATAATATAAAATCCTCCTACATTTCATGGATTAATGAAAGTTAACTGACCTTCTTATCTTATACCCTTTTTGCCACTTTTTGAACACTTATCAGCTAGGACTTTTGGACATTACTTTTAATTTAACATATTACTTAGTTTTTCGATAACTAAAAAAAAGTATGTAAATATATTTATAGACAACTCCAGATAATTATTATGAATATATTCTAGCATTATTTTTTTTTTAGTTGAGGGTACGAAAATATGAATCATCCGTTTTCTAGATTCAATTTGTCTAAAAATATTTTCTGTGTTAACTTAAACTAAACTATGTTTATGTTTGATATACATAGTAAAATTTTAAAAGATCTTTAACATATTTTTTACAATAACTAATAATTTGAAACAAATAATACCAATGTAAAAATATAAAGTAGGTACTTACCTATTGTCGAGATAAAGCTAGATGAGAAACTATCTTCCGAAAACCGAAAAAGA
This sequence comes from Argyra leucocephala, assembly GCA_963942445.1. Taxonomy (NCBI): domain Eukaryota; kingdom Metazoa; phylum Arthropoda; class Insecta; order Diptera; family Dolichopodidae; genus Argyra; species Argyra leucocephala. Next base: position 30,469,878 of record OZ012679.1, on the reverse strand, counting down.
ATACAAGTTTTTCCAACACCTGAGTCTCCAATCAATAATAGTTTGAATAAATAATCATAAGTTTTAGCCATACTTTCAACAAATACTTTGTTTCTTTTTAGATAATATTTTTAAAACAAAATTTTTTCAAATTGGAAATTATAAAATCTTTTTGCTTTTCCTTTTGTATATTGATGACACAAGTTTTAATTGTCAAAGGTATAGACGTTGATAAAGGATGAACGTTGATAAATTTCATTTTCAGGGCTGTAAATAATTTGAATTTATATTTATTAATAAAAGTGCTGTCATCTATATATTTCTTATACATTAGATATGTCCAAAGATTTTGATATTCCTTATTATTTTTAACATTTTTACTTTTTTTTATGTTTAATAATTGTAGGTTAAATATTATTATTTTATTATTATTAAATTAAATTAATTTATTATTATTATAAAATTTTGGTTTTTAAGTGAACTCCCGTAATTTTCATTCAAAGGTTTTATCTTATAATCCTCCAAGCGTTGGTATAAATTTGATATTTGTAGAATGATAATAATTTTTACATTGTTATGTAATTTCAATTATAAATCAAATTTACTGAGTTGAATAAAAGAAAATTTCGTGGCGAGTATTTTTAACGAAAACAAATAATTCAAAAAATATTTTTATTAAATCCAATAATGATAATAGATTACTAATTATATGATATAAATGTACCTTAAACATACAAAAGTTGTTATTTATGAGTTATTTGGTTATATTTATAATATGAGGAAAAAAATGAAATACTTGAGTTAAAAAATATGTATGTAGGTAGAGTATAGAGTCATGACAAAAAGGTTCCAAAATTTAAAAATTTTTTTCGATATCCATTATCTATTAATTAATCGATTATAAAAAAAATCGGTTTAACTAATGTCATACTCAGCGAATTCTTGTCATTTGACTTTCTATGTTGTGAATTGTGAATATTCTACTGAAAATAAAGACTTGTTTAAAAATAAGAAAAATATTACATTAAAAATTTTTAAAAACGTTTCTGTTAATTCTTTTCAAAAATGTTATTTAAATTTATATTAGCACATATTTGTTAGTAAAATGGGTGCAAAAGAATCAAAGCCTCCGTGCATTATTAACAACGAAGAAGCTTTGAAGAGAGGTAAAATATTTTCAGTATTAAATTTGGGAATAATTGCTTTAAACTTATTTTATTAATGATATATCAAACGTTTTGTAAAATAAATAAAACAAAATATATTTCTATTACTAATGGACTAGAAAATTTTATATCAGTCTATTGTTTGATATTGTCTAGATGAAAAATTGTTTTACGTCACAATTATAATAGACAATCTCATAATATAAATATGTGTATGTTTCAATATTATTTAATATATGTAATTATTTGATATGCTCTATCACAGTATTTTGATAAAAAATTAAATATTATAGAAAAATTATGGAAAATTACCAAATAAATAAAACTAAAAAAGTAAGAAATTTATAAAAATATTTCGAAATTTCACGGCGCATAAAATACATATGAATAATCGATGCACTTGGGTTTGCTTAGTTTCTGTTTATATATTTGAGAAAGTCAAGGCTGTAATTATTTAAATATTTTCAAACTTTCATTTTGAATTTACTTGCTTTATGCTTACTTTTGATCATCAGATAATCTGATAGTAAAATAATATTTTTTTTTATCTTTTTGTAATTAATATCTAAAATCACTATAAATTTTTTTTAAATTCTACGTTATTCATATTTGATTCATAAATTTATCTCGATTATTAAATAAATTATAGTATCCGATGCGGAAATTAAAAGAATAAAAGAGGCGTTTATTAAATCAACTGGACCAGGGGTTCAATACTTAAGCCAAAGTGCCTTTAAGCAAGATGTTTTATGTGAGAAAGTTCCTCCGGTTTTAGCTGAGTGGATATATATTGGGTGTGGTGGAACTTCAAAAGGAATTTCATTCAAAGACTTATTCTGTGCCCTGGTTTTATTGTCTCGAGGAAAAGAAGATGAAAAAATTAGGTATCTCTGATTTATATTCTTTTGTTTTTATTATTGTTATTATTAATATTTTATTGATCCAGGTTTTTATGGAACTTGTACAGTAACGAAGCTGGAAGTTATATTGTAAAATCAGATTACACAAAGTATTTAAATTTGGAAATAAGTACACATTCCAATGATATTTATCATTTGACAAATACAAAAGCTGTGTTGTCATTATTCTCACAATCAGAACGTGTGACATTTGATCAATTTAAAGTTTGGATAATAAATCATAAAAATTCTACTGTACTATCAAAATGGTTGTTATCTCAACAATGTATTTGTCTGACCTCGGAATTAGAAACTCCTACATTTTATCAAAGTTTAGCTGGTGTTACTCATTTAGAAGAACAAGTAATTAAATTTTGAATAGGATTACAAAATCCAAAATACTATATATAATTTGAAATTTTAGGATATTGGCCATTTAGAAAAGGAATTTTGGCGTTTAAAAAATTCCTCTAAAAATAATCAATTAGATTTGGAACTATTGGCACCATTATTAAGTCCACCAATTCCAAAAGCAGCATTAAAAGGGTTTTTCAGTGCATTTGATGAAAATTGTGATGGTCACATTGATTTTAAAGAACTTTGTTGTGGAGTGAGTGCTGCATGTCGTGGACCGAATGTAGAACGAAGCAAATGTAAATTTAAAAATATATTTTTTTATTTCAATTATAAATTATTTAAATTATTTGGATTTTTAGTTTGTTTCAAAATATTTGATTTGGACCGCGATTCTATTTTAAATTTTGATGAAATAAATCAAATGATTGATGTTTTGGTATTCGTTGCACGTGAGAGTACAATTTCAAATGATTATGAAAGAATAACAAAAAATAATGTCTTAAATGATCTAATACGTTTTGTCAGAAATAAAGAATCAAATCAAGAAACTGAACATACTGAAGAATCAAGTTCAGAATTGACATTAACTCAAGAAGATTTTATGATGTGGAATGTAGAAAGTTCATTAAATTTAGTAAAACCATTTTTAGATTTAACTTTTGAAGTTTGTCATATAATTTTTGGTATTCGCCCTCAATGCAAACATATGGAATATGAGATTGGTAAATTTAAATTACTTTTATATTGAATACATAATTTTTTATTTCAATGTTTTTAGTAAAAGGATGGTTAACACGTGAGGAACGCCGTGGTTTTAGAGTTGGTCAGTTTTGGTTTTTAATATCTAAAGATTGGTGGAATTCGTGGGTGCAATATACACAAACATTTACAATAGTGCCTTGTATGTACTGTAAAATTTCAAGCAATAATTTGGCAAACAATGTACAATCAAAAAATATAAGTACTTTGTCAATTGGTGCGGGAGCATGCGTTGATGAAGCGATAGTTTGCGATGAAAGTTTTTCTTCGAACATCTCAGAATCTATAGGAGATTTTTTGAATAATGCAGACAACTCGAGTTTAGGTTAATCTAATATATTATATTCAAATATAATTATATTTAAACTTTTTGTTATTTAGGTTCTGGAAGCAGTGTTATATCATATGGTAGACCTACTAAACAACCAGGTCCTATCGATAATATAAATTTAATAATTTCAAATCCTTTTAAAAGTATACGTACTTTAACTGGTGAAGGTGGTCATTTGAAAAAAGATACACCATTGGTACAAGGTCATGATTTTGAATTAGTACCAAAATCTTTGTGGGAAGCTTTACAACGATGGTATAGATCTATAATTCCATTGCCTAGACAAGTTATACAACCTCCAAATTCGCCTGATGTTGAACTCGAATTATATCCTCTTAATTTAAGAATACTACTTCATCAAATTGTTCCTACAACTACTCAAACAATTCCAACATGGAATGCTATGTCAGGTAATATAAAAAAATTGCAAAATTGAAAACAAAATAGTTTTCATTAATTTTTTAAAGGTGGGTATGGTGCTATAGCATCAGGAGGTGCATTTGTGTCGATGAATTCTGCAGCAAATTTGCAACCACCTAAAAGATATTTAGCTTACACTGCAGCTTTTAGTCGTTTAGCATCAGTTAAATTAATTGGAGAATTTCTGTGTGATAATTTAAAATTGAAATACGAAGATATAAGATTATGGCATATTTCATGTGCTCAAAATTCTTGCGACGACATTCCAGTTTTATTAGATGAGGAAACGATGACTTTAAAAGATCTTTTCATAACAGATAAAGATCAACTTCTACTAGAAATACGTAATAAAGATCTTACTTGGCCAGAGGAATTGGGCTCCTTAGCTCAAAGTGCAAATGTGAGTGGTAATGCTCAAGATCGTCGAATGACAAGAGCTTCTATTCATTCAATGCATGTACCGGGAGCAACAGGTTTGCATAATTTAGGTAATACATGTTTTATGAATGCAGCTCTACAAGTCCTCTTTAATACGGCACCACTCAGTATATATTTTAAAAAAAATATGCATCTTTTTGAATTAAACATTGCCAACAAATTAGGAACAAAAGGCCAATTAGCAAAACGTTATGCCGAATTATTGAAAGAAATTTGGTCTTCTACTACACGTTCTGTAGCTCCATTGAAACTAAGATTTTGTGTTACAAAATTTGCTCCACAATTTTCAGGAGGTGGGCAGCACGATTCTCAGGAATTATTAGAATGGATGCTAGATGCACTACATGAAGATTTAAATAGGGTAACTGAAAAACCATACACAGAACTTAAAGATTCAAATGGTCGCCCCGATGAAGAAGTCGCAAATGAAGCTTGGGCATTACATCATTCCAGAAATCAAAGTATTGTTATAGATTTATTTTATGGTCAATTGAAATCAAAAGTTGGTTGCTTAAGATGTGGAAAAGAGTCAGTTCGTTTTGATCCATTCAGTTTATTAAGTCTGCCATTACCAGTTGAAAATTATACGTACTTTGAAATATTGGGTATGTTATAATTATTCACAACACAATAACATTTTTAATAAAATATTATTCTAGTTATATTTCTGGATGGAACTATACCTACAAAATTTGGAATACGATTAAATTCTGATTTAATATATTATGATATCAAAAAAGAAGTGGCAAATTTGTGTCATATACATCCAAATTTAATGCTGTTATGTGAAGTTTTAAATTCCCAAATTAAAACTATATTTTATGATGATCAAAAAATTAAATCAACAAACTCAACTGAACTACATATCTATCAACTGCCTGAAGATAATGACGACAACAGATCAAGAACTAGTTCTATTTTGGGTGTAAATATTGAAAAGGGTTTAAAAGATATTCAAAGAACTCCTGGTAATTTTACAATTTTTTTAAGCTTGTTTATAAAAATAAACAATCACAATTTTTTAGCTCTTCTTATTGCATCAGATAATAATCAACAAATTACACAGCAACAAAATAATCAGCATTATCAACAATCTCAATTGTCATCACAAATAACAAATTTTAGTAATCAAGCAATTCCACAGAACTCATATTCATCAAATACAACAGATGAAACTAATACAGTGGAATTTTCAGCACCAACAACATTTATTGAGTTAAATGAAATAAAAAACAAATCATCGAAGGTAAGACGGTGCTTTGGAAACACCACTATGTGCATGCCCCAGACCCTGTTGTGCTTCAAGGTATGGTTTTGTAGTTAGCCATTGTTTTTAGATAAATAGAAATTTTCAAAATTATTTTAAAGTAAAATGAAATGATTCAGAACTTATTTCTTTAATCATATATATTACAATTATTTAAATTTGATTAAAAAAAAAACAGGATATAGTTATTTATTATTTAAACGGTAAAAATCAACATAAATTATTTTAAAACAAAATAATATTTAGAATTTTTATTATTTTTCTAATTTGCAGTTTTTATATTTTTAACTTTACCTTTCTTTGCACAGACTGACTCGTTTCATTGAATTTTAAAATAAAAATATGAAAGGGTATTTAAATTTATTAGAGAAGCAGATTAATAACTTACTAGTATCTTTATAAGCCAATGACTTTCAAATCTCGTTTTAAAATATGCTTGAATCTTGAAATATCTATTGAAAGAAATTATTAATTTTCATACAAGATTCTTTAAAAATTCTAATAGACTTTAAATTAAATTTAAGCATATTATCATCTTATGTTTTAAATTGAAAAAATATTTTCAATAACAAAATATTTTACAAATTTCGAATGCGAAATTTTTTAAATCAAATTTAATTTTTTTAAATACATATTACCAATGACGATATACGGTATGTATTTAGTCATTGGTATAATTTAAATTACATATTGTAAAATTTTAAGAATTTATATATTTTTTTGAAAATTTAAAGCAAGGCAAAGTATAATTCATTTCTGGATTGGTCAATTACATATTATTCTGTATTTTCTATTTTGGTTTTGGTTTTTTCAAAATTATAAAGTTGAATTTTATTTGGTAGTTAAAAATATCTTAATTTATAAAAATAAATATGAATTATTAATTATTAATGAAATCTATATTAATTTTTTATTAGAAATTTTAATAATGCACCGAGTAGTTAAACTTTTGTTTTCAATACAAAATTTGTTGTAATATATGTAATAATTAAATAAAAGTTTTTTTTCTTCTAATTTACTTTCACTAATAAATATTATTTTATTATATTATTTGTATATATATTGATATTTTGATAGCAAAACAATGTACTTCCTTCATTAGTACTTGTGACAATCTAGAAATGAAGTTATAAGTATTACTGAAGGAAGTAAGTTGTGTTCGAATTTTATTTAATATAACTAAAAACATCACATAAAAAAATTCAACAATAAAAAATCAATAAACTAATCTAAAATTTAGATTTAACAAAAGTTTTTTAAATACCGCTTTTATAAAAATTAGAAAGCAATATGTAATGTAATTACTTTAAATAAAAATTGAATTGCTTCTATTCTTGGATAATATTTTAAAAATATTAGTAAGCTAATTAATCTTATATCAAAGTACATATCTTGTTATTCTATTTTAGAATTGAAAATCATCATTCTAATTTAATTTTATAAATATGTATAACCATCGATTAAGCCATATATATTTTATATATTTTATTTCTAATAGTTTATCATACACAGATTTGCAAAAATATTTTGTAATTTTTAATATTTTAGTATAATTTTTTGTATTTATTTCCTTGCTTCAGTTTTTTTTTCGTTCTTTACACATTTGAACGTTTAGAATTTTTGTTTTTAAATAAAATTGTAAATATGTCTTTAGCACAATTTTGTAAAGTATATTATCCAAGAATCAAGTTATTTATTCTTCAGTTATGTTACAAAATATATATATATATATATATATATATATATATAAATATTATAAAATATTAATTAATATAATTTCAGCAATCTATTGATATAAGTACTAGTCCTGAAAGTACTTTTGCTCATAATTTACGTCGCAAAAGAATTTCAACTACGAATTTGCTTTCTGATAATACACAGATGTATAACTATAGTTCAGATGAAGGTACTACTAGTAGTATTGAAAAAGGACCCACAACTGGTCGTTTTAGTAATTTAAGTAATATAGATTCGGATTTGGATAATGACACACACCACAATAACTTTGTGGAACATAACCCATTAGAAGAAGAAAATACAACAATTTCACCCTCCAACTTAAAAGAAAATTCTAATAATAGTGATAGCGAAGATAGCAATAGTTCAATTAATTTAGAAAAATCAATACAAAATCATCTTAAAATTAAATCGAATATATCTGATGAAACGGAATCTGAACCTGCATATAAAAATCTGGCACTCTCGATTGAACGTAATCTACACTTTACAAATACAAAAATTGGAAAATTTTTAGTTGCTGTACATAGAAAATTGAATCGGCAAGATGTATATTTCCTTTCATATCATAAAACACGTCCAAGCTTATTCGGTGTACCGTTATTAATACCATGTTATGAAAATTCGACAAATAAAGATTTATATTGTGCTGTGTGGGTACAAGTAAATCGTTTATTAACACCTTTACCACCTACAGCTGATCAATCAAATCATGCTGCTGATTGGTATGTATATTTGGTCTTTTTAAATCAAATAAAAATCAAATGTGTTTAATTATTCTTTTTTAATAGTGATGATAGCTTAGGATATGATTTTCCATTTACGTTAAGCGTTTGTACATATGATGGTCGAACATGTGCTATTTGCCCTTGGTCAAAATTTTGTCACGGTTGTGAAATTCCTTGCAATGATGACTTTATTTTACAAGGAAATCAATTGAACTCGTCAAGTTCATGCTCAAGTTGGTCATGCTCAAGTTTATAATATTAACAAATACTATAACAGATTAAATTCTTAAATTAAAAATGAATAAATTTCTAGGTAATTCTTCTACACCGAAGTTGTCTCATAAACTGACTACAATTCCAAATTTCGATACGAATCGTTTAACTTCTATTGATAGTAATAGCAATAACTTAAGTGCCAATAATATTTACATTGCAATTGATTGGGATCCAACTGCTTTACATCTGCGATATCAGAGTACAAGGGAAAAGGTATTTTTTTTTTTACATACATATTTGTTATTTGTGGTATATATGCTTAGAAATTTTCATCTATGAAATTCAAAATATTTAATTCATAGTTATGGGTTGATCATGAATCTATTGATATATGTAAACGTGAACAAGCTCAACCTGTTGATTTGGACCACTGTTTAAGAGCATTTACATCTGAAGAAAAATTAGAACAATGGTATCACTGCAGTCATTGTAAAAGTAAAACACCAGCGACTAAAAAGTTACAGATTTGGAGGTTGCCTCCAATTTTGGTAAATGATTTTTATATATAAAAAAATAGTATTATTTTTTTTAAGCTTGCCTAATTTGTTTTTTTTTTTTTAGATAATACATTTAAAACGTTTTAATTATGTTAATAATAAATGGGTAAAATCACACGCCAATGTCAATTTTCCTTTTGATAATTTTGATCCAACGCCATATTTAGCATCAGTGCCACAAGAAACCATTTTGCGTCATAATGATTTAAAAATTTGTAATATTAATTATTGTAATTTAAGAAATTCAACATATAATGAAGAAGATGATGAAAATGATGATAATACTGATACTGATCAAGTAGTTGATAATAATATTAAAAATAATTTTTGTGAATTTACAACTGGTAGTGAAAATAACAAAATAATAAAAGAACCTAGTTTAGTAAACTATAAGAACAATGAAAATATATATACGATAAATGTGCAAGATGCTAAAGAAAATGAAATTAAAGAAAATATAGAAATAAATATTGTTGAAAATATAGCCAAAGATGATTCTCAACAAAAAAGTAATAACTCATTTATTGAGAATCAATTAATTAAAAATAAAGACAAAAATAATGAAAACAAATTAGAAAATGCAAAGAAAAACAATATCAATCATAATAATAATAACAATAATAATAATAAAAATGTAGTAGTAGAAAGTAATTTACCAAAAAATCGTAAACGTTTAATATCAACAAGTTTAGTTAAAACACCTATTATTGATGGCCAATTTAAAGATTATCATCATCACAAATTGAAAAGTGGTGTTGATCCTTTAGATTTGAAATATAAATTATATGCTGTTGTAGTAAGTATTTTTGATTAAAAGTACATAATAAGAAAATTTTAATTTATCTTCTATTTTATTTCAATAATAGTCACATTCTGGTATGCTAAATGGTGGACATTATGTATCATATGCTGCAAATCCAAATGGAAGTTGGTATTGTTTTAATGACAGTTCATGTAGAGAAATACCAAAAAGACCTAATATAGATCCAAGTTCATCTTATTTGTTATTTTATGAAAGAAAGCATTTAGAATATGAACCATATTTACCAAATTGTGAAGGGCGTATCATTCCAAATGGTAATGCAAATACTATTGAATTAGATGATAGTGAAAATGATTTTAAAAAAATGTGTGTTTTATCTTGAAAAAAAAAATTAAAGAAAAGATTGAAGTTAAATTTATCATATTGTCAAAGAACTACATATATGGTTCTTTAATATATATTATTAAAATAAAATAAAATATGTAATTTATAATTGTAAACATTTTCGGTGATATATATATATTTATATATATATTTAAAAAAAAAACATTTTTTTTTATTTACTATTATTATTATATACAGATTAAAAATATATATTTAATATTATAAAATTAAAAATCAAATATAAGGAAGATAAAAAATTATAATAGAAGAAAAAATAATTAAAAAATGCAGATTAAGAGCTTATAAAGTTTTGGACAAGTATTTAAGCATTGTTGTGAAATGTGAAATTAACGTTATTAGATAAAAATCAAATTATGAATTACTTGTAAATTAAAATAAATGTTCGTATTTAATTTGTACATTATCTAATACAACTAAATATATACAACTAATTAACTTATACAACTCATAACATGTACAATTTATTTTGATTTACTGGTAATTCTTGGTTTAATTTTAATAATACCATATTGATTTCAGAAAAGTGTCGTTGCTTTTGGGGTTTTTTTTAAATATATAATTTAATAAAATGGATTAAAAAATTGTCAAGTATCCAAATTGAATTTAGCTTACAAAATTATTTAATTATGCTTGTTTATATTATGTTTTGATCAAGTTCATCCTATAATTTGTTATTTTTTTTAAACCAACACAGCTAAGCTTAAAATTGAAAATGATGAAAAGAAAATTTGATTTAAAAAATTTAAAATAAAGGAGGCAATATAATTTAAATAAATAAAATTCTATGAATTATGTTCAGAATTAAACTAAACTAAAGCTCTTTTCTATATACATATTACTTTTGCTCTTATATTATAAATCTTAACAAAGAAATAATTGCTTTAAATGTTTTTCATCGTAAATTTAATAATATTAATAATAAAATTGATGTAAAAATTAAAACGTAAATCTGATAATCTGATTAGTATGTTTAAAATTAATTATTTCTATTATATAAAATTATTTTTTTTTTACTTCTGGGCTCAGGGTTCACAAAGAGATTCTGTGGTTTTATATTAAATTACAACCTAGGAGATCTATTGTACACTTTGTTGTAATGATAATTATTTTCAAATTTTATGTTACAATTTGTTGTTATTCGTTAATTTAAAAAAAAATTGTTTTTCTCTTTTTTTTTGTTTTGTTTACAAACATGTTATTAAGTACCTAAGAAAAAAAAATAATTTAAAAAAAAACTTTCAAAAAAAGTTTGGTAAAAAAAACGAAAATAATTAAAATTATTTTGAATATTATTATTATTATTATTATTATTATTATAATGTATTATCAGAAAAAATTGTGCTATATATATTAAGTAATCTAATTCAAAATAGTATGTATAAAATAATATAAATAAAAGAAGAATGAAAGGGAGAGAGTAATTGAGAAGAAAGATATTATAAGTACGGAATAACTTTTGAAAAAACGCTCAGAATTTTCAAATACCATTTCAAGATACAAAATTTAGTTTAAAGTTTTTTTTTATGTATGTATGGATTTGTAAGGGTTGTGAAGCTATTTATTTTTGCAATACTTCAAATGAAATTAATCGGCTTATTTTAGAAGTTTTTCCGACTAACAGTTCTAGTAGTCAAGCATCGCTTTTGAATATTTTTTTAGTTAACGTTTCGAAAATTTATTAAAATTGCGTAATATGTAAAATATACAAAAAAAAATTTTTTTTATGAAATATGTACCCATATACAATATAATTTTGATTAAGTATAAATATTAAGTACACAATTGTTTTTTAAAACTTACCATAATGATATACATATTTTTGTTTATTATTAAATTATATTTTGATTTTATTTTTGTTATAAATCATGAAAGCCAAATAAAATAATTAAAGAGATGGTATTATTGAATTTTAAAAGATTAAATAATGTTGTTTTGATTTTATATTTATATTTTATCTCCCAAGTTTTAGAAATTCGTCATTCCAAATAATTTTCAGTGAAACAGAAGAATGTTGTAAAAAAGCAAGTTAAATTGAGAATTAATCCTAAACATTTTTGTACTAAATGTATTAAAATTTTTATTTTGAATTGTATCATATTGATGTCTGAAGTATTTTCAATAAAATAAGGTGAAAATGTATCAATATCTTAAGACTTAAAACTCAAAATTATTTGGAACTTTATAGGTGAGTTCAATTGGCGTAAGAAAACAGTCCAAAAAAAGTAAATTGCATCTCATAGTGGGTATTTGACTAATATTAATTTTTTGGGTAATGATGAACTTTGAAATTTTCGTTAATGAATTATATATATTCTTTGAAAATTATCTTTGAATGAATCTCTTAATTAAATTTTTAATAATAAATACCATTAAAAAATATTTAATAAAAATAGATTATAGAATACATATAGTTAACAGAGCAAAATGGTACCTCTTTCCTACATTCAAGGATGGTATTACCATTTAATAACAGGTAAGTTGGTTGCGAAGATTTAAAGTAAAAAACACAAGTGAACAAATCAAATTCCAAATAATATACATACTAATTTTTATTTTTAAACAATTTTATTGTTTCATAGTAGTAATGAAGGACATAATTATGTATTTATTTTCATATTTCATATACTGAATATTTTATTTTACTTTTATTTTTAAAAAATTTATCTATATACCTATACATTATTTTTTTAATTTTATCCGAAATAAAATATTTAATCTAATACATAACATTTTTGACAAAATAATTTTAAATTGATTTATTTATACTATGTACGTTATTTTCAATGTACTTTATAAATATAAAGAAAAACGATATATTTTTTAACTATTAAAATAAGATTAATTGCACATATTACTTCTATTGAAAGATTAAGAAACTTTTTTTAATTGTTTTAATAGAGAAACATGGAACTTTGAGCACATAATTTAACACGCATGAAAAATTCTTTTTTTTGTTTTATTAATTTAAATTTATAAATCAAATTCAAAATAACATAATAAATTTTTTATTATAAAATTAACAGAATGATTTAATAACATTTATGCATATTTCAAAAATATTAAAAATACTAAAATGAAAATAAAAACTGGATTATATAATATATACGTATTTAAAAAATTAATTATAAAATATTTATAAAATTTTCATTTAAACTTATTTATATATTTAAACTAAATACATATGTACATATGTATATTTTTGGGTTCTTCTCATAGAAAGGGTCAAATTATTATACAAAGGAACAGTTCACATTAATAGAAGGGTATAAAATGTCAACAAAAATCATCTGCAATTTATTATACATTACATATTTTATATTTTTTGTATAAAAAATTTGTTTTTTTTTTTTGCAGTAAAACCATAATTACATAATTAACTGAATGATTAATTAAATTAAATTACTTTATAATTTTGCTTTTATTTTACCTAACTTTAAATCAATTAATTCAAACTTATTCAGCTTTTAATGATTGATAGTATGTTGATAAAATTTGCCATGCATTTGGTTCCATAAAACCATCTGGTGGATTTTGTCCAGTTCTAGCCAATGCCCGCATTTTTGTGCCGGAAATAAATTCAAAATCTTGCTTACGACTTGGTTCAAAGAAACACATTTTTGAAATTGTTTTATCATATGCTGCCACTCTAAATGGAAGAATCTATTTAGAAGAAAATAAAAGTTAATTTGTATTAAATAGATTTATAAAATTAATTTAATTCTATAATTACTTCAATATTATCCAAACCAGGAGCCATTTTTAGTACAAGTGAACCATGTGTTCCATCAAATAGATTACCATCTGGATACATATCTTTATCAGGATGTGGCATACCAGCTGGATCACGTCCAACAATATAATAACTTGCACCGGCATTCATTCCTAATAAAAAAATTATTAAGCGATTTTTTTTTTTATTTTTTTTATAATGCTCTCATAAATTATTAAACTCATGTATAATTAAATACTAACTAGCTTTAGCATGCCATTGAACTTCTGTTGGTCCTGCATACATCATAGGAGAGGGGAAAATAGCTATAACTGTATCATCACGATTCAATATTCCAGCATCTAAAACAGCTTGATGTTGAGCCATACGAACTGGTAACGGAACATCATCATCTTTGGTCCAACCACCTGAAAATCAAATAGAATAAAATTAAATTAAATTAAAAAAATTAAAAATAATTTCACAATATCTTATTACCCAAAGGATGTAAAAGCAGTACTGGTTTCTTGTATCCTCTTTCTAAAAGCTGCCGTTTACAGTCTTGCATTAATAAAGCATGACCATTATGAATAGGATTACGTAGCTGTCAAATAATACAAAATAATTTATTGGAAAATCATAAAAATTAATTGTTTTGTTATACTTGGAATGCAAATACAGCATCAGCACCCATATCAACAAATTTTCTTCTTAATTCATTTGGTGTTAATCTATATTGATCTAAACCATCATTCCATTTAATACGTTCAAAAACTTCTAAATCACCACCAACTAAATATTCACCAGAATCGTTTATTATCTAAAATGGAATATTAATATATAATGAATATAAATTTGTAGAAAATCAAAAATAATTACTTTAACATAAGGATGGGACGGATTACTTGTGCCAAATTGTCTAGAACATCTTTCTTCTTTTCTATGATAAAAAAATTCAGGTTTTCTTAATATGGCTACGGGATTATCGTTGTAAGTTAATGTTAAGGCACTAGCATCTATATAAAAAAAAAAAAAACAAAAAATGATATTAATTTAAATTCTTAATAAAATAATAATGTTTTAGATATAACCTTCATATTCAACTTTACGATCTTCACTCACTGATAATACAATAGGCACAGATTGATTATCCCTAAATACACCATCTTCTGATATAATGCAATTAAAATGTAACGTTTGTAGATACTCATTTTCTCTCATAAAACCTTTTAAAGGAAATGCCCAACCTTCTGATAAAATTTGCAACCATTGTAATTCAACTGTTGTTATAGGAATTCTCGGTAATGATTTTGATTCATGTAAAGCTGATAATTTTCTTGATGTTGGAACAAATAACTCTGGGATCTATATTAAAAAAAAAAAAAATTCTTTTCATAAAAATTTATAATAATAAAATTGCAATTATCAACTAACATTTTCAATATCTCTTAAAGTTTTCGGAATAATACCTTCATCTTCTAACATTTTAATAACTAAATTCGTACTTTCTCTAATGGTATATCCTTCAGTATTAACAACTAAATCCGAACAATCAGGTTTTTCATATTCCTGTGTAACACCTGTGAATCCTTGAATTTTACCTTCACGAGCTTTTTTATATAATCCTTTAACATCACGAAATTCACATACAGACAATGGTGTATCAACAAATATTTCATAGAATCTATTTAAAAATAATTTTTTTTTTTTTTTGTTTTTAAAAAATAAAATTATAAATTTTCTGTTTAGATATTTTTTTCTGGTATTTAACTTACTTTAAGTCACAATCTTTATGAATTTTTCTAGCCATTGCACGATCATCTGCAAATGGTGATACAAAACTGCATATTGCAACAACACCACTGTCTGCAAATAATTTTGCAACCTCACCTACTCTACGAATATTTTCTTCACGATCTTGTGGTGTAAAACCAAGATTTTTATTTAAACCAGTTCTAATATTATCACCATCTAATCCATATGCTGGTATACCTCTTGAAACTAAATATGCTTCAAGTTCAAATGCTATTGATGTTTTACCAGCACCACTTAACCCAGTTAACCATATTGTACAACCACGAAAACCACGACAAATACCTAAATTTTTTCCACGTATTTCACGTGTGATATGATGCTTTTGTTCTGTAACATTTGTAGCCACTTGAAGACACTGCAAAATAAATTAATATAAAAAAAAATATTAACATTAACATAATATTTATATCATTACTTAATAATAACACTGAATTAATATTTGCATTATATTAGTTTTTTTTTTTTTTTTAATATTTAATTAATTGATGTAGGTACTATCAAAGTAAATAAAATATAATGAAGTAATTTCTTTTGTATTTGTCATTTCTACATATTTGTATTTTCTGTCCCAATTAAATTGCCAATACCATATACGATTATAATGTATGAAAACACCTTATCTGATACAATCAATTTACTTTAAAATATTCACGAACTAAAACTTGATAAAAACAATTTTCATCAATTATAATAAAATGACGGGAGATTTTATTTTCTGAATGCAAAGCAGGCGAAAGCTAACTGGAAAAGAACTTCTTATTCTAGATAAATTCACTATTAAGACTATGAGACTATGAAAATGTAATAGTGCTTTCTACGTCGAATTTGAAGCAGTCTTTCTTTGGTCACAGCGAAAATGGTGTATAATGCGATTATTTTACCTCATTTTGATTATTGTGCAACGGTGATGTTTTCCGCATCATCAGAAATCCTGAACGGGATGCAAAAGCTGCAAAACAAGGGATGAGAATATTGCTAAAATGTAGTAATAGATCAAGAATTGAATTTATGCTTCAAACACTAAATTGGATGAGCATACACCAAAGAATACATTTTAAGGTTTTAATTTTTGTTTCAGAGTCGCCCGATTCAACAGACTAGCACGTCAAAATCAATTACTGTATAAAGGATTGCAGTTGTTCAACTTACTGCCGAATCAGAGTCAAAAAGAGTATTTTAAAGTATGTTATCGAAATTTTTTAGAATATTAGTTTTAAAACTACAGCCTAAATATTAGCTTTAAAGTTATTTTGTTTTTATTTTGTTGATAAATTTTAATTGCTGATTATTTTTTTTTGTTGGTTTTTGGAAGTGATATGGTCTGTATTTTGGATAGAGATAGTTTAATATGGTCTGTATGTTAACTCGCAAATTTATATAAATTTATCCAAATTCCTGTATGTTTACTTTTTTATTTGCACGCTCTTTACAAATTTTTGAGAAAGTTAAGAGAATTTTATGTTTAAAATGTGACGTCAGAGCTCTCTCTTAAATAAATTTTTGCAAATGAAATTTCTATTTGCAAAAAT
This sequence comes from Argyra leucocephala, assembly GCA_963942445.1. Taxonomy (NCBI): domain Eukaryota; kingdom Metazoa; phylum Arthropoda; class Insecta; order Diptera; family Dolichopodidae; genus Argyra; species Argyra leucocephala. The sequence goes on along the minus strand of OZ012679.1, from coordinate 30,452,803 downwards.
TTGTAAAAATTTACTGTCAATTTTTTGTTGTTGTTTTAAATGTTAATAGAATATTTTTCATATAAAAAGTAGTATACCTAAAATAAATAAAAATAGTTGTATACTTAACCTGAAAACTTATTTATATAACTTTTTACCGACAAAAAGACCAAAACCACGAAAAATTATTTAAGTTAATTTTTTTCAACAAAAAAATTCAGAAAATTATTAAATTAATTAAATTTTAAAAAATCTCATAACCTAAAAATCAATTATTTTTGACATGAAAAAATTTGGATAAATTTATGCAAATTTTGCGTATGTTTACTTTTGTTTGCAAAAGAGAACATTTTAACTATTCTCGCAGAATTTTATGATCACTTGATTTTTCCTCTCATTTGAAAATTTTTGCAAATAAAAGTAAACATACAGACCTATTATTTGATTATTTGATTTTTTGATGTGTGAATTAATTGAATTGAATTTACTAGTATTAAATTATTGTTAATATTAATTATATAAAGTTTTATACAAAACTAAAAAAAAAAACAGCAAAATTGTAGTTGACTTGAAATTGTTAACCCAGTGGACTTATAACAATTCAGTAGACTTTCATGGTAGCAAAAATTAAACTTTTTCCTAAAATTAAAAAAAAATCAAAACCCAGTAGACTTTCATGATTGACCTCTGAGTCTTAAAACACTTAAAACAGTATTGTTAGAGTCCGATCATCTCTAAAATTATTTAATTTGTGGTACAACATAGTTTGGATTTCATATTTCGTTCTCTTATGTGCAATAAATGAAAAAAAAATGCTTTTTTTGATTTATAATTAAGTATGTATTTAAAAAAGGTTATTTTATTATTTTTTTATGTAGATAAATTCTGTGGTTTTACAACGAAAGATGATAACTGCAATTTTGTCGAATTTTAGTTATGAATGCCATTTTATATAAAATTTTAAGCTCTTTCAAATAAAAAAAAAAATTTAATAATATTAAGTAATTGAAAATTTTATTTATTTTTTTAACCATAGCTATTAAAATATTTTATTTATGTTATGTATGATATGCTGATTGTTCACCAACTATAAAGGAAATACATATATATATATATTACAAAAATGGGGTTTTGCATTATGAATTTGAAACTGAATAGTTTTGTTAGTTAACAACTGCCGTTGTAAATTTTTATAACATAAGCATATAACTTCACTTAATGCCAAAAATGCAGTTATCATCTTTCGTCGCAAAATCACAGAATTAAAGTTTAGAAGCATACAATCTATTTCTACATGGCTTAAAGACGGAAGATAAAAAAGAGGTTTGGGTTAAATTGCTTTTTTTTTATTAAACATTTTTGTAGTGACTTTTTTTTTATTTTTATCGGCAAATCATTTCGGCCATTTGGCAACTTCAGAAACTATCAGTATAAGAATTCCGAACGCATCGAATAATAAAAATATATTTCAATCGAACCTGAAAGACGAATTCGCAAAAAAATACATCCCAATATAATAAACTTAAATTAAACAATGTACAAAAGCTAATAAAATGAAGGAGACCGAAGTACCTAATATAAAATATTAAAAATAAGTTCAAACATAACATTTTGAAAACAAAATATTGTCATGAAATGTGATACGTTATCAGTAGTTAGTACATTAATATGACTTCTGTCTGATTCAAAAATACGTACACCGTTCTTTTAAAAAAAAATTTCTATAGTAAATAAATGAAATAATTTTTAAAAAAACCCTGCTTTTACTAATTATTTCATTATTATGTTAATTTGAGCTGTCTGTTATTAAAGTAGCAAATTTTCACTATGACTCACTGTATTTAATATTATATAAGAAGTTTCAAAATAGACTAAATAAAGTGATGAAAATCAAATCATAAACATGTCTATATAGTTATTCATTTGAACTCAACAAAATTTCCCATAGCTGATATGTGATATACAAAATTAAATTCTAAGTTCGAATACTCAAGAAATTTATTGTTTTATTCGACAGGTGGGTTGTTATTTAAATATGATACCTAATTCAAAATAAGGTTTTTCTGTTTTGTTTTATTTCGTGCATTTTTTAGTTAAATTTTGGAAAAAACTAAATTATTAAATTAATTATTTACTTTATAAAACAACAACATAATTTATTATCTATTATATTATATTTTAATATTACAATCTGACCACAAAATGCAAAACCCCATTTTTGTATATTTTATGAATTTATTTTTTTCTAAACAAGTGAATTGAATACGTATAGATTATATATATATATATATATATATATATATATATATGTATTTCCTTTATAGTTGGTGAACAATCAGCATATCATACATAACATAAATAAAATATTTTAATAGCTATGGTTAAAAAAATATATAAAATTTTCAATTTCACAAGTTGCGCATTCGTATTAATTTTTGTACAAAATCATACATCCTGATCGATAACAAAAACAAAATAAACTCAAAATACAAAATAGAAAGTTTTCAACATTATAAATAAATTTACATTAAATTCTACCTTTAAATTAAAGCTTTCTGGTATATATGTTATATATTTATACGTACATAGTATTAAAATGTACATACTATATTTAAATTTTTGACTTAATTGATTACCACAGAGAATAGAGAGGTTTCAATTGATTTCTATAAGTACTTACTCTTCGCTTAGGTAAATAATGATATCCGCTAGCATAAATAGGCATTATAAAATACAATTTTTTTTTTCGAAATGTTTTTCAATTATTTTTACACTTATTACACTTTTATTCTATGGTTATTTTTTTTTTTTTTTTTTTTTTTAGTAAGTAAATATATAAAAACTGAATTATTTATATTTTTTATGTGGTTACAAAAAAAAAGACTAGTGATCGCAATATTAATTAAATAATATGCGAACAAATTTTAATTTACGTTGCGATTGATTCAAATGCTAGAGTTCAACTGCTAAAAACTGACCTCAACGGTAAACTAAAAGTGATGAATATATATATATATATATATACATATATGTACAATATGTTTTTTCATCAAAAAAATCAAAATAAAAAATAAAGAAAAAACGTACTTTTACGTATCATCATCATCAATATTATCATCAAAAAAGCATCTTTACATAGGTAAAAAAAAATGGTTAAAAATTTTCACCAATAAAGTATAAAAATTTAAGTCAAGTTTAACATTTGAATTTAACAGACAAAAAAAAAGTTAAAATGAAAGAAATAATATATAGTCGTAATAACAATATGATATGTAAGTTATATTGTTCAGTTTATCAAAGAGTTCATTGACATAATAGAATTTATCTTAATTATACGAAAATAATATATATATGCGTATATATCTATATTGATTCATACATTTTTAATTATAAAAATTTATAATCAAAATATATATTCAAAATTAATTCTTTACTTCTGTTCTTTTGTTGTTTTTTTTTTTTTTGCATATATATATACATACATAATTAATTTACAAAAGAGCAAACACCTCTTCTATTCTAGAATTCTAGTTAATTATTTAATTTGTAAAAGTCGATATTTATTGTTTTGCGGTAACATTCGTGGTTTAACGGTTAAGTATGGATATTAAATATAAAATATTTATCTATACAATATAGTCTGGGGGCCTTAGGTATAAAAGTTTATCACATTTTTAATTGAATGGGGGTAATGTTTTTATATGCTTTTTATATTTATATTTTTATATCCAAAAGACTAGGTGCAGAAACAGTACCGGTTGGTACGTTTTGAATAGGAAGGTGAAATCATTATGAACGAAGATGTTAATGTTCGTCTTAAATGTATGTAGGTCATAAATATAGAATTGATTATGTTTGAGCAATATATATTGAATTGGACAGATATTCAATGGGGATTTGGTTCCACATTCGGGTAGTTCTGGTTATAAGCGAATTTTACATAACTTGTCAATTGTCATCAATGGATTTCTACGGTGATGAGCACTTGCTGTCCTTCGTGTTTCTCGACAGAAGCGCTTAAGTGGAGGTAGATGATAAAGATTTAATTTTCACTGAGTATGTACCCGTATCTGTATATAAAAAAATAGAATCAAAGGTTCCCCATTTCCAAAAAAAAGTTAGTTAAGTATTAATAGCTAGAAATTTTGTTCCTATATTTTTTCCACTATATTGGGACTATAAGTTTCAAAATTTAGCTTATATCATTGGTGTACTAGTTTGAAAAACTAACTTTATTATCAAAAACAATCCATTTCCATAGTATTCTAAAATCAAAACTATATTTTTCCCACTATATAATAAACATCTAATTACCAAAGCGTACTTATGCTTTTCTATAATTTTGTTGTGGGTGTGTCCAAAGAAAAACCAAAGAATATCTGTCAAAACAAACAATTTTCAATAAAACTACGTATTTTCGAAACGTTAGTTCAATATCAAATAATAATGCAATATTAGTTTCAGTGCGAATAATCGAAACGACTTATGGTGAGCTTTTGATTCTGGAACCCACACCTATGCAATGACAAGTGACTATATGTCAGTCACATAAATTAGAAAAACAAACTCTAGAATAACATAAATTAGACAGAGAAAATGTGTATGCGACAAAATCGAGAGAAACCAAAGTCTCGCCCAAAAAAAAAAACTTTTTTTTTAAAATGCTTTCATTAAAAAATGAATAAAGCTAATTTTTTATTTGCTCCAAACCAGTTTATTTATACCCTACCCTGTTTTTCTTAACTAAACACATTTTATTTTTTGTTAATAAGTATTTATTATTTTTGTTTAATGAATAATTTTTTGACTGAATCTTGAATTTTGTTGTGTCTGAATAGTATTTTGTTTGAATTTTGTCACTTTTAAATTTGTTTTTGGAAATAAAAATTTAGGAAATAAAAATTTTTTTTTGTGCTTACAACATTAAAGACTTCAAATTTGATCACAAGAGGTTTTGTTTTTGATTTGAAATATTTTGTCAAAATTTGTTATGATTTTTCTAAAGTTACATTTAATTCCACTTTCAACAAGACTTTCATATTAGTGAAAATAGTCAAATATTTTCCTTTTAATTTTACTGATATGCTTATCATACAGATATTTCGTCTACTACTTGCAAACTTCTTCAGTGTTTTGTACTCGACTTCTCACTGACTTTTTACTAATATACCAAAATTTTACTCTAACGCTAGAAAACAAGTTTTTGTAAAGACTTTCATGCTTGTATGTCTAACTTTTTATAAAAATTTTTGTATCTAATCTTTTATCAAATAACATATTAAACTGTTATTTTTGATTTTGCAGTTCTGTAACTACAAAAAAAAAAGAGTAAATAATTTCATTCTTTTTTCTATTATCAATGTTTTGGGATAAACACTAACTATTTTGCGAAGAGTTTTGGCCAATTATCAATCAGTAGTTTTTAGTTTATTAAATTCAAATTAATTCAAATGCTGATCACTACATTTATTTTAGATCTTCACCTTCATAATTATAACAATGAACCTTACTGGTTTAAGAGTGTTGAAGTACTGTCGGCAGCCACTACTAAATACCTACCTTCATAATAAAATAATTGTATTTCATTTTTATGATCCCCGGGAATCTTTGTATTAGTATTTAAATGATATAATGACTATATCCTGATCGTCGACTAATTAAGTATGTACCATAAACAATTGTGAATATTTAAAACGTTAGGAATAAATATTAATAAAGTAAACTTTTACATCTGGGCTCCCCGAATATAATATGTAAGTATGTATGTATATTTGAAATTGTATAAACAAACAAAATTCAATTCAAATATTTCATTATTTATGATCATCATCGTGTACAATATATATAAGTTTTCAATTGATGAAAAACAAATTTTTCGATTAGAAAGATCTAAAAAAAGAAATTGTTTAAAAAACGAAAACCATTCAAAGTTTTATGATTTTTAGTGGAATATGGTACATATATGGCTGTTTATTATATAATATCGTATTTAAACGGAATGGATGGAAATGATTGGATCTAATTATTGGTTAGAATTTTAAAGGATATTTAAATTATTGATAAATATAATTAAGAATATATATATTATACTTATACCCTACAGAATATGGCAGATTTGAGCCAATTATGTACTAGAATGTTTCGTGAAGTTCTAATTCAAGCTTTTTTCAAGTAATTCAAGCTGTTAAAAGTAGACTAGATATGTCATAATGTACGTAATGTTAAATAGGTAAATGATTTGTTTTCTTTTTTGTCCATTGTTTATTTTTTTGTTTTCGTTTTCCTTTAATTTTACATATTAGTATTAACTGTATTTTAATATATTTTAAATTTTTGTAAATTCTAAATTTTGTATCTACTCAACTAACAGATATAACTGCTCTACTATAGCAGCATGTCTTTTATTTTGTTGCCTATCGGTGTCGGGTTCTACTAATCTCACTGAATGATGATAAATATTGCACAAACATTTAGTAAGCTTTCATTTCTAATAGACGTTTGATGTGCTTGCTGTTAAGCATTAAATCTGATAGTATAAATACATATTATGTTACTATAGAAAATTATTATTTTGTACAATTATAACAATACTATGGTATGAATACTCATCTGCTTTTTGCAGAGTCTTGTCATACTATACTAACAATTATATATTAAATATTTTATTGTTTTTTTTTTTAAATAGTTGTATATTTATTAACTAACTTAAATAAGAAAAAATATACCTAATTATATTGTACAGAGTGATTTAAATTTCGTAATAGAATAGTTTTTTTATTTTATTTTAGATAACCCAAATTGTATTTCCAACTAATTTCAAGCAGTAACGAACATAATTTTTTTTGTAGCATTCATTTTAGTAGTCAAATGATAATCACTATACCAGACTAGTAGTTAATATGTAAAATTTGTTCATGAAGATAAAAAGAAGATAAGCACAAGTTAAATAACGAATCCTTTACTATTTTATTAACAAAATAAAACACCTATTTTCTACCATGGGTGGGAATTATCAAGAAATTGGATTGAAATGAAACAAATTTTTTTGCTTAGACCATTTTAACTTTAACTGAAACAATTTTCATTCTAGGGTTAAATTTTAGGTTCGAGTCTAGGGGTGGTTTTATTTTTCTTATATGTATTTTAAATTTTCTATTTATTTTTAATTTTGTAGTTTACATTTTTATGAATTATTTTGGTATTATTGGTTGTAAATTATTTTTTTAATATTGTGTAATACATAATCATTTTAAACTAATTTTGGTTTATGTAATTTGAAGGTATAAGAATTTAAAATAGAATTTTTTTTTACTAATAAATTGATTAAACAAAATATAATTAGCTAATATGAAATCGGATGTTAAATTTTCAAAATTAATACTGTTTGCTAATGATTTTTTTAGTGATTTTCAATATTGATGACATTTATATAGAATTAAATTTAAATACTGACTTACAATATAGAGATACAATCTCTTTGGACGTGGCTAGCAAAAAAACAACAAAACAAAATGAAGCTAAAATGTATCAAAATACAAATGTATAGTGTTTAATACTTTAATTTAATTTTAATTTAATAATAAGAACATAAATTAAATATGGATTGTAATAAATAACATATCTAACTATTAAGATAATTAATCAAATTAAAATAAGAAACTCAGATTTGATCACCATTGCAATTATGTGTATAAATTGATTTTTCTGATATTGGCTTGTATTTTTTTTTTTTTTTTTTAATTTATTTTCTTTTGTGCTATTTGCAACAATAACAAAATTTTTAAGTTTTTTTTTTTGTTTTCTAACAATATTTTTCATTTTTTAATCAAAGTGTTATCTGAAAGTTTTTTTTATTATAGATTACTTTTAAGATCAATTTGAATCGCTCGATCAATGGATTGAAAATAAAAAGCACAGCTTATATTTTTTAATCTTAAAATTAAATTTTTAATCTCCATCAAAGGGTTAAATTATATTTAAAATATACTTGTAAAAGTAAAATATCAGTAATTGATTTGCTTTGCAAACATTGCAAAATTTAATGGCAATGAAATTTATTTTTAAGTTATTAAAAAAAAATTTTTTTACAACAAATTATTGTAGAATGAATATTTACAATTTTATGAAAATCTCAAGAATTTAAATATTTTAATAACTATACAATGTTAAAAAAAATTTTTTTTTTATATGTTAAAGGTTAAAAGAAAATTATTTTTATGTATATATATAATATATATAATATAGGTAATTATGTGCATATGTTAAATAGTTAATTACAATAGTTAGTTATTATTTAATTACAGTAATTTTGTAAAATTACTATGTATAAGTTAGTTTAAGTTGTTATTATGTTGAAATAAAGAACATTATTATTACAAATAATATTATAATTATTATTATAAAATATATTATTATTTTAGCATTGATTAAAAATAATAAGTAAATGAATTATACTATGATAAATTTTTTTTAGAATGTTAATTCGCAATAATTTCTAAATTTACTTTATATGTTAAATGTACATACATATGTTGTACATAAGTATATTTATCAATTTAAGCTAATAAATTATTAGTTAAATATGGACATACTTTATTAGGTATATGATATATGAGTTTAGAAATTAAAAATCAAATTTTCTTTCATTAATATATCATTATATTTTAATCTATAAATTTAAAAAAGTACGTTACAAATATTTGAAACATTTCACAACCGAATTATTTGCATTGTTATTCATTTAAATGACAGATATTTAAAAAGAGACGTAGCGAAATTATATGTTTTGAATTTTTTTAATTTTCAATTAAAAATTTCAATTTATTCAATTTTAAAAAACTAAAAATTTAAATTTATCAAATCTAAAAAAGTACGTCTACGTCTCTTTTTAAATATCTGTCATTTAAATGAATAACAATGCAAATAATTTAAAAGAGACGTAGCGAAATTATATGTTTTGAATTTTTTTAATTTTCAATTAAAAATTTCAATTTATTCAATTTTAAAATATAAAAATTTAAATTTATCAAATCTAAAAAATAACGTTACAAATATTTGAACCATTTCACAACCGATTTATTTGCATTGTTATTCATTTAAATAACAGATATTTAAAAAGAGACGTAGCGAAATTATATGTTTTGAATTTTTTTAATTTTCAATTAAAAATTTCAATTTATTCAATTTTAAAATATAAAAATTTAAATTTATCAAATCTAAAAAAGTACGTTGCAAATATTTGAACCATTTCACAACCGATTCATTTGCATTGTTATTCATTTAAATAACAGATATTTAAAAAGAGACGTAGCGAAATTATATGTTTTGAACTTTTTTAATTTTCAATTAAAAATTTCAATTTATTCTATTTTAAAATATAAAAATTTAAATTTATCACCAGAATTAAATAAAATTTTTTTTAAAAATAAATTGTTATGTACTTATGTGGTTGTTGTCTAAGATAGGTCAATAAAAATAGTACCTAACAAGGATAAATGATGGAAAACAATTCGTAATGAAATTAAGTACGATTTTTTTATCAGACTTCCTCGAATTTCGAGAAGCGGGCGAAAACTAGTAATTTTAAAGTTAATTTTAGCTATTTTTAAAATTAAAAAACTAATTTTAAAATTAATAATTTTCCAGAATATCGATATTGCGAAAGCAAATTAATTCATTCAAGAGTGCTTAATCAAAAATTAATCACAATAGTCGCAAGCACTGGATGAAGGAAGTAAATTGCTTTAATATAAATAAAAAAATAATTTATTAATGAAAGGAAATGTTCGACTTAAAATTGCTAAATTTAATATATCACTATACATATATAACAATTCTTAATTAATGATATTATTTATTAACTTATATTTAATAGTTATATTTTAAACATATTTACCTCATCATCTATATTATTATTATTATTGTAAATGCTCATATTTTTAAAATATAAATCATTATTTTGAAATAAATTTCTTCTGCGTATTGCTCCAAACATGATGATATATGTATATATATATATTTATTTAGAAGCGACTTTAATTTTATCAAAAAAAATTTTTTTTAAATTTCCTTATTCCTTTTTTGTTTATAAATTTTTTTTTTTGTATTTTTTCTTATTTTAAAAACTAATAACAAGTTATTTAAAATTGGATTTTCTTTTTAAAAATAATAATTATAAAACAGAAAAATGTCAGCTTTTTGTATGTAAGTTAAAAAATAATAATTATTTTGTTTTTTATTTATAACATCAATAACAAAACTTGATTTAAAAAATAATAATAATAAAAGTGAATTTAGTTGAAAAACAAAAGCTTAAAAAAATTAAAATACTATGTACCCAAAGAAGGAGGAAATAAATTACTATATTTTACTTATGTATATATATATATATATATAAATATATATATATGTTTATAAACTTTTTGAACACGGAACAAAATAAGTATATATGTAATGAAAAAGAAAGTATGTAGTTTTCTGAATGCAATTCGCACTTTAACTGATTAACTTAGTTCCTCTCTTGCGGTAATAGGTTTTCACGTTTCGGTTTGATTGGGTAAATGAATATGAATAACACGTTGGCTGTTAAAAAATTTTTATTTAGTATTTTTTACTTAATATTTATATCATTTTTTTTTGTTTTTTTTTTCTTTTATTTTTTTGTATAACGTACTTTATTTTACTTGTTGCTTACTTAATAACTTCTGATGATGTTGGAGCTTTGTTGAAGCTTTATTGAAATTTTAAAATTCAATAAAATCTAAAGTAAAGACAAGTGTTTTGGTTTTTTTTTTTTTTAAACTAAATATTATTCAAATATTTTCGTTTAGTTTTCAAATAATTGTTTTGAAAATAAAAAAATAAAATTAGAAAAAAAGAAAACAATTAAAATTTAACTTTTAATATATTAAAAGAAAAAAAAAAGAAAAAACTAAATTAGAAAACGGTTTAAGTATTTAAGTTAGTTACGCAATATTTGTCATTGAAACTCTGAAAAATAAAAAAAAAAGTAGAATTTAAATGTCCAAAAACAGAATTGAAAAACTAAAAATAAAATTATTTTAAAAATAACTAATATTTATGTTACAACCTTACTGTAAGAAATTAATTAAAATTCTAACCGTTATACTTAAATCTATTTATTTTTTTTTTTTTTAAATGCTGTTACCTAAAAATTAATTATAATTAGGTAAATAATTAAAATAAAAAAACACCATTATTTTTGGGTAGAATGATGTGTATGTTATGTTTATCGATCGGGCAAGTAATGCGCTTCAAGTATCTGGAAATCAAATTCACAAAATATAGAGGTTCAAATATCAGGGTGCAAGAAATATAAGTAAACATTAATATCGAAATGTTAAAGTGAGGGATAATTTGAAAATAAAGACAACAACAAAATTAGAAATTATTTAAAATTTGCGTAACACTCATTATGAATGAGTGTAAGTCAAGTTTTTGAATTAAGTGTTCATTCTAAAACTCATTATGATTTAAGTCAATTGATAACTTCTGGCCTCTACAAAAAACAAAAATCGTTCAATTTTTAATTGTTTGTAATTGAATAAATGTAAATTATAACAATTTGTAAATGATGTTCTAATATTTAGTTTTTTAATTATTTACAATGAAAAATTTTATAAAATTATTTATAATTATAACAATCTATCTTGTATTATTTACTTAAATCCGAATTTAATTAACTTAAAAAAGTTATAATATATTTTTAAAAAACAAAATTTATTTTGTATTACATTTAGATAATATTCCAATAAAACGATTCATTAATGTACTGAATCAAGCCTATATTCGACCATTTTTTTTCCATTTTTAAATTAAGCGATTAATTATTAAATAGTTTTAAACATTTATACATAAGCATATATTCTGTGTTTTAAATTTATTAAAAAAGTTTAACCTAAAATCACAAATATTTCTTAAATAATATTGATGGATATTTTCTACATAAATTAATCTATTCGGTTAACAATTTGGTATAATTCTGTGTTTTATTTTGTATACCATTATTAAAACATTTAATTTTATTCTCTTGGATACGCTCGCTCATCCACTTTAATGTTATCAACATGAAAGTTTTTAAAGTAAATTTACTAAGTATTGATATTATTCTTATTCCCCGGTTTTGCAATTTTGAATTTTCAAAAAACAAAACAAAAAGACCAGACTACGCACTTGCTTACATATAGAACTGCCCATTAATAAAAAAACAAAAACAAAAATGACCAGACAGCTTAGATTACGGTCGAAAAAATGTTTATGTACAATGCTTGTCCAAATATAACACTAAAATTATTATTGAATCTATATATATATATATATATATACAATTTTATTGTATATATATATAGAATTAATTTGTAAATTAATTTTGATAATAAAATTGTAAATTAATTGTATATATAACCAATGACTATATAATATAGTCATTACCCCCATATACATAATAGTTTCAAGTAAGCTTCAAGAAAGCTTCAACATCGTGTATACGCTAGTTTCTTGCAATCAGCTTCACTCAAGTCAATCACAAAAATTTACTCACTTGACTTGAAAATTTCAATCGAATACGCAGCTTGAGAGATTGAGAGCTTCAGAGTTTGAGTTGACATGTAATGTCAAAAATTCATGAAGGTTTGTTAATATTTAGAGTGAATTTGAAAAAAATAGCAGATTTAACAGAGTAAAATAAATAAAAATAATTTAATTTTATATTTTTTTATATCTTTAAATTTATAGAAAATTTTACAAATTTTAGAAGAAACATTTAGTCACCAAAAATCCACATGTCAAACTCAAGCTATTTTCAAGCGGCCACTCAAGCTAGTTAATTGAATACATAGCTTGAAATTTCAAGAAGAATTCAAACCAAGTACTCAAGCTATCATGTATACGAAGTAATGATTGGTATAGCACAGGTAAGAACTATGTTGAAGAATGTAGATGGCGCACTTCAAAAACCAATCAATGACAAATAAAATAAAAACGTTAAAAAATAAAGAATAATCATAAATCTTAGATATTATTGGTCTTATAAGAAGTTTCGAAATTAGAAATATGTATATGATGTAATATGAAGATACTATTTAGTATAACACGTTATGGTATACATAAGTATACTAGAGTTCTACTACGGAATCCTACTTTCAAAAGACGGAATTGGTTTCACGAACCGAACACAATTCGTTAAAAAACGAAATTTGTTCTTAAAACAAATTTCAACTTACGAAAGTAGAATTACGCAGTTCCTACAACAATTCATTATAACTATATAGATAACTATACTTATAAACGTAAATGTGTTTAACAACGGTAATAATATTTATGTTACCATTATCATTAATTAGCCAAATAAATATCAAAGAATAAGAAATATGTTTTTTTTTTGTTTTTTATTTTTTAAAACAGAAAAATAAACAAACTGAGTTCAATACACAAAAAAAAAGAATAATAAAAAAAAAAATTATTATTAGTACTTAATAAAAAAAAAAATATACCAAAGTTATTGCATAGAAGTAAGGTGTCACATCATATCTAACTAAAATCGAATAAAAATAAACTAAACTATATTTGATATGTAAATAATATAGCTATACATTTTTATATTGGAACACACGTCTTTTTCAAATTTATTTTTGTTTAATTAAATAAAAAAATACTATTTTTTAGATATTTTAAAGTACATATGCATATTCATGTACTTATGTATATATATATTTAACGTAAATTCCAAATCGTCATCATAATTATTATATGATGCAGTAAGATTTGGTATTCTTGTTCCTGATTATTTTGATCTTTTGCTTTTTATATTTTATTTTTAATATTATGATAGCTTTAAAGTTTTTAAGTATACATAATATGTATTGAATTCTCTCTTCTTTTGATATTTTTGATCTTTCTATACTTTTATTATAGTAAGGACGAATGTTAAATATAAATATTCACATTGTTGTAGAACAATATAATTGCACATACTTACTTAACTATACCAGCTTAATTTACTAATATTTATCTGTAATGGTTTACTGACTCCCCTAGCCCAAAAAAAATAAAGCAAGTTTACGTCTACCAATAAACGTTAGAATTTGTGTTTGCCCTAACATTTCACATATTTATTTAAATATTTTGATTATTTCAAATTTCATGTATATAATTGGTATAAGTACTCAAGTACCATCACTGAACCAATTTAAACAAAAATTAACACGTAACTACGTTGTTTGAGACATCTGAATGGTTTTTAAAATATCTACTACAGCGCAATGACATTATATGATAGATTTCGGGTGGCTGCCACATAATTCCTACCACTTATTAGAAATATGTGAATATGAAGTTGTACTTGAAAACTGGTATTTAGATAACTACTCTATGAAAAATAAACAAACATGAATATATAGTATTTGTTAACGTTTTACAAAATTTGGACTGTTTCGGATGGCTACGATATAATTTCTTGTATCCATCAAGAATCAATAAATTACTATATTGTTCAATTATGAAGTAGCTTTTAAGTAAGACGTTTCTAAAGTAACTTATTTTTCAAAATATAAATTAATTAAATATTCCATAAAAATAAAATGTTAAACAAAGAAAATAAATTTATCCTTAAATTCACAAATAATGATTTTTTATACTATTTGCATAACAATAGTTTAAAATTTTATGTAAAATGACACGGTAATGGCCTATATTCCACGAGTGGTATTGACGGCATGGTTAACATACGTTTCTTGATTGGTTAATAAATTTTGAGTTTGTAAGCAAAGGGGTATGAAATGTATGTTATGTTCGTCATGTCGTTAGCAATAGGCCAATATCATTATTGGAATATTGATTTGATATCCGACGAACAAATTAAGAACATATGCTTTATATTTACAACATACGACACAGTACCACAATATAATGAACAAATTAGAAATCTAATTGCATATTCATGAGATAATTTAACGTGGAGTACAAAATAAAAATTATGACCCAATGATTGCATACAATTCACATCCCAAAATTGATGAAGTATGTGACCATTGCAAGGCAAATATAAATACAAAAGGGAAAGACCCGAGTCAGCTTCGTACACTTCGTACAGCTAATTTATTTGTATTTTTAAATTTCATAATTCAAATTATACTTGATGTATAAATCACACAAAAATAAAATAAAATTTGAGAACTTATTTTCAGTCTTATACAAGGTCTCATACAAAGAAATAGTAAAAATTTTGGTTGCAGTTGCAGCAGATCAGAAATATTTAGCTTAATTAATAATTTTTGAACAAAAAGTCTATTTTTGTCTATTTTTCAAAATAAACATTTTTTAACAGGCAAATATAAGCAAATCATCAAAAGAGCTTTAGTCTTTTAACAAAGTTTTAACTGTCAGTTAAGAGTACAACTTCATTATATTAACATGTTGAAAAAGGCTAATTTTGTGGCGTACTATCAGTTTATTTATTTCGTCTTTTACTATCGAGATATTGAGATCTCTATGAATATCAGCATTGCGTGCGAACACATCAGAGATCATTTAAAATGTTTCGGAACACTTTGTCAATCAATTTGATTAGATTTTAAGTAATAATTTTTGATTTTATTTTAATGTAAAACCGATAGCCCTAGCACCTAATGCTTGGAAATTACTATTGTGTATATAATTTAAATTATATTGTTTTGGAACAACCACGTATTTGGATACCTTATGCCCAGACTGGTTTTAAAATTTCATTGTAGATCAAAACTTTGTTATAATAGATAGCGTAGTATAGTCGAAAGCGTAGATGTCCGTCCAATTAGTTAATACAACTGATTGTATTTCAGTTCTAACTATTGTTTTTTTTTTCTTAACATGTTTAACAAATATATTATTACAATAATAAATAATAATAATATTTATTAAATCGTCTGATGGAATCAAGATGTTGTTCATTTTATTGACAATATCTACGAAATATTTAGCAACTAACTATACTGATCAATGCATCAATTTTTCTTTTAATTCTAGTTATGTGGTCTCTTTTCAAATACTGCAAATCATTGGTATTTATTTACTATTTTTGTTCATTGCCTTCTAATTCAATTGTCAAAATGAAAATGAAATTTTCTTTAAATTGTCTACACCATTGCAGAACATTTTTTTCCCATTTTCCTCTTACAATCTTAGTATTAAAAAAAAAAAAAGGGATGGTAGAAATAAATAAATTTTATTTCACTTGTAAGATCTGATCTCTGTAAAATTAAATATACATGCACACTGTTGTATATATATAAATGTGAATATTATTTGGGTAAATAAATAAATTGAACTACATTTCTATAAACTCAACATAATCTGACTTATTACAATTATTAATGAATAACTTTGAACAACCATTTCAAATTAATTTGATTAGATTTTAAGCAATATTTTTTGATTTTATTTTAATGTAAATCCGATAGCCTTGGCACCTAGTACTTGTAAATTACTACTGTGTATATAATTTAAATTATATTCAATAAAAAATAATAATAATATTTTCATATATGTATGTACAAATGTATTTTATGCATATATACAACTTTTTATTGACATGATGAATCTACGTGTTGATATTGATTGTTTTTTATCTTGGTTGATCTTGATCTGACACACTTGTATAATGACAATAAGACAAATCTCAGTTTGAAATATATTATAAAAATAACACACTTGGACATGTACATACATATATATATACAAATTTCTATTTCAGATAATTTCTTGAAAAATAATTAACTCTTAAATTATACCTTTTAGATGCCACAAGACAATTTTCTTCAGTTTTGTTTTTATTTTACAAGATTTTTAGTTCAAGCTCGATTCTATACATACTTTCTTGGCAACAAGACAAATTAAGCCACAACTCAAATTCTCCATTTAATTTTTCGCTTTTGTTTAAAATTTTTATTAGATTTTCAGTTAAAGCTAGATTTTATAATCAATCTACACTTTCTTGACAACAAAACAAATTAATATAACTTATTGAAGTGTGCTTCTCATAGTCTTATTTTATCTTTGATTCTTTAGTGAATTTAAAGATTTGATTCATTAACATTATTATAAGCACATACAAAATTTTCCTATTTTAACAGTTGATCAATTAATGATATATTTTTTCTTTATTAAATATTACTTAATTATTCTTTATTAAATACTTGAAGAAAGAAAAGGTATTTTTTTAATAACAAACAAAAAAATAATAAAAAAAAAAAAAAAAAAAATTGATAAAATACGTAAGCGATAAAACACTTGCTCAAATTTGTATTTTAAACGCTTTTATTTTTTTTTTAAAGAATTAATAAAATCTGAAGTACAAAAAAATAAATTTCAAAATTTTCAGGAACTAATTACGATTGAGTAATTACAATATTTTTGGACAACATTTTATATTAAATTTGTCACTGCTGTACACAATAAAAACAAAAATAAAGCAAAAAAGAAAGAGCAGATAAAAATAACATGTAGGTACCTACAATTTATAATTTTGTTAAGCTGAAATGAAAGTTTTTCGTTTTGTTTTTATCTTCTGTTTCTTTATTTATTGTTATTGTTATTATTATTATTATTATTTGAATATTGGACTACCAGATGTTTATACTTTTATGAATGAAATTTTTATATACATACATGCATATATATATAAAACTTGTATGTTACCGATAAAAGTAGTTTTTAAGCATATCGAGTTACAATTAAAGCTCTTATTTCAAACAGAACTATATGTGCCTCTGTACATTGGTATTTTCACTGCCAATCGAGTGTACATAGATATTTTTGATAACAGTTAAAGCTTGAGATGTTTGAATGTGTGCGTAAGAATTTCAGTTCAAATTTTTTTTCAAGAGATAAACATCATAAGTCATAATGTACAACCAAAATTTTTTTTTTTTTTTGTAACATGTAAAGCTCTTATGTTTACAGATTGAAGATGTTAGGCAGCGTTTATACACGCCAGACAAAATCTAAGATTTTATCGTAGATCGGATGAGTGTTTACATTTCAGATTTTTTCTTAGATTTTATTTACGATTTTACGTCAAATATTTTTTGCATTTTACAGAGTGTTTTTTATAAAGTGTGCGATTTTTTATTCGTGAAATATTTTTAAAAATGTATGTAATCGAAAATCTGCAATAAATTTTAAAATATACTTATTTTTATAAAATTTATTACAATAATATAAAACATTAGGTGGTGTCACGCAAATCAATTCAATCTGTTTTTCAAATCAACTAAAAAAATTCACGGTGTCGGGAGAATCAATTTTCAACTATTTGAATTAAGTTCAACTAGCTGATTCAATTTGTTTCAACTTTGAATTTTTGACATTTCAAATCAAAAATTTTAAGATACCTAAAATATGTTGGAATTTCCAGTTTTGTTTTATTAGTTATTTATATTTAAAAAAGTTATAAGTTTATAAGTAAGTGTTCAATAAGTTTTAGGTTTTTTTTTATATTTTTCATTTTTTGTTATACTTTTCAATTTGTGAGCTATTTTTATTATTGAAATCATGGTTATATCAATATAATATTTACTTTTTAGCTCGTTCTAGTTTGTATTTGTCTGGCCAAAATTTTCTTTTTTTTAGTTTTTTTTTAATTATATTAACTTGCCTTATTAAGTTAATATTATTTCAATAATATAATTACTGTTTCGTTTAGTAATAATAGGCCCTATAGCTATATATATTATGGTAAAATAAATACATAATATATATAAGTAGCTATATTTTGTTCTATTCGTAGAATTTGTTTTTGGACTAAGAAAAGGAACCAAATATTTTGTTATTTTCTATTTTTCTATTTTTTTTAAATAATGTAATCTATTTTTTTAAAATAATATAGTAATTTAGACAAGAAATAAAGTGAAAATTTAATGTAATTCAAATAAAAATTTTTGCAAACTATTTCGGTCGAAAGTGGAAATAACGTCTATTGAAATTCAACTCCTCATTTATAAATTATCCATTATTACAATAAATTTATCACAACAAATCACAACAAACCAAAAAAAAATCAAATTTCAACTAAAAAAATCAAAAAAGTTGAAAAAATTCACAAAAATTGATATACGCGACAACGACAATTGAAATATTTCGATTTTAGTTGAAAATCAAATCAAAATTGAATTTCGCGACACCACCTTATATCAAAGACTTGAAAGACTATGAGCAAAAATTATTGATCTTTCGCTTAAAATTAAGATTTTAGAGTATTTTTTCATTTTGTTAATTTTAAATATTTTTAATAAGATATAATAAGCCACTAAGATTAGTGTCAAGCACTGATGAAGGAAGTAATTTGCTTACGAAATATCGATATTTGTAAAATAAATATAAATGTTTAGTGAAAAGAAACTCGACTTTAATTCCATAAATTAAATATATCACTAAAAACAAATCAATCATCTCTAAATAACTATATATAGTTAGTTATATCACTAAAAACAATGATTATCAAAAACAATTAAATATTATTGTTGTATAGAAGTATTTTTTTAACTATTAAATAAAATAAATTTTATAAATTAATATTGAAAAAAAAATATTACCTTAAAAGGTTAAGTATTCTGTAAGAGTGATTTTGGGCAATTTTAAATCTGCTTGTAAATTCGGTAAAAAAGTTGATCATATTCAGCCCTTATTTCTTTCAATAAGCGTTATGATCAAGCCTTTTAAGATAAAAAACATTGCAAAATTATTTTTAAAAAATGGGTCGAACTGGTGAACTATAAATGATTTAGTGTATATTATAAAGATGCTTTGTACAAGTTTATATATAAAGATATGTACAACTGATTTTCTTCAAGTAGAAAATAATGAAAATTATTACCCCATGGAATTAGATGAAGATGTTGTACGTGTTTACAGATTAAAAATCTATATCTCATTTCTATAATGCAACAATAAAATTTTGTTTCTTTTTCACTATAAAAAATATTACTGTCCGTCACGCAATTTCGTAAATTTACAATTCGTATTATTTTGGTTCTTTTATATCGCTAGTTTGCTACATTTCATACTAAAAACCAAAAAAGTATGCTACACTTTCATACAAAAGCTTTATAAACGAACGGATGATAAAATATGAAATCGTAAATTTACGAAAGAAAAATAAGAGGCCTCTAAGCTATTTAATTTTCATTTTGTATCTTCGTATCTTCGTATTGTTGACAGTTAATGTCAAATATTAATAATAAATAAAAATAAATACATACTATCAAAAAAGTATAAATCAAATTCGTTTGGAAAAATTGGTTGAATAAAAATAAATTTAAATGTGTATATAAGTATAAAATAAATTAAAATAAACATTTGTATTTGCTTTTGAGGTGTTTTCTAGAAGCATGGTTTCTTCCGTCAAGGACCATATTTTTGTTAAGCATCTTACGCGTGTTAATTTATGTTGTTCCATATCATAAAAAATTACAAATTGAAAATAGTTAAATTTAAATCACAAAAAATTACCAATTAGAAATAATTAAATTCTAAAACAACAGAACCATAATTAAAATAGGAAATCAAATATAAACAGACATCAGGTATCAGCTGTTATTACGAATTTACGAAATGAAAAATACAAAATTTACAAATTTACTCTTCACGCAAAATTGACATTCGTAAATTTACGAAATACGAAAATACGAAATGCGTGAGAAGCGCTATTGTTTTATTATTATTAAATTTACATTCACTTTATTTCAGAAACAGCATTGTCTTCTAAATATTTTCGAAAACAGTTTTAGCCCAAAATGTAATTTTCAAAATAAACATTATTCAAAGGTTTGCATCAAAAGTAGTAAGTATAGTCTATTTTATACATTATTTGTTTATTAGATTCTCTCTAACCATTCATAAATCTATGAAAGACTATTAACGAAACACTCTGTACACAAAAATAACATTAATTAAAATTAAAGCATAAATTTCTGTAGATATGTAAGTAAGTATGTACTTACATAAGTAATATTCATAAAATAAAATAGAATTTTCACTTTTAATTTCGAAAAAAATAAATATTTAGCCTAGTTTACGTCTTCATTACAAATTTTTTACATTTCATAAGTATATTATTTTACATATATATATTCATTTTGTTGGTGACCATCTCTAAATTAATCTTTTTGATTAGTTAAATTTAAGACAAAGTACAAATATATGTGTGCATGTAGATTAAATGTACATTAACGTATACATATTAATAAAATATAATTTTTAAAGCTTAAAAGACAACCATTTCATGATACAACAAATACTGATTATATCATTGTCGTTCTAATTTTCTGGAAAGAACATATTATTCATGTATTACTTCAAAAGGGTATATAATACACTTACTATCATTAATAAAATAAATAAATTTTTGTATTCAGGATATTATGTATAATTGTCATTAAAATAAAATGTGAAATAAGGGAGATACAGGAAATTAATTAATAATTTATTGATTCGAAGAAAATTTCACTAACTAAGTATAGCATTGATTGAATTATAATATTTTATTAAAAATAAATTTACAAAAAAGTACATGTGCAGACACAGTTACTTAGTACATACAAGATAGTAAAATCAAGATAAGCAGAAAGATAAATACTTTAACCGAAATCAAACAAAATTTTTTTTTTTAGTATTATTAATTTTTATTCGTTAATCACGATTTAAAATAAAAATAAAACTTTAATGTGCAATTAATGAATTTGGAAATACATACATAATATTATGTACATGAATATGTACTTATTTATATATTAATAAATTAAATGTGACATAAAAAAATTTATTTAAACAAAAATATGTACATATCAGAGACGAAGCGTTCATATATTGAGGTGATTAAGTTGTCCCCCAACAATTATCAAAAATTCATATTATTTCAATATAAAAAAAACTCCTTAATTAATTTAAAAATAAATTTTTTTCAATTATTTTTTAATTAAATATGGAGTTTATAGTATTATCAAAAAATAATTTTATTTCTAATCCAATAAAAAAATTCAAATAGTTAACAATTTTAAAGAAATGTTAAATATACAAGTGGTTTTAATAAACAAGCTGTCAATATTGCTATAATAGTGCCTAGTTATATTGACAAGTATTTGGTACCGTTTGTTCATAAACATTTCTAACTTAGCAAGAAAATTGAAAAACTATAGTAGATAGCTCATGACAATTAGATGTGTTGCTGTTTATTGATAATAACACAAAACTGCAAATGTAGAAAATTCAAATTTTAATAACACTGTCAAAAACCAAAAACTTTTGCAGTAAGTATTTTGTTTTTGCAGTAACTTTGTGTTTATAAAAAGCCCCATATACTTAATTCCTAAATAAAAATGATTCTTTTCAATCGCAGTATTCTTTTTTCGTATATAATTAAAGAAATATAATTTGGTACTGGAAAACAATAAGCAAAAAAAGAGATAATAACAAACAAAAACATATAGAATGATTTGTTGAGATTCAATCCAAATCTGTGATATAAACTATGTATAAAATATCTTATATAAGATAGAAAAACTGCAGAAACAACAACAAAATATCACATCACACAAAATGATAGTACGAAAAACAAAAAATGTTCCAAGGAATGAACTTATTTTGTGCATTATTTTTGTTACATATAAAATGTAAATTTAAAATACTCTCTTTTTTTGTTAAGAGAAAGAATACATAATGTCATTATGTCATAATTTTCCCCAAACTATTTCAGAGTTAACTGTTATTATTCAATTGTTATAATTTGTTGGTTGCAAACATACCAGTTATTTTGGCATATTGGTTGCGTAATAGGATTGATAATCAAATTTCACTTGTTCAAGAATTATTATTTTTTTATAAACATTTTTTTAAATTTTTCATATCAAAGATAATTAATTTCTTTTGAAATTGTAATGATTTTTTCCCTCACATATCTCCTCTTCAAATAAATTATTAAACTAATAAAATTAATAGAATTAATTATAACTTTAATCTTCAATATCTTACATTTAAATTGACAGCATTAAAAATCGAATTCATTATTTCATACAAAAACGAACTAATAAATATCGAAATGACATATATTAGTGCAATGTGACACAAGAGACAATTTATGCATATCTAAAAATACAAAATCGAAAAAAAAAAAACCAACATTTTCGCCCATTAATCAAAAGCGGACAATGCTTCCGCAAAAAATATCACGCAACGTCACTGTACTACATATGTATATTTTTTTTTAATTATTTAACAATATTAATTATAAATACAGTAGAGTATTATGTAATAATATATAAAAATAATATAACTTCACATTCTTCATCTTTACGAATTTGGTCGTTGGCAGTTAAGTCATGACTCATGAGTCATTAAATCATTCGAACTTCGACTAAAATCAATTTTGTTAGTTAAAATACATATTTAAATAAATTAATCTTTTGAAAATTTATTAAATTATTTATAGAAGGCTTCAACCACCTAAGTTTTATAAAATTTTTTCAATTCTTTCATTCAATTTTTTTTTTTTAAATTTTTATTTTTTTATTTTTCTTTTCGCAAACACTGAAATGAATTAAAATCAATAAATAACTATCTATTATGTGATTGTTGAAAATAGTCGAATATTTTCCTTTTAAGTTTACTATTATGTAAACTGAGATGAAAGAAGTGAATCGTAATACTGTAGTAGAATTAAACAAGTTTCTTCGCATGAATCTTAATTTTTAAATCAATTCAATCTTTTCACAAAGTGATGGATGGATATACATTATACTTGGTTTTGGTATGTGTAAGATTACATAGTTAGTAGATCCAGAGAGTAGACAGAAATTGTTCATATAACTACTTTGTTTATTTTCAACAAAGAACATTTCTAGCTAGATATTTGTTTTTTATAAACTAAGAAAGGATAGGTGCAGAGAATAATTTCATGTTTCATCCTATTTTTCAACTCTGCAATCACTGCAAAACTCAAGTCTTTTTCGGCAACCTTGCATATGTAGTGTTATTGATAATAAAAGATTAACATTTATTTTATATTTGATTAATATATAGTAATGCAATACTACTCCATATAACTATTTCTAATATTTTTAATGATTTATGGTCCAGTATGATTTAAATAAGTTTGACTATATTGCAGTAAAGTCTATTGTAAAATTTGCGATTAGAAACTATCATTGTCTCTTTGTAAAGCAATAATTTTTAAAGTACATGTGTGAAAAAATAGCTTCTTTCCGGAACGATCTCAACTATAACAAATTAATCTACTGTCCAGTTTAACTAGAATGAAATTACAAACCAGCACACAATATAAACAATTGTTGAACAAATTCTCTATCTCGTTGAGTTAAATCGTTAAATGCGACAGTCCATTACGATTTTTGAGTTTTTAAAATAATTATAACTACTGATTGTAATAATCTAAATTGCTCCCTGTGATAATTAAAATATTTTTGACAGATATCACACCAAATTTCAGTCTACTTTAGGCTTCTTTTAATGTCTGAAACGCAATACAAATAAAGAGGCTAACAATAATGAAATAAAATTACAAACCCCGAATTTAAAAATAACAATTAAGAAGTGATACCCGTATGGATAACACTGAAAATCTCAAAAAAGGAGACACACAAAAATGAGAATGACTGGCTCGTCTAAATTAATTAAGAAACTCTAAAGCAGCAAATCCAAATGAAAAAATTTTTTTTTCTCTTATAATTTTAATATTAAAATCATAGTTATAGTTTGTAGTTATAATAGATTTAATAATAGTAATAATAGATTTAAGGCTGAAATATAATTTGAATATAACTGTCATAATTAATTATGACTATAATTAAAAGTACCTATCATTGTATTAAATTTATATAACTAACTAACTACTTACTGGTAAAATTTCTTAAAGGTAAGAGAAAATTAATTTGCTCGGTGACACAGTTCCACGAGTGACAGAGGTTATATCGCTTAGACAATGTACAACGGGCCAAATAGTTTAAGTACAAGATTTAGATATACATATTGATTCATCCATTAAACAAAGCAAGAAATAACTTTAACTACATATAAGACATACCGGGTGGTCTAGACCATGCGTATCAGCTTTTTAAGAAGGGATGGAGCCGTTATTTTAAAATTAAATAAAAATAAAAATGTTACTAACTAAATCGAGGGTGCTCTATCGATTGGTGATATTTTAAACTTCCGGAAAGGAAGGGAAATCGGTTTTTTCAGACAAAAAATCGCCGAAATTGGCCGAAATCGAGATTTTCAAATGGGAAGTAGTACTTTTGTATGCAAATTCGGATTCTACGTCAAAAAATAAGTAAATAAAACAAAAAAAAAATCATTTAACATAATTTTCTTATTTTTTGTCGTAGAATCTGAATTTGCATTAAAAAGTACCCATTCCCATTGGAAAATCTCGATTTCGACCAGTTTCGTCGATTTTTGGTCTTAAAAAACCGATTTGTGGTCGTTTCCGGAAGTTGAAAATACCACCAATCGATAGAGCACCTTCGATTTAGTTAGCAAACTTTTTATAAATTTTAAAATAACGGCTCCTTCCCCTCTTAAAAAGCTGATACAAATGTTGTGGAACACCCTGTACATACCATTGATTATATAATAACGAATGCCTCACATCACATCAATTTCTATTTTTGATACCCTTTTTCGAAGAATTTCATTTTAAACATAAAATTTGCTAAAAAAAAAAAAAAACTAAACCTATCGCAAATTGTATGCGATTTAACCATTAGTAGTATTTTATTGAGTCATTTTTTTTCTTGGTTTGCTTGTTTTTTTTTTTTTTTTTTGCAAAACTGAAATATTCTTTATCCGATTTAATAAAATGTTTATACTTAAATATTTTTCCGTCTACATGTGCTTGTTTTTTGTTTTTATTTGTTTTTTTTTTTTAACGGACGGATGTTTTATTAAATTATTAATTGATTTGTGTTTAACCTCCACACTATATTCTTAATATTATAAAAAAGAAAAAAATCTATTTGAAATCTTTTGAAAATTTCCTAGCTAACAAAAAATATTTTTTTTTCTCTAATTAACACTAATCTTTTTTTTTTTGTAGTTATTGAGGATGTTTAAATTCATTTACAAACAAAAAAAAAATAGAAGAAAAAAATATGATTAGAAGCTGATTATTTTTATCTATTGGAATTATTAAACAATAAATTCAATTTTTTTTTTAATAGTTATGTACAAAGTAGTATGGTAAGAATACAATAGTCAGTAGAAATAATATGACTAAATTATTACAATAACTATGTATAAAAAACAGAATTATAAGAAGTTTATTTAATAAGTATATCCTTGTTTTTTATTTTTATATGGTTACTACTATAATTCCATTGCTAATCTAGTAAAGTTTGGGTGCAGTTTAAAAAAGTATGCATATTACAACACAAAACACTAACAACAATGTAAAGTAAATATGCATCATCTCTGTTCATAATGCATTAATATTATTTTCTCACTACATTTTACATCTATATACAGTTCTATCTACAAGTACACGTCATACTTCCATAAAACATACATCATTAAAAAAATTGATTTATCTCCTCAATTCTCATTCTTTCATTCATAATGAACCGTTTCATAATAAAATGTTATTGTTATTGTTATAGAAGGCTTCAGACAAAAACAAAATTAGTATAATAAGATATAAGATATCTAGCAAATAGCACAGGTTAGCCTGAAATGATGAAAGTTTATTCAATCATAATTTGAAATTAGTGCAATCAATTCTGTCGTATAAAATCAGTTTTAATTTAAATAAACTTAACTAAAAGCTATGAAAAATAACATTTCTATTGCTATTACTTACTTACTTATTATTTTTTTTTCTTTTTTTATCTTATTTTATCCACTAACTTAGGTAGGTGGTTACGGTACTACAATTTATTACACAAAGTGGAATCCAAAATTTTTTTCAACAATTAAGTAAGTAAGTAATTAGGTATTTGTTTATTTTATCATATTTTCGGGTAACTATAGCTCAATACAACCAAACCAAAAAGAATATATAACTACATAACTACATAGTCAAACTTATCTAAATCGTACTGTATCATAGCTACATACGCAGATACGCACATCCGTCAAAGAGTCTGAAATTCAAATCGATTTGCCAGAACTCACAACCCTAGTCTCATTAAAATAAAATTCTGTGCAGTAGCTGTAAACATATACGAGTACGTATGGGGTACATGCATCCACCAAACCCAAAAACACCTATACACAGGATCCCAACTTCCAACATGTAATAAATATCATTCTGAAATTCTAACCATGAAACACATAATGCCCACTCAGCATTTGAATTATATCCCAACATACAGCTCCATGCCACTATACAAGGGCTCCTATTCCGAAAGAAAATTTCTACTCACCACAAAACCTGGAACGAAATATAGCCAATCAAGAATTTTACATCAAACAAGCGTATATTGGCCTGTTGATGTATCTACAAGAGTCAGAACAATTCAAAAATTGTGTAATAGATTTGTTTGGAGATCCAACTATTGAACTCTTTTATGGAGATCCAACTATTGAACTCTTTTATTATGTTATTTTACTTAAACTCCAGAATATGTATAGTTATTACCACATTTTTCTTTTTTTCCACTTAATTTAATTAAAATTTGAAATAGAATTATGTTTTTCTATAACATATAAGATAAAGCGAATAGGTTTTGTTATATTTTTTTGGATTAATTTTTTAGGATTTAAGTCAACCAATAAGACTTTAGAAATTAAATATATCTATTTGAATGCATGTAATTTTAATTTGATAACTATTATTATTAAGTTTTATTATGAATTATAATTAATTTTTCGTTTAGGCTGTTTAATTTTTATAAGTAATGTGAACCTTACTCCGAAATGAAAAAAGACCTAAAGTTTGCCTGCAGATTTATCTGCAGGTTAACTGATAAATAAATAAATATTATATTAACTAATTAAATATGGAAAACTACTACTAATATCATCAGGAACTAATTCGTCTAAGCCATCTAACTAAGTATTACTCCATTTAATTTAATATCAATTAACTAAATAACTAAACACTCATGAACAAACCATATAAAATTTAATTATTTTTGAAGAATTAATAAAAGAAAAATTAAATTTAACCACCATGCCTTGATTCGAGTCCGGAACCTTCTATAATTAGTATAGTAGCCAGATGATATAATCACTAGTTACATCATATAAACCAGAAATTATGACTATAAACTAATAAATTTGTTCAGTAAATTTAGAACAGAATTTGACAGAACAGTTTTTAACAATGGCAATTACTTAACTGTCAAATACATACTTTAGAACCAATTAGAACAGAATGAACACTTTTCTTGATATTTTTGGATTTTTTTTGTACTCTCAAGGTTGATTTCCTCTTAATGGATGAACGTCCGGACAAATTTTTTACCAATCAAAAAAATTTATTTTACCAACACATACATAAAAAAATCCTCTCCGGGCAATTTTCTTCATCCAATTTCTTAGTTAAAATATTTTTAACTTTTGGCTGAAGGACGAAGTAAAAGAAAAGGATAGATATATAATTATTTGATAAATATTTATTGCTATCTCGATTTATGAATGAACGCATTCACATATTTCAAATGTTTTTTAAGAAAAAGATATGAAGTGTAATTTTTTTGTTTTTTGTTTTTTGTTTTTTAGTATAAGATTATTTTGTTTCTAACGAATTATTTATATTTTAAGATAAAAGCAAAACGCTATATTTTATTTTTTTCGAATATTACAATTTTATTATCCATTATTACTCTTAACAAAATTTTAAATTTTTTTAATAAATGTAATATCAACGCATGTAAACATATTTTTAAACGTCAACCTTTTTTGACTACATAACAAATATCAGTCCTTCGCGCATTGAGAGGAAATCATAAAATTTTCTTTAATGGTATTTGTGTTTCAATTATAGTGTAAAATAAAATTGTCCGAACGTTCGTCCATGAAGAGGAAATCCACCATCATTACTCTAGAATTTCCTTTTTAACTGTCAAAATTGAAGAAAAAACAACAACAAAATTTGACAATTGTTCTTAAAAAAATTCAGAACAAAAATATCAATTTAGAACTGTATTGCACAATCTAACATTAATCAGAACATTTTTGGACAAAAAAGTTCAATTAATGGAAACTACTGAACACAAAAATGTGTTATTTTTTACTCTAGAACGTTCTAGAACAAATCTATCTCTAAGTCTTATATCAAATTATGAAGTTTATTTTAATACTCCTCTAGGTTTCTGATTTCAAATTTAGTAGTGGTAATTGATAATTATATACCTACTCTCTCTTTATTTTATCCACGGTGCGGGTCAGGGTTATTTTTAAAATTGACCTGGAGTACAGGGGGTTAAAAAAAATCGAATTGGAAAAAGTAATATCTTATAACTAAATATTCTAGTAGAGCTCTGAACAAATCCAATCTGGACCATGCGTTTTTCAAAACTTATCTTTTAGAATTGATGAAGTTAGCTATAAATATCTATAATTAACACTATTTTTGCAATTGATCTGGGCTACAGGAGGTTAAAAAAATGGAATTGGAAAAAGTAACTAATATCTTATAACTAAATATCCTATAGAGCTCTGAACAAATTCAATGCTTTAAGTACTTATCTAATTAACGATCAGACTCATTTTGAACAATATAGCTGCTCAAAATTAACATTTTGGTATATAAAAAACTGAAATTTTTGTGGAAAACCTTATTTATCTTGGTAACAAATTCGTTAACATTTTTTCTTTATTAATTATTTTGATAATTTAACATACATCAGTAACTAAGTACATATGTTAAATTTTCTTTTTAAATCATATAAGTAAATAATTATATATACATAGGTACTTATGTATCCAGTTTATAATAATAATATTTTGAACTAGATATTTAAAGATTATTTAATTGAGTAGCTAGTATAGTAAAAAATTTAATTGAAAACTCATTTCAAATGCAATAAATTTGAACCACAACAAAAAAACAAAATATTTATGTATAAATGGTAAAAAATTATTTAAAAAAATATACCTATATATACTATATACTTATATACATTATAACAAATCACTAAGTATATGGAATATAAATGCATACTTATTACATACATAATATAACTAGTTACTTATATTTATTTGCAATACTAATAATAATAATTACATCGTTGACCACCACCTGTTCATTATTGAATCATTTTATGGTATTATCTATTATTATCTAACTAAGTATAGGTACATATGTACATTATTATATATATATATATATATACAACTAAGTATGTAAGTAGTTATAGATTTATTTTCAAATACCAAAATTCAGATACCTAGTTGGAAAAGGTCAATAAACGAAAGCTCATAAAAAAAGCTTATCTGTTGTTAATTAAAATCTGTTCTCTTTGTAAGTTATATCTAATGATGCTTAAAACGAACCAGTTTTATAAAAATAGTGTAGAAAATAATAATAGTAGTAGTTATGTATAGTTAGTTATAGTAAATATTGTTTATAAATAATATGGGGTTATAAATTAGCAAATGAATTTGTATAAAAATAAAGAATATAGATATTACATTTAAGTAGTTATAATTACTTAAAATAAAGATAAAATAAGTGGTATTGAATTAATTTTTTTTTAATCTAACTAAATAGTTTTAGTTATGATTTTATGAGTTTTAAAAAATTATTTTAAATTTTTTTTGTGGAAAATTCTAATTAACTAAAATGTACTGAATTTGTTTAGAATTTGTTTGAAATGTTAAATATTTATTGAAAAAATTACAAAAAACTAACATTTGCAATATCTTTATTGTCCTGCAATGCCCTTTAAGTGGGGTATAGAATGAACTTTTTTTTATACTTATCTCAATCCAGTTTTGATAATCTGATTTTTATAGTAAAAGTGGGTATTAGATGATTTATATAGCATTGTCTGTTGTACATTCAAATGACAACAAATTTGAATAAGTTTAAAAATATTAATCAAAATCTAAACACAGTTAGTTATGTATTACTAAAATATCGGGTGGTCCAGGAGCCGTTATTTTAAAATTTAAGAAATATTTATTAATTAAAACGAGGGTGCTCGATTGATGATATTTTCAATTTCCGGATAGAACCGGAAATTCGTAATCAAGATTTTCAAGAAGGGAAGAGTTAGTTTTTTATACAAATTAGGATTCTACGTCAAAAAATATAAAACTTTTGTTTAATAATTTTTTTTTGTTTTCTCGGTCTCAAACCATATCACCAATCGATAGAACACCCTCGTTTAGGTAAACAAAATTTTTTTCATTTTAAAATAACGGATCTTTCCTCTCCTTAAAAGCTGATACACATGCTCTGGAACATCCGGTATATTATTACGTTCAAAATTTTAGTAAGTTGCACAATTTGTTCCATTGCATCTGCCAATTAAAAACCTGTAGTAACTTTGTTTTTTTCGGATTAATATATAACCAACCATATAAGTATATATATATATATATATATTAGAATTACTTTCACTACAAATTCTTCCAAACTCTTCAAAATTTAGAAAGCTGGTATATAACAGAATTTTTTGTTTTATTTTTGAGAAGGTGTACTAATTACGAATTTGTTTTAATTCTTTTATATATTTTAACTCTTTAGAAAATCTGGAAATTTTCAAACTTTCTTTAAAGCTTACAGACAGAAATCAAACAGATTTAGGAGAAAAATTAATACCTAAGTATATAATATTTTTCTGGATCTTTTTAATGTTAAAAATTGCTTCAGTCGACAGATTTCAATGAATTGATTTAAATTAAAATCAATATTAAATAACTACACATATATATATATATATATATATATATATTGTTAATTATGTAAGATAATAACAAGTTAAAACTCGTTTGACCGTATTTAACTTAATATCGGAGATTCTATCAACTGGGAGTTAAGTAATTGATTTTAAATTTTTCTTTTTCAAGCAGAGTTTAGCTTTAATATTAGAAAAAAGCTATTCACTGCTCACGTTTTGGGGCTTACACTTTTGCTTTTAGTTTGCAATTAGAGTTCCATGTAAAATAGTACACAGTTAGTTAGTTGTTGAGTTAACATAAATGAAAAACTTACACGATAAAAAGAATTAGAAACGTACTAGAGATAGTTTCAAAAAAGGATTGTCTGAAATCTATTTGCCAGTAAATTTTAGATTCCAAACACGACAGATAACTAGTCGAATTTCTACTGATAATTATTAATAAGTTTATTTCATTACAACAATATTTATAAAAATTAGGAATTTTTGAAGTTTTTTAGTTAATAACTATTGCAGTTAGTTATAAGTACTGTTAGTATAATAACTGTAGGAGTAACTGTAAATAAATAAGAAATGATATTAAATTGCATATATTTAATAATTATATGCTCTTTGATATTACTTATTCCTATTTAAAATCTCATTTACAATCAAAAATTCCATTTAGAATATCTGTTTTAGATTTCTTACCTTAGATATTCAATAGTAATTTCCTGTAGTGTATGTAATTCAATATTTTTACGTGGCAATAACAGCTCAATCAGAAAAATACAAAAGTTGTATGTATGTAACTTGAATTGGAAAAGGTAGGTACAAAAACAAATTAGCACAAAAATGGAAATTTAGAAAGAAAAATAAAAGAAAAATCTTTTCAAACATGTTTTTGAATATATATATATTTTTTAAAAATCTTACTAGGGAAAGAATAAAAATGTAAATAAAAACTAATTATAAAAACAAACATTAAAATAACTAAATGTTGTAAATTAAA
This sequence comes from Argyra leucocephala, assembly GCA_963942445.1. Taxonomy (NCBI): domain Eukaryota; kingdom Metazoa; phylum Arthropoda; class Insecta; order Diptera; family Dolichopodidae; genus Argyra; species Argyra leucocephala. The sequence goes on along the minus strand of OZ012679.1, from coordinate 30,419,980 downwards.
GAATAAAATATTGACCCAATTATCTATGAATTTTAATTTAATTTTTTTTTGTCATTTAACATCTAAAAATTTCTTATCATTAATATAAGCAGTATTTATTTATTAATGTTATTCGAAGTGTTAAAAAGTTCATTGAAAGAACTTTGAATATGAATTAAATTTAATTTATAATGAATTATATTAAATGTAAATAACAAACTTACGGTTTTAAGTTTTTTAGTGCTAGTTCCAGCTTCAACATTTATTGATTTTGAACTCATTTTTTTTAACTTTATTCTTAAATTTAGATTTAACGGTTTAACGTAATTGAATATATGTATAAATAATTTTTTGTGTAAAAATAAATTAATTTTTTGTTAGAATTTTTTTTGAAAATTAGCGTCACACACTATTACAATTTAAGAATAAAGTTAAACATATATTAACATGCCGACAATAAAAAATCAACTAAAAATTAATACAATACCAAAGGGAAGAAAGTAGGTAATGTGCAGATTCTTTTTTCTTTTTATTTTTTTTTTCATAAAATCACAAGTAGATACTAAAGTATCCGATTTTTTTTTTTGTACCAAAATTATAGTCTAATTCAACATTTTATTATAGAAGTAAAATGAATTTGTTTTAATTAAAATGAATCTAGTATCAGTGTTATTAGTAATTTTTATTAATAATCTTTTCCTTTCATTTATTTATTAAATTTTAATTATTTCATTTGCACCACACTACCTTTTTATCATTAAAAAAAAATTTTCCCACTTACATACTAATACTTAAAAGTAGTAAACTACTAATTTGAAATGTAATTGCACAGATTTATTTGACATTCGCTATTGCTAAAAAAAAAAACTTTCGATTTTCGATATTGCATAAATGACGTTTCAAAGAGCTATTTCAAAAACAATTACATACATTAAAAGACTCATTTTTTATAGTTTTCAAAATTTTTAAGTTATTTATTGAAAGTAAACTCTTAATATTTCAAAAATAAAAATAATTAATTACTTTAAATTAGATATAAAATTATGAAATAATTTGAATGGAAAACCCTAATATAATAAATTAATAGTTCATTAAAAATCAGTTGTTTTAGGTTTAGGTTATTTTAATGCATATTTCATTGACTCTCAAATACAGTGTACAAATTGCTCACAGGGTTTTGTTTTTTAATTTACGATTGAGTGCGATAGTGAATGCGATATGTTTATGAGTGAAATTTTAAATTGACAGTCGGAGGTTTGTAATTTTTTGTATGGATTTTGAATTTTGATCATTTTGGTGGTGTATTTGTAACAAAAAAAGAAAGCAACAAATTATTTCAAAAAATTTATTAATAATTTGTTTGTGGCATAGATTTGCTTGGAGTTTTATTTTTATATTCAAATGGAATTACAAAACTTTTAATTAATATATTTCAAATTAAAATTTAAATTATATAAATTTATAAAAAAAATAAACTACTAGTTAATATAAAAAAAAAAGATGTTGACTTTACTACAAGAAAAACGCCCACTTAAACGGCAAAGATTAGGGCCACCCGACATATATCCGCAAGAAGCAAAACAAAAAGAAGATGAGCTAACTTCATTGAATGTTAAACATGGATTTGCGACAATGCCTCAACTTTCAGATGAATTTGGAACAGCTCACAATTCAAATGTTAATGCAGCTAAAGTTGGAGCCTTCTTTAATTTGATTTTAGCTAAAAAAGAAGAATTAATGACTCTTCCAGATACTGGACGAAAAAAACAACAAATTAATGTAAAAGATAATTTTTGGCCAGTATCTCCTAGAACTAAAGGCACATTAGACCAATGGTTTAAAGATTTAGCTGGAAATAAACCCTTATCGAGTTTGGCCAAAAAAGCTCCGTCATTTAACAAAAAAGAAGATATTTTTAGCATGTTATGTGATAATCAAGTTAGTATGCAAAGAGCTGCTTGGTTTATCAAATTAAGCTCTGCATATACTGTAGCTGTTTCTGAAGCAAAAATTAAAAAACGTCAAATACCAGATCCGGCAACTGAATGGACAGGAACGTTAGTTAAATATATGAAAGATTTACTACCAAAATTACAAGAATATTATATAACAGATAAGCCTCATTCTAATGTTTCACATAATGTAAATCCTTTATTACATTATGTTCCGAGTTTGCCACAAACAATGGCCAGTCCTGCAACAATACACAGTCCTGGAAATAACTTATTAAGTATATAATTTATTAGATAAAAATCTAAAAGTTTTGTAAATTATTGTATTGGTTAAAATTTATTTTTTTAGTTTCGCCTGAAGATAACAAAAATGCTCTTAAACACTGGAATTATTGCACTCAATTAAGCAAATTTATGTATGAGGAGAGTCTTCTTGATCGTCAAGAATTCTTAAATTGGATATTAGATTTGTTAGACAAAATGAGAACTCAAATAAATGAAGACGGATTTTATAAATTAATTTTACCATTTGCTCTGCAATACATGCAAGATTTTGTACAATCAGAAAGACTATGTAGAAAATTGGCTTATATAGTTTCAAAAAAAATTTCTAGTTTACTTAGCCAGGCTATTGATAATCATCCCCACCATATGAGACCAAATGTATTTAATCATAATATGAAGATAAAAATTGATCCATTTGAAAAGGCGTTAAATGAATACATGGCTTGTCCTCATCATAAGGAAGTTGTTTTGTATCTGGGTGCAATTTTACAAGTAATAACAATTGAATGTCCCACGGCCTTAGTATGGTGTGGTCTTAATGATACTAGAATTTCAACAGCTCTAGTTGGTAGTCCTTTAGATCTTTCACCAGTTCCACCATCAGCACTTCCAATGCCAGCACGATATACTGAAACAAATGGAGATATTCGAAAACTAATACGAGGTATTGAGGAAAAAATTAAATTGCGATCTAGACATGCTGAAAATCGATGGTGTACTGAGAAATGGAAGACAACCACTGTGAATTGCTATTCAAAAGTTTTAGCTATTTTAGACGCTTTAGATGGTCATTGTTTTGATAGAATGGATACTGTTAACTCAATTGAAATATTGTATACAAAAATATTTACACCTTATCTTCCAATTCGACAAGAAGTTGGCAACAATGGGGAAACTAAAAATATAAGGGTTGAGTATAAAGCTGAGCAAGATGCTCCTACTGTAAAAATCTTATGTGAATGGGCAGTTTCATGTCAACGTTGGGGTGAACATCGTGCAATGGCTGTAGCTTGGTTGTTAGATAAAAGACAAACCGAAGTAACAACTCCAATGTACAATGAATATAACGGAAACAACAATGGTAACTTTATAGATGATTGATATGTTTTTAGAATTTTCTTTTAATTAAGTTATTTAAAGGAAACAACGATGATAAGGATTCAGTTGGTTCAGGAGTTGGCTTAATTGGTGGAGTACCGGTATTTCAACAAGTACTGATGAACTTTTTAGATCATGATGCCCCTGTCTTAGATGAAAATAGCTCTCAACCAAATCGAGCTCAATTTATAAATCTTGTCCATTTATTTAGTGAGCTAATACGTCATGATGTATTCTCGCACAATGCATATTTATGTACTTTGATATCACGTGGTGACTTATTGACTGGAAGTGCTAATATTTCGAAACCAACCTCTATCACAGGGACTGGTCCCGTTTCAAATAAACCATCACCACCTAATCAAAGTGGTTTTGATGACGATGGTTTTCCAACTGGAATGGATTTTAAGCAAAATATTGAAGAATTTGATGATTCCAATGTAGATGATGATTTAGATAAACTTCTTCAACATATAAAGGAGAAAGATCAGCAAAGTGCTTTAGAAGCTCCTGATAGTCCAAAAGACCCAGAACACGTAGGAGCAGGAAACATAGGAAGTAGTAACGAACCTCACATTTCACGTCATTTCATATATACCAAACACTTTCCAATATATCAAGATGATCCTTCTTCACCTTACAATAGTGAAAGCAATCAAAGATATATATTGCTTTTTGGTGTTGGAAAAGAACGTGACGAAAAAAAACATGCGGTAAAGAAAATGTCCAAAGAAATTTGTAAATTATTTTCAAAAAAATTTAGTATTGATGTTGCAGAAGGTGGAAAAGTTAAAAAACATTCTAGAAATGAATTTAATTTTGAAGCTACCACAAATAAGTGCCAAAATATGGCATATTTTGACCAACATGTTGTCACCAGTCAGTGTGCTGTGACAGTTTTGGAAATGTTAAACAGTTTTGCATTAGGAAATGGTAATTATCTACCAGTACAGGAACATGTAGCATTTTTATTTGACTTAATGGAAATGGCCTTGAATGTATATGGCTTAATCGATACATGTAATCAAATTTTGAAAGAGTTACCAGAAGTGGAAAATCAATTAATGGGAAAAAAATCTAATTTAATAAAGAGTTATACAACTTCTTTGGGACTATATATTGTTGGAATTTTGAGAAGATATCATAATTGTTTACTTTTATCACCCGAGCAAACCGTTTCAGTATTCGAAGGGCTTTGTAAAACAGTTAAGCATGTATGTAACCCAAGTGATTGCAGTTCAGCAGAAAGATGTATTTTAGCATATTTAGCAGATTTATTCACTTCATGTTTCATTTTAAAATCAAAGCCACAATTTGCCGAAAGTTTTTATGTAATATATCCAAAAATTAAACAAGCCCTAGCATTAAATATATCACACCAAAATATTTCATCTCCACATTCTTATAATCAACAATTTTTAATGGAAATGCTTGCATCACCAAGACGATTTGGTAAAATTGATTCAATTTGGGGTAGACAACTAAATGAATCTACTACAAATATTTATAGTTTTGTCTGTAATGCCATCATTGCCATTTGTCGTGAAAATGACAATGAAAAACTAAATGATATTGCGATTTTCTGTGCTGAATTAACAGCATGTTGCAATGTTTTATCTGCGGAATGGTTAGCAGCCCTAGAAACTCTATGTGGATCAAGTAATGATCCAAGATACCAGGATTTAGTTGGACAAGTTGACATACAAAATTATAATATCCATAATTCACTAGCCGTATTTACTTGTATATTAATTGCTCGACATGGATTTTCTTTAGAAAATTTTGTAATGAAAGTTGCGTTACCTGCTTTAGGTATGTTTTTGAATAGATTATTTTTTTAAAATATGTATATTTATTTTTTTTTTTATAGGAAATGCATGTAGTAATGGGAGGGGAGACATTACTCCAGATGCAGAAGCAGGTGCTCGAATATCGTGTCATTTACTTTTAAAGCTTTTTAAAACAATAGAAATTCCGCAACCTGGTTTATATTCTGTTAGTACATCGCCAAATCCAATAAATGCAAATGGTCCAACGTGTAATATAAAATTGAGTTGTGATCGTCATTTACTTGTGGCAGCTCACAAAAATATTCAAGTTGAAGCAGTTTTAACTGTATTAAAAGCAATCTTACTTGTTGCTGATACAACTGCACAAAAAGCTACTTCTTCTTCATTTAATAGTGGAAAACGAAGTGGATTGAATACTCCAGTGCACCCTGGAAGCACACCAAAAAATATGGATCGACCTGCGGATTTGAGTCATATTTTAGGTACAAGTGAACTAAATATTTTGGGTGATAATGATGATATGATGTTTGATTTACATCATTCCAACCATAACAACAATAATTCGAATGAACAAAATGCATCGTTGTCAGATTTTGCTCAACATGTTTTAAAACAAATTTGTTCACAGGAATGGGTTTTGGAACGTTGTTTACAAGCCTCAGATAAATTATGTGGTTTACTAATTGAAGATATTATGACTCCAAAGCAAGTTCAACGCTTGCTCCATATGATTTGCTATCCGGAAAATGAATATACTATTATAGCTGATATGGACCAGAAAGCTATAATTGTTAGAATTTTAGAAAATTTAGAGCAATGGACATTAAGGATATCATGGCTGCAATTACAATTAATGTACAAACAAACCGAGAATAATCAATCAGAACCTTCCAATTGGTTAGATACAGTAGCAAGAGCTGCAATAGATGTGTTTCAAGTTGATGAAACTGATAAGCAAAATACTAAAAGTTCTAAATCTAATAAACCATCAATTTGGTTAGTAGCTCCATTAATTTCGAAATTGCCAAATGCAGTACAAGGAAGAATATTGCGAGTAGCTGGAAATGTTTTGGAAACAACGAATTTCTTTTCAAAATATAGGGATAATTATAATGAGGAAAGGGAAAAAGCTAAAAAGAAAACTATGAATAATCAACCATTCTTGGGACTAGTTCTGGCTTGTTTAAAAGGACAAGATGAACAGAAAGAGTGTCTGTTGACGTCACTTTATAATCAATTATCCCAGTATTTGCAGTGTGCTAGTGAAGCAAGTTTTTTAAAATTAAAAAATGTTTAATAAATTTATAAATGTTTATTATTCTTTTAGTTTGAGAATATTGGAGGGATCGATGCATCTGCATTAGATGAAATGCTAGAAGCATTACAGCTCAGATTTTCTTTAATTGGTGGAATGTTTGAAGCTATCCAGAAAAGTGGTACTTCGACAATAGACTGGACTATTCTATTAGCTCAATTAGTTTGTCACGGTGTAATTGATCTCTGTACTAATAGGTAATTTGAGAAAATCATTATTGATACTAGTTTGATAAATCATATATTGCAGAGAACTTTTTACAATTGTTATCGATATGATGACAACTCTAATACATTCAACATTGGTATCTGATAATCATTCAGATCGTGATGAAAATAAAAAGCTTTACAATAATTTAATGAAAAAATTAAGAAAGGAAATTGGTGAAAAAACTAATGCTTCAATAAAATACATTCGACAGCTATTACCATTGAACAAACCACCCAATGAAGTTATAAGTTGTGAATCAGCGGGTACTGACATGAAAGGTAACAGAATTGCTGGGTTTGATATAATTGACAAAAAACAAGTGAGTTTGTTTTTATTTCGCTAATTATTTTATCATTAAAATTCATGTTTTTTTTTAGTTAAGAATTGCGGATAAACAACGAGTAAGTGTTTGGGATATTCTTGAAGGACATAAAAACCCAGCACCTCTGTCGTGGGCATGGTTTGGTGCTGTAAAATTAGAGCGTAAACCATTAGCATATGAAGAAATGCATCGATTGTTGAAATATCATACTCATAGTTTAGTTAAACCAAGCAGTTATTATTATGAACCAATACCCTTACCTCCTGAAGAAATAGAAGCAGTTCCAGAGAAACCTTTGGTTACATTTTTCTTATATATAATAAGGTCAAAGTTTTAATTTATATGTATACTTTTAGAAAGATGATATGAAAGCTGATACTCCTTCGTCGGTTGATCAATCACCTAGTGCACCTGTCACTGGACGAGGACGAGGAAAAGGGACTCGAAAACCAAGAAAGCCTAAAGCCCCTAAAACTCCACCAGTAAATCAACAACAAATACAGATTCAACAGCCACCACCACCACAACAACAGCAAATACTACAGGGACAACCACAACAAATTCTACCGCCAATGCAAAACACTCAAATCAATCAAATGCAGATGAACATGCAAGTAAGTATTTGTGAGAATATTTTCTAATATCAAATAAATAAAATAAAATAAAATTTAAAGAATCAAATGAATCCTAACATGCAACAATATCAACAAAATCAAATAATGCAACAAGGTGTTAATCAAATGATGGGTCAGCAACAAATGGGACATCAAGGCAATATGCAACAAACAATGATTGGTAATCAACCTCAAAATAATGCAATGGGATTTGTTACTGGTCCTACTGGCCAAGGAATGTTGCAAGGAAATCAACAAGCTCAGCAACAAAGTCAACAATGGGCTGGTCCTGGAAATTATAGTTCAATGCAATCTCAACAAACACAATTTTATAATCCACAAGGAATGCAAAATAGTGAGTAATATTAAAAAAAACTTAATTATTTAATAAAAAAAAAATTATAATTTTTAGTGCAACGTATGCCAATAAATCCTTCATCTAAACAAGCTCTTTCAAATATGTTAAGGCAGAAAAGTACATTTATTGGCGCGCAACCACAAACAAATCCAGGTGCAACGCTAACTATGCAACAACAACAACGACAACAACAATTACAAATGCAACAACAGCAGCAGCAACAACAACAACAACAACAACAGCAACAACAACAACAACAACAGCAGCAGCAACAGATGATGATGCGTAATAATATGCGAAATATGGCACCTAATCAAATGAGTGGTCAACCAAATAATCTTACGAATCAAATGAATCAAATAGGTAATCTTGCACAAATGCCACAACAGCAATCTAATATAAGTCAAGTTTTGAATTCGAATGCAATGATGGCTCAACAACCACAGATTCAACAACAGAATGTGGGAATGAATAGTGCACAGAACGCTACTAATATGATGAATGCGAATCCGGGTATGATGAATAACCCTACAAGCAGTTCAAATGCAAATCCAAATATAATGGGACAACAAAATACCGGAATGGTTCAAGGTACTGGAATTCCTGGTCAATCAGCAACCATGCAAAATCAAAATGCTGGAATGGCTGTACAGAGTGGGGGTATGACTGGACAAACGAACAATATGTTGGGCCAACAAAATGTAAATGTTAATCCAGCAGCTATGGTTAATCAACAAAATACACAACAATTCCAACAATTTAATTCTTATAATAACCAAAACATGAATCAGCAAAGTGGTCAACAAATGATGAATTCTGGTTTTGGTCAAATGACCGCAGCGCAAAGAAACAGTCAAGCAGAATACCTAGCTCAACAACGTGCAATGCAACAAGCTAATCGAGGGCAATATATGTCGCAGGCTCCAAATGTGACAATGAATAATATGATGAGCGCTGGACAAGGTGCAGCTCCACCTTATCGCCAACAAGCTGGTGTAGGCCACGCTCAGCAACAGCAACAACAATTTCAACAGCAGCAAAGACTAAGGCAACAAATGCTGATACAACAACAACAACAGCAACAACAACAACAAAGTAAAATTTGTTAATTAATTTGTTATTTTATGTTGTCTAATTTAATTTTAGGTGGTATGGGCATGGGTCAAGGTGGTGCCCCTGGAATGGTTCCACAACAAAATCCGACGGTGGGTCAGCAAACACCTAATTTAGTGGCACAACTTCAAAGACCACAAAATATGATGGGACAACAATATCCACATCAGCCCCCTCCATATTAATATAATTCATAATTTTTAATGTATTTTAAAGTAAGTGTGTGAAAAAACAATGAAAAACAATGAAGTATTTAATTTTTTTTAAAATAAACTAAGTTATTCTTAAAATAAAAAAGTTTAAAACATGAAGATTGTCAAAATTGTCTTATTTAATTCATGGAATTCTGAAATTAGTTGAAGCGTTATATTTGATATAAAAAGAAGTTTGTTTTTTTTTAATAAAATTTATTCAAGATCATCATCTTCTTGATTCCAACCATTTTCGTCAGATAAAAACCGTCTTTTGATAGATGTATTCATGTATGGTCTTAAAATCCATTCAGTATCTGCAGCATCCAATTCATCCAATGCACCTAATTTGATTTTATATAATTTCAATTGAAAGCGTGGTCCAACCTCTTTGAGGTTTAATAGTTTATTTTCATATGTGTATGTATGATGTCGAAAGCTAATATAATCATCATGATTGGCAAATGTAATAACCCTTTTTGAATCACTCTTCGGTACCGGAAATAAATGCTTTAAAATTGTTCTTGTGCGTACTCCTAATTTTGTTTTAAAATTATGAAAAACCAAATGAGGTTTTTGTTCACTCATATGGCCGATATTTGTAACATCATGTCGCATTATAACATCTGATATACTGAAAAAGGCTGTTGGTCCGTATGGTAAGTGTGATATTACTAGATTATTTGGCGTACCACGATATTCATGTATGGTAATAAAATCGGTTACATCATTCGCTCTACATGCTTGCATCAATTGTTTCATTTCATGATTACCTCTGTTTATACGTTGAGCATTGGGGAATATTAATCTCATTTCCTTTGCAAACATTTTCAACCGTGCTGATGGATCGTGAGAAGTAGTAATCATTATTTTTGGATCTTCACATCCTGCATAACGATATTCATCATCCAATTCGTCATTATTAATATTAGAAATTGAAGAATCCCATTTGAGTTTATCTTGCAATGCAAGTGCATTTTTTTTAAGTGAAGTTTCTATTTGTTCATTGTTTTCCAAGCTATTTTTTATTTTATTTTTCTTATCCTGAATTTTGGAATGCTTTATTTCAGCTGATTTCCTGTACAGAAACTCTCGACGTAATCTGGCTTGTCTTCTCAACATTGTTAACTAATTTTAATATATATAAATCTTATATTTATAAGAAAGTAAATATTATATACTATTTTAAAAACTGTATAAAACCAAGATTTTGACATTCATAACCTAAAAGTATAGTGAAGAGACAACTCAGTGACAATAATATGGCCATATGGGTTTGAATACGGTTTCAATTATGTTGACATTTAAGTTGAATAAGGTGACTATAAAGGTGCATATATATTCAAATCTGTTTCAAAACTTGTTTCGAAACATTGGAAATCTAATTGTGTGTGGGATTGTTTCTTAAACAGTTTAAAAAATCAAAATTTTTTGATTTTTAATGGCGGAGTCATAAGTTTCTGATATGTTTAAATGTGTATGGTGAAGTTTCGAAACTAAAATATAAAATAAAATCAGTTGTTTATGTTTTTTTTGTTATTTAGAATTAGTTTAAATTTTTTATAATATTTGTAACCAATCTTCTAATCATTTCTGTTTTTTTTTTTTATAAATTTCCACAATTATTATTAATGCGATAATTTTATCCGCCATTTGTATGTTGTCTTGATCTAACAATAGAAAAGTTGCAAAAGTTTCTTAGTGTGTGGTGAACAGAGAAATTAATTTCGAAACAAGTTTTTAAACAGATTTAATCGTGTATGGGGCCCATAATATGCTATAATGAATTGTTCAGTAGATTTTAGAAAACAGTCAGACAGAATTATTGTAGAAAATGGGAATTAAAAGAGAAACCAGGATTACTTCGAACAGAAAAATCTACTAAACACTTTTGATCTTTTTTGAACTTTTTTGTTCTAATTTTTGTTTACTCTCAAATTTCTTTGTTTAACTGCCAAAATTAAAAAAAAAAACAACAAAAAAATTTGTCCAAAACTGTTCAATCAAAATAAAGAGCCAAATAAAGATCAATTTAGAACTGTTTGGGACAGTCTACTGAACATCGATCAGAACCCATTTGGACAATTTTCGAGCACTAGACAAATTTGGACCACAACCCATAATTGATTCGTTATATTTCTATCCAACATAACACTGTGTCAAGTTTCATCCGAACCGATTGCGAGATATGTAATTCCTTGGTATTGTTGTTGTTTTTAGTTTAGTGCAAAACATATTATATTTCGGAAATAATTTTATATTCAAAATTTCAAAAAATCCATATTGTACAATAAAATGCTATTTGATAAATTTTTAATTATTAAATATTATTTTATAATTTTGGAACAAAAATAATGTTAATACAGGAAACAGAATGAAAGTTTATATCTAAAAAAGTTAATTTTCATTTTATTAGGAAGCAATAGTTTCTTATGTTTTCGATTAATTTTCGAAAAACGGAACTATAAAAAAGAAACGCTTAAAGTCTGCCAGTGTACACGTATCATTTTTAATTTAAATGAATAATTTTAATGAACGACCTTGACAAAAATGTCAAAATACAACAAAACAACCACTATGTAAATAATAATAAAAAAAATGTTAATTAAAAATACTCCAGTGCCTTGGTTATTTTTTTTTTTTAATTATTTGTGATAGAATATAAATTTATTACATAATATTTTAAATTATATTTCTGATAAGAATATTTGTTTCTTGAATATCTCACAATAATAATAATAATAATAAGCCAGTTTTATACCGAAATTCTAGCAGAATACTAAACATTCGCATAATTTGCAATATTAAAATTTAAATATAAAAATAAAGTAAAAGTAAGTAGTTTCACATATGAAATTATGCCAAGGATATATTTTGTTGGTGTAGATGTAGGCACAGGTTCTACCAGAGCTGCACTTGTAACATCTCAAGGTCATGTGATAACACAACATGTAAAAACAATAAAAACTTGGAATCCGGAGACTAATTATTACGAACAATCGTCAGAAGGTATGAAATTATTAAAGTATAATTTGCTTATCAGCTAAATTTTATTATGATATTTTGACTATAGATATTTGGGCTGCTGTATGCGAGTGTGTTAGGGTAAAACTACTTGATCTTATTTATTATTTTTTCTGTTAAATTAATTTTTTTTAGAATGTAACTCAAAAAATCGATCCAGAAGAAGTTGCGGGTATTTCTTTTGACGCTACTTGTTCTTTGGTTGTATTATCGAAGGATGGAAAATCCTTGTCTGTTAGTAAAACTGGTCAAAATCTTCAAAATATAATTTTATGGATGGATCATAGAGCTTCTAAAGAAGCTGAATTAATAAATGAAACAAAACATGAACTTCTAAATTATGTAGGTGGAAAAGTTTCATTAGAAATGGAAATGCCAAAATTGTTGTGGCTTAAAAGAAATCTTCAATTATCCTGTTGGCAAAAAATATGGAAAGTCTTTGACTTACCTGATTTCCTTACATGGAAAAGTACTGGGGATGATACTCGCTCCTTATGTTCTGTCGTTTGTAAATGGAATTACGATATTAAAACCAATTCTTGGTCAAAAGAATTTTTAGATTCCATTGATTTATCTGAATTATGTTCAAAGAATTTTGATATGATTGGCAGAAATGTTGTAAGTCCGGGAACTCCAATTGGTGATGGTTTATCTGTTGAAGCAGCAAAAGAAATGAATCTAGTACCTGGAACTACCGTGGGAGCATCATTGATTGATGCGTATGCTGGAGCACTTGCGATGTTTGGTTGTCAAGTTGATAGACCTATAAATATTGAAAATAAAATAGGTTCTTAATAAAATTAAAAATAACTTAAAAATTAAGTTACTCAAATTGAAAAATTTGAATGTATTTTAGCCTTAATTTGCGGTACGTCAACTTGTCATATGACCTTAACTAAATTTCCATGTTGGATCAATGGTATTTGGGGGCCATATAAAAATGTAATTTTTCCAGATTTTTATTTAAATGAAGGTGGACAAAGTGCTGCTGGAGCTTTACTTGATCATATTATTTTTAACCATCCACAGTTTAAGATTACATCTTCAAAACTTAATAAAAATGAGTGAGCTGATTTCTTCAAATAATTCAAATATTTATTAATGTTACATTTTTTTACAGGAATATTTATATGTATTTGAATAAAATATTACAAGATTTGGTTGAAAAAAATGGGTACGATGATGTTTGTTATTTAACGAAAGATATACATATTTGGCCAGATTTTCACGGAAATCGATCTCCTATTGCCGATCCTGATCTTAAGGGCATGGTAATAAAATTATATTGGTAATAAATTATTTATAAGTTGTTTTTTAAATATATATAATTTTAGATTTCTGGTTTAGTAATGAAAACTGAAGAAGAAAATTTAGCTATTTTATATTTGGCTGTTATTCAAGCTCTATCTGTAAGTATATATCTATTTATATTAGTTGTTATTTAAGCGCTATCTGTAAATACATATATATTTATATTAGCCACGTTGTTTTTATCTAAATTGATAAAAGTAATAAAAAAATGTAAAATTTAAACAAATAAACTGCATTAAAAATCAAAATGATAAGTAGTAATCAAATATAGTTATTTGATTACATAAAATAATTATTATTTTATTGAAATTTATATCTTAAAAGGAAACTATTTTGTAAATTTTGAATCTTTTGATAATTTTTGTATATCATAAGCTTTCAGGGTACAAAATAATATTGTATATATAGCATTTACATTTCTTTTCTAATGTTATTTATGAAAAAGTAAAAATACTTTTAGTATGGCACAAGACATATAATTGAATCTCTTCTGGAACAAGGTCATCCTAAATTTGAAGTATTACTTTTTTGTGGTGGACTTGCTAAAAATAGTGTTTATATTGAAACTCATGCGAGTGCATGCTACATTCCTTCGGTGATTCCTGAAGAACAAGAAATGGTTCTTGTTGGTTCTGCAATGTTAGCTGCTTGTGCAGCGAGAGTTTACCCAAGTCTCCAGGTAAATGTTTTTAAATAATATATCTGTTATGAATTGACAGATTAAAATTATTTTACAGGAAGCTTCATTAGCTATGGGTGGAAAGGGTAAGATGTACAAACCCAAAGAAAGTACTAAAAAATATCATAATAAAAAATATAAGGTATTTCTAAAGTTGTTTGAACATCAACTGTTATACAAAAATATAATGAATGAAGGTATTTAAAATGTGTAAATAAAATATGTAAATAATGTTATTTTTTCTTTTTTTACAAAAAATGTAACAAAAGATCTATGATCTTGTTAAAAATGATATTAAATATATAAAAAATTGTATTTATTGTTTTTTTACCAAATTTTACTTAAATAAATTTATGGAAATTTACAAGAAACAAAAATAGTTCTTTCTTTTTTAAAAAAAGCACCTATTTATTTTGATAAATTAGTTTAATTTATAAAGATTTTTTATGAGATAAAAGCAGCAGCCTTTGAATCAATAACGGTCCGACAAACAGGACAAGTGTCCTTAATTTTTTGTGAGCAATCTTCACATAGACAAACATGTCCACAGGGAAGAATAATAACCTTAAATAATTTCAAATTATATTTTAATTAGTAAATTGTTATAACGTTTTTTCTTTTATAAAAATTTAACCTCTTTTGGATTGGTAGAACAGACAACACAAAGCTGATCTTCACTGAGATGCAATGGTCTAGTCCTTGCACGTCTCTCCCTTCTTTCACTTTCTAATCTTTCTTTAATACGTTTGTCATCTCTTTCTTGTTTTTTTTTTATATACAACTTTTTTCCCATTATTCCTACTAAAGCTATAGCAATTATACTACAAAATCCAATTTTAACACTGAAAGAAAAATTAATATTGCACAAGATAATTCTCATAATTTTAATAAAATTTACATCATAGATGATTTAGCTTCTTCAAACTTTCGAACAAGCGTACTTTTTGTAGCTGTAGTAAGAAATAATGGTCCTATTGCGGAGCTTTGCATTTTTAATTGATTCCCATCTAACTCTAATTCACCAATGGCTGTTAAAAATGAACCATCTCTTAATACCTCTTCTGTTGTTTGTAAACCTTTTTGACGAACACCAGAAAAAAATCCAAATATATGATCAAAAAACGATAATGATGATGGTTCATAATTATCATATACAACATCCAAATCTAATATTGCCGCACCCAAACCATCAATGATTTCAACAACTACGTCATTATTTTTAATTATAAAAGGAATTTCATTTGATGACACATGAATTAATTTTCGTTGTTCTGTCCAAAACCCAGCAAATCCTCTTGCTACTCTATGCTCACTTAATTTAATTACTTGTAAGACTCCTGTTACAGATGGATTCATAACACTGCGCATTGGAGAACCAATTGGGGTGACTATACCACGAATAACTGCATATGGTATCTTATTTTTTTCTTTTGCAACATTAGATTTTAAATCAGCGTTTAATGTTAATTGGGGAGCTTCCTTGAATGAGATTTATTTTATATTTATTATTTTTAAATAAAAGTAATAATTTGATTGATAACGATAATTTACCTTTAGAGATTTCAAAGTACTTTTGTAAGAATAATATTCCTTAAAACATAATCCTAAAATTAATAAATCTACCCCAAAAGCTATTCCTTCATTTATAAAGTCCATTTTGGAGAGATATCCCGTTATTATATAAGATTGAAGAATAGATTTATTAGATAAGAATTTACAAATATTTTATTTTACGATTTAATATGAAATTCATTATTAAATCGTTGTAAATTAATTTAATAACACATTTTATTCTTATTAGTTTTTGGCGATTAAACAAAAATATTTTGCTTTATTTTCCTTTTGATGATTTTATCTCTTTTGACATTTACTAAAATATGTAATTTTTTTATTGATGCTAAGCACGAACTGTCGTAAAAAATGTTTATGTTAAAATGTTGCGAAACTTTTTCTTCGAATTTTAATACAAATTTAGTACTGCCGTTTCATGATTTGATAAATTAGTAGTTTTAACTTTTAGTAAAGTAAGAGTATTCGTCTACAGTGATATGATTGATAGTTTAGTTAATAACAGATATACTTTAATACTAAACAATAAGTACATATATCTAAAAACTAGATAATCAAAATTATTTTTAAAAATGGTCGCTTTAGAATGTGATCTTAACGATACATTTGAAACAGCGACGTAACATATCATAATATAAATATTATTTTTAATTGTGTTCTTTCTAACAAGCGTAGGTGGGTTTTATATCCTTTCATACTATGCACGGTTACCACTAATTTATCGGTAACCTAGTTGTATTCCTGGTTATTTAGCTGTCTTCGCATATAAATTGCTGTCAAAACTTACCCTCTTTCTAAAATACTGGGTAGCGAGATAACATAGTTAAGTTTCAGGATTTTAAGATATAAAATTTTTCATAATAACTTTTTTTCGATAAGTACAAAATTTTCACACACCTGTAGATAACAGCTGCAGGTAACCATGCATTTGAAACAAAATTAAAATATTACCCTGCCACCTGGTGGCTTAAAATAAAAGCTTACCGCGGTTGTGGTTTATTTTGCGACTTTCGATCACATTACAAGCGACAAATTTTGTAGGAAGAAAAGGTAGATCAAGGTTGACCAGTTCATATGTAGGACCTGATTCCTAATCGTTGAAAATTTGTTTTGTGCAGTGCATATGGAAGTAGACTTACCGTAGTGCACTGGCCGCCATTTTTTAAAAGGAAGTACCCGAAAACAGTAAACAAAAGTAGGTAACAAAAAAAGGTCATTTTTAAATTACAAAAAAAAAACTAGATCTTTGGGAAATATTTTATTAGAAATATAAACAAGAAGTGTGTAACTTCAAAACAAATACATATTAAGATTTTGCACTGTTTATATATTTTGTCTCTGAAATCGAGATTGAAAAATTTTATCAAAAATGAGGTGTCAAATTACGATAAATTGGATCAAGTCGCGACGCGAATACACATATTCCAATCGCAGAATATTTCACAGCACTAAAAAATAATGTAAATTTTCAAAAACATGGCTTCCTAATTGAAAGATAATTTTTTTCTAAAAATATTTTATATTTAAAAAATGTATATTTTAACAGATTTTTTGATTCAATTAATTAGTAAAAATTGTACATTGCTACAGTAAAAAAATAGCATGAAATCTTTTGGTAATACTCTGCTAAAAAAAAAAACAACATATAAAATCATTTTAAAAATTAAAACCTAGCTTAACTTATGTATATCAAGAATTTTTGGAAAATTTTGACCCAGAAAATACTTTAACTTTAAGTAAACCTGGATTAACTTCACTCCACCTTAAAAAAAAAAGTACATCAATGATAACTGTATAGTTTTTTCATACAAATTTAATGTTAATACAAAATTAAATTACTCACTTTAAAATTCTATCTTTTAATCGACTTTTAACTTTATTTTTAATTGTTGAAACTCCTTTTGCACTATGTAAGCCACGACCTGTTATTATAAAAATATGTTTATATGGTCTATTCATTTTTCTCAATTTTAAAATATGATCATCTAAAAATATGTCAAGACATTCAAGTGCTTCCATAGTGTATAAATAATGCAAGTCAATAAAATCTGGATTATTTTGTGTTAAATCATGAACTTCCATTATACAATTAGCTGCCTTATGATTATAATAATCAATTTTATTTTTATGTAAATTGGAAATTTGTGAATAATAAACAGCAACTGTTGAATTTCCTTTTTGAATTGCTTCTTTAGCTTTTTCATAACACTCAGCTTTTAATTGACTATGATGGGCTGCTAGATTACGACACTCTTCAAAATTTCTTAATGCTGCTTTTTTAGATTCCTCGGGGGATGATTTTTTTACAAAACTATTTCTGTTAGATAATGTTTCTTCTGATATTTTCTGAAATTAAATTATTTTGTTCAAGGAACATTTTGAAATTTTTTTTTGGTTTTTACTTACACCTTCAGTTTCATCGTTGGCTAGTTTAAGTAACTTATCCTTTTTCTGATTTAAAATATCAGAATAATTTTCATCCATCGAACTTTTCAATGCTTTAACAGATTGTGAAAATGAATTATCATGAGCTTGCAAAATTTGTAAAAGTGTTTCTTTTTCAATATCAGGAAACATTTCACATAATTTGTCGTGTGCTAAATGGGAAGCTAAATTTTGAGGAATAGCCCCTTTCCATTGATCTGGATTTGTTTTATAAATTGACCATGCCAGTTCCATATCCAAAATATCTTTATAACTTTCTTCTTTTGTAATATTAGTTTCACAAGAGGATTGCAACAATATCGCAAATTCCTCATCCCTTCTTATGGTTTCCTGTTTTTCTTCCTCTAACTGATTATAAATAGATTCCATCCATAACGCATAGAGTTGTTTCCCTAAAGACTTTGGCATAAAAATATTAGTTTTCAGATCTTTAAGACAAGCACCTGGTCCTACACTAAATAGATTTTCTAATTGCTGTATAAGTTCTTTCCCTAAATTAATTTCTATCATTTCATCTTCATTTGTCGCTTCTGTTAAATCATCACTTCCATTTTCATCTTGAAGGCAAGATATTTTGGATAAATTATTCATATTGCTTTCTGAACAATGTTTTGTACTTCGTATTTTTTTTATGTGTTCTGAATATTGTGAATCATCGATAACAATTCTATTTTCAATCACATGCTTTACTTTAAGTAATTCATCTGATATATATGATTTATCTTTTTTACTCTTTTGTTTCGATGAATCAGTACTATTATTATTATTATTATTATTATTATTTTTGGAATGCTGTTCAAGCAAAGTTTCATTTAAAGTTTCATTATTACAATTGCATTTGTAATCAGAAGCATCTGAAAAATTTGTTAGACTTTCTACCGAAGTATCATCATTTAATATAATATCAAAAACCCATTGGGCATTTCCGTCACATTTTTCAAAGAGATCCCAAAGACCATTGACATTTTTATCTAGACATACTTGTCTAATAAGAATAAAAGACTCATTTTCCTTTGGACAATCTACAGAATGTCTTTTTAATTCGACGTTTAATTTATTGTCTTTTATAGGAATTTCTATTTTAGGTGTTTCATCTTTATTTTCTTGTTCTTTTAATATTTTAAAAATGTTTTCATTTGATAAGTTATCCACTTTTGTTATATTTCTTTGGGGTTTTGGTAGCTTTTTTATGGTTTCTTTTGTTCGAATATTCCAAAATTCGCTACTTTCACTTTCATAAGGTTGCCATTCCTCAGTTATTGTACTGGCCGTTGGAATTTCTTCTTGATTTTCTTGATATATATTTTTTTCTTCACTTGTATTTCGTGGTTGTTTTGGCTGATCGATTTTATTATCTGATTCATTAGTTTTATCGTTTGAATCATCGTATGTAAGCCACGAATTAGAACTATTATCAGCGTTTTTTTTGTTTTCGTCAAAAATAATTAAGTTTTTATCTTTTTTAAAGTCTGAAGAAAATATTTCTTTATTAGTTGCCCAAGAATCATTTTTGCTATTGAAAAAATTAACTTTACTTTGAATTTCATTTAAATTTGTATTGAAAGATTCCCAAAAATTAGATTTAGTTAAATTTTCATTTAATAGTTCTGTTGTATCACTTTCGATATTAATCTTTTCTGGTTCAGGACATATAGAATTTATCCATGAAATATTATTATTAAGCGAATTAGTAGTTTCGATAGCTGGTTCAAGATTTTCAATAAATTGTTCTTGATTTGGTGGTTTTTCAGGTGAATCAATATCCATAACTATTTCTATGGGTGGATATTTTCTCAATTGGGGTAACGGCACAGTATACTGTGTGCTTTTCATCATCTGAAACAATCATAATCCTATAACTTTAAAATTTAATAAATTATTTTTTCGAAAATACTTTCAATAATTGGCTTTTCTCAACCGGTTCATAATTCATTAGGATTCGTTTTAACTTTTCTTTAGGAACTCCGTGAGTATTTTTCAAAGCCAATTTGGAAGCAGAATTACGCCATGGTGTATTTGGTTCAAGTATTTCTTTAAAAAAGGATAAGACATATACTTAACGCGTCGTTAAAAAATATTTCAAAATTATTACCAATGACGTATCCATATTGAACTGCTATTTGAACGTATGGTAGCATTTCCCAAATTCCTATATAAAAAAGAGCTTAAGTTCGCGTTCTTGTTTCTAATAAAGTAATTTATTTTTATCAAAAAAATTGATTTTATTATCAATTTTTTTTGACTAAATAAAATGCTTATCTTTTAAGTTTTTTGTTTTTGTAGATAAATAAATCAATATGCACAAAATACAATCATTTTTTTCAATCTGAATTTTCGCACTCACTTATATTTGTATTGTCGACAATTATTGGACTCCATCCTTCCATTGCTTTTTTCCTAACACGTCTTTGATTAAATTCATGAGCGTCAGATAGTTTTTCAGCTTGATGAACATATTTATCGTTGATATCATAAAAATAATCATCGGTGCTACAAATAAATGATTTACAATCATATTTTTCGGATACATCAATAAACTTCAGTAATTGTCGCGCTAAGTAAGATTTGCCACTACCAGGAGCACCACGCATTAGTATCAATATTTTATGACCAGATACAATGTGGTCGGCAATAACTTTTATTTTACTATTACCCGAGATCAATTCATTTAGTTTTTGTTCAATGTTATTTGAAGATTTTGGTACTGCTCCCAAATTGTTAAAATTAACATTTTCATTTAAATTTTCAATGTTTTCTTTGTTATTATTTTTCATAGCGCAGGCATAGCTGTTAACGTTGTTGCTAGTGTCATTTTCCTTTATTTTTTGCAAAAATGTTAAATTTTCTCCATAAGTAACTAAGCTTTCAATGCAATCATCAACTAAAATTTAAAGAATATCATATGTGTTGTGTACATAACATAATATATTATTATGTGTATTAAACAAAATTAGTACTTTGCCAATCTTGAGCTTCACAAACTGATAAAATTATATCCTTATCAAATTTAAAAATTTCAAATAACTGAGAAATAATCAGTTCTTGATCCTTTGTTTTTCTTGAATTAAACATTTTTAAACTTTAGCTAAACACTTTCTGTTTCATTTTATAATAAAATAGTTAAAATACTACACTTTTATAATAGGCGCAATATGACCTGACTAGACTAGTATATGTGGTTTGTGGTGAATTAGTGATTAGTTTTGACTTTTGATAAAAAAGAAAATCAATCAACTCAACACATATGATATTTGACATATTAAATGCAATACAATGGCAATATATATAATAATATTTATTTAATTTTTTTCTTATCAAAATCAAATTTTACGATATGAACTTAAGTAATTATGGTTATTTAAAAAACAAAAAATAAAATATGCGTAAAAAATTTATATCACACAAATTATATATTCCAAGTTTTATAAAGTTTTTTAAAACAAATTTTTTATTTACAAATGTCAGAAGATGATTGAAGTAAATGCTTTTATTTGCTTATTGGGACGGCTGTTATGCCTGCTTCTTCTTGTCATAATCAAAGCTATTTGATATTTAAAGATTTATTAAAAAGTTTGTGAAATTATAAAGCAGTAATATTTTTTTCTAATTAAAATATTTAATAAGTTTTAATTTAAAATTTGTAATTTTGACTGAATATTTTAAATATTAGTTCAATTCATCAAAAGTTACTATTTTATAATACTTTGGTAAGAACGTCAAGAGAATTTCAGTTTATGTTTTAAGGTGTAAATTATATTTTGTAAAATGTTTTTATTAATTTATAACTAAAATAATTACTTTTTTAGGTTTAAGCTAATTTTTGTGCATTATTGGGAAAACTTTGAAATTTCAGAGATAAAAATTTGTACATAATAGAAAAAAATTAATAGAAGGTATACTAGCCATGCCCCGTGGAAAACGGCGTTCTATGGAATTGGGGCATGAGGATGATAGGCATTCTACTCCAAAACGTCAAAGAAATAATTATTCCAGGTATGAATTGTTTTTAAATAATTAAACTATTTGTGGAATAAACAAAAATTTGCTAAGATGGTGTAAAGGCATTGAAAGGTTAGAAATAATTGTTTACTAGCAATTGATACCATCTACTGTAAATCAGAATAGAATAACAATAAAACATATCTTAAGAGTTAGGGTACAATTTCTAATCTTTAACACATTTTGGATGAAAATAATTATTAAAAGAACTTATTGGACAGTTGATTAAGAGTTAAAAGTGTACCATTTAGGGTTTCAGTAAAATGAAATTTAAATCGAAATGTATTGAAATATTATAATTGCATCTTAATTTCTTATTTGAAAATATGAACAAAAAAATATTGATGATAGTTTCTATTAAAGTATTGTTGAGTGATGATTTTAAAATTAAATTTATCCAGCACAATGATTTTATAAATTACCTTAATATAAATTTAAATAAATTAAAAAAAATTTTGTGGTAATTTCGTCATAATTATTTATAAGACTACGTTGCATGTTATCAACCTTTTAATTCAAAATGAATATATTGACAGTAATTTTTGTCTTATTAACGAGTTAGTATTCGTTCATAAATAATTATAAACGGATTTACAAATTTTATAAATTAAAGAGTAATTAATAAAATTAACTATTTTAAATATTGATCAGGCTGGTTCATCAGGCACGTGGTAGCATCATTATTTTAGTTCTCTTCTAATTTTTGCTCAATAAATTTTCTGTATGTTAAACGGGCACACATGCGCAAAAAATTTATTTTTTAAATATATTTTAGGGTTTTTAAATATCGAAGCAATTTAATTAATAAGTAAATGCTTGTCTATCATAATTTTAAAAAGATTTTTGTTATTTATATGTAATTTTTCTCAAATAAATAAAAAAAAAAGTTCTATTACCTTTTAATGACCTTGTTTCATATAAATTTAAAGTTTTGAGTAACTCAATTTGTAAATTAATAAAATATTTCAAAATATATAAAAGTACTATCATTATCAATCCTGAATTCTAAATTAAAATTATTTTAAAAAATGGAAAGTTAAAGGATATGAAAATGAATAAAGAATCAGGTGAAATTCTGAGAAATAACTAAAAAAAATTTAAATATATTTTGGCATTGAATAGTTTAGAGAAATAGAGCGTTCAGTTATTTTTAGCTTTGATATTCAGAATTTTGTCAAAGAGAAAAATTGGGAAAATTCAAAATGTCTCATTTGTAGAAAATAAGTATTAAATATTATAATAAAAAATACCAACAATTTTTTTTTTTTACTTTATATTAACTGTTATGTGGTAATTAATTTAAAAAATCCCTAATAATCAATAATGGACGAGGGAAAGTACGATATTAGTATTTAAAAATCATCTAATAAATTTTATTTGTGAATTAACAAAATGTTCTCTAACGATTATTGTTTTGTTTTTAGTTCTCGAAGGTATAACAAAACTGAAGATACATTTAGTACCAAAAAATGTATTGCATGGTTTAAGGAATACACATCTGTAGATGAACCCGATACTTTAGGTTTGTAAATCAATTATGTGTGAAAATTATATTTTAAGAATCACTCATTTCTTTTATTATGTATATATATGACAATTTTAATATATATGTTTATATATGCAATCAATGACCTTGATATTAAATTAAAGTTTTTTTCTAGTTCAAATAATTTTAATAAAATAATTTGTTGCGATCATTTCAATTTTGTATTATAATTGTGTAAAATTTAATTCATTGTTAATTGCAACTTACTTTTATCGTGACATTTTATTTTTAATTGATTATAAAAAAAAATATTTATTTAATTGTTATGTATTTTAGGTCCTGAAGGAATGGAAAGATTTTGTGAAGATATTGGAGTAGAACCAGAAAATGTTATTATGTTAGTCTTAGCTCATAAAATGGGAGCACGTCAAATGGGTTTTTTTAGTCAATATGAATGGTTGAAAGGTCTTACCGATATACAATGTGATTCTGCAGCGAAAGTGCAATCAAAATTAGATTTTTTGAAAACTTCATTAAATGATCCAAATACTTTTAAAAGTATATACAGATATGCATATGATTTCGCAAGAGTGAGTAATAAATTGAATTTTAATTTAAAATTAATACACATTTTATATTAAAAAAAAATTATAAAAATAATTTAAATTTTAGGATAAAGACCAACGTAGCATGGATATAGAAACAGCCAAACAAATGCTTCAATTACTGTTAGGGAAAAACTGGGCGTTATTTCCTCACTTCGCACAATTTCTGGAACAGTCAAAGTACAAAGTCATTAATAAAGATCAGTGGTGTAATATACTCGAATTTTCAAGAACAATTAATCATGATTTATCTAATTATGATATAGACGGCGCTTGTAAGTTTAAATTTACTTATAAATTTAATTTTTATCTTGTTTTCGGAGTGAGCTTCATAGTAAATTTTATTTTAGGGCCTGTTATGTTAGATGAATTTGTAGAATGGCTACGACAAAAAAGAGATCTTTCAGAGAGCTGAGATATGATAACTTTAATATAATGTGCTAAGCCAAAAGCAAAAAAAAAATTAATAAAATAAACGAAATATTAATTATAAAATAGATTCAGATAAAAAACAAAACAAATACAAAAAAAAAAAAAAACAAATAAAAATACCAGCTTTTTATAGTATAAGGTTCCTTTAAAATAAAGAATAAAAAAAAAACTAAAAGATAAAGTAAACCACTTTTTTATTGCAAACAAAAAATTCTTTTGTACCTGATTGTAATTGTATTATAAAATTAGTATCTTTTCAGTAAGATTAATTGATAAAAACTTAGAAATTTTTTTTTTTTACAAATTTTAGTTTTTATTTTATAATTTTAATTTAAGATCAAGTAAATTTATGGTGATAATAAATGATTCATATTAACTATATTCACTTACAATACCTATCAGCTTTCATTTTACTTCTGCGATCAAGAAGTTTCTCATGCAAATATCCTTCTTCTTTTGCTTGTTCCAAATCTTTCATATCTTCAAGATTGATTCGTAATTTTTTATCTTGAAATTTTTGGAACTTCTTACTGAAATTTTAATAATAGAATTTAAATAACTTTAATTTAACAAACGAATTTATTTAAATTTACACAAAATTCTTTTCCACTTGTTGTAAGTTACCCTTTTCTTCAATTGGTTCCTCATCTTTTTCTTCTGTTTCTTTGATAGCACAAGATCTAATAACTATGTTATAAAAATGTAAGAACATGGTAATTTTATGAAAATATAATTATTACTGGCTAGTTCAGCTGGTCCGACTTTCTTTTGTAAAGCAACACAGGCATCATCTTCGGGATCTATTGCCATAAAGGTTCCAGTTTCTGACAGCAAAGCCATTTTACCATCCTATTATATCTTTAATTTAGATTTTTTTTGTAAAACTTTTTTAACAATTACCTCGAATATTGGTTCCCATTGCTCCATACTTCCAACTGCTTCAGATCTTCCAGTTATCATTCCATCTTTCTCAATTTTTAAATATTTTCCGTAACCTGATTTAAAAGCAACTTTTTTCTCATTGATTGAAAATGCAGTTAAAATCTCTTCTGGAGCTGGTCCTTCTCCAATATCATGTGGTGAACCCAATGTAAACAAACCATTATCTGAAGCTTTGACATAAGTGCGTTCTCCAAATTCTATAGCTACGGATCCAATAATTTCATTGGTAGTTTTAACTTCCCACCATCCACCATGGCGAAGTGCGTCTTCATCAATTTCTTTTTTAGCTTTTTTTTCCTTGCTGTGCTTTTTATCTTTATGTTTTCGTTTTTTTGATCTAAAATGTAAATTTTTTTTAGTAAATATTTTGTGATTGCAATCGTACTTTTTTAGGTTCTTTGATCGCTCACTTGTTTTTTTCTCCCTTAAGTATTAATTTCCCAATTCGTATATTATCATATTCAGACATAGTTTTTAAAATTCTTAAAAATTTCGTCCTCCACTTTTTGTACTTTCAAAACAATTTTTTTTCAAAATCCAAATACCAATTATGTATTGTTTATTTTTTTTTGTTTGATTTCTGACGTTTCATAATACACTTTTGTGATGTGTGACATTTTCAGTTGAAACATCAGAAGAAAAACAAAATACGAATAAAAGCAGCAGTGATGTAGATTGTAGTTTTGTTGTAGCTTGTGTAGCTGTAGGCGAAAATTTCAAATGATGCAACAGTATGGATTTTGAAATTTTGTTTTAAATTTCACTATTACATCTCGAAAAATAAATAAAATGACTTTTACTTAAAGGAATTTCAACTGTATAATTGCTTAACTTTTGAATTTTTGTATTTAATCCTAAAAAACCAGTTACAGTATGTATTTTTTATGTGGAAATTAAAGGGAAATTTGTATCGTTTTATTTACAGAAGTTGGCAAGTTTATTTTGATCTAGAATGACATTTTACTATTTCATTTTGTTGACATCTTGTTAATGTTAACAATTCTAGTGTATTTTTTAAAGCTAGAATAGAAAGCGATTTTAATAATAAAGTAATAAATGGCATTAATTTTAAATAATACATTTCGATTAGGATTAAAAAAATGCGTAAATTCGAATTACTTAACATCAAAAATAAAAAAAGTGATAATTCATCCAGCAACATTCACTTGCAATAGTTATTCTAAAAATTATTGTTCTAAAGGGCCTAAGAATAATGAGACTAATTCAAATAATACAAACAATTCAAATCCAATATCTCATATAAATGATAGAAAAAGAAGATTACCTACTTTGATGCAATTTCCTGAAATAATTTGGCCATCATTTTTAAAATCTATAAAAAATTGGATTATGATTAATTTTGTTATTAGACCATATTTTGATAGGGAATTTGAAATATCTGAATTTATTAAAGGAACTGAACAAGCTTTGCAGGTACTATATATTATAGTAAATAATAAAGATTGAATGATTAGTAATCATTAAAATTATATTAGGTTATTTCGAATGCACTTTCTGATGGTGATTTTAGTTCTTTAGAAGAAATCGTTTGTCCATCTGCAATAATAGAATTAAAGACTGCTTTATCTCAAATGTCTCTACCTCAAAGATCAGAATTGAAAGTTGCAAAAGAAGATATTTATTTTTCATTTCCATATCAAGTAAGAAATGAAAAAAAAAACTAATTTTAAAAATATTGAATAAATAAATTTCATTGCAAAGGTAGGTGTTATGTTTGATGAATCTAATGAAAAAATTCAAAAACGTTGGGTAGAAATAACAATTATATTTCATGTGTTCCGTGGATTGAAAGATATACAAGAAAAGCATGCCGGTACAACACTTAAAATAAAGTACATATTTTAGAACCATAATGTGTAAATACATAAAATTCAAAAATAATGGTTTTTATTTTTTAGTTCGTCTTCTGAATACATGGAAAGTGTATCAATTTGTAATTATAGATTTATAAAAGAATTTACGCAAGGTGTTGAATCAAGTTGGGTTGTTAATGTTGTTAATCATTTTAAACCAGCAGATTACATTAGTAAATAATTTTTATTATTTTGTTAAAAATACTATTTTGTTTTTCAACATATATATGTTAAAAATAAATCTTTTAAACTGTAATTTTCTTTATGCAATATATTTAGTATTTTTCTTCAAAAAAAAACAATAATTTAATTTTCAAAGGTATACCTATATATTTTTTTAAATTAAAATGATGACTTCGTAAAAAATTGGTAATTACTTATTTTTCAAGTTTGTACTTATAAAAATGACAAATCTTGACTTCCATATAAAGAACTTTCCAATTTTTTTCATGATTTCATATTAATATTATTCGTTAAATATTATCTGCATGTTAAAAAAATTAATATAAATATTGTAAATAACCAAGAAACTAAACAAATTTAAAAGTAGAAAAAAAAAATTTATTAAAAAAAGTACAAAATGGGCAGAGTAATTTTCCGAATTACTAAGGATTACTATGAATATTATTTTTGATACATAATGCGATTCAGCGAGATATTTTTTTGTATATTTTTAAGGTTTATAATACTTAAAACACATTTAATTAACTTTGATTAAAGATGTTTGCGTTTATTTAATCTTATAAAATTGCAGTTTAGTGATAAATTCCAAAAATTTATGTAAATTTTGTAAGGTAAGTATATAGGACAATAAAATTGTATTATACTACATAATTTATATTCACACTTTTTCACTTTTCATAACAATTTCTATTATAAGTTTAAATTAATTATTTAACAAAAATACAAAACAATTTGCATATGCATAATTTTTAATTAAATGTATGTACAACAATTTATATTTTTTTTTATCTATACACTTCAATTTTTTATTACATAAATTCATTATATGATTATACATAATACAGATTTATGTTCAAGTTCAAATCAGTTATGTTATTTGTATTTATACCTTTCTGTTTTAAATTCCTCCTTATTTTCTTTCTAATAAGATACGAATTAAGGATCATTCGAAATTTGAAATTATTGCAAATGTTTTTGTTTTTACCCTTATAATATAGAATTATATAAATGTATTAATACTTAATATTAAATTAATGTGATAAATAATATAAATAGATAAAGGAATTTCGAAATAAAAAATTTTATTTTACCTGTTTTATTTATTTTCCCAATATTGACGGTTATCATTCTTTCATTGTATAAAAAACGATATTAACCACACTTTATTTTCTTTTTCCACCTTATTCGTTATTTTGCCAATGCATTATGCATTGAAAGAAAATTGTTATGTACATATTTCAAACAAAAAAAAAAAACAAAAACAAAAATTTTTAATAGAAAGAGATTTATGTACATATATATTTATGTATGTAACTATGTATTTCTGTTGAATGAATTTCCCTCTTTGTAATTTGGTTATTGTTTATTGTGTATGGGCAGTAAAATTTTTAAGCTCAAAACTACTTTAAATTATTTTTTTCAGTTACTTATATATTTTCATGTAAATGTCGAAGCGACTTTTAAATATTTTGAATTAGTCTAATTGAGTGTTATGTTAATATATACTTGCAGCTTATAGCTGCTAAAACATTAGTAGTGGTTAATCGGAGAATTAACCACATTTAAATATAGTATAGTACAAAGCAATTATGTATATATTTACCTAGTCTTGTGAAAATATTAATAGAGAATACAACTTGTATAGTACATAGTAGGAGTAGGTGAATAAAAATCTCACAATTCATCAGGCTCTTATAAAATTTTATGGTATCTTTGAATAAAAATGATTTTTTTTATTTCCAACCCAAATTGATTGATTTTAACATTTTCAAATAAATTATATATATTTCAGTAATTTTAAATGAAAAAAATAATTTTCTGAATTAGTTACACTACAATAACTAATCCAGTGTTATTTGTTAAAATTATTTTCAACTTAAAATCTCATAAATTATAGGTATATACATACATACATATTAAATTATATAACAATTAATATCTAATCGAACATTTTGTAATCATAATCACCCTTACTCAAATGTTGACCTTTATATTGTTGTTAATCATCAAACAACCAAATTTAATGCATTCACGCAGAGTTTTCATATCCCTATGTATGTAATATTACATAATATATAATATGTACATGCATACATGTATTATTGCTTATTGCAAATATCTAAAATATGCATTTCTATTTCCTCTTATTCCTATTGTGGCACGTGCTAAATGCTGACGTCAAAATATATTCGTTTAAATTATTTCAGTAAAGTAAAATAAAGCGAAATATAAAACAGGAAAAATTGTAATAAAAAAGAAAACGATAAAATTTATGTTTAATTTTAAATTTTCTTAGAAAAAATTTTTCAATAACAATTTCACAGGAAGTATTTTGATTACTTTAGTATCCTTTATTATCCTGACGAATTGCATATGTATTGCATCAAATCTAATTTAATATATATACAATTTATATTAACAACAGTAAGGAGAAGTTAAGGAGCACAATTTGTTAGTCCTATCCTATGGTTACATGATAAGGATGATGCTAATTAACGTTGCTTCACGAAACAATAAAATACACAATAAAAATCGTATAATATACATAGCTAGTATATATGGTGAAATATAATATAAAGCTTAATGAATAAAAATATATAAAATTTAAATTTTTAGAGAAAATTGGTCTACTAAATTGGTTTAAAAATAAAGTTTTTTGTAATGCATTTTCGAAACAAAAACAACATTTTCGAAGTAAAAACAGCCCTTAGTTTTTGTTTCGAAAATGTATGCTCTTTGAAATACTATACGAATTATATTGAATAATAAATTAAATTGGCCTGAAAATACTCATAATTTCAAAAAATATTTGAATAAATTTGTTCGTTACGGTTACCCATTTAATGAAATGGGGTATTGGAAATTTCAAATGTGTTTTATAAGTCTTTTTCAATTCGAAGTTGAATTAAGGTTTAACTTGCTGGGGATGGTACTTATAGAAACAGAAATCGCCCACTTCTCTTAGGCCAAAAGCATTACTTAAGAACTATATACTTAATGTTAATCGTCTATCAACCAATTTTATATTATTTAAAAAAGGCATCTTCATTTTTTTTTAAAACTTGAAAAGTTTTTTTCATTAGATCTGATTACGTATTAATATTTTGAATTATGTTGCTGTTCCAATGGTTAGAATAACACAATTTACACATTGCTGTATTAATATGGTGCAAAGAATTTTTAATAGAATACTAATTCTTATCAAAAGTGTATTTAATCTCTGTTCATTTCATAGACATTTGAAAATCTGTTTATTTCAGTACGATCACTTTCAAATTGAATCAAAATTTGATGGTGAAAAATTGATATGAAATAAGTATTTTGTATTATGATTACGGATGAACGAAAACGATCCAGTCAAGCGAGAATCTGGTTATGGTGCAACATGGTCTGTTGGTCATCTAAAATTCTAAAGTATAAGTGTTATGATAATGTGGTTTTCTTTTCATACTTAAATTATATAATAATTTTTAGTTTTGCTTAGAACTTATCTAGCTTATCTAGCTATTATACTTGTAAATGTTTTGGTTCAATACTAATTTTTTTCATATATTATTTATTTCTTTTTTCCTTTCCATTTTTTTGTTATTTTGTTTATATTTTTATTAGTTTTTCTTTATTTAAATTATTTTTGCTTAATTTTATTTCGTAATTACTCTTAATTTTAGTACCCCGTTAAAATAATTATTTCCTTAAGTTTTAATTTTTTTTTTCGTGTATGTTTGTTTTATTCAACACATTCTTTTAAATATATTCGAATGATTCATTTGCACTAAATTGTATTTTATTAGATTAAAATTAATAAAAATATTAATTCAATTTAATTAATTTATTTCCTTCAATTGAATATAGTTACTTATTATTTTTTTAAATATACATTTTTTTTAAGAGTTTAGAGTTTGGATAATTTTGGGCAAATTTTCGTAAATTTGCAAGCTGCAACATTTTGAATAATTGGTACATTACAGGTATTAATATAAAGTTTTAGGAAAAACAGGATAGTAAAAACCTTTTCTAATAAACCTTTTTTTCATATAATTAAACTCAAAACCTAATACGAACATAAGATATATATTGCGGTAAAAGTAATGAATTGGTTATTATTAATAATAACCGTTCATTATTAATAATAACAAAAGAGAAAGATTAAAGTGATTAATTTGGAGAATTTATTTAATTTATCACATAAACCGGTCATTATTAATAAGTCACACCCATCTTAGGTAAATGTAATAAATTTAAAAAATTAAAAATAAATTGCCATTAATTGCAAAGAAACTTTTCTTTCAATTGAAGAAGTTCTAAATAAGGAAATAAGTTTGAGAGAATGTGCTCGATTAAATTCAAATCTAGGTGGTCAAGGATTTCAATACTGTAGTTCTAAATACGATTGTAATTCAAATCGTTGCAAATGTAAAAAGTCAAATATCAAGTGTAATTCCAAATGTCATAAGGATGTTCTTCCTGTAAAAATAAATAAATTAACTTCGTAGAAATAAATGATTAATTTAACCATAAAAATATAAACTTTGGTTTTTTAGTTCTTGTTTTTTTTTTGTCATAATTTTAATAACAAATATAAGAATTTTTTTTTTTTTAAAGAAATAGTTTTAATTTCAGTCACATTTATCAATCCATACAGGTATTTATTAATAATTACCGGTAAATATACACCCATATTCTGTTAGAACCATCTCGCGAGATCGCGTGAGAATATCTCTGACGAGATAGTTTTGTATTCTGTTAGACCTTTGACGAGACGAGATAGCCATTTTTTATCTCGTCAAAGATTGTAAGCGATAGAGTATCTCGTCAAAGTATTTTGTGTTATTTTATCAAAAAATTGAATTAAATAAATAAATAAAATAGTTAAATAAAGATTAATAAACAATTTTTAATTTTTTTTTTGCATTAATATTAAAATTGTGTTTTGTTTTGAAAAAAATTACTATTACTGTTTTACTACTGTTTATGTACTAAACTAAATACATAAATATATTTATATTTATTTTTCATTTAAAAAATATTTTAAAAATAATACTAAAACCTCACTAAAACTTTCCAAAAATTTTATAAATCATATTTCGTTTATATACCAATAATTATTTTTGATAGTAAAAAATGATCAGTACTACCAACAAATAAAATGTTCCATCGCGCCGCTTACAGTGTCTAACAGAAAGGCATATTCAGCGAATGAATTTTTTCTTCTCGTCAACGATGGGTCTAAGAGAATATGGGCGATATTAAATTCTATACTTATTTACCACATTTACAAAAATACCAGGTTATTATTAATAATAACCGTACCGAATTTATTACGTTTACCGTAACATATATATTTATTTTAATTTATTATCTATGTTTACATACTTATTATTATTAACATAAATTTTTTGTTTCACATTGTTTGAATACATTGCAATTGAGTGGTATATTAACAAAACCCGGCTCCTCCATATTTTAGAAAAATTGAATAAGTACATTATCCTGATAATATTTTCAATTTGAAATACAATTTTGATAACAAAATAAGGCCAAATCTACAAAAAATGGAAATAAATTGAGGTTAAAAATGTATGTAAGTTTCAAAATCCGCCATTTCCAAAAGCGATTAAGTTCTAAAAACCAACATTTTTATAATTACAATCAAGAACCACCAGCTCCTATATATATATTTTGTAACATTAAATTTCTTTTAATACCTAACATCATCACCATATTATTACAATTCATAATAAGGTTATTTCACTTTTTAGAGGGAATTTAAAAACGTTAATTAATGAAATTTCATCAGCTGTGGGAATTTTGAATTCAACATATGATCTTGCATTTTTCGTAGTTTATTTATTTTTTTATTCATAAGTAGTGTTATCGCAACAACCAGAAAACGAACTAAAAATCCAGATACAGGCAAGGGATCAAGAGAAAAGTCTAATAATATACCAATGTTGTTTCTGCTTTTTGTACATGCTTACTTTCATATATCGTCAAATCCAATTTGGTCACTAATAAAATTTGCCAATTTCATAGTTTAGTTTCAAAATGCGTCATCTCAAATTTTTAAAATTATATATGTATTAAATTTCTGAGATATTTTAGAAAACTTCTATAAATGAAGCATTATTCGAAAATTGAAAAATTATGAAGAGCCATGGCTGCAAACGACTTAAATTAGTTTTTTGTAATTTACGGAAAACTGTTCTACATGGACTTATCGGCTTTTGTTAATATACCACTCATATTTACAATTATTGTTCTTATTAATTATTCTAATGAAATATGTATGTATAGATATTTTTACTTTTTATTAATTTTACTGTTATAAATTAATTAATTAATAAATGAATTAATTAATAAATTAAATAATTAATTAATTAATTGGTTAAAATAAATTAATTCTAAATCTAAATAATTATTAATTTGTGGTTTTAATATTTTAATATAACCTGATATAATTTAAATTTGGCTATCAAAACATTAATAATAATTAATAATGAATAGCAAATTATCGAATGATGAATTAAAAATTTAATAAAAATATTATATTTTAAATAAAATATTTGTATATATATTTGTGAAGTCTATAACAGTTAGTCTTATCTCATTTCGGCAAAACTTTTAAAACCAACTTTACAAAAATTAATTTTTATCAAATGCTTTGTTATTAGGTTTTTTAATCAAATTTTTCTATTATTGTAAATGGAATTTTTCTAATAAGTTGATTTTTTTTTTGAAGAATATGTCAAGTCAACTGTATTATATAGCTGTATTAACTTAATTTGTATGTATTGTATTATATAACTGCAACTGTAATAATTATTATACATGTATAACTGTATTATTTGCCAACTGCATTATGTATGCGAAAATTTTTCGATCAAATAATCATTTATCTTGCATTAAAACTGCTCTCATATTTGTAAAATATTAAATTTTTACTAAAATTTTAAAACAAAATTACTATATGAAAGTTAAAAGCATAGTACAAAGTTTCTCAAGCGCAAAGAAATCATGTTAATATTTGTAAAATGAACAAAATTCGTTATTATTAAAAATTATTAGATCGTATTTTTTTTTTTTATTTATTTATTATTATTTCCAAAATTCTAAATTTTACAGCAATTAATAAATTTCTACAATTATTTAAATTATATGACTTTTGAAAAAAAATTTTTTTTTTTTATTTCAAGCCTTAGCCGTAGCTGTCTGGCTCAGTATTTTATTTTTTAAGTGTCCTTAAACGTAAAAACTCTTAATATAGTTAGACTAATATAGAAAACTCTTATAATAGTTAGGAAATTTTGTATTCCCTTTTTTTGAATAGCCTACAGCTACACTATCTTTAATTATTATAAAATATATAAAATTACAATTGAAAGAAAAAAGAAAATATATTTAAGTTATATTTAGAGCAATAATTTGTACTAAATCAATATCCTATAACTAAAATTAAATTAAATGATACGAAAAGCAAAATTAAATAAATATAAATTTTTTACTAATAGTTTTAATTGATTTTTTCATGATTATTTACTTAATTATTTATCTGTAGGATCTTATATTATTATTATTATAGGATCATTATTAAGAGTATTTAACTATAGGATAAATTTCGGCTTAATTAAATATATATTTTCAGGCCTTTTTATACTGAGCGCACTTTCCCTATAGTTGATAAGGCAATGTCTTGAAAGACCCGCGAAATATTGTATGTAGTACCACAAATACAATATTGTTTGTGTTGCTTTTCAAAAAAAATTAAAACTTGCTAACAATTAGTAAAATCTTCCTTTATTGACACTATACCAATTTTTTAAAAATATTTTTCATGAATAGGTGTGGAAAAGTTGTTCTGTGTAATGTTTTAAATTTATTTATTAATAAAATTAAATTTTATATTGTACTGTAGTCGGCATTTGTAAGGTTTGTTATTATTATGTTTAGAAAAACAGTAGAAAATGAAAACCGAAAAAAAAGTCATTAATGAAATTTTAAGCATGCGCAGGAAATTATCCTTTAAAAAAAAACAAAACAATAAACTACACACATATGCAATTTAAGAATTTATCTTCTCTAACATTTTTATAATAAAAAATAAAGCATTTTGTACGATTGTACAATGATGATACACCAAAAACCACTAACAATATACACCAATGTACTGTGTCAGTTTCTCTGATATTGTAAAAAATGCAAGATACGTATGTATGTATATGTACTCCGACTCCCCCTTATCGTTATAATATAATATGTAGTTTTATAAATACGTATTATATGTGTATAAATTAATGTTGATTGTAAAGGGTGATTTTTTTGTTTCATAGTAAAGTGATAGTGAATTTCAATCGATTCAAGATTTGAAGCCGTAAAACTAGTTTTGCAATGTTTCTTTGATAAATCGGATGAAAATCAATATTGTAAGCTTTTTTTTCTTTTTTTATTAATTAGAAAAGAAATTACACAAACTGTTATACAAATTACAGTATAATAAAAATTTCAAGAAAAATAATTATTTGTTAACTGTCAGGTCTTATAATGTATTTTATAATAATTCAGTATCAAAATGTATATTAAGTTTAATTTATGAATTAATAGTCGAATTTCCTTTTACTAATCATTTATACTTATATCGATAATTCGGAAGCGACTTACTTCCTTCATCACTGCTTGCGACTTATAATTTATATATATATATATATTATATATGTATATGTATATTAAGTATTAAAATTATTTAGTACTCAGTGTTTATATAATATCTTCACAATAATAATTTAAGTACAATTTAGTACATCATATTTTGGGGTCATTCGCGGATGTCAATTAAAAAACCTATCAGTAATTTTGGTATGGCGGAAGTCTATTGAAACTAGTAGGCTTGTCAAAAAGTTGCTACATGTATTTGATAATATTTGCTATCAATAATATAAATTCATAATAAATTCAATTCATACTTTGATATTTTTTTTAAAGTTGTAAGTTGTGGTTTGAAATATTTTTTTAGACTTTTCAAAATTGTGGATTGTTTTAAATAAATAAATTTGTTAAAATGAGTTTGATTTTGATCGATATTTTTGATGAAGAGGTTTTTGCAGGCATCTTTTCCAATTTCTATATTATTTTCCATCAAACTCACAATTTTCTCCAATTGCCTTTTATTAGTAAATTTTTTTTTTTTAAATAAAAAATTAACAAATATTAAAAATAAATATAAAATAAAAATAAAGTTAAAACTTACTTATTCTCCATTTCTATACTATGTCCACTAATGTCTATCAACAAAATGTCGTCGACTTTAGAAGTATATTAATAGAAAAAATCCATTTAAAGCTATATATTTTTATGCAGTTGTATTAAAAATTATTTCTTTGATTATTTGTTTTGACTAACGTTAAATAAAAATGGTATTTGTTTATTGTGTTATGATTATGGATTTAGAAATCTTCTGTTGAAAATGAAGTTGTGTTTATTATAATTATTAATGATTTTAATACCAATCATGTATAATTCACATTTACATATATTAGTGAAGCCCATATACCGATCTGTATATAACATGTTTGAGAGAGAAGCTAATAGGATATAGTCTTAAATAGTATTGATTTTATAGTTTTTTAGAGTAGTATATTTAATATATTAATTGAACTCAATTGTGCCTTAGTCCATATTGGGATTAGGTATATATTATACTTGATAGAATTTGCGCTAAAAAGGAAATGGAGTTTTTTAAGCTTGTATTATCTACCTAAATAAGGATCAATTGATTGGAAAATGTGTTAAAAGAAGAATTGAATGTGATTTATTATAGCTAGTCATAATAGACAAATTGTTTATATTTCACTGGTAGTTTTAACTACCATTCGTCACTCCCCTTTATGTTTTCACTGGTAGTTAGTTATTCTAGTATATACTTAGTCATTTATCTATGTGTGTGTCAGTGAGTTTAACATTTCATTTTAAAATAATAAATCGTGTGAACATTTAAGGAAATGTTTAAATTCACGATTGATTTATATTAAGTCTATACATATACAATTTTTTTAAACCATTCTACAAAATTTTATTTGATTTTATCTAGTTTTTGTGTGCGACTACCATGGTTACCAAAAATGCACTATACAGAATTAGTTTATTGGCGAAAGTGCATATATCTAACTAATCGTACTTAAGTTAACTTAAGTAAATGTCAAACTCATGTACGTTCTAATAGGCCTGCATATAATCAACTAGCCGTACTTACGTTAACTTAAGTTTCAGTTGTTTGTTAAAAAACTTACTTTTCGTTCAACTTAAGCTTGTACGATTTAGTTCGTAGGTCATTTAAGCAAAATGACGTTTGAATGAAATTACATTTGATTTGTGGATAAAACCAAAGACATTAAATATCTAAACAGTAAACACAATATAAATAAACGAAAAGGTTATGTTTGTTAATATTACTATTTTAATTGGGTTCTAATCAAATGAAGTTTAAGGCATCATTTAATTTAAGTTGGCTAATTATCCTTAAGTAGCTTTAAGTTTTGACGTAAGTTTAACGAAAAGTATTAAGTTAACTTAAGTTTTAAGTACAGCTAGTCAGGTCTTTTATAACGTATTTTAAATAATATTTTTTAAATACAAACTTAATCTATATATATATAAATATATATTTTATTTCAATTCATAAAATTCTATAATTCTAAAAGCAAAAAATCACCCTTTATATTTTATTATATTGAAAATTGGAAAATATATTATATTTTCAATTCTCCTTTTTTTTGTTTTTCATAAATTATTTTCCGGCTCTCTTTTTGATTTCTCTCTACAAAAAAAAAAAAAAAAAAAAAAAAAAAAATTGCTATTTTTGTGATTTTGAGGTCTTTACTTTCACTTCGCACTTGATTTTGGTTTAGTTGAAAAGCAACCGTGTTGATTTGAAGCTGGGTGAGTTTTTTAATAAGGAGCAATTTTCGAATAAGGATATAAAAAAAAAGGATCATATTTTAAACAAAAAAAAAAAAGAAAATAAAAGCAAAAAAAAAACGTTCAATTCTCTAAGAATTGTCTGTGTTTTTGCATATTATAATCAAATGTGGAGTGGACATTCTTCCTTTATTATTTAAAATTGTTTAACTGTCTGATATTATATGTTATTATTATTATCCTTATTTTAAAACTCATCGTTTTTTTTTTTTTTGTTTTTTGATTATTGTTGTATAAAAAAAGTTTGGCTTTGAGTTTTCGTATTTATATTTTTCAAAATAATAATGGTTGGTAGTATGTATATAAAAGAGGGTTGATAACCCTTCAATGTTATTATTATTATTCACTGCTAGACAATAATTTAAAATAAAAAAATAAAATGTGTTCATTATTTAATACGATATTTCTTGTGTTTTAATTTAATTTTAATATTCGATAATTATTCAATGAATTAAACAATATTTTACAAATTAATATTTAAAAACAAAATTGTTTAAAAAATTAGAATTTTTAAAAATTTGTTAAAAATTACAATTTATAAAAATCATTAAAAATCATTAAAAATTTAAATAGTGGATCTAGCAAAAAAATAAATTTTTTTTTTTAACAAAAATCTGTTATTAATAATCAGAATTAATTATTAATAAAAATTATTGTAAAATTTAAAAGTGATAATTTGAATCTGAAGCATTATAAATTCAATATACATATATCAACTACATAAATACTATAAGCAAGCAAAAATAATAAAATTAATAATATTTTAAAATGAATTAATAATACCCGTTAAAAATTGATAAGTGAGTTATCGGAAGCACTAATGAAGGAAAGATATTAATTCCGAAATATCGATATTAAATTAAAAAAAAAAAAATTAGTTTATTATTAGTGAAAGAGAATTCGACCCAACTTTAATTAAAACATAATTAAGTGACTTTAAATTAATTAGTAATAAAAAAAAAAATGTGTACTAAATAAAAAAAAAAATAAATTCATTTGTGTAATAATAAATCTTGTTTTTTTTTAACGAATTGGAAAGAAATTCCTTAAAACAAAAAAAAATAAAACAAAAAAAAGGTAAAGGAATAAAAATAAAATTTTTAAAATTTTCAAAAGAGCTTACTCGTATCAACAGTCATCTTATTATTAAAAAGCATAAAAAAATAAATTCTATATTCATTCATTCGTTTTTTAAAACTTTTTTTTAAGCAATATCTCTTATTTTCGTTTCTGGTTTCTGGTGTTTAAATTCCAATTTTCTCTTTTCAAAGTTTTATATTTTGTTTTTGTTGAATTTATGTATTTTAAAATACAACAATACAGTGAGTTGATTCGTTTATAAATACAGAATAGTTATTAAAAAAAAAAAGTATAAAAAAATAAGTAAAAATATCGTGTAACATTCCATCTTGAAAATAAGTAAAGGACTTAGTCAGCAGCAAAGATATTCATTTTGTTTTGTTTTGTTTTTTAGCTTTCATTTTCAAAATAAATATAAAAGTGAGATAATAACCGAAAAACAAAAACAATCCAGAAAACAAATCTAGTTCTGTTTATATTATACAAGAGAAAAGGTAAGTTATTGAGTCAAAAATCATAAAATATATATATGTATATATATATATATATATATATATATATATATATATATAGATATATTTAAATATATTATACGTAAATATCTACGTACATATATAAATATTTTTTTTGTTATTTCATTTTTAAAAACAATAAAAACATAAAAATCTCCGTATTTTTATTTTTACATATTATATATATATATATATATATATATATATATGTATGTACCTTCTATACTCATCCATCCTTTATTATATTCTTTTGTTTTATATATTTTATGTTATTTTTTGTTGTTTTTTTTTTTTGTTTTTCCACCCCCTATAAATCTGTACATTTAATTTTTTGAAGAAAAACAGACACAGGATTAAACGGTTGATGGAAAATAACGGTAGAATAACAAAAAATAAATAACAAAAGAAAGAGAAAATAAAGAAATGAAAACCAAAAACATAAGTAACAGTAAAATAATAAAATCAGAAATATTACCGTTAACAATATTGTTGTGTAAATACAGTTACCAAATAAGTGTAAATTTTCTTCTTAAAAAACGTAAGGTAATTTTTTTTTTGTTTTTTTTTTTTTTTAACACTCATTTTATGGATATTTCTTTATATTTTAATAGAAAAAAAATGTTATTATTATGTTGTTTCAGATTACGTTTGTAATATTCTCAATATGTACCTAATTGTATATTAATTATTTTAACAGTTAAGATGTTTATTTTTTTTTTATATATTGATGGTTTAGGTGATAAGATTTTTAAGCGCTTTGTCCTTTCTGGATGTGGGTTTTTTTTTTGTTATAGCTTGTTTGCAAAGGGTATTGGACCAGGTTAAAAAAATTAGAATGTATTTTGCTCTTAACGGGGATCGAAATTTTGGTACATTGCGGTTATAAGCAAACGTTCTACTTACTGTGCCCCCCAACATATATAGTTTGATTATTATGTCAGAAATGTTTTAAATTTCTTTATTTCAAACTTTGAAGCTATCCTTTCTAGATATGGATTTTTTATTTTGTTTTGTTGTAATTTATTTAATCCCAAATGAAAAAGGGTATTGGACCAGGTAAAAAAATTCAGAATGTATTTTTTTTTGCAACGGGGGTATTGGGATATTGCTGTTCCCAAAATTTAGTTTAATTATTTGTCAGGAGTGTTTTAATGTCCTATATTTAATGTTCTGTTATCCTTTTCGTATCTTTATTACAGTTATCAAATTATTATGTATATATATATATATATTAATCCAAAGCAAGAATATAAAGATTTTTAAAGTAAAATTGAATTTGATGATCTCCATTTGTTCACTCTTAGCGTGATTAAACCAGATTGTATAAGCAATAATTTTTGTTATACCAGATTGTATAAGCAATAATTTTCCCTATTAACTATCTGCTTAAATCTAATTAATTTCCAGGAACATTTATTGTTTAACAACAATCGTCAGTAGAAACAAGTAAGCCTGCTGGTTACTAAATTCAGTGGTTTAAAAAGGTTT
Organism: Argyra leucocephala; assembly: GCA_963942445.1. Lineage (NCBI taxonomy): Eukaryota > Metazoa > Arthropoda > Insecta > Diptera > Dolichopodidae > Argyra > Argyra leucocephala. Next base: position 30,378,156 of record OZ012679.1, on the reverse strand, counting down.
TAGTCTATACTGTTATTTTATTTTTTTCGTTCTGAAACAATTTTAGGTACCAAATGTATTTGAATGAATTTGAGGTGATATTTAAATCTATATTTTAATGCCATTGATATGATCATCATTAACATCCTATATTGAAAATCCTATGTTAATCAATGTATAAGTATTTAATTTTGTAAATTTCCTGGATTTCGTAGAATGAAATAGAAAACAAAAAATTAAAGTTAAAAGAACAATATCCTATATTGAGAACCCATATAGAATACTAATGATATTAGATATATATACACCATATAATAAGCAAATAAAATGTGGATAAATTGGTTATAGACTTTTATAGACCTTAAATTATAACGACATTGATATGTAGATCATGCAATGTAGATCTCATGCATGCATTCAATGTAGATATTTACTCAATATCGTCAAAAATTAAATTCTGTAAATCATTGAAAATGTATACGATCTAAAACTAGTTGGAATCGAAAGTAAGCGTTAGCCAGTAAAATATCAAGCTAATAAGTACAATTTCTTGTGGAAAATCGGGAAAAATGAGTTTTATTAAGAATCTATGAGGGGTTGAGTATACAACAGAACCAATAATAAGTCAAATTGTCCAATATATGGTATAGTATAGTGGTTATGTCATTTAACTACAAATCAAAAGTATATAGTATCGAAATGTAGAAAATATTTGCTACTATAAGTTACCATTAAATCAAATATGTATCAATTTTTTTTTTTTTGTATTTATAAATTTGTCAATTGATTTAATTGGATTATATTATAATCATGTTATGTGTGATGAATACCATATAATTCAAAAATGAGCTATTCATCGGCATCTAAAATATGACATCCTCTATGACTTGAAAATCACTGTATTATTGGAGCATTTTTCTTTATTTTATTTTTATCGATATCTTGTTGTTTGTACATATATTTGGTGTTTATTCAGATGAATGAAAAAAACCAACAATGGGAAGAAAAGCCCATCACTAGGTATAGATCCAAACTGATTACAAAAATTTGTTTATTGTTAAATTCGCTATTTAATTTAATTTGTTCTTGAAATCAAATAATCTTTGTCTTATAAAAAGAATATCAACAACTTAAATATCTTTGCTAATCGTATACTAACATTTTTTTATTCTCAATTCTTCCGTATAGTTCAAACTACAAATTTATATATAAATCGATCGTTGATTAACATTTCTTTTTAAAACGTATTTTTTTTTTCAAATATTATTCTTAAACCCATCATTACAGCTAAATTGATTTAATTTGATTTAATTTATCGTTTATTTTAATATATGTATATTATGTCCAAGAAGGGCTCGTCGAATGTAAACCTTTCTATTTCGTATACATATTGACTAAAGTAGTAATTTTCTGTACAACAGTTGGCAATATAGTCTGCACTTTACTACCAGATATAATAGCTACCGAACAACTGATTTTACAGGTGCGTGTAATGTTATAAATAGTACAAATTTGCTGAAGAAAAACAATCTAGCTATCTTCGGATTAGCGTACATCGATTCAAATAGACTACATAATAATAGACGCACATTTAGAACCGACCCTATGCACACAGATAATGGGTACCGAACAATTTATTTTATAGGTGCTTGTACTGTTGTAGGTGCTTGTATTGTGTTATAAGTAGCACAAATTTCCTGAGGAAAAAACAATCTAGCTATCTTCGGATTAGCGTACATCGATTCAAATAGACTACATAATAATAGACGCACATTTAGAACCGACCCTATGCACACAGATAATGGGTACCGAACAATTTATTTTATAGGTGCTTGTACTGTTGTAGGTGCTTGCATTGTGTTATAAGTAGCACAAATTTCCTGAGGAAAAAACAATCTAGCTATCTTCGGATTAGCGTACATCGATTCAAATAGACTACATAATAATAGACGCACATTTAAGACCGACCGTATCCAATTTGGCAGTTTTGAAAAATTGCTTTAATTTAAAATTAATATGCTAGAAGCCGTTTCTGTGTTGTCCGTGAGGTAGGCTATTTTAATAGATTTTAATTTTCAAAATTTTGGATAACATATAGCTATAATCTTAACATCCAGAAGATTATGCATTCTCTTTTGATAGAATATACAATAACAGAAACAATAAATTGCATCTTTAGGAATTGAATACGAACGATAAATATTATTTCTGATAGATAAAAGTGTTTTGTATAATAAAATATGGATATCTTATTTATCAGGCGCTCTGTGCAATTGCACAACTTTTCTGCACTTCAGGTGCAAGTTGAACCGGTCTTGCGCACATGTTTAAACGGTAGAGAGCTAACATGAACTATAACCACTTTCGAGTTACAGCTCAGTTTTTACTTACTTAGGTGGTCATACAAATCATGTGGATCCAGGGCCTGGCTCATCAACGTCCTTCATTTTTGTCGGTTATAAGCGGCTTCTCTCCAGTTGCAAATACGAAATTGTTTCATGTCGATACTGTCACTGATATTTTGTTTCTTAAAAAAAAAGAGAAATGCCGGAAAAACCTGCAACGTCAAACTAGAGCAGTTCAGGAAGTTTATACTCTAAGGCTTAAGTAAGCAAAGCTAACGTAAAGCTAAAAGAAAAGATAAGAAGAAAATAATAAGGCACAAAAAATATTTCTTTCAAAATAGTTTGGTCTAGTCTAACGTCTTGTACCTTCGGGTCTGCATTCGAAGATTTTGTTGGCTAGAGTTACAGTTCATTTCAGAGTACGAATATCTAATGGATGTAGAGCATATAATAAGTATTCAAACACCTGCGCTAGTCCAAGCATTAAGGAGTGAATAAGTGATATGATCACAAGTCATAACTATACTTCTATACAACGACCAGTTGAAACACTGTCTAAAAATCCTTACGACAGTTACCAATACATACAATGGGTTTTAAAACATCTTACCAGTGAAGCGGAAACCCTGAAATATTATTATTTTAATTAGTTTTTGAAACTAAGTTACTGGAGAATGAAAAGAGGATCCACAAATTAAGGGATGTGAAACCTTTAAAGGGAAAAATACATCGCAACGTCGGATACATTGGGATAATGAATATATAGCAAAGAAATACCGGAAACAGTAACAGCTGCAACGTAAAACTAGATCAGCTTGGGAAGAGTATAAAAGCTGAAAGAAGAGATAAAAAGAAAATAATAAGGTACAAAAAACATTTCTTTGAATATAGTTTCGACCTTTGGGTATAAATTTACCATAAAAAAATATTTGAATTAATATTAAAAAAAAAATTTTTTTTTTTAATACTTAAGGTTGCAATTGTTAAAGTATATAATTTTAATATGTCACTTGAATAACTATATATATATATATATATATAGTGTTTTAATATGTACTCAGTTTTTTCTATACCAACAATTCTAACTAAGCGGGCGCCATTGACTTCCGCAATTAAGTTTATTTTACTTCCAACCACAAACTAAATTAAGTTTATTTAAAGTTTTTGTTTTTTTATGTTTGTTTTTTTTTTTTTTTTAAATTAAGAATTTCTTATTAAAATTAACGATCTTTAAATCAAATATGAAATAATGTTCCTGTAATATAAATATACATCATACGAGTATTATTATTATTATTGTATAGAGAAGGAAAGATCCTTATGTTGTATATAATGATATTTAATTTTTTTTTTTTTTTATTTTATTTTTGGAGTATCCTTTATAGCAGTAGTAATCAACTATAAATCTCTTCTTGAGCTTTGCATTTTGTAATTTTTTTTTTGTTTTGTTTTTTATTTATTATTATTTTTTTTTTAATGTTTTTTCCATTTTCAGAATTTTTTTTTTGTTATTTTTGTTTTTTTTTTTAGGTGAGTTAAGATTTTAGAGAAACGAAGAATCTTACTGTTTTTTTTTTTGTTTATTTGATTGTTTTTTGTTATTTTATTTTTGAGTTTTAATGTTTGACATTAATTCGAGCACAGATACGAATATTATATATATATATATTATGCATTATGTAATATTCTGTTTATATGTATATATAAATAAGGGAAAATGTTTTTTTTTTGAAAAAAAAAAAAATAATATGAAGGTGAAATTTTAAGTTGATACCTGCTACTACAATTTAAGATTTGTCGTATTTGTTAGAATAGAGTTTACTGCCTTCTTTATGGAAAATATAATTCAAACGCATTTAAAAATACGGGAATCTCATCTCATTTCATCTTCATAATGAAATGATTTTTTTTTTGTTTTTTTGTTGTGTTTTTTTGTTGTGTTTCTTGTCGTGTTTGTATTTTGAGCGTTATAAAGTACACAATCTTGATATAAAAGAGCTTAAAGGCTTCTTTTTTTATATATATGTATATTTTTTTTGTATTGTACTATGCACATACTTTGTAGTATATATTTGATAAATTTATATTGTGTGTATGTAGGCGTGTAAGCTTTATGTTATGAGGTTCATCAGGACGTATATAACATAATCAAAAGAGGTGTATGGTTAAGTGTTCAAAGTGATATCATCATAGACATAATTTATAAAATGAAAGAATGAAAAAAAAAAGAAAAAAAATAAATAAACAGAGAAGAGAAACCAAAAAAAAAAAATAATAATGTTGGATGTAAAAATTTGATGTTGAATGTGGGGCAGTTTCTAATTATTGATGGTGGGTGGATTTTGAATATTTTTTTTTTTATATTTTACTGAAATTTACTCTGTTTTTATTGTGTATTATAGTAAAGTAAAGAGAAATTTTTAATATTCTGTTATTTTGTTTTTTTTTTTTATTATTTTCTAATTGGAGGGTTTGATTATTTTTACTTTGAGAAATTAAAAATTTATTGTATGCATATGTTGTTTTTGTTTCACATATGATGGAAGAAGGGTTGGTTTTCTTTCATTGTTTAATTCATTTGAAATGTGATCTCTATAGATTACATAATATACAAGTATGTTATATATATATATATATATATATATATATTTGGTTGAGATTGTTGAAAAATAATAAATGTTATGATAGTACATGAAAATTTATGCAGTCTAAGGTTTTTATGTTCCAATTATTGAATATAATACGTTTTTTAGGGTGTAATAAATTATCTATATACCTTACCTACATATATTTATGTGTACATTTATTATATTGTATATAAGGTACAATTTGATATTTTCAATATTATTTTCAATATTATTTTCAACCTTACAATTGATTCTTATTAAAAGTACATAATTTACTTTTTAAATATTTGTTTATTAATACATATGTACGTATATGTAGAAAAAGAGGAAATTGTTTAATATGTATATTAATTGGGAGATTAATTATTATTATTTTTGAATATTTTTTGTTTTTGTTTTTTAATAATCAAAACCTATGCAAATGCAATTTTTATATTATTTTACTGCTAATAATTTGACTTTTGGTGCTTTGCTTTCACTTCCCTTACTAGTATAGTTTACATTACATACATGGTGTGACTTTTCTATATGGTTATAAGTTAGTCCACAAAACATAACGATGTTTATAACTTCACTTTTGGAGCTTTGATTTCTCTTCCTTTACTTGTGTAGTATTTAATAATATTATTACCTTCATTGTGGGACTTTTCTATATGATTAAATTGCTCGATAGAATCTTGTTTGGTTATTTATCGTGATAAATACTCGTTCAACTACCCTATGCCTGTTAGTCATATTTAGCATTGTTTGTCTTCCCGTAACATCTTTTCGCATATGACATTAATTGTTTTAAAAGGATTTATAAAAATGAATAGTAGTTTTTCTGCAGCAAGGGATTTTTTTTTCATCAAACTTGAAACTAAATTGGAATTTTATAACATCTTCGGAACATTAGAGCATTAATATTTTCAGATTAAATATAGGTAATAATATAAAACTAGATATTCCTGGTGTAACACCGGTCAAACATTAAAAATAATATTTTTTTATTCTCCATTTAAATATTTAACTCAGAACAATTGATTTTTCTTAGCATATCGTCTTATTTGAGTATAACATTTTTGTTACATAGATTATTTTTTTTCTTTCTCTAATCTTCGTGGATATACAACTGTCCGTTCTGGTGGCGGAAACACGATGTGGAGATGAAGAAGATGGTAGTTTTGTAATTTCAGCACCAATTGAAGAAATAGTCAATATTGCCCTTGATATGCTCTCTATAATATCTTACTTCAGGTGTTTTGTTTTTTTTATAAGAACGATTTTTAGTAAATCTAGTGATTTTTTAAACAAGCTTTACCACCATAGGAACAATAGAAACAATAAGATTATTTTTTATCTGCTTTTCAATATTTTTCTTTACAAAATAAAATTTTATTTGCACTTAAAGATGTGTCGCCATTAGGCTAAATTACAAACATTTTGAGATGGTTAACTCAAAGACAAAAACCAGGTAAATTTAAAAAATTTTAATAGGTACCTACTTAAATTTTTGGGTAAGTTAAATTGTTTTGATGACTTTAACAAATACTTCTGTTTAAAAAGCGTCATATTTTATTGATTTTTATTAGATTTTTGATATTTTTTTTTATATTACTATTTGGTTCTTATATCAAATATATAGTTTTCCTATATAGGTTTAAAACTTGGATATGTTTTTTTATAAATGATTTATTTAAAATATAGGCACAACAATTTAAGGTGGAGTTTTTAAAGGTAGCAAAGTAAGATTTAACCGTTTGTCAATATTTTTGAGGTGGTTATTTTAAAGACAAAAACCAAAGAAATCTAAAAATGTTAACAGGCATCTACCTTATTTTTTTGAATACTTTTAATTGTTTTGATGACTTTAAAAAATATTTCTAATTTGAAAACGTTTCATATTTTGTTGATTTTATGATGTTTTGCTATTTGGTTCATGTATTAGATATATATTTTTCCTAGTTTAAATATATAGGTTTAAAACTTGGGTATGTTTTTCTATAAATGATTTATTTGAAAGATGGGCATAAAAATTAGTACTTTTTATTAGTATTTTTTTTTATTACTTAATCGGTAATTTTTGCGGTAAATTTTTGGAAAACCTTCACATTTAAATTTTTGGGTTCCTGTCACTACTTTTTGCTTTAATTTACCAAGGTGAAAAGCCTTACAGATATTATTTGCGTATATATATGGCGTATAATATATTAGATTCCTTGAATCATTTGATATCTTATTAAAATTTTGTAATTGAAAATTTCAAAATTCTGAAATTTTTTTAAATTGGTATTTACAGAAGTTTGCCAGAAGAGTAAATTGCCAGAAAAACTATCTATTAGTATTGTACAATTTTAAGTTTTGAAAAATCATTTCCTTTTTCGATATGAAATTAAAAAATTAAAATTTCGTAATTCAGAATTTTGTAATTCGTATTTTTAAAATAATAATTGTTGGTCAATTCAGAATTTTGGTATACAAAATTTTGTAATAAATTTAATATGATTCATTATTTGGTTCTTCTATTAAATAGTTTTCCTATATGGGTTTAGAACTTGGATATGTTTTTCTATGAATGACTTTTTTGAAAGATGGGCACTTAATGTGACAGGATAGGTATGTTTTATGTACCATGTATATTTGCCACTATCTATTGATAGTACCATAAAGATAATCGACAGTAGGATGTATCATTTTAATGTGATATACGATTTAAATGATCTATTAGTTATTTTATTACTGTTGGTATTATCTTAGAGAATTCTAGAGTCCAAATCTAATCAAACTGAATTTTTAAATGAGCGGTGTAGTATAGTTATGTCATCTGACTTTCTGTCAACAGACTAGTTATGTCATATGTCATCAGACTAGTTAATGTTATCTGATTAATTAGAAGATCCTGATTCCGATTCTCGTAGTTGAAGATTTCCAAATAATTTCATTTACTGCATCTAATGGACGAAAACATTTTTCTATACATATAGTTACTTGCAATGATATAAAAAATACAGAACTGAAAGTACATTTTTGTTATTTTTTTTTTTTTCAATTGTAAAACAATTGTGTAAAATGTTACAACAATCAAAATGTAAAACATAAGCATTTGTTATTGTTTTTCTTTTTTTTTCTTAATGTACATTTACAAAATATCTTATAGATATAAATTTAAAAATATTTCTATAGAGATATTCAGTAAATATTTTGATAATGATAAAATATTTTATTTTTGTTTTTTTATATATTTAAAAAAAATATTTTATCTTTAAAATTTAAAAAATGTATCCTAAAAATGAATATTAAAAATGTGTTTGCAATATTAACACATCTTAAGTGTTTTGGTTTGTTTAACTCAATTTAATCATTCGGACAGATTGCTGTAAGCATAACAGGATCCATCAATTGTTGAAGTTAAGAGTAAGAGGTTGCCTAATGTTAGCCTGAACAAAAACCATAGATTCGCATCAACTTTCAGAAATACGAATTTTGATTTCTTATCAAAGTAATTTAAAACTTTTACTAAATCTAAATTAAGTAAGTAGAGCGACAAATAATGATTAATGCATTTGTCATTACCATCCATGAATGCAATACTTTAATAAACTAAAATTTTTCTCAAATAAATATTTTAATCTTTAAAAAATAACATTATTTAAAAACTAAAACCCTTTATTTATTTTGAAAAGTCGTAATCCTTGTTGCACCATTAAAATATAGCTATGTTCATTCGTTTTCAACAAATACAAAGGAAACCTTCGTGATAATATTGTACAATTTATTTAAAATATGTATATTAAAATATATTTTGTATTAATTTAATAATTAAAAGTTATATAAACTTATTTGAATTCTTTACAAAATTCTCTTCTAATGTAAAATAAAACAAAACTTTCTTAGTATTAATATAAATGAATGAGCAAACAACAAAAAAAAACATTGTTTTTATGAAAATTCTTTAAAAACCGTAATAATTATTATTTCTTTCCTTATTTTAATATACATAGATCGTAAAAAAAAATTATATTAAAAAACAGTAACTAACTATATATATATATATATATATATATGTATCTACTGAAATAAGAGTTTAAGTTACACTTTTAATAATCACTTGTGTTTTGTATATTAATACAATATAGTTAAAAAAATATTTTTTCTTAACCCTTTTACTACCAACGTCGTTAATAAGGCAAATAATTTTTTTCTTTATTTATTTTATTTATTTTTATTTTATATATTTTCTTAAAACATAAATTTCAATCTCTATTTGTTTTCTTGATATGTTCTTTCCTATGTAGTCGTACATTAGGTTTGAAGTGTCACATCATGTCATATCCAATTAGTTTGTTTTTTTTAAATTTTTTTTTTTGACTTTTATTTTTACTTTATTTTTATTTTACAATTAAGAAAAAAGTCTTACAAAATCTAATATTTATTCTAAGTTGGACAATAAACTAAGCCATAAACTACGTTTAATGTATTTAGTTTACATCGTTCTTGTAATTTTAGTGCGTTATAGTGTGTAATTATTATAGAGTGTTCTAAAGTTAGATATAATCTATTTATGTTATTGGTTTAACCACCAAAGAGTGTTTATTATTTTTTATATCCTTTTCTGGGATAGACATGTCATGTCATATTTGAGTGAATTTACAATGTTCCTTATTAGTCCTTTACAATGTTTGGGTTGTATTCTATGCACTTGTAGTGATATAATATAGGGACACGCTGGCGGTTTTGAATATACCCTTTAGCATTGAGATAAATAAAATATTCGGTTGCTATATAAATACCGTTTTCAGGCTGTTTTTAATGTACTCCTTATTATAGTAATATAAATGAGATATTACACCATTTTCCGTTGTGGTAACAGACCTAATTGAAATGATTGCGAATAGTTTTTATCCAAAAAAATTATCGAATTTTTTTGGTACAACCACTTAAAAAAAGTGTTTGTAGTACATTTCGGGCCCAAACATTTTGTCCGTATTCGAATGTGAAATAGTAAGAAAGTTTTTTTATTTTTAAATGTGCCTAATTTCTTACAGTTGTTCTTATAATATTGACATGCCTCTGATATATATTGCTCTTCTAGAAGGCTATCAATTTATACCATCCTATTACCATCAGTAGTCATTCTTGAGTAAGTAAGTAATTTTAATTCACTTTATTTTTTTGCTTTATATATAAGTATATAATATTGTGCTAAATAGGGTACAACAGGGTTTAATTATTTTCAATCTTTTTAATACATAACGGTAATCAAGTAATAGAATACAGCTATAGTATAAGATAGAGTACAATGCAGGAAAATTATAAACGAGGTTAATGCTCACCCCGACCTGTACAACCAATAGATGATGGTAATGAACGATAATCAAGCACCTTTCATGTTTTTGTGATTCTGAAGCCTTAGTTAATGTCTTCTCAAAATTTTTTTTGATTTATAAAGACTATTTTTCTTCTTACGAATATAGATTGCTATCATCTACAGAACTGTAGATAGAATTGAAATTTGTTTGGAGCTTGTTGATAAATATCAAAAACAGGTTACGAGGAAAAATTGAACCTTATGGAACGTCAGCATTAATAGAGTAATTGGTGGATATAAATCTTGCTTACATTTTGTTCTGAAAAAATTTGGTTATGTTTCAACTTTATTTGAATTCCCAAAACTGAAAGCCATAATTTTATACAATGTTAAATATCATGATCGTTCGGTGAAAACTCGTCAAATCATTTTCCTTTTTTATTTTCTGGTATATTATTGGTATGATATATTAATGGGAGAGTGATCCCCTAAAACAACAAATATATCACTCGAGTCGTGGTATTAAAATGGCACAGTTGTTAATTGCTAATTCGTTTTCAGAAGCAACTGGAATTGCCACTTCTACATACCTACCTTTTGGTATCAGTATAAATAATTGGTAAAAATATTGCGATAAATGTCAAATGTAAAAATCAAAATAATTGCAACTTACAATGTAATTGCGACAAAAACATTTTTATTAACATTGTCAAACTATATGTTTTTCCATTTGATCTGATGCCATACTCTATCGAATGCTTGTGAGACATCAAAAAATACAGTTGAATAATAATTTAATTTCTCGAATGTTCGTTAGAATGTTAGTAAGAAAGTAATGTTTTATTTTGATTGTATCAAAATTATAATAGTTAAAGGGTTAAAACATTTAAAATTTAAATATCATAAAAATTCTTTACATGTATCAAGGATTACAGGAAATTTTTTATTTAGTTTATTTTTTTTTTTTTTTTTAAACAAAACATTATTTTTGCTTCTTTTCGAAAAAGTTATTTTCTTCATTTTAGAAAAATTTTTCTTAAGACATAACATATTCCTATGTATGTATATATATATGTACTTTATTAAAATGTTATCCTTAAAAATCAGACTTCTTGTATTTAAAAATTATTATGGTTTAAAAGATTGAAACCATAAAAAAATACGCATTCATAAGTTAGAAAACATCAACATATTTTCTTAAATTTTGGTATGTAAATAAATGGATTACACTCTATTGGGCATATAATATTATATGTACATATATATACATTTTATATAAATTGATTTAAATGTTATCATAAATGTAAATTTACTCATATATATATATATATATTTGAGTAATTTGTAACAGCAGATTTACCAGAATTATGGTGATAGGTTTGACAAAACAAAAAAATTATTAAGAAAACAAAAAATATTTCTGGTGTTTAGGATTTTCGTAAAAAATATAAGTCTTAAAGAAATTTCTGTCATTTGAAAATTCAATCTGTAAGTGTTGATAAAATTTGTTATTTAAGTACCTGTAAAAATAATAAAAGATGTGTATGGTCAATGTTTTTTCTTATTTTATAATTAAATTAAATTATAAAATAAAAAATAAAATGTTTGCCAAAATTTTGGGATTTTTGACAACTTAACGAGCAAACTATAATATTTTTTATTTAAATATAAATTAAGTATTACAAGACCTTAAAGTGAATATATTTTGTTTTTTCTCCTATTTAACATATGATTCTGACAATTCCACAATTGTTTGCATTTTTTTGGTGTTTGTCCTATTCATCGACCCTAGTTTACTTTGTCCCTTATGTAGTAAATGTTATACCCGCGTGGGACCGTTAATGTTATACCCTGGTGCTGCCAGCTTTCCAAAAATATACCGGGTGTTTCAGATTGTGTGTATCAGTTTTTTAAGAGATTTGTGATAGGCTGGTGGTATTTTCAATTTCCAGTAAGGACCGGAAATAGGTTTTTTAAACCGAACATTCATCGGAAATCGAGATTTTCAAATAGGAAAGGGTACTTTTGGATTTAAATTCGGATTCTACGTCAAAAAATAAGAAACTGGATTTTTTTTTTTTTTTTTTTTTATAAAAACTTGTTTTCCAGCGTTAGAGTAAAATTTTGGTATAACAGTGAAAATAGTCGAATATTTTCCTTTTAATTTTACTGATATGCTTATCATACAGATACGCGTATTTCGTCTACTACTTGCAGACTTCTTCAGTGTTTTGTACTCGACTTGTCGTCGTGTGACGTCGAGTACAAAACACTGAAGAAGTCTGCAAGTAGTAGACGAAATACGCGTATCTGTATGATAAGAAACTGGAATACCCGGTATATTTTTAAGGACGAAAAGGACATTTGAAAGCATACGTGTTGTTTTAATGTTTTTGTATATAAACCGTTATATCTGTTGATCTATCAAATATATTTTTTATCTGGTCAGATAACGGTATATATTTCAACGTTTATCGAGATTATGATAGGTGATAGGCCGTTACAGAGATGTTGTACGTTAAAGTTAAAAATAAATTTTGAAAAAAAAAACCATCGTTGTATCTTTAAAAAGCAAACATCTCAAGATTTTATAGAGAAGCCACTCCAATATTTATACATTGTTGGAAAGGTCCAGCATATTTTGATCTCTATGTTAAATAGCTCATAATCATTTTATTAAAAACAAATTGTTTCTTTTGCCATTTTTTTATATAGGTATACAATTACGAATGTGACTTTTACGAAGTAACAGTTTTCTGAAGTAATATTGAAATTTTGAAGTAAATATTGGACCAGTATATGACCAAATTTCTATATTTCAACACGTATAATTAGTGTTGTCATGTTTTTAAAAATATAATATATATCCTTAATGGTGCATTTAGTCTTTTAAGGACAAAAAGGACATTTGAAAACATTCCTGTTCTTTTAGGATTTTTGTATATAAATCGTAATATCTGTTGATCTATTGGATATATTCGTTTTTTTATCTAGTAAGATAGTAATCTGAATTTTTTTTTAATGTTTATTTGATGACAACAAGTGTTGCTGTTATCGAGATATTGTAGTTCAAATTTTGAAAATTTTTGAAAAAAAAACAATCATTCATTTTTTTTTTAAAACCGAATATATATAATTCTTTAACTACCTAATGCATTTAATAAACCATCAGATATAACGGTTTTTTATATAAAAACATTAATACAACATGAAGATACTCTCAAATGTCCTTTTTATTTTTAAAGGATAAGATGCGCCATTAGAGATATATATTTTTGGAAAGCTAGCAACAACAAGTATAAAACTTGAGACGTAGTCAGTTGGTCCTACCGTCAGAACAACATTTACTTCAGAAGAGTTAAAGTTAACCAGGTTTTCCTAACGTCTTTCGTTTTGTACTGAAATATATTTTGTAGTTAGTTTCTATTTAAATTTGAATTTCATTATAAGTTTGTTATAGGTATTCAATAATATGATTAAAGTAAAATTTAAAATTCTCAAGTATGTTGAAGATTTTACTAGAACCAGTGGTTAAGCTTTAAATAAATATGCTGAATAAATTAAATTTTATTCAAAGCCATTTAATTTTTTTTTTTTTATTCAAATTGCAAATATTACATAGTATTATAAAATTAGAAAAACAAAAAGAAATTTAAACTATTATCTTATATACAAACATATAAAAAATAGGAAATATATAAAAGCTAAAAATTTGAAAAAGCGAACGTTAAAGATTTTAAAAAATAAAACAAAAAAATAAAAAGAAAATTTAAATTAGTTAGAATGATTTTAATGAACTCAATTTAATTAATTGAATTAACTAGTTGGATCAAATATTTTTATTAAATATTTCACCAAAAATATTTTCAGATTTGTTTTTACTGATGAATTTTAATTCAGAAATATCATGTATATAATACTATATAATACTACATCTTGTATTTATGTAGCGCAAACAGGCCTAAAAAGTGTGGGTCAATCTTTGAAAACGAACTTTCATTTTATTTCTATGTGCGATATCGATTAGTTGATTAAAAATATTAAAGGCTTTATTTTGAAGAGAATTGGGTACATATATAAGTGTTTAAGACATTATTGAAGTAGTCGTTCTTTCACTTAAAATTACTTGAACCCATCAGTGGATATTGTAGTATTTAAACTATAATTCTATAAAAATCCAAATTTTGAATTCTGATTAACTTTATAACTTATATCGAGATGTTACAAAAAAATCCGTGAGTTATAAAAATCAATGAAATTAAGACACTATAATTATTGTTGTTTTTCAATACCACAATTCTGATGGTGTATTGACAATACCATATTGAACAAATTGGTTGGAGGTTCAACTAGGTTTCCAAATTTGTATTTTTTCCAAAATTTTACCACGAGCCAATGTTACAGAATGGTACATATTTTCGGAAAAGCTAAACGAAAATAAGTTGGAATTCCAATGTTTTGTTCTATGAAAGTCGCTTTTTTAAAATATACCAATGTTGGACTTTTTCTCTGAACAAGTACCTTAAATGTACCTAATTATAAATTAATGAAGTCATAGTTTTCTTACTATTTTCTAATAATTAATTCCTATCATTATTCCTACAGTATTAATAACTTTTTTTCCAACAATGTTTCCACACTTTCCTTAAAATTATAAATAAATATTATTTTCCTTATATTATTCCCATAATTTTTCATATGGTTTTTCCTATAATTTTTTCTACGTTTTTTCCAATATTATTTTCCTTGTATTATTCCTATATTTTCTCATATGGTTTTTCCTACAATTTCTTCTACGTTTTTCCAATATTATTTCACCTTTATTTTCCTTGTATTATTCCTATAATTTATCATAATCATTCATATTATAATAATATATTTTTGTAATCGCTGGTAAAGCTTCAACTTACTATATGAACTTGACCAAAACAAAAAAAAATAGATGCAGATGAAATCCCCTCTCTTTTTAAAGAGAAAATTTAAGCTCTCATTAATGCTATTTTTTTATCCTTTTTCACTTCACTTGGGAGTACAGGGTTTCGGAACCGATATTGTGATTCTTAAACTGTACTTCAGTTTTCGGTCATCATTATTTTCATAAAACCAGTCGACATTTGCTATTCTACTTAGTATCACGTGTGTCAAATATCGAAATTTATCTCCCAAGGGGTTTTAAACAATGTTTGCTAAATCGTTAATTTGCATTTTTCTGCAAATCTATACCAATTTATCATATCCTAATCAACCAAGTGGTACGTAAGTGCTAAAGGTATTTTCGTTAGGAATTATTATTTTTGCTTTTATAAAAAAAAAAAAAACAAAAATTAAGCTGTAGAGATGTATAAGAAGAAAATTATTTCACGGCAATCAATTTACTGAATATAAAATTTGTTGAAAGAAATTAGAATCATACCAAATTTCAATTTTTCTTAATAATACCCTATAGAATCTATATGTACATATATTTCTTGCATACATATATATATTCTTCTTTTTCTTAAATTTTTTTTGTAACCAAAATTTTTTATTTACTTACACTTCCGCCCTTTGCCCAACCCAAAGGACGGAAATGTAAATAAAAAAAAAAAAAAAAAATTTCTTAACATTTTCTCTTAATATTAAATTTTCCATTTTTCTTTACATTTGTTTTACCCACCACCACTCTACCTAAAAATCTATTTTATGTTAAAATGAAACTTAATGTTTTGTTTATACGATTATTAATTTAAAAATGAAAATCTTAAATAACATTAGATTGAATATAATATTTATTATGAACTTTGCTTTTGTTTATTTTAATATTTACCATATTTTTTTTTTTTTGTTTTTGTTTTTGTAAATTATTTCCACACAATATAATCAATTTAATTTGACGTATATATCAAAATTTGTATGTATAAACATTTGTATGAAAAATCATAATTCGTATTTCGCGAAACTCTCTTATAAATTCATCAAAATCCCATAAAGTTGATTTTTTATTCAATTTCTCTAAGGATATCTTTTAGCTGTTTAACCAAAATCTACAATATAATATTATATACATATATCTATATATATATACACTTTGTTAAATTCCAATTTGATTCTTTTATAGCCATTCTGTACTGTTACACACTTAAAACATGAAGAAAAAAAGGATAACAACAAAAATAAATAAATAAAATAGAAAGGATATGTCAGAACAGAAGCATTCAATGAAAAGTTAAAAACTTACAAAATATATAAAATGTCGCAATTGATTAATGACTTTTCTATCTATCTATACTGATACTATACTTCTATATTTATATTCAATTTCAATACTAGTATAATAGCAATATAATAGTATAAATATTATGTGAAATATTCGACGCCCATATGACTATTACAGAATAAAAAATTTTCATTTAAATGTATTTTGTATCATCATCATCATCATTATTATCATTATCATTACTATATTTCCTTGTAAGAAAAAAAAAAAAAAAATTAAAAAATAATCAAACTTTAAAGTTTGTTAGTTTTATTAACAAACTTTTTGATGAACAATTTTTCTACTGTTTAAACTGAACAACTTTGATGAGATGTAAAAATTTTTAACAAAAAAAAAAAAAAAAATGAATTCCTAAAAGTTTTATTTTAATTGTTATATTTTTCTTTAATTATCTTTAATAACAAAGAAAAAAAAATATATATAATATATATTTCAAAACATTTCAATTGGACAAATATATGTAATTACAAAATAAAAAAAAATCATTTATTTTTAAACTTTTTTCTTAAAAACAACATAATAGTAAGTATGATCTATTTTCACTATAGGAGAAGAGGGGGGTTAAATTTTTTCAAAACTTAAATATTTATTTTAAATTTAAGTTGAAAAATTTTAGATTTTAACTCGAAGATGTATTGTGATTTCAAAATTGTGGAGCTATATAATATGGCTTGACTTAGAAGGAAATCAAACCGTTAGAAAATGATTATCCTTGATATAAGCTTGCATATACTTGAAATTATGAAATATTTATAATGTTGCGTGTTATCGGTTCAATAATACTCAATAAATTGTAAATTAATTTCACTTTCGAATAATATATTTTCCCTCATGTATGGAAATTGTCTCATTTAACTCTCATCTACACAAAAAAGGGGAGAGATGTTGAGTTGAATTATCGAGGTATAGCCATCTTATCACTTATTTCAAAAATTTTCGAAAAAATTGTTGTCGATAGAATATATTACAGAAAAGGGCATTCCACAACAACTAACCTTATGCTATACACATCTGAAATTCTCAATGAAATGGAAAAAGGATATCAAGTTGATGTAGTTTACACTGATTTCAGTAAGGTGTTCGAATTTGTTGTATTTCGGATTCTTTTGTTGCATGTCTTAATTCTTATCTTTCAGAAATGACCCAAAAAATTAAATTTCAAGGTAAATATAATTGTCCAATATAATCGAGGCTACCTTTGGCGGACCAAAATATAACCATATTAGGGTCACTTCTGTTTAGCATATTTATTTCTGATATATTAGAATATATTTGGGTACTATACCTCATATTGCGTTTGCGGATGACTTAAAAATGTATCAAGTTGTTAACAATAGTTCCGATACAGCTTTTCTTCAATCAAGCTTAACATTATTATTACAAGATTGATGTACAACAATTTAGAAATTAATATACAGAAATGTAAGGTATTTATTAGCTTTACCCGAAAGCGATCTTCTTTAACTACTATAAAATAAATAATACTATACTTGAAAGAGTTTTTGGTATTACTGATGATCTCGGAATTCTCATTGACAATAAACTTAACTTCAATCTACACTATGACCAGTTAATATCAAGAGCAAATAATAATAATAAAGACTTCATCAAAACCAAAAGCTAATTTACATTAAATATTTAAGACTTTATAAAAAAATTTATAAAAACAAAAAATATTAAATACAGTAAAATAAAAATTTAAAACTAGCCTAGTTGATTAACTGAAATAGTTAGGTTCAATCTGTTATCCAAAGATAAGTGACGAAAGAACCTTTAAATAAAATGTTAGGCTTCATTAAAAGAAAAGCAAAATAATTTTGTGACTTAGCCGTGACATAAATTTTATATTATTCGATCAATTTTATAATACGGTAGCCTTATATGGGATCCAAGTTCACTCTAATAAAATTGAGTCAGCTGAAAAACAGGTTTTTCCATTTGCATTGAGAAAGTAATATAGCCATTCAGACTTTTTAAATCTCCCTAGCTACACAACTCAAACTCTTAAGCACAAATACTTTCATCATGTTTTACTTTTGACATTTTGAAAAATAGTATAGCTATCTAATCTCTTAATAACAAGTTTAGACTTAATGTTAGAGTTAGACTTACAAGAATCAGGAAATTTTTAATGGATATTATAAACACAGTACTGAGTTTGAGTATGGCAGTCATCTCTATTCCATATCTGTTTCTACAAATACATTTAAAAATAATTTACATGTTTACATCAACACTTTTCAAATTTAATGACCCAAGACAATTAATATTTTAACTAAGTAATCAATTTTTATTTTTTAATCATTATAAATTATAAAATCTCTTAAAAATCTAATTTCTATGTAAAAAGAATATTTAGTATATTTCTATTTTATTGTATTGATAAAATAATTACAAAACTATTATATACTTAATCTTATATGCTTTTTATATGCAAAATTATTTTTCCAACATGCAAGTATGCAATATTGTAGGCTAATTAAATTAATATAAAGTAATACATTTTCTTTGGATAAAAATAACATTACATATAACATAACGTTACATATAACATAACATTACATATAACATAACATTACATATAACATAACATTACATATAACATAACGTTACATATAACATAACATTACATATAACATAACGTTACATATAACATGACATTACATATAACATAACATTACATATAACATAACATTACATATAACATAACATTACATATAACATAACATTACATATAACATATAACAGATAAAATTATATTTGTATAACATTTATCATTTGAATCATTTAAATAACAGATTGAACCTAATTATTTCATCATTTAAAACAACTAGGCTATATAGGCTATTATTTTTTGAATTATAATTTTAATTATTATTCTTATCTTATATTAATTCATATTCAATTGTTTATAACTATAATTTGTAATTTAAGTTTATATAAGTTAGCTTTTGGTTTTGATCAAAAATAAAGATTTATTATTATTATTATTATTATATTTAAGTAAACTAACATTTGTATTATAATACATAGTTCAATTATTTATTTGATAGCTTCAGCTATTATCTATATATTGATATTGAATGTTCTCCTTGAATTGTGGTATATCTGTAATAATATAATGGGTTAAGATATTCAATTTAGCTGTGAAATGATCAAAAAGGATACTCAACTTCAGATTTTTTATACATTATAATTGCATATTTTTAATGATCAAATGTTCATTATAATCAGAACACGTTCTTTGAACATTTCAAGAAAATCGTACGCAGAACTTTATGGTTTATGTTACTATACAATGTATAAGAAAAATAATTTAAATTTAATTTATATCACATATTATGCAGTTTGACATCACTAATCTAACTG
This sequence comes from Argyra leucocephala, assembly GCA_963942445.1. NCBI lineage: Eukaryota > Metazoa > Arthropoda > Insecta > Diptera > Dolichopodidae > Argyra > Argyra leucocephala. The sequence goes on along the minus strand of OZ012679.1, from coordinate 30,358,293 downwards.
TAAAATAAATAAATTTAACTGTAACTAAGTAGTCGTATACGAATTTGTGTGATTTGTTTGCAATTTGTTTATTTTTTTTTCGCTAATAAATAAGAATGTAAATATAAGTTTGAAAACAGATATAAAACTGAATTAATGTTGCTACCCGATGCTTAAAGACTTTGTTTGAAAACATTTTAAATCTAAAGTGTTCAGTAGAGTATCAAAAAAAATAAAACTTTAGCAAGTATCTAGAGTAAGTCTTTATACTAATCTCTAGCTCTCCCAGTATTAAAGTAGTCTTGCGAGACAAAATATTGAGTAAAACAAGAAGAATAAAGTTATTTTTAGATCATTAAAAAATTCGATTCAAAAATGATCAATGAAGAGTATGATTATGAATTGTATCAGCCTTAATGTATGACCAACAAGTATGCAAATGTACTTTATAAAAAATATCGAAATAGTAAGAATACAATTAACAGCGACAATAAAAAACAATTTTTCGAGCAAACTAAATAAATTCAATAAAAAAGAGTGTAAATGTAAAAATAACGTTAGGTTGAAATAAGATTGTTGAAAAATTAATAGAAAGAATTATTGGTAATCGATTGCCAGTAACTCAGATTTACGAACATATGGGAAAAATTGTAGAAAGCCAATATGATTCAAAGCGGTGCGGTGCGTTGCATTAATAAATGATTATGATATGTTGCATGTAACTCTTTTATTCTTATGCTTTTGAATAATAAAATTTTATTCTAAAAGTATATTTTTACATAATCAATTAGACCAAATATACATACTTAATTTTTATCAATCAATCAAACATGTTAATTTTTTCATCATTTTGTCATCAAACAAAATATAATAAAAATTTTACACATGTCACTTTCAATATTATTTTAATTCACTTTGTTTGTATAGTTTTTTTCATGGGCTCTATTTTTGGTATTTTAATAATTGTTAATTCTGGCTAACTGCCATAATGTTTTACAAATTTGATTCTGTTCTCAACATATCAATTCATATCGTTGATTCTCCTTATACATACACTCTGTATGATCTGACACTTTTTTTGGTTTTCACATAGGCACATAATATTTTCGGTTTTTTATCTGATTGCAAATCTGTTATACACACTTATTTCTGCAATTATTTGTATAACAAAAAACATTAACGAATTTTTTCTATTCATGGCGACCTCTGGGACCATTTCTCCATTTTATCAATTTTCAATTTTGGTAATTTTTTAAACAACACAGTTCTTTGGATCTACTTTAGATTTATGACCTTCTGTGGGTTGTAAACAATAGTTTTTCTACATATTTCAAGGTGATCTTTTCCAAATGTATAACCAAATCCATATTCCGTCGCTCATTTTTATATTTTCTGTTATTAACTTTTGATTAATCTGGTATGCAATTTGGTCTTCAGAATTATTTTTATGTTCTTATATTTTCAAAATTCGTTGGAGAAAATTGTTTATAAAGCTTTATATTTTTCTGTTACATATAACAGGTTTCAAAACTGTCATATACATATAACAGGACAGATTGGACGTACGGTACATCTAACAGGTTTATGACAACTATCATACATATAACAGGACAGATTGGACGTAACAATTGTTTTATATTTATATAACAAGATTAATTTATTTACTTAATATTTTTGATTATTATATTTTTATATGCATATATGTGTATGGTTATATGTACATGCATATTTGTATATCATAAATTACTTAAAGTCTCTAGAACTAGAGTAAAGTGTTCTTAGAATTGCAAATACGTAGGATTGAATAATTGCTAGCATCTATGCTTCGTCCTCTCTTCGATAAAATATCTAGATGCTTAAATATCTGTTACTTCACCCATATTACAATTTCATATGACATGTATAGTTTTATTGACTTCTTATTTTTTCATAGTATAATTTCGCTATTATAGAAATATATGCCATCTATATTTCATATTCTTTATTTTTTGTTTGTGTGGTGTGTATTAAAAGCCTTAATCTTTTCGAAATGCTTAAAATTCTATTCAAGTATAATATTTTTTGTTGTTTTCGAAAATTATGCTCAATAACAAAAAAATTATGTCATTATGAATGGACATACTACATAATATGTATTTATCCTTAAGAAGTGGGTACCTCTATTATTGTGATTTGTGGGTCAAATCATTATCATGATGATTGTAAAACTTGATTTTTCGCACGAGTTCTAAAGTTATTCCAAAATTATTATAAAAACAAAAAAACCAAAAACAACAGATTAGAATAAAAAAAAGTCCTTCAATATTATGTATGGATGTTTGGGTGTGTGTGTATAAATTGAAAAACTTCTATTTGTAAAATAAGTGAGGGGGGAATAAGTCATGTTGAATAAAAAATAAAATAAAATAAAAAATTATTCACCTCAGTACATTTTCATTTGTACTTTTAAAAAATATTGTATGGATATTTTTAACTTTTCACTGTTTTGTAAAAAAAAAAAAGAGCGAAAATATTTTTTCTTGTTTTTGTTGTATTTAAGTTGCTATATATAAAAAAAAAAATTCAATGATTTTTCGAGTGGAAAAATTTTGTTTTTTAATTTTAAAATTTTTTATTTTGTTTTAATTTTTTTTTTATTTTTTCTAGTGTAGGTACTACTACATACTATTATTTTTACTACTACTTCTACTATTAGTACTGGTATTGCCTTTGATGTAATACGGAAATGTATAGATAAAGTGGGTCCTATTACAAAACAAAATTTTTATGTAGTCAAGTGAATTGGTGATTCTTTACAGAATACTAATTGAATTTTTTTTTTGGTGAACTTTTAATCTTGATGACGATATTCTGAATGACGAAAGAAGAAAATAACAAAGACTTAAATCTCTATACATATTTATTATTACTTTGACTATATACTATATATAATAGCGTACATTTTTTTTAAATTTTATGATGAAATGAGATAAGTTTTTGGCTATTGTTAAATTATTAAATGAATATAAAATGAATTCTGATAAAAGATTTATTTTCATATACATACACATGTACATATCTACAAAAAAAAATGATTAAGTCCTTTAAATAAGGAACAACTTAATTTGAATATTAAAATTAAATCCTGATTTATTTTTACATAATATTATATATACATATACGTATAACCATATTAAAAAAAAAATGTTTAATCTTTTAACCTATGTCAGAGGATATAATGTTTAAAATTTAATTTTTTTTTATTTTTGTATACTAATTTTCTGTTTTTAAAATAATATCCTGAAGGAAATCTTGTTAAAATAGAATAATTTTTTTTTTTTTTGTAAAATGTAACAAAAACCTTTGATTTTATAGAAAAAAAAATGAAAATTTAGATTATCGAAACTAATATGGATTCAGGGGATTTTATACTATTTTGAATTGGATATTTAGGATTTTGGAATTGTAATGATTATTTCTTCTTCCGTATATAGATTGTTTAAAAATGGATATTTTTTTTTGTTTTTGTTTTAAAGATAAGACTCGAATAACAAAATTTAATAAAAATAATTTCAGTTATTTTGATATTTTAAAGTGTACGTGCTCTCATAAATTGTTATTAAAAAAATTTTTTTTTAAAGTTTTCGGATCCAAATTTAAATAATATTATATATACTCTGTATGTATGTATGTATATGTATAAATTAATTTCAATGCTCTTGTGGATACTGTTGTATTAAAATTGTATATGGAATGGAGCAAAATTGTATAGGCTAATTAATATACTACCCACTATCTAACAGTTATTTCAATGATAATTGGAAATAAAAGGAGGGAAACATTTTCTTTTAAATTATGGAAATGTTTAAATTTACCGTATGTATGTACCGTTAAAAATTGTACCGTTAAAAAATGTACTGTTAAATTGTATAGTACTATTTACCTTTTGGATATCCCCCCTATATTTATGGTGTTTTTAAATTTAAAAATTGATATTATTTTTCTGGGAATTCTTAAATTTAGTTTTTTGACAACAAAAAAAATCGGAACGATAAGATGCTATTTTTTTCTTCAATTAAATTTTTATTTAAATATTCATTGTTGTGACCAATCTTTTCTTATAATATTTCAGATTCTAATTATATACTATTATCAAAGGTTATCTAGACGTAGATGTCGCTTAATAAAATAAAATACAAGAATTATTTTCAAGCGACTATTCCCGACATAATATTATTCGCCAGTTCAGCTATTTATTCCCTCTTGATTTAAATAGTTAAATCAAAATAAAGTTTTCTATTTCCGCAAAACAAATAAAATTTTCTTAGCTTTCCGTCCAATTTAAGCATAATATTTTTGTTGCATAGCGTATTTTTTTCTTTCTATAATCTCTTTGTTGTTACCTCCATGTAGTCACCGATGTACAACTGTCTGGCATGGTTTAAAATTGTGCTTTGTATACAACGACAAAACACCATGTGGAGATGAAGAAGATGATAGTTTTGTAATTTCACCTCCAATTGAACAAATAGTCAATATTGTCCTTTATAATATGTTCGTGATAATATTTGATTTTTGGTGGTTTTCCTATAAGAAGAATTTTTATCAAATCTAGTGAATTTTTAAAGGTGATGAAGAAGGATTTAACACCAGAAATCAATAGGAATATTTTTTTCTGTTTGTCAATGTTTTATAAACGTTCATTTGAACTTGGATTGAAAATGTATCTGCATTGATCAATTAGAAACGTTTCGAGGTGGCTATAATTCTAAGACACAAACCTGGGAAATTTAAATTTTTTTAATAGGTATATATACCCTTTTATTGGCAATTTTAATTGATTTGACAATTTTAAAAAATAGTCGAGTACAAAACACTGAAGAAGTCTGCAAGTAGTAGACGAAATACGCGTATCTGTATGATAAGCATATTTAGTAAAATCAAAAGGAAAATATTCGACAGTTTTCAACAATCATTTAAAAGCTTCATATTTTATTGCCTGGTTCCACACGGATCAACTTTCAACACTTCTTTCCTTCCGTTTCATTTCCCCGAGATAACCTACTAATACAAACAAAACTTACCTTTCAATAAAATTTTATTTTATAAACTTCAAAAATATTTTTTATATATAATTTCAAACCTACTTGTACAAATTACATTAGATTATTAAATAATGTCGTGAAATACACAACAAAAATGTATTTTAAGGACATTAATAAATATTTTTCTTTTTGCTTCAAATTTTTTTTTTCAAATAAAATATTTACATACACATATAAAAGTGATACTAGTTTTTGATGAATCGTCTGGAAGTAAGCATAATTATGTTGAAAGTTGAAAGTTGAATCGTCTGGTTAGGCCCATTGATTTTATGATGGTTTGCTATTTATTTCTTGTATTAAATATCGAATTTTGTAATATGGGTTTAAAGCTTGGATATGTTTTAATTTTTTTTATTTCTTAATCGGTGATTTTTTGCGGTAATATTTTGAAAATTTTTTAAATTTAAATATTTTTACTACTTTTTGCTTTAATTCACCGATGTGGGAAGTTTTACTGACATTATTAGAGTATTAATATACATACAGTGTTTTCATACAGTATTTTCTGAATAGCTTTCAATTTCTCTTCATATTCGAAATTATCAATAATTATATTTATATTATCACAATTTTGATTTACTGTCATTGCTGAGAACAAAGGTATAATATACATATCTGGATCACATTTTAATTAATTTACTTTTTAAATTGTCTCCGACTATGTAAATAAATGTATATCATCCGCGAATACGTAAACTGAAGAAAATATATTAGTTATAAACGACCCCACCCGCCAAAATATTTGTCTTCTACTTATTTATTTTTTATTAAAATTTAAATTAATCATCACAGACTTAATATTTAACATAAATTTAATTTCGAATAATTATCTTTCATGTATTAACGGTAAGTAGTTAATAATGTTAAATAGCTAAAAAAACCTTGAAAAATCATTGTTGCCATCAATACCCTCGTTACAGGACGGTACCTAGTGTCATACGTTAAAGAGCACATTGTTCTAGATATCAATGAATTGACTTTCTAGTAGTCCAGATTTGTCTCATATTGAAATTTTATGTTATGGAAAAAAATTGAGAGCGAATCCTGCCAGAACCACAAATGAATTGTGCATACACGGTTGCACGAAGCTTAGGATGGATTCACTTCTGAGCAATATAATGAACTTGTCAGTATCGTTTCTCGACGTATGTAAAGTGTATTTTAGAGAAAAAGTGATGCTACACAATGGTTATTTTGTATGATAATTATTTTACCTCAAAATTAGGTTGAACGAAATATTTTGCATTGAAATGAATTTGTTTTTTTATTATTTATCGTCATGTGAAATTGATTGTTTCTTGTTTTTATTGATTAATAAATTTTGTTGGGTTTTTGAAATTGTATTTGTTTTATATATTACATATTAAGCCTGTGACGATTAATTCAAATTGATGTTTGTTTAAAAATGAGGAGTAGATAAATTCTTGCGTTTTTTGGCTCGTATAATCCTTTATATAATTAATGTGAAATAAAAACACCCTATTCCCAAAATTGGCCTTGATGGAACTCTTAGCTCTATTTGTTTTTTGGCTGATATATATTCTTCTATTTTTGTTCTTCGGAATCGTTAATTCAAAAAACTTTCGAAACACTTTTTTTCAATTCCTTTATCTTACTACGTATTTCATACATCTTTTCTATTAATTTCGTATTTTATCTTTTATTAATAACCGTATTTTATCATTGTTTTTCTATGTATTTATACATTTTTTCTTTAAAAAATTTACAATCCACTGTTTCGACAGCTCTTTTTAAGTCCAAAAAAACCATGATGATAACTCTCCCAGTATCATTTCCTTTCTTCTATTCAGTTATTATCAAATTTAAAGATTTCTGGAACCAGATTATTGTTCATAAATTGTAAATATTTTAATTTATCAATATGTATTTTCCAAGATAGTTCTTCATCAATAAGTAAGTCTAAATATTTCAACGATTCTCACTTGATCAAACACAATGATTTGTGTATTTGTTATTGATTGACTGGAAATAAAATTGTTCGTTCGAAAGCAGTTTATAATTCAAAGTAAAAATCATTAAAATTATTATATTTATTTTATTTAATAATATAATAACATATATATTAATAATGTAGTATGTATATGTATATATAATAAATATTCAATTTAAAACCTTAAATAATATGGATTTTCATAATCTATTAATATTATTCAAACCATCTAATATACATAACTACATACATACATTATTATTTTAATTCGAATTCAAATACATTATCTTATTGTATATATACATTTTATTTATATCCATCAATTTGTATTGCTGAAATTTAATACAGATTATACAAAAAAAAATTTTTTTTTTGTTTTATTATTGCTTTTTTTTTTTTTTCTAAGGAAAAATTTCACTAATAATAATACGAGAAAAAATAGTTCAATAGAATTTACTTTGTAAACTTTATTTTTAACATGGTAATAGATCTCCATACGATATTATGTAGATATACATTCATAGATAAATATAAATCAAAAATTATATTCATCACTTTATAAGAAACAAAAAAAAAAAAATAGAAGAAAAAAAAATGTATATTATGAGATCCTTATACTCGTACTCCTAGTACATTGTACATAATATTATAGTGGTATATAGGTACCAACAGTGTAGGTACTAAAATCAAGATAATACACGCCATATTGTATACCGATGATGGTAAATTAAATCAAAAATGGATTAAGAACAAAAGACATGACACAGTTCATTAAATCTCAGTATTTTTTGTCTGTAATAGACTAAAATACATATATTCTAGATATTATACAATACATTTATGTATATGTATATAATATAATGCATATATAAATGATGCATATAGATGATCTAATATGAAATTGGACAGAATATCAAATAAAAAAATAAAAAATAAATAAATTCTAGAAAATTGGAAATCATATTGTATGATACAACAGAATATACATACATACAAAAATATGCATATATTTATGTACGAATATTACACAAGGATAAGAAAATTCGAGGCGATGTTTTTGGTTTTTCATCAATGAAATATTAACAAACTGAAATGTATTGTAAAATTATATATAGTTTACAATCATCAGCAGAACAATACTGAGAGCAATGACAGGAAGTTAAATTATAAATAAATAGATTCGATTTTATATTTATGAATGTATATTGTGTGTTTTGTATTGTATAATTTTGTTGAATTTAGATTTGTACAAGAAAAAAAATCCTTTTTGATTTAACGCCATTATAGAATTTTATATATACATTTTTTTCTCTCAATATTTTAAGGAAATCGAAACGAATACCAGTGGTAAATAGTGTATTTGATTTAACAATATATATATATATATATATATATATATATATATTTTTTTTTTAAATAAAATACTACTTCGTAATCTGTAATAAATTTGAATTTCGAAAAAAAAAACAAAAATAAATTAAAAAATGAAATCCAGTAAAAATATTGTTGTTAAAATGTAATTTATGTCCGTCAATACTATTGTTTTATTTTATAGCACAGTATATTAATTCGTATTTGGACAAGTGTGCTGATCGAATAGAGGGAGCATTGCATTACAAAAATATTGTTAAATTAAAAGTAAATTTGAAAGTAAATAAACATAAATACAAAATATTAAAAAAAAAAAAATGTGAAGTGATGTACAAAAAGGGGGGAAATATAGTGATGATAAGTAATTCTAAACTTTGCTCAAAATTGCTCGAAAATTAAGTATTTATTAGAAAAAGCAATAATTTATTTAAACAATCAAATGAAAAATGAATATATATTTTATTAGTTATTTTGAACGTTATAATTTGTAACGTGGGCCGAAAATGTAGTCAGATTGAATATGAAAATAGAATACAACGTTAAATATATATTATTCTTTTTTTCAATGATACCGTTATCCAAACCAAAATTTAATCTCTTTTAACTTCATTATTTTTTGAAGCCCGATAGCAATTCTGCAATTTCTGATATTGAAGGAAGTTGCTGTAGTGACGGCATCAAACTATCTGTATTCAGCTGATTCATTTCCATAACAGAGGGAATTCGGTTTTCAGGTATACACGTTTCGGACCATATCATAATTTAGATTCAACAAAATATGATTTTAACAAACTAAAACTATATATACTTCGATAGTTCTGGTTCTCAGTATATATGGTATTATTTATGGTTATATTCCAGCAAATTTTTTTCAATCAAACCAGTTTTGCATCTTAGAATTTTTCATACGAATCCATTCAGTTTTTATTCCCTGTAGTGTTAGTTAATGTTTAATTTTTAATATTAATTAGCATAAAAATTCTATACAAGTTGAATTTAGATCTCTTGTGCACACATCTTGATTTTAAATTCGGACGTTAAATTTTTTTAGTGATCGTGAAGGTCAAGTTATTCAATCTATTATCATCTACACATTTTCCAACCAATAATTGTGATACTCATCAATTATACAAAGCGAAAGACAAGAACAAGGTGGCCTCGTAAAGTAGAACAATATTATTGGAATTTTATTTACTTTTGATTTTTTAACGCAGCATTGATTAGACTTTGTAAGTAAACAAATTGAAAATCAGTTGTATTAGATGTACAAAATTTGAATAATATAGTTATAAAGCCGAAAAATTCAAACTGAACTATAGTACATACTATAAAATTATGATAATTTTTTTTTTTTATAATTCCAAGTCTATGGTATGAATTTCTGCTTTTCCATATAGATTGGAATACGCAATTACATACAATATTTATGTATTTTATGGTATATCTACTAATTTTAAATGTGGAAAACTATATTTATATTGTATAGAGTACTTCGCATTCATAATAGCATAGTTCCATATTATTTTTAGTAACAAAAACTCTCAACTAATTTTTATCATTTATTTTATCCCAATTACAAAAGGGTATTGGACCAGGTCGAAAAATCTAGAAAGTATTTTTTAACTTCATCGAGAATCGAACCTGAGATTTTTTAGTTGAAAGGCAGGCGCTCTACCTACTGTGCCACCAAGCGTGTAAATGATAATGACGAAATCTGTCAAATAACATGATGCAATGACAATTATCTCGTAGTATCTGGTATCAGTTAAATGGGTCTGAAAATTTAATAAAACGATAGAAATAATTATTTTGTATATTTTGACAAATTCGATGAAATTAACAATTTTATTTATTTGAATTTAATCAAATGTAAGAGAGTGTATATTAGTATAATTTTTTTGTATAATATTGTTGCTCTACTGCTAAATTTATATTTTAGATATAGAATTCATAAATTATTCCATTTTTATTTTAACACACATCTTATTCTATTCACTTTGTTCTGTTTTATCCATTTTGTCATTTTTATTATTATGAGCGAAAAACTCTTTCCTGGATAATTGAATTCACAGACATCGAAGTTATTATTATTGTTGTTAAATAAAAAATTTTATGAATTTATATACTGTATACAATCAAATACAATATTGTAAAGAATTATTATTTTTATTATTGTTTTGTAAATTTGTCACAAAAATAAGTTATATACGATGCACATACAAAGAATAATAAGAGATAAATATTTATCAATATTTTTGTTTCTATAATTGAAATTAAAACTGGTACAGTCGAATTTTTAATATTTAATGTCTTAAGTGTTAGTCAGTATACTAGATATTAATGTAAAGATTTTGTATTTTAAACAATAGGAAAAATAATGAAATATTTCTGCCAATAAATTTATTTTTTATTTGAATGAATAAATAAATCATATAATTTTACAGTAATATTATTTTATTACATTCAGTTTTTGTAATGATTCCATTGAATAAATTTGAATAAATGGAATCAATGAAATAGAAAAAGTTGTAAAATATCATTAGATTTGTATAATTATTAATTTACTAAATCAGATTGGAACCAACCAGTATTTATTACTATATTTGACTGTTATCGATAATATTACTCAATTTAACTTGGATAATAGTTGAAGAATATTTATTAGAAGTGTGGTGCGATATTAATAATAAACTTTGCTACCTTAGAATTAAAAGGTTATATTATATATTTTTTAGTTTAAACTTTGTTTAAGTTTGAGGTACAAAAAGATGTTATAACAAAATATGATAATATGGAAAACAAATTTAATTGTTTATAATTAGCTTATTATTATTATTACTATTATTATTGGTTTTAGTTTGCCAAAGGAAAAATATGAATGCTCCTTGTTTTATTCTTATTAGTTTTAAATAAAAATACTAAGAAAACAAAATATTAAGGCAGAATTTTCTGGCTTTTTTAACATAGATCCGAATTTGCATCGAAAAATATACATTTCCTCTTCCTATTTGAAAATCACGATTTTGGTGAATTTGCGATTTAAAAAAAACCAGTTCCTGTCCTTTCCGGAGGTTGAAAATATCCAAGCGACCAAAATTTAAAATAACGGTTCCTTCCACTCCATTAAACAACTAATACTGATATTGATACTGATGCACTTGAACACTCGGTATTTATTTGAATTAAATTCGCTTTTTATTTCAAATAAATAAAATTTAAATATTAGATCTTCTGGTGCGTACAATTTCAGAATTAATTTAAGTCAATTTGTAGTTATTCCTACAAATCGTCATTGCACCTGAGAGTATACAATAAGCTGCCTGATAATATTAGAAATTTTCAAATACTAAATCTTGTTCTCAGAAATATTAAGATCCTTATTACAACAATTAAATTTTGAGACGGAGAATCTATTGAAGTTAATATCATAATCAGTTCCATATAGTTAAACATATTAATTTTCTTTTTGTTCTATTTGACAATTGTATCACATTCACATTTTTTTGTGATGAGCATCGCTAAAAATATTCAAAATTAACATATTGAAAAAACAATCTAAAATCTTCATTTTTGGACCGATTTCAATGATTTTTCATTTGTTTTGCTTTGTTTAATTAATATACTAAAAAATAGTAACAAAATAAAACCATTTTGAAAAAGTTGAAAATATGAAAATTTTCGTACTTATTTGTGATGCTAGCATCGTTAAAAATAATCAAAATAAATTGACGCAAATTTTTTTTTTTTTTTTTTGTCTTTATTCTATACAACTATCTACATAAAATATAAAAGATATTGAGTATAATGTTGGAATTAAAATTGACGTGATGTAACTGACATGTAATCTAAGTCAAAAATCCATTGATTCTTGACTTAATATTCAAATTTATATTTATGGAGTCTCAGGTAAAGTGAATCTAGTAGATAAATCCAGCGGTCTGAAGCGTCTTAATCTGCGCTCGCTTGTTCGTTCATTATTGATGAGTTGAGGAGCAAGTAAATTTGGATGGTTTTCCAGTCGAACATAGTATTTTTCAGCTTTCTTTTTAATGAATTTCTTAACAGATGGGATATTTAAATCTGATCTAATTGTGTCATTTCGGACATACCAAGGCGCGTTAACTATAGACCTTAATACTTTGGACTGGAAGCGTTCTATTATTTCGATGTTGGACGCAAATTTAAAATTATTTTGGAACCCCAATTTAATGAACTCGATCTCAGAGTACAAAAAAATAATATACGAAGCCATATATTCACCTATACGTAATATACAAAAAAAAAGTAAAATTAAATCGACCAAGAGGTTGATGTTTGGGAATCTGTGACTGGAATTTTAGAACAAATTAATATTAGTAATTATAAAAAATATAAAAAATTATGAATTGTAGAATTACTCATTAAAATTTTAAATAAATTCTTCTTCATTATTGTTCTGTAATCCCTTCAGTAAGGGCATGGAATAGAATTTAGGATATTAAAGTTTACAATTTACTATAAAACCACGACGTGGATTGTGTACAATATTCTAAATTTGTTAAAGGATACTAACTATTGTTTGGAATCCAATTAGTTAACTTGTAGCTGTTGTGTAGAACATTTTTTATATACTTTTCTATATATCTTATAGATATATAATTTATGTATGTATGTTTTATAAGCAATTTTCTGAAATATAAGTTTTTATTTCCTTCAGGATGAATATTTAGTTAAAAAATTTTAAATAAATTTTTCTTCAACAAAGTTTTTATTTTACTACTCTGAGACGCTTGAAGTAAAAATTTTGTTTTTGTTTTTTCTTCTTAGATTTACAAAATACTTCATAACTACTTGTAAAAATAAGTAATGTTGAAAAATTTGTCAATTTTTTATAAAAGATTTACTTTAATAGAAAATAAACTACAATATTTTGTTTAAGTTGATTTTTGTACACTAAGTTTAGATATTTTATACAGAGTGTCTTCAACTTATTGATCAATCTGGCAGACAGTAAATGAGTGGGCTTAAATGAACAAAAAATCGTTGGTGATCAAAACCTGTCGATATAATCGATAACAGCGATATTTATTTATTTATTCATTTAATCCAATGGGAAAAAATCCCTTACAGATTTAGAGCATAATTTAAATTTTTTTTTATAACCGAACTAAAAACTCCTGACGAGAGATAAAAGATTTTAAGCTAACATATTTGTAATTTACAGCCAATTTTTTATTTCACCTTTTATGAAAGGGATCCTGAGATCTCTATGAATATCAGCATTGTGCATAAGCCCTGCATCAAAAATGTTTCGCGATACTTTGTTTTGTAACTTTTGGATTATTTGAATATGTAACTGTTTAGCACAACCTCATATTAAAATACCGTATGTCCAGGCCGACTTCAATATTTGATTGTAGATCAAGAATTTCTTATATGTTCAAAGCGTAGATTTTCGCCCAATTAACCAATATAACTGTTTGTATTTCAAAACTAGTTCTAGTTTTTTTTTCTTGACGTGTTCTTTCCATCTAAGCTTTGCGTCAAGCGTCAAGATATTTTGCAGAATTTTGGTATGCTATGACGACATTATTTATACTTACTGGAATGAGCATTCAATTTAAATATCTATCTTTTGCACAAAAAGGAGAGTTTGTTATTGGCTTGTTGCAATTTATTTGTAGCTTCATCGATATTTTTATCAACTGCTAATAAAGCAGTATCATCTACAAAACTAGCTACCGTCGCATCTTCTCTATTTGAAATATTACTAGTGTATAGTAAATATAATGTGTGGCCAGGATATTCCCTTGTGGTACTCTTGCGTGTATATTGATTAAAGTAATATTTTCCATGCTTAAATTGAAATACTTGATTCGATAAATATAATGAGATCACCTCGGTATATGTTTCGTGGACTAAGCGGCGAAGCTTGTAAATAAGTCCTTCATATCATGCCCATGTGCCTAAGAAACACTGATTGCTTTCCAAAGTGAATATTTACTTTCTTTAATAGCAGATAGGTTTTGTAAATAGTTCTGGAGTATCTCTTCTTTCAATTGGTTTATTTCCCTTTTTAATTTTTGAGACTTGGAATTAAGGATATTTTTTTCAGCTGGATTGCGTGACTGTTGCTACCTTCTTCGTTCTTACCTTATCCTTTCTATAATATTTCTAGGGAAATTATACTCAACTTTTCTGGATTTGCAAATTTTAGGGCTTGTCCACTTCAGCATTCTGAAATAGCTTTCCACAAAATTTTCAGCAACTTCTTCCACTTCTCCTTTGCTATTTATTGAAATATTCCGATCCATACATTCTTCTAGATTTGATATAAAACTGCACCAGTTTGTTAAATAATTGAATAGCGACGGTTTCCTAGCTTTTCTCACCTTTATAGATTTATTCATATAAGCTTAAAAGTACTGCTGAGTGATCAGAGTCCAAATCATAGTTTTCTTCGACGGTGATGAAATTTGCTGATATCCTCTTTGTTATGAAGAAATTTATTAGATCAGGAGTTTTGCTTTTATCTGTAGGCTAATATATTGGTTTGTCAGTGTAATGAAAAATACATTTCAGTTCTTTAATGGCCTGTCAGAGTTCTCTATCTCGCGTTTGTGTTATCCAGTACTATAATTATTATTCTAACAATGAAGAAGATTTAAAAAAATATCTATAAAAATATAAAAATGTAAATAATAAAACAAAGAAAATAAAAAAGTATAAAATAAGTGAAAGTTAAAAGAAAAATTAATACAATTTAAATTGATTAGGTATTTACGAAAAAAATTTAGTGTCTTCTTTTCTAAAGATATTTTAACTATAGGGGAAAGTCGATAAGAGAACAACAGCTATTGAACAATATTTGGAAATTAGTCATGGGCTCGGTATAACCATAATTAGTTCTATAAGAACATATATGGTGCATGAATTTTATTTAATTTGTAAAATAGAAGGGTAGGTTATCTTAAATGATAAAACATCATAATAAAACATTACTGACGCTACATTTTGTATTAATAGTGTATTAATATTAATTAGTTTGCATTTAGTAATGTAATCAGTAGTATAAATTTGACAATTTACGAAAACAAAATCGAACCGAAGTTCTTCTGGACTGATTGAATTCTTTTTATGTGATTAGCAAAAATGGATTTTAGATAGGCGAATCATACTATCTGGACTACAGAATCGGATGAACTAATGAAATATGTAGGCTTTTCAGTATATATGGGTCAGAGAATTGTTTTGAATTACTATTACTAAATCCAAGCATAGTAAGAGATTTGGATATTATAAAATCAATATAGCAATTATAAAAGATAATTGATTATCAACAATGACTCCCAAATTCTTAATTTGAAGAACAGTATCCAGTGACTTATTTCTTAAATTATAATTGAATTTAATGAAATTTTGTGAACCCATAACTTCCCTTTTTTATTTCTATTTGTAAATCTATAACTTCACATTTTTTTTTTGTATGCATAGCCAAAACACTAGGTGGGACCTTTTATACCAATTGGTACGTTTGGTTAGGGTGGGAAAGGAAAATTAGGAAAAGAGGATGGTAAAAGGGAAGGAGGACAATTACGAACGAAGGTGTTAATGTTCGTCTTGAATTTATCAAAACCCAAAATCAGATCATTTCAAGAACACCATTCGTAAAATTTAACAAAATCTTTTTGGACACTAATACAATCGTCTATCGATCTAATAATTGTAAACAACTTAGTGTCATATCAGCCAAAGATAAAATAGAACTATCAACATTACAACCATTATAATTTACATCATCATCATCTTATAGCACTATACAGCTCTAGATGAATGTTGACAGTCATCACAATACTCCTCCAAAAGGGTCGATCCTGCGCCGCTTGTTTTCAATTTGGGATATGTAGGGTTTGCGCATCATTTTAAGCATAATTTACTATTATTTATCAGTAAGAACAAAAGTAAGTAACTAATATGTGGTCCTTGGGAAAAACTGCATGTTGCTATAAAGTAAGATGATTGAATATTTGATATTTTGACAGACAGATGTCTACAATTAACTAAATAAGACTACTTTAATATAGTACAATAAATACCTAATGTTTCAAGTTTTGAGAGAAGTTTAAAGTAATTTGCTTTATCGAAGGCTTTAGAAATATCTATAAATATTGTATCAATTCTGTTTAACTGAGTTATAAATTGAATTTAAGAATATAAATAAGCTAGTTTTAGTCGATCTACTCTTCATAAAAGTATGTTGGTTTAGGCAAATATTTTCTTTGATCAAAAATTAATTTTTCTGTGTGACAATAGCTTCAAACATTTTTGGTATAGCAGACTGTTTTTCTTTTTGACCCAATTTTGAAAATATGGAATATATAAGAATATTTCCAATCTTCCAAAAAAATATCTTCATCTAAAAATCGATTGAAAATGATCAATAAAATATTGGTGTAGTGTAGATATAATGTATATTGTTATTATTTCGTCAAATCGTTGCAATTTTGTTTTGTGTGTGTAAATATTGTGTACATTTCGATAGTTTTATAATTTCTAGTTTTTATTTCAGTGATTATTTCAAATACGTCATTACTAATGGAAACATTGGAAGTGATTCGCTGTTGATTTTGATTTTAAATTATTTTTAATTAATATTTTAAAAATAAATATATATAAATGGAATTTATAGAGCGAAATTTTAATTTATTATTCAAATCGGAAATTTGCTGCTAATAACACAATATTTTTATTAAAAAGGTTTACATATACATACATACACTTAAAATCACCTGCAATTATACCTATACTAATATATTATGAAATAAAAAATTAATATTATATATTTTTTTATATTGAAAACCAAAAAAAAAAACGTTATTTGATTTTCAATCGCTATTATGTATAAATATTGTATATGTATATTTTTAAAAAGGATATTAAAAAAATTTTGTTTTGAAAAATTGTTTTTTTTTTTATTTTAAATTTCCGGTAATTATTGAATTTATTTTAAATGAATTTTATTTAATAATTTTTTAACACTGATTTATAAATTTTTAAAAAAATTTATTAATTCAACTCAATTGGAATTTATTTAAAACTACTTGTCTTTAATGTTATTTGATTATAAACGATATAAATATTATTTTATACTTAATCATTCCGATTGTGTACCCGTACGATACTTACTGCTTTACCAACAAACAAAATTTTAGAAAGTGATAATTTTGACTGTCATGTATATAACTAATCCAAAGACATGTATTTTTACTTAAAATTATTTCTAGAAAAAACAAACCACCGCTTTTAAACGGACTAATTATTTACTTATTTGCATTCTATACTACCTGATGTTTTTACTACAATGCCTTCTGGACTAGTAAATATTCCGTATATGATAGGGGACATCATGGAGAATAAAAAATTGTACGAAATACCAAATATTCAATTCGAAAATGTAAATATCAAAAATTTCGAAATTTTAAGAATTCTTGGAATAGAAATAAACAGCAAACTTTCGTGGCACGATCAAATTTTGTTGTTTTTTGAAGTTTTTCTGTTCCGAAAAATGCTCCGAAATGTTTAGAACTCTTAAGTATAGAAAAAGCAAAATATACTTTGCATCTTCCAAGCTCATATTAATATACAAGGCATACATTCGGCCACAACTTCAATACAACTCGCATACTTGAGAGTCATCCTATATAAGTCTACTACATTACTTAAATAAGGTACAAAAGCAAGTCATCAAAATTATTAATGATGGAGATAACATGAAATGACATTATTTTATATGAGAGCTCAATGCGTACGAAAAGAACAGAAAATATCATTTACCGGGGATATTTTCACAAAAATTGGGGATATTATACTTTAATAAAGTATATTTTTAAAATAACGGGGATATTCTCTTTATACCGGCAGCACTTTTTTAACAATTTTTTGAGTAAATGTATATAAAATAAAATAATTTTTTTCAACAGATGGTTTTGACGGCTGAATTGTCATATTTTTGTGTATAAAATAAATTTCCCAAATAAAAATTTAGAAATTTTTTAGCAACGATCTATTTTTTTCTTACTTAAAAATTTAATAAGCTATCTTTTTAGAGCCAATAAATTTTTTAAGATTTTAATATAATTGGTCAATGAAAATCCAGCTTTACAAAATTAAACAAAAAATATGCTCTTAGTAGAGTATCATATTAATTGTTAAATAAAACGTTGAGTAGATAAGACATAGAGTAGTTAGATAAAAATGAGAGTATTTATTTATTTTAAGAGTTGATCCAACAGGTAAATCTGTAGGCCAACTTTATAGGTCCTTTTCCCTTTCGAAATGTGGGCCGTTTTATTAAATTATATTAATTATTTGGTATATATTTTTGTATATTACATATTTATATTATTTTTAAAATGAGAGTAGTTGAATAAAATAATGGGCCTTATTCTGAGAATTGATTTTTTTTTGTTCGCTGTCAGAAAAAACGATAAATATATCTTATAGAAAAAGGTAATGAAAGATGGCGAATGAGAAAAAGTAAATATATAATTAATGTAAAAATCAAATAAATTGCTATTTTTAATTAAAGAAAAGTTAAAAATAGGAGGCAGTTTGAATGTTTGTTGGTGCAATGATTTTTATTTGTGTTCCATCAACATACAATAATTCCTGGGAATCCAAATTTATTATAAAATCCCAATTTGATGGATGATTTTTCTTCTTCGGTTTCAGGAAATTTATATACTCTCGACACAATTCCGTCTATAAAATAGACAATGTTTCAGCTAATATTTTAGAAATAGTTGATTTAGGTGAACCTATCAAAAACTCGTTCCCCACACCTTTCAGCAAGGAAGCGCAATGTTCCAACAAATTTTACAATGAGTTTTACTGAATGTGAACCAATTGCAGGATTTAAATTATTGTCTAATTTATCTATAATCATTGCAAAGGCTTCTTTCTTAAAATTAAAAATACTTAATGAATTTAAAAAAAAACAAATATAATTGAACACATTTTTTTTATTATACTTTGTTTCGTAATATAAATGAAAAAACATTTTTTAATAAGTATAAAGTTTTAATTTAACTTCACTTAATTTTACTTTTCAAATAAAAAATTAAAACAAAAAATGTCATAACATAAAAAAAAAAAATTGACAGTTTTAACGAGCAATGCTGTCAGTTTTGCAACATATCGTACCATTCGCTTCTCAGAATACCAAATGTGATGCAATGTGATTCGCTTCTCAGAATAAGACCCAATATAAATTAGATAAAACACTGTTAGTAGATTATAAAAATGAAAAACTATATTATAAGACTAATTATAATGTTAAAAAAAAAAATAAAAAAAATTAAAGAGAATTAAAAAAATATAAAAAATAACCAAATAACAAGAAAGAAAAAAAGTTTAACTAATTAACATGTACATTCTTTACAAACAGATTCAAGTAAAAATTAACTACGAAGCATTCTAGTCAAATTGACTCAAATCTGGCTTATTCTTTATAGGGTGAAATAACATTTCAATGATCCTGAAAATATTCCAATTAGGGAACCAGATAATTTGAAATTTCAGTGGCTTCCAGTATTTATTTATTAATGTTTCTGGTGTTTTTATAACTGATTAAAACTTCAAAACTATACTATACTATTGTCAGCAACTAAGACTTCTTAAATACCGTAATTTAGTTAGGTAGTTGGGACCATGTCGAAAAACCTACATAAAACATTTAGCTTTTATCGAGAATCGAAACTGAGACTTTTAAGTTAGTGAAAGGCAGATGCTCTATCTATTGCGTCACCCAGCATGTAAATGCATTCAACATATACCACTGGTTTCTTATCTATACTAATAGTATATTTCATGTACTCTCCTAGTATGATATAGAGTAGTTATACTAGTTTGTTTAGTTGAACAATTGTCACTTTAATAATATCATAATCATCACTGTCCTGCAAGCTCATCGGTGGGGTACAGGACTTAATCATGCACTACTGGTTTCTTGTCTTCTAACAATAGTTTTGTCTATTCTATTAACATGAGTATGATATAACTATTCTACTAGTTTGTTTTGTTGAAAAATTTTCACTGCTAATATGGATGATGATGATGATATTCCTCACAGTTCTTTAAGCCCTTCAGTGGGGTAGAGGAGGCAATCATGCATCACTAGTTTCTTCTTTACTATAACAGCGTCTATAGTAGAGTAGATAAACTACTAACAGTAGGATATAACTAATCTACTAGTTTGTTTTGTTGAACAATTCAATTTCGTTTCTAATAAGATGATAATTATCACTGTCCTGTAACCACATCAGTGGAGTATGAGATGGTATAATTAATATACTGGTTTTTTTTTTATATATTACAAACAAATATTCTATCATTGTTAAGGTAAATATTTCTTGTGAACCTTAAATATTAATGAATAAAAAATTTAATTTGCGTATATTTATCTATACATGAATGCCTTTTGCCACAACTTTTCCAAAACAAAATAAAAACAAACAAAAAATAAAAAAAAAAAAACAAAAAACTAAAACATACACTAAAAAAAAAAAAAAAAAAAATTAAAACAAAAAAAATAAATAATTAAAACTTTAAAACAAGTGAATCTAAATAGGATGTTCCATGTCCTTTTTATCATTTTTCATCCTTGCAACGTGAAAGATAACTAAGAAAATTCTGCAATGGACAATATTTTTTCGTTTCGGTTTTTTTGTTGTGTTTAGCTTGTTTTTTTTTTTTTTGTTTTTTGGTTAAAAAGTTGATTTATTGAATTTTTCATAAAAAAGTAAAGAAAAACCTGGTTCTTCTGCACTTTACTCGTTATTGATTTTGAATGGTTTTTTTCTAGTTTTAACAAGAAAAAAATAGATTTTTTTGTTTTTCTATTTTTCTTTTTTAAAACCACCTTTTGTTTTTGTTCTTTTATATTAAAATGACAAATCGCCAGTTTTTTGTTTTTTTTTGCTTTTTTTGTATGTAGTTGTGTGCTTGTAAGTAATTTTTTTATAAAAATTATTTCAGGTGATATTTCACTTTCAAAATAAAAAGACAAAAACAATAAAAACAAAAAAGAAAAAAAAACAAATATTTTGAAGGGAATAATGTCCATATAAAGGTCAAGCTATTAAAATAAAAATCTCTAGGGTTATAAGAGTGCACATTAAATGAAATAAGGGAATTTTGTATTTATATATAAAAACATATTATAATGTACATATATATATATATATATATATATATATATATATATATATATATATATATATATATAAATAAATATCTATTATGTCATGTCATGCAAAATGTCAATGATGTGCAACATAAATTTGTTCCATTTAGACCATTACTGGAAACGCAGCATTCTTGTCAATACCATTTATATCATTGAATTTGGGGGTTTTTCCTATATGTATATCACATCAATATATATATATATACATAAGCAAAGTTATATATAAATTTAGGGAGGGAAAAAAAAAGTAAAATAGAAAATAAGAGATTTTGAAACCGCATTTCAAATGTAACAAGAAATTTTACGATGATTTTATATTTTATTCTTAAAAGGGATGATAAATTGGATATGGATGTATTTGGATATATATACATATACATATATATGTACTAATATAATATATATTAAATACCTTTTATTTATAGTTTCTACTATTTTTGTATTATAAAAGTGAAAGAGAGAAAACAAATATGTTCACCCTAAAATGGAAAAGGTTGGTCATATTTTAAGGTTAGGTCTTTTATCTCGTATATATCATGTATATATATATATCATAATATATATATATAGATATGCATCTTTCTTTCTAGCATTGACTGTACAATATACATTATATAATATTGATGAATGGTATTGAATGAAATTTTTGGATTATTATTCAGTGATAATGGGGTAATGAAAAATGAAAATATTTAAAAGGATTCAGTTCTTATTGATAATAAATTTAGTAAGTTAAGAACTTAAAAATAAAAAAAAAAAAAAACAAAAAACAAAATTAAAAAAAATTTATTTTAGAATTATGCATTTCAAAGATTATTTTAATTTTTGAATAAACTGAGGTTTTGTAAAAAAAAAGTAATATACTTATACGATGTGGTGGTACTAAGAACTCTCTATATACATGTAATATCTCTATATACATTTAATATTTCATTTAGAATAGAATTGTTTCTTTTTTATATAGGTATATTGTAGTGTTTGTTGGGACAGGATTATATGAAATATAGTGTAAGGATTAGTTTACCAAAATAAGTATTATGTTTATTTTATTGTATTTTAATAAAATATTATGATGTATGTGTGTTATTGCAATAGTTTTTTTAATTTGATTTAACCTTAGTTAGGTTCAGTGGATTTTTTTTTTAAACCTTATCATCTGTCGGTACTCCAGCTCAGCTTTAATTATTTAAAGCTGAGATGTAGTTTAGAATTTGCCTCTGTTCTGTTATATTTTGGAGAACTGTCCGACATGCATTAACTCTAATCGTTTGACAGCTTTTCGACATCTGTCCATGACTTCGTCCAGCTATCTTGATCTTGGTATATCTTTTGTCCTAATATTGTACGGTTCTGCATCTGATACCTTTTTTTGTCATCCTTTGATCATTCATTTCTTATCATACCTCACCTTGGTAGGACAACCAAAAATGGATTAAAATTCCACTAACAGAATGTATACTTATAAAAATTGTAATTGCTTACAAAAAACATAAATTCGAGGGTTTTTTTTGTTTGATGGAACCACCCAAATTTTTTGTTTATTTTGACTTTTGATGTTAATCTCATAATTCAGTCAAATTCGGTTGAAATACAATTAAATTAATTTTTCCCGACATTGTATACTGACGATAAAATGCTTTAATAATAAACATTAACAATTTACGGTTTATTTCAATTTGATAAATTTTTCTAAAATAAGTATGTATTTCAATCAGAGTGAATTGATACCTATTTAGGGCTATTTATGGAAATGTAAAAAAATAAATTTCTATTAATTTATCCGTACAGACAATTTGTATAATTTTATATTATTTTACATTATTAAAGCCGCTCTTGTACTTACAAAGAGGTTTATAATATTACACTTCTCTTACTACTTACTAATTTAGATTACATTTTAGTGTGAGATGATGTCATTTAGATTAGATGTGATCTCTACTTACAAATAGGTTTATAATATTACTTATACATTTACATTTATAAATTAGATTAGATTAGTGTTAGTTAATACCATTTGGTTTTAATATTACAGTGGCCATTAAATCTATTATAATATCCCTTCCTAGAGTTGATCTAACTCTAATCTTTCAATATAGAATCTAGAGAAATAAGTTATTCTGGTTGAATAAATTTCCGTTAGAAATAAAGTAGTTTGCATCGTTTTTTTTATTTACTACACCAACGTAGTTGTCAGTTATTTGCTTAGTCTGTGCAGTCTGTTTATTCACTTGACAATGTCTTGTAAGAACTTTTTTTATATATGAGGAACCTCTTTTCATTAATAATTGTAGTTTTGTAAGTTTTTTAACTTTATTTACATTTTTTTACTATTTTATTTTTAATGTTCCGAACTTCCTTAATCTATGTTAGAATATAATATAATACAATAGGTATATAAAAAAGAGAATTCAATTTAATTTGATCGTTATGTTATATTAATTCATATATCAATACAAAATTCACTTAATATTACTTAATATAACACAATAAAAATAGTTATGGTTGCTGTTGTATAAGGAAAATATCGAATGATGTTTATTTATTAATAAATTTATAAAATTAAAATATCAGTAGATTTTTGATTTATGATGTATTAGCTTCATTTTCTATGAAATAGTAATATAGTATAAGCCGAAGGATTTATTCGATAATCGAAGAGTTATACTTAGAATAATTATTTTCATATCCTAGCCTATATTTATTAGTTGTATTCTATATTTTTATTTTCTAACTATTTGTATTACATTGGACATGTTATCTTTGACTTACCTATTAATAATAGTGACATTTCTTAAAACTAAATAGCTAAATTTTTGATTGTTTGAGCTAAATTTTAGATTGTTATTTGTTCCAAATAGACAAGTCTAATTTGGATTAGTTAAAGTCTAAATTAAGGGGTCAATCATGACCAGGGAGTCAATAGGGGGTCAATCACGACCAGGGAGTCAATAGGGGGTCAATAAGTGAATTATTGTTAATGAAATTATTGACCCTTCAATCAGATTTCACATGTAAATCCGTAAACTTGACTTAAAATCGTGGTTTAAAATCAATTAAATTAAAAAAATTCTAGAATTAATAATGTCATGTGAAAAAAGAAAATGTCGCCAATATTCTGAGTAATATTTATTAATTTTTTCAAAACCAAAAACTAACTATTAACACTAATTTCCCGAAAAACTATATAAACATAAATCTAGTTTTTAAAGTTTTTGCAAACTGCTAGTTATGATCTAAATAAAAATGTTGTCAGAAAAAAATTAAAAATTTATTTTAAAATAATTTAAAATAAGACATTTTTTTAAAGATTCAAAAAAGAAAAATTCAAAACAGTCTGCCAAAATTTTAATGTATTGTCGTTTGTAAATTGCCAGAGGGGTTATTATCCTAAAATTTTTTTATCATCTAAATAAAGGTCAGTCTTATGTCATTACAGTCATTCTTTTGATTAAATATTCTAAAAACGGAATAAAAAAAATATATTTTATATATATATAACTATAAATACATAAAATTTTATATATATATATATATACCTGATATTAAAATTTTTAAATTAAAAACAGGAAACATTTTCTAGAATCTTAGTGATAAGGAATACAACATCCTTTGAATAATTATTATGTATATTCATATCTTGTAGAAGAAAAATATTTTTCATAAATTTTTATTTTTAATTTTAAAACATAAAATTTTTTAGACAAAAATTTTTGCTGTTTTTTTTGTTGTTGTTGTTGTTGTATTTCAGATAACAACTGTCGCTTAATTATTGTCATTTTGTAATTTTTATTAACAAAAATAGGTACCTATTGTGAAAAAAGGATTCTAATGAAAAAATATTATTATTAGAAGGTAAATTTTTTAAAATTATATTGAAAAAAAAATCAACAACAGGTGCATAGTAGAATGGTAATAATTATAAGTTAGAGAAGAAATAAAGGAAAAATATAATGGAGGAGAGTAAATGAAGTGGTATAGTCATTTGGAAAATGAAAATTAAAATAATGTTGAAAAAATTCAAAATTTGTTTTTCTCATGCAATTATTATTAATTTGATATTCGATATTTTGGACAGCTATACCAGAATGATATAAGTTTATATATAGTTTATGAATTTTCCAATATAATTAAAGGGGAAAATTTTTGCAAAAACATAATGAGTTTTTATATATGAAGCCTGTGAGTTTTTATATAGTGTTCGTTGTACAAAACAAAGTGAAGTTTACTATATTACAATCTATATAGATTGAAGTTAGTGGAATTGAAAACATTGGAAATGCGTAGAATATTTGCAAATATAGACCCTTATTGTGTCAGCTTTCAGTAAATATCTGAGAAGGGTCAGCAGATATTCAAAATCGGTAATGTGATTTTCAGTTGTCAGCAAAATACTGATAAAATGTGAATACCGACAAAAATTGATATTGTGAATGTCAATAAGATAGAGTTTTTCTGACATTTTAAAGCAAATTTTTTCAGTTGTAAATTTTAGGGTGGCAAAATATATTGTGTTAAAGAAAAATTTGTTTTTACTTAATTTTTTTTTTAACCGATTGTATCCAAATTTACTTTATGTAATTTTATATACCTAAAAACGAATAAGCGATCATAATTTCATTTTGCTCTTATAGAATTATTTTTTAATTTTTAACTATATTCTATAAATGCTATTCAACCAAATATATTTAAAACTTTAAGTTTAATAAAAATGAATATTACGAAAATACACTACCTAGATTTTTAATGCCTTCCCAATTTTTTCACAGAATAATTTGAAAATGGTAATAGTTTGAAAATGCTCAAACTGATATGCTCATGCTCATATACTGCTCACACTGCTCATAATTTTCGACTTAAGCGATTATAAATTATTGATTTGTTTAATAATCAAAATACAGATATAGGGGTACAGATTGCAATTGATATTGAAATCTATTGTGTACATCTTATTTTGTATTTCATTTATAATATTATTTTTATTTAAATTTAAATTTTCAATTTTCAATTAAAATTACAACATGAAATTAATCTCATTGAATTAAGCGATATACAAAAAATTTAGTTAAAATTGAAGTAATCGTTTAAATTATTAAAATTTTTAATAATATTAAATTATCACAAGAATATGAAGACAATATTATTTTCTAAAATTAAATAAATTTATGTTTTTATTTGTTTTTGTTTATACATAACAATATAATATAATACAATAGGTATATATGTAAAAAAGTAAATTCAATTGAATCTTATCGTTAAGTTATATTAATTCATATATCAATACAAAATTCAGTTAATATTACTTAATATAGCTAAAAAAAAATAGTTACATGGTTGCTGTTGTATAAGACAAGTATCGAATGATGTTTATTTGTTAATAAATTTATAAAATAAAATATCAGTAGATTTTTATTTGTTTTTGTTTATACAAATTAATATTTTCATTGAAATCAATAATTTAAATTTGTATAAGTATATAAAGTAGCACTAAAAATAATTTAAATTAATTAGGTATTTATTACTAATTTAATTTAACTTAATTTAAATCTTTAGATTAAATCAATCATATTAATTTAAATACTTATACCTACTATCAACACAATAAAATTATATTTATAATTTGTTTAAACTATAGTCGAATATTTTCCCTTTAATTTTACTAAATATGCTTATCATACAGATACGCGTATTTCGTCTACTATACTTACAGACTTCTTCAGTGATTTGTACTCGAAAAAAATGTATTCTCGACTCATCAACTTTCTTTTTTTTTTATTTATAAAAAAAAATTAACTATTTTCAGAATTTAAGTTGAAAAAAAAAATTGTTATAATTCTAATTAGATCGTCAATTCAAAACATAATTATTATTTTAATTTAACTTTTTTATATACTTTCATACTACTTTAGTAATTGAAACGACAATTAAAATAATAATTATTCATTTCATTAAAGTATAAAAATTCTATTACAAAAAAAAAAAATGAATATTAAAAATAATTTTACTAATAATATTTATTTTAGTGTGTTGATGTATGTATTACATATTATGGTATATATATGCAAAAGGATCATACATATATGAATAGGTGTTAAAGTGCAATTTAAATTAATTATATAATAAAAATAATAATTTTAATATATATATACATATATATAATAAAGTATTAGAGCACATCATATTGTATTTAAAGTGGTTAATATAAGAAAAATTAATGATTTAAAAATAAAAAAATAATTTTTTACAGTAGGTTTTTATATGTATGTAACTTTTTTTTTTTATCATTTCTATTGAAGTATAAAAAGTCCTTGAATAGTCCTTTTTTGATAGAAATTTATTTTATTCAGTCTACAAGTCTATACAATATTCGTGGTGAATTTTGCAGGGTGTTTTTTTTTTTTTAAATATAAAAATTTTTAATTTTTTTTCAATTATGTTAATTGGAAATAAATGCGCATTTTTGATTTAAATTTTTTTTAATTATTTAATGAGAGTACAACAAATTAATTATAATGTTGGTGTTACATTTTTTTTTGTTTGGGATCATTTTATTTATCTGTTAATAAATTTAGATAAAATGAAGAAATGTTAATATAATAATAATAATAAAAAGTAAATTAATTTTTATTTTTATTATTATTATTTATATTTCGAATATGAATTTTGTATACCCTGTAAAACGAGTCATATTAAGAAATGAGTGTAGATCGTAATAAATTTAAATCATTTGAAATAGTCAAAATAGAAATTTCACCTTGAATTTTTATATATATATATTAACCACTATATTTACATAATTATTCGATCTTACAAACTTTTAAAAGTCTAATTCTAACTTAATAAAATATTTTTTTTAAACAATTTAATCAAATAAATTTTCTTCCAATTTCTATAATAGAAATTTCCAATAACATTTTGACCTTCAAATTATTTTCATGTTAATTTAAAAAAAAAAAACTTAGATTTTCAAGAGTTTTCAACTTTTGCCTCAAACTAATTTTCATTATAATATAGTCTAATTAATCTCAATAGTCTAGTATTTGAAAATGTTGACCTCTCTCTCTCTGATATTTAATTTATT
This sequence comes from Argyra leucocephala, assembly GCA_963942445.1. Lineage (NCBI taxonomy): Eukaryota > Metazoa > Arthropoda > Insecta > Diptera > Dolichopodidae > Argyra > Argyra leucocephala. Next base: position 30,329,605 of record OZ012679.1, on the reverse strand, counting down.
ACAGAAGTTTTCTTAACAATATTTTCGAATTTCTGTTCAAAATAATTTATAAAAATTTGTATAGTCATGCGGAAGAGAAAGCAGACATTTGGACTGTGAATATATATATATATATATATATATATATATGTTAAATTAAATTTTTTCATTCATATATAAAAAAATTACATAAATGATGGTGTCATTGAAAATTCTTTAAAATTATAAAATTAACATTAGAAAATGCGCTGTAAACAAATTTTTTTTAATACACGTCTGTATATTTATTGTGTTAATTGAGATAACAGAGCTGACACTACATTCAATAAATAAAAAAAAGCTATTGTTAAAAAATTTCGATATAGTGATGAAATTTTAACAATAGAAATCTATATTCAGTATTGCTGAAAATTATAAGGATGACAAAGGACAGAAGAGTGGAGTAAATAAAATTATGTGAAAAAGCACACTAATACAAGCACAAGCACTTTATTATTATTATCGTAGGATAAAAAGCAACAAAATTTATTCATTTAAGGATGTATTATGCCAACATGATGATGATGATGATCAAAGTGATGATTTGATCATCACTAAATCTTTAATATGATACAATAGACTATAATTACTGTCCTTTAACGCCATCCGTGGGGTATAGGGGGGAGATAAAGTACTTTCATCATCTCCTATTTGCAGCTAACTTCTTCAAGTGTGGCCACATACTTTGTTGGGTACTTGTTTCGCCTAAGACTGTAGCTCTTCATGACTGTAGTTTTTTCTTGGCCTTTCACAGACTATCATCACTGTCCTGCGACCACATCCGTGGGGCATAGGGGTGAGATAAAGTACTTTCACCGTTTCCTATTTTCTTTTCAATTGTAGCCACATTATTTCCATTCCCACTGTCAGATTTTCTCGTCTATTTTGATTCATTTTTTTGTCACAGCGTTCTGTTGGAAATGATTTGTTGGCAACGAATGTTTGGAATGGGCCGAAGGCATCTATTGATATACGCTTGGAATTTTCTGGTGTTGTTGGCTGAAACTTTCCATGTTTCGTAGGGGTACAAGATAACACATTTTACACTTAAATTAATGAATTTTATTTTCTAGGGCGCAGAGTTATTTTGTTTGCCTGCCATATTTTTGAAAGCATCCCAAAAGCGATACAGCAGCTTTTCTGATGCGATTTTCAATTTCAAAATCGGCCCTACCATATGATGATACAATCTGATGATATTTATTTCTTCGATCGAGTTTCTTCGTGGAGGATCAATCTTTGTGATCTGCTAGTTGTGTGCATGATTTTGTTTTTTTGGCCTTTTTCCCACTTTTCCAGTGTCATACAGCTTTTACATTTAAACGTTCATTTGTACGTGACAATAAGCACACATCGTCAGCGTAATTTCCACAGTAGTGCTCATTATGTCTATTGCTCTTAAAAACAATATCGTGATAAAATCCTGCCTTACATTACATATTGAAACACCTCGAAGCTGTTTGTTAGCTGTCCTTGATGTAAAGACGCAACATCTTAAATCTTTGTAGGATTCTTTAATTATATGGCTATCATTTTTTCAGGAATGTCTCTTCTATCAAGTAGTTCCCTAGTAATTTAGATTTTATTAAATTTTTTTTACATTTCACATCGAAATGTTTGGCGGTATCAGTCTGGACAATTTAACTGTTTTCTATTTTTGCGATTTGATTAATTTGGTATTACAAATGTGTATTTAAACTTGCCTTTTTAAACTTGTAGTTGTTGTTTTCTTCTTATTTACTGATTTAGTTAGCCAACAGATCATGTAAGTCCTGGGCCTGACTCATCAACATCCTCTAGTTTTATCGGTCAGGGTCGGCTTCTTTCCAGTTGAAGGTACGAAATGTCTTGAGATATTTTTTTTCTCCAACGAGAATTCATTTATATTTCTTTTCTCCATCCATCCACAATAAGTGTCCGAGCCACTGTAGTCTTTTGACCTTTTCTGAAGTTGTTTTATTCAGATTTATGGAATAAAAGTCGAGTTTCCTTTCACTAATCATTTGTATTTATTTTGCAAATATCGATATTTCGGAAACAACTTACTTCCTTCATCAGTGCTTTGCGACTAATTAATTTAATTATCGATATTTGCAAAATAAATACAAATGATTAGTGAAAGGAAACTCGACTTTTATTCCATAAATCTAAACATATCACTAAAAACAAATCTGATTATCAAAAACAATTGTTTTATTCGTTTATTTATATTTTTTCAAATTTGCTCGTTGGTCGACTCAATTTAAAATTTATACAAAATTAATTTTATTTTTATTCCGAGGGTTAATAAGGTTTGTTTCTTTTATTAATATTTTTAATAAAAAAATACACAACCTTAATTTCCGTGCAGCGCCCCATTTGGTTTGCAGGTCAGCACTTCAACAGTAAATAAGTTTTCTCATGTGGCTATGTTCGAATAACCTTTAGGTTAAGTACACACCGCTGATTAACATTTAAAATATGGTACAGTTCTACGGAAACAAAAGTGTCCTTTATCATTTATGTGTACATCAGAGTAAAGAGCTATAGAAAATTCGATTTTTTTAAGGGCCCTATTACACATCAATCATTCGTCAATCATATTGTCAATATATGGATGAATGATTTATGAGAAATGATTGATGGCGGTTCTATTCTCATCAATCATTCGTCAATCATGCAAGCGAAATTCCCATCAATCATGTCATCAATCTTTTTTGACAAGATCAGCTGAGGCAAAAAAAAATTGCTTTTTGGGAAATGTTCAGATAATGTTTTTTTGAAGTTTGTGTTTAAAAAAAAAAGTTCATCTTTGAAATAAATTTAATCTAAAATCAGTGAAAGTGAAATACATAAATTAAAGACAAAAAGAAAAATTTAAAATATTATATCAAAATTTGAAAATGAATTCAAGTAAGTATTATAAGTGTATTTTGTTATATAGAGTTAGTAATTTAAATTCCAGGTCCTCAAGTGGCATGTAATTAAACATGAATACTTTTATATTGTTATGGAAAAAATATTGTCATTTGTCTGTGTGAATAAAATAACTTTTATATTTAAATTTCGTTTCTTTATTTTAGATTTAAAAATATTTTTCATCAAAAAAGAAAATCAAATAAAAGAAGACCCATATGAAAACTTAGAAAATGATATTAAAAATATATATTTAATTTATTATATTTGAAGCAAATGTTGATTTAGATGAATGTCCTTCAAATGGGTGGAATCGCTATGGGTATATTTATGGAAATCTAAAGAAATTACCTATGTAATTCGTCCTGTTTATGTAGCAAAATTTCATCGAAATTTCATTGCTTAATTAAGTACGGTAGTGCAAGTTTATACTACAATATCTGCAATGTTTTTCGAGTATTATTTATCAAATTATACTGATTTATCAACTTAGAAATGTGGAAAACTACTACTATTGTCAGGAGCTTAGCACTAAAGAATAAGCATTCTTAAATAGAATAGCCTTATTTTATTTAACTTGTTACTTATTTTATTTTTGTATATTATAATTTAATACAATATTATTTGAATTGTTACTTATTTGAATTTGTATAATTTATTTACTAAATACTAAGTACTTACTTTTAAATATTCTCCTTTTAGGCTATCATAAATTGCTTTCACAACCTCCGGAATAAATTTTAATATGGTAGGTTGTGATATTCTTGTGAGGAACTCTAGACTTTTTTGCGAACCCTTGCTATAAATCGTAGAGTCGTAGCAAGCCTCACCCTGCTGGAAATCGTTTCCTTCACGTGATTCTGTTTTTTTTGGATTTTAGTTCGCACCTATATTGAAATGAGATTTATTTAGTGTTTTAATTAACTTTTCTTATTAATAACTTACCACCGAATGCAATTTTTCAAAAATTTTATGTTAAGACGACAGAAATTTTTGAAATTGTCCTCGCCATAACTTAACAAGTGTGTCAACAATTTATTTTCTAAGTCGAAGTAGGGACTATGCTGTAAAGATGGCTTAACCCAATATTTCCGTTTTAGGTTTTCATCTTTTTTCTCCTCATCTTCGCGCATCTTCGCTGCAATACATAATAGTAATGCGGCACCAGCAGCCGCTGCTTTATTCATATTTAAACATATATCTAGTTCTAAAAAGAACAATTTTATATTAATTTTGATAAGTATAGTTATTATTGTAAAAACACAATAAATATTTTATTGAAATGTGCAAAAAAAATAATTTGTTGCTTTTTATACGCAACATTTACTTTAATTCAATTTAAACTGCACTCAAAAAAAACATTCGCCCAGAAATTATATTTTCAATATTCATATGTTTCGAAATTATCAATAAATTCAGAACACTTCCACAATATGTCATTGCAAAAAGTCAAAATATGGGTAAAAAGATTGATGAGTGCATGATTGATGTGTAATCGGTCATCATTCTTTTCATCCATATATTGACAATATATGGATGAATGATTGATGAAAAGATTGATGTGTAATAGCCACCTAAAAACAAAATAATAGAAAACATTCCAAAATTTGGATTTTTTTGATGCATGAAGTGCAAAAATGCCTGAAATACATCAAAATCTAAACACGTTTGTAAATGTTTAGAGTTATCGTAGTACATAAAATTTCTCTACTTGAAATTGTTTATATGGTAGAAAAATTCTAGTAATGCCAATATAGAGCTCTAACGACTATTTATAAACATTTAGATCGCTCTACCGAAATTTTTGTTTCAATTCTACCATTTTGGCTCTCACGTGTACTCACTCGTACTTAACTTAAATCTGACATTATCGTCGATGTTTTTCATTTTATATATTTTTTTTTATATAATATTCATCTCTCAAAATTTAGATTCCGACTCTGCTAAGAAATTTAATTTCAATTAAATAATAATAATAATAGTAACAAACAAACATGTAGTCCATTAGAGAAAGGAGAGAAATGAAAAAAAAAAACTGGTTATTTACACCTTGTCTATGAGATTATCTCCAAATGAATTGAAGAATTTATGCATATAAAGTGCATATAATAACAAAAACAGAATAACAATTAAATCTAAGAAATTATTTCAAGCAGCAAATTATAACAATAAGAATGCTAACCTACCTATATAATATAATATAATATAATGTATAGCAAAGAAATAAAGGTAAGTTAAAGTTATTAAAGAAAATAAAATTAAAAGAAAGACAATAATAATGAATTTGAGAAGTTTCTAGTTTTAATTTTATTTTGTCTTATTTTATATTTTTATTTTTGTTTATATATATATATATATATATACGTTTAACTTAAATAAAAAGGATAAAATTACAGTGTTAAATTACTTTAAAGCAGACGACAATAAATAGAAAATTCAATTTTGTTATTGTATTATTCTTATTTTCTTTTGTTGTTGTTGTTGTTGTTGTGTTTTTTGTAATTATGACAAAAACATTCTCAAGTACAAAGCATAAAACTTGGCATAACTTAACACAAAATGGTAAAGGTGGGTTTGGTTGGTATGATATTACAGAATCATGGATTAAATATGAAGAAAAACGGTGAAAATGAATTCAAATTTGTTTGTGCATTAGTTTTACTGTTTTGTTTTTGTTGCCTTTTTTTTGTTTCATTTTAATGGGAGAAAATATATGAAATAAAAAAATTGAGGTTAAAAATGTATTCGTTAAAGGAATTACAATATTTTTTTTTTAAATTTAAAAACTTTAAAAATTAATTTTTCATAGTTGTTATAACAACCTAACCTGAACCCGATCAGAGTGTGGAGAAAAATTAATTTTCTAGGAACAGAATTTTTCGATAAATTAAACGTTATACTTAAAAAACAGTAAAATTCTCACTGTAGCCACTAAAATTATTTTGATTTTTTTTAAATGTTTTTTCCTTACTTAAATTTCTATATTTTTTCTCTTAAAACTTTTTTTCATAATTTTTTTACTATTTTTTATTTTTTTTAAATTTTAATATTTAACTTTAAAATTAATCCTACAATCTTTTTTTTTATTTAAATAAATTATTACTACTTTTAAAATGTGCTTGTGTGGATTACAGAAATCTGTATTTTTGCTACCCTTTATTTTATTTGATTACACTAGATCGTGCGATTTTAGCTTTTTCCGCCTTCTTATATCATCAGATTTGTCTAATATCTCAATCGCCGTAAGGTTGCTATGTTGAGTCAATTGATTTTCGTGTTTAATGGCATATCCACGTTACCTATTTGTTGTATTTTTAGATCTCTGCAAATACCTACGTTTGAATCATAGCGATATGCATTCCTGGTAGTTCTAAGAAATTTATTTTTGCAGCGCTGTATAATTAATAATTATACAGTGTTTTTCGTCTTAATGATGCGTAGGCAATGTGAACCGACTTTTGCTCATTCAGTTTAATTTTCCAGTTTTGAGTCCATTTGTTTATTTTATCTAGCCTTGTCTGAAATTGTTTTGTTGCTTGTCTTTGCTTACAGCTATTAAAGCCGTATTATCTGTAAATACTGCAATTTTGTGTTATAGGGATGTCAGCGGTATATAACAGGTATAGGATGGGTCTTGGAATATTTCCTTGAATACTCCTTGAATCTATTTGAAAATGTTTCCTGGTAAGACTATTTTCTATTGCAAATTTTTTTATATGGTCTTAACAGTAAAATTTGATATCAGTTAAGAAATTGCTGTTATCGTGTAATTAAATGAAAACACAATAAGGCCGCAAACAGCAAAAGAACAACAATAAAAAAAATTTAATTTTCCTGCTGCTGCCTGTCAATATTTATCATTATCATCTATTGGTTCTATAGCTCAGCGTGAGTTTTCTAGCTCCAGTTTTGTATGGTACTGCGTCTAATATTCTTTTTGGCATCATTTGTTCATTTATACTCACCCATGTCCTACCCATGTTAGTTTTTGTGTTTTTGCTTATACCATTTTATTAATAAATATTTACTATATTAGACATTATATATATATTTTTGCTTTGCTGTTCAGCCTGATTGTTTAAATTGACAAATTTTGTTTGTTTTCTGTGCTGTAAATAGTCAATAGATTTCTACAAATGATTACTGATGTTAATAATCGGATTTATTTTTTGTGATTTATCAAATATTGATGTATAAATATTGATGACATGATGATGAAAAAAAAAATTGAGATATTAATACCAATACAATTTACACATATATACAATATACGCTTGCTACTGACAAATTCATAAATTATATTATTTCCCATTATTTTTATAAATTTAATAAAAAAAAATATATCTCTGGAGATCTATATTATTACCTAATGGATCTCTGATTAAATCTTAATTTAAAAATTCAATTAGTGTAAACTGTAGAGTGCCTATATAATATTGTTATGGAAATAATATTTAACTTTAAAAATCAAATGCCCATAAATAAAGTTGAAAAATAGAAAATGCAATAAAATTTAAATTGTTGTACAGTACACTATATACAAAACATCAATAAGGCCTATTTTAATTAAGCACAGTAGAGTAGGGATTAACTTATTCTGTTTAACAAAAGTGTTGAATAAAAAGAAAAACTTTGATTATCGAAAAGTATAATTAGAGCACTTCATTTAACCTTGAAAACTATATTATAAACTATATTGCTATGAAAACTTAAACTACACAACAAAATTATTTACGATACGATTATTTTAGATTTATTAGAATCAATAGTTTTATAACTTTTTTCATATATGTATGCATAACATAATGTCAGACAACAAAAAGTGGCAAAAATTCATTAATTTCTTATTCCTGGTACAAAAGTGATGAATTGCGTGTGTGTATATTAAAAATTGAATTATTTTAGAATTTAATTTCTATTGGGAAGTTTTTATTGAAAACTTCGTATCATTAATGGATAATTTGAATCATCAGAAATTTTGGTGTACTAATTTTATCAATTGCATCAATAACGTATTGTGGCATATAGGTATTAATAGGTAATTTTATTTATATATTTATTTATTGAACTGTGAACCTGCAGATAAGTCTTCAGGCCAATTTCAGGTCCTTTTCCCACGATTGTATTAGTTATTTATATATTTTTATTTATATAATATGAATGTCAAATACAAGTCCTTTTCCTTTTCAGAATTTATTTGGTGTATATTTTTTGTATATTGTATATTATATTATTTTTATTAGTTTTTACTTATTGTATGTTTATTAATTATTAATATTATATTATAACCGATGTGATTGTATTCATCATTTAAAATTTGACGGAGTTTGAATCCGTGCTCCCTCGGTGTTGTTACATTACTATACTCGAGTGTTTTACAATCCGGCTACCGAGGCCACCGATGGTATTATTTTAAACAAAATTAGTATTGTGTAGTTTGATTAGAAAAAAAATTTCATTTGCGACTCAGTGGATATGTATATATTCTCGGTATGTATGCGGTGTTTGAATAATATCATCCACGTATCAGATCGTTATTTCCATATCGATGATTTTGCATCGTAGTTTCATAATTTACTTTTATAATACTGCAATCTATTCTATTTATATATATTAGCCGGTATCATATATTTTTTTGTTTGAAATATATTTAATAGATCTGTATTTATCTTCAGTGTGCTTTAAACATTTTCAAACATTGTCTTAATATATTTCTTTCTAAAAGTAGTAGTTTTTTGTTTTTACATAAATATGAGTAATTGATATTGAGCTAGCTAAGGGAAAACATATATCAATAGAGGCTTTAATAACGTTTGATAAGCTAGATATTTCAGATCATGGTCAAGGATAACTTGAACAAAACAGTCGGTTGAGTGATCAGAGTTGATTATTACAATTCATTTTGATATTAATACGACAAAATTTATCTATTTTTGAACCTAAATATTTTTACAGTGGATTGATTTGTTAATTAAAATATTTTATTGTTGGACCATGAAATTTTTTTAATTTTTTTTGTGAACTATAATCGCATTTGTTTACATAAAGTCTGAAAATAATTTGAAAAAATAATATTTTTGGTATTTTATCGTCATTGCCCATATTCTATACTGTATTTCTATCATTAAGTATACTTCAATGTATTATTTGACAGCTCACTATTTAAATCTATTATTATATTAAAGTAGTAATATTAACAAATTTATTCAAAATGTCCCTACTGAGCAAAGGGAAATTTTTCTCTCTGAAATCCTCAATTAATTCAAGTTGTATTCGTTTATAAAGGTATCGTTTGAAGCCTAATGTTTGGCTTAACTTAAAAAAAATGTAGGTGTTTTAGCTGCTAAACATTTTTGGTGTGAAAATATTTTGTTGGCTCTAAGAACGGATATAACACAAAATGAATTTATTTTATATGAGAAAACAGAGATGACAAGAACAGACCACTAAATATCATTTATTGATAATATTTATCTGTGACACACGCTATTTTCACACTAAATTGGGATATTTTGATTTTATTAAGGTAGATTTTAACTGCTAAACACTTTAAGTGTGAAAATATTTTGTTGGCTTTAAAGAGGAAGGTAACATGAAATTACTTTATTTTATATGAGGAATGTCAATGTAGTGAGAACAGTAAATGTTATTTAACAGGTACCAGGTATTTATCGCTGACACAAGATATTTTCACACTAGTTTGGGATATTATACTTGTACATATATTTTTAAAATACCCGTGATAGTTTCTTTGAACCGGCAACACTTTTCTGACAATTTTGCTGGTAAATATATATAAAAAATAAAGTATGTATTTGTTTTCAGAAGGTTTCAGATTTTGACGGTTTGACAATGTTTATTTGTGTAAGATGTAATAAATAAATTTCCCAAACAGAAAAGTATAGATAATTCCTTGCAGTAATCTATTTTTTTTCTTGTGTAAAAATTCAATAAGTTTACCTCCCTTTTTGAGAGCCAACAAAATATTTTCATATTGTTTGTGTCAATTGTAAAATTATATAGTAATTAGATACACCTTATACGAGCCTTTAGGGTCTTTTAGGTTCCGTGACTTCCATATTGTAAAAAAAACATTTCTTAAACCACCTTTAAACTGTTTTTTTAAGACTTACTTTCTACATAGTAAAAAATTTGCTGTAATTTTTTTACATTATGGAACACAATTTAAAACTTTTGACACTTATTTTGTTGTAATTTTCTGTTATTACCAAAGTTTAGCAGAAAAAGTCTAGAATTTATCGAAAAGCCTTGCCGTCTGCGTTTACTTGTTGTCGGCAAAAACAGATTTTTATTTAATGAGTAGCGGGGGTTTGGGGGCAGCAGCCCGACTATAAAAACAAGAGTCAAGTCCGGCGTCCCAAGTGTCGAGACCGAAGACCTTGAAATTTATTTTTTTTGTCATCAGTACAATGGCCCTTAAATGTGGTAAAGACAATAGGTCCGAGATCCAAGGAATTGGGGTCGAAACTCTATATCACGTGTTTAAATTGTACTTGTCTGAAAAAACGTTATTAATAATTATTATAAATAATTTTTAAAAAATTTTCGGATAGGTCCGCGGTTCAGAAGACTTAATTGTAAGATCTTTTTTGTGTACAATGATGCATTTTTGAAACGTTTTTTTTTACAATATAGAAGTCACGGGTTATTTGAATAAATAAATAAATAAATACTTAAAAAAAATTAAACACATTTTTACTCTCTTTATAATCAGATTCTGTTAACCTTTTTAATTTATATTGACCTTTTTGATTTATATTAAAAAAAATAATATTACTGTTTTTGTATTTTTAATTTTTATTATTTTTTAATGTATACTAAGTAAATTTAATTGTATTTTAATTAATATATCAAATGTAATATTAAATTGTAAAGCGTTTGAGCTAAATAGTATAAATAAATAAATAAGATAAAAATTTACTTCATAATAGATTGAAATACTGACAAACAGACTAACAAAAAATATTATAATATAGATCATTTCAAATGAAAACCGATACATAATTAGAAAATCTAGATTAATAACAAAGACTCTAAGCTTTTAAGTTCTTTTAAGGTATTTTTTTTGTTTTACTTTTGTTATGTTTTGTTTTTTTTTGTAATACAAACATTTAGTTACATTTAAATTGTACTCATTTTAAGTAGAACTTTAAATAAGAAGTGGTAATGCTTAATACCCAAACTATTAGAATTTATTGTTTATAAGTAAAAAAACCAACTAAAGCATATTCTTAATTCTTAATATATGTAGTAAATATTATGTATGTACATAATTACATACATATGTAAATATTTAAAAATATATATTATGTATAGGTACATATGAAAAAAAAACAACAAAAATAAGTTACGTGATAAAATGACAAATGACAAAATATCACGTTTAATTACGTTAAGGTAAAATAAAAAATAATCCTTTCGTAATGAAAAGATATTATTTTCAAAGAAAACAAAATAAGGATTAAATCAGGTTTGCCCTTTCTTAAAAATTTAAATGAAAAAAAAAACATAATTTTTTTTGTTAAAACAAATTAAAAAACTGCCAAAAATTTTTGTCAACGCAATATTTAATTAATGGTTCATTGCCACGGTTGATTAATTCAAAGGGTATATGTATATATACAACATAATATTAATATTATAATTTAAAGGGTTGTACAAGAAGTGTGACATAAATTTTGTTAAAATATTTTTTGTGTGGGGGTGTTAAAATCAATGTGTATGAATTTGTTTTTGTTGTTTTTAATGTTTAGAAACAAAAAGGAAAAAAAAGGTATTTATTTATATTACGTAAGTAAATATTTTTGGAAATTTTTAAAAATTAAATCCTTTTGAATAATCGAACTGGTATTGATTTATTACAACAATTTTTTACAATTAATTTTTTTTTAAATATTTTTAAAAATTAATTTTTTTTTTTTTCAAAAATATGGGATGTTTTAGACATAAAAGAATTTACTGTAAGTAATAATAAATAATTTTAACTCATAAGTTAAATAAAAATATTTTACGAAAAGATAATTAAAACATAAAAACTTACTAAAATTGGTTCTGCTTTAATTTTACTTATTTTGTTTGCTATGATGATTATGCAGAATTTAACTTTTTTTGTGTTTATAGTGAATTTCTGATTAAGCTGTCAATATGTGGAATAATTTTGAACTGGATGATTCGCTGAATAACCAAATGTAAAGCTAAAATAAATATTGTATTTTTATTTTTTTGGTGGGAAGTTCTATGTAAACACGACGTTTTCAGATCTATTGTACTTCCCCGTTTATTATCTTAGAATTGCGTTAGTATGCGAATAGCGATTTGATGTCAATTTTGGAATTAGGCTATTTGTATTCGTGAAAATATTTATGTCTTTTGTAAGCTATGGTGTCGCAAATAAATATAGTGTGAGAGGGGATCGTTTAAATAGAATCTACACCTGATGTTTGTGTTCGATATACCAATCTTTAAGAAATGTTTGTTAAATGGACCATGACCTGTGATAAACCAAAAAACTTACTTCTTTGACCTTTTTTTTAAATTAAACAATTTAATTTCTTGTCAAAACATCTCGCCTATACAATCTTATTACATATTTGAATAAATTTTATTATTTTATTTAAACTGTGAAAAAAATCAAGACATGTGTGGGCTTATAGGAATCAATATTTTTGCTCTCTAAGAAATACAAAAGTATAAATTCATACAAAAAGTACAAAAGCATCAATTTATAAAACGCTCATGTTCCTTTGTATCTGAATTATGATGGTTAGTGCTCTAAGTAAATGAGCATATATTTGGTCTCTTTCAGAAGATTTATGGTTCTTAAAACGATAATGGAGTGAAGAGTCTAATAAAATTCCGAACTTTATCAGTATAATAACGAAATAGACGTGGTTCTGAAAATTAAAGTTAGAATTTTACAACGAATGAAAATTAATGATTTGGAAAATAAATAACTTATTAGCTATTTCACACCTTTTCCTCAGACACTTAAGACGATGAAATTTAGCTTGAGTTCATATGAAGTAATTTTGTAGGATTATACCAAAGCTACGACTGAATAGTTCAAATCTGACAAATTTCTTTTCAAACAGCTTTTATTTTCTGTATATGTAAGAATTATAAATGGAAATCAACCCTGACATGCATATTCAAGAGATGGGGTTTAACGAGGGATGCATACAATGATTTAAAAATATGTGGATATAGGTAAACACATTTGACCAACGTTTTATAAAGTCTAACATTGAATTTGCTGGATTGAATGGAGATTGAATAATAATTTATTATTAAATTAAAATACTTGATTCTAAATGTAATTAACTATTTCTAAGGACTCACCATTTATAGTATATCTAAAGCTAAATGATTTGGTTGTGAAATGTTTAGAAAGAGATTGCTATTAAATGCACTAGGTAATACAAGAACTGTAAAACTGTACTATCGGAAGCTACCCACTGTAATCTTCATTTGTACATTTGAATCTAAAAGTAACATTTTAATTTATTTTAAGATAACATACAAACTCGATAGCCCTGGCAGCTTGTGCTATAAAAAATATTAATTATAATTTTTCATAGTTAAAACTATTTTATAAATTATAAACTCTGTACGAGTTACCTAGCTCTTTTAAAGATATGTTTGAATAAATAAAAAAAAATATTGCAAAAATAATAATAATAAAATTTGTCAATTATTATATCTTGAATCATATAAAATCTTGCATCGACGTTATGTTTTCGAAAAATCTACATATTTATGTTAGTAAGAGACATCACTTAATCTTTCCAAACCTGTACTAACTAAGAATCAATTAAAAATTTTAAAATTATAATTTTGGAGTATTGATGATTGTAGTTATTACGTAAATAAATTATATCATCAAATACCGTAGTTTTGAATTTCATTTCGATCATGGAAATTTTGAGGTTATTATTTGTCAGATTAATGTTTAGAGCAATCAAATCAGACATCTATTACTAGACAAAAGCTTGCTATATAGCGTTAGTAAAACAACGCTACCACCGGTGATTAAAAAAATGTTAGTAAACCAGATAAATGTTGGTACATTTGTCAGTAATTATACATTAATATTCACATACCTTAAAAAGCTAGGCCCAACTGGTGAATATCAAAGCTAAAAAAAAAAATAAAAGTTGATAATTAGTTCTGAGACTATACGTACATTTCATACCATTTCATACCATAGGTACATTTCATTCTTTTATTCTCGTGATTAGTTTTCAGTTTTACTGTCATAAACCACAGCTTTAACGAGATTGAAATTATATGTATATTCATTTCTTCCTTTTTCTGCTATCTATCTTAATTGTTTATTGAAAGGATCGAATTTAGTAGAATAGAATATTTAAAGACAAACCGTTGTTTACAGTTGTTGTCAAAACAATAGAATAAAAATACTGTAGTGGAATTCAAATAAAATATAATTTTTTATTTAATTTTTGCGATAATTTCTATGGACATTATATACGATGATAAAAAGTCAAATGAAAAACATTTTAAATAAACAAAATAAATCCGCAAACATTTTAATTATTTTTTGCATAACTAAAGTTTAAAATAAATAAATTTCAATAGAATTTGATTATACATATACGATATAACGAATATTAAAAAATTTATTAAGTTATTTAAAACTCAAGATAATATTGCGAAATAATATTTGATATTTGAATATCAAAGGAAACACTTTAATACTTTTATTATATATAGTGACATGACAACTGCAATAAACCTATATAGTCCTACTCAATATCCTTTCATTTTATTTATAACTGTACACAGTATAAAACATATTAATGTTGGCTCCATTTCAAAAAAATACATATACATACATACATATGTAGCTCTAAAAGAAATTTGTTTTTTTTTTTTTTTATTTAATTATAATATAAATTTTCAATTCAACTAAAATTTTGATTTATTGAAAGCCTACATGCCTACATTTTCAATTAAAAATCAAAAATTTCAATAGAAATTTTCAAAACTATATACAACAATTAATTAAAGTGACATATACGAATATCAAAAAGTTAATAATTTTCACCGTTAAGCTTTGATTTCCATCATGGGAAGAAAAAATGAAAAATCCCATAATTGTGATAATTTGTATCCGTTAATTTATATATTGTCATTTTGTCATTCGTTATTTTAACCATGTTACCTATGTTCATCATCACCTATATAACATCAATATGTACATAATAATATGTATTCATTGAAATGTGATGTACAAAGATTTTAGTAGCAAATGTTTTAACAACAAAACTCGAATTTATATTTTATATAACATGAATATTTTATATAATTGAAATGGTATCATAATTATTCTGAAGTTTATTGCTGAATGAATTTTCAATGAAAAATGTTGTTTTTTATTGTTTTGCTTTTTTGGTATTTTTTTGTTTTTAAATTTGTTCTTTTATAGTTTTCCTGAAATCATCATATCATGATTTAGAATTGTATCTGAACCGTGCAATAAATAAAGAATTTATATTTTAAATAAAAAATAAACTATTTTTTTGAATACATTTGACCGTTTGTTTGATTAGATTTTACAGTACTTTTACAAAGTATTTGGGTATACAATGTTGTTTTCTAGGTGATATTTTAAATATTTGTAAGACAGTTTTCTTTATGTATCTGATTTTATTATACAGTTTTACTTGCAGTATAAATGCGTATTCATCTTGAATATTGAAAAAAACAATTAAAGTCACAATAATGTGGGTATCAGGGTATTCTGACATAGAAGGAAACGAATTATGCAGATTATCTAGCTGGAAAAACATCGGACACGCCTTTCATAGGGCTGACTACGTCCTGACGAATTCCTCTGAGCACAGCTAAGATGCAATTAAAAGCTTCAGTGGACTGAAAAGCTGATGGCTTCTGGGTCAACGTTCCTGGAAGTTCTCATCCCTAAATGCTTGCTCAATAAAAACAAACTCTTCTAAGTTTCAATTGGAAACAGGTACGTATATTGCTAGGGATAAAAGCAGGCCACTGGGTTGGTATTGAAATCCATAAATCAAAATCCCCAATTTCACAATCCGTAAAAATCTAACTTTGTAAAAAGTAAAAAATCCGTCAGAAATTCGTAAAAAATCTGTAAAAAACCCGACCGAAAAGCTGCAAATGTACTTTAAGTTTTCAAGAGCAGTAAGAATAGAATAAGGTTGCCAGAACTTCAGAAAAAATCTTTATTAGCACTTAATATGGGAAATTCCCAAAAACAACTTGTAGGTGGAATAGCTACGAAATCCCGAATGTCAAAAGCCAATTGGACTAAATCCAAACGACAAAATCCAGAATTCCAAAATCCAAATAAACAAAATCCAAATAGATTAAATACCATTATTCAAAATCCAAATGCTACAAAATCCAAGTTTTAATAAAATAGCAAGGTTAGTAAAAACCTAAAAAACAAAATTTATTTTTGAAGTCGGGGGTTTGCTGCGTTCAAGCCCCCGCTTCCTATTTATTGAAACACTGTTTTCGCAGACAGGAAGCTTTTAGTAAAAAATATAAAAATGTAAAGAAATTTTTTTTTTAAAGTCGAAGGCTGCTTCCTCCAAACCCACGCGATTTGTTGCCTTTAAAATGGGGTAAATCCCGAAATATGTCAGAAACTGGCATACGAATGTACAAATTATGTGAAAGTGCTGAAAATTTTATATTAAATATTCACTCTCATCTGTTGTCTTATTTTACGGCATTTGTGATTTACAGATTTTGAAATTATGGATTTCGATTTCTACGGACTTTGTTATTACGTATATTTAAATATTTACGGATTTTTAAATTTTTATGAATTTTGTGTATTACGGATTTAATTTTTATGGATTTAGGTGTGCTCGCCAGGCCACCGTTTTATAAAGAAACATCTTTACAAAATGGACTCAGAGGACGAACTAGAACTAATAAACACGGATAATCACAATAAGCTCATTTGTGGCTACGCAATCTAAATCTTGAGTATTGTTATTCTATATTTTGTTATTCCTTAAACTGTACCACAGAATCAATACAGTTGCAATGTTCAAAGTTGAAAATTCAGGACACTTTGGGCCTTGGATAAATTTGATTGGAAACTATGAAATTCTTTTTAATTTAGATCGAATTTCATTTTTGATCATGTAAATATTTATTATAAAAGCAAAAAAAAAAATTGAAGAAGATTTGTGCAACGAACGAAGTACAAGGAAGAGAAAAAATATATGAAGAGGTTTTGTACAATTTCAAAGTAATTTGTTTTAATCGTTTTGAATTATTTTCTATAACTCTAAATAAATAACATTTAAAATTTAATTTAATTTTAAATTAATCTACTTGTACAACAACATTTTTTTTGCTTTTTCTTACATTATACACAACTCGTTTTACGATATAATTTTTAACTTTATTTTGAATGGTATGTAAACGCGATATTTGATTGTTCACCATACTTATTTATGTACAGAAAAATAAAATCCGTTTAATACACTATAGTATAGTATTGCATAATGTAGTATAATATTGTACATATATATATTATGTATATATACATATTATTTAACTGTATAATACTAAACGACTTTTAGTACAATTGGGTTAGAGATTTTTTCAAAAACAGATTTCCCTAAGGGATTTAGTTCGTGTCAAGCACAGTACATCTGATGGAGACCAATTTTTACAGTTATATTTTCTTTACTCATTTTTTCATTTGTTGTTGTTTTTTATTTTTTTTGTTTTGATTCTGTGATTTGCAATTTTTTGTTTTATTTGTTTAAAATTTTGCAAATATAGTTTTTTTTTTTTTTTATATTGTTAATGTAAATATAGTTATATAAATTTTTTGTTTTTTTTTTTATTTTCCAATTTTCAATTTTTATTTCATACATTTTATGTGTTTTATTTTTTTAGTTTAGTTGTGTTATCGAAAAATAAAATATAGAAAAAAAAAATCAAAATTTTTGTATTTCAAGCAGTTCGAGAAATAACAAATAAATAAATAAAAAAAAAGAACAAGTAAAATGTAAACTGAGAAACCGACAAAAATTATACAATATTGTTACATGTAGTTGTTGTGATAATGGTAGTAGTTCAAGTTGTAAAGTTAAATGTTACATTAAAAAGTTTTCCGCATCCAGTTAGAATTCCACTTTTTGCTTGTTAATGAAAAAAAAAAAAAAATATAACGAAAATTTTACGTTAATAATTGGTTTAGTGTAAATTATTTATAAATTACAGTGATTCTTAAATATAGGAGTGGAGTGTACATAAATTATTATTTCATTTTTAATAGGAAAAGATTTTGATAATTTTTTTTTGTAATGAAAATGAAAATCAAGGACATTTTAATTTGTTTAATAAAATTAGCTTGAATTAAACTGTGTGTCAGCAAAGGATATTTATACATTGTGCAATTAATTATCTATTCAGTAAAATTATATCGTGTATATGTAGTACATATATTAACCTAAGTTGATGGCTTTGGAAGCTAGTGCTCATTTTTATTATCATCTCAATGGTAAATAAAAAAATAAATATAGTTATAGTTTTAATGATTGAAAATGGATTGTATTAGAAATAATATTTTTTTAACCATTTTACTAAATTGATTTTGAAACGATTGAAAATGTTTTTGTGTAATTTTCTTACAATGTGAAACAAAAATAAATAAAATGTAAATATCATTGTTTAAATTTAATGTTTTATAATTGACATAGGTAGTAAAAGGGTTAATTTTTAAATTTATTTTATTTTCAAATTAAATTTATCTTAAATTAATAAAATCACAATAATTTGTTTTGTATAAATTGTTTAATAAAATATTATTTATTTTTTAATTATATTAATAATAATAATAATAACAATAATAATAATAATAATAATAATAATAGTAATAATAATAATAATAATAATAATAATAATAATAATAATAATAATAATAAGAATAACAATAATAATAATAATAATAATAATAACAATAATAATAATAATAATAACAGTAATAAAAATAATAATTATAATAATAATAATTATATTTTTATTTTATAAAAATATAAAATTACATTAAAATAACTGTTTAAGAATCAATTTTTCAATACAAAAATTAGTCTAGTTTTGAATAAAATTAGGCTTAGTTAAAATTCAATTGAAATTAAACGGAAATTTAATATTTAGTGATGTATTTTAGATTTTATTAAAAGTCTTGGTTTGTTCATTTTCTTAAAAGTCATTTAAACATTTTCTTATAGACATTATACTACGTCGTAGTAGCCTATAATTGTACATGATGTCGTGATATACCTACTAATACGGGGATGTATTAATTTTCCCTAACATAATATTCTATGTTAATATTCGTTTTATTACTTTTTGATAGTAATTAAGTCATGTAGTGATTTGGTTACGTGGTGAATATAACAATCATCACGTGATGTTTGAGTTAAACCTTCAGTTTAAAATGAAAAATTTCATTTTCTGATAATTTGATTGAAATTCAAATAAAAATTAAAAATAATATCAAATAAATAATTTTTTTTCGGAATTGTAACAGCTTTCAAAAAAGGCAGGTGCTGTTTTTTTTATATTTTTTTTAAAATAGTATTAATGCTTGCTAATCTAGTATAATGCTTGTGGAGAAATAAAAAGGTTTGCTTATAATTAATTTTAATATGTAGATAATAATTATACCAATGAAATCAATGAATTCAAAATTTGATCACATAACGGTACCCCTCTTGTTTAATATAGCATTCGCTTTTATTAAAAAAAATCCTTGAATATCCTTATAAGTCAAAAAAAATTGAAAATCACTGTTTTAAAAAATTTTCTTTTCAATAAAATGGTTTATTTTTATTGTATAAACTATGATTTTATTTAGTACACATATTCGCCACATAATAGAAAAAACAGAATAACTAAACAAATATGTACTCGGTATAACAAAAAAAAAAACAAATTTTTGTTCGTCCTTTTCTGATTTTAAACGTATTTCATTTTTCCAACTTTGATTTCAATTCATAATAATTGTTACGTATAAAAACTTTATATAAAAAAAAAACAAAAATGAAACCCCTTTTAAGTTGTTAACGTTACAAAAAAAAAAAAAAAAAAAATCTAATAATAATTTTATTAAAATTGTTTCATTCGTAAAAATTGTAAATAATTTAATTAAAAATTCTAATTGAAGAAACATTAAAGGATTGCATTAAAATTAAAAAAAACATATGTATATACATATATATATATATAATCGTATATGTAAAAATAACAAACATTAAGAGTGCTGTATTAAAAGTTTTTGAAATTACAATGATGTAATTGCACTTACTTTTTTATTTGTTTGTCTTAGTTTTGAAAATATTAAATTTTATATGATTATAAAAATATTTTTACAATTAATTCGAAAAGTGTTTTTGTATGTAATCTAAATAAACTTTAAAAATTATAATTAATTATATAAAATTTTAAATTGTAAATAAGCAATTTGAAATTATAAAAATCTTTTTTAAAAAAAAGCTATTTAGAAAAGCTTATAAATTATTTTCAATTAAAATCTTAAGTTTTTCTGTATTTTTCGGTGGTTGAATTTTATGGTTTGTTTTTTACATGCTCGTTAAATTTATTATTACAACATCTGAAATTAAGTTTTAATATTTGAGTTCAGTTGTTTAAAATATTGAAATTAAATTCTTCTCTGTAAATTGCGACCATTGAAACTACGATTTACGTAGGTGTAAAAATGCATGTTAAACTATCATTTAGTCAAAATTACTGGCTTGGGTAAAGCTATAGTACGTTTGAGCTCAAAAATTTACAAAATGCAGAGCTGTTAAAGCAAAAATTGAACAAAATATTTCAAAATATTCGAAATATACCTATAACAACCGTTGAGGATAAATATTATTTATCCACTTTCCCATTTTGTTATTAATATGAAATAATATCTTAATACTAATCAGTAGCTCCTAAGGTAGAATTCCGGTCAGAGCATGGATGTTTAATTTAATTTTTCTTTCATTTTTATTCATAAAATAATAAAATTTTACAAAAAAATACAATTTAAGTAAAAAATGGAACTAATCTATTTCAGAAGATTTTATAGTGATAGTAGTATAGTTTTATACCCCAAAATTTGTAAATAAATAAGAAGGTGTAAAACATTGCACGTTCCACTTTATGTATAGTAAAAATTGGAATGCTGTACTTAATATACAATCAAGATAATTTTACTTAAATTACTGACAAAAAAGCGTTTGTAACTTGTCAGCAATTCAGCATAAATAATTGCAGGTTTTGTGATTGTCCAAGTGTATAGACAGATCAAATTAAATATACATATTATCAGATATATCAAATAATATAATATAGTAAATTATTAATAACAACAGTAGGTTAATAATTCACATGTAGTTTTCATTTACATGATTCTATAAAAAATGCACCTTTTTGTTGGTCCCCCAAACAGACAAATAAACCTACATATAGTTGTTGCATAGGATCCATCATCACAATAAATCATTTGAATTATTAAGACTTGTCTATTGTACAACAATGTAAGAATCGAATTTGGTATCACAGGGTTGGAAATTCTGAAACTAGAAAAAAATAAGGGTGCAGGAAAAGTCATTGAGTTTTTGCGAAGAATTAAAATTCTCATCATCAATATAACATCAGGGAGCATTTTACTTTTTTGAAATAATCCATCTTTTTCCTTTTAGGTCTAATTTGGTAATGGGTATAGAAATAGAAAATTAATTAATAAATTTTGTTGAATCAGTTTTAAGTAAAATTAATATAAATTAATTAATTTTGTAAAAAAAAAAACATAATTGAAATGTAACCAAATTTTGGGCTCGACGAAAATATGAGGTTGATGAGCCCATTATAAAACTCTATAAATTAATTAAATTAAATAGATAAGATTAATTAAATAAAATAGATTCAAAAAGTTTCATGGTCTCATAATTTATTTATTAAATTCAATTTTATTTTGTTAAATAAATTTTCGTCTGGCTAGATTAGATTATTACCTACTTTGATGAAGGGAAAAGTGATTATTGCGTCTGGTTTTCAAAATATTATTATTATTTATATTTTTCAATAATTTGAAAAAAACAGAATCGATTATGGGGCGTACAATAAATATATTTTTACTGTTATCAACTACTTCACAAAGAAACAATCATCACATATGGTTCAATAGACTTCAATGTAGCCAAGATTATCTGGCTTATAATGAATTATAAATATAGTCGCTTAGCATATTATTAGATATCTGAATAATGCAATATTTCTCAAATGAATTATTTTTTATTTTTTTATTGCATTGATTTTGATTGTTTTTTATTTTTGTAAAAATTAATTTCATTTAACTTTAAGTTACATATTCTAGAAACTATATTTAATTTAGCAATTATACTCTGTACGAGCTACTGGGCTTTTTTTGAGATAAATAAATAAAAACAAAAACAAATTAAATAGGCTTTCACATTACACTGCCTCATAACCAAGCATGCCAAAAGGTAAGAAAAGAAAATAAAAAAAGGACGAAATAATTCTTGACAACACTGTCTTTGCATATGTCCCGTATTAATTCACAAAACAAAACCCACCTACAAGCTTTCTTCTACTCGTTAATATTAAATTAATATAATTTTTAAAGTTATTATTAAATAATTTACACAGCCAAAATTAACTAAATATTTAAAAATTTTAATCAAACATTAATAAAATAATTTTCTTATATAAAATTGAAATATATTGTAATCCCACACACAGAGAGAAAAAGAGACAGAGACACCTAAAGTAAAAATAAAATTTGTTCACAACACAGTTGGAAATTTCGTTCTTCATTGTTTTTATCCTGATTATAATTTTAGGGAGTAATTTTTTTTTTTGTTTATTTTTTTTATTTCTTATAATACCAATACACATAAAATAATTTTTGGCACCTGGTGAGTTTTAAAGATTTTCAGCTCGATAAAATTAATGTGTTTGCAAAACATTTACTATAAATGTATACAATTTCTAAGAAAATTCCAAATAAAAATTTATTTTATGACATATGATGTACTGTTTGTACATATTGTTATCGTGATTTAGTAAATAAAAACAAAATCTATCTATATAAGATATAATATATACATAATATTATAAAAATTCTAAATATAAGGAAATTATATTCAGTCACCAGGAGTATACAAAACTGATTTATAGTACATATAACATTAATACACTATGTATTAATGTTAGATAAATAAGAAAATATAATTCAAAAAAAAATGTTTAATATTAGGATGAATATGTAATAAATTGTCTGGATATTAGATACAGTATAACTATTAAATCAAGATAACAAAAATACAAAAATACAAAATTCAGGTTAATATCAAAATTAAAGAATTATGTATCTTAACTATCTTATTAAATCTAATCACGCTATAAATTTTTTATAATTCTGAATTAAATATAATGAATAAATTATGGTAAAACAAAAACGTAGATAGCTATATTTGTATTAAAACAAGCGACTTTAAATTAATCAAAATAATCTCGAAAAAAACCTATTTGTTAGTTGTTGAATTTATTTTCAGATAATTTATAAAAAAAAAATAAAATTGAAAAATATACATTTAAATAACAAAATGATAACACAAAAAGCAATTGTACAAATAGAAAATTCAAAATTTTCATTTTAATTTTCTCTAACTATATATTTAGATCCAATTCAAGTACTTGAATACTTAAGAAATACAAGATTGAAGTTGTTGTACAGTAAATCAAACCACAAGTATCTTCTGGTATTAATTCTGAAATCTGAATTATTATATTATCTTAATATTAATTTTATATAGATTTATTCAATTTAATTCTATGATATTTATATAGATTTGTTCATATTAATTCTATTATTCTATTATTCAATTTAATTCTATTCATTCTATGATTCCCTATGAGGTAAATACTCTAGGATATTAATCTACCAGGACATGAATCTATTAATTTTGTCAATTTTCGTGTAATTCCTAAAATAGTTTCACATTATCATATCATAATAATAATAGTGAGTATAATTTGGTAACAACTGAAATTAAAATCGACCTATTATATTTCAGGAGGCTTAGTTCTTGATAATAGCAGTATAGTTTTATACAACTAATGAATTGATAAGCCAGTAGTTTGATAAATAAATGCTCGAAATACATTGTAAATATTGTAGTATAAACTTTCAGTACCGTACTTAATTAACCCTAACATTTCATTTAAAAAAATTCAAAAAATGATTTGTTTTACAATAGTAGGCCATTAATTTCTTTGCAATAATAAGTGCAAATTTATTATTTTAATTGTAAATTTATTGTTCTTCTTAAAAAAACTATAATACAAGATATAATAATACGTCAGTATTTTCGTATTTCGTTACTTTCAAAAGAGTGTTATACAAAGTTATCTCTACACATTTTTTGTATATCTTTCATCGAAGAACAAGAAGGTTCACAGAAGAACCAAATGAACAAGATGTCAGTGATAACAATAACGAGTTTGCAAAAAATCTTGCAGCAAAAGTTTTTATATGTATAGATGGAACGGAATGGAAAATTTGCTATATAATGAAGGCAGAACTAGAGTCCATATTACAAGAGGAGGGTTAAGCCAAGAAGTGTTACCACCAGGAACATATTATATAGAAGAACATTGTAGATGTTTTTTCTTTAATTTTTGATGCTACTTCTACAAATTTAATTGTAAATAATACAAATCTGGAAGTTACGAGATCAGAATAATAAATGGAAATTTGTAGATTATATTGAGACTCATGATATCAGTCTTGAAAGTTATGTTCCAAGAAAAAAATTAATTTGTTGTTAAATCTGTAAACAGAACCTTTGATAATAAGATATTATAATTCAACAAAGGGTGTGGTAGATACTTTAGATGAAATGGCAAATGCATTTTCGGTACGAATTAAGACTAATAGATAGCCTGTTGCAATATTTTACAATTTAATTGATATATGTTGTATAGCATATTATTTTGTTGAATATAATTATCGTATACATATTAATTAATTATATAATTAATTTTTTACTATTAACAGGCTTCTTTTTCATAATTTTACAAGAAATTTTATATATGTGCCTCAGAGGCACTTCGCAGTACTTAATGTTTGCTTATACACGCAGGTTAATTAGGGTTAAGGACGAATTAAATAAATAAAAAAAAATCATATTTAGATCTAGATTTTTTTTTTGAACTTGTGGCATTTTAGCATGATAGTAGATCTATTTGATCAAAAGCCACTTTGCCATTCTCCTATACAATGTTTTCGGTTACGTTTGGCGACCTCGCAATGATTTTATAATTTTATAATATTATATTGTGTTTTTTTAATATTATATTATCATGTGGGAATTTAGTTTGATTTTTATAACTCACATATTATTTATTTATTTTATTTATTTTTTTTCAATTATCTTTGCCTAAAGAGAGGTTTCTCTCATTTTAAGGCTATACAAAATAATTTAATTCAAAAATTCAACAATTTAGTTTTTTATGACATTTTATATTAATAAAACTACAAAATTTTGTAACAAGTTAAAAGAAGACGAAAAAAGAGAGAAAAAAAAAAACTTCTAGCCAACATAATTATTAACCAACACTTAGGCCAGCGAAACCTTTATACTTTCGTAGCATTGGCTTTTGCAAAAGAAAAGATATACGGGATAGTTAGAGAGAAGAAAAATAAAAAGAAGTAGGAGAAAGGTTCGGCGGGGAGTTGCGAACTATGTTATTGATGTTAATTTTGAATTAGTAGAAGTTCTGACTATAAATGAATTTCCATAACCATTCTTGAAACATCTTGGTATTTCCACGGTGTACGGGTGGGTATTCGCAGCCTCTCGAATTTATCGACGGAATTGCTTAAGAGGCGGAAGTAGTGATTTTAGTTTTTCCGAGCATTTCCCTACTCCCACGAGATATCTATGAAATAGAATTAGTGTTCCAACAATACGACAATGACCTAGTGAAGAAATTACGCTTTTTTCTATTCTGTCAAGAAAGCTTAGAGCAGTATTTGAGGCGCCCGCCCATAGATGCGAATTGTAATCGTTCTTGCATCGTATATATATAGGCTTTATAGATATTAAGTAAATCTTTAGGTACAAAATATACCTTAAGTGCCTATTACACATCATTCTTTTCATCAATCTTCTTGTCCATATATTGACAATAAGCTGATGAAAAGAAAGATGAGCGATTATACATCACTAATGCACTCATCAATCTTTTTATCCATATTTTAACATTTTGCAAGGACATGTTGTGGAAGTGTTCTGAATATATTGATAATTCGAAACATATGTTAATAGAGGAATGTTTTGGAGGTCAATTTAAATTGAATTTTTAAAGTAAATGTTGTGTATAAAAAAAAGTAATTTTTTTGCACATTTGAATAATATATCAATAGTTTTTTTTTTACAATAATTTTACATTAAAATTAATGTAAAAATGGTTCTCTGTAGAATTACATTATTGATTAACATTATAACATTATCTGAACATTCCCCAAAAAGCCTTTTTTTACCTGCGATGATTTTGATAGCAATATTGATGAGAATTTTGACAGAAATGTTAATTAGAATAGAACCACCATTAATCATTTCTCATCAATCAACGGTCAATATATTGAATAATTAATAAATTCACAATTGATTGATCATTCATTGATGTGTAATAGAGGTCTTACACAGACTTAAAAAACCCAAACATTTTGCGGCACTTTACAGTCCAGAGCATATTTTGATTTACTCACATTTCGAGAAAATTTAAGTTTTCTATAGTTGTTCATCTTGAAATTTTAGAACAGGTTCGAATGCAATTAGATTTTGCGTAACTAGACAGCTTTGAGTTTTGGAGGTATTAAACTCAACTCTGTTTGCTTTATCCGGAAACTTTGACTAAGTCATGGTTTAACATTTCGTTCATTATTGTTTTTTGAAGTAAACGATTTTTTAAGGAAATCGTAGGATGCTACAAGGATGTTGGCATTTGCAAAACTATAGATTGGGTTGAAATTTGTTTAGGAAAGATCGTTAATAAATATTAGAAAGAGAGTTAGAGAAAGACAGAGCCTTGTGTAACACCATATTGCTTTAGTGGGTATAATCCAGCATTACTATACCTACTGATGAGTTCCAGTAATATTTACATTCATTTTACATAATTTTTCAAGGTTTTGGTTACACAATTTTTCAACTTTCAATTTTTAAAATATTTAGAATCCCAATGAAAAATAAATTTGTATAAGAAAATTTCATTATCCAATCATCCATATTTTGTATATAATAATAATATTTTATAATTTTGCATTTATTTTCTAATTTCATAGGTTAAATTACGCAATTATATTCCTTTTATATCATAATAAACAAAACACACCCACATTATACTGAAAAATGTAATCATCATGAAATTTACAAAAATAGATAAAACAAAAAACAAATTATAAAAAAAAATATCCTTTAAATCATTACATGATTTGAATTTTTAATTGAATTGAATCCAACACCTTCCAAATAAAACTTAATTATAATATTTAAATTATTATTTTATATTTATTATCTTATCTGCATACATCAGCCAATCATAACAAGTACTTTATATATATATATATATATATATATATATAAACAAAAATTTATATATATACATATTTGTTTACAATTAATTGTCTCGATTTCAATTTAACTCAATTCTTATAAAATATTATGAATTCATTTTGAATAATGATTATTTTCCTTCTCCATTATTTTTCTTCTGCAGAAAAACAGAACAAAAGAAAATAAAAACATTGTCAATTGAAAAGTATAAGGTAACGTAAAAAATTTAAATACTTAGTTGAATTAATTTATAAAAAAATAAAAAAAGAACAAAAACCAGAATAAAAAATAATATTTATATTTTAAATCAAGGACAAATCATTTTGTGTGATAAAGAATTAAATTTTTAAAATCAGAAATGAAAAAACAAAAATGTTCAAGGATTCAAGGATGTCTGAAATGAAATTCTATTTAAAAGTATTTAATAATAATTGTTTTTTTTTCATTTTTTTTTTATTTTATTCATAAAAGCTTATTTTTGAAGGATATTATAATGGATATTTTTAAATGACCTACGTTTATACAAAAAAAAAAGCAAACAAAAAAAGCAAAAACAAGAAAAACAAAACAAAAATTAAAACATTGAATATTCATTTTAGATCAGAAAAAAAACTTTACTGTATACAATTTCATTGTACATTTTATTTAATTTAATGTTTATTCAAATTATTTTAATTATGTATATTAAATTATTTTATAATAAAGAAGAAAAATATTCTTTAATTAAGAGAGATAAATAATTTCAATTAAGAGAACAAAACAGAATAAAGAAAAACAAAAAATTAATTAAAGTTAAGTCAATTGAAATTGAACTTCCAATTATACAATGTTTTAATCGACATCATTTATTTTATTTCATTATTATTATTTTTTTTATTATTATTAAACGAAAATTTATTCATTACAACTTAATTTTATTTAAAGGAAGAATGTATGAAAATTAAAATTTAAAATTTATTCTGAGAGTGTAAAACAGGGAAGGAAATATGTTAGAAATGTTAATTGAAATGTGTAATTGTTATAACGTATTTTTTGTTTTTTTTTTCTCCTATTACTCTGCGTGGTAGCATAGGGCTTCGAAAGTGAACCTCCATTCCTCTCTGTTGAGTACTACTTCCTTAATATCGGCCCAGGTATAATTATTGATTGTTAATTCTTGATCGATTGTGCGTCTCCATGTGTTGTATGGTCTGCCAGGTCTCCTTTGACCTTGTGGATTCCACTCTAGAGCTCTTCTTGCTATATCACTTTCTGATTTGTTTAGTGTTTGACCTATCCATTTCCATTTTTTCCTATTTATCTGTCTGTTGAGAGGTTCTTCTCCAGTTATCATCCATAAATCCTCGTTGCTAATTCTTGCCGGCCAGAATATTCTGCATATAATTCTCAAGCACTTGTTGATGAATACTTGTAGCTTCTGTTTGATTCTGACCGAAGTGGGCCATGTTTCACTGCCATATATTAGTGTTGACTTTACACATGCTCTGAATATTGTTAGCTTTGTTGTTCTCGATATTTGGTTGCTCCGCCATATCTTCATTAGGCTCGCAAATGTTCTTCTTGCCTTATTTATACAGCCGTTCTTCATCTTCTGTTGTACCTCCTCTTGATGTTATGATGCCCCCCCAGTGGACATTCTTGTCTAACTTCTATATTGGTGTAGAATGGATCACTGATGTTACCTCTGTGTTGAACTGTTGTCTCTGCATCTTTATACATCGCTTTGATGATGTTGATGATCTTTTCAGGAACTCCCTTCTTTGTAAGTGTTCTCCATATTGCGCATCTCTTGACTATGTCGAATTCTTTCTTAAAATCTA
Organism: Argyra leucocephala; assembly: GCA_963942445.1. NCBI lineage: Eukaryota > Metazoa > Arthropoda > Insecta > Diptera > Dolichopodidae > Argyra > Argyra leucocephala. The sequence continues at coordinate 30,300,180 of OZ012679.1, read as the reverse complement.
TGAATAGTAGATATAGTGGGGCATTCCATTCTGCTGATTGTTCAACTATGATCCGTAATTGCTATTATTTTATGAATAGTATTTAAAACCGTGATTCCTCTCCAGTTACTGCAATTTGCCAAGTCTCCTTTCTTTGGTATCTTGACAATCACTCCTTTCTTCCGTGATGGTGGTATATTCTTTTCTATACATGCTTTTCTGATGTGGGGTTCAAATGTTTTTGCAAATAGGTCTGGGTCCAGTTTGGCTATTTTTGCTGGAATGCTATCTTCACCTGTTTCTTTGTTGGGTTTCAGGATGTTGATTGTAGCTTTGATTTCTTCTATATTTGGAGCTTGAGTAGATATTGGCAGTCCCTCAGTTTGGTAGATATTTGCATCGTCTCTGTTTCTTATGTCTGCTTCGTTATTTGTACTTTCTTCGTTATAACGTATTTAATAATATTATATTAACTTATTAATATCTATCTCCTACTCTCTTTTTGATATTTATCATTGATCATCTCCAATCAACTTTCAATACTATTCATAGTTTTGCAGACAATTGCACTCAAGTATCATCCTATAATACCAGTTACTGATACTAAACGTAACATTATGGGCAGCTCAACTATGCTTTAGCCATTATATTTGATTGGTGAAAAAGTAATATAGAGTTAAGTTTAACAAAGTTTGGCCTCACGCAAAGTCTCACGCAAAGTAACTCAATTTAACTACATCCTATATTATTTGGAAGTTTATATATTCAGCGAACCGAACAGTTGAATATCCTGGGCAGGTAAACAAGCAAATGATATGGAATGACCATATCTTTGACATTGGCAAAAATTCCACGAGAAGTATACATTTTTTGAGTAGGTGCAAAAATTATTTTGATTGCTTAAAAGCTAATGTTTGGTTTAACTTAAAAAAAATTATGTATAAACCATAACGCGAAAGAAATATACCCAGGTACCATCAAACATCTTTTATATACAGATATTCGTATTTGAAAGGTATTTGGTGGTACCCGGGTACATTTCATTTTGATTATATTAGAAAAAGCCCCTTCAAATGTGATTAGTGTGTAAATTGCGTTAAAATTTATAAGGACGAAATGAAATATTATTTTTTTTTGATAACCCATTATTATATATAAAATGTATAAAAATTTATGAATTTTTAAGTATAATTTCATTGAGATTGAACTATTATGAATGTAATGTCATATTTTTAATATGAAATACTAACAAAAATTTTTGCCTGAATTAATTTAATAATGCTAAATGTTTAGTTTTGTATTGGAAAATAATAATTAAATGTTTTGAATCGGCATGATAACAAATATATTATTTGTTCGGGTTAGGGTTAAATGGGGTTAGGGTATTCTTCTATTACATTTTTCTTTTCAAACTTTTCCGTTCTGTTTCGTTTCCGTTCTTTTTAAAATACATTCGAGTGTGTTTAAGATTCATTTTCAGGGTTTACTAGCTTATTAATCTTGCTAATGTTATTTTATTATTTTTCAACTCAAGTCTTAAACTTTCAATTCAAAGATAAAAAATGTGTTTGTAATTGATAGTACCACTATTTATACTTCAAACTGCTCTATTGCATCACTTGGAATTTCCTCGTACTCAGTAGCCTCTGATACCGAAAAAAGTTGAATCAAACATGAATTCAGTTTTTTATTCGTTAATCGGATGTTGATTTTAGTGATATTTTAATTGTTGTAAAATTTTTTTTACCTAATATTTTTTTTTTGTTTTTTTTTATATTTTGTAATCGGCTTTTTATTATTATTTTTAGTGATAATTTACAGCACTCTAGCTTCAATATGCATGAATGAAAATTACTTCACTTTTAGAGGCGAATATTATAAAACTACAAGAGGAACTGCTATGGGCAACCTACTTTCGCCAGTTTTAAGTGAAATATTCATGAGTCATATTGAAGACAGAATATAGGAAGAGGGACTTATGCCGAGAATTTGGATGCGGTACGTAGATGATATCATCGCAGTAGTCTCAAAGGATAAAATTGAAACTATATTAGATCAACTCAACAAAATACATGGAAATATAAAATTCACTATGGAAAGGGAAAAAAACAAGGAAATACCATTTCTAGACATAAAAATAATACATAATGATGCAACCATAGAATTTGATATCTACAGAAAAAACACTACTACCCAAGGAACCATCCCCACTGAGTCAAATCACCCACATGGACAAAAAATGGCAGCATACCATACGATGGTCAACAGATTGGTAAATATACCATTATCAAAGGCTAACTTTGAAAAGGAAAGGCACTACATAGAAGACACGGCTAGGAAAAATGGATATAATGAAGAAATTATAGACCTAATGATAAGGAAGAAACTGCACCGCATCGAACGCAATAACATGACGAGTTTGTTTCAACAAAATAAGGATACCGAAAAACCTAGAAGGATTTGCGTAACGTACTCAACATTCACCGATAAGTTTAAGAAAATGTTCAAGAAACACAATCTGGAAATAGTAACAACTAGCAGAAGTCAAAAAATGAGCAGTATACTTGGATCAGCAAAGGATAAAAAGGAGATGGAAGAAGTCAACGGCATCTATAAAATATCATGCCACAACTGTTCAAAAGTATATATAGGGCAATCAAAACGGTTAATTACGGTGAGATTCCAAGAACATTTAAGGGGAGCCGAATTAGCAAGAATAAGAGGTACTACGAATTTTATAGAGGAACACCATAAAATTGATAAAACCAATTTATCATCAATAAAGGAGGTACACAAAACAAGCAAACTAGACACATATGAGAGTTTTGCAATTTCGAGGTAGATGATAGATTGAATAATGATTTAGGGAATGGATATTCACCGCTATTTAAATTAATAAAATAATTTGAAAAAGTACAGGTAAAAAAGATATCTAGTATGGAGGGAATAGGATATAAGAAGGGAAAAAATGAATTAATGTATACAGTTAGTCAGAAGCACTGATGAAGGAAGTATGTTGCTTCCGAAATATCGATATTTGCAATCAAATATTAAAAATTATTAGTGAACGGAAACCTGACAACAATTTAATTATTTAAACTAATATTTTTATTTTTGATTGCATATATCGATATTTTGAAGGCAACGCACTTCCTTCATCAGTGCTTGTTTGTGACTAACTTTGAATTCAGAGATCTTGATTAAACAATATTTTCAAAACATATGGTATTGCTGGTTTATACCGCTTGATTTCGGATTATCTTTTAATGCGGTGTATTATTATTTATTATATTGTAAATTTTTGTTTTCTATAACACAGCTCACAATGAACTGGTTACTTCCTGACTCTAAAAAAAACATACATGCTTCCTGATTCTAAAAACACACCAATTTATATCTGGTGGGCTATTTACTAATATCTTTAAAATATTCATTGGTATTATATCATATCCATTCGATACAGTATGTTATTTATGATAATGCAATCTGATAATAACAAGGCAAATTTTGTTAACACGAATATACATTACATTGTTGGATTACTATTCCCAAACAATAGGGTATTGTAGTCTCCTTTAAGCACGCTTTTTCAAATAAATGTTCTTTCTGGTACAGGTGGGTACCATTATATTTGCATAATCTATTTTTAGTAAATTAAAAATATATTATAATTTACTAAAATATAAGAAAATTAATTAATTATTTCAAACAAAGTTAAATCTTAGTGTGTAATAAATATGTTAATTGATTGCCTACTTTCAGGGGCACATCTCGTATGTATGAAATTATGATAAAAAATTCTAAAAAATTAAATTTAAGGATCTCTTATTATTCATTATTAAGAATACTATCTTCATATTGGAAACACACAATTAGAAATTTAAATTAAATAAAACTAATTTTTAATATGAATAACAACTTTTAGTAATAGTGGTAATAGGAAAGATGGTTTTATGTCATAACAGAATTGTCACATAATAGCTAAAGTGTTAAGTTTTACAATATTCAATGCATAAAGCTAAAACTAATTGTTTTGAATATTGCTTTATAAAACATATTATTTTGTGTAGCTTTAACACTATTACAAAGGCAACTGGTCTCGCCTTAAGATGTTGTAACATTTTTAGTTGTCTCAGACAACATCGATATAAATTGTTTAATTTTAACAGACAATCAAATTGTATTATTAATCATAACAGAACCTATATAATAACAGCTGAACATTGAACAGCAGATTTTATCGTTTTATAAATTTTTTACAATACTTACAGGAAAATTAAGAGGCATATAGTTATTTGTAAAATTAATAATGGGTCGTGGTATCTGTTTTGGTTCTGTTTTAAAAAAAAAATTAATAATTCTAGAAATGTTGTTGGTTCACATGATTTTTTTGGTTCAATTTCAATTTCTGATATTTAATTAAATCAAGTGTGATATTGTGTTACAGCACATTTAAATGGATTTGGGCCTAAAATGAACATAGGAATTATGATGTTGAACAACTTCCCGTTGAACTTCCTGGATATGTCTTAATCAAAAATTAATATTGTATAAATATAACTCAGATGAGTAATTGTAATTAAATTAAATTGTAAATTAAACAACAAATGTAATGAAAACATAACAAGAATAAAACAAAAAATTTTAGCTGAAAATGTTAAAATCTAAACTCTAATTTAAATATAAGGAAATTTTGTTATTAAAAATTGTGTGTTATACAAATATTATATAAATGTTTTGGAAATAAATCTAACCTAATTTAATGATTTAATCATATATATTAATATGTGATTTTAAATTTTAACTGTTTGTATTTATCTCATTTACTCTATATTAATTAATTTTGAGCTGACATTTAAATTCTTATTCTTTTGATTAATTCTGTTTTTCTAAAGTAAATTAAGTAAAAAATAATAAATTCTGTACGAACTATCTAGCTCTTTTGAGATATACTTAATAATAAATAAAAATAAATTAATTTTCTAACTGATGGTTATACAATTACAATTTAGAAATTAATCATAATTACAAAAATTAATATTTATTTTGTTAAGACATTATTCATGAATAAATTTTAATTTTATAACTTAATTATTTTTTAGACTCTACAATTTTTTGTTTAACGATCGAATACTCTTGATCGAAAATAGTTAAATTTAATATTTTTTTTTTATTAATTTTTATATCTAATAAATTTAATATTACTTAATTATAAAATTTTTTTCTTTTAAATTGTTATTTTTTTTTTTATGAACTTATTAACTTAAAATTACCCACAACAAAATAAGTAATTATTATATTTTACCACTCTCATATATATACCACACATACAATATATATATATATATGTATGAATGTATGTATAAACATATTTATATACATATAAATAAATAATATCATTAAAATATAATATCACCTGTATAGTAATTTATCCTTGTTGAATATATAATCAGTGAACATTTTTGACATTATCGTATTTTTAGATATAAAATATGACAAGAAAAACACAAACAAAACAATAACAAAAAATAAATAAAATAATTTTTTTATATTTATTATTTTTTTAAAGTACTAATAAAATCACAACGAATGACTTAAATTGTATTAAATTTTAAACAGTCTTTAGAAAAGTTAAATTACAAGTGAAATTAAGATGATACAGGTTGCGTTTAAAAAAAAAATAAAAACAAAAAATAAAAACAAAACAAAATATTTAAGGAAATTTATACATCCTTACCTCATCATTAAGAGAATAAAAAAAAAAAAAAAGAAAAATAAAAGTTAAGAAAAAAAAATATATATTTTTTTATGAGTTTTAGTACAAAATAAAGAGAGCAACAAGGACTCTTACAGGAAATGAAATGACAAAAAAAAAAAAAAGCAACTACGTTGTAAAATGATACGATAACCAGAACTGACTGTCAAGAAATTTTTAAGTAATATTTCTGTTTATATGCTGAAGTATCGCGTTATATAATTTTATGTTACATAAAATTTTATGGGATATTAAAGATTCTCCTTCTATACCATTTTATAGTATACATATTTTTTTATATTGTGAATTTAATTTTTTAAGAGTCTCTTGAACGTACACTTCCTTTAATTTTTGTTTTTTGTTTTTCTTTTATTGTAAAAATGTCGCCAGACTGCAATTTTTACATCATCATCAATTAAAACTATTTTTTTTTGTTTATTTGTGTTTTGTTTTTTTTTTTGTGACATTATGTCACTGCATCAGGACTACAAATACTATATTTGAATTTTTTTTTTCTATACGATACATCATCTAAATTTTTTAAACTAACTTCATCACTTAATGTTTGGTTCGCAATTTTTCTAGATTGTTTCTAAAACATTTTCCAAGCATTTGAATTTTTGATTTTCTAATAAGTTGTTATGGGTTTTGATTAGTTATAATGAGATAGTTTAATTTTTAATTTCTGTCTGTTTTTACAGATACTACATAGACAATTTTGTCAAACACTTTGATAGAGTGGTAGATGAAGATGTCTAAGCAGGGGTAGAAAAATATTTTATATTTGTGCAAACACACTTCGAAAAAGAACAGTTGTAGGAGAGCATGACTATGGTGTGATAGAGTCTAATTTGAAACATATGAGAGATAAAGAAAAAAAATATGATGAAAAACTGAGTGAAATTAAGAGATCGAGGTCACAAAATAGAATGGGGCTATGAAGAGAGCTAGTCGAAGATATTAATTGGCCGAAATTTGCTTTTCAAAAAATCTATTTACCTAGAAACATCAATTTATAGAAATCCTACATCTACATGCTGTGTGGCGCAGTAAGTAGAGCGCCTGCCTTTCAACCGAAAGGTTCCAGGTTCGATTCCCGATAAAGCAAAAAAAAAAATGCTTTTTTGAATTTTTCAACTTGGTCCAGTACCCTTTGTCATTGGGATAAAATAAATGACAAAAAATAGTTGAGAATATTATTCTGGTAACAAATTAAATAAAATTGAGCTATTCTATTTACGAAGGCTTAGTTCAAGGATAAAAATAAAATTTAAATAACTATAATTGAAATAAAAATATAAATAATGATATATAGAAATATAATATATCAATTTAGCTGTATATATATGTTATTGGCAAAAAGGTCCGTCATATGACGGTGGTAAATAAAAAAAAATATTTTTTTGGTAAAAAAAAAAAAAAACCATATATTTTTACCCCAAAAATCAAGTGCTGAAAATTGTAACCAAAAGTTGATTTTTGAATATTTATCGTGGAAATTTTATATTATATAAACTTTATAAGTAAATAAATTCTTTGAATATTTTTATTATTTCTTTATTTAGATAGTGCACAATTTAATTCCAAAACGAACAAGGTTTCTAAGTTTTCTAATATTATTATATATCCCACTTTCAAATTAAATTTATGTGGGAGTATTCCACTTGGACAGCATCCATTTAAAAATAAGTTATTATATTTCACTCATTGCCTTGTATATTGTTAACAGGCCGGTAGATTAAAAAATTTGAGTAAAAATAATAAAATTTGAGTAAAAATAATATCCAGCTTATGTGTAAATCAAATGGGCATTTTTCTTTTCAAAAGATATTACTTATGGCAAAGTTTAGACTAAATTTAATTTACCAATATGGAAGGGGAGTGTTTAAACTATTTATATCTAGTGCCGCATTAAAAAAGGATAATGTTTTCATTCATAATTTTACAAATTAAAAAAATTAAAAAGCAAAATTATTCTACATACAGGCTTTCACTTCAACTTCTATCAGAAGACTAAAAAAAATCTCTTTTTATTTTGATTTCAAACAAAATTGCTTACACACAAGACTTACTTTGTTCAATTAAGTTTAATTTGACAAAACAAACATAATACACATTAAACTTATTGAACACAGCAAGCAAAAAATAATAAGAGAAAATATAAAAAAAAATAAATCGTAAAAAATTAACGTTCAATTGTTATTGTAATTTTAGACGAAAATAATACGAAATGTAATGTTCGGAAAAAAAATTTAATATGGAAGCCTGATCAGTATACAAAGCAATGTTTCATTCTAAAATGTTTAATACTTGTTCGCTAAATGTATCGATATCAGAATTTTTAGAGCCAAAACTTGCTACATTCTGATTATTTCCAAACATTTCTTGTATAATTACGCACGTGGACTTCTTTTTTTTTTAACAGATTCACATATCCACGAATACCTATTTTTTAAATACAACAGAATAGAAAAAATTTGATTTGAATTCAAAAAAATTTTTTTTGTTATTTCCTTTCGATATTATCATCAGCTTATGTTGATGATATTATTACCTACTGAAAACAATTTTAAAATAAATTAAAAAAGAGAAAAAAAAAACATGAAATTTCAAGAGAGAGAAAAATGTTTATGTATACTATTTTTTAAAAATTTATCTGATGGGAATGATTAATCTTTGTGTTGCTATATAATTTCTGTTTTTGTTATTGTAATATTGATAAAATTCCACGCTAACGCAGCAGCAGCTTTTATTAAAAAAGTAAATTTTTGTAATATTTTCTCTTTCCGGATGAGATTGAGGGATGTTGACCTTTTATTTTTTTTCTTCATTTATTAATTTAAATTCATTTATTTCATGGATTCATTCACATAATTAGAAAATAATGCAATATATGTTAGTTACATAAGGTTTGACGTTATTGTAAAAGAACTTCTAATTTTTGCTTAAAAATAAGTTTTTAATTAATTTTGAACTGAAATAGCGTAAAAAATAAAAAGTTTATTTGTAATACTGTGTTATAATAATTTAACGAAGATTTTATTATATTTCAAGAAACCTGATTTTTTGGAAAAATATTCTAAGAATATCATCGGATTTCTTCGGAACTGTCAAAACAAATTGTCAGTCAATACATTGAAATTATAAAACACGGTCATAGTACATTTCAAAACATTAGATAATCTGATACGTTTTACATGCATTTTTGAATTGATGGATCCCAAACTATATCGGCCATAATAGTGAAAATAGTTGAATATTTTCCTTTTAATTTTACTGATATGCTTATCATACAGATACGCGTATTTCGGCCAATAATTGTTTAATATCAACCCAACTTTCAAATATTCCTAAAATATTTGAATTTGTATTTGATACTAGTTATTATCCCCTAACAAGAATTATTTTATGAAAAAATAAATCTATACAGTAACAAATTTAGTAGAATGCTGTTACAGTTTCACAGACTGTATGGAAGTTGGGTTCGAAAGACATATCATACACAATGATCTAAGTAAGGTCTTTGATCATCTTCGTCATTCATTAATTATTATAAAGTTAAAAAAAAAATTTATTTCACTCTTTCTTTAATAAATTGGATAAAGTTTTTACTTATAGTTAATAGGAAGTGCAACATGTTATCATTTATAAATTTCTTAATGGAAGTAATCGATCAATGTTTGGTCAAAATCTGATAAATCATCAAATAAATTCGTTAACTTTTACTAACAATTTTAATGGACATTGAAAATTAAATAATTGCCTCAATGACAATTGATTTTAACGCAGAACATTAATTTCAATTCATTTTAATGTTAAGGTCATTTTAAGGAAAAACAATTATGCTTACAATGTTATTACCTCGCTTTAATTTACCCGAAAATATTTTTTTTTTAAAAGAATAAATCTGAAAACGTCAAACGAAATGAAAATAATCTCTTATATTTGAGTTTAATTTAATACTTTAACAATTCTTTTAATATTAAAAATTATGTAAATAAATTAAAAAATAATTTTTGCATTTAAATTAAATGATTTCGAAAATTTTCTACCACTTTCTGGACGACAATTTCATTTTAAATTAATGGAAAAAGAAACTCTCATCATGGCATTTTTTTTTTTGTTTTTATTTTTTGTCAAATAAAAAATTCCATCTTTTTTTCCAGGATGACAGGATAACTCAAAAAACATTACAATTTTTTCTTTACCTATTCATTTTTTTTTATTGTCCTGCAACCTCTTTAGTAGAACATAGGGCGGAAATCTATTCATATAACCATACTGGAAACAGTTTTTCGAAAAAATTAATATAAAAAATTAAAACAAGCATGTCAAATATATATACGTAAATATATATATATATATATATATATATATATATATATAAGAAAATAAAGGAAAATTGAAATACAGATATTTGTCTTAAAATTACAAAAAAGAAAAAAAGCTAAAATCAATTAAAAAACAACTCTTCTACTCTAGGATGTTGAAATCTGAAAGCAAAAACTAAAAATTGTTAAAACATATATGGCTACCTACAACTGAGTTGTTTTGTTCAGTAAACTGTTCTAGAAAGATCTAGATAGATCGTTTTTGTGTTCAGTAGTTTCCGTTGAAGTCCATAAGTTTAGTAGATTGTCCAAAACAATTCTAAATTGATATTTTTTGTTCTGAAGTTCTTTGACAAAATTTTCGGAAATTTTTTTTTTGTTGGTTTTTCTTTAAATTTTGAGTGAACAAAAATTAGAGCAAAAAAGTTCAAAAAAGATAAAAATAAGTGTTCAGTAGATTTTTCCATTGTCTAAAACAGTTCTGTACGATTATTTTCTAAATCTACTGAACAAACTTAATATCACCATTTAGTTTTAAGTTCATAGGATTTCAATTAAGTTATAAGATTGTAATGATTTTTTGTTTTTCTTAGTCTCCATCTAAGATTGCCTTAGTCTATGAGTATAAATCAGAGTTTAGTGATCTTATTTGGAGTAGGTACTATAATCCTCATTTATTTGCTGTTATAAGCATCTATATGTAAAAAGTTGAGCTTAAAATCTGCTATGTTAATTTTATATTTTTTTGTGAACATTCTTAAACATCTTATCAGTTAATATTTTATATTTTCATGATAGTGGCATGAACATTATTCTTAAAAGTTATATAATTTGAGATCTCGAAAATAAAGCTGTAACTACATACATACGACGACCCAAGATAAAGAATAATTCACATTTATGAGAAGGTGTAATTTTGAATTGACCTGACAACTGATGTTGTTACTGTCACAAAATAATTTAATCATAAATCGCTACTACAAATAATTTTTCTTTTCCATGGCGCTACAGTTTGTCGAGATATTTGACGTTCTTGAAAATTATTTTCAATTCAGCACAGCTTTTACAATTATTTACACCAATTTTCTGGATATCAACTTTTAAATTATTGAGCTATCTTGCTCTAGGTTTCCCTACTTGATGCTTGAATTATCGATATGTTATATTATTCAAATGTAAATAAGTCAATTAATAAAAAGGCAGTGTTAAACAAAAATTAAAATAAAGGTAGATGTTTCGAACAATTTTTTTGTTGTTGGTTTTTCTTTAAACATACTTCCTTCATTAGTGCTTGTGATTATAACTAATTTGCTTGATTCTTTTGTCCCTTTTATATCCTAATTCCTAATAGTTACATATTTTACCTATACTTTTTCAAATTAGCGGTGAGTTTCCATTTCCTAAAATATTGTTCAATAAATGTTCCCTCGAAATTTCTGAACTTTTGCTTGTGTCTAGTCTACTTATTTTTTGTACATCTTTTATTGATGAGAAATAATTGGTTTTATCAATTTTATGATGATCTTCAGATCATATGTTTAGCATCTACCGACCTATAATTAGTAATACCTCTTATGCTTGCTATTTCGGCTTCCCTTAAATGTTCTTGGAATCTTATTGTTATAAATTAGTCTTTATGATTGCCCTATTTATAATTTTGAACAATTTTGGTATGATATTTTATTATATGCCGTTAACTTTTTTCACGTTTTTCTTATCTGTTGTTGATCCAAGTATATTACTTATTTTTTGGCTTCTGCTAGTTGTCACTAATTCCAAATTATATTTTTAAGCATGTTTCTAAGCTTCGCAGTGAATGTTGATTGCATTACGTAAGTCCTTCTAGATTTCTCTAAACCCTTATTTTGTTCGAACAAGCTAGTCATGTTCTTCAGTTCGATACGGTGCAGTTTCTTCTTTGTCATTGGCGAACGTAATTATTAGTGATCGGAAACCTGGCGACAATTAAATTATTTGATTTAAATTATCATATTTTTTATTGTTAGTATTAGGGTTTCATGATTCAACTTTTGGAGTCGGCTTTGAAATCTCGCTTTTCAAAATGTCGTTTGATCAAAATATATTTAATATGGCTTTCCAAAATTTTGTTTTTTTTTTCTTCATCAAATTCTTAGTTTTATTTTTGTTATTTTCTTAAATTTTATATGGGAATTCTGCAAAAAGCAGGATTCCCCCTTTTGTATCCAACAACGACTACATATTATGTATATAAATAATCAAGGTAAATATTCTGAAATTAACACAAAATTTTTAAAAACGAGATTTTAAGAGATGAGATTTCGCTACGCTCCCAAATTCTTGATATAGATGATAATACAGCTTAATCTTGAACTTATGACGTGGTGGTAAATTTTACACTATCTTTTTTCTCTTTATTACTTCTGTCCATTGCTCTCTCACAAGGTGATATTCTCAGTACCCTCCAATAGCTATATTATAATTTTATCCACAGGATTATTTGTCATGTTGTAAGTAAAGCACGTGAAGAGAAATTTGGTAAGAGGTGTAAAAACTACCACTTGTCATTAATTGTGGGATTTTTCTTAGAAAATTTTTTACTACCACATCTAAGTTAACATAAGCAATTAATACAAAATATTTTACTACACCTCCAGTTTAATGTTAGTTTTTAATAGAAAATTATTTACTCCACATCTATATTAAAATTTTAAGAAAAAAAATCTTCTTTTAAAATCATCAATTTTGAAGTTTTATACAACTTTTTAACTCTTTTTCTATAATTTTTCGATTATAGAGAATATTGCACGATCAAACAAAATGAACGAATCTAGAATAAGACATATTTTAAAAAATGATGATGAAATTTCTGATGAAAAAAATAATTGTGATATAAGCGAAGTTGATGACGAATTGTTTTTATGGAAAAAACCGTTTTAAGTGGTTTTAAGTGGGCAGCAAATGAACCACAGATATTTAGTCTCCACTTTAGAACTCTACTTTAGAACTCCACTGCATAATATTGTAATATTACAAACTTCAGTAAGCGCAGCTAGTAACGATGAAACAGAAAATAAAATGTATAAATATTGGTCCCAAATTTTTGATGATTCTATTGAAGATAAAATCATCGAACATACCAATACAAAACTAAAACTGAAATTTGAATCAACAGTAAAAGTAGAAACAAAACCTTTGAATAAAATCGAATTTAGAGCATTTCTAGGAATATTATAATTTATACATCAGTTTTCAAGTCAAATCGAGAGTTTACAAAATTAATATTTGTAACAGCGGAACAGGGAGAGACATTTTCAGACATGTCTGAGCTTCGATTTTTTACTAAAGTATAGTAAACTTGTTTACGATTTGATAAGACTTTTGATAGACCGCAGATATTAATAATTGATCAATTAGCGGCTATTTAAGAAATATTTAACAAAATAATTGAAAACTGATATATTACTGATATATTTGATAAACTGATATAATTCGAAGAATATTGGGTTCAGATTCTCTCCCACCACTTGTAATGCAGCTGCCCTCTACTTGCACATCAAACAAATTGTGTTATATTTGTCCAGACAGATTAAAACGAAAAAACACCACACAAATGATTTGTCAAAAACCAATGTGTATGGGTTGTAGCAATTGTATGTGTATAAACTGTACGAATACTGATTTTGACGAATGAAATTATTACATCAAAAGACTGGCTGTTATTTTCTAAGATATAAAACTTTTTGAAAGTTTCTATTTATTTTTTTTTAAATATGTATATTAAGCTGTGAAAAAATACCATTTTATTTTTTGTTTAACTTTTTTTTATTTTGTTATGTAAATATAAGAACTACTAGGGGCCCCTGTTGAGTAATTATTTTTCAAGTTGAAGTCAAATTTAAAGTTTTTAAAAAAACAGTAATTTACGTACTGACATAGCACGATATAACAGAAACCACTAGTGTTTAATAAAAAGTTTTGTGGTTAGTAAGTTTTATTTAGGACACATAAATACACGTCCCTTATATACTGCTTCGTTTCCGATATATTTCCTATAGTAAGTGGTATTTAGTAATAAAATTACTAAAAATAAAAAATTTTGTCATTAAAGAGCACTATATACCTACATAATACATAATTTTAATAAAAACTATATTATTACAACAAATAACCAAAATTTAGAAACAGTTACTTAAAAAGATAAAAATGAAGAATTCAAGTGATTTGTTTTTTTGTTGTTTTTATATTTTTTATTTTAGATGAATTTGTTTTTTTGTTTTTTTTTGGCATATGTACATAGATTCATTTGCAAGTACATAATGTAAATTACAATAACTGATTTGTTTGCTTTTGTTTATTATTTTCATGAGATCTCACATATCCATAATGCATTTGCTGAATAATAAAATCATATGAGTACAAAATTTTCAACTGTGTGCGCATTTTTGTTTTTTATATACATCTTATATATTATATCAGAAGTTCATTAAGAGTAGGAGAATCGAAATAAAATGAAAATGTGTCTACTGCGCAGGTCCCTAAATGCTTGTCAATTATAATTATAGAATACCATTTTTTGAATTTAGAAAAGGCTTGTGAAATAAAGTGCCAATTTTTTAAGAAACCCTCACTACTAAATTCTTTTTTTTTTTTTTTTAATATAACATTTAGAATTAACTTAGCCAGCTTTACGTGAAAAAAAAATTTATAAAAAATATTATATTCCTTCTGAAATATAAAGAAAAAAAATGGTGTAAAATTTACTACCACGTTCAGTACTGTGTTACAAAATTTCACCTCCTACGTTAAAGGTTAAGAAGCGTTGGAAATGAAAATGACATAAGACCAAGTTTATTGTTTTAAAAAATTGAAAAAAGGAAGAAATTTATTTTTTTTACAGCTTTTTTTAAGTTAATTAAAGTTTTTATAGCTTGAAAATTCATATATTTTGTTTGTATGGAAAATTAACTTATTTAGTCATATTACAGTTATCTATAATAATTATAATGACAAGCATTTAAGGACCTGCGCAGTAGACACCTTCTCATTTTATCAATTTTCTCCTCAACTGCTCTTTTCAAAATTTTATATTTGGCTTCAACTTGAATTATAATTACTCAACAGGGACCCCTAGTGTTAATTATATTAAGAGAAAGATTTACGCTGATTTTGAGTAAAAAAATTTGTTTTAAATTTTGTTGTGAATGAAAAAAATTAATAACTATAAAATTTTATTTAAAAATTATGATTCTAAACGTTATACAAGATCTTTAACAGTCTTTAATCTTTATTTGTGTACCTAAGAGTGATGCGATTTCAAAGAATATCCTTTATTTAGGTAAAATGAAAAGTACATCGAAGTGAGTTCTTCATTTTTTTTTTTTTTTGGTTTTGTTGTTTTTAGTTTTTTTTTTTGAAAATGTGAAAACTATTTTCTTTTATTTTAATTTAACTCTTTTACTAATTATTACTCGACACAAAATTCATAAAATATTGCCAACTCTTCGAGAATGAGTAGAGAAAATTTAATTTTTTTGCTGTTTAAATAATATAAAATAATAAATTAACAAACAAAACAAATGTACAAAAAATTAAAATTTATTTTTCATATCCTTTCATTTTTGAAAATTGTTTCAAAAATTTTTTATTTTTTTGTTTTGTATTATATTTTTTGATTATAACTGAAAAAATATAGTGCACTTTAATTAAGGAAAAGAAAAGATAAACATAACAAAAAAGAAGAAAAAAGAAAAAAACAGTTTGGACAAGGATTATAAAAATAACGGATAAGAATTAACGGAATGAATAAATGAGATATTTTTTTTTATGATGAGATATTATATTTATATATATATATATAGTATGTATCTTGTGTCCTCTTTTTAATAAATTTAATTAAAAAAACATTTTTTTTTTATTAAATTAATTTTTGGTAAAATAATTACATTTCACTTGAGATCGCACCTACATTATAACATTTACAATGAAAGTATTTTTCTTTATTGGCTTTTAATACAAAATTTATGTGAAGGTGAAGGTGATGGAATTATTATGAAGATATAAAGAATATTTTGTATATTACAATTTTGGTAATAAATTCGAAATGTGATCTGAATTTAAGAAAAATATGTTTTTTTTCAGATATTTAAGTAGAGAAATAAAAAATAACTCATTTGTAAAGGGTTGAGGTAAAATACAGAAAAATGTTTTTAATATTCCTTACATTGGATTTATTTGACAGATATTTTTATGGCATTATGAACACGTACATGGCGTAATCTGGAGGTGCAAATTTTATACGCTCTTTGGAGTAAAACAGGCTTTATTTCGGCAATAACGCGATGAATATGGGCTTTCAAGTGATTAATACCAACACTACCAGCTACCAGCTACCAACAAGACGTATATCAAGACTTTACATATCAGTAGAGCAAATAATTTAATGCGTTAAATTGTACGAACGAGATGACCAGTTAATAGGTCCATTTCAAAAAATTAATTGTTTGTCAAAATAATTTTTTTCAGTAAATTAATTATGTTATGCGCAGTGAAGCTGAAACTACATATCTACATCTTTAATGTCTTTAAACTGAGACACAAACAAGTTAGTATCAATGTCTCTGTATCGCTTACGGTTAACTGGTAACCATTCAACCAAAAGTGTGCTTCATCTCCGAACAGAATTTTCAAATAACATTGTTTGAATCCGGTGTAAGTCTAATTAATTGCCAAACCAAACTAACATAAAAAAAAGGTTGCAAAGGAATATTTAGTGTAGTGGAAGGGAATATATTTTTATTAATAGTCTTATTGACAATTATAACAAAAAAAAGTACAATATATCAATTATTTTATTCATTAGCTCAGGCTTGTAGTATATATTATTTATTTCAGTGAAGTAATCATGAAGTTCAAATTATGTGATGAGATGTTAGTTAATGATTGAATTTCATGAAGTTATTTATGATTAAGTTAAATTTGTTCATTCGATATCTTCGTTCGTTCGTTCATTCTATGTCGAATAGGCAATATCTTTCCAGGCAAATTTTGTAAAAATCAAACATATCCAACAGGAAAGTTAGAGTACCACACGGAAAAGGCAAATTAAATTTCTACCCAAAACTTATTTTATACTAACTATACATTGTCGATATCCCAACAACAACTCAATATAATAAAATTAAAATGTTCCTAGCTGTAAAGACATAATTTAGTGTCTATATCTCTTAGTTTTAAGTTAAACAGAAATGTAAAATTAAAATATTACAAATAGAGCACTACTATACTATCCCAACAACATAACATTAACATAAGATTAACATAAAAGTATTTGAGTACTTCAGAGTTCAGCAGTATAGAAAAGAAAAACCAAAGATATGAATTGGTTAATAGGCAGATAAAACTAATCTTATATACTTAGTCCACAAACTAAAAAAATATGACAGTATAATTAAATAAATTTAAAATTATGACATCCACCTTTGGGACTGCACTAAGAAATTTAACCGTTTGACTATATTTGCTAAAATATTGTTAGAGCATTTTTCCTATTTTATAAATATTTCGTATAGGTTTAGGCACTTGCTCAGAGGAAATAGAAACTTTAATACACTCTATAAGAGCTATACACTCTGTAAGAGATTATAAGTTCACTTGAGTGGAACTAATAGAAATAAAAAAAAAAAAAAATAAAAAAATACCGCCTCTTAAATACCTCGGTTTCCGTAGGACGGTATAAGAGAGGTATTAAGTGCTTACTTCTACTCCTACTTTAAAAATTCGTAGTTGTAGGCGGCTCAAAACTTCCTATAAAAATTTAAAAAAAAAAATTCTTAATGAAATGTAAACATACTTTGAACCTGACAAAGCGCAGGAGATTGATAGGTCCATAATAAAACTTTATAAATGAATTAATTAATTAAAATTCATTTATAGTACACTTTTCTTGAATTTGTAACCATATATTCAAACGAAAGTGTTTCCACAATTATACCAAATCATAACCCAAGTTCAAGGTAAATATTCAAAATTTCGTTCAAAATTACAAATAACACTTTGTAATAATTTAGAAAATCAATCAAAATAAAAATTAAAAAATTGTAAAGGTATAGTCTAAATACCTATACTAATGTGTCTAAATCACTATAAATACCTACTGATAGTAGCATTATGGTACACTACTCCTGTTATAATTTTTTCTTATATGTCTTTTACCATTTCCCGAAATTTTGACTGGATCAGAAGAATTTATATAGGAAAAGTAATTCTTATATAATATTTATTTGCCCATAACCTACTTTAGTTTAGTGAAAGAAGAATTTCTGAGACTTAAATGATAAAATTGAAATTAAAATGAAGCTATTAGTTGACCTGGTATTTCTAAATTTATTGAATTTGACAAGGTTTATGACATTTCTTCCCCACAGCCAGAACCAAAAGTAGGTTTCTACCAAATTCTAGTCTAGTAAAAATAGTGCATCTACATTTGTCATTGAAGCACAAATTTAAACAAATTTAAACTTACTACAGATTTTGAATTGGACCCATGTGTTTAAATATCGGTTATGAAACTTTTAGAACAATTTTTAATAATTTTTTTTTAAATTTTGTTCATAAATAAAACTTTATTGAAGTAAATTTTTGAATACATTTTGTGTTGAACCCGGACAACGTTGGGTGATTTTGCTAGTAATTCATAATTATGAAATATTTTATTATTAGTTTTAAAAATAGAAAAATTATATGAAAAAGAAAAATTTGTATTCGTATATACTTTAATAATAAAGGAATTGTTGCGCAAAACAATTTAATTTTAAAGAAATTTTTCATCATCCTAAACCAATAACTAAGTATATTTTGGTACCCTAATTAAACAAGAAAATAATTCTCATAAAAAATTGCTATTATCATTAAAATGTCCTTTTTTTAATAATTTTGAAAATAAAAAAACAAAACAAACAAAACAAAACAACGACAACATACAATATAATTAGATTTGGAAAAACAAAAAAAAAAACAAAAACAAAAACAAAAAAATCAAAATAATAATAAATTCATAAAATATTAAAGGTAACATTAATATTAACCAAAAATATTTTTTTTTTATTTTTGTTTTTTTTTTTACCAAAAAGCAAACCTATAAAAAATAATATCATTTATCAATATTTGCTAACATATATTTTTCATTTTCTCTATTCTCCATTTAAAAAAATCAAAACAATAAGAAAACACAAAAAAAGGATATTGTTTTAATATTTGCTTACTGTCTTTTATATACGATAAAATTTCTCTTTTCTATATAAAAATTAAAGGGTCGTCTCACTTCAATCTCAAAAATAAACATAGAAAAGAAATTTCCTCATATAATTAATTATGTAAAATATTTACAAAAAAACAAAAAAAAAAAACAAAAAATTAAAATATAAAAAAAAAATTTAAATAAAAAAAAAACAAAAAAAAAAAACGAAAGTCTTCTTTTCCCTAATCATCATCAGCACCAAATAGAGAACTAACTATGTAGTATTTTTAAATAGACGTTAAGTATATGTAATTGACCTATTATAAAAAACTAAAACAAAAAAAAAATATTATTTTTTCAAAAAAAAGAAAAAACAATCTAGAAAATAAATGAAACATTAAAAAATTTAAAGATCTTTTCTTTAAAAGCAAAAACAAAAAAACAAAAAACAAAAAGGATAACAAAAACTTAAGCAAATATTAATATTAGAAAAACTCTAAAAATTGGAATTAGTTATTGTTAGTATTTAAAATTCAAAGTATATTAAATATTTTCATTGTTAGTTTGTTATGTCGACCGGTTATTATTCAGAAGATACCGAGTATTGAATCTGGCTTAGGACATAAATGTTTTAAAAAGTTTAACAGACCAGCATTCTATTAAAATTTGTTTTGCAAAGAACTTAACTAAAATTTTGTGAAGTCAGTCTCATGATCAAGCACAAAATTTATATGTAATGAGTATAAATAAAAAATTTGTCTAATTATTTATATGAATACGTATGGTGTAAATCAGACCACTACTGTCGTGTATATCCAAAAAGTACTTTATTTTACATGATATGACAATCACATAATATTAAAAATTGACTTATGGTCGCTGGTATCTGCTAGTTTTTTATTAAAATAAACTTCAAAAAATTTATTGTCGATTTGTGTCGTTTATTGTTTCTTGACAACTGTACTTGAATATAATCATTTTCTTATTTCTAGTTTTAATTTACATATTAATAATTAATAACTAACCGTTACTTATAGAATATGATGATAGTTTATTTTATATACCGGGTGGTCCAGAGCATACGTATCAGCTTATTAAGAGGGAAAGGAGCCGTTATTTTAAAATTTATAAAAAAGTTTGTTAACTAAATCGAGGGTGCTCTATCGATTGGTGGTATTAAAGGACCGAAAATCGGTTTTTTAAGACCAAAAATTGCTGAAACTGGCCCAAATCGAGATTTTCAAATAGGAAGGGGTACTTTTTAATAGGAATTCAGATTCTACGACAAAAAATAAGAAAATTATGTTAAATGATTTTTTTTTTGTTTTCTTAGTATTTTTCTTTAAAATTAATAACAATAAAACAAAAATGCTCAATATTTTCCTTTGATAAACTAGAATTAATGATAATAATTTTTATAAATAATTTTTTTTTTCATGTTATCATAATTTTTATATCAGTTTTGGGTTCCTACAAAGTTTAAACAAAAAAAAAAAATTTACTTAACAAAAGTTACTTATTTTTTTACTTAGAATCCGAATTAGCATAAAAAAGTACCCCTTCCCATTTGAAAATCTCGATTTCGGTGATTTTTGACCAATCGATAGAGCACCCTTGATTTAGTCAATAAAATTTTTATTCAATTTTAAAATAACGGTTCCTTCCCCTCTTAAAAAGGTGATACGCATGGTCTGAAACACTCGGTATATAGGGTGACCATTATATCAAAATATAATGTAAACAAATAATGATATTAATAATAATATGTATAATCATAATAACCATATGTCGGGACGCAACAGACTCATACTATAGTAATACCATTTATGATAACTTTATCATAGTGATGCCACATAATATGTTACATTTCCCTTTTTTTTATTTATATATACATTGTTGAATCAAATTTCAAAGGTGGTTTGATTACTCTTTCATCTTGTTTTTTGTTCGGTTTTCGATTATCGTGATAACATTGCAGGTTCATTTGTTGATCTCTCTTGTATATTTGAAAGGTTATAGTATTGTGATTACTAATTGGTATCGATTTCAATTTTGGAATTTTGGCAAATAAATTTAAATTTAATCTGATGTTTGATTTATTTTCATTTCTTCAACTTCTTTTTCATAGTTACTAAAAATTTGTTGATTAACATGTGATTTCTAACATGTCGCATTATTTCATCAATAATAAAGATGATTTTTGTGAACTTATACCCACTATTATTGGAGCATTTACAATCGTAGTAATTTTTTTTTTATTGTTTTTTCATTCTGTTAACATTAACAGCTGGCTGGATCTCATGATTTAAAAATTTGATTAATAAAAATTCCAAGGTCCTTTTTAAACCGGTTTCTTCTTAATATCCAACATTTACTTATTTATTTACTTAGCAAATTGTATATACAAAAGAGACAAGTGTGAAGATATGTACAATCATCAGCATCATAATCATTGTCCTGTAATCCCATCAGTGGGGCATAGGAAGGATGTACAAGCATAGCTTTACAAATTTATAAAGAAAATTTTACAAAATAAAATTAAATCAATTATAAAATTTAAAAAATTCAACTAAAAATAATTTAACTAATTTAAAAAATAATAATAATAACAGTAATAACAATAATAAAATCTGACAAAGTGATAAAACTAAATATTCAAAATAGAAACAGGAATACCACAAAGCACCATTCTGGGCCCAGTTTTATACCTTCTATTTTTAAATGATATTTTAATACAAAAAAAAAAATACATTGCTATAGCAACATTCGCAGATAATGCAGTTCTACTTGCTTCGCAAAACTGCTTGAAATCAGCTACTAAACAAGTACAAAAACAATTTTTTTTTTTTAATATAAATTTTGTTTTTCCAACTATTTTTACATTCTTACACTAGTCTAGCCCACATAAATTTACAAAAACAGTTATTTATTTCTAATTTTATTGCCATCTAAGCAATTTTTTCGTTTTTATGTTAATTATACGCACAATTTTAGGAGTTTTTTATATTATGTAAAAACTTTACAAAGTTTTTTTGTATTTGAATTATGTTATTGGAAAAGTATGGAGTAAAAACCAATAGTTACTTATTAAAAACCTACCCGAACTTAATCTATCTTAATCTAACTAAAACTGCTTAACCTAATTAAAAAAAAAATAATGTATTATACTTTGTGCTAATTATAATTGGAGTTTTCTGACCACCAATAGTTTGCTTTAATTAATTTGCCCTTATCTGGTATGGACATTTCCAATTTTAAATTTTCTCCGTTAATATTGCCCGCGTTATAAACAATAGCTTTACATGTGGCCCGTCTATTATGATGGTATAATAGAGGGACGTGGTTTTTATCTAAATAGATAAAATGCTCAGGAGCTATGAAGCCCGTGAGAAAGGTCTTTCTGATGTACTCCTCATTGTGGTAGAATATATGCGATATAAAACCATTTTCCGGAATGTTTTGTGCTTTATCATAATGTCTTTGAATTGATTTTATAATAAAATTATCGATTCTATTTATGTTTGCTTCCTTGTACAAGTATTTATTAGAGTAGTAATGCTTGTATTCGGAATTAGGCTTTCCATATATATATTAGTACTAACTCTTATGCACTTTCTTTCAAATTTTCAGAGAGTTTCCATTAAGCTCGCACTAGTACAAAAAACTATAGATAACACAATGGATTGGTTCAAAACCTGGAATATTAAAAAAATGAAAAAAAAACTATACACAAGTTATAAATACAACTACAACTCAATAAGACCTTATAAATCAATAATAATAAATAATAAAGCAATACAGATCCAAAAACAGGTGGGGGGGGGATACACAAATTGACAATAAATTAACATGGATGAGTCACATAATCCACAAACGTAATTAAATAAGGTTAAAACTCAAACAACTGTAATGGCTTCTGGCGGCTAAATCAAAGCTGACATTGAATAATATACTTATAAAACAATTATAAAACGATATGGAGCAAAAATTTGGGGTGTCTCAAGTAATACAAGTATTGATTTAATACAAAGAGCATAAACAAAAATAATTAGAATGGTAGCAAGAGCCAAATTGTATATGAGAAATGTTCAGCCACGATTTAAAAATATTTAATGAAAAAATTAAAAATCTCAGCCTATGCTAACAATGAAATAAACACTCTGCCAGAACGAGAAAGAAGAAGAAAAATAGACGCGGGAACAAATATAGGACACATAATTTAATAAATAGATTTTGAGTTTTCCAAATAAATAAAGAGAAGAAAAATTCATTTTTAATTTTTAATTAAAAAAAAAGAAAAAAATATACTATAGAAATAGTCTGATTGTATAGTTATGGTTTCCCCAAAATATTAGGCAAGTTACTAAGGTGTTTTTTACATTAAGACAAATGTAAATAAAAATTGGAAATAAAAAAAAATGTCCTATCTGTTCAATAAAATAGCTTTGAAAAGATACTTTTTTATTACCTACATTGAATATGCTAGACTGAACTGAGTCTCGAATACATGTTGGAAGTGAGTTCAGGGTCAGACTCAAGTCAAAGTTTAATTGTATGTGTAAAAAATAGAAATTATTATTAATTAAAAATTTTAATCGAGGTATTTTTAAAAATCAATTTTTAATTTGTTAGAAACAAAACAACGAAATTTAAATAACTCAGTTAATGAACAAAAAAACTAGGTAGTTAAAAACTGTTTTCGTGGATGTTTTTATATTTTCTTTTTGATAAGCAGTTCTATGTAGACGTGACTTCTTCAGATCTATTTAACTTCCCTGTTTTTTATCTTAGAGGCTTATATGTCTTTGATGAACGCTATTATTGCGTGGATGATACGTGCATATTTATAACCGACACATATGATATCAATATCACAAACAGCTTACCGGATGCAATCTATCTTATCACAACAAAATTGGAAAATTTTCATAAATGTAAAAAAAAAAAAAATATTGCTATATTTTTCACATACAAAATAAAGTCATTTTTCTTACCTAGTACCCAACATCAAACATGTATAATTTACCGATATATATAATGGCTCGATTCAGTAAAATATCTGAGGGAGTCCAATACCCAGACAAAAAATTGATATTGAAGAAACATTATTAGTCAAACCAAACAAACAAAATAAATAAAATAATTAGAAATTGTATAAATTTATAATTATAGAAAATTTCTTATATCTAAAGCCAATAAAGCAGTAATTTTCCACTCAACATTTTTCTATGTGGGTTTGTAGTGTTGCTGATCCTCACATAAAAAATTGCATATTAGCACAAAACAAAATTTTAAAATAGAATTATATAGAAATATCAAGAAATTTCATCACCAAAACAAAAATGGATCATATTTCTGTAAAAATTGCATTAAAAACTAGAACGCTTATGAAGATAAGTGTCTAGTAGCTGAAAATATCCTAATAAAAAATTTATATCAAAAAATTGTCAAACATAATTTAAATAATAACAACTAGCGTAAATAGTTGTAAGTATAGTCGTAAATAGTGTAAAATAATTAGATTTAAGCTTTATCAAAACAGATCAATTTTTAGACATCAGGTTTTTCCTATTTTCTTCTGGAAATCGGAATATTAAAAACAAAAGATCGTAGAATTTAGAACCAAATAAATTGTATTTGAGTTGTGTAGATTAATTAATACAAAATCGGATCTCTATAAAACTTATAATATGTTCTAGAATATATTTAATATATTATGTACTGTATATATATGTATATGTACTTTTATATATACTAACGTACTTGTATATATTTAAATGTCATTATTTGGGCAAATAAATGAATTGAATTTTATTTATTTATTTATTCTGAGCTTGAATACTGTACTATCAAGCATAGTACAGTATATATATAAATATGTATAGTATGTAAAATTTTATATCAATAATTATTAAAGGAGTAGTTTATTAATTTAACACTATACTTGAACTAAAACTAACGCAGTATAACATCAATCAAAGTTAAAACCAGGAGTTATATATAGGTATTAGGTAATCTAAAACAATAAATACCTATACTGATGAAAATTCAAGTATTGTTAAATGAACAAAACCACCCCTTTAATAATTATTGACATAGTTTGAAAGTGGGTAACAACTACAGCTATTCCTCGCTACGCTATTCTGGGTCACTTATATATAAATATATAAATAACTGCAAATTAAACCGTAATATACTCATCACTTTAACTAATAATTAATATATTTTTTTCAAAAATATCCTATAGAATTCATAATTCACTATTAATAAAATATATTAAATATTTTCACTATCATGATTTGATATCCTTTTATAGACCAACATAATCATAGTTTTATTAATAAGTTTTTTCCTTATTTTTTTATTTTGTTTTTTCTTTTTCTATTCGCCTATATTCTCTATATATATATTTATAATTAGGCCTTTTGTGAAAAAAAAGATGTTATCAACATTCTCAATTATGAATTTTATAGTTATATTAAAAAAAAAAAAAAAAATCTAACTTTTGTTATCAAATAATATAATTTTTTTTTTGTGTACAGTACGGTATGGCATGGTCGCCCATATGGATATTTCCTTATTATTATTATTATTTTAGTTTTTAGTATATTGTTGTTTATTTTTTTTTATTCTTTTGGGAGACCGAAAATTTTTTACTGTTATTATGGAAAACCAAGAGACACATATATAAAAAAAAAAGGCTGGGTATATTGTATTATTATAAGATTGGAGTTGAGTATACTTAGTATAGAATAAGAATACAATTATCAATATGAAATCTGGGTTAAAAATAGATTGTTAAAGTCATAGAATCTTGTTTTGAACATTTTGTTATTGTTATTTTTCTATAAAACTCTAAAAATGGGTTGGTTTGGGTTGATATTCAAATATCTATATTTTATATGAGAAAAAAAATTGTTCTCATTATTATGAGGGGTGTGTGTAGGACCTAACAAAACTACTACAATAACAATAACAACAATAACAACAACTAAAAAGGTATCTTTTTCCAATACACAAAACAGATCTAATAAATTTTAAGTGTTATTTAAGAAAACACGAATATAATAACATTTACAAAAAACAAAAACAGAAACAGAAACAGAAAAAAAAAACAACAAAACTTATGGGTAATTCCCAAGCTCAAGATTAAAATATTAAAAAATATATTATTATGAATCAAGAGAAAATATATACAATAATACAAATAAAAATAAAAAAATAAAAAAAGGGAATACCTGAGTTTTACAAATTTACAATTCTTTTTTTTTTTTTTCATTTCCATTGTAACAATTTTTCTTAGACTCTGTGAACTTACTCCCAAAGAAATTTCACCTCAAAAATAAATAAAAAATAAAAAAAAGTTCAAAATTTGACTTTGGGATTAATACTTTTTATGGATTAGAGTAGAGAGCTAGATTCGAACAAAAGTAAGTGAAAAAATATTAAAATACTGTTTTGAAAGAACAAAATTTAGGAAGAAATCACAATTCTATACAAAAAGGGTAATAGATGGACAATTTGTTACGTCAATAAATTTTATATCTAACTTTTGAATATAGATTTAAAAACCTTTTACCTTTTTTAACATTTCACAAAAATTCTGGAAAAAGGACATACTCCGTTTTTGTACCCAACAGTGGCTACGCATAAAATAATTATGGTAAATATTTTGGGATTAAAATAATACTTTGAAAATGCGAAATTCAAATGCGAAATGCGAAGAAAATGAAGATGCGAAATTGTTTCATATCTGCCGATACTTCGTCTCTCTAACGAAGGTTTGGTCTGCCCCGACGTCTTGTATCTTCGGCTCTGTATTCGAAGATTCTCTAGGACTTCATTGCTCTACCCTAATTTCTATTACGAACCTAAAATCTCTATAGTAGTAAAATTGCGAAAATTACATTACATTGGGAGATAGAAATATGCAAAGAACACAGATTCTATATTTGAACACAGAATACTTAAACGTTCACTAAGAGAAAACCCTAGATTAGTATGTAGATTAGTATGTATAGAGAATGCCATACGAGCACTCCATGGACAAATTATACAGTTTAACACTATAGTGAAAGCCATTTGAATATGACACGATTTTTGATTTGAGAATGTTGATAATGTGATGTGTATAGACGTCCAAGATTCAATTTAGACTGTTGGGCCAATATATAACTAATATTTAAATATTTTTTTATTATTTTATCAAATTTTTAAAATAGACTAAAAAGTGTAAAATAATTTTTCCGAATCCCACACAGTTTTATAACCCCAGATTTGATATACACAGATTGTCTTGAAAATTTGTGACGGTGCATTTTTAACATATAGCTTTAAAAATACTTGTGTTGGTTTTTATTAGTAGTAGATATGGATTTTGGTTCAAATAAGATAAGGTACGGCACGACGTCCTCCAAATTTTTCTGCTAACAAAAAAAAAATTGTTATGGGATACTCAAATGTGTTGATAATTTAAATCAAATCAGCGCAGCAGTTTCTACGATATGGATTTTGGTTCAAAGACCCTCGCATCTGTCTCCAAAATTTTTTTCAAAATGTATACCACATTAGAACCATATTGGATTGGATTGGAATAATTTAGAAAAAAAAAATTATTTAACCACTTAAGTCTAGCAGAAAAAAGACCTACACCACTTGGAAGTTTCTACTCTCTATATTTTTCTTATATCCGTATAATTCAAAAATAATTCGGTCGAATTTTGGTTCCAGTACTTTAGTTTAGAATAATTATGTTAAATATTAATTACTTTTCTTTTATTATTTTTTTTTTTAGCTTAAGACTTAATTGTAATCTGTTTGATCTAAACAGGAAATAAATAAATATATAAATATAAGGGATTTGGAATCAGGTTAAATTTTAGCAAAAAAATGTTATCAACAGGACCCAAGGTGAGTTCAGAATGAAGATACTTAATTGCCTGTAACTAATGTGGGAAATGGAAAATTATTTTAAAATGGATTGCAAAGTTTGTACTGAATTTGATCAATTTGCACTAGTATAGTATTGTATAAAGTCTAATAATCACAATAAGCCGATTTGCGGTTGCGGTGATATAGGGGACAGAATATAAGGACCCCTCCTGAAATTAGATAATCTAATCTAATCTAATTGTATAAAACAGTTTATTTTTCGTTTTCGAACTCACTTTGAGGCTTTTACATTCAATATAAGAATGTTTGATGAAACTGATACCTTTATGGTACAAAAAATTGCAATGTACCGGCTACAATGAAAATTCAAGAACACAGAATACCTAAAAGAGCACTAAATAAAAAAATTCACTTTTTTTTCCATTTTTATACTGTGAAAATTTTTCCTGGTGGATTTGATGTACATACCCTTTTTTTTATATTATTTAAAAAAAAGGGACTCTATTGGAAAATA
This sequence comes from Argyra leucocephala, assembly GCA_963942445.1. Taxonomy (NCBI): domain Eukaryota; kingdom Metazoa; phylum Arthropoda; class Insecta; order Diptera; family Dolichopodidae; genus Argyra; species Argyra leucocephala. Next base: position 30,271,492 of record OZ012679.1, on the reverse strand, counting down.
TTGTAGCTTGTTAAACAACCTCGGTCTCCAATATAAAACTAAACACTTATTTCTTAATAAATTTCCAATTTTTTTTATGCATATAAAATATTACAAAAAAAATATATATATAAATGTAGTCTAGCCCTTGCTTGCGTGTTTGGGATTTTCTAAATAATAATTAGGAAAAAAAAGGAATAAAGATTTTTTTTTTTTTTATTCCTTTGAAATTCACAAGAAAGGATAAAAATGGACAAAACACAAAAAAAAAAGATTATTGTTGGTCACAATATATACAATAAGGATTTTCATTTATTATTCTGAAAAAAAAGGACATTTCAATTGAAAAATATTGTATACGGGATGAATTCGTTTGTACTTAGTTGTATCTTCTACTTTATTGTATTTAGATTTGTTAAGAGTTTAAGTCATTATTATTCGTTTTTATTAAAAAAAAAAACAAAAAGCTTTGTTGTTTAGAAATTGAATGGTTCTTGGACTCATCTAAGTAAATGGATTGAAATTATAATACATTGCATGAAAAATATATAGTAGATATATATGTATAATGTATATATATATATACATTCATTTCAGAATATTTTTAAACAATTTTTTCAATTATTCCGTTAGCTTTCAGTAGAAACAAAAAAAAAGTCTTTTGAAAAGACTTGTCTTTTGAGCATTCAATTATGTGCACTTCTCTTTTTAATTGGGATAACATAGCACTATATCATTTAAATCATTACACCCGATGAAGCAACAGCTGCTTTGTGTTATTTTCAAAATAAAATTCTGGTATACAAATTAAATATTTAGACCTGTTTGAACTTATCGTATCTTATACATTTAAAAATATTTTTACAAAAGGGCTCAAATTGATTGCAAACGAACCATGGCAAGTTAGGAACTCTGGTATCATATCAATTTCCATATTTGGTATGTAAAAGAAACAACATCACAAAAAGGTAGAAAGTATATAGCTTCCGAATCGCTCCTGAAACGCTTTAAGATACCGGGACTGCTAATAAGATTTTTGTCAGTAACTTAAAAGTATCGCTCGCGAATTGAACGGCTTCTAAATCTAGCTTAAAAAACAAGCTAGCGCAAACTGCAAACTTTTTTTGTTTGTTTTTAACACAATAGCTTTTGTTGTTTTATTTTAGTTGTTAATTATTTATTTATTTAACAGTGGACTTACAGATTAATCTGCAGGCCAACTACAGGCCCTTTTAATTATTTATTTTTATTGTTTTTTTATTAATATTTCAATAATTTATTTGGTACACAACATTTTGGTATACAACATTTCTGATTTAATTATTTAGAGCTAGAGCGTAAATATATAAATTATCTGGATTTCCAACTCTCGGAAGTGAAACATATAATTGCCCTTGTGTAAAGCAAGGATATTCCAAATTTAATCCAGCTATACTCAATAATTTACCTTTCTTTGACCAAGATCAAATTTCTTTTACCTTGTGATAACCCAAGATCAAAAGCTCGAATTAATGTAAATCTAAGCCTTTTGAATTGAAATGGCATATCACTTGAAATTATTAAGGTACGTGGAATAGAAAGATTTCAATTATTTAATCTCAATTTTCAATTTTATAACACCGGAACAGCTCAGATTATTGAAAAACGCTAAAAGGTATGTTTGTTGAGTTTCCAGAGAGTATATGAGTACCAATTTTCAGCTCTGTAACACCTTTGGTTTTTGAAATATTGTTGGCGGGTGTTAGGAGTTGTACGACAGCTACTCGAACCACATAAAATTTTGAAAAACGGTAATAGACGTATTTGTTTATTTTTGAGAAAGTACTTAAATAGAAATATTCAGCTTTGTAACATGTTTGGTTTTCGAAATGTTTGTGATAGATGCTGGGAGTTGTGTGACAGCTGCCCGAAGTAGTAAGAATTTTAAAAAATACTTAAGTCTATAACCTTTCCCTTTATTCCAGTAATACACACTGAAAATTTCATATGGATCTCGATTGAGTAGTTTTCGATTCTATAAATAACACACAGACAGACAGATATAAAAATTTCAGTTTTATATATATAGGTTTATTACGAAGAACTAACTTTTGGAACTGAAACATCATGTTCTATATATCAACTCTTTAATCTATATAAAAATTCCTCACAAATTATGTCGTTATTTGCTTATTTAGAAGTCGAGGCGATTATGTTCTAACATAAAATAATAGTTCTAATAAATCAAATGAAAAAACGAAAAATTGAGGTTTCTACGATGTCGTTTTTTTTGTACAGATTCCAGCTTATTAAAATGTTTTTAATTCTACTAAAAAGATGTACCAAAAAAGTGCTGATCAAAATTTGATCCAATAATTAAAATTTTCGATACTTGAAAACCGAGCTATTATTTAACAATTATTAAGCAGCCAGTTGGCTTTAAAAGTCATTGGTCATTTCAAAATAACTAAATATGATGATAAGTTAAATGATCTTATCGTCTGTGGTCCATTCACATCCATAAAAAAGCGATTATATTATTGTATAATTTTATTTTATTATATAGTTCTGAATAAACAACTGCTATAACAGCTATAACAACTGCCAGAAACCTGTCAGAAGTGCTTATAGAGGTTGTAACAAGCAATTAATTGTATGGGATGGGGTTGGTGAAAAAAAAATTTTTTGGGGAACATTAAATAACAAACCTGTTGAATGGAAAATTTTAAATTTATGAGGCTTATAAACACCTTATAAATACCTTGATTGAAACAACTTTTTCAAGGATACAAATTTAATTCTGGATTTAAATTAAAATATCATAAAGAAAAAATGTCCCGAATTATTGAAAAGGAAGTAAGTATGTTAAGATTAAGAAAACCACCAGGAGACAACGAAAAGGACTTTATTTCTGTCCTATGCTCCACTGAAAGTGTTGTAGGATAAATAAGAAGAAGAGGAATGTCCTAAGATTCCATGAATGGTTTTAGGATTTCCTATTTTTATTTTGAAAATTTTTAATCATGTTATATTGATAGGACTTATCAAACATGATTAAAATCTTTCAAAATAAAAATCCAAAATCTTTTAAATTGCTGTTTAACAGTTATTTTTCAAGATTTTTATATATAAAAAATTACGAATAACAGGATTATTATAATATGATTTTTTATTTACTTATTTTTTACAAATCTATTTTTTAAGTTCTAGGTGCTTGTCAACGGATGGTTTTTATTTTTTGTTTATCGTTCGATTTCGACTTTTCAATAGAGTGTTGGACCCATTATATGTATTTAAAGAGCTCTGTTTTGTTATAGAGTACAAAGTTAAAATTATTATTGGTACCTTATTATGACTCCGTATAGAGCTTAAATTATATTATTTTTTAATAATAATATATTCTTAATTATAGGATAATTTTTGTTAAATGTTTAACCAGAAATTTTAAACATTGACAAGCGATTTCACGATTTCAATACAATAATTCATAATTAAACTCTTCGATGAAGTGTGATGAGATTGCTGAGCTTCTATATGCGATTCAAAAAATGTTTTCTATTTTATTTCTATATTTTATAGCTCCATAGTGCTGATAAAAATGTTCCTAAAAATGTGCTACATAATGCTCCTAAAAATGTTATTAAAGTGTAGACTTCGACTTATTTTTTTCACCTAAGCTGCGAATCGAACCATGACGAACGATCTCTGATGCTACCCCTTAGGTTAGACCAAAAAATATTTTTTATTGCCCAATTTTCTTATAATTCTTATAACATTTCCTAACCATTGCAGGCTTAATTGTTATAATTTTATATTTCAAAAAAATATGTTCATCATTAATGCATTACTATAGTTCCTGGAATATTTACACAAAATCTATCTAATACCGAGCTTATATTATTTTCGTTTAACAGGAATATAATTTTAGAGACATATTTTTATTTTATATTGGTTTTGTGGTTGTTTCTATTAATACAAATATTTATTTAAAAGATTATTTAATATATATTTAGTATAGCTATATAAAATAAAAAGCTCAATTTTGAATTTATATTTGAAAAATCATCATCCCCGAGGCATCAATTAAAAATAGTTGATTTTGCCATCATAATTCTATATAATTTTTTTTTTTTTTTTTATGTATCAAATTCTACTTTGTATATTGAATTAAAAATCGATTAGTTTAGAGTTATATTATTTCAAAAGAAAATTAAATTATATTGGACCTAGTTTTTAGATAGAAAATTAATAAAATGAGATTAGTGTATTTTGTATTATTATAATTTATAATATTTGTGTGATGATTAAAATTTAATTCAGATCATTTTTTTTTTGATAGAATTTGAAATTTTTTGAATAAAAGATATTTATTTTAGAAAGAATAATAATTGTCAATAGTTTATTTTTTTTTGTGTATTTCTAGAGATAATCGAAACGTGGAAATTGAAATAATTTTTTGGAATTGAATCAAATTTGGATAACCTGAATAAGTAATTTTAAATATTATGCAATTTCCGTAATATATGTGTCGGTGGCTAACACTTCATTGCTGATGATTGTATATACTAAATTACAGTAAAAATAAAAATAATCTACTACCAAATATTAATTAGGCCGGTACTTGCATAGGTATGGTATACGCATATGTTGCAGTATAAGTACAAGTATAATTGAAAAATTACATAAATTCGAAAGAAAATGTATAAGAGTTTGTAATAATATATCCAGAAAGCCCGAGTCCGACTTCAAATATTATTACTCAAATAAATATTTGTATAAGGAAGCAAGGAAGCAAACATAATCTGAACCGATAATTTTTAAAATTCAATTTTCAAAAATAAAAAGATTAGTTTATATTTAATAGCTTAGCAATTCGACAATATTTCAAAATACCCAACTTGGCGGCGTGACTTCTTGTTACTGTCTTGACTAATCGTTACTATTCTTGATAGATCAGTACGGGTGATTAAAAGTTGGTTTTTTTGATTTTATACGATGCCCATGTTTGTCTAAAAAAACTGATATTGAAACTACTTTAATTTAAGGTTTTGGACTAAGAATCGTATATACAATAAGTTTTAATTGGCTTTTGATTTGTTTTTTTGTATGTCATCTAATTTAAACGTGTAAAATTACATTTATAGTAGTGTTGTACTACTCGGTTTCATCACCGTAAGTTCAACAAATTTTTGGAAAACATTGAAATGTGCTTTTTTGAACAAAATTAATATTATAATTTATTAGGCTCATTTTTGATCCCAGTACGTACAAAAAAAATAATTTATTATTTATTTAAAGAGGATAAGGTTTTGATCAACTTAATTCAGAAAGATGATGAAAATAATTACGTTATCAAAAATGCATACGATATCGGTATTATTTTGGGAACAACCTTTCAAAATAAGCATACACTTTTATAAAATGGGGATCTAATCCTAAATTATACGGTAGAAAAGAGCTTGAAGGAATTCGAATACAAAGAAAACTTCAGTCCAAACTTGTTATAGTTCTCAAATAACTTAAAAGCAAATTTACGAACTTAACGACAATCAAACGGAAAATTATTTTGTTACAACTGAATCGGTAAAAAATATTTTTAAATCATTATTAAATAAAAAATCAATTAAAAAATGAATAAATTAAATTAAAACTATAAAGTTTGTTTTGATATGCCTGTAAATTTGTGTTTTCAACCTTTTGATGACATTTTCTGTTATTTTTATTCTAAATACTTGCATTTTATATTTTGACACTTGCATCCGATGTTTTTTTTCATTTTATTATTATGAGACTTAACCTGATCTAAACTATTGATAGATACAACTAAACTAGAGTTAAAACTATGACTAATACTACGACTAAAATTACAGCGAAATCTATAAGAACACGGCTATAATTTATTACAGTTGATTAGCCTCTATGATGATTTTTTGTTGTGACACTAAATTATATACATAAAATTGTGGTAAACTAGATTGACTTGCTTCGAGAGCATTTGCAATATTTTATTCTAAAAACATGTTGTATTTCATTTCACAGTCATAAAAAACAATTGTAGTTGATAAACGTTGACATTGTTCGACTGCGCAATTTGTTATCACCACTTCTATCTACATGTTTTCATATATACAGAATTTTTTAATACTAAATCTTGCGTAGTACAGTCTTTTGTATAACAGTATTTTTAGTACAGAATTTTATTTATTTACAATGACGGATCTGTATAACTGTCAATATACAGGATTTAGTTGTACAATATTTTGTACTCAATTTTTATGCCTCTGGAGTAATTTTTGAACTAATAATACAGAATTAAAAAAAAGTTTTTGTTAAGGTTAAGTATATAACATATTTTAAGTCTCAGTTTTATTTATTTATATTATTTAGCTCAAACACTTTACAATTTATTATTACATTTCATATATTAATTAAAAATACAATTAAATTTACTTAGTATACATTCAAAAATAACAAAATTGAAAATACATAAATAGTAATATTATTTTTTTTAATATAAATTAAAAAGGTCAAGTTAACAAAATATTCAATTAATTTCATATAATTTTCGTCTTAAAGTCTCTTTAGATACTGAAAAATTTATATTATTCTTATATTTATTACTAATTATTAACATTCTATTACTATGTTCATATTTAGCATAATTTGTTCTGTGTAATGTTAATGTAAAGAGATTTGAGTAGCGTAAACGAGTATTTCTGTTAGTGATAAATAAATAAAACATCAGCTACTTCCCGCCTTTTCCACAGAGACTTAAGATGGAGAAGGTTTAGCCTATGCTCATATGAAGGGAGTCTTATAAACTACGTAGTGCAAGCCTTAAAAAATTTTTTTGAACAGCTTCTATTCTTTGTATATGTGAATTATAAAATGGGGACCAGACCTAACATGCATATTCAAGATGGGGTCTAACGAAGCATGTATACAATGATTTTAAAATGTAAAGATTGTTAAACTCCTTGACCAACGTCATATGAAGCCCAACATTGAACTAGCTTTATTAACGACGTTCTCGTAGTGGAGTTTGAATGATAGTTTATCATCAAAATAAACTCCTAGGTCCTTAATTGAATTAACCTTTTCTAAGGTTTGGTTGTTTAGAGTATATCTAAAGCTAAATGGTTGGGTTCGATGTGTGTAACACATGAGTGCACATTTACTAATGTTTAGTAAAAGATTGTTATTATTGCACCAAGTATAAAATTTATCTAGATCATCTTGAAGCATATAAACGTCTTGCATCGACGTTATTTTTTTGAAAATCTTCATATCATCAGCGTAAATTTTCAAATCGCTATTACAAATTATAGAAGCCACATCATTGATAGCAATAATAAATAACAGTGGTCCTAAATGACTCCCCTGTGGAACTCCAGAATTTGATATGAATGGTGATGAAAATGAAGAGGTTATATCTGTACTTAACACACTTTAGACGCTAATTGATTTACAAGTTGATTCAGTCTTTGAAAACATAGCTATATATCTAATATTAAATTTATCAAAAAATATTTTCCCAATTTAATATCCTGTAGAGTTTTTGATTTTGGTTTTTATTGAATATCTGTGGTTTTAATTTATATATACATATACAAACACATATATATAATTAATATAATAATTATTTAAATATTGCAGAGTAGATTTTCCCATAAATATATTTTTTATTGTGTATAATTTTTTAATGATAAATTTTATATAAATTTCAAATACATGTGACGATTTATTTATTTATTTTTTTTTTTCTAAATTAGCATTAATGAATAATATTATAATTTGAAAAATTATTTTAAATAAAATAAAAAAATATGACATAAATTTATTTTATTTAATTTTCAATAATAAAATTTATCTTTCGACTTGTACATTATTCAAAATTTTAAAATATGTACTCGTATTATAAATTTGATTTGATAAATTTAATTTTATTATTTTAATTTTACTCATATGTAAAAAAAAAAAATAATCTATTTTATTTAATTTACATAGAAACTAAAAATCAAAAGAAATTTATTGAAAATAATAAAAATTTATTTTCACAATTACTGATATATGTAGGTAATAAATAATATTCTGAAATTAGAAATTTTCAAAAATTTTACTGCAATATAAAAAATTTAATATGATTTTTTAACATTGAATTTGATTGAGCAATAGTAAATAATGTCCCTAGATTCAATTAATGACTCAAAACAAAAAAAAAACACATTAGTGACGTGTAATAATATAGTATAATGTCACATGTATACTAGTATAATTTCACTGCTAATCAAAACTAGTAAAGTTTGAGTGTAGTGTAATTTAAATAAGGATACACGGCTGTATTGTATGATTTATGGGCTATTATGTATGTACTAATCAAAGTATGGGGTATATTTATTATAGGTTATTATGCAATAATGAAAAAGGTTTAAATTAGGGATGTGCCGAATATAGGAAAATTGATATTCGCAAATAGTTGAAAAATACCAATAAATACCTTTTTTATGTGATAAAAATATAAAATAAATAGACACTGGCAAGTTAATATAAAAGTAAATAATTAGACGTTATAATAACGATAAACTTGTATTTTTTATTATTATTATTACTACTATTATGATGATGTTTTATTGTAGTAAATTATCTCCACAATATACACAAAAAAGACGGAAGTATTTTACATATATTCTGTGTACTAATTTGTATGTGTTTAGTAAAGTGGAGTGTTTTATTTCAGGACTTTTGAATTTATTTGTGCCATTTACAACTGATATATGGTCATATTCTGCATCAGATGTGTTTTATTTTATTTGATAACAATTTTTTTTTTATGTAAGTATATGTTTGGACAAAGTTTACATTTCTTTGCGGTACAAAGGTGTATCTCTCTTGAGTGTAACAAGTTACTCAAGTATGATTACTAAAGATTTTATACGTTCAACCATTATCCTTCGGGCTGAATTACTAGAACATATTCGTCATATTGGATCTTATATTTCAAATAAATTCAACGTGTTGTGAGATTGTGTTGTGAGTGAGATTGAGTTGTGGTGCTTTAAATATGAAACGTACAATGTATATGTCGGAATTAAAGGATATTGATTGCACTGTCCATTCTTAAATACAATTCCAGTTCTAATTTGTCATCAGAGCTGGTTTGAAAGCAAATGAGTCTATTATCACTTTATCGGAAAAATGTAAAAAAAAACGCAAGTCATTTTCATTATTTGATAATGGCAATGAATGAACTAAAAGAATCCAAGAACGATGCTATAATCGAGTAATAATATAAAATTTATCATTAAAAAACTACACACAATAAAAAATATATTTATGGGAAAATCTACTGGAATATTTAAATAATTATAATTATAATTTATATGTGTTTGTATATATGTATATATATAAATTAAACCACAGATATTCAATAAAAACCAATATTAAAAACTCTACAGGATATTAAATTGGGAAAATATTTTTACACCATTACATAAAGTAATTCAGAAATGTACATAAAGATCGAATGCAAGCTTTTACATGATGCCAAGAATCGATGAATATTCGTAACATCCCTAGTTTCAACTCTATACTTTAAGATATGAATATTTAATAGAAGTAAAAATTATAATGAAAATAAATTTAGAATGTTGCTATATTGAGGAAGTTTTACTTATGAGTGTAAGTACTAGAAAATTGTTAAATAAGCCTAAATGTACCAAAATTGTAATGTTTAATCTTTAAAAAGGCTGCCATTTGTTTAAATAAATTTGATTTAACTAAAATTAAAAAGACAATCACTTTTTTCTTCAATTATTTTATTCAACTATTTGTCAGAAAGATAGTATTTTTTTTTTTAAATTATTGGTTTTCAAAATTAAATCAGAAATCAGCTCATAAGCTATTATATGTTGTTCTTCTACATCATCAGGTCTCAGAACAATTTTGGTTGAACAATCTTATCACCATCTGTGGTTGATATTTGCATATTGAACATATATTTCAAAGCTTATCTATGAAAAAGACTTGTATAGAGTATTATCAAAAAGTTATTGAGCAAAAATAATTTTACCAGCGGAAAGACAATTTTCTTTATCAGACCTTTTTTCTGCCTCAGACAGTGAATATGTAATAATTTCTTTAATTTATTTCTGTTTACATCGTAAATTAAATGTAATTAAATACCGTATACATTCAATGAGTGAAATAATTTTTATCTAATTCAGCCACATTTTCTTTAATGTGTGATATTTGGCTCATCATAATTCAACAATATCTTCTTGAATTGACAAGGGTGCATCGGGTGCAAATTTTTCATTTAACCAAGCATTTTGTAATTTTTCTAAGACCTTCTGTGCTGTTACTAATTATATTATTATAATATTATCTTCAATTTGTCGGAAACATCTCATTATCACATTAATTATGTGTAATATATATGTCTCACACATTATTAATTATTAACTCAAAACACCAAACAATAATGTAAAGTAAATTTGTCATAATAATGCAAATATCTTAATATATTCCTCACTGTATTCTTCACTGCATTCTAACTTGTTGTTATTGCATGCACTGCATGGTAATATTCCTCACTGCATTCTGCTTACACCCAGTGATTTAAACTGCCTGCAAATATTACTGATAATGCTGTAAACAGAAATAAAACATTGTCATTTGGCATTGGCATCGGAATGTCATTAAAACAGAACAAAGGCATATTTTTTTTGTTAAACATACAAAAAAAAACAATAAAAAAATCGGTCAGAGTCAACTATACAGCATCAAAATAAAATTTTTTATATTTTTTATTTTTAATTTCGATGCCTTGATTCTATTATCTATCATTTAAATATATGGTGACATCAAAAAATTTGAGACAAAGCCAGATGACAATGCCTTAGCACTGTGAAGGTTCCGGTAGCACAGTAAAGCAATAAAAATCTATAATAACTTTTAACTGTACCAGAAACATTGGTTTACAAAAAAAAATTATCTAATGACTAATAAACATTACGATAATAATTTTGTTAATAAAAAATTAAGGTAAAAACATCAAAGCTTAAGGCTGAGTTATAGCAATATGTAAAATTGAAATGATTATCTATACTGACACTTTGTTTACACACTGACAAATGTACAGTAAATTTTTGTTAAACTCAGTAAAATTTCGGAAAACGTAGAGACTGTAATTTGTTTAAATGAACTTAGCAACAGTGTTTACAACTATTTTCATAATCCATTTAAGGAAGTGATTCAGGATATGTGCCGAATAAAAGCACCTATCATCACCCGTAAATTTGATTATTACCTAATAACTTATTTTTTTATACATTTTTATTTTGTTAGAATTGCATTTATGTAGAAAAAGTTTTATAGAGTTTATCATCACAAAACTGCATATAAGAAGTTCAGGGTAATGTACAGAAAATTTATATTGGCAAAAATTATTAGAACTGCGATCTGAAAGTTAAACAACAAATGAAACCAGGATGTGCAAAAGTGTTGTCTGTTTTTACTACTATATTTAAAATTTATTCAGAGAATATTTTCATATAGGCTTTTATTATTTAAATTTTTTCCTCATCATTAAAACAATGATTTTTCAACCTTAAAATTTGAGGGTAAATTTTAGGGTCTCTCTCTCTCTCTCTCTCTCTCTCTTATTTATTCATTCACATTCAATCAGGTGTGAATTCAATTTAATATATTAATTTTTTTTATAAATTTTTACAAAATTCTACTTTTACTTAACTTTAAAATGGCAACATAATAAAAAAAAAGCCTAATAAAAATTTATAATAATTTTTTTTTTACATAACCTCAAATTATTTACATACCTACTCCACAATATACACAAGAGCATACTATAAAAATAAAAAAAAAAATGTAAATTTTTGAAAAACCAAAAATGACAGAAATAATTAAATTTTTTACACAAGAATTAATTTTATAAGCTCACAAAATATATAAAAAGAAATATTCAGAAATATAGATGGGAGAGGGGAGAGACAAAAAAAGTCAATGAACTTCGTTTATATGGTCCCCATTTGTTTAATTTTTTATTGCAGGAGAAAATATTTCAATATTTTTTTAAATAATTTAAAACGTTAAAACAACAACAACAACAAAACATTTTGTTTTTCCTCCAGCATCACACATAACTTTTTACACGTTATTAGAAACAAAAATTTTGGAATAATTTTCCAAAAAAAAAAACAAAAAACAGAATAAATAAAAAATTTATAATTTGTGAGAAAAAAAAGGAAAATTTTTATTAACACATCATAAAAAATTATATAAAATATTTCTTACAAAAAACAAAAACACTGAAGGGGGTGTAGATTTATATGTGTATGTATATTTTTTTTTTTCAAAATTTAATTTAAATACTTTAAAAAACAATTTAAATTTAAAACAGTTATAAAATAACAGTTATAAAGTAATCAACGAAACTAATGAGAAATATTATGTGTAATAAACAGTTATCTACGGTAATAGTATGTACTTATGATTATTCAATTTATTCTTTAATGTAGGATGATGTTGGATTGAATTATTCGAGAATACATATGGCAAACGTAAATATACATTAAATAAATATATATACATTTATATATATATATATATAATATATACAGAAGAACATTATGGTACAGTAAATTAATAATATCTAAGATTGCACATAGAAGGTGAAAGGTGGATTCTTCTTTTGAACTTTGAACTCTTGTTAGAATTGTTAGACTACCTAGTGTAGTGTATAAATATATATATATATATATAGGAAAATGTATTTTACACCGTAATGAATATTCAATTCAATTCAGTTCATTTATTTATTTACCCAAATATTCACATTTTATATACAATTACATTCAATTTTACAGATATCAGATATTATACTAATTAATCTATACAGAACTGATATAATTTTTTTATATATTTTTTTTTCTAATTTCTACCATTTTTTGTTGTTAATATTTAGAAGAAAATGGGGAAAAACTTTTCTATAAGGTTAAAAAAAAAGTGAATAGGATATCCTAAATATGGTTAAAAGACAAATTAGACCTTCTTCTATTTATGATGCAGACTAACTTTTAAATGATGGTTAGGTTCTTCGTAGAATGGTTAATATTTATGTATATATTGTTTGTATATATTTATTAGTCTGCATTTTTATATTATATGTATGTATGATTGTATGTATGCGATCGCAGACATCCAGTGGTGAATATGCAGCTGAAATAAAATGTTAAAATTTTATAAATGTGACCAATGGTAGACGAGTGATAAAGCATTCGAGTATAGTAAAGTTCGACGACCGACGTAGTACAGATTCAGGCGCCGTGAGAACCGAAAATTTTTTCAAATATAATTAAATAATTTTTGTGGTTTTTAATGAAACTATTCTATTTAAGAAGGCTTAGTTCCTGACAATAGCCTGTAGTTTTCCACATTTAATGAGTGGATAATTTGTTTGCCAGTAATTTGTTAAAATAAATACTCGAATTATTGTAAATATTGTAGTGTAAAATTGCACTACCGTACTTAATTAAGCACGTAAAGGTGAAAAAAAAAAAAAATACAACCACATCGGTTCTAATATAATATAATAATTAATAATCACATACATATTTGGTATGTTCATTTTAAAAAATTTAAAAATGTGTTTCGCAGTAAAAATCTTGTTTAACTTTTGAGGTTATAATTTTTTGTTTTCGAAATTAATATTTTCTAAACAATTTCAAAGTAAAATTTTGCTATAAATAAATAAATTATTTATTAATTATGATTTTAATTTAATTACAAAATTCAATATTGCTTAATATAACTCCTATCAGAGATGTTGAGAATAGCAAAATATTGTTGATAGATTTGTAAATTGTAAATTGAGTGAATTTTTAAACATGTTGAAAATAAAAAATAAATAAATAAAAATTTTCCTTTAAATATACGAAAATAATTAATAAATTTTTTTATAAATCTCTTTTCAGGTTAGTCACATTTAAATTTGAAGCTTGAAATTTAAACACAAAATTTTGATTTGTTAACATATTTTAATGTAAGTCTTTGCACATTTATTCTAAATAATATTATTTAATGTAATTTAAATTATTTTTTCGAAAATTTGTTTGTCCATTTGATAACAGTGAATTTAATTTAAAATATTTAATTGGTGATAATATAATGTATTAAAATAAAAGCTGCGTATTATACAATTACTAGGGGCCCCTGTTGAGTAATTATAATTCAAGTTGAAGCCAAATTTAAAGTTTTTAAAAAAACAGTAATTTACGTACTGACATAGACTTCGACACGATATAGCGTGATTAATATATCTCGTGTTTAATAAAAAGTTTTGTGGTTAGTAAGTTATATTTAGGACATATAAATACACGTCCCTCATATACTGTTTCGTTTCCGATATATTCTCTATAGTAAGTGGCATTTAGTGGATAAAATTACTAAAAATAGAAAATTTTATCATTAAAGAGGTATATAATATAATTTTAATAAAAATTATATTACTACTACAAATACATTTTTTGTTTTTATTTTATAGATGTACATAATTTCAGATGAATTTGGTTTTTTTATTTTTATTTAACATATGTACAATGTACACAATGTTCACTGCAAGTAATTATAATAACTGATTTGTTTGTTTTTGTTTTTATTTTAATAAGAACTCACATATATAATATGCATAATATATTTGCTGAATAATAAAACCATATGAGTAAAAAAATTTCAACTGTGTGCGCATTATTGTTTTATATACAACTTATTTATATATTAGGAGTTCATTAAATAGAAGCGAAATAAAATGAAGAGGTGTCTACTGCGCAGGTTCTTAAATGCTTGTCAATTATAATTATAGATGATATTATATTGTTGACGATTGGTTGATCGTATATGCCAAATTATAATTTTGAGTAAAAGAAAAGTCAAGTTTGAGTTTATATTACTCAAAGTTAACTATTAAAACAAATTAACAAAAATGGATCTTCTTGGATCTTCATTTTTAAATTTCAATCATATTAAAATCAATGTATAAACAATAATACAATAATTATTAAGATATTAAGTTGGACCTAATGACTACATCTCAAGGATACCTGGTGTTCCTAGCTTTCCAAAAATATATATTTTTAATAGCGCATCTTATCCTTTAAGGACGAAAAGGACATTTGAAAGTATCGTTGTTGTTTTAATGTGTTTTTATATAAACCGTTATATCTGCAGATCTATTTGATATACATATATATATTCAGTTCAGTCTTTGTCTAGTAAGATAATGGTCTGTAACATATTTTATCATTTATTTGATGATTATTTGTGCTGCCGTAATGGAGATATTGCAGTTCAAAGTAGAAAATTCTTGAAAAAAAAACAATCTTTATTATCTTTTTTTAAACATCAAATATCTCAAAGTTTTACCATAAAACCTTCCAAAATATTTATATACTGTTGGAAAGGTCTCTTTTTTTTCTATAACTCAAACTTACATGCTTAATGTGTATATCGAATAATGTAGAAGGTTTAAGCATTTATTTGAAATTGATAATAAAAATTTGTTTGTTTTTTACCCTTTTTCAAAATAAAAAACTAGGAATGTGCCTTTTACGAAATAACAATCCCTTCATTTAATTCTGTTTTGATCTATGATTTTTTCATTTCATTCAACTGTTTGTTTATCTTTTCCACCTTATTGTTGTTGTCCTCCCCCAGATGGTTGTTGGTCATTAGTTCGTTTTCTTGTAGATTATAGTTAACACCTGTTTTGAAAACAGGACCAAATTAAGATTTTCCCAATAAATTTCCTTTTATAATATTCTACTACTTTAATTGTATGTCATAGTTGTGTATATTTGTTATTATGTTCTGCCAGTATGTGTTTGAGATTCGTTAGACTCGTTAAACTCAAATATCCTATCTTTTTGTTCGCTAACATGTTGGCTGCCGAAATATTTTTATAACATTTATGCAGATTTCTGAAACCTATTCCAAAACATTAATCAATAGTCTTACTGGATTTATGTATATATCTACGTATGAAGGTCAACGGTTTGACTTCACAGTATTTTTTTTTGCGATAATATGTAAAATATATGTTTGACTTTACATTTATAATTATTTTGGCAGTCTATTACAAAATTATTTAATTTCGATCTTTGCAGATTAAAAACAATAAAGAAAGTTTATATAAAACGCTGTTTACCAGTAAAATAATTACCAAATTATGGTAAATTAGTTAAAATATTATTTTAAAGTTACAATATGCAACTCTAATATGAAAAACTCCACAATTTTAAATTCATTTATTTCTCTTTCGTATAAAAGTTTAATATTGCCAAAGTTTATGTACTCATACATTAAATTTTATTTTTTTTTATCATCACTTTTAAAGGACACAAAACATATTTTCTTTTGTTGTCATAGTTATGAAAATATTTAAAATATTTTATGTTGATTTTAGCTCATACAGGGTGGTAGATGATGATTTTATGAAGATGGTTATGAATTTGTAATTTAAATTTATAATTTGAATTTTGTTGAATAATTCAATGAATTTTTATTTTTATGTGAATTGTTTTTTAACCCTCAATTGATAATATTGGGTTAAATTTACCTGATAGATTTTCATATTGATAAAGTTCATGCTTGTATTTATTTTTCCTAAATTTTGAACTGCCTTTTTCTTAACTCAATCAAGTTTAGTACAGAATTAAAAGATTTTTTAATTACCAAAAATTGGCTTGGTCATTTTGACCATAAAAAAATCATTTAAACTGTTATTTTTTTAGTTTTGATATCTTTACGTCTAATTTTGTTGTTACACAGCATTTACACGTTACACGTTTGTCCGATTAAGTTTAATTGGATGAAAATTGGTAAATCGTACGTAAGCAGTAACATTTCCATCCATTTTGTTATTTAACTGAATTGAGTAGCCATCTTCATTCATAAAATTTTCATACGAAAAATTTGACAGCTCAATATTAAATATGACGTAGTATAAATTTTTAACTGGATTTTGAATGCTGTCTTGTTTGAGTTTGACATTTCTATTTATAGATTAATTTGTAGTCATTTATGCTGGTGTTTATTGTTCTGTTTACTTTTTATATTAAATTTAAAATTTTATATTTTAAATTAAAGGCCATATGTATATAAGTATGTATAATAAATACTAAGAATAATAATAATAAAAAAAAAAAAAGTTATATAGAAAACTGATTGATTAATTTTATTACAACATTTTTGATGATTGATTGGATGAAAAGACACTCTAATGAACATTCTTCGATGAGTAAAACACGTATCAACTTTATTGTACAGCTAATTAGCTGTACAACTAAATTAAATTCAGTTGAACGTCTAAATGCCGACTTATATATTATGTAAACGTGATATAAGTTTGACATATAGTCGATACAAATTTGTTATGTATCTTATTATTACTAGTGACCCCTATTTATTAATTATAATATTCAAGTTAAAGCCAAATTTAACGTTTTTAACAGAACAGGGATTTAAATATATTGATATTTTTCCCTATCAATGAATAGGTATAAAAAAAACAATAATGATTTTGTTTACAACTTACTACGATACACATTACATTGTCTATACCTAAGTACCTACCTTCATTTAATGATGAAAATAAAACTCTTATGCTACATATGCCTGCACTCTCTTGAAATTTTTATAAATATGAGGGTGACTTGTATGAATTTCGTGAATAGATTAAATAATCTTGAGGTGAAATGTTGACAACTAGCTCTATTATAATATTATATGATGTTTCCAAATCTAAAATTAAAACAAAAAATAAATAATGACCTCGGCATCCAAATAGATGATTTAAAATAACGCAACTGTCAATAATACATACTTATAGTTATAATACATAATATGTCGTATAGATTAGATATACAGAACATTATACATTTTGATACAGATAAAAACAGCAAAATATAATAACAACGTCTTTGTATCGGCTCAACTTACGAACCGGTTCAATTTAACCCAGGTGTTGTGAATAATTTTGCAAAAATAAGAGTTATAAATGGAAGGTTAATATTTATATTAGATAATTTAATTTATTTGATTTTTTATGTATTTTGGAATATAAATTTGAAAATGTTTGGCTGTTCGTTTAAAAGAAGAATATTAAATTGAAAATTTTTCTTTAAAAATAATTTTTTTAAATAAATATTTTTGTAAATGCATTGATTTAGAATTAGAAGGTTATATTGTTACTTTAAGATTTAGTTTAGATTCTATTTTTTATACAATTTAATGATGGTTACAATTTTTAATTTTTCGTTTATTTATTAAAATATATTTTGAAAAGTTTAACAGTTTTTTAAGAGGACTAGAAAATATATTTTATTAATTTTTCAGACCTACTCTACGTTATAAAACATAAATATAATAAACGGCTTAAATATTACTGTCATATTTGAGGTGGTTTGGTTAACAGTGCTTTAATACTTCCTGCACTTTAATACGATTCAAAGCGAAAAGCCATCATTCTGGTAAACAATGGTAATTATATTAGACAACACATAACATCAATAAGTTAGGATATATTTTTAGGAGAAACTATCATAAAATTTAGAAGCAGTTCATATAATTTATAAATTATTTTGTTGTTTTCTCCATCATAACGTTTATAACTTCAACGGTATAAAATCCAGATGTGGACATCACTTAGCAATTAAAATGTTGCTTGAAAAAGTTCATACAACAAAATATAATGAAACATATAGGGGTCACCCCCGATATCTTGAAAAAAAAAATCTCGAATGAAGAAAATCTTGAAAAAAAAAGTCTCGAATTAACTAAAATCTCAAAAAAAAAATCTCGAATAAAAAATATTGGGTATAGATAGGGTATACATACGAAAAACTATCTTAACCGAATTTTTTAAAATTTTGCAAAAAGGCACGTCATGACGTCGAATTAAGTTCTGCAAAGTATCGGTTAGCGATTATGGCATTAAGGATTCATTACGTCACATTGACAATTTGGCGTCTAAATTCACTTAAGTAAATAAAGTCAATTTTTAATATTGAAAAAAAAGGTTGAAAAAAAAAATGACGAATAAGGTAAAATATACTCGTATGTTAATTTAAAATAATTTTTGTTTTGTTTCAAAAATTATACAAAGCTACTTTCCGTTATTATTGACAGAAATTATGAAATTTCTAGATCTGTATGAAAAGCCAAATTTTAAAATCCAACTTTCAAAATCCAAATATTAAAATCCAAACTTTCAATTTCCAAACTTCCAAAATAATTATTGTAGATATTCTGGGAAAAGGGATATATCCCCTTTTTTTGCATCCAACAGCGGCTACGCATAAAAATAATTAAGATAAATATTCTGGAAATAGAGAATATCCTTGTTTTGAGTCCCACTCTTAACTCTTTTCTGGTTCAGGATCTAGCATATACACTTGCATAAATATTCTAGTGAAAGAAATACCCTGTAATATTTTGATTGGCTTATTTTGAATCCTACTATTTAATTCCCTCTAATTATTTTTATATTTAACTTTTAAATAATTACTTTTTCCAATATATTTATTTCGATTTTCTTTTCAATTTGCTTATATTATAATTGGAAAACGATTTTATTATGTAAATAAATGTTATTAAAAAATCTCGAATTCGAGATTTGAAATTCTAGAATTTTTTTTTTCAATATATTTTATTCAAGATTTTTTCTTTCCCGATTTTTTTTTTACCAATAGATTTTGCTAGCCACATTATTACATATAAAAATCAAGCAAGGGACAGGTTATACATATATATATAGATTATATACATATATAATTCAATCCAGAAACAAACAAAAGACATATAATATAACTAAGCCAGATACCAAGCTACATAAATCAAACCAGAGACATATAATTATATTCTAATAACCAAGCCAAGCTAGATTAAACTAATTTTTTAAAAAACATGTCAGAGACAGATTATATGTAAATTAATAGACTATATCATTATAGAGTTATTAGCAAGTCTAGATATTTCTTTGTTATTCAGTTCGAAAATATTATTTCATATTGTGTTACAACCTCTCAAATAACTCAACTTTCAGCTGCAATATGTTATTTCCTAAATTCTCTGTATTGTAGGTACTTATTTAGTTCCCTTATTTAAATTACTCTATATAGTCTTGGGTAGATTTTTTGATTTGTGTTGAATATCATTTTCAATTCACTATCCTTGCATGCTAATCAAAACTTTTGAAATATTTGTGTTCACTTGGCCCTTTCACCAGAGGTTTGTTTTCTAAATTCAAACACTTTGCTCTATCATCATCATCATCATCATTTTTTCCTGTATTTTCAGTTATTTATATTTATTTTAGTTTTTTTTCGAAAGATAGGACATAATCCACGAAGGACATCAAGAGCTCAGCCAAGCCTACTTCTTGATAGTGTGGGAATCAAAACCCACTAAATCCCATCTATCTTTTTTCCGTAAATTATTTTAATAAAATTATATTTATGTAATTTTAACAGTGTGGTTCAGGTAGCCAATTTCTAAAAATTTGTATCAAATTCTGTAAACTTGCATTTTACATGAAATAGCTTCGAAATATGTGGGCTACTATACTGGCTGTGATAGTTCGATGTCAATTCGATCTTGGGAACAGACCGTATGTTACTATATTTTATGAAATGTTTATTTTATAAGCTCATAGATAGAATCCATAAAATTTTACCTTCAACATCCAATGTGCGGTGTACAAACTTGGAAACACACCGTTTGTTGCTATGTTTCATAAAATGTTGATTTCATAAGCCTATAGATTTGTGAATTATTTTCCTTCTCTAAGAGTGTTTCCAGATTAATTTAATCATATAGAACAGGCGTTTCTAATGTGTAATAAAATACAATAAAATAAAATAAAACAACAATAGTTTTACTAAACATTTTAATTCATCCTGTCAACAAAATAAATTGAAAATGAATGCATTTAATATCTTCCTTCCAATTTAAATTTGATATAAATTCGTTTAAAATACAACAATATACAAATTTAAATTTTAATTATTTATAAATGCATATATATGTACATATATCATATCCACAGTATAATATACTTTGTATAATATATAAAATGGATATGAGAGTAATTTGATAAAGGATCATAAATGTCATACTAATACAAAAAAATATCCTTAAATATATCCTTAAAT
Source organism: Argyra leucocephala (assembly GCA_963942445.1). Taxonomy (NCBI): domain Eukaryota; kingdom Metazoa; phylum Arthropoda; class Insecta; order Diptera; family Dolichopodidae; genus Argyra; species Argyra leucocephala. Next base: position 30,250,310 of record OZ012679.1, on the reverse strand, counting down.
ATTCTTAATGTCAATCATATGTTCATTATTTTATTTGTCTGTATATTATTATTATATGTCACACCATAAATGCATGAAATTTTAATTGTTTCAAAATTATTTAAATGTACATATTTGTATGTACATATTTAGTTTTGTGTATACATGTATAATATATTATGTATACAATGGTTAATATAAAGAAATAAATTTAAGCAAATTAAATAAAATAAACAATTTTCCACCAAAAATGATATGATTTTTTCAATTACCTCTCTCTATCTATATCTTTCTGTCTTCTACTTCTACCTCCACTTTTTCCCCATCCATTTTTAGTAACATTGGTTTACATTTTTTCAATTTTGTTTAGCTTATCAAGGTTGAATGTCCATGCATCAGTACTTCACGTTTTACTTTTATATACATATATAAATATAAAATTATATATACATATATATATAATTTTTTTTGGGCAATCTCTTATATAATAAATGATAATAGTCATCTCAGATAAAGTCACCTAAGGATAAAATGTTAAGATATTTTTGTTTTTAATTTTCAATGAATGTCTACATACAAAGCTATAGTAGTTATGTACGTACATATATATATACATAACCTTGTATTTGTCTAGACTTTTGAAAAGCATATTCTATTAGGTTTTTTTTATAATTAAAGAATTTTAATAAGAGACATTTTATACTATTTGAAGAGTTCGTGTAAAAAAGAGATTTGAAAAATAATTTTGTTTTTCTTTAATTTATATCAAGGTATGTATTTAGTTCTATAATATTTGAAGAGTCAACAAGAGTTAGGAAAACTAATAAACATTTTGTTTATTTCTTTATTTTATCTCAATTACAAATTTAAATTTTAAATTTAAAATTAGTTTTATTCTCTTGATACTGAAGTTCTTAATGTTCTAAATGATATTTAATGTTAAAATGACAGACAATAATGATAATTAATGTTAAAATGATCCGGTTGTCACAGTATACTATAAATAAAAATAGCATTTTTAAAATTTCAAATATATTGTGGTTTTGTCAAATATCAAATATATATATATATATATATATTATTGAACATAATTTTTAATTTTAATTTTTGTTCATTCATTCCAAAATATAGTTAACATATACTGATATTATCGACTTATATTAATTTAGAGCTTAGATTAAATCATCTAATCAACTACAATTTACATTATTTTTTACATATTACTACATTGCCTGCTAACACATATTATTGATTTATCTAATGATCTTAAAATTAATTTACGAAGAAAATCAGCTTCACTGCACCCCACAATGAATTATTTGTTTGCAAACTGTTACGTTCAGTTTGGATTATAATCTGTCACATTTTTATTCTGCAATCTTGACATGAAACAATTTTATTGTTTTAATGATATTTCGTTTATAATAACGGTAAATATCATTTACTCTATTCGAAGCTACATGAACCAATTCACTTTTTGATTGATATAACGATTGTTTTCTACCTATACAAAGCTACTTCTTCATTGTTGTTCTTTGAAAAATCAGTTTTTGATCAAAAAATATTTCTTCCATATTGCAGAAAAACAGAAGGTCAAATATATTTTGCCAAGAGGACGTTAAAATGCACAATTTTGTCTTTATTTAACGGATTTCACTATCACTTCTTTAGTTAACTTTATTTTTGTTCTTTTTGTTCTTTTAATTTTCATTATTATGTACCTTTTTTTCTAAATGTCAAGAGGTTGTTTGAACCAATAATCCAAAGCCATAGTTTTTTTTTAAATTTATTCTGTAGAACTATCTAACCTATTTATAAAAATATTGAACATAATATTGGCGAACAGTTAATATACATCTAACGGAAAATGTCAAACACTTAATTAATTACTAAGGTGGTTAACAGATCATGTAGGTCCTCCCAACTAGCATTTAAAGTGACAGAATACCTTGTTTTTTAGATTGGGTGAATAAAAAGTCCCTAATTACGTTTTTGGGTTTGGCCAGCTGGGTCTGACTAATACACGTGCTACATTTTATCCGGTCATGGGTGGAGCTTAAATACTTTAATTCAATTTGAGTATTTATGGAGACTGAACCAAAGTGGGATGTTAAATTCAGTGGTCTGAATTATTTTAGATCAGACACAATTTCGCTTGCATTTTCAGTTTTAATTGATTAGTTTTGGGTGCAATTGAATTTGGATTTGAATCTCTGTATATGACATAAATATTTTTCAGTTTTACTTTGTAATATTTTGCCAACAGATGAATAAATTAAAATCCAAATCGATTTTGGTACATTGGGCTGGAAATATTGAATTATTGCAATATTAGAATTACTTAAAGCTCTAGTTGGATTAAGCAAAAGTTCTGGCTGATAAAAAAGGCTGGATTTATGTCTGTATCTCCAGGTTGGTCTGATTATAACTTTCAACACTGCTATTTGACACTCTAAAGATAATTTAGAGAAGTATTATGCTAGTCAGTATAGCCCTATTTTTTTGTTTATGTTGTAACACAAACCTAGCTTATGAGCCTTTGAGTACATGCGCACTGTTGGCTATTTGAAAAATTAAAGTATAGTTAAAGGAAAGGAAAGAAAAAGGCAGAGAAAAAGTTTTGTGGGAAAGAGCGAACAATGTTGTTAATATTCGTTTTAAACCTCTGCAAATCATACATAAAAAATCCTTATCTAATTGGGAATGATTCGATTGGGACGCAATTACACAATCGAAATGTTTTAACTATAAAAGAATTTCCATAACCGGACTTAAATTATTTAGAAATTTCCACTGTAACACGGTCGCCATTTACCTCTTTGTTCCCATTTACCTAGATGCCAGAGACCAAATGCCTCTTGTGTTAACCCACGTAACATTTTATTGTTATAAAAACAAAATTATTGCTACAAGACTTCTATATGACTCCCGATAAGCACTAAAGGTGTTATAATGATGTTTTTATGGGAATAATGTGATTAATATTGCTATAAGAATGTTCTTATAGCAGCTGCGGGAGTTGTTATAATGGGATTTTCCGCAAGTGATACATACGTAATCCTATATCAAAAGTTAAAGTGTTGTTATAAGAATAGAATTGCTAGAATGGCAGTAGTGGTGTTATTATTTGACTGTATTCCTATAATGTTACTAATAAACTTACTGTAGCTTTATAAATATTTTGCGACGGCCATTATTTTCTACAAACATGGTAAATTTTTTTTAAATAAACAAAAACTGAAAAGTTTTATTTTGCATTCTTTTCGCAAAAATATCATTTTTACTTAAAAGAATAATTATTTAAATATCAAATTTGATGTTATGCATTACTTAACATACATTATTAAATATTTTAATGATGCAGTTTAAAAATATACTTTCTTTTATTTATTTAAAAATTGGTTATTTTTGTAGGGCAATGTATTTTTTCGAATTATTTTTATAATAAATGTCAATGAAATTTCATTCCCAGCCAAATCTTGCATTTTGGTCAATATAATTATAAATATTAATACAATTATTTTTGACCGAAAAATATTATTTATTAGTAAGACATTTTTTATATTATTAACTAATATCTATCTCCCTTTCTCAGGAAATAAATATAAACTTCATAAAATCATTATTTGAAAATAAAAAATAGTACCATTCTCACTATCGCATAACGTAAATTATTTCAAATGAATATCATTTCAAAATAAAAACATATACACTAATACATGTATACTAATCCTATAACAATATTACAGCACTTGCTCCGGTGCCTTATAGGATTCTCCATTTTAGTGCTATAACGTATTTATAACCTTTCGCAGCAATTGCGGAGCACTCAAATTAACACTAATACTGCTATAAGAGTGTTTATAATAGTGTTATAAGAGTGCGCAAGAGTCTTATAGCAATAAAATTGTTACGTGGGAAGCTATAGAATTCCTTGAGAGGAGAAAGAAGTGATTTTAGTCCTTCGGAACAAGTGCCAACATCCATTAGATATCTATGAAATATATAGTAAGTTCTCCAACAATACGATGATGACCAAGTGGTATAAGAGATGAGGTCACATTTATGTTGCCTATAAGAGAAATTGCGTGGCTTTGCATTTTTTCCGAAAAACTTAAAGCAGTTTTTGGTACACCATAAATGTCAGTTATATTCGAGCTTGTGTCGTTTATATGCTTTATAGATTTTTAAGAGGTCTCGAGATAAAAAATAAGTTTACAGCTACTTTCGCAATATCGAAAACGGTTTTCGCAATATCGCAATATCTGCCCATTTCAGTGCACATTTTACACTAATCCGCATATTTTAAATCAGGTCTACACAGTCGCTGAATATCTTCATTTTGAAACTGGTGAGCTGGTTTTAATGCTGTAAGCTTATTAAACTCATCGACTCTGTTTGCTTTACCCTAATCGAAATTTTTGGCTAAATCGTGACCTTGATCCAACTTAATTATTCTCAACTACTTATTTTTGTTGATAAAGTGATTTCTCATAGTGAAGAATCTGTCCAAGCGCATATCTAAATATTTTATCAATACACAGTGTACTGATGTAAATCTCTGTTAAGAAAATGACCAGGTAATAGTTCATACAATTTATAGCTTTATTCTGTATAATATAATTTGTTATACTTTCGTTAATTGTGATTTTTTGTTACTGCAGTTTTCAAATGAACAACCGGTACTTTCACTTACACCCAATATTTAAAAAAAAAGTTTTTGTTTTATAACAACGTTAAATTTTATTTAGCATTTATTTGATAGAAAATAATTTTTCAAAAAACTTTGAAAAAGTTAAATAAAAAAATTAAAATAAACTAACCTTAATTTATTCTAACTTAACCTATAATCGCACTCTAATTAACAGATTATTTATTTGATTTGTTACACTTTTATTTTACAAAATTAGGTCATTTTGTTTGTAATTTTATCTATAAATCGTGTTACTTTAACTTTTTTCAAATTTCCATTATTTCCACTTGTAAGCAAAACAAAAAAAAATAAAATAAAAACTTTGTTTCCCAACTGTTCAATTTTTATGTTAAGAAGTTAAATTGAATTTGGAATATTTGTAATTGAAATAGAATAATTATCTCTCAGCATTTCTTAGTTATTTAGCTACGAGTATATAAAAAATTTCTATTTGATGATAGAAAAAGAAAATTTTCTACCTTTTTGTAAAGAAAATTTTACTTTAGATTTTCCACCATTTTGATTTTGAGTTTCTTTTTAGAGCGGAAAATTTGTCTATATTTTTATATTAACATTTTCTTGATGCTTAATGATTTCGCACTCAAATGGATGTCTACAATAATTAGTCTGTATACGAATGAAAAATTTATAAAATGAAAAATATAAGGAAAAGTGGAGTTATTAAAAAAATTGTAAACATTGTAAGAATATTTTTTTTTTGTTCATTCTGAAGCTTGTGAATTCTTTGAATATCCCTAAAGGAATATAAAACACCACTGCCTAACGAAATGTAATATTTTTATACTCACTGAAGATAATATTATATTGTCATCCTTGTGGAGCAATACAAATCATTGGTGAGTTTTACTTTTCTTCAGAAAATTCATCCCAAAGTCTCTTGTAGTCAGTCAGTAGCTTTTAAGTTTTTTACGCTCTAAATTATATGCGTCTGATTCAACATCACAGCATTTTTTTGATTTTAACTTAAATACCTACCTTAAATACCTACTTTTACTAATTAAAATGGAAATGGTTTCAATTAATGTGTGTTTCCACATTAATTTTATTGTCTGTCTCACTGCTTGTTTCGCATGGGATTTGTTGAATATATTCCGAGCTGTATTCTTTTCCGGTCTAATAATCTGAATTTTTTTAAGATAAATTTTATCATATCGCAGTTACTTGTCAGTGATTCATCATTGAAATATTTTCTGTATTCTGGGTTTTTTGATCTAAAGGGATTATATATTTGGGGAGACTGTTTTCGTTCAAGTTTTGCGGTTGCCCATACTCTTATCTAACATCCAGGCAGTATTTTTTTGAGATCGTAGAAGCCATATTTTTCATAATTATGTCTTCTTTCTTACGTGGCCAATAAACAACTTTTGTCGGTCAACGGCGACTTCTCTCCAATTGAAGATATCAATTTGTTTCATGTCTGCCGATATTTTGTTTCTCCGACGAAAGTTTGATTTGCTCCGACGTTTTATACCAACCTTCCACATTATTAGATTGTATTATTTTCTGCGCTCCAATTAATTAAACTCTACATGTAGAGATATTATTACAAATAATAAGTTGGTAATTTAGAATTAGCTCTGCAATTCTATTAAATTTGTGCTGTAATTCTGTTAAAATTAAAGTGTTTGGTAAATATTCTTGGGAAATAATTTGATTAGAAAACACTTTACTCTTCCAGAATTATTGAAATTATTTAATTTTCATTTCTACAAATTTGTTATATTAGTATAATCAGTTTAGTTCAGTTATTAGTGTTGTAATGATATAGCCTAACAAACATAATGTGGTAATAATATGGCCTGAAACAAGAGAAGTAGACGGAGAAATACCAAAAATAAAGGTAAATAAAAAATCACATTAATACTTGCCCGATCTTAATTCTAATAAAATATTGCGATGCAGTATGATTTTTACGCACTAGTTTCACACCAACTCAATTTTTTGAATGATGGTTGTAACAAACACAAATATTGGATCATCTATGCAAAGCACATAATTTTGCTTTGATAGTAGGATTATTTAAAAACAGAGGTGGCCCTAATATGTCAGGCCCGGCATGTAGGCTTTAGCCTTTTATCCCCAATAGTAGGATTACCATAATCTTCTAGAAGATTCATTAAATTCCGTATTAAGCATTGGGTTCTTACTCATTAATTACGTTCTTCATCTATTGCAATGCAGTGTATTAGGATTAATATACAACTTTATTTTGTTTTTTTTTTATATATTTTCATTTTATTTTTTATCATCGAATGATGGGATTGTCTTCACCGATTGATTTATTATAAAACCCGTTCAAATCGCTTAATTTTAATTGATGAGTAGTTTAAATTGCCTCTAATACCTTTTATATTTCTCATTAGTATTTAGTTGTATGTTGTCATAGACGTCCAATATTTATACCATCTTTTCGGAGGTCTTCCTTGTAGACATTTGATATTTATTTGATCGTTTATTTTCCACCGACGACAGTCTACCTTCTTTTATTTTATTGTTAATGATGGGTATTTTACATCTAATGAACTGTAATGGATTTTGTTTTTGATATGGAAACTTCTATGTTGTTTTGGATGTTGGACATCTCTATATTTTGGATATAGACACCTCTATGTTGTACAATTTGGTAGTTTCGTTAAATCCGAATAATAATATTTGCAGATCATTCTTATTCTCTCCGAGTAGTACAGCAACATCTGCGTAACATATGATGTCAACGTTCTTGTTGTCAATTCGGTATCTCTAAAATATACTATCCATATTTTTGATTACTTTATCTATTATTAAATAAAATAGATTTAAACTGAGATTATCAACTTGTTTAATACCTGTTAATGCTGAGATATCTATACCTGAGATATCTATCTATCTATATCTATATAGATCTTGTATCAGTCCTATTAAACTGTGATTAAGTTCTTTTTCTTGCAATATTTGGATCACATTATTCATTTTTACTTTGTAGAAAGCTTGATTGAAATTTAAGAAGCAATTTTAATTACAAATTAGATATATTTTGTTGAATATGTTGTGAGCTCTACAATATCAAATATTTTGTGGTTTGTTTTGCTAAATTTAATTAATACATTGATAAATTTTGATTGACAACATTACAACCCGAAAACTTAGTAACAAATTAGATTTAATATAATGGAATTTATATAACGGCTAATTTTCAAAACAGGTTTATTTAATATTAGTATCAAAACGATCTTCTGTTCATTAATGTCAAAGTGAAATTCTAGATACTAGCTTGAATTGCATAGTATTATTAATGACATCCGAAATGTATCCAAAAAATGTTAACTCGATGCAATATATACATACATATAAATACAATGTGTCAATTTTGAAAATTGAAATACATTTTACAAATGCGATCTAAACACGTCTCTGAATAAACGTTTTAATCAAATGTCAAAAAGTTATACTCCATTGGCGGTGTCTAGACGATCAGTGAACACTATCAGTTTTTACTGAAATCCATGTACTTTGTTGTTATTTGAAAAAAATGAAAAAAGTTGAAATGTTTTTAAATTGTCGTCAGTTTTTCGATTTCAATCGTTCCGAATTTCATAGCCAATTTTTCTAATCTTAATTTCAAAATACACAACATAACACAGAAAAAATTTAAATTAAAGCACTTAATAATAATATAAACATACCTATTCTTTTTGAAGACGAACCAAACAAATAAAAAATGCTGCAATTTCTAAAAATTACTTTTTATTATTATTTAAGTTTCACTTCTACTTGTAACATAAATGACAATTCTCAGTTTTCGCCATCTGTAAGTTTTTTCATTCAAAACTGAACGTGTAGCCACTTCTCAGTTATGACTAACAGTGTAAACTGACTGAATAACTGACCGTCTAGCAACCGCCATTGTCCATATACATAATGTCTAAATTGGTATTCCTACTTTTTGTTAAATAAAGTAAATAAATATGAATCGTTATAAAATATATTTTTCATAATTTTTAATTTAAATTTATATTCATTTTCTTTATTCTATTTGAGATAAGTCCATAAGTACACAACTGTGTATCAACATGAGTACACAATTTAAGAACCCATACATTTGTCACTAGACAATGTAAGCTTTTTTTTGTTTTACATTTCAGATCATGAGACAATGTGTTATGTGTGTTATCGATACATTTCCGATGTTATCACGGTATATAGCGATGTCGATATGCTGAGATTAAAAATATTGAATAAATCAAGTGAACTTTTTCTTTAAAATTAAGTAACAATAATTTTTCATATTATTTGTACAGAATAGTAGGGACTTATCGTCTCATCTATATGCACAAATTGATTAATAAATAAATAAATAAATTGGTGAAATTATTTTTAAAATTAATTTTGTTATAAATTGCTGGTACTAAAATATACCCTGTTTATTGATGGATATTATTGGTTTATTATTTGATGGATAAATTTAATAAAATCTGTCTGTTGAATACATTTCAGATCTATTTAAAGTATATGTATTCTATATGTTGTGGCATAGGGTCGTAATCTATGGTCGGCCTCTTAAACTAACTAACTATTCACACAACAAGGACGTTGAAGAACAATCGATTTGGATCATGAAGTAGAAATTAGGTCCAAAATGGCTTTTCACTATATTTTCTTTCTTATTTTTTCCTGTTTTCATATCTATGAAGCCTGCCACTGCTTAAACACCAGGATATATCAAATTATGAAATACAGATATTTGTTTTTATTCAGTTATAGAATTCTGATTTACGAAATTCTGAATTTTTTAACAGTTACATTTGCGTTATTCCAGAAAATTTAATTTGATAATTGAATTGCGTTATTCCAGAAATTAGAATTTTTTAATTCAAAATTAAGTACCAAATCCTTAAACAACACTGATAATTTTTTTCAAATATTTTTTTTTTTTTAATTTCTGAATAACTTAATCAGTGTTGTGCCGCGTAAACTACATTATGTAGATTATGTTATTTTCTCCACGTCGACAATACTTTGTAGACAATATAGTTATGTCTACTTCATTGCGTAGACAATGTTTACAATTAAATAAAAATGAATTACAATAAAGTTAAATGAAAATACTGACTTTTTTACAAAAAAAAACAAAGTTATATTATTTTATATATATTATATAGTTTCCTGCATATATCTGTCGATTCGACGGAACGCTCCAATACATATTATACAAATTGCTTTGATCTGTGTTTTTAACATAAAATAAATAAATTTCGCTACCCAAAATGCATTAAATATTAAAAATAAATACAAGTAAACAAAGAAGATCAAATAAATATTGTGAGAGCAGTAGGACCCACAATAACATAAATTTGAAATGAAAACTCTAATGAAGGAAAGAAAAAGCTAATAAATTATAAAATTTTAATACTTTATAAAATACGCTGGCCGATTTTTTTTAATAAAGTTCTTGAAACTAAGCGAATCTACTGGAAAAATAATTATTGTTTAAGTCATAGTTGGAATTGCTTTTATTCTATACAGTATAGTTTACATTGTCTACAGTAAATTGCTTGTTTTACATTAAAGTCTACTTCAAAGTGTAGACAATTAAAAATTACGTGTAAAGGAACAACACTGATCTGAATATCGTATTTATATTTTTTTTTTGTTTGTTTTATTGCACTGCCACTTTTCATTACCATTATTTCCAAACTGGATTGATTATACAAAATATGCTTGTTGTTAGAAGACCGGACCCATAAGCATGATACGCTACTGGTATAATTAATTTAATATGTATTAACTCTGTTAATGTAATGTCGTTATTTAGTTTAAACTTTGTGCAAGTGCAGTATATAGAAAATGAGAACGTATTAAGAAATTAGATTTTTGTATTATTTTCAGTTGAATTAATTTTTTCATTTTGTTGTTAAAGGCTCTTAAGTTATTTTTAAACACTTATGAGACCTATTTGTGAATGATATGAGAATTCTTTTCAAACATATTTGTTTCGTTTTAGAAATTGTAAAATTTAAATAATTTTTAAAATTTTTTACTAAAGTGTAGAACACATAAAAGACGTGAATAAAAAACTGAAATAATGGAAATCAAATTGAAAAAAGTGGTAATTCTTTTCATTCCTGACACTCTCTATACACACACAATATTATAATTAAGTTTTATTATTACCCAATGTTGTAAACAAAAACTTTACCTTTTTATTTTTACTTTTTTCTTTTAGTTTTCATTTCTATTGGGATTGACCCAAGTTTTTTTGAAACAGTTGAATTTATTTTTTTATTTTTATTTTTGTTATTTATTTTTGGAATTCAAGTGAATCAATTTCATCGTTACATGGCGTTAACAAATCCAATTTTCTCCATCTCTGCAACCTGACATTATTTATGTTTACAAATTGAATGGTGTGAGTTGGTACAAAAAGAAATCGTTATAAATAAAAATACCGTTAAACATAATCAGAGGAGAACAAAAAAGGTATATCTATTATATATATATATATATATATATAGAGAGAGAGGCAAAAAGGATACTAAACATTTTTCTTCAGGACCTTTTCATCCAGAATCAATATAAGACAACTAAATAGACATGTCACTTTATTGTATAAGAAAAATATGTATCGAAAAACAAAACAAAAAAACAAAAAAAAAATTATTTATATTTTCTTGAGGAAGTTTACATCAGGAAGATTTTTCTTGTATAGGAAAAATAAAAGTAAAAATAAAAATAATAAAAAAAAGATTAAGAAAAACTTTGTAGAAAAAAAAAATTAACATTTTTGCAATTTTCAGAAAATTAATTTTTATTTTTCTATTTATTTTTAGAAAAAAAAAAAATTTCCCTGAAACAGGATAATGTTTTCTTTTCTTGTTTTTTTTTTTTGTTTTTTTTTTCTTTTTCTTTTCTTATTATTATTCATTGAATTTACTTTGTATAAATATATTTAATTGAAAGGTAAAAGAATTTCAAATGAACCGTTGTTACTTCGAAGAAAAATATAAAGATTTATTTTTTGTTTAATTTCAATTGATTTTGATATTTGAATTATATACATATATATATATGTATGAATAACATCTTTTTGAATATATCTATATATATATGCTATTTATGCCATTAGATAATAGATATTAATTATTATATGAATTCATGAGAAAAAATAATTTAAGGTGTGTTTTTTCATTTATAATAGGGAAAAATGTTCCGTGTTGTATAATAATTAAATTATTTTTATTTATTTACTAGTAAAGTGACCTGACGTTGTCCGAGTATTAGTATAATTCATTGTACCAGCAACAACAATTCTAACAATACACTATTACTATTCCAGATACTATTTTGTGTAACTTTTGTATGCCATCATAGATGATGTTGTCTCTTATTGTTTTCGTTGAGCTTGCTCTAATGAATTTAGATTATTTGCAATTCTTCTAGCTTCTTCATGATGGTGTTACATTCCATTTAACTTGAGCATTTTTTTAGCAGCAAGAAGTTCTAGATGTTGTAGTTTACATTTTTAAATATTGTTCAATGCGTTGTGCTTCCGCACGTCTTTGTCGTTATGGTTTCTGAATTTCGGCTAAATTTAATCCCGGAGGGGTTAAACCTGGCCAGTATTTGAACATGGAATTACATAAAATTCACCAACACGTTGATTAATTTTTTGTTTAAAATCTGTAGATTGGCTTAACATTTTTATACAAAATGTATGAAATTTACATTAATAAAGTTGTATTTATGAATCAATATGGTCGTAATTCAGCGTTCCTCGAACAATGGGAGCTATTCAAAATACCATTGACGTATCATATTCTGAGTGTGATAGTAAAATTATATATCCTTAAGGACTCAGAGACTAGCTAATAAACTTGCGTTATCACAATAAGCCCATTTGCGGCTGCGGTGATATGGGGGACAAATTTCCTCCCGAAATTCACAATTTAATCTATTTATTATATAATCTAATCTAATCAATATATTATAATCGACTTTATTAACTTATACGAATTTATTTATAATATTTTAATATTATGATATTTATTTCTATAATTTCTACCAAGCTTTCAAACAGTTGGTAAAAATGTTAAAAAATTGTATTACAAGAATTAATATTTTTAAAGGTGGCAGTGTCCGAATTAATAATGGTTAGAGTTAAAGCTTGTATTGTATAGTTTTCTCTGACTGGAATTTGTATAGTTTGCATGACTGTAGCTCCTAAATTTGGTTCTGGCTGCAAAGGTAAAAATGTAATTGAAATCTGATCAAATTTAACAAATTTAGAAATTCTGTTGGCTTCAATTTTACCGTTTAAATCTTCAGAAATTTTTCTTTCACTAAGCTAAAGTAAGTAATTCCGGGTAAATATATATAAGAATTAATTTACAAATTTTATATTACATACATATACATTTATAAGAATTAACTACAAATCTTTCTGAATTGTTAAACTCTCTGAGTAAAAATTTGGAAAAACGGTAAAACAATGAGTTTGTTTATTTTTGAAAGAGTATCTGATTACCTATTACATCAGGTTTTTAACATCTTTAATTTTTGAAATATTTCTGATGGGAACTGAGATTTATATGACAACTATACTTAAATCAGTCCGAATTTTGAAAAACCTGTAAAAGACTGTATTTTTAATAATGCATCTCATAACAAATTTGCAGGTCTATAACACTAAAATATTACAGATGAGTGCTAGGAATTTTATGGTAGCTATCCGATAATAGTCCGAATTTCGGAAAACGATAAAAAACGTGTTTATTTATTTTTTAAAAACTACGTAATTACAATTTTCAGGTTTGCAGCATCCTTGATTTTTGAAATAATTCTGATACGTGTTAAAAGTTGTATGGTAGCTATCCGGACCAGCCCGAATTTCGGAGAAATGGTAAAAGACATGCTTGCTGGGTACAAATTTTCAGGTCTATTATTGTTTGAAATATTCCAAAGGAGTACTATGAATTGAGTTGTATGGCAGTTAATTTGAACCTGTCATTTGATACTAGATTAAGTCTATTCTTTGAACAATGAATAACTTTGCAAAATTTCATAACTTTAAAACTGTATAGACGTGTATAGCGATCAAACAAACAAACAAACTTTCTTTTTTGCAGGAGATCATGCTTCTGCAGATTATTACTTACATCTAAAATTACGTACAATAAAATTTAGAACAATTATAATTTAGAACAAATAATAATAATAATTGATAAATATTTTTAAATTTATTACAAAAAATTTATAATTCGTCTCTTAATATTCAATCAAAAATACTAGATTAAAATCAATTACCGAAAAGCAATTACATATTAAAAAGGCGTTGAGTGTTAACTACTGATTCTAAGAAGTACTGCAGTAGTTAGTTCTGTGTGTCTCTAGATTAAATAATCTTCTAGAACTACAGCCCCATATTAGTCCATAAAATATTAAACAAATTTTAAAGAAAAGAAATATTTTATTTTGGCTGATAAAATGTCATTGAATTTTGAAATTCAAAAATGTATAGTAAACTGAGCAATGAGCATTAAATTAGTTCAGAACAGTATAAGCCGAAGACGATAATCTGTCTAATAATATTATATAGAGATATTGCTTCGAATGTCAAGCTGTTGTTCATTCCAATCATAAATCTGAAATCAATAAATTAGCCAAGGTATTTAAATTATTTTACAAATTCAATCAAACGAGATTACTTTTTATCACTATTTAAATATATAGCCATAGTAACAGTTATTAGTATCTATTGGATATTAATAATAATAAATATTTATGTCATACCATAGATAAATATTTATATACCAAAATTCATATGCTTAATTTTGTAACTGATTAACTACAAGCTTATATTTATTAAACTGTTTTGCTTAGTTGTTATGTAATATACATTTAAATAATAATTTAAAGCAACCGAAAAAGGCATTGAAATTTTTAATACATTTTATAAGATTCGGCCTTTATTAAATATCTTATCTACAATCATCAAAGTATCAAGCGATTTATAAGTCAATGATAAAGTTTAAATATCGCTGTAGCTTTCGTCAATATATGCTTATTATACTCATTAAACGTAGATATAATATGTGAGCTTTGTACAACTAAAGCAAGCCTATATCGCAGTAGAGATGGTATTGCTCGCAAAATTTCTTTATGATTGACAAGTGCATCAAATTGTTCCAAAAAATTTCATACCAAATTAATTTTGTAAAAAAAATTCTTTAATTTCGATAGAGAGTCAAAACTCACATAAGTTTACCAAGTTAGTAATTAATTTGCAACAATTTGTATCTAAAGATTTTAAATCAAGTAAAAAATAACAAAAAAAAAGTATTTCGACATCCGGTAAACAAAGAGTTAATAGAATTTGGTGAACTACAAATTCAAAAGCCTTAGTTATAACAACAAATAAAGCTGACAGCACGCTACCTTCGTTTAATACACTATATTTCTTAGCAAAATTTAATTCACGCACTTTCTGTTGGCTTGTCTTGCCAGAAGCAAAAATGATTTTCAATTAAGCAGTTTAAATTTTGTTGAAAAAATACAAACATTTTCTTTTAATCACTGTTTAAACTATCTGTGATAAAAGGGTTAAGAGGATAAGAAATTAATAATTGTAAGCATCAAGTGTACTCCCTTTCTTGAATAATGGTACAACTTCGGCAGTTTTTAGTTCGTCAGGAAATTGACTCTGATATGACTTTTTTTAAGGTGGCTAACAGACCAAGTAGACCCTTACTCATAAATGTCCACCATTTTTGTCGGTTACGAGCGGCTTCTCTTCAGTTGAAAATACGAAATTGTTTCATATGTGCCGATATTTTGTCTCCCCACTAAAGTTTGGTTTCCCCCGACTTCTTGTACCTTCGGGTCAGCATTCGAAGATTCTCTTGTTTGGAGCATGAGCCTGGTATGAAATTTTGCTAAAAATGGGCACCAAAACATCAACAAATTTAGAATGAAATTTTCAAAATATTTATTTAGAATATTATTTGAATGGATAATGTTGCAGAGTTCCAGATTTTTAAATCAATTATGATGCTATGGATCTCATAAGCTCGAGATAATGTCAAAGAATGTTATTTGAAATATCCTCAGATGTTTAAAAGTTCGAATTTAACAAATTATAATTCTATAGATCTAATGAGCTGAGATAGGTACTGTTATAAAAAAGCTAGTTCATTCAAAATTCCCTTAAACAATGATACCAGAAGAAGAGTGAGTGTAACTAACTTCAGATCATAATTATTGTATGTTATAGGTTAATTTAAAAAAAAAAATGTAATAAGTCTTTATCTAAATTGATAGAGAAAAAAATATGATAAAAAACAGGGTGAAGGTAAGAGATCTAGGTCACAAAATAGAATGGGGCTATGAAGAGGGCTAGTCAACAATGTATCTATTAATTGGCCGAAATTTTCATTTCAAAAAATCTATTAACCTAGTAACATCAATTTATAGAAATCCTACACCTACACGCTGTGTGGCGCAGTAGGTAGAGCGCTTGCCTTTCAACCGAAAGGTCCCATGTTCGATTCCCGATGAAGTAAAAAAAATGCTTTAAGGGTTTTTCGACCTGGTCCAGTACCCTTTGTTATTGGGATAAAATAAATAACAAAAAATAATTGAGAGTATAATCTGGTAACAAGTTAAATAAAATAAGGCTATTCTATTTAAGAAGGCTTAGTTCCTGACAATAGTAGTAGTTTTCCACATTTAATGAGTTGATAAGCCAGTAATTTGACAAATAAATGCTCGAAAAACATTGTAGTATAAACTTGCAGTACCGTACTTAATTAAGCACGAAAAGGTGATTCTACCTAAGTTGCTGTCAAGAACACAAAAAAAAAAAAAAAAAAAATGTTTAAAAACTAATTGGGTTTACTTACATAAAATTTCTCTTATTATTTTTTTTAATTTTGCATTTGTGTGTGTGTATGTGTATTCAATTGTGTGTGATGTGTATTTAATTAATTTACCTACTGTGTCTCATTATAAACTTGTTTTTGTAATTTATTTTTTTTTTTTTGATTTTTCTTTAGCAATAAAACAAATATCCTGTCATGAACTTTCACAGGGAAATTTAATTTTTATTTTTATTAAAAATTGATAATTTTAAATTGAAAATTATTTTTTTCTTTTGTTTTTATTTTTATTGTTGTTTTTATGAATGGTTAAATATTAAAATTTGGTTGTACAATTTGGGCGAACAATAACAAAAAAAAAAAAATCACTCAAAAATTGGCTCGTGACTTGGGTTAATATTTTTATGTTATTGTTGAGCAGTTTTTTTTGTTTTTTTGTCATAACATATCCTTGCATTATCCTTGCAAAACTGTTGTTTTTTTTTTATATATTATATAGTGTACAATTTGCGTTAAAAACTGGGCAAAAACAAAAAAAAAAAATTTAAAAGAAAAATTTCCAATATTTAAATTTTATTTTTAACTTTATATTTATAAACATGATGTGCATGTGTATGTAAAATATTACCTAAGGGTATTAAGAATTTTTTATTTTTTTAATTTTTTTTTTTTTTTTTGTTATTTTGGGTTAAGGTAAAAAGCTGCCATTGGGATTGTTTTTTTTTTTTTTTTTTGTATTTTATTTTTATTTTGTTTTGATTATTCAACACATACGACATTGTGTTCGAATAAGTAATTCATTAATCCTTCATCAAAAGTTAATGTCCGTCATTAACCCCATTGCAGTGGTGTTTGTGATGGCAGTTGAATGTTATGAGTATAAATTGTGTTATATAGGGTAAAAAGCAAAAAAAAGAAACAAAAAAAAAACAAATACATTTTAATAAACTCTGGTACAGAAAACACGTATACGTATAGTAATTTAAAATAAACTCCTTATTTTATTAGTTTTTTAGCAATAAAAATTATTACAATATTTTGAATGTAACCGCGATATAATGTTAAATTAGATGTAAAAGATATTTTATGAAGCTTATTATATACTCCATAGGTATGGTATTATAAAATTCTAATTCTTTTTTTTTTGCTTGTTGTGTTTTTTTTTTGTCATGAATTGTATACACGTCTTTAGTGCTGGTTTAAAATTTTTGAATATTTTTATGGGATAATTTTTGAGGTTCTTATTTTTATTTGTTAAGATTATTTTAATGACGATATGTTATGTACAATAGAATAGTATGTACACATATATTGAATTGAAAATAAATACAAGAGAAAAGAAATCTGAGTTTGGAAAAGAAGAGTGGGTTCCATAAAAAAAATTAATTACCTTAAAATTTAAAAGAGTTGTAAACTCAAAAATCCAATTATTTTAAATAAATAAATAAATTAATGATCAAATCTTTGATTTTGCTTTTAAATTTTTTTAATTTAAATATTTAAGGGTTATTTGTGAATATTTAAGGATTTTTTTTTATATGTATATATAGTCAAAAACACTAGGCGGAGCTTTTATACCGGTTCGTACGTTTGGCTAGGGAGGTAAAGGAGTGCAATTAACACGCTCAGTGGCGCAGTAATTAGAGAGCTTGCCTTTCAATCGAAAAGTCCAAGGTTCGAGTCCAGATGAAGCAAAAAAAATGATTTATAGATTTTTAGACTTGGTCCAGTACACTTTATAAATGGATAAAATAAATGTCAAAAAATAATTGAGAGTATAATCTGGTAGCAACTTAAAATAAATGGAACTATTTTATTTAAAAAGGTTTGGGTCCTGACTATGGTAGTATTTTTCCACATAATGAGTCGATAAGGCAGTAATTTGATAAATATTTGCTCGAAATATTGTAGATATTGTAGCATAAACTTGCAGTACCGTACTTAATTAAGCACGAAAAGGTGATTCTACCTAAGTTACTGCTAAGAGTATAAAAAAAAGAGATTAGGAACAAAATTGTTAATGGTTGTCTTGAATTTATGTAGATCGTATATATAGAATTGTTTATGCTTCGGGAGTACATAAAATGTAATTTGTTCCATATTCGGGATGTTGTGGTTTTATATAAATTTCCATAACTTGTCATTTGTCATTTAGTGACTTTTCTGTGTAGGGATGAACACATGCTGTTTGTATTTCGCATGGAAAATACTTAAGAGAATACAGTAATATAGATTCAATTTGTGCAGAGCATTACCCATGCCTACGTGATATTTATAAAAAAAGAAAAAAGTTGCGATTAGACTATGATGACCAAGAGCAGCAAGATGAGCTAGATTATTGGGTTATTGATAAGACGAATAGCCCGTTTTTTGACTTTCTCCAAATGTTTTAATGCATTACTAGAAACACCAGCCCATATGTGAGAATTGTACTCCATTTCGGGTTATATAAAAGCTTCATAGATTTTCAAGAAGTCACAGGAGGAAAAATAGGCTCTAAAGAGACTAAGAAAACCTAAGTATTTGGTTTAAGTTTTTTTTGTGCAATATCAAATGTATGATCATGCCAGATCGTAAGTGCATGCTTACGCTTTCAAATTGCTGAAATTTATATTCTTGAAACGAAAGATATCAGGATTAAAAATGGAAATTTTTCTGAAGATAGTACAGCTCTGAGATTTTGAATTATTAAACTCGACTCTGTTTTCTAAGCTCTAACTAGCTATCAAAATCATGGCTGAAGGAATTAGCCATAGTGTTTCTTTTGGTTGATACAACGATAGATGTAGCTTCAGATTTTTAATGAGAATAGGATACTATTAGAGCTCTGTTGTCTTATAATCGTCAAAGCTTTGTGAGTGAATTGGATTGATGGTGGTTTGTTGCAAGTCATTTAATATAAACATTTAAATATAAAGAATACGGCAGGTGAGTAAAATTGATATTTGAGAGGCACCAGCATTTATTTGAAATTGATTGGACCTAAATCCATCAACTAAGATTTGAATTGTCCGATTTGAAAGGAAACTTTCGATTTACTTAAAAAAATATGAATTCTGATCTAGGGCTTAATATTTTGCTAATAATGAATCATGCTGTAATCGTATGATTTCTAAAAGCTTTAGAAATATCCAGAGCCACAATATACCTACTTCACTCGAATTTTAAATATAAGTCATCAAATACCTGGTAGATCGGTGGATCTAAGTTCGTATTATCTACCTTTCGTACCTTGGCTGCTTAAATATTTTTGGTCAGTTTTTTGTTAATTAAGATCTCCTTGACTTTGGAGATGATCGATATTATAGCTATAGGCCTGTAGTAGTTAGAAGGTTCGCTTTTGTCACCTTTTTTGGGAGCTGTGTTCATTTACATAATCTGTCATTGCGTTGGATATACTCCAGGAGAGTAAGATAAATGGAATAAGTTGGGTGTGTTTGCAACATGGACAGGTTTTGACTGATTCTTGAATAAAACCATTCTTAATCTATATTTTTTGTTTCAATTTAAGTAATTCTGAGCTTGAATTATTATGACAGACGAATATAAACAATTTCATTAGCGAATTTTTCAGTATTAACACCTCTTATGAAAAGGAAAAGCTGTGGTGAATAAGAAGTAATTTTTACGACCTTATGACATACGAAATTGAATTGGAAACAAATTTTTTATGCTTATTTCAAAAAAATTTCTGTTGAGACTTGACCTCTCAGAATTTCTTATAGTTACATTGTAGTGCTTTGTTTTAAAATTAGTGCAATTTAATTTTTGCCATAAGCTTGGCTTATGTTCAAAAAAACCATACGCTCAATATTCCTTATTATTGTATGTAGGACCTGTTTTATTTCATATAGTTTTCGCACATTTATTACCAAACTAATGGTTTGGCAAAAATTTACGTTGTTTCAATAATAGAATTACGTCTTTTGAATAGCAATTTTGATAATGGAATAGTAAAGCAATCAAATAACTTTGAGAATGCTAGACGTATAAGGCTAATGAGTCTATATAAAAGCTTCAACAGTGACTCATAAAATATTAAAACTGTAACGGGTATTTGTAACAATTATGTTTTGTGTGACAGTGCATAGATGTGCAAATGTCATTTATTAGTACAATTAAAATTCTGGTTTGTCGATAGAAACAATGTTTTTTTTACTTTATGTATGATTTCATTTATACTCACTCACTTACACATCATTCACTTCATGAACGACTTCATTCATGATTTTTGTTTTTTGTTTTTCTCTTAACTGTATTTATTGAATTTTTTTAAACGAAAATAACAATAATTTATAACAATAGTGACCAAAATGGTTTTTTCAAATCCTACAATCTAAAAAGTTGGAAGGTCTAGTCCATTGATTTGTCACTTCATATTTGCTCGTCTATTTTAATTTTCTGCCTTACATAACTGCTAGCGACTTCTTTTATAACCTGCTGGTTATTGGAATATTTTTCAGATCTCTCGCCAAAGGGTTGAGGTGTTGGATCAGTCTGATTGCATATCGGTTTTTACCTTTTTGCAGTTCTTCTGTGGCCAAGGATATGTTCAAATCTTTATGTAGATTTATATTTCTAAGGTACCAGGGGGCCTGAATTGTGGTACGTAAAATTTTTGATTGCATCCTTGGAATTGTTTTGATATTACTATTAGAAGATACTCATAGGACCAGATTGGTTTTGGAATTGCTTTTTATAGCAACACTTTTTATTCCAGATTTAGTATAAAATGTTTCCCAATAAGCCAATAAATGCTGTTCGTCTTGAGTTTTAGTTGCTCTACTTTTGCGGTGATGTGCTCTTCCAAGTAAGCGTTTTGTTTAGGTTTACTCCCAAGTATTTAATCTTGCGGAATAGTTATCCCATTATATCATCATTCATGACTAATTCGAAAAAAAAAACCAAATATTGATAGTAATTATCAAAAACCTCCACCGCTTCGTTAGAAGCTCAAATTGGTTCAACGAGTAGAGTCGTACGCGAGGAAAGTTCCCGTGGTATCACAATGCACCTCACGGGTCTATGTGTGTCAGCGTGCTGTTGGCAGCCACTACTACCTACCTACCTAGTAATTTGATTGGCCTGTTTCCACGAGTATTTACAATGACAACTTTAGTATATCCTCTTACCAACAAACACAATTTGTGGAGAGGATTTTCTGGCTTGACGAAAAAGTGGATATACAACAAAAAAATTTGCGTTAAACGATCTTCTAACACAAATACATAGATAATACCAAATAAAAATTTTGAGATTGAACATTGTATTTATTTTTGTTTTATTACATTTTTACATACGCACACATAGATAAATAACATCCTTGAGTGAATACGGAGAATACCAGTGGAAACATAAAGTGAAATTAAAAAGTAGTTGAAAGAATAATCGTGAAAACAGGCCCAATAGTATTGACAGATGTTGGCTTAGCATTTTTATTTCATTACACAGCAAGTGTTAAATGATTGTAACTGAGACTCATACGACGTAGTTTTTTAAATTATCTTTACATAATATACCATAATTCTTAAAGGTCTTACAAAATTTAATTTTACATTTCTGAGCAAATATTTCACAAACTAAAATTTATTTTTAAATTTAATATTCCAAAAAAAAATAATTTTAACAGTTATTACATTTAACAATAATTAAATTTAATTTAAACTACAAAATTTCATTATAATAATATCTTGACTTAATTAAATAATTTTATAATAATTTTTCTTTTTAAATTTTCTTTTTTACTTATATATATAAAGAAAATATCATAAATATTAATATAACACTTTAGTTGAATGCCAATTTAATCAGTGCCAATTTGAACAGTTAAAAAGAAAATGTATAAAAAATTAATTATCTTTTTTTAATAGTTTTCTTATTTTTTTTTTGTTTTTCTTTTTTTTTATGTTATATTTCTTTTTAGCTCTCAGTTACCATCTAATTTCTAATTGTAATTGCTTTCAAATTTGAAAAGCAATAAATATTAAAAACACTGCTAAACTATTTTATATTTGATTACATATGTATATATATATATATATATATATATATAATATATAATATATATATATATATACATTGTATAATAGTTGAATAAATTTTTTGAATCCCTATAGTAACTGTATTCTAAAAAAATCTCTAAAGACTAAAGAGTTTTCGTTTTAATATTAAAACAATACAAGAGCGTAAAAAAAAAAGAAAAACAACAACAAAAACAAACAAAAAGAAAAAAAAATTATGTGTTCTTAAAACACAGTTGGCAATTTTATACACTCATTCAAGTTACCTACTTCCTTTTTCATATAGATCAGTGTGTATCCTTATTATTCTACATAATATATATTATGTACATACATTTATGTACATACATATTACACATCTCAGTATTTGAAGACTTTATTAAAAAAAAAAAAAATGAAAATAAGAAATAAAAAAACTGTTATGCCAACAAAATCATTTCATTCAACTTCAAATTTGGTAGATTCAATGTAGCATTTTGTCAGTGTTAAAATGTATAAAAGAGAAAAATATGAACTTTAAATATGGTAGTTAGTGTCTTATAAAGTTAAACAGTACCTATACCTAATATTAAAGAGGATAATGAAAAAAAACGAATTGTATATAATATGCATGATGTATTTGTATATATATGATGACTATACCAGTACAATACTGATGTATACGTTTGAATGAATATTGCCACCACCCTGAATCCTTTTGTTATTGTTATATGAATTTGTGTAAGATTTCAAAAAATATAACTCTATCAAATATTGTTTTATTTTTTTATTTTTTTTTTCTGTAAATTCCAATCTTTTCTATCTGGTAATGAGAAAAAATATTTAAAATATTTCGAATATTATAATTTCGAATTGTATTATGCCAAAATATTATAAATTTTTGTAAAAGTTTTACTTTAGTGTATTTTTACTTAATTGACTGACAGTTTAGGTTTTATCCTTAAATATCTTAATGGACGTATCTTATACTTATTGTACACAGCAGAAGCAGAAGTTCAACTTGCAACTTTTTCCGATGATACTGCCATATTAGCTACACATAATGACGCAAACGCGGCATCATCCACTACCCAAGTGTGCCTGAATAAAATCCAAATATGGCTAGATAAATGGAAAGTTAAAGCAAATCAATAAAAATCAGTGCACGTTACATTTACGCTGAGAAAGGAAACTTGCCCACGAGTCTCCTTAAACAATATTCCTATACCTCAAAAGAAGAAGTAAAATATCTAAAGGAAAGCAAACGAAAGCAGCTTGGAATAAAATTAAGAAATATGTATTGGCTACTAGAAAATAAATCACAATTATCTCTAAAAACCAAGATATTGGTATATAACTCGCTATTAAAACCTGTATGGACATACGGAATGCAGATGTGGGGTACAGCTGCAAAAAGAAATATTCAAGTTATTCAGAGATTCCAGAACATATTTTTGCGGAAAATCGTAAACGCACCCTGGTACGTTTCAAATAACTTAATTACAAAAGACTTGGGAATTTCTTCAGTGCAAGACGAAATAAAAAAACTTCATAAATAACTACAAAAAGAAAATGGAAGACTATCCAAACAACCTAGGTCGACTGCTCTTTGTTACGCGAAACACAAGGAGACTAAAAAGAAGAATGCCAAGCGACTTAATATAAAATAAATAATTAACTAAATTAACTGTAAAATAAACTAGAGATTAGATTTTGTAAATTAGTGTAGCTTATCACTGGATAGGCTACTTCAAGTCATATTTTCATCATAAATATTTGCTTATTGTATAGAAATGAAAATACAGATTGTAAATAATAAAGGAAGTAAAAAAAAAAAAAAAATCCTTAAATATTTTTAACTTTTAGTTATGCACAGAATTGATAAACAACTTTTCCAAGTCCAGCCAGATCCTCTTCAATGAGGTGTTGGTCATAGAATAGATTTACCGATTATATTTCGACACCATTACATAAAAGTGGTTCTTACTTTCTTTTTTTCGTTATAACTCCTATGATATCATTTTAGAATCTGATCGTGCATAGGGTTTGGTAGTATTACAAGACCCAATATATATAGATGAATGAATCAGGTGAGAGATATTAAGTGGTGAAACTTGGAATAGCCATGCAAACAAAAATTTGCGTCGCCACCGGTTTAAGTAAGGTCCCAATTTAAAATTTGAATACCAATTTTTTTTATTTATCCCAATTTTTTTTATCTTTACTTTCTAAAGAAATTTCATAATTTTAAACAATTTATAATTTGATATAGATTTATTAATAGTTATCCAACAATGTGCCAAGTATAGATTCAAATTCCATGGTATTTACAGTGATGTACTATCTATAATAAACTACTTTGTGCAAAACCTTTCTGATTTTAAAAAATAAAACTTCGGAATCACAATAAAAACAAAATATGTCCAAGGACTATGCTTCACAAGACATCTTAATTGAATTATTGTCCTTTTACTTTGATTTTCTTTAAAACTACATTAACTCTACGTAACATTGTTTTGTTTTCTTTATTAATTCATATATTTCTGATTTAATTTATAATAATACATTGATGTTTATACTTATGGACTATGAATAATTCACAATTTTTTTTTTTTTATTTATATATATATTTCAGGTGACCTAGTAGAACTGTCCTAAGCTTTCGCTGTCTGGTATTTGAATTTTTAATAACATAGAACCTTATTATATTACACGTAAACCAATTTTTTGGTATTGTCTGCACTAGAATTTGTATATTTCGATTAGACAGTTTTTTTCATTTTCAGTTAAATGAATGTATATTAACTTTACTCTTTACTAGAGACTTGCGGCACCTTCTCGCCTTCCACATCGTGATGCCGACAAAGCACCTGCTGTGGTAAGGCTATTCAAACCTATTTGATTTGTTTACAAAAGTTTTTATAAATAATTTAAAAGGGTCAAAATTTCGATGCCTGGAACCTATTCGGGAGAAAACGTTTTAAGAAAAGGGCAAAAATTCGACTGAAAACCGTACAGGATAAAAACCATTGCCGTTAATTTAAAATTTTACAGTTAGAATTTTTGTAAAAATTCTAGCAAAATATGTACCACTTTCCATTTACAAAAATTATTGTTTATTATTATTTACTGCAACTTAAAGTTCTAATAAATAATAATAACAAACTTTCAACACAAGAATTAATGATATTAATTTTTTTTTTTAATTTAGTAAAAATGTATATACATTATAAATATACATGTATGTATTTCTGCTACATTATACTTTAAATTATTATGTTTGTTCAATAAACTGTTCTAGAACGCTCTAGAACGATCAAACAGATTCCCACGGCGTATTATTGAAATCCTGATTTTGCTGACGGCAGAAAGATATAGATGGTAGGCAAAAACAAAATTTGAAAATTATTACATTTTTTTTTATTGTCCCCGTTCCATATTATTGAAACAAACCCCCGCTCCATATTATTGAAACCCGAATTTAGCTGACGACAGGGGAAAAAATTAATTTTAAACAATGTTGTAAAATCCGGACTAACTAATTTTATTTTATACATATACATACTTAAAATGTGGTATATACATGCATACATAATTTGCATGCTTGGATCTATTCTAAACGATTTCGTGTTTTGTTGAAATAATTGAGAAGAGAATAATAATTAAAAGTTACTTTTTTTAACGGATTAACCCTTTTCAACTAACCAAATAATTACCATCCACCCTATGCTCCACGGATGGGGTTACAGGAAAATAATGATTATTATGATCCAAATACCTACTGATTCGTCTAACTTTGTACTATTTCGAAAATAAATATTTATTTTAAATTTTTTTCGATATTATGCTATTCGAATAAAAAAAACTTTTTTATTTTTTTTCAAATCCTTTCGATGATATTTTGTTATTGTTATTTTTTATTTGCACTTTTTAATATCAGATGAATGAATTGTATACACAATTCGTATGAAACAAAGTGAAAATATCAAAATGAAATTTCCGGTCTGCTACCCATTACAACAATATTCGTAGGAAGTACATATATATGATTTTATTTGTTTTTTTTTTGTTTTTGTTTTGAATTTGTGTTTATTGTGTACTCTTTTTGTGCAATATTTTCATATTTATTATTTGATTGTTGTTATTGTAGTTGTTTTTCTTTTATATTTCTTAATATATATTTCATAACCGTGTTAAAATTTTTTCTTGTTGCCAATAGGACGTTATTATTTAGTCATTACACTTCTTTAGAACAATTTTAAAAATTATTTTAATTTTTTTTTTTTTTGTTTTGTTTTTATTATTTTTTTTTCTTTTTTTGTTTTCGTGACATCAAATTATTTAATGTAAAGCTGAAGAGGTGTTATAAAATTGTCTAATTTTCCGAAGAGAGAGAGAAAGAAAGAGACAGAATTATAAAATTTAATGTGCAGAAAATTTTATACGGAATCGTACATATTTTTCGAAAATGGAGGTATGCCGAAAGAATTAACAAAAATATTTTCCAATTGAGTTGATTCTTCTAAACTCGTTCCAGTCTCGGTGTTATAAATTTTATTTTATTTTTTTGCATATTAAGATGAATACGACTTATCACTTATTATTTTGGGATCATATACATACACACACGTATATATATACAATATATATATATATATATATATATAATATGCATGTTATCATTAATGTGCTTTAAAAAAAAATTATTTACAGCATTCGTTTTTTTTTTTTTTTGCAAAACTGCTTAAAAAGTAAAAAAA
Organism: Argyra leucocephala; assembly: GCA_963942445.1. NCBI lineage: Eukaryota > Metazoa > Arthropoda > Insecta > Diptera > Dolichopodidae > Argyra > Argyra leucocephala. Next base: position 30,223,009 of record OZ012679.1, on the reverse strand, counting down.
AATAAAAAATAAATAAAATAAAAAAAATAAATTTTTATTTTTTAATTTAAATAATGGAACCTAAGGAAATTGTAAAAATACAAGTACAAGAAGATAAAAAAAAAAAAAAGAAATAACTGAAATATAAATTTTATTTTTTTGTTGAATAACAGTTTGTTTTTATTTTTTTAGGTCACTAAGGATACATCTTAGTTACCTACATAAGTCTAACATACCCTATTTAAATTTATACAAAAACAAAAAGAATAACTCTTATTTTAAGAATTGTTTTAATCTTGTGGAGAAATATCCCCACCCGCCCCCCATTTTTTAAAGTCCTTTTTTGTTTGCGTGGAATAATTTCATATATATTTTTTTTTATTAGTTTTATTTTTATGTTTTTGTTTTTCTGATTTATTTGTATTTTAGAGAAATGAAGAAGCTATTCTAATTCGTAATTGCATGTATCTGTCGTTATTATATCACCTGAGTAAAAAAATGTATGTATTTATATATGTGTGTGTTATGGGATTGATAGTTAGTTTGGAAAGCTTGTCAAAAACTTAATAAGGGTATTCGCACGATCAGGTGCAGATTGCATCAGTTTTGTACTAGGTGTAGAAATGTATTGGCATTTGTAAAATTTTTATATGAAAAAATATTCTTCAAGATTTTTAGAAGACTCAAATCTATTGTACTTTTAGTATTGTACTTTAGTTGCCATTGTACATTTTAAGTTTGACATATTTTGTAAATTCAATTCATATATATTTGGAAAATAGATGAGATAAGGACAAAGGTAATTTTTTAAATCAAAAATTTAAATGACACAACATTTTAATTGAATTATTTTATAAATGTAGTTTTTTGAAACAAGTGAAAAAAAATTGGCTCTCACTAATTCTCATAATCATAAATTAAATTCATTTGTAAACAAACCGCTGTCACAATTCTACATCGAGTCCAAGATCAAGGGTGTACAAGAGTGCGTTTATGAAATCGGAGTACAAATCATTGTAGATCTACACTTACTATACTTCTACATACTTAATCGTGAATACCCTTAATATTGTAAAGTATGAGATATGTTGTAAATACAGTATGGTGGTTTTTATACACATTTTGTACATGTAATACATCTTATAATGTGATAAATAAGAAAAATTTTACATTCTTTGCTATACTTAAAAAGTTTAAATATTTTAAATTGTCTATAATAGATTCGTCTTGGAATCTGCCTTGACATTCACAATCCAGACAGTATAAATATGTGAATTGAAATTACTACTTGCTTTTTAAAAACCAATTGAAAAATTAGTTAGTTAAACTCGACTGACCTATTTGTTGTTGATAGCTACTTTAGAAAAAAAATTACTTGTTTTTTGGCTGTCTACTACCAATAAATTTATATTAGCGGGAACCAGAAAATACAATATCAAGCCAGACACTAAATAGGAACCCACAAAAGAAAATCGTTTCAAGTATCGTACTAGCGTTATAAACGGTTCTTGTTAAACAGAAAAACTTCATTCGATATTAAAAATTAATAGAGTTACATGCACAAGACTTGCATTAGTCCAATAGTCCTATGCTCTAAAAAATTAATAAGAATTGAAGAAAAAATGGCCAAGTTATTTGTAAATAGGGGTAAGCATAATTCCGCGAAGCTAGATATGACACTGGAAAAATAAAAATATTGGTACAAATCTGGAACGGTAGATCTAGAATTGGTAATCTATCAATGGACAAGTATGATCTTGAGTTACAGAATAAATTTAAATATTTAAACTTCACGCTCACCAACAAAAATCATGGGGCTAAAAAAATTAACGATCGAGTCTAAACAAGCGAGTAAAGGAATTTTTTCAATTAGAAAAGTGTTAAAATCATCAATTATCAATTATTCAACCAGTACAGTACTATGGAAATTGGACAATTATTATCACTTTTAATTTACCGCCTAGTACAGTACTATGAAAATTGGACAATAAGCAGAAAACAAATTGAACTGGTTCGAAAGAAAAATTTTAATGTGTCAGTTAGTGGGGCAGAATATCTTTGAAGATATTGACTGGATAATAGAGATACAACCGTGAACTGTATCAACAATGAACCAGATCTATCATATTAATATTTAAGATTGAACTACTAAATTTTTATTGTATTCGGAGCACATGTCTGAGAACCGAAATTTTCCTAAAGCGTGTTTATGGTATAAAGTTCATGAGTATCGACTAGCTGGACTAGCCAAACTGAGATGGCTTGAAGATGATGAACAAATATTGACCACATTATAAGCCGCTAATATTGAAATCATGTGATCAAAATCGATATTTTAGATACCAACTTCAGCCCATACTACTTCATCTTGACTCTCTGAGACAAAATACGCAGCTTAATGCATATCACTAAAATTCTTTAAAATTCAACTTTAAATTCCATTCAACCTGCCAAATTTCCTTCTTATACAATTGAAAACTATGAACAAAATAACTAAAACAAACTTAGCCCAATTCCTTTTATCATTCAAGATTAATCAAAAAGAAAACCATATCAAATCATATACAATGTAAGTACTACAAATAACCAACCATCTACATATTTACATCCTCCACTAAATCCGTTGTATAGTTATCAACTGGGAAATTGCCAAAGCAAAAAAAAAAAAAAACATTTTTTTTTCTTATTTTATACCTCGAGGAGATTGCTTTATTTTTTGTTGTTATTTTTTTTTTCTAAAATAAAAGCAAAAATAATTTTTTTTTTTTGATGATCCTAGTTTTATATATATATATGTATATAAAAAAAAAGCAAAGTTGTAAGGTCCTTTTCCTCTATAACCTATAATTTATTTTTGTTATTTTTTTTTTCTTTTTTCTTTTTTTTTTTTTGTATGCAAAAGGAAAACTAACTACTATTATACGAAACTATTTGTGGGCATATAAAAGAGAAAATTTTATTTTTAGAGCGCATAAAATTTACTATACACACTCTATATACATATCTATATAAAAGCGATTTAAAAAAAAAAAAACAAAAACAAAAATAGTAATAAAAAACGAACAAAAAAATTCAAATATAAAATAAAAATATCCTTGCATTATGATAATGGCTTTAAGCATTAAAGTAAATAAAAATAATGTATATATATATAAATATATATATATATATATGCATAGTGATGGTCATAAAAATTGTGATTGAATCCATTTTTGTGGTTGAATATTAGCGTTTTTAGATTATTTTGAAAATTTGTTTGTTATTTTTAAAATATTTTGGGTAACGGTTGGTTTTGTGGAATGTATATTGTATTAAATGTTTTTACATCATATATATATATATATATATATATATATATATACTATCAAGTGTATGAAATGAGGTGTTTAATTTAAAATATTGTCAGATACTACTTAGACCAAGCAAATAAGACGTCTCTTTTTCGAAATGAAAGTTTGCATAACGTTACTGAGCGGTGAGATAATCAACCAGTAGGTTAGTAATCGTCACCGTTAGTAACTAATGTTAATAATAGATAACAACAAAAAAGATAGTATGATGCTATTAGTAGAATGATAAAAATAGAAATTCAAATACAACCTATTTTCGAAGGGAGGATGATTAAAAGTGTATAATATCGAATATGTCAGTTCAATTATTGGAGTACACAAATATTAACTTTTCTTTCATTGATACAAAGTTGTCATGTTGCTTTCTACATTAGTAACAGCTTCTACCTGAATCAAAGGTTACAATAGCTAACAGAACTGGTTAAATTTTAATTTCTATAACAGTTTTCAGTTAATAAAGTATGTGATAAATAGATGAAAATTGAATTTGTAATTAAGCTCTTAGTTTTTCACCTCTCTTGATATCATACCCACCTGCTTATATTAATCATTACCTCTAAAAATCAATAAAAGTGGAACAGAAATGTTTATTTTATTACTCCATACACAGAATATTCAAACATTAATAGCCTGATTTTTATTTATGTTTTCACAGGTATTAATACGAAGCTCAGTTTTCCACATGTTAGTAAGTAGTAATTTAATTTTCCGCCGCTCCAATGACGCTCTACGCTTTTAACGATCTTGTATGTACATTACAGATCTCAGTACATAGTCTAGGATAGACAAAATTGTTCAACAAATTCACAATTAATGATACTCTAATGATTCTCACTACGCCGACAATAGATTAGATTGAAGGACAAAAGATTTGATCTGTCTTTTTAAGCATGTTTAAGGCGTGTTATGAGGTGAATATGATTTATAAATATTTATAAACACAATACGTATACTTTTCTTATATACATCCTCAATTTAGAAGGTTAGTTCGTTTTATATATATGAATCTCGTTATCGATCAATTGTTTTGGTAAAAGTACTTCATTAAGTCTATTATCACCTATTGCATCCATTATTAGATATGCAGTTAACATATAGTAATAAATGTTATATACGTTTACTTTTGGTAATTCAAATTACTTATGTTATTTTAAAATGTCCACTTTCAATTACGTTACAGTCCAAGTCAGAGCCTTGATCTCTTCTATACGAAGCATATATATGAGTCAATAAATCTCGTAGCTAATGTCTAGCTTCTGAAATTGAACATTGACGATACGTCATTTCAAATGTATTTGCAATAAGCCATCTCAGCCTGGGTCGTTGCTGTCTTATTCCCAAAAAATTTTTTACAAACAATTTTAAATAATTAAACAAATCTTGTTCCAAATTTGTTTATATCCTAATCTAATATACAGAATCGTATGAGTGGGTACATTAAAAAATACAACGATAAGGCAAGCATGGATTTAAATTTCATGTGAAATTATTGTCCAGTTAAAATTAAACAATATGTCGAACAATTGTTCAAATCACGTACGTTTATATTATTTCTAAAATCGATTTTAAAAATAAAATTCGTTTCCTATACTAGACTATAGGTATTGTGAATATAGATGTTAGTATAGCGACTATAAATGTTGCGAAACTAAGAAGTAGAATAGCATTAGTAGTCTAATTGCCTACTTTGTGCACAATTTAACGATTCAAAGAAGCTCAATTATTTGCAAAGGATGAAAAATATGAAATACAGTGCTTCCAATCAAAATATATACAGATTTGCGGAAATAACATGAGTTTACATACAAATTAATTGTTAGTTATATTTGACTAGAGTATACTAATTGTGAATTGATTGATAGTTTGGAGGGTTAGAGTGCTACAGTATACTAAATAATTACGGTCAAGCGTATAGTCTCTGCTTTTCTTTCAAAAATTTTCTTCAAATTTGAACAGGTATGGTACATACATGCTACCCCATAATTTTTGTTTGAACACACATTTTTTTATGTGTTATATATGTTATTACCTCCCTAATGGCAACTAAAGCTTTGATAGGCATTCAATTTCAATAATCTTGTATTGAATAATTTTTTGTTTGATTTTATCTTAGCTTAAATATTATTTATTTATTTTACATTTATTGTTTGTGGGCAATATCTTAACCAATTTCAGATTATTTTATTTAACTTTACTTTTTATTGATTCTAACAGTCTTCTGGATGATTAAATTTAGTGAAATATACTTAGAATGGATAATTGTTTTAAAAAATGTTTTACATAGAGCCTACAGCATATTCGATAAGAAAATGTTTTATGTAATTGTTACAACCTTCTAAATAACCTATCAAACTACAACAGATTATTCTGGATACACTCTGTACACATAATTTAAAGCATTCATTTGTGAAATCACGATCAGCTTCCATGAATTTTAATTCCATTACTGTAAAATTTAAATACTGTATTATCATATTACATTAGTTGAGATAGAATGACTTTGTGTATAGAATGTTTCACAACAGTGATTTGTAACAGATGCTCATTTATTTTTCTTTTGCTCTTTATATTATTATTATTTCCTTTTTTTAAAACTTCGTTCTACTTTTTATTTATTTTTTATTATTTTTTATTATTTTTATTTTTTTTAAAAGGTGTAAGGTACCTGTGTGTAATATAATATAATATGTATGTTTAAATTAAGGATATGCGAGAAAAGCAACAAGTTTTCACTGCATACATACACACACATATGTATATACATTTATTATTTTTTATTTTATATTATTATTATTTTTCATTCACATTTTTTTTTTTTAAATGTTTAAGTATAGATGACATTAAATACATCTGCTGTTGTTTTTAGTTATTATTTTTATTATTATTAATTTCTTGTGTACCTATTTTCCAACTCAACAGCTTTACAAATTACTAAAAAAATATTGATTTAGTGCCAATTTTTATAATAACAAATTAAAAAGGAAGAAATAAATTAATAAATAAGGCAAAAACGATAACAGTCCACTTTTGTGATGATTAGTGGAAAATTCGTTTATTTTTTGTTTTTTTTTCTGATAATATAGGAAACCAATTTTTAAAGACAAATAGATAAGAGAAAAAAAGAAAAATTATTGAGTAAGAAAGTGAATAAGTGACAGAAAAAGAGGAGAAGAGAGAGAGAGAGAGTTAGACAGTAAATTAAATATGAAATATTGCTTTTTGTGTTTTTTTTTTCTTTTGTTTATTTTTTTTTCATTTTTTTATTACATATTTTTATTGAAAGAATTTCAAAAGAAAATTTCAAGGATAACAATTCGAAGAATGAATCTATAAAATAATGAAAAATAAGTATTTGAGTTTGTTAAAGAATAGACAATCATATATTTATATACATATGTTTAGTTGGTATTATATTTGTAAACAAAAGAAAATAATTTTTTGTAAATGTTTGTGTCAGAGTGTTTGTTCTATTGAAAATTTTCAAATAGAATTACAAATTATATTAAACTCTATATGTATGTATGTATAGATATATATGCATTATGTAGATAATTTTGTAAATATTTATATTACAGGATATAACCTATTGCTTTGGTGTCATGTAAGAAGATGAATTTATTTCTTATTTATGCATATATATATATATATATATATACATATAATTATGAATGTTTTAATATTATGGACCAAAAATAAAATTTTATTGATAATTAATGATTTAGGAAATAAATATTATTATAGGTAATAAATATATTTTATTTATATGGTTTGTGGTTATATAAACATAATATATAATTATATATAAATAGACATTATATATTATATAAAATAACCGTAATTAATTAAAAATTGATTACAAAATAAATACTTTAAAATGAATTGTATATATATACATAATAAGGAAATTATTTCTGAGATTTTTATTTTTCTTGTTATTTTTTGTTTCAATTTAATTAATTTTAAATATTTATTTTTTTTTATTGAATGCATGTTTTGGTAATAGTTCCGAAATGCTCTTGAGTTTGATATAATTAACAAATTTCACATAAATTAAACTCTTATTGTATATAATGAACTTCTGTGAGGTTAAGATTTGACATTTGACATTTAACATTTTACTTTAAGTTGCATACTCTAGTAGCTATTTATTATAACTGATATACATATATGTATATCTGTGGTATTCATGTATAACCGGTTATAGATGTAGAAATTTAAAGCTTTTCAGTATGACTGAATTTTCAAATTATTCTGTAAAAAAATTCCACTGTATGTTCTTTGTATTCATTTTCACTGAACTTAATTCGCTAACTATAATGACACAGAACTACATATGTAAATGTCAAATTGTCTAACGAAGCTGACATAAATATATGTCAAAGTTTATGTCGACTCATAATGACATATAGTAACATAGGAAAATATTTCTTAGAAAAACAACAACAAAAAGAAATTACGTATGCCGAATCCTGTTTGGATATAATTTAATATAAGAATTCGATATATATATATAGTGTTTAACGAAATTTAACGAATTGCCGGATTGAATTTAAATGCCGCATATGTCGATTAGGAGTATTTACATGTATTTTCCATTTACAGAATATGACAATGTAGTTCTATGCCAATATATGGTTAGGGCATACAGTTTGAAATATATATTATATAAGAATAACAAACTGTTATAATATAAGAGCACAATGAAATTAAAAGCGCTTATTCATTTTTAGTAAGGATAAAATCACAAGATAAATTTTGATAAAATCGCTTAAGTCAATTTTAGAAGAGTAAAATGTCAGAACAAAATTTAATATAACCGATAAACTTAATATATATTTTTTTTTTTTGTTTCTCCTATTACTCCGCGTGGTAGCATAGGGCTTCGATAGTGAACCTCCATTCCTCTCTGTTGAGTACTACTTCCTTAATATCGTCCCAGGTATAATTATTGATTGTTAATTCTTGATCGATTGTGCGTCTCCATGTATAAACTTAATATATAGGCTGTTATATTTTTCTATATAGAATATTTGGTATATTGTAGTCAGTAATTGATTAGCTGTATTAGGCGAGTATAGCTGAATTAGGCGAATAAAATAATTCGATTTTTTCAACATTAAGAATTCTTGGAAATTTTTGTTGAAGATAGATTTTTGTATAAAAAATGCGATGGTAATAAAATAATATATAATTTTTGGTTTATGTCGATTTAAGCTGTTATATATGATTACCACAGATAATATTCTCTCGAATAAGCTATTTTTGAAATAAATAAAATGAATTGAAATGGTTACAATCTATTTTTGAAAATGTTGTGTGAATGTAAATACCTATCTCCTATTCTATGTAATTTATTATTGAATTAACTTTCAAAAAACAAAAACTTTATAGTAATTATAAGCACTAATTTATTAATGTAGTTTGTCAATATATGCTTCTGGATTAGCTCTTATTATTTTATAGTTTAGAGAAGGGAAGGTGAATTATTACATTATTATTATAAGCATCGATTTAGAAATGTTCGCTATCAATGTTGGTAAATGCCATAGCATCTCATAAGTCTGTAGGAAGTATGCTCCTAGATGATAGATTGTCCCTTTTATAGTTTAAAATAGGGTAGGTGAAAAGAAAATGTACGATAGATTGTCAAAAATAACTTTTTTTTATAACTCAGGAGATTTATATTTTTCGGGCATTAACTAATTTTAATATGTATAAAAATATGAACTATTACTTAGAATGCAGTTTTTCTGTATATATATTACAGTGTTTCAATTTATCTTAATAACTATACTATACCAAATTAATCAAATATAGTTTCACAAGAACGATGAAAGACAGAAAAAAAAAATGTTTATTAAAATATGACAAATTTTGGCGTGAAACTCAAATTCATGCCTTCTACATAGCTGTTTCGATTTCATAACCTCTATATAGCAAAACAAATTGATATATTATAAGGTATAATATGAGTTGATAAAATAATTTTGAATTCTTTAAACTGGGCCCTACACGTAGCATTTAATCCATGGATTTGATTCAAATGTCAAAAAAACGTACGTGTAAGAGCTCTTCTATTCAATCTAATCGTGAATCAAATTGAGTGACCAAAATCCAATCAAATTTGACAGTTTCATGAAATAAATATGGCGAATTCGTAAATTTTTACTTCAATTCTATGTTTTCAACTGAATTAAGGTTAATTTTGGTAACAAACTGTTTTTTTATTTCAAATACGTTTTTTGAAAATACTGATAGTATTTTTATTGAATTTCATTTTTAATTTTGTTTAGTTGAAATATTTTTAGTAATATTTTACATAAATTTTATCAACTTCTATAAAGAAAAAGAAGTTTTGTGGAACGTTGTTGCCAAAAATTATAGAAATACATTTTAAGAGCCAAAGCCTATGAAGACATTGCAGTCAAATTTAATATTAGTAGTTACGAAAGAAGAGAAAAAAAAACGTTTTGGGCACAACCTTTTTTTGTGAAATTTTTGTGGGTTTTAATTTTTATTTTTTATGAAAAATTTCGTTGATTTTTTAAAAATTTAAGGCACACAGAATTTAGTATCAGTGTACGTTAGAGCTTAGTATCAACCAATATCTTATCTGGATTTTTATTTACTTAGTTATAGCATAGTCATCAATATGTTTGTATTCGATATGATCTTAGGTGAACAGAGTATTATCTTAATAAATTTCATTAAGTAAATATCGTCGTAATTAAAATATAGTTTCGTGTTATTTCTAAGTCCCCAATACTAATAGTAGTCCCATACTATATTGAACATTTGTATCTCAAAAACTTTAAAACTGTTCTTGTCATTTTTAGACTGTATACTTTTAAACCTATACTTTTGCAGGCGTAAAAAAACTATAAACAATTTATTATAAGGTCTAAGGACGTGATGATGATGATGAATAAATATAAAATATGTTATTTTAATATATAATTTTTTTTTTCATTTTATTGAAAAATTATGAATATTCTGACGTTTATATTAGAAATATTAGAAATATTCTGACATTTGTATATCTTATATAACTGAATTTTATCTATCTGAGAAAAAGTAGTTTTTAGATAAATGAGTGAATTTAAAGAATAGTTTTGACATATGTCATTTTGATGTAAGTTGTTGAAATTACTTTCAAATTAAAAAATGTCAAAATATAAATACATCGAGTTGACTTAACACGCCAGTATTCGTAGTAATATAAATACACGGTGTATATCCAAAACCCCCAAATCTATTTTTTATAAATATTTCATGTGACACGTTTTTATATTTTTCACCAAAATACAAAAAAACTAGACTAATGGTAAAAATTTAAGTCATAAATCAGATTAAAATTTCTTAATTATAACGTTAATTGTTAATGATTGGACCACAATCAAAAGAAACCTCAATTTTTGACTATACGAAAACTTTATTTATTTTTTCAACTTAATCCTAAAATTATAATTAACTTTTCAAAGACAAAATTTATAAGATTTGTTGGTCCTTTTCAAATACAAAATATGTATATTTATATATATATATATATATACGTTATATCATTTGAAAACTTTCTTAATATTTAATAATTTATGTCTAAAAAATAAATGTAAAAAATAAACAAAAAAAAATCTGTCCTAAAGCTTGAGAAAAAGGATACAAAAACAAAACAATGTTTAATATAAAGGATCAAAATATATAATATATATATATATGTGGTGAATTAAAAACAAAAAAAACAAATTTAAACCAAAAATTCTCACAGGTGTATTATATATTTTTACTTTTTATTTATTCTGTAAATATTAATTATTATTCAATAATTCAACAGTTATAAATATAATATAGAATCATAAAAAACGAATCTAAGATAAAATTGAAATTTTTTGAAACAGTGATGGAAATTAAATAAAATATGATTTTCAATTCAATTAGTTGAAAATTAATTCTTGAATTCAAAATTGTAAATTGAAATTAACTTAGGTACTTATAAAATATTAAGAATATTATAAAGGTAATTGATAGGATAATAGATTAATTATTTTGTTTAAGTTATGTAAATCTAGTTCAGATATCACTATGGTTAAATAAAAACTTGAATAAAGATTTGAACATGTTCTGTGGTAGCTGAATTTTAATATAATAATCTGTGTCCTTCTCATCCGATTCAAGAAGGTCAATCGTATAATATGAAATTACAATAACAACTCAAAACCCACATATTTATCCGGTTTTATAGAGGTCTCAAATATTTAGTAATGATATTTGTCACTTGTGGCGCTTGCGTGGTTTATTAATTTTTGATAATTTAATTAACAAGTTTATCATCTTAAAAAAAATTATCCATATCGTTAAACTACATCATTTTGTTGGATTTAATAAAACCTAGACCTTGAACCGTATGAAAAGAACACAGCTATATAATATGAAAAAAAAATAATAATTTGAAATGAATTGTCAATGAAGCGCAATTTTTTTGTAAACCAAAAAACTTGTGGAAAAACTTGTTCGAAGGACAGAGTTCGACAAAAACTGGTTTTTTTGTTCTGAATAAATCTTTTCCAGTACCAAAATTAATCCGTTAGTTATTTAAAAAAGAAATAATATTTAACATAATCAAAATTATATAATTCAAATGTCAATATGTACATAATATCCAATTAATATTAAATAGCTAGATAAGAGAGCTAGATATAAGTTAGCCATATGAATACTTTAAGTTATATATAAGAAATTCTATTTTTAAGTTTTGTTTTGGAAAAAAAAAACAAATAGAGTTCAGATCATAGACTTTAGTATAAAAAAAAAACTTGTAAACAGAATATCTTTTTTATTCACATATAAATGAAACCTTCAATTTCATTGATGAAGCGAATTTCATAAATGAAGCCTTAAATTTCAAAAATCTTCAATTTCTATTCTATTGTAGAAAATATTTTAAAATAGGGGAAATATCAAGAATTGTAAGCATAGTTAGTATAAAAAAGGTAGCGGTAGATATAGGGAAATCGTTAAAATATCGAAATGTTAAATATAACTTTGCATCAAATTAATTACAGTACATGTTGGCTAAAACGAATTGAACCATTGTGAATTAATGTAATTTAAATTTTTAAATTTATTTTATAACCAATTTTTAAAACATATTTCGACTTCTTATTCTACTTTCGATGGTTTCTTATGAGTCTAAATCAAGCTTTCGTCTTTTCTTTTGGATATCATATATTCTGATATTCACTTAATCATGGGAAAAGCCGATATATTTAGATTAGATATGACAAAAAATGCATATATATTAATAGATGGGGTTTTAGGAGTTTTTTTTTTAAAGCTTATTAAAAAAAAAAAAACCTACAATTCATTAAAAATTTAAATTAAAACCAACAACAAAATAAATTTAACGTTTTTTCGGAATACTTTCACTGTATATTAAAAATCATATCGGTAAAGTGAATTTTAATTAAGGATAATCTGTAATTTATTATATTGCCATTAATTTTATAACTTTTATCTCTAAATCATAATCAAAAAGGACGATTTTAGATTTTGTAAAATACAAAAAAAAAATATTTTTAACTAGAACCCAAAACTTTGATTTTTTTTTGTTTTTGTTTTTTGTTTTATTTGCACTCTATTAAAACTTATAAAGTTATTTCAAAAACTTTTTTCAAAAATTTAATTTTTTTTTTTTTTAAATAACCTGTAATAAAAAAAAAGCAAAACTAATTTTTGTGAATTATTATTATTTTATAATCAAAATAAAATTTTATTGAAATTTTTGAAATCATAAAAATAAAAGAAAAAACAAAAAAGTTTTTAAAAGTTTTCTTAAATCACATTCAATTTTAATTCTTTTATTTTTACTCTCTCTTTATAGGCAAAGATTTTACCCGCCGATTATTAAAAATTGCAGATATGAACCTTTTGCAGAACGAATAAATTAAAAGTAAGTTTTTATTTTTATAATTTTTAAGACCTTTATTAAATAATATTTATGGCTAAATACCTTTATAAAATTGTGCCTCATGTTTTGTAAACCCATAGTTTAAAAATTAAGATTGAAAATAAAAAATATTTAAAATTATTATTAAAAAATCAAAGATCAATAAAATCATAAAATTATCCTTGATTTCCATTTTATTCGTCAAATCTCTTTATTTCCAATTCTCTTCTATGTCCAATATTTTGTGAAACATTCTACAATTGTTCTGTGAATTATGTACAATACTTTTATCAATTTACTGTTTATCGAGCAAACGTAGTATATGTACTCATAGCTGTTATCAGAGAATACGGACAATGAAATAGCTTTGATGGCTCTCAAGTCTTGCCTTGTGGTATATGTCTCTAATTTAAAAAGAGAGTTGGACCAAGAAACCTCTAATGTGCAATCAGCTTGCATCTATTCTACCTCATAAATTATCCTGAAGTATCCAAAGCCTATAAACCATTTAACATTTTTTTTAAAAATTATTTCTGAATCCCTTCATATTATACATATGGATTTGTTTGTATATTTGGAGTGTATATACTTAATATAATTTCATTTTTACATATAAAATTTTATAACTATAATTTTATTATATACAAATATATTGTTTTTGCTGTTTTTGCTGTTTTTTTTTATTTTTTTTTTATTTAACTTTTCCTTTCAATATCCTTACACATATACATAGATATACATTTTAACGAATTGTTATCCCTTTTTGTCACGTTTTATTATCGAAAAATTTTATTCTATTTTTTTTTTGTTATATTTTATTGTTTTGAAATTATTAAGAGTTTTTTAAGGGTTTCGTTTGGTTTGGTTTTATTTTGGTTGATAAACTGTAAAAAATTTATATATGTATAAAATATTTTTTCTTAAATAAACTGTAAAAAGATTATTAAATTTTATTCAAATTGAATTCATTCGGTTCTTAGTCGTTTATAATGTGTTTGCTGGTGAATACAATACAATTTGTGTGGTATAATATAACATATAACATAACATATAACATATAACATAACATAACATAACATAACATAACAGAATATAACATAGCATTACATAATATAACATAGCACAAAATAACATAACATAAAATAATAAAATATAATATAAAATAACATAATAAATATAACATAATATAATATAACACAACAAAGAGGTATTCAAAATGGCTAGATGAAATCGAGGACAACTGCCGAAAGATTGGACTAAACTGACAGTTGTACTAGATAGAGCAGAATAGAGAAAAATTATTGTTAACGAGTTAAGGCTCACCTTAAGCTGTAGAACCAATAGATGATATTGATGAAATATAGCATAACCTTGCATTAAAAAAAAAACATAAAGCTAACATAGCAAGAGGTATTCAAAATGGGTATAGATAAACAACTAAAAACGAATCTAAATCGTATCTAAAGAATTTGGGAGATCAAAAAAAAGAAGATGAGTTCAAAAAAGATAGACCAATACAAACAAAAAAACTAGATAACAACAAATTGTCTTTTAACTACGAATTAAGTAAATTCTTGAATATTCGATTTTGGTGTTGAATTTGGTTCGTTTATATATAATTTGTACAGCTAGGTATGGGGAAATTTTTTGATCTATTATAAATAATTACCGTATTTAAAATTATTTCCACTGTCTTTTTTTGAGCTATTTGCAATTATTTTTTTTAGTTTGTCGTGATCTGACCAAACTGGCGAATCGGGATCCATATAAGTATACAAGCTTTGCAAATTTGATATAAAAAGTAATATTTTATTTGAAAACACCGATCTGTTGTTTATCAAATCATAAAGCGATTTTATTAATATTAATTTTTTTTTATTGTATTCTCAATCAGGAGTTCGAACAAATAAAATAATTACTTTATATTATTTAATCCTAGAACTGCATTGAATCACAGCACCATTTAGATTAAGGTTTCTGTTTGGAAAGTAACATGATTTTCTTTCTCTTGTGAAGCACAAAGAGGCTGTTTTATAAAGGTTAACTTTGAATTTCCATTTATAATAGTACTGATATAAAGTATAAACCCGTGTACCAGATTTTGTTCCATTATTACTGAACTTACATTATTTTTTTTACACCACCATTTAGTGCCAATTTTTGTTTAATACAGTTTAGCCATTATAGTAAAAATAAATCTTCTTTACTTCAATGCCTATCCTATAATATTTTGGTACAACGAATTTATTCTATATCACAGTTGTTTTTTCTTCTAAGTTATTTCAGTTATCTCAGTTGCTTCCAAAAATAATATAAAAATTGAAAATCAAGTGGAAGAACAAAACAAAAAAAAATACAACAACAACAATCAGAACCGATAAATAACTGACTTATTGAAATTTTTGTTTTAAGGATAACAAAAGTGAAAATGTCATTTTTTCAATATGAAGTTTTTTGTTATTATTTTGTTTTTATTATTTTTTTAATTTTTTTTTTTAACAAAAATTTATAACTTTCTCTTATATCCTTTTCAATATCCTTACATTTTATAAATATACATATATATAAATATGTATATATATATTTATGAATATATTTATTTTATGTATATGTAAATATGCATAATATTATATATGTATATTATATAAAGGCATAATTCTGAAATGTGTTTGTATTAACATTGAATGCAAATAAGTAATGATGATAATATTTAAATAAATTTAGACATAGAACGTGTTAGATAGAAGTGATCAAGATGACATGTTAAAGATAATATATTGAAAGTAAAAATCTAAATTTGTGTATTATAATAAAGATAAAAACAAAAAAATAAAAACAAATAAAATTTTAAATTGAATTCTATCTACTAAGCTTGTATATACATAAATTATAATTTTTATTATTGTTTGTTTTTCGTTAGATTAACCATATTCAAAAATAAATATATAAATAGACATCGACAAGTTAATAATATTAAAAGTATATAAAAAAAGTGATTGCATTAAGATTATGACATAGTTGGAATAATTGAAAATTAAAAAAAAAATTGCATATTATTTTTTGTGAATGAAAAGTAGGACTACATTTTATTTTTATGGAATAAAAGTCGAGTTTCCTTTCACTAATCATTTGTATTTATTTAGCAAATATCGATATTTCGGAAGCAACTTACTTCCTTCATCAGTGCTTTGCGACTAATTAATATTTACACTAATCCTTACATATAATTATATAATTTGAACCCTCAATAATATGCTCATTTTGTTAACAATAGTAATTCCTTAATAGTGCTACCTAATCTACAGTGTTTTATTTCGTAAATTTTTTTTTTTTTTTTTTTTTTTTTTTTTTTTTTTTTTGTATAATTATTATTTATTGCATTTAAACTAGTCTTACGCAATAACCCTTATTCTAGTATTTATGATCTTAATTCTACCTGAACCTGATTTTAAATTTTAAAGTAATCTAAATAATGGCGAGAATCCACTACCTACATCATTATTAAGTCTGTTGTTAACAGGTTCTCCAGATATTGCCAGGCTTTCATACATATCTAGTTTATTATTTTTGTTTACCTCTTTTGCAAAATAAATACAAATGATTAGTGAAAGGAAACTCGACTTTTATTCCATAAATCTAAACATATCACTAAAAACAAATCTGATTATCAAAAAAAAAAAAAAAAAAAAAATACATTTTATTGTACTTATTATGTAGGGATCTCTGGTTTGATTAAATTAAACAGATTACAATTTAGTGCTGCTGTGGTGCAGAAAATCGAGTTGTGAATTTGCAAAATCTTACTCGTAGTAGACTTTTAAAAATTTGGGGCATTTCATGAACAATAGGACCTATCCATCATAATACTGAAGACTTTCCAGAGTTGATTTATGTATTAGAAATCTTTAAAGACTCAAATACATAATTGCATTAATACTGGCAGTCACAATAAGCACATTTGCGGTTGCGGTGATAGTTCGGTGACCCGTTACAAAGTATATCTTTCTACATGTTAGTTTTCTAGGGCTTTAAAATGAATATGTATAAATTCATTACTTATTAGTTCTGTCTAATTTACAGTTATTTAAATTAACATAATTAATTTAGAGATAGTAGTTTGAAAAGAATTAATGGTTTGGCTTAGTCACAGACTCAAAATCGTTTTATTCCTAAAAAAACATGTATTCATACATTACAGACCGTCATCTGACAATAATCAAAATTTATACAACACAAAGCAAAACTTTGTTACAAAAATTTAAAATAAGAATATTTAATTTAAATGCTAATCGATTTAGAAATTAATTTTATAAAAAAAAATTATTCCGGCAGCATCTAGTTAAGATAGCACTCAACAACAGATCATAAAATAACCGGCAGACAGACTTATCTTGATAACGTTTGAAGGATAGTCGGGTGTCTATATCTCAAAAAAATGATTTTTAATTAATAACAATATAATAATATAAAGTAAGCCCTACTAGAACACTCCTTTTAAAATATTAAATATTAAACTTTTCATACATATATTTTGTAAATTGTTTATTTTTTTTAATATTTATTTATTAATTATTAAAATCGTTTATAATTAAAATTAAATAAAAAAAAAACACTAGT
The DNA here is from genome assembly GCA_963942445.1 of Argyra leucocephala. Classification (NCBI taxonomy): domain Eukaryota; kingdom Metazoa; phylum Arthropoda; class Insecta; order Diptera; family Dolichopodidae; genus Argyra; species Argyra leucocephala. The sequence continues at coordinate 30,205,120 of OZ012679.1, read as the reverse complement.
TGATACTAGAGTTTTTTGTTTATAATTCCAAGTCTATTTGATTAACACCCTTAACTGGTTTTACAAAGAAATTTTGCATAAACAACTAGAACTACATACAATAGTTTTTTCTTTAGAATTTTTATGATATATCTACTAATTTAAAATCTATTGTAGGGTAACTTGTAGGTCTTCAGAATAGTTTAATTTTGTTTATAGTGACCACTCAAACTCTCAACAATTTTCTATAGTTTAATTTATCCCATAATTACAAAGGATGCTAGACTAGGTCCAAAAACCCATAAAGCATTTGTTTGCCTTCGTCGGGAATCAAACCTGGGACCTTTCGCCTACTGCACCACCCAGTGTGTTGTATATATACCTTTCTAATTAAAATCATTGAAAAGAATGGTTATATATCCACACTAGTATTCTCTATTAACGATTCTAGACTACACTTTCGTCCAAATTTAACTCTTGAAGCTGTAGTTACTTTTCTATGTGTGTGTGACCATATTTTCAATTTTAATTTGATGCGAGAGATATAAGTAGGCTATTTATAATATAATATGTAGCCGAATTTTTAAGTTTAGTGTGAAGGGGCACAATGTTTGAAGGTGAAAATGGTGTCACTCACAACCTAGAATCATATTACAGTTATAATCAAAGTATGTGGGAACATTTAATTCCCTCGTTCCACACAATTTTTTTTTTTTTTTTTTTAATTGTATGGCATTGACAACCACTGTAATACCACTTATTCCACACAAGTACTTCAATTACATTTAATCATAATACATACATACATAAAAACATATTTAATCATAATAATACCGTAATTCTAAGGTATGTTTGTTGTATTTATCAAATCATATATTTTTAAAATGTGTTTTCCAATTTTCTTAATCATACAATATTTTTTTTTTATAACTTTATTTAAGTGGCGAACACAATATAGGTTTTTTCAGTCCAGGTCGTTTACATTATTTTTTTTTATTTTTTTTATTTTTTTGTTTATTTTCTAATTACATACTATTATTCATATAATACATTTTTATTTTTTTTTGTTTGTGTTTGTTTTTATATAAAATAATTCAATAGTTAAATTTTTCTTATACATATTAATTTATTATATTAAGTATTTTTTTATTATATAATTATAACTAAATATTTTCTATTTTATTCCGTTTTTTTTTTGTTTTATACAATTACAATTAAAAATAACACATTTTTACAATTTACATTAATACTCAGATTTACTGCATTACTTTAAATATTTTGAAGGTATATAAATTTTGTAATTATTAATTAAGGATCCTAACTGAATCTAATCATTTTACAAATATGTATCTTAAGATATATTTAATAAAATGGAGAAAACCAAATAATTTACTATCTCAAGAATGGACCAAAATAAGGAAAATAAAATAGGAATCCATCATTAAAAAATTTCATTAAAATCTCATTATTGTATAAAAAAAAATATATAATTAATGTCAAGTTAAAGAGGGAATCAACCATTTCCCCTGAAAGAATATTTTAAGCTTGAAAATAAATAAAATAAAAATTTTTTAAAGTGATTTAGGTTTTGACAAAATTTTTGAATTTATTTTTAATAATTTTTCTTTTTTTTTTGTAATCAAAAAATATTTTTAATATATTCGAAATTTCAATACCCCAAGTAACACTTACAAAATAAAAATGTTACAAAAACTTTATAAACGATTTCGAATAAATGAATTAAAAATGGTTTTAAAATTAAATAATTTTATTGTTGTAATGTTTCCGTTCACTAATAATAATTTTAGTATTTGATTGCAAATGTCGATATTCCGGAAGCAACATACTTCCTTCTTTTTATATCCCAATCCCTAGCAGTTACATATTTTACCTGTAGTCTTGTAAATTAGGGTATATATTATTTAAATAGCGGTGAGTATTTATTTTCTAAATCGTTGATCAATCTATTAACTACACCTGGTTATCTATCTATCAATCTTAGATAATGACCTCCCTATCTATATCTATACCCTATACTTATTCCTGGAAATTGTTAAACTTTCGTTTGTGTATATATAATTTGCTTAGTTTTTGTACCACCTTTTTTTATGATATTATCAATTTCATATTTATGTTTAGCAATTGCCGGCCTAAAATCCTTTATTTCTTTAAATACCTTTTATTCTTGCTAATTCGGCTTCCCTTAAATGTTCTTGTCATCTCATTGTAATAATTAGTCTTTTTGATTGCCCCATTTATAATTTTTAACCATTCTGACATGCTATTTTATAGATGCTGTTAACTTCTTTCATGTTCCTTTTATCTTTTGCTGATCCAAGTAGGCTACTCATTTTTGACTTCTGCTAGTTGTTATCAATTTTAAATTATATTTTTTGAACATTTTTTTTACCATCTCGGTGATTGTTGAATACGTTACGCAAAGCCTTCTATAGGTTGTTGTACATCCTTATTTTGTTTGAAAAAGCTTGTTTGAACATTCAGTCCGATACAATTTTAAAATGTTTGTTCTAGTCATTTTGATTAATAATATTTATTAGAATATAAAATATAAGTTAAAATTTGGATTTCATAAGTCAGTACAAAGATATAAATTTTATGGCGAGTTACTTTTATTTTGCATTTAAGCTATAGGTATGCTGTTAGTACGCTGTGCAAAAATTTTACATTGTTTCATGCAATTTGTTGTTGTACAAAACTGGTAACAAAAATTTTGCTTTAATTTCATCCATTTCTTCTTCGATGTATTCCTCAAAAGGTTTTATTTTTATTATTATAGTTAGTGTAAATAGTTTAACAGTTAGTTTTTTTAGTTTAAATAGTTAGATTTTATTTTCACCATGTTGATTGTCTAATGACCAAGTAGGACCACTGTTATTAATTAAACGAATTTCTGATAAAATTTTGTACCGATTTTAAAGTAGTTTTTGCATTAATTTTTTGACAGGCAAAAATTTTTAACAGCATACTTTGCTTCTATATATAATTTTGCTTACTGAGGGTTCAACCTAAATCAACGCGTACTGCATACAATTTTTATTCACCTTATCCAATTTTTATTCACCTTATTTTATTCAACGTATCCCAAAATTGATAAGTGCATACTTTTATCAATTGGTCAAAAATTGTCCATTTTGAACAATGTTTTCAAATAAAGAAGAGTGTTTTTTGTAAATTATTTGAATTTGATTTTTTTTTAAATTGCTAATAAAATGGATATTGATGATGATGAAGTGTTAGATAATTTAATAATTTTAAAAACATGTCGGGCCTGTAATTAAGTTTTATAATACTGGATTCGATATACTAATAACAAAAAAATCCAGAACTCTTTTACAAAATCGGTTCATATGACTTATGATCAATTTAAATAACTGTTGTAATTAGTCCGATTTGCATTGACAAAATATTCCCAGAGTAAACGTATCAATGCTGAACAAAGATTATACATAACATTATAGTATGTAGTTGTTAATATTTTTACCAATTATTTGTGTTAATTAATTTTATTGGACATGGATGTAGCATGTACATATTGTCTATTAAAATTCGTCTGGATTTGGAACTGTCTAGACAAATTGTACTAGAAACATATTATGTATTATAACGTAAGTTATATGAGTGAAAGCTGTCCTACAAAAAAAAAACTCATTACAAAATTTCTATTAAGAACTTGTGTACGATATTACCTAATTAGTTAGATGGACTAGATAGAAAGCATATTAGGATAAAAAGTCCAGCACATTTATTTTTTTGTAAATTTATTTGTTTTCTTAATAAGTAGATATTAAAAACTGTATATATATTATTTTATATCTATATTTACTTCTAATGAACACTCAAAATTATTTGTATACAAAATTTTTATTTAAAAACAATCCCGTAGCAACTGACATAACAAATGTACACAAAAAACAAAAATAAACAACAAAAAAACAACAAAAATATTGCATGCATTTTTTAAATTTTCAAAGCTTGGCGTGCAGTACGTTGCGCATTTCGTGTGCTCTCATATGAATTTATGTAATTAAAAATATTTTGACAGAATGTGCATATGTGCATTATGAGTTGAGATAGGTAGAGCCTTAAGCCGTTGCTTCAAATGTTTGTTGAAATATTTTGCTTCATGGGGTTGTAAAATTTGCAAAAAAATTTCGGAATTTCTGAAGAGTCCAATTTTGAATAATTTATTTATGAGTTGAGAGATATGTAATACATTCGTCCAGCTTCCTTTCGTAGAGGCCGTGATATGTTTTTTTTATCATTCTTAAACATATTAAATCCTCAACACTTCAACATCATCAATATCCATTTTATTAGCAATTTAAAAAAACAAAACAAATTCAAATAATTTACAAAAAACACTCCTACATACCAATTTGGCAGCATTAAATTTTACACTTTTTGAACCAATTTTCAAATTTCAGTTAATTTCTTTGGAAAAATCCTGTAGCTTTTATATACAGGATATTTATGTATAGTCATAATCATCTGTATAATCCACAAATGTTGTAACAATGATATTTCCTGATGATGGCATGCCCGATGTAAACAATTTTATTGTAACATTGGTATTTCCTAATGCTGACATGTCCATTGTAAACAGTAACAGCAGCATTTGCTTTGATTTTTAACATTTTTTGAGCCAACTCTCGAACTCCAGTTAGTTTCTTTGAACCGATCTTGTAGCTGTTATACAGGATATTTATATGTATAGCCATAAACACTGGATCATAATGTTACAACAACAGTATTCCCGAATGCTAGAATTTCCGCTGTAAACAGTAACAGCAGCATTCGTTTCGATTTTTAACATTTTTTGAGCCAACCCTAGAACTCGAGCTAGTTTCTTTGGACAAACCCTGTAGCCATTATACAAGATATTTATGTAAAGCCATCATCACTGTATCATTCACGAATGTTGTAACAATGGTATTTTTTAATGCTAGAATGTCGGCTGTAAACAGTAAGAGCAACATTCGCTTCGATTTATAACAATTATAACAATTTTTGAGCCAACCCTAAAACTTGAGTCAGTTTGGACAAACGCTGTAGTTGCCATACAAGATACTTTTCACTGATGTGTTGTCACTGTATCATCAGTAAATGTTGCATTTCCAGATGCTGATGGCAATTCAACTATAAGCAGTATAAAACCGTTCCCAAAATTCCTACAATTGCAATATAAATACAATTGTGCTGTTTTTTCTTCCTCCATCGTCAATACTCTGACAAAATTAATGTTATCTAAATCATAATAGCTTAATAATAAATTAAAAAAAAAGAAAAACAAAAGGACAGACAAATTTAATAAATTTTCAAAATATATATATACAAACAAACATTTAAAAACTTTCTTAATAAAGTTTTGATTCCACAAGATCCTTCATCTCGTTTTTATTTGGCACATCATTACGCACCTGATTCTAATTATTTCAACATTAATTATAAATCAAAGTTAAAATTAATAAAAAAAAATAAACTTATTAAAAAATAATCGAAAATAATTGATTAGGGTTTTTCTTTTCTATAATACAGAAAAAAGACAACTCTCTATATTTTAGTATATAGGTTCAAAAAATTTTCAAGGATCTTTTGCCGTCATCAGGAATCAAAATTGTAAAGAAAAAAAAAATTTCTTCAACAAAAACAAAAGAATTTTTATTTTTTTATTTTTCTTTTCTTTAAACAATATTATCCTTGATTGACATTAAATAAAGATCCTTACAAAAACAAAAAAAAAAAATTGTTATGTCATAGCTACTTGTTGTTGTTGTTACTGTTGTTATTAGATAGGATTTTTCTTCTATTGCTTTATCTAGTGTTGTTCTTTATATAACAGGATTATAATAAAAAAAAAAAAAAACAAAAATAGAAACATGAACAAAAGATGAATATATCATTAGTCTAAGCTATATCTTTTATTTTATCTGGATCTTTTTAATCCTTCAATAAAATCCTTTTATTTCCTTTTATTACATATCTTCTATTTTTTTTTTGTTTTCATGCATATTATGAAGCGAGCTGTTGAACTCTTTCAAATATCATCTTAATTTGTTTTGTTTGTTTTTTATTCTTTTTATATTTTTTTCTTTCATTTCTCTTTCTCACTTACTTTTGTGAATAGGATTTAAGGTGCTATTTCACACAACTTTCACAATTCACTTAAAAACAAAACAAAAAAAAAAAAAATAAAAAAAAAAAACTAATTTAAGAAAATTCAGTTGATCTAGTCAATTTTAGGATTATTATGGAAAAAGAATTATTATTTAATTTAAATTTAATTATCAGCAAGAAGAAAAAGAAAAATAGAAGAAGAAAAAAAATATTAAACAAAATAAGACTTTGGTTCCGTTAGATTAATTGGCAAGTATTGTGTTAATCCACAAAACAAGTCAAGTGTTTGTAAATTATAATAAAAACCACTTAAGCATTATTTCATTTAATTCTTCAAATATTATAATTAATAATAAGATCGTAGAACATTTTTTTATTTGGTTGAATTTTACCAAATGAGCCATGAGTGTTCATATTGTGTCATTTGTGCCCACATCGTAAGTATAAATGAATTTAATCTACTATAGGATTGAAACCAGTACTTATCACTTCGCTTTATTGTACTTTTTAAAGCTCCTACCGATACCATAATATTATGTACACATGTAGGCAGAAAATATAATTAATACATAAGTAGTAGTGAGTATGACCGGCATGACACACTTAGACTATAGAAGAGAAGAATGTTTTGTCCCATACAATTTAAATCAATGCTTGTCACATCGCTGTATTACACATTTTTAGAGCTCCTATTTATACAGCTATATTAGATTCATGTATTAGGTATTAGAAGATATAATTAATACTTGAGTAGTATAGTACAAGCATACTATAGGTATGAGTACAAGCATACAACGAAACACTTAGACTATAGATGAGAAGAATGATAGAATGTCTTACCCTATAGGATTTAAACCGGTAGATAGGTAGATTAGGTAGATAGAAGGTAGGAGTTATAATTTATATATAAGTAGTAGTGGGTACCGGACGACGGCATGCAACGACACACTTAGATTGTATATAGGTTTATTGTGGTATAATTTAAATATAACTTAATTGTTTATACCAAATTTATAATTTACACTAAAGTTTTAAAATAATTTTTCTATAGCGGATCTAACTATGTCCTCATCCAAATAAGTTTTTAAAATATTACTTTAAACTTTTTTTTTGTATTATTTCTAAGCGTTTATTTACAATCTATCTCATTGATATTCGGTAAATTATTACTATAATAATGAATACAATTTTAGGCTTGTGCGGGTACATTTCAGCAAATATACTCCTTGCTATTACACTCTATTTGATCTATGATTAAGTAGTAAACGTTGAGTGTAAAGCGTCTCACTCTCAACTCTTTATGTAACTACATACATGGTTGTCTTAGAAACTTTCCACCAGTTGATTTAGATTTGGTTTCATAACCGATCCCAATATCTTTTAATTGAATCAATTATTTCCTCTGACCTTGGTGACATAACTTGTAAATCATTTATGTGTAAGTTCCGAATATACCAAAGCGTGTTGACGATTGCTCTAAGTATCTTTGCTTCTGAAAACGTTCTATAATTTCTTTGTTTTAGTTGCTTGATGCACCCCTTAGCTCGGAGCTGTAAGACCATAATGGTCTCAATATAGTTTTATAGATTAGGACCTTGTTTTCAAGAGTGAGTTGCGTTTTCCTACCAATTATCCAGTATAAATTGAAAAGTTTTAGGCGTAGTTATTTACTTTCGGTTGTAATATGCTTCCACCATGTTTGCCCAAGTAAAGCTCAAATATTTTATGCCGAATCCGTTTTTGGTAACGTATTATTGTTGTTAATTTTAACTGGTGAACAGATTTTTGATGGATAAGTAATATGGGTTGTTTTGACTTTGTTTAATTCCCCACTTCTTTAACCAGTTATTTATGTTGTATCAGTTTCTTTGAAATTTAAAAGATGTAATTTGAGGGTAGATACTTAAAGCAGGAACTGTTATTGTATCGTCTGCAATAGTTGCAACCATGTAATTTTGTATTGTTGATAAATCAGCAGTAAATAATATATTTAACGAATATGCTTCTTACCCCGGCGCAGATATTCGCATTAACTGAGAATTGTCATTGTTAAATTTTACCAAGAATTTCCTGTCAGTTAAATATGTTTGAATTAGCTAATAGTAGTTGTTTATGGTAGTTTTTTTCTTTTAACTTAAATAGTAGGCCGTCATGACAGACTTTGGTCAAGATTTATGGACCGGAGTTGGCAGTTGGTATTTCTATTGGTAATATTGAACTATCTATAGAAAACTAAGCTGAATAGCTAAACAAACATTCTATGGCAGCGTATTGAAGGCCACAGTCTCCAAAATATATGCAGCAAGAATAAAAATCATAACAACAAACTTCCTGCTAAATCTCAATAGAGCAGACTGCAGGAAGATGGTGGGTGTACTTACTGGTCATAACAATATGAATAAGCACAAAGCACATGTGTAGACTAACACTAAGTAACCTATAGACACTGCCTGGAAGAGGAAGAAATGTCAACACATGCGCAGAGCGCCTAGCTTTTTCAAGACTTAGATTCAGACTTTGAAACGCACTACATAACCTCAGAAAACTTCTGCAGAGTAAAACTCTCAAACGTATTAAAAAAAAATTTAATTTAAAATTAATAAAAAATTAACAAAAGTTATGTAAATATAAAATTTTAGCCAAGAAATAAGGAATAATGTTAAGCAGGTCCAAAATGGGTTCAAAACGTTTATAACGATACATCATTTTGTACTGATTTTGTACAGATACATTTTCAGTTCTTTTCCAGGATATGCACACATTTTCCACAGCTACGGATCTGCTATGGAGAATACAGAATAGGTAATTCATGTTTGTGATGTGGTGAATCGGATAATTATGGGCTCACATATTTTACACATAGTTTAGTATCATAGGGGCGAAGAATTGTTGTGTCTATCACTCCCCTTTTAAACTAAATAAAATTATTTGTACTGATACAAAAAGCTAAATTGTTTAGTTCTATTTTTTCCATATTTGTTGTTTAACTTTTAAGATAGTTCTGATAATCTAAAGGTGTAGAATTATTACATCAGCAAGCTTCAATTTGTCGAATACTTTTATTAGATAAAAATCTTATTTTTGTTATTATGCACAGCATAAAACAAGTGACTTTACGTAGCCTCACAGGGAATAATCGATAGGTGTCAAATCGCTTTGAGGAGCTCTCAATTTACAGGCCCATTTTTCGAAATCAATTTATTATACAATTTTGATTTTAATGACGATTACAGTCGCCTTATGGCACGTAGCGCCATTCCTCTTTAAATCACATTTCGTCCGGATTAATATCATCCATATTTTCAAACAAATAGTCATGAATCTTGGTGCGATAACGATCTTAATTGACCAAAATCCGGGCTCGGTCCTCATTTTTGAAGAAATAAGGTCTAATGATGCCATCAGCTTGTATACCACACTAAACTGTTGTAATTTTGTCCTCTTATGAATTGATCTCACTCCATATATGACAAGTTTGTTTGTTAACATAATTATTTAACCAAAAATGATACTGAAAAGAACGGGTCAGCCTCCAACTACCCTATAGTCCAATCGGCAAAAGAACGATTAATATAATTGTCTCGTGACTTTAATTCTTGCACCAATGGGATCGTATATAAGCAACGTTGTTTGTGTAAAACCTTCCACGTAGTGGACAAACAGAGTCCCAATTTGTGCGACCAACGACAAATTGATCAATTTGGATTATCTTCCACGCTTTTGTTTACAGCGGCGATATTTTTTCATTACGTACATTCCTGCGACTTGTTGATCTTATTGTGTCATTTAGAGAGTATGTGTTTGCTCTGGTGGACGATTATGAGCGCTATAAAAGTGGTCGAGTGAAAGTTGACCGAATCGATTTCCTGCGACTGACGACGAATTGATCTATTTGGATCATCTTCCACGCTTTTACAGCGCCGTACATTCCTGCGACTTGTTTATGTTATTGCGTCGTTTAAAGAGTATGTGGTATAAAATCTATCCACTTTTCAATGGATGGTTTGTTCAGATGGATGATTGTGAGTGACATAAAAATTGTAAAGTTATCGAGTGACAGTTGACCGAATCGACTATTGAATTACTATTTTTAAAGTAAAGTTGGCTAATTCGGTAACGTTGGTTAAGCATGATTCTAGTCATGATGATTATTCAGAGTACATATGCTGATCATAAATGTCAAAAAGCTAATATGACAGTTTGTTTAACAGTTAACCCTTTCATAAGTTCTATCTAAGCAAAGACAAACACCCAACACATTTTATAAGTAAATAAACATGTAAGAGGATCTTTAGAATTCTAAATGAAGAATCAATTCTATAATTCTTTTATTACTCATGCGACAAGAGGAATTTACACGGATATAAAAGAGACAAGCAAAACTTTGTATTCAAATTTAACAAAAGAAAGAATGGAAAAAAACAAAAACATAACAAAAAAAATTCAACGTTGCTTGTCTAATACAAAAATCTTTACCCATCATCTTTTATTAAGTTTTTTTTTTCTTTATTTTTTATTCTTAGAAACCAAATGATCGAATGAATTTCTAGAAAACAGCAATCGGGATATAAAAAGTGTTAAAAAACAAGAAAAATAATAATCATAAAAATAAAAGGATTTTCTAACTTAATTCTGGAAAAGAGTTAAGTGATAAAATTAAAGAAATTTTATAGAAAATTACTTGACTGTTAAACAATAATGACGACAACGATGAAGTGGATGAGCAGCAGTAGGTACTAATCGTATACACATAGGTACAATATATTATTATATAAATTGTACCTTTGTACAAAAATATATAATTTTCATTATAAAGTGTATAAAATAAGTAGTTATTGTTTGAGTATAGGAGTTGTAAAATTGAATTAGGAAACATTTTATAACACAATAGAGAATTTTTCTATATTGAAAAGTTTTCTGTCTTTCTTTTGTAGTATACACCGACAATGTGTGTGTTTCTTTCTCTACTATACTCAATAGAAATTTACTTTTATTACAATTCACTTACAAAATAAAATTAAAACTATTTGATTAGTTTTTTAGAGGTTTTAAATTTCAAATTGAATTCAATAACGAAAGCAATGCTAAAAAAAAAAAATAAACAAAAAATAAAAAATAAAAAATCGATTTTCAATTGAAATTCTACTTGCAAAAGTGGAAAAAAAGTTAACGAATTAGGCAACTTATTGGTATAAAAATTCATATGAATAGTTTTGTAAAAGAAATATTTTTACATTTTCAATAATAATTATTTTTAATTTGAAAATTGTTTTTATTCCAATTATTTTCAAAAAAAAATTCAAAATAAATAATCAAAGTAAGCTAATTTTTGAAATTAACTTATGTTAAATTTCGGATATTTGTTATCTGCTTGTTTCGTGCGACCAAACTTAGAATACACAAGCCACGTCGTCTGATTCCCATTTTACAAGGCGCACAATTATAGAATTGAAACTATATTTAAAGAAATCTTTTCAGACCTTAAACTACTCTTGAAGACTGCAAATTTTGTAACAGGACCAACATCAAAATAAAATTCAATTTACTGTTGGCTGGAATAAATTTTCGACTATCAGGTTTTTACAGTTTTATAAAATAATCAATTTCTCGTAAAATCTATATTACCCCAAAATTTATAACTATCAGCCAACAAATCTAATATTAGTTACATTCAAAGATTCTAAAATTAAGTGCTACGGAATATTTTGAATGCTCCATCGTCAACATCATTGTCCCCATCCGTGGGGCATAGGGCGGAAATAAAAATTTTCCATCGGCTCAGATCTGCGGCTAACCTTTTCAATTGTGGCCACATTCTTTTCTGAGAACACTTACTACACACTTGCTGGTACCCTGAGGATTCCAATCGAAACATTGTTTCGCGATGTTGTTGTCAGTTTTCCTCAGAGTATGCCCGATTCAATGCATTTCCTCTGTCTTCGAGTTTTCACATCTATTTGTTTGTGTGAATCGTTTTTTTTGCCACAGCGTTCTGTTTTTTTTATTTTTTTTTTTATAATTCCAAGTCTATGGGATGAACACCATAACTGCTTTACCATGCCATACACAGAGATTTGGAATACACAATCATATTCAATAGCTTTTCTTTAGAGTTTTTATGATTATATCTACTAATTTAAATGTGGAAAACTACATCTATTGTATAGTAACTTCGTCTTCATAATAGCATCATAGCTCTATTTTATTTTTAGTGATAACCAAATCTCTCAAATATTTATCATTTATTCTATTCCAATGATAAACGGTACTGGACCAGGTCGAAAAATCCAAAAAGATTTTTTTTGCCTTCATCGGGAATCGAACGTGGGACCTTTTGGTTGAAAGAAAGGCGATCTACCTACTGCGCCACCCAGTGTGTTGGAAATGGTTTTTGCCAACGAATGTTTAAGATGCGTTGGAGGTATCTATTGATGTACGTTTGCAATTTCGTGGTGAAATAGATACTAAAAACAATATGGCTGATAAAATACAGCTTTGCTTTACTGTCTGACACCCCTCGAAACAATTTGTCAGCTGCCCTAGATGTAAAACGCAACATTTTGCATCTTTGAAGGATTCCTTATTTAGTGCCATAATTTTTTCTGGAATACTTCTTCTACTAAGTGATTCCGAAATATACTCGCGGTTTACTCTATCAAAAACTTTCTCAAAATCTATAAACATGGAATTTAGCGGTGCTTTAAATTCAGTGGATTGTTCAAGGATGATTTGTAATGTATTGATGTGATCCACTCACGAATGCATACCTCGAAAACCTGTTTCGTGTCTTTTGAGCTTAAGTTCTATTCTGTCTTTAATTCTTTCGAGTATTATTCTAGCCATTAATTTTGAAAAACTGAGAGTAGAGTGATACTTCGCCAGTTATTGTAATTATTTTAGGTTACCTTTCTTTGGTATTTTAACAATAATTCTTTTTCTCCATTCGTTTGGATATTTTTTTTGTTTCCATATATAGTCTGGAACAAATGTAACAAAATATCAGCTGATACATCTGGATCATTTTTTAGGAATCGGGTGGGTATTTCATCTACTCCAGCTGCTTTGTTGTTTTTTTAAAAGAAGAATTGCTGATTTTATCTCGTTTATACTCGAGACTGTCACATCAATACCCTTAAATGATCTGCGCATTGTTTGTATAGGGAAGCTAGTGGATCCATTTTGTTTTACGAATTGTTCGTTTAATAATCTGCAGAAATGCCTCCTCCTATTTTGCTTTCCGCGATAAAACCTATATTGCTGGAGAAAACCTTGGAGCTGGAGAATTTGAGGGTGCTTCTTAATCAAAATCTAAAATTTGCAGATAAATGCGTCTTAAAAGGCACCAAAGCAAATTTATTTTACAACAAAACTATACACATAAGAATTAAAATCCTATCTTAGCCTATCTAAATTACCCTATCTAATCTATCTAATTTAGCCTATCAAACACCAATAAAATCTACTCTAACGTACGCAGTTTCTATCTTGTACAATATCAGTTGTATCCTAATAAAACAATTACTCAAATTTGAAAGAAAATGTATTAATTAGGGTTTGCATAAACAAATCCATTAAGCCTGAAACTGGATATATCCATTATTATTCAAATGGATATATCTATAGTTAATCTAAAATAAATAGGATCGACAATATTATTATAAACTTGATTAGGAATCATTTCAATAGAGCTCAACAAACCTCACAAAATGGTTTAATACCACATATATTTTACCATAACGAATAGTACATAGAAAGCACATTAAATACTGGTTTTATAGCACCCGAACATTTTATTTAGCTAGATAGCAAAACGCTGTATCCAAAGTCAAAATTTCGTTCCTATATTGTTTCATTATAATAGACGGGCTACGAATAAAAACATAGAATTTACTCCAGGAAATATTAACAGAGACTCAATGAAATACGACATGTGCATTCCTTTTAAAGATACATTTACAAAACGAGAGTTTTGGTGGCTAAACAATAGCTAGAATCTCTTATTGTCAAAGGACAAAGCCTGTAGGAAATAGTTTTTGTAGATTAAGTTAGATTAAGTAGGTTAAGTTTTATATTAAAACATAATTATTAATTTAGTTTTTTCAATAAATTTTTACCAAAAACTAGCAATAACACAATACATGAATTATGTATAGAATAACAAGTAATAGCTTTTTAAACTAAACTTAAGATGAAAATTTAACAAAAAAAGAGCAAACTGATCTTAACGTTAATTGCATAGAAAGTTATCAAAATCATTTTTATAAAATTTTTGTAGATTAAGACATTATAAGGCATTATAAGGCTTCCTATCGGCCAATGACTCGTACATATTGCTACTACTCTTAATATATTTTTATTGATGTTGCACAATGGCCATGATTTCGTAGAGGTTGCACAGGTATTTAGACTATGCCACCTTTCATGCGTACTGGCTAGAAAGTAAGAATGGATGCGCTCAAAGTTTGAAATACCAATAACAAAAAAAAAATAATCAAAGATGTCATTTTTTGAGTTATAAAAAACGTCCGTTTTTATAAAAAATAAAGTAAAATTTAAAAAAAAAGTAAATCAATTTTTATAGTCAGTTTTTATGATTATGATTATACGATGGTTTGTTTGAACAGTCATATTTCTCATTTTTGGTTTGTAACAAAGAAATATTTTAAAATCACATACGGTGTCTTAGAACTGTTACTTTTTTTCTACTACTTACATATATAGCGCTACAATCAAAATTTTTGGGACTTGTCAAAACTCTGAAAATAATAAATAAATATTTACTTTAATTTTTTTTAAATACTTTGACATTAAAATCAAAAATGTTAAATTAATTATTATTAATATATTATTATAAAATTAATAAAATATCCTTTAAGGACATTTCAATTAAAATTTCCAAAATTTTTCATTTAACAATTAAATTTAAATTAAATTACAATTATTATGAATGACATTGGTATATCTGTAAAGATAAGAGAACTTAAATCAATTTATTATTATAATTTGTTTTTTTTTTAAATTAAATTTTAAATATTTTTAATACATATCAGTTATTTTTTGAGTTTCACATTACACACTTGTACTTTTTATTAATAATAATTGGGATTTAAATTCATGATTTTCATTCAATATAACTGAAGTGATTCTTATCACTTATAATATCAATATTAAATTAATAAAACCAAATATGTATACAAAACATATATATATGTATATATATACATATATGCATTTGTAAAACAAAAAAAAAATTATAATCATATTTTTGTTCTCAATTTTTGTTATTTTTGTTTTTGTAAATAAATAATACAAAAAAAATAAACCTCAACTGCCACTTTATTTTTTGTTCTAATTTCCAAAACAAAAAAAAAATCAATTTTTGTGGCATAAAATTTTATTCTAAAAATAATAAATTCAATAAGGACAAAACCAAAAAATTAAAAAAATTTTAAATTGAATTGTGTGGTTCATTGATTGTATATTTTTTTTTTTCTAAAAACCAAAACAAGAAGAAAAAAACAAGCAAAAAAAAACATAATTTCAATTTACAATTTTTTATTTAAAAATTTTAATCTAATATCGGATCATGGTAGCTATTCATCATCTAAATTCAAATATGTATTTAACATTTTAATCAACATTTTTTTTATTTTTTTTTTTGTTTTTATTAAATTTTTTTATGCTACATAAATATTGAGATGTCAAGTGAAAATATTAAAATAATAAAAATAAGGGTATTCGGTATTTCGATTTAATGTTAGAAAGTGTTTTTATTTCAGCTTGCTTTCAGCAATAATTGTAATTCAAATAGAAATATAATAGGTTATAAAAATTTAAAATTGTAGACACTTAATATGAAGTTATTATTAAAAAAAATAGCTAAATAGATATGCTTCGGGTCCGATTCTCAATGAAAGTAAAATGTTTTATATAGGTTTTTCGACCATTTGCCATTGGGATTAAATAAATGACAATAAAAAAATAATAGCTCCAAATCTCGAAAGAGCTTATGGCCTGAAATGGTAAAAAGGTGAAATTAGATATATAAATAAATAAATAAGGTATACTTTCTCTCGCAGACTTGTAAAACGGTATCTCTGCGATGTTGTATTAATTTATATACAACTCAATTATTAAACTTCAATTTGAATATTATTTTGATATTATGTTGAATACAACTGTACTGTTAATTACTCATATATAAATTATGTCTAGTGGAGAAATATTTGCAAAACTACAAAAACTACAGAATAGTACCATGAGAATTATTTTGAAAATTAATAGGTAAACTAGGTGCCCCTGTTGAGTAATTAAAATTCAAGTTGAATCCAAATTTAAAGTTTCATTGTATGTAACTAATAATAATAACTGATTTGTTTGTTTTTGTTTTTTTTTTTAATAAGAACTCACATACATAATATGTAAAATATATTGGCTGAATAATAAAACCATATGAGTAAAAAATTTTCAACTGTGTGCGCATTATTGTTTTATATACAACTTATTTATATATTAAGAGTTCATTAAATAGAAGCGAAATAAAATGAAGAGGTGTCTACTGCGCAGGTCCTTAAATGCTTGTCAAGTATAATTATAGATATTGATTATCGACTAAAAGGGTGAAACACTAAAATGAATGTTAATCAAATAAAAGTCGATTACAATTAATGTTTTAATACTAATTTAATTCAAAAATGATAAAAAAAGTGTATCCCAAATATTTAAGTTATTGATTTATTTATAGCAACAATATATTCATAATTATTTTTAATATTCATGTTTAGATTCAACTTTTATCAAAAATGAAAAAAAATCCAAAATTTGCTTATTTGTGTACAATGGACTAAAAATATTTGACGAATTGCCAAATGAACTAAAACTAAAGAATAATTTACATAGATTTAAAAAAATATTAATAGAAAGTGTAAAATCAAATTAAAAAATACAAAACGTAGAGACTTGAATCACTGCTAATATCCTATTTTTTTTGTACGGATTTATTCACAATTTCCACTTCCGGAAGCCAAACGGTCAATTTTATTTTATTCGTTATAAATTGGCGACTATTGTGGAAAATTTTTCATTTACATATTTCTAACACAAATTTGAGATTGTAAAATTATTTATTATACTGGGTGGTCCAGACCATGCGTATCAACTTTTAAAGAGGGGAAGGAGCCGTTATTTTAAAATTAAATAAAAATTTGATTAACTAAATCGATGTATCGATTGGGGATATTTTCAATTTCCGGGAAGGAAGGAAAATTGGTTTTTTCAGACCAAAAATCACCGAAAATTACCGAAATTAGCCGAAATCGAGATTTTCAAATGGGAAGGGGTACTTTTTTATTCGGATTCTACGTTAAAAAATAAAAAAGTTTTGTAAAGAAACTCTTTGACCGATTATGTATTTTTACTACCCATTTAACATGGGGGGGGATTAAGCCCAAATTATTTCGGTTGAAAAAACAGACGTTCTACTCGACTGTACCACCCAGCGAGTACTGTAAAATTATTTTTAAACATTTCACTTTATTTACCTATTCTAAACTTATTAAATTTAAGAATAGTTCATTTTTAGAAGTATATATAATATACATATATAAATATGTACAATTAAATAAATAAATATAATAATCACAAAATTTGTAATAACAAGCTTAATATCGATAACTGAGTATTATTGGCAAATTAATCAAAAATGTCTACTAATAGTAAGAGCACAATATAATTTCCATTGAATTATTCCACTCTATATTAAAATAAATATAATTAGCTTTTTTTTATTTATTAAATAGACTTTAGGTACATTTTTGTTTTTGTTATTAAATACACGCTGGCAATCAAAAATTTAGTAAGACGATTAAAACGAACAGAACTGCTTCAGGTATGTTATGCAGGCCGGGGAATGAATATTGCTATACAATTGTCAGTCGAAAACAATGTTTCGCGATCTTGTTGTCAGTCAGGTTTGCTTATAGAATATGTCCGATCCAAAGTTATTTCTTCTGTCGGATTTACAAGTGTTTTAATATTTCATTAGTATTTGGCTACAGTATTCTCTTGGAAATGGCTTGTAGCCGACAAATGTTTAGTACGTTTTTTTTTTTTTTTTTGTTTTTTTTTTTTTTATTTATTTTTCAACATCAAATATTACACCGAAAAAAAATTATTTACAAAAACGGTGGCTATTTCCTTATTTAACTAACTTAATTTTAAATGAATTTTTTGTTAATTTTCGTTCAGATTTTTACTTTAATATTTTTCTTATAATTTATATATACCAAGTTTCCACTTAACTTATGTATTTTTAATCTTTGCTAAATATTTATTTTTGGCAAAATTTTACTAAAACCCAAATTAATTCTTACAAAAAAAAAATCTTATAAACTAAAATAAAACTTAACTTATCCTAGCCTAAACTTAAAACTACTTTGTATAGTTAAACTATCCTAATCTATTTAATGGAGCTTCCTCCAACCACCAGTAATCCACTTTATATCTTTTGTCCCTATCAATGTTTAGTACGTTAATGTACACTTAAAGTACATTTTCTTGGTGATATTAAATGAAATTTTTCATGTTTGGCAGGCATGTATATCTGATATAGATATTATTTTATCTAGAATCATTTTTTTTTTTTTTTGACAACCTTTAGGTTATACAACCTTTAGGTTAGTACAATGTTATTGCATATTACAATAAATTATTACTACATTTAAACAGTATGTACTTAAAAAGCAAGAACCGTGTGGGTTTACAGGAATCAATATTTCTGCTCCCCTATGTTTTTATTTTATCCTACTAAATCGTGGGGTTTCACCCTTTTCAGCCTTCTTATATCTTCTGTTCTATTTAATATCTCAATCGCCTTTGAATTGATGCGTTGAACCAATCTGTGTTCGTGCTTCAGAGCATGGTTCCAGAGAATGACTTCATTTAATTGTTTTTAGCTTGAGATCTCTGTGGATATCTAGAATCATGGATGAACGAACATTCAGTAAACATTTATTACACTAGTCTTATAACCCGCCATAAATGACGGAAGCAAAATAAATTCTAGCATTTCTTCCTTCATTAGAGTTTTCATTTCAAGTTTAAGAAAAATATGTATTTTCTTACTAATTTATCAATATTATACCTTTATTAGAATTATTAGAATGCTTTTAATTACCATATAAACAGAATATTTGTAGGAAGGTGCAAAATGTTTTCAATTCCCTAAGGCTTATTTACTCGATCATTTTAACAATATCTTATTTGCCATCATTGCAAATTTAAACAAATATTATCCTATGACCTCAATAATTCTAAATAATCAATATGCTTAGACATTCTATTGTATTCAATTAATTATAATATAAGTTAGTCAAAAAGATAATTTCAATTTAAATTAATATAGAAATACTAAATTCAAATAATATTTTTAATGAAAACAAAATCTAACTATATAATATAAGCACAATAATTTTATATTTTTACAATCATAGCAGCGTTCTACTGTAAAATTCAAATTGTAAAATGAAATTAATTAACACTAATAAAAGTAAAAAGTTCTATGGCGCCATCTAAATTTAACACTTGAATGACATGACAATCATTATGAAATGATGGGCAAATGACACTTATAACAGATGACAGCTGACAAATGACGAATGACAAATGACAGCTGACAAATGACAAATGACAGAGACAGATGAGAGATGACAGATGACAGATGACAGATGACAGATGCCAGATGAGAGATGACAGATGAAAAATGAGAGATGACAGGTAACAGATGACAGATGGCATATATAAACAATAAAAAACAGATACTATGTTTATGACAATTACATGATGTTACAATTTGTATATATATCGCAATTTGTATATGTGTTGGAGAATTCCGTCGAACTTACAAACATCCAGATAAATGCAGAAAATTATATATATAATTATACATATAATCAAAAACGTAAACTTACAACTCACGGCATTTAACAATAAAAAATTACAGAATAAATAGAAAAGAAAAATACGCAATGCCAATAATTTAGTAGATATATCATGTACACATGTATATATATAATTATAGATTAAGATTAGATTTGGATTAGATTTAGATTCAGATTGAAATTGTTTGTATTTAATTTCTATTAGTATTAAATTATAAAAATAAGTAGATATAAGATTTATAATAGAGAGATTGTTCACATCGTACCCGGCAAATATGCAATTGAAACAATAAAATAAAATTAAATTAAATTACATAATTTACACATTTAAATTTTAGATATTAGAATTTATGAACTTTCAACTATTCAAAATTTTCATATTCGTGTTGAATAGTAATCTGACACCTATAATCGTGAATACCCTAGCACACCTTTTTTTGGTTTTTTATATTAATCTACATTACATTATATCTGTACATACAATTTGTATTACCAAGAGCATAAACTCATAAACGTAGGTATACAATATACAGTATACATAGTTAAATTAATAATAACACATTTTATGATTTATACAAAGTAATTTTTTATTTTGTAATTTTTTATTTTCAACTCAATCATCTTTAAACTCTAATGACCTGAAGAAAATTAAAAAAAAAAAAAAAAAAAAAACAAAAACAAAAATCAATCAAATGTTATCCTTAGAACCTTTTATAATAATGAAATCTATGTTATTATTATACATAAACATAATATATATATGTAAAATACATAACATACTACCTCTTCAACATTGCCCACATACCAACACACACAATATCAAATTATGTAAATTATATTTAACATACTATGTACATTATTAGAAAGGTTATTATAGGTTAAAGGTAAAATCTATTTAAAGCTTTAAACAACACTTTACATTGGTATCGTATTGTAGCTTGTATAGGTAAAAAAAAAAAAAAATAAGATTGATTTGGTTTATTGTCAATAGAATGAATACAGACTCTTTATTGTATAATATGTAAATATTTCAATCTTGTGTGTTGTGTACCTAAAAATGTGAAAGCAAAAAAAAAAAAATTATATTTCTTGATACAATCAAAAATTATCAATATTCAATTTTTCATTTTTTAATAAAAAAACAGGAAAATCAAAAAAAAAAAACAGTAACGATTTATTTTCTTCTTTTGTATCAACAGATTCTTTGATTGTTTTAATCTCATTCAAAATTCGTTCCATATTTTGCATTTGTATGATATTTTCTATACTTGTACACATTTGTTATTATCCTGTCATATATCCTGTACCTGTACTGAATTAATTATTTTTGTCTGTAATACAATAATTGTTCTAAATAATAAAATGAGACTAACCCACACAAAAATTCTATGTAAATGTTGATATCACACAAAGATGTCTGTGAACATTTTGTTTTGGATAAATTCATTACAAAATAATAAAAAAAATGTTATCAAAGTAATCAAGTAGTATTAAAGACTTTTTCTACCTACAAATAAGAATTTAAACTTTAAATGAATTTTGTATTGTTTATTTAATCGGAAATACAAAATTTCGTAATATTCATATAGGGGTCCAGAAAAAATACAGGAGTATCAGAAATTAACAAAAAATAATTTAAAAAAAAAAGTAGAGAAAATATAGAGTATAGAACAGGATATGTAGAAAAACGTAACTAAGGTAATTTTTTAATTAAAATTTTCTAAGTAACTGTAAGTAGTACTGCTGAAAGTATCTAATAAATTTAAAAGGACACATTGCGTATCGCTTTTATCAGTTTTTTTTATAATCTTATACAACAAACATGATGATGTACGATGCTAATTGTACAGAAAATTGTATAGAACTATAGCATAATTGCTTGCCGCAAAAACAATTCACTGAACTCTTACCAAATAGAATCATTCGAAGGATTAATAAGACCCTTATCTCAAGGAGTTTCTGTATGGTAGGAGCTCAAAAATTGGGAAAGCAGCCGAAAGGTGCCGGTATATTTGGACTAAGACTCAATTTTAGCGCTGCGCTTGGTACATATCCTACTGTATTTTAAGCTGAAGGCTATGCCATCGAGGTATCGGTATATATATATATCGGTATATATAATATTATTATATATCGGTATCGGTATCGGTACAATACCGATATATACAATATAATTATATAATTCTATATAATATTATGTACATATATATATTTATATATATAATTTCAGATAACCAAGCAGGTTTAAAAGTTATAGTTTTCCAAATTTCAAAGTGCATCTATACTTATTACGAAAGCTTAATAAATCTAACGGAGGAAAACAGAATTACTCTTATGTGTACTCCTGAGTATGACAAAATAATGAGGAAGCAAATATCCTTGCAAAAATAGGCTCGAATATTCAATTCCTAGGATTAGAGTCAAACTTTGTTCGTTCAAACACCTAACTATAAAACATTGTTTCCAAGTGAGATAGTTGTAATCGCATTCTAAAGTCTTCTTCAAACCTAAAATTAACTGATTAAATCAAAGAGATTAGATTCAATGTCAGAGCACTGACATAATTTATCACCGGTCATTGTCCATTTGTTAAATTATTCAAAATTCGTAAGTCCAATACATACAGATATAGATTCTATTTAGACGAAGAAGAATCCCCCTCCCATTTTATTTGTTTGCGATGTCATAGCTCGCAAAAGATAACATAAATTAATCCTGAAATTGACATTAAATCAATAATAGTGTTCATGGGCATAGACCTGCAATTTTAAGATAACAAACGGGGAAGTACAATATATCTAAAAAAAAAAAAAGTCGCGTGTACACATAGAACTATGATGTTTTTACATAGACTATGAAAAATGTATGATTCTAATAGCTTGAAGTAGATTATCCTGGTATAAGCTACATAATAAAATCTATTTTAACAATAGTACAATAAAAATTTAATTTGTATATATTTTTTTTTAACTCTCTTGGGTACAATCCAATCTTAATTTGTTTGAAAATGGCAAGATTAATGCATATAGCATGGGTATAATTATTTATAATACACGAAAGTATCTTCATAACATTTTTTTTATTAAAAATAAATTAAATTATATTTAGTTATGTAGTACTTAAGTATATCAGTCTTGCAATCAAGCGATGTGTCTACTTGGAAATATTTAAATCTTTCTTTGGCGAGTTATATGGAATCACATTAAAATAGATTATGAAAGTAGGATTCCTTTCCTGTAAGCAGAATATTGTCTATCTTGGACTTGTTAAATATGAAGATATTATTATTGAAATGTAGTAAATATAATTCATATAATAAAATTAAAATTTTGTAAAATATGAAACATGTCAGTTTATTTCGGAAAATGTAATATTAAAAAAAAAAATATGTGGCAAACTTCGTGGCATTTATAAAACCTGCTGCCATCAAAAAATATTAGAATACTAATGCAAAATTTTAAAAATATTTGTGAATATTAAAATCCTAAACATTGTACAATCTTAGAAAGCCCCATATTCTCCTCCAATCTATTATTTATAATAGAGACAATGAAAGTTTCAATTCACAAGTGTAGCAGACATATGAATTCAATGCAATCAGACAATTTTAGAGCCAGATTATATTAGAAAAATTCTTGTAATGACTGAATATGAATCATAAATACAAACTTTGCTATTTAACATATCCCCCTCCATATATTATTAATTGTTCAAGAAGCTTTGCATTACTTTCAATTGATTTAATCTGGTAGATCAAATCAGATCATAGATCTTATATAGAGATGAAATTATTTTACATCTTCTCTGCATCTACGCTCTGTATTTTTTTAGCACACTGTGTGATTTTATAGCTTACCTGGTCTGGTATCAACATTAAGAATCTTAATTACTTTATTTATTACACTCAAAATGGTTAAACGATTAAAATCTATGGTGAGAAATTATATTCCATGATTATTGCAATGATCAATTAATGGTTAGTTAATTAATTAAAAATTAAAAATTTATAACAAATAAAATAAAAGAGAGAAAAAATAATATTTCTATATAAATTACGTAAAATTAATCATACAACAAAATATTAACAATTAAATTAAAAAAATTTTAAATATTTTAGTATTTCTTAAATTAAAATGAAAATATTTAAATAAAATAAAATTAAAACTCACCAACATACACAGTTTGAAATTCACTGCTTTGGAACTGTGCAACAATGAGCAACAGACTAAAAACCTTCAAATATAACAAAACAAACCCTGTTTTTTATAACAAAAAATATTTTTTTCAAAGTCAAATCTTAATGTTGTTTTTTTTTTTTGTTATTTTTTTCTTTCTCCTTTTTTTACTTCCTTATTTTTAAAATTTCTAAATTTAAATTCCAAATATGAAAAAAAAATATAAAAACAATAACAAAAACAAAATAAAAACTTTTCTATTAAATCTCTCTCATACACACACACACACACAAGTAAACAAAAATAACACAAAAAATTTAAACTTAAAAAAACTCAGTTAAGTCTAATGAATATTTATAAAACACTGGCACTGGAATACTGTACATAGATGAGGTCGTGTTTCCAATACTTATCTTTAATATTATTTAAAAGATTTTAAAGTTTTCAAATTTAAGAAAAAAATAAAACTTTTTAAATTTGGTTAATTCGACCCAACTTTTATTTTATTTTAACCAATGGTTAACATATTTAAATCTATAATAAGATAGATAATGTTATTGTAGTGGTGACATTAAGCCTCTCCTCAAATCATTTAAATTTGATTTCGGTTTTTTGATTTTAATATATAATGTCGGTTGAGTGCTATTTTGATCCATACGTCATTTTGTGTTTATTTTTGGACTTAAAATTTGATTCCCAGGTTTTGTAGGTTGCTCTATCGAATGAAAGTTTCAATTTATGACCATCTTTCTCCGCTTAAGAGATATTTAGATGTCAGTTTGATCTATATCCTCTTTTGGGCAATTTGGAATGCATTTTGAGCTATATTCAAAAACCGGTGGCTTATGGATCAAAATTCGATATAGTTTTACGAAAATAAAATAATCACTATTGACCCCTATTTATTAATTATAATTCAAGTTAAAGCCAAATTTAACGTTTTTAACAGAACAGGGATTCAAATATACTGATATTTTTCACTATCAATAAATAGGTATAAAAAAAAAACAATAATAATTTTGTTTACAACTTACTACGATACACATTACATTGTCTATAACTAATCTAAGTACCTACCTACATTTAATAATGAAAATAAAACTCATATGCTACCTGTTATGCGTTTGTACTCTCTTGAAATTTGTATAAATAGGATGGTGTACCGGTGTAGGTGTGGTCTGTGGTGATTTATTTTCTCTCATTTTTGGTGAATAAATTGAATAATTTTGAGGTGAAATGTTGACAACTAACTATATGATAACTGCTAATTTGATCCAAGAACATTCTCATGTGGTCATAATATAAAAAAAAAAAAATCATTTTAAAGGGTTTATTGATACACGGGCATAGAGATTTCTAACAGCATAATACATTTTTGTAATGGAAGTAAATAAATAAAAATTTAGTTTTGTATATCAGTACGGTTGTGATCCATATCAATTTATCGTATACACTGCATCAGTGTTAGTATACAATACACATGGATCATTTTAAATAAAAATTTTTTTTTGAGAAATATTGATTCATATCCATAGTTAATTGAAAAACAATAAAGATCATAAAAAAGAAACGGTAATTTGTAAAGTCGAAATAGATGCTCATCCACACACACCTGGATTCCAAACAAGTGATAATATGCTATGATTTACAACGTTTACAATTTGATTGCTAGATTAATACTCGCTAATAGAAGAAGAATTAGTTACTGTCTGTGCAAATTGATCAGAGGCTCATAGCAGTAGGCTTAGAAACGATATTGCAAGTGCACTGAACTAATCAAAGATTATCCTGAATTGCATAAATTGAAATTGGTGAGTACACAAAATTAGAAGAAAGTGAATTTAACCGCAATTATAATATTTCGTAAATCAGAATCAAATATTTTAGAAATTATATACAAAAATTTGATAAAAATTTAAAAATGTTGCGACTTATAGCTACCTGCACCTAAACCTTGCTAAACATGTCTATAACTATGTCTAGTCCAAAAAAAAATTTTTTTTTTCCAGATAGTAGTAAATCATTGAAAGAGGCTTCATGGACCACCTATTACCGCGGAAGGCAGTTTGAAGGACTGTGGGGCTTTAACCCACTAAAAACTCCTATCATTATTGCAACATTAAAACTACTCTTATAGACTAACCATTAATTTACATTTAATTCAAAGAAACTAAGATACTTTTGATCTACCAAAATCCAATAAGGTTTTAATAGATAAAAGGTTTTAACCTAGCTCAAGTGGTCGTTTTAGTCTCTTAACAAGTTTTGATTGTCAATTAAGCTAGAAGCTTCGGTATTGACATGTTGGATCAGACGAGTTTTATGCCGTGCAGCGCAATTCATTATTTCGTCTTTTATACATGAGATCTTCACATCTCGATGAATATCGGCATTGCGAACATACCATAGAGCGTTGACTATGTTGCGCAGTACCTTATTTTGCAACGTTTGGATAGTTTGAATATGGATTTGTTTAGCATATTTGCCACATATTTGAATACCGTATGCCCAGACTGACTTCAATATTTGATTATACATCAAAACTTTGTTATAGGTCGAGACCGTAGAATTCCGCCCAATCAGCCAGTATATTTCTCTATATTTGAACTGCAGTTCTTGTTTTTTGAGTCAAAAAATTAAGCTAAAAGTTTTGCATTTGTGTCCGACAAATTTTAAAAGCTAATTTGTTCCAGCTGAGAAATTAAATTTTAGTAAAATTCCATTTATTAAAATAAAAACAATTTATAGGATAGGAAAAGTGTGATGTAGAATTTGTAATATTAAAATATAAAAAATTGTTGTCGGAAGCATGTTTCCTAATAAAGCCTGAAAATAAAAAACTGTAGCCAGACAAAAGGTCGAACTAAATCAATTAAATATAATATTCAGCCGATGATAAGTCAATATAGCCTTATGTTCTATTAATTGTTGATTGGACATTTTTAAGTTATATCAAGCAAGTTAGTTCTATCAAACATGTTAGATCTAGTGTTATATTATGTTAGATGGAACATAGAGAATTTCTACATTGCTAATGTATGACGAGCTTGTAAGACATTAACTCTCAACATATCAATCAAAACAGCATGCTTGGAAAGCTAATATTTGTGTAAAGGCTTACAGAAGAGCATCATATACATTTTCTTTCACGGAGGTGACCCTAATATGTCAGGGGCGGCATGTAGGCTTTTAGCCTTTTATGCCATATCATATATACATTACGAAGAACTCTATTTAAGGTGTTATTTTATTTTTATACATTTATTATACATCTTATAAAACTCATTATTCAATTTCTAGACAGTTAAACTTCTATACTCAACTTCTGGGATTGTATTTGGACATTGCTCTATAACAGAGTATATGTACAGAATTTGAAATTTCCGCGATTATGCTTAAAATCAATGTAAATTTTCATTTTGCTGAATAATTTACTAATTTCTGTAGCCTCCGCTGAATTCGATACTGTGTGACAATTTTTGTTTCCCTACATTTTTTTTCATGTTTCGAAAATCTTTGAATTCAATGTTCTATTGCAAGAGTTCACAGTTTTTTGAGATTAAGGTTAAAAATCACGTTATTTTCTATTTTGCTGAATAATTTATATATTTTCTGTAGAATCCGCTGAATTCGATACTGTGAGACATGTTTTTTAAATTTTTGAAATTTTTAAATTCAAGATTCAACTTCAAGGAGAGTTGTAAATATGAACTAAATTGTGTCCATGTGAGTTCTAATCAAACTCTTCTTTTCAAATTTGAATACCGATTTTTTCTAAAAATATCACCAATTTAATTCCGTTTCCCTATCCTTATCTCTTTTGTTATAGACTTTGGATATATCTGGTATGTAACATTTTTCGAACTAATCGAAAGCAAGTGTAGATTTTACTCTTAAGTTGTCACCATTACAAACTAGGTTTTACAAACATTTAATTGAACCGTTAAATACTTTAGATTTACCGTTAAATGCTTTGGCATATTTTGTTTATGTTGTTTTCTAACAAATCGGTATGATACAATTTTTTTCAAACCTTCGGGAACATGTGGCTTAGACATATAGTTCAAATATGGTTCTATGGCTGTATGCAGTAATCTTGAATTTTTTTAAATTTTGCTGGTGATAAGAGTTTAATTAGTTTACTATATCGGTCATAATTATACATAGTGTTGTTGCTGCCCCTTATCTTTTAATAGAATATAGGACCCGGAACTCAAAATCACGCTTGTCACATTGTTCAATTATACCCTATATAGAAAAATGTATTACAATAATTATCAAGTCATCAGAAACTATTATTATGTGATCAGTGAAAAATGTTTCATTAATATTTGTACACTGCAGGGTTATAATGTCATGACCACAAGACGTAAATGTTGATCATAGCTACATACAAACTTTTTTTTCTACTTCCTGGAAAATTATCACATCAAATTTGTATAGAAAAAAAAAGCTTTTATTTTTTCCACGTTTCTTTTAGAATTTTCAAGCATATGACCTCGGCAGACATAAAAAGAGAATATTATTAAAATTGTATTACAGAGGAATGTGTTTTTATGTTTGTATACAAATAAAAAAGCAAAACAAACAAAATACAACAAAAAAAAAAAATTGTTATCCTTTATAAAAAATAAACTTTTATTTTATTTTATTTTTTTGTTTTCATTTCTTGTTTAATATTATTTCAAAGTAAATGTTTACAAATATTTCTTTTTCAGCACAACGAAACAAAAAAAAAAAAAACAAAAACAACAATACAAAAAAAAAGAAATAAAAGAACAACTTTTTTTAAATGAATTAATCTACTCTTTAAAACATTTGAAGAAAAACAATAAAAAAAAAAAAATTTAAATCAAAATAAATTTTTCTAAGGCTTAATTTTTAAAGGACGAAATCTTTAAAAAAAAATTGCAAACATTTATCGCGTCTGATTTTCTTTAACACAAATATACTTACTTAGGTGGCCAACAAACCATCATGTAGGTCCTGGCTCACCTAAATATATTTGAAAATATTTCATGGATTTCTGTGTGGTTACTGATAAGCCCATTTGACATTATGGGGTTAAAATACTTAATTTTATAGACAAATCTAATTGAATATAAATAACATTTTGAATGCTGCCATGCTATTAAGAGTTGAGGGTACACAATTTGTTAGATAACTACGTAAGCAGTATAGGAGAACTCCGCAGATGAATTATGCAGTTGGCTCTTAGATTTTTTTTTCAATAGGAAAAACATAGTTCTGTAGTCGAGAATATTGAAGGCATAAAATAGGTACAGCCGGCCAAAGTTCAATGGTTATAATTATGATGTATGGCAAATTATAAAAGAATAAATCATACTAAAGAAAATAAAAGTGAAAAAGAGATAGCATGCTAATAATAAATTTTTTCAGTAACGCGCAATTCGGCTTTAGAGATAATAAATCCACTGAAGATGTACTCCTCGAGTTTTGCTCAAATATATATAAGAATTTAGATGATAAGATGATTACCGCTTTATTGTTTGTTGATATCACGAAAGCCTTCGACATGGTGTCACATGAAATGTTATTGCATAAATTGTCTAACATAGGCTTTAGAGGTATTATTCTAAATTGGTTTCAGTCTTATTTATATAATCGAACGCAAAAAGTTATTGTTAATGATACAAGCAGTAGAATAGATCTTTTTTAAAAATTGGCGTACCGCAAGGTTCTGTATTAGGCCCAGTACTTTTCTTAGTATACGTTAACTCCTTATTCTCTCTGAATTTTAAAGGCAGGTGACTGCTTTTGCTGACGACTTGGGTATTGTATAAAATCGAAAAGTTTATTTGATCGTCATGCTGATACTAACTTTGACTTAGATTTACTGAGGAAATGCTTCTGCCCATCGATTAACAATTAGCAGCAAAACTAAATTAATGTATTTTAGTTTATCTCCTCAATTAGATTTTGATGTTTCTACTATGTATCCAGCACCGGATTGTCGTAGATTTCTCATATACTTCAGTAATATTCAATGTTCGTGTGTACCTGATGCATATTTGCAAAAAATCTAGGTTTCATAGTAGTTTTCCATTATTTCAGAAACTTAAAATTCTACCTATGCGTCATTTATACTGTTATAAAGTATTAAGAATATTTTTTATTAGATCTGGTCATTTAAATCACAGAATTTCAAATTTTTATGCACTTCGCGGAAACTATCGTTCTATATATATAGTTACATATATACACATATATATAACTATAGTTACAGTTCCAATTTTTCATACTTCTGCGTTTTTTCATTGTATCCTCATGTAGACTGTATAATGGACTCGCTTCGTTAATAAAATGCATAAGATCTCTGAACAAATTTAGTGTTAATGTCAAGTTGTGGTTGATGAATAATACCTACTATGAAGTTGAAGGATTGTTTAGCTAATATAGTCTAGCACTTTTCAAAAAATTAGATGTTGAAACCTTTTTATACAGTTGATGATATTATATTTATTTTATTTTTTTTTTTAATTTTATAGATATTTATATTATAAGCCAGTTGTACTTTTTTGAAATTTTTTGAATTTTACTTAATGTGAATCCCCACGCAGAATTAATCATATCTGAGCTTAAATATTATATTTTTGAAATGTTAGCATTTGGTTAAAACTTGTGACATTGATACTATTTTTACTTATAAAATATAAATGTCACAATTAATACTTTAATATTCATTGTATTTGAATTGCTTAATGAATTATTGTTAATTGTTAATATGATATTAAATTAATGATGAATAATAAATAAAAAAATAATAAATAAACAATATATCAGCAATGCCAGCTTTCAATCGAACTCATAAAATTTTCGAAAACGTTAATAATTCATATGCTAATCTGGAGATATCTCCAATCCCAGCTCACATCAAACAATAATATAGTTATTGAAAAAAAAAACATATTACGATAATAAATTGTAATTACATCCTACGAACAAAGTGAATAATTCTAATTTTTAAAATTTTATTGTCAGAAAAGTTAAAAAATTTGAGTAAAATAAACCAGCTAGTTCAACTATGTCCTAGTATACATTATTTTTTTTGTTATTCGGAATCTATACTAAACAGGACAATAAAATTTTGTCTTGTTTTTTGGAATTTACTTCTTTGCTTATTATTTTATTGATATCATTTTTCTGAATCATTTCGGCTGGACATTCTAGAAATCGATAAATTTAGTACAGATACATATGGCTCGGTGATCGTTAGTGTTCGTTAGCCGCTCAGAGTAAAAGGTTATATGTAATATAATTTTTAGACCCTCGGTGGCGCAGTGGTTATGTAACAGGATCCATGACCGAGGGTACCCCGGTTCGAACCTGGTTGGTGGCGATTTATAAAAAAAAATCCATCATTAAATTTGTTAATTGAAAATTCGAGATTAATCGAATGAAAATCATTAATTGAGATCGAACCGGTAATAAGGTAGCGCCACGTTGTTTCTAGGCAGCGGTAGATGGTTACTCCATCTCCTAGGACCGGTTACTGTATGCCAATCACCTGCATATTCGGTAAATCAATGGATTCGAAATAATAGAAGAAGAAGCCTCGGATACACGAATGACTACTTGATAACGACCTTTGGCACTCAAAAAAGGACCCGAATTGCACAATGGAATGTAAGAACACTTAGAGAAGCTTCAAGACTCTCGCAATTGGAAGCTCAAATGGCTACTTACAACATAGACATCCTAGGTATAAGTGAAATGCGATGGAACAACACCGGAGAAATCAACACGGAGAATGGAAACATGGTAATTTACAGTGGAAGGGAAACAGGGGGTGAAAGTGGAGTCGGAATACTAATATCAAAGAAATTGAGACAAACATTGGTTTCTTGGAAGGCAATCTCGGATAGAATTGTTATAGGGCGATTTCGAAATATGACAAGACATGTAACAATAATTCAATGCTATGCACCAACAGATGTCGCTGAAGACCATATTAAGGATGACTTCTACGAACAAATAAAACAACGCTAGCACTCATAAATAGGGGAGATATCGTAATATTAATGGGTGACTGGAATGCGAAAATAGGATCTAACAACAATGGACTTGAGGAGATAATGGGCAAACACGGGTTAGGAAGAGAAAGAAACAACAACGGGGAAAGATTGATAGAGTTGTGTCAGACTTTCGACCTAGCAATCGGAGGGAGTCTATTTCCACACAAAGATATCCACAAATACACATGGACAACACCAAACGGGATCTCAAGAAATCACATAGATCACATATGCATCAGCAAGAAATGGAAACAATCAATGTTAGATGTGAGAAATAGAAGGGGAGCAGATATACACAGCGATCATGAATTACTAACTGGGGACTTCAGAATGAAACTAAGCCAACAAGGAAGAGGCAGAAGAAATAGAAAGAAGAAAATAAATATAAACAACTTAAAAAATCCGCAAGTAAGAGCTGACATAGTTACGGCGTTACGAGAAAATATTAGAAATAATGGAGAATACACTTGGGAAGAGATTCTGGAAATTTACAACCAAACAAGCGAACAAAATCTTGGAATTTCACAACCACAAAGAAAAATCTGGATAACCGATAACACATGGGCCTTGATTAAAAGAAGAGGTGAAATGAAGAAAATGATAAACAACAGGATGGTATCAAGAAGAGAATATGAAGAAATAGCGAAAACAGTAGAAAGAGCAGCAAGAAGAGATAAAAGGAAATTTCTACAAAATTTAGCCGGAGAAGCAGAAAAAGCAGCACAGCAACATAACCTGAGAGAATTGCATCGCATAATCAAGAACTTAACAAACCAGTCGGAACAACAAAACAAACCAATTAAAGATAAAAATGGTGCGCTCATCACAAACTTAGAGGATCAATTAAAGAGATGGAGAGAACATTTCCAAGAACTGAGCAACGAAGAAAGTACAAATAATGAAGCAGACATAAGAAACAGAGACAATGCAAATATCTACCCAACTGAGGGACTGCCAATATCTACAGAAGAAATCAAAGCTACAATCAATATCCTGAAGCACAACAAAGCAACAGGTGAAGATGGAATTCCAGCAGAAATAGCCAAACTGGACCCTGACTTATTCGCAAAAACAATTGAACCCCACATCAGGAAAGCATGGATAGAGGAGAATATACCACCATCATGGAAGAAAGGAATGATTGTCAAGATACCTAAGAAAGGAGACTTGGCAAATTGCAGCAACTGGAGAGGAATCACGGTTCTAAATACTATTCATAAGATAATAGCAATTATTATAAAGAAAAGATTAGAAGAAGTACTTACCAATACTACGGAAAGAGCAGGCAGGTTTCAGACCAAACCGAAGCTGTGTAGACCAGGCAAATACTTTACGGGTCATAGTTGAACAATCAGTAGAATGGAATGCCCCACTATATCTACTATTCATAGATTTTAAGAAAGCATTCGACACAGTCAAGAGATGCGCAATATGGAGAACACTTACAAAGAAGGGAGTTCCTGAAAAAATCATCAACATCATCAAAGCGATGTATAAAGATGCAGAGACAACAGTTCAACACAGAGGTAACATCAGTGATCCATTCTACACCAATATAGGAGTTAGACAAGGATGTCCACTATCTCCACTTCTCTTCAACACAATACTAGACGACATTCTAAGAGAAGTTTGCACTGGAATAAACGGAATAGAATGGGATCTCTTCGGAAACTTAGAAGACTTAGATTACGCAGATGATGTATGCCTCATATCAAACAATCAAAGGGACCTACAGAACAAAGTCAACAGATTACAGGAAGAAGCAAAGAAATCGGGACTGGAATTAAATATCGAGAAAACCAAAGCAATGAGGACAAACAATAGTTATAGTGAGCCAATAACAGTGAGTGGACAACAGATAGAATACGTAGAAGAATTCAACTACCTGGGGAGCATTATAACATCAAGAGGAGGTGCAACAGAAGATGTCAACAGCCGTATAAATAAGGCAAGAAGAACATTTGGGAGCCTAATGAAGATATGGCGGAGCAACCAAATATCGAGAACAACAAAGCTAACAATATTCAGAGCATGTGTTAAGTCAACATTAATGTATGGCAGTGAAACATGGCTCACTTCGGTCAGAATCAAACAGAAGCTACAAGTATTCATCAACAAGTGCTTGAGAATTATATGCAGAATATTCTGGCCGGCAAGAATTAGCAACGAGGATTTATGGATGATAACTGGAGAAGAACCTATCAACAGACAGATAAATAGGAAAAAATGGAAATGGATAGGTCATACACTAAGGAAATCAGAAAGTGATATAGCAAGAAGCGCTCTAGAGTGGAATCCACAAGGACAAAGGAGACCCGGCAGACCATACAACACATGGAGACGCACAATCGATCAAGAATTAAAAGTCAACAATTATACCTGGGACGATATTAAGGAAGTAGTACTCAACAGAGAGGAATGGAGGTTCACTAGCGAAGCCCTATGCTACCACGCGGAGTAATAGGAGAAAAACAAAAAAAAAAAAAAAACATATGACTCGGTGTCTTTTCATATATGATTAGCAAACACATGTGATTATGATGATTATTGTTTTTGGGCCCGATTTCTGTTCTTATGAGCGGGTTATAATTAGTTGGTTGTTTAATTTTTTTATTGCTTTCCAAATGGAGTATAGTCACTATCGTGTGATGCTGACAAGTTTAAAAGATAATCTTCAATACAATGGGTCTTGATATTTGTCAGTGAATATTTTAACTTTTTAATGGTTTTTAATTAACTTTCTTTTTATATATGGGATGTCAAATGGTTTGTTAAATTTCCTTTATTATTTTTTGTCTGATAATCATTGAATATAAATTATGTTGAAAATACAAAAGTTTTTGGAAAAAGTGTATTATATCTTGATCTTATAATTGCGTAAAAATCCCTAAAAGCTAAAGAAAGTACCTATAACCATAGAGTAATCATATAAGTAGAGTATTCACGTAGAACAATCTTTGTTAATCATTTTCTTCTAAAAATGCCGTCCCATTTTTACTCAAAACACGAAAATGCCGTCTCATTTTCACTCAATACCCCAAAACACTCAAATATAATTTTCGAAACTCAATTATTTTTACTCAAAATTTTTTATTTATTGATGAGAATATTTCATACAATGCCTCTATACTTCTAGCCTATTCAGAGAACGATTTTTCCGGAACTTTTTTGAATTACGATTTTGTTTTAAGTTTTGTTTTAGTTTTGTGTATAAAGTTTTGCTCTCCCAGTGACTAGGCTAGGCCTAGGAGTATAGAGGCATTGTTTGATAATTTGAAGAGTATACGTATACACATACGTATGTACTTTTGATTTATATGAAGAGTGTTTATCGTATATGTGTTCACCATATCTACTTCAATATACAAAATGTATATAGAAAAATGTAAACAAAAAAACACATATAATCGCAAAGATAATGAATGAAATTGTTGAAATTGTTGAAATTTTTTTAAAATAATGCTAATAAAAGAATAAAATTTATTAGTTATGCATTACAAATCGTAAACTTTGTACGGAATACCGTTTTGTTTTCTTTTCTCAGAACTTGGTTAAAAATCGTATTTCTATTTCAGGTGAAATAATTTTTGAAGAAATAAAAACAGCCAACAATCCATATAAAGAATAAAATGTCCAGTTTTATTTTTTTTACTTACTTTTTTAAATTTTGATAGCTTGTTTGTTTGTTTGTATTCATAATTATATTATGTATTCATATATATACTACTCATATTATTATCTACGGTAAGAAACAGACAAAATTAACAAAACCAAAATTGCTGAAAATTTAAAAATACATGTAGGTACCTACTTTTCAGTATACTTTTCAATAGAAATCAATTTGAATTATTTTTAATTTTACAAAACTAACATTAATTTTTTTGTCCCTTTCTTCTATAAAGTTTGAAATCACAAATTTCATAAATCACATTGACCAAGTCCAAATAAAAATATTAATTCTTCAAATTTTAAAAATTAAAGCAAAATAACAACAAATCCAGCAATAATCTTGAATTCTTTCAATTTCTAAAAAAAAATTCAATACTTTGATTTGTAATATTATTTGTGGTCTGTTGAAAGGACTTTAAAATGCATGTGTATATTTTTATACACATTGTGTAGTTTTTAATTTTTATCACATAAGTAAAGTAGAAATGCGAGCAGCGAAATAAAGAAGTATAAGTATATACTCTAGCATGCACATTCGCATATGTACATTTTTGAGTACCTATACATAAAAATTTTATATTGTTGACACTGTTGGCAGCATAATAACAAATAAATATGTTCATAGGTAGTAGTACACAAAATCTTTTTATTTATGAGTACAAAATACATTGCGCTCAACTTATAAGCAGTTAAAAATTGAGTAATATTATTTTGAGTGAACACAGAATTTTGATATTTGAAAAAGTGACTAGCAAATTTTGTTCTACGTGAATACTCTACTTATATGATTACTCTATGCTATAACTCAAATTTTTTTAAATTTTTCTAACCGCAGCTTCTTTTTAGTACTCTTGCCGAATATGTTCTATACAACATATCAATATAAGATTTGCATTTCGATGAACAGTGTGAAAATCAGCAGAAAAACAACGTGTCTCTCTTAAATTAACAATCTCACTAAAATTATTACAAAACGCTGTTGAAATCATATTGGCCACGTTCAATTAAACATTGAGATCAATTAAACATTCAATTTATTAATATCATCATGACTGTTCTGTAACTCAGCCAGTGAGGTCTAGGACGGAAAACATTCAGACAGTTGCAAACAAAAAAAAATTTCACATATTTACATTTTAAGTAAGCAATCGGTCGTATTTCAATATTTCTACCTCAAACGAGAGATTTCAAACCAAATTTAGCGACGTACGATACTAATTAAACAGTTTTTTCGCCAGCCTTATAATGGATTTCTTGGTCTGATCAAAACATGATTAACAACAGTAGACTTCACAAGCTTTGATATGATAGTTCACGTATGATATGATTGGCTAAATTAATAATCCACTAAGTAAATGTGGTGGCGACATTCTCAAGGTGATCAATTCAAAATTAACAAAAAACAAAAATCATGTTATATTTTCATAATATGTTAGTCTGATTCGATAGACTAACGTTTTGTGATAATAAATTGTAAATTGTTATATATCCACTATATTATTATACTATATATACAAGCAGTGAATGATTATCTAAAATTGAAGCCCTCTCGAACGTTTTAATGAATTACTAACAATAATAATAAACCCAATAATAGCCCCTAACAAACAACTATAAATAAAAAATTTGTTTACAAAAAATATTATTTTTAATAATCATATTTAAGTCTTCGAATCGCAACAGGACTTCAGTCCAATAGCAAGAAAACGAAGATATTTAAATCCTTTAATAAAAAACAAAATCGCACATAATCGCTTTTTTCCAGATTTAAGAAAATAAAATTTTATTGTAGTTTTTTTCTTTCTTTTTTATTTTTATGATGCAATCAACAAAATTATGCTTTTTAAAAATAGAATTTACAGTTCATGGCTTAACCAAGAACATTAACCATGACAAAATATGATTATTAATGTGTATATATATACTTATATATATATATATATATTTTTTTTTTTTTTTTACTTATTTATTTAATATTCCAGCATATTGCCACAAGCAATTACTACCACCACCTACAATTTCACCACATTCCATAAAGTAAACACTAAAAAAAAAAAAAAAAAACAAACACAAAAAATGAATGAAATTTATGAAAACATGTTAATCTAATCTAAACTTCTGAGGTCCTACATATTTCTACAATACAATCTGTGTTGGAAAATCTTTAAAAATAAAAAAATGTATGTACATGTATGCCTATTTTGATCCTTTTAACTAGATTAAAAAGAAATTATAAATTCATGTTTAGAAATAACAAAAAAAAAAAAAAAATAATAATCACAAAAAAAACTCCACCGTTATTTAACAACAACAAAAAAAAAACAACGAAACCTAAAAAAATAACTTTAAGCTCTCTTCTAAGTTATCATCTCGGGGTAATTTAAGGTGATTATTATTGTACCTCCCCAATGTATATATATGTATTGTGTTGTTTTAATTTCATGTACAGGGTGATCAAGCGGAATAATATTTAAATACCAATTAAATTTTTTGAATTTTTATTTTATTTTGTTGCAACTCTGAACTATAAGTAGAGACAATTTATTGGGATTTTTAAACTGTATATTTACTTATCAAGTTTTCCATTTACCGGTTCAGTTACAGTTTAAATGTTCCCATGAGAAATTCTAATGAAATTTGTTTGAGTACCCTAAAGTAAGTGTTAAGGCTGTAGAGTATTAATATTTATCTATAATAAAAAAAAAGTTTTTAGATACTCAGAATAAATACGCTTTATAATTTGAGCTTATTTTACCAACATGGATCCGTGGGGGATATCATGGCTTGTTTGTAATAAATTTTCGGTGGTAAATATTCCTCCTATGCCACACTGATATACCCCTCCTATACAAGACAGTATAATGACGATAGCATTCATTATATTTCAAATCAAATTGAAGCAAAGTATTGATCGATTGTCTTATGTTAGAAGTTATTAGCTGATACTTGACTATCTCATTCAACATGACAGTTGAAATTTTCATTAATTAATCTTTCTGCAATTTGTTATTATATTTGATGCTGCTCCGATATAGTTATGAATAATTAAGTTAATTATCTCTGTAAATCTTCACCAGTATCATATGGATTCACCCACCCTTCGTCCGCGTATTCATTCAGACGGTTCAGTATTACTTAACATAGATAATTATCCAAAAAAAAAAAATTGAATGATGCAAGATATAATTCTCACATAGTTCTATTCAGCTGAGTGTCGATATGTTTGAAATGACGATTGTTGAACAAAACTGGATTGCAGTATTAAACAATCCAATACAGTTTTTAAAGGGGTGATTTATAGAGGAAATTAACATCAGTACACCCCAATTGATCCGGGTTAGTTTTTGGATAAAGTAAATTACCCATGAACCAATACAATCTGTCTCTGAAGGATA
This sequence comes from Argyra leucocephala, assembly GCA_963942445.1. NCBI lineage: Eukaryota > Metazoa > Arthropoda > Insecta > Diptera > Dolichopodidae > Argyra > Argyra leucocephala. Next base: position 30,165,794 of record OZ012679.1, on the reverse strand, counting down.
CATTCAGTAATTTGTAAGTCATTTTTTAATATGTACACATAATGGTTAGCAAATGAGAGAACCCAATAGTTAATCATCCATGATGTTCACATTATACTCCATTGTATTGCAGGACATCACATTGCTTCTACTAAATCTATTAGCTAGTTGCAGAATATTGTGGCGCACGACTACACCACTTGCAGCTAAAAAGCTATTTACTAGCCTGTTTGGAAATGTAGCTAGGTTTGTTTTTTTGCTTGGTTCTTAATGTTCTAATTTCTTCCTTAATGATTCTTACCTGTAGATCGCAATGTATATATTAACGAACCATGGTACGCCACATATTAATTGTAATATTTTGTATTGGAATCGCTGTAATATTTTAATGTTTGAATTGCTGGCTACTCCTAACAGTTGGATTCCGTATTACCATATAGGCTTTGAAATAGCTTTATATATCTAAAGATTGTTCTCCAGCGACATTGGTGAGTTTCGGCTAATTATCCAATATTAACATTTTATTTAATTTCAACACCAGTTGTTTTTTTTTTTTTTTTTTTGTATGATCGTGACAGTAATTTAGGTAGAATCACTTTTTCGTGCTTAATTAAGTATGGTACTGCAATTTTACACTACAATATCTACAATAATTCGAGTATTTATTTTAACAAATTACTGGCTTATCTACTCATTAAATGTGGACATTTTTGATTTTGCTTTTGATATGGATATTACATGTAAGTCGTCTATCCAGGTACTTTAAGGCTTTTTTTGTGGGACTAGTTCGTTATTTAGTACCACAATCTGACCAAATCGGTTAATCTGAAGAATAGTTTTGAAGGAGACCATTTAAAAAAGTAGAAAAAATGTGTATGTACATACTTATATAAAATTATGTCTGATTGTGTCTGGTTTTTATATTAGGACTATTCTGAACGGTGCAGTTATAACACCCATAATATAAATTATAATTTGTACAGATGCCTCACAATTACCCTATAGATAATTTGTACAACATTTTTACACATCAACTCTGACCAGTTCTAAATGGTTTAAGTGTAACCCTGAAGTATGTTGAAACTAATTTGGGTGGGTGGGATTATCAGCAATATTGATTCAAAACCTGACAATAATTGACAAGATTAGAACGATATTTCAAATTAGATGACGATTGTTTTAATATAATTTCTATGAAGATTTTCTAGATTTTCGCTGCAAAACATGAATTTGTGTGTTAGCATAAAAATGTTAATAAATTTGGTAGTCTATTGTTATTCACATAGCTATTGATTCTAAATATGGAAAATAATATTGAAAACACTTTTTTTTAATTAATAATGGAATGACAACCCATTTAAAACGATGACGAAGTCTCAAAAACTATAAAAAAAGAATTAAAATCGCAATGTTTGCATGCTGGATTGTAGAGCATCTCCTTTTCAACTACATAGTCTCAGATTCGATTCTCGATGAAAGCAAAATGCTTTATATCGGTTTTTCGACCTTGTCAAGTACACTTTGCTATTGAATCTGCCTTTATTAATATGCAGCTAAACTGTTATAAATTAATAAATATCAAGTCATTTGCATCTCTTTCTTTTCAGTTTAAATCTTTATATTATTGTTTCTTTTGACAGGTCTATTTTAATTAGCACACTTACGCATATGTTACTTAGACCCTCAATAAAATTTTGTTTTGACAATTCTCCTCAGTGTTATTTGTCTCATCCTGTATAGATGTTTGAAGAAGGATAAAACATAATAAACAAATTTCATTTTAATTTTTCGTCCTTTTAGCTTAACCGTTATAATTTATTTTCATGTTTATACAGATATATATTATACATAGTATATTATAATAATAGGATATAACAACATATGAATGAAGGGAGTTTAAAAAAAGAAAAACAAAGTTTTTCCCTATATAGCTAGTTTGTTTTTATTCACTAAATTATTCATATTAAGTGAGAATTTTTTTTTTTTATAATATATTTATATATAGTATTAAGAATATGTACTACAAGGATATGTATATTCATATATTATTTTATATCCTAATATAAACTTATGAAAATGACATGAAAATACATTTTATTTGTACTAGTAGAATTAATATGTGTATGGATATTTTCATAAATAAATTTATTTTTATTAAATAATATCGATCCGTCTCAAATTGGTCGGCGTCCTTTCTTTTTAAATATTTACAAACAAAATAAAAGGGGAGACTATAATTTTTTTCTTTTTTTTAATAAATTGTAAATTTTGAGTTACCAGCTGGTTAGGAATACAAAAAAAAAAAGAAATATTTTTAATATGTAAAATTTGCCAACTTCTAACCATGTCTCTTATTAATTATATTTAATAAAAATGATTTTAAAAAATTAAAAGAAAAAATATTAAAAGAAAATATAATATCAAATGATATATCAAATGATAAAATAAAAAATTGTGAAGATTTCCTTGCTGAATTTATTGTTCAATTTGAAAATAAAATTAAACGAACAACATGCAACAGATTTAATAATAACAAAAAACAAAATAATAAAAATCCATGGATTGATAATGAATTAATTAATATCACAAAACAAAAACATTTTGGTATTCAAAATGGATCAGGGATAAATTGAATACAGACTTAGAACGGCAATATAAGTACTATCGAAATAAGACTACTAGTATGCGCCGGTCTAAAAAAAAATTATATTTCCAAAAAAAAATTTCAAGAAAGTGCTTCTAACGTATCAAAATCTTGGGACTGTATTTATGATGTTATATACAATTGTAAAAAACAGAAAAAAGAGATTGAATTGTTACAGGGTCTGTCTGAAGAACAAGCCAAGAAAAAAGTTAACCAATTAAATCACCATTTTGTGAGCACAGTAGAAAAATTAACCAAAAAATTTTGTGACAAAATTTTTTTCTGTCAATTTAGCACCTACAAGTCATTTGAATTTGAACTTGTGAATAATTACGAAATATTTAACATTATAAAGAATCTTAAAGTCTAATATATTGAATGCTTGCAACGAATCTTTGTGTGAATTAATCTCAATTTTAGTAAATAAATCACTTCGAGAAGGAATAGTACCAGAACAACTAAAAATTGGCAGAATAGTACCGATATTTAAAACTGGTGATAAATCGAATTTAAACAATTATAGGCCAATTTGCATTTCTACAGTGCTATCAAAAATAATTGAAAAAGTTGTAAACGCTCAAGTATGTACCTTTCTTAACAGAAATAATCTTTTATGTAAAAGTCAATATGGATTTAAAAACGAATACAGAGACGGCAATAGTCGATATGGTTACACATGTCCAATATTTAAAAGATAGTAAAAAATGTGTATGTCTTTTATTTATGGATCTAACTAAAGCCTTCGACACTGTTCGACCATGAAATATTATTAAAAAAATTGCAAAGTTTTGGAATCAAAGGAAATACTCATAGTCGAGTACAAAACACTGAAGAAGTCTGCAAGTAGTAGAAGAAATACGCGTATCTGTATGATAAGCATATCAGTAAAATTAAAAAGAAAATATTCGACTATTTTCACTGTTATACCAAAATTTTACTCTAACGCTGGAAAATAAGTTTTTATAGAAACTCATAAATAGTTCAGATCATATTTGAGTGGTCGTAAACAATTCACACAAATTGGTTCTATAATAAGCAATAAAGAAAATATAAATTTTGGTGTACTGCAGGGCAGTATCCTGGGACCATTATTGTTTACGTTATATATAAAGGCCATTCAACAAATTGGATTGAAAGCAAAAATTTTCTTGTTTGCGGACGATATTTGTCTTGTATTAGATGGCAACTGTTATAATGAATTAAAGCATAATTTAAATGAAGATTTAAATAAACTCCACAAATGGATGAGTACTAAAAAGCTAACAATTAATTATATGAAAACAAAATACATGGTCGTAAATACATCAGCACCAAAACTCAACATCAGAATTTGTAACAATGAATTAGCATAAGTTACGCAATTTAAATATCTTGGTTTTTGGATAGACTCACGATTCAAATGGGATTATCACATAAATTTTCTTTGCAACAAACTTTCATCAATTGCTGGTCTGTTTTGTAAAATTAGTAGTATCTGTTGCCGGATTCAATAAAGAAAAGTATTGACTATGCACTGTTCAATAGTCATTTAAGCTATATGATATTAAATTATGGGGTTCAGCTTCGAATAAAATTATAAAGGAATTACAAGTCATTCAAAACAGCTGGAGAGAGAGCACTGAATTCATACACAGTGATACTCAAATATTATTGATTAAAGATTTGATTAGCATTAAGCTAATTTTACACATTCATGACATTGAATTTTCAAGAATCCACACTACTATGAGCCTATCTAAACGAAAAGATCATCATTTAGTCAATACGAGGAACCAACATTTAATTCATATAAGCAGTAAAAGAACAACACAGTTTGGGACATCAACAACAATACATGTTGCTATCACACTATACAATAAACTTGATAATAGTTTTAAACTATTAAACAGCTCAAAATTAAAACAAGAACTGAAAAAATCATTAATAAGCAAATACAGCAGTATAAAATTGTATCAATTTTTTAAAAAAAATTTTTCTCTTTAAACAGTATACATTTTGATTATTTAACTTTACATTTTACATTTTGTTTTAAATTTAAATCTAAACTCATCTTTATTTTTTTTTTTTTTTGTTCTTTACTTCCTGTCATTTAATATACTATTAATGAATAATTCAAAATTCTATAATAATTTAAAATCACACATGTTTTGTTTTCCTTTGTTATTTTTGTTTTCTTTTTTCAAATTTTTTCTCTTAGTGTACTATAGTCATAAATTTTTTTCTATTGCACACACACTTACTTTCACTTTATTGTTATGAATGTTTTTATTAACTTTAAATAAATTTAATTAAAATTGTATATAGCCTAAAAATGAGAAACATCTCTAAAGGCATTTTATGGTTGAAATGAACAAACGAATAAATGAATGTACTAAGGCAATAGTAATCACTGCGAAGTTATGCATTCCTTCTAATTCGCGTTGTTCCAGATACAATTAGTTATACAATTTCTAATATTATATTATAAAATATCATTTTAATTCCACAATATTTACTTTAATTATTTTTATGCTATTGGAGACAAAAACGGGTTATCTCTTTTTTTCCAGATTTTTTCATAAAACTAAAAAATAGGTGAAATTTTGAACCCAAACCATTTTTCACAGACTTAAAATTTAGTTCAAATTTTTAAGTTAAGCCAAACATTAGGCTTTAAACGATAACTTTATGCACAAATAAGCTTGAACTATTGCAAGATTGGAGAGTTTGAAGAGTGGAAAATGTTCTATGGTTATTCTATGGTTGGATATTTGTTGACATTTTTTGCTCGACTTGAACTATTGGAAAATTGGAGAAAAGAAAATGTTGTATTGTCTGTTCGGATATTTTACATGAATTTATTAGTGTTTTTCTTATGAAGGTTATAATTTGATGTATTTTTTTGCAGTTCGTTGGAATATGGTTGCTCATTCGAAAAAAAAAATCGTTCTTGTATTCATTTGCAAGTAATATGTTAAATTAAACGCACAAGATTCATATAGCCCCTGAGCATTTTATATTTCTTGACCAAAATGGTTTTATCCAAAACCAAAATCATGTTCCCATACTATATCACTATAGTAGACAGGTCACATGCAGTGGTGCCACTTTTAGTTTCACGCAAGGTAGTGAAACAAAAAAAAAAGCTAGCAAATTTAGGATAAGGGTAGAAAATTTCTAAAATATATTCGTACATTATTAAAATTTAAAACACATAAAATTTGTACATCCTTTTATTTAAATAATTTAAACAAAACAATATTATTTCATAAAACATAAAGATAAAATAAATATAACTAAATATTAATACATAGTAATAAAATATAACCTGCATTTCAATTTCTTGAATACATTTTGTATTTAATATACGACTAATTTTCTTATTAAAATATTTTATATTTACATATTACATAATTATTTTGTATATTTCCCATCAACGAAATTATATGAAAGGCAGTGATTCAAAAGATCTTTGGGCGGGTTGTAAACATTATTGTCATAATTTTCTGATTCACTGCATAACAAAATTGATTGATTGAAAATGAAATTGTTTTTATATTTTTTTATTATTTTTTTAACATTTTTTATTTATGATTTTATTAAAATATATTTTATGTGGTAAAACTAAAATGGTTTGGGGATTGCGAGGAAAAGTAGTAGATTGGTTTGATAAGTAGTAGGGTAGTATGAAGTGCCACACGGTATAGTAGATCTACTACAATAGTACTAAAGTAGCATCACTGGTCACATGTAAAGCGATAGAATATGAACTGGGCAACAGTAACGGAGATAATCAGCAATTTGATATGTCCACACCAGACAGAGACAAAAACATTAAAGAGCTAATTGGTCGTTAGAATGCACATTTAATTAGTAATAGGTATTAAACATGTACATTCTAGGTTTAAGAATTAGTTTAAGTTAGTTTAGATAAGGTTAATTATTAGGTTAAGTTAGGTATAGGTTAGGTTTTATTTAAAATAACAAGACTTAATATTGATTTTTTCAGCCTTATTTTTACAATATGTTATACATATAGGAAAGTAGCATGTAAGCATACAATAATAAATATGAATGTTCCAAAAATAAATTATTAAGCAATCAGAATTAACATAAAAATTTTATTTTATTTTATTTATAACCTTAATATTTTACATAATTGTTTTTAGACAAAGTTTAGAGTATATTTAACAGAGGTTAAGTATTTTTATTTTATTTACCTTTACAACTGAAACATGGTAGTTTTCAGTATAGTATTTAATTTTGTTAATTCTAAATTTGCAAGGAAAATGGTAAAAACCTTACATGTAAATTTTAATTATTTTAAACATAAAACTACTTATAAAACACTTAAAAACTTCTTAAAAACATAAAAATTTAAGATTAATTTAAATGTTAATATTAGCTAGTTCCATTAAAGCCGTTTTTCTTCAACTTTTTATAAGCTAAGTTTTAAGTTTGTATATTAAAGTCACATAATAAAATTTTAATTAAAAAAACATATATATATATTAAATTAAATGTGCAATATATTCATTTGCAATAAATTGTTAAATTGTATTCATTTGCAAGTAATATGTAAGAATAGAATTTAAAAAACAAATATTTGAAGCGTATCGAAATCACGTCTTTCAAAATATCCCTTGTTTAAAATATAGTTTTAATTCCAGAATATTTTACCTTTAATATTTTTACACGTAGTCGCTTTTGGAAACAAACAGGGGAGTATTTCCTCTTCTAGGATATTTACTTAATTATTTTTTTGCGTAGCCGCTGTTCGAAACAAAAATGGGATATCACCTTTTTCTAGAATTTTTATAAAATATAAAACCAAAAATCAAGATTTGAAAAAACAAGCTCTTCAAAAACGATATTATTTTTGAATCCGATCCAGAAATACTTTTTTCGAAACAATACTAGCCGTCTAAGACATAGAAAATGAGATTGGTATCAGGCCTTAAACATCTAGAACTGTTGACGACTAGATAAAAAAAACTTGCTGGAATATTGTCAATGCAAATCTGGAATATTTACAACTTAAAAAAATAACGAACATTAAAATAACCACACTGGGCACTTGAGATTCTTCTAATATTCATAATTTTCCTAAGCGTTAGTATAAATCACATATTTGTAAAGATATTTGCAACAGCGAATATTTGATATAAATATTAATTCGAAGTTTGAAATGCGCTTTTAAGCTCATGTTATATATGTATGTATCACTGACGGGGCGTGGAATTTTCAACTGGGGAAGCACTATAAAAGGAAACATCAGTTTGCTTTGGCTTTCCCTTTCTATTGAAATTTTTGCTAAATTCGACAGTTAAAATTGTTCACATCCATTTCTCAAAGTAGTTTTAATTCTGTTTAGGCAGAAAAACGATCGCTCAACTGAAATAGTTTATTATAGAGGAAGTGTTATTATCAATTGACAAAGCTTAGACTATTCATTAAAAGAGTTGTGTTATTCTGTTTCAATTAAAAATGTTAATATTTCGCAAATACTGTTTTTTTTGTTAAAATTTTAATCTGAAAATATAACTTTAATTTAAGCTCTGACTTTAAGAAGGCAATGTAAAAAAGTGTGAATATGAATTTTCTATATTTATGTTGGAAAATACCACGTATACGAATTAAAAGATTTTACTGAAAAATGCTGATTACATCGTTTTATTGTTGTTATTGTTATTAGTAGAGCAAGCACTAGTTTACCATCTTTAACAATTAATAATTTTTCCTCAAAACTTCTAACCGAAAATGATTTTTTCTTAAGCTTTCAATAACACAATTACAATTATCTATTTTAATTATTTATAAATAATAAATACAAAGATGTTTTAAATTTTTAAATTTGTTAACAAATTAATTGTTTCAAAACTGCATAAAACAAAATTATGGCTGAAAATAAACAATGTAGTATTCAATAACAAAAAATTGCAGAATTACTTAACACAAATCAATACTACTCTCTAAAAAAAACCAAAAACTACATACATTATTCATATAAATATTAATTCTCATTTAAGTCAACAACCACAATTATGCACAAAATCAATTCATTCCTGGCTACTTTTTTTTGTTTGTAATGTCATTTTTTGTCGTGCGATATTTTGTTGTTGTTTCCCTAGATAATCTATTTTCTATCAGATATTTTCTAATTATATCAGGTAGATTTGGAATGAATATCAGCGCTCAATCAATTTTTTTCTCCTTTTGATTTTTTTTATTGTCGCTTCTCTTATTATTTTGTTGCTGTTGCTAAATAGAGACCTTGTGTTTGAGTGTATGTATATTGTAAATGAGGAGAATGATATTTAATTTGTCATTATATTTTTATGCAATGTATAATTTTTATATTTTTTTAATCGGCTTTTTATTTTTAGTGATAATTTAAATTAAATAATTAAATTGTTGTCAGGTTTCCGTTCACTAATAGTTTTTAATATTTGATTGCAAATATCGATATTTCGGAAGCAACATACTTCCTTCATCAGTGCGTGTGACTAACTGTATTTTATATTTTATAATACAGTTAGTCACACGCACTGATGAAGGAAGTATGTTGCTTCCGAAATATCGATATTTGCAATCAAATATTAAAAACTATTAGTGAACGGAAACCTGACAACAATTTAATTATTTAATGTTTAATTGTTATAGCTATATTGGTAAGAGAATAATGATTTTTAATAGGCATTATTTTCAAATATTTTAAATTTGTTGTTGTTGAATATCTCTTGTTGGCTTGTATGATTGAAAGAATAATAGTAATAGAAAATAATTATGTTTATATAGGCATTATTTTCTAAACATACGTAATGTAGTTAATATCATTCTATGCATATAATTTTTGCTTGAAATTTTTTTTCATTCGATTTGAGTTTTTGTAGTTAAATAATTTTTATATTAAATTAAATATATATATTATATTCAGTTGTAAAAAATATTAAATAATATTTTATTTGGTCCCCAACTCATTCAACTCAATATATGGACGGTTGGTATGTATATATATTTATAAATTGTCACACATTCACATAGTGGCAATGATTAAAATTAAATGTGTACAATAAAACAGGCACGCACCAGAAAAATAAAACTTCGACCTATGGGTGTATAGCAGAAAAATAATGGGAGTTTTGCGAACCCAATGTCCTACGAACATTTTAATATTAAGCGATTAAATTGTCAAATACAAACTTCTAACAAAAATTAGACAGTTTTATCAGTAATACTTTGAGCCTGTATTACATTGTATTGCATTGTGTTGTATTGCATTGTGTTGTATTGCATTGTATATTGTATTACATATAATTCAGGCCTGATAGTTGAACATAGAAGTAGTGAAATAAGAGTAAGGGGCCAATTTCAAACATATTAGACAGACCAACAACAGGTTGTAACAAGAAAAACCGCTGTAGAATCAATACATAAGACAGATCAAATTGAAAACAGCATATTGATATATATTTTTGGGCTAAAAATATCAACCATAATTTCTGTGCACTTTTAATAAAATTATTTGCTTAGTTACTTGTTGGGCGCAACAGACTTTGCACATCATGGGCCTGACGCAAAACTGTCCTCGATACATTATCTCTCCAACGAAGATGTGGCCTCCCTGGCCGACAAGTTCCCTAGGGCTTGGATTTGAATATTTGTCTAGCTGTACCATTTTTTTCATACATATGGCCCAGCCAATAAAAACGCCTTATTATAAAATATCAGTAAAACTATTTACAATTTAAAAAAAAAAATTAAATAAAAAATACATTTAAAAATTTTCAATCGAATTTTAAATATAAAATTATATACCATTGGTAACCCTAATTAAAAATAATAAAATATCCACATGAATGAACTGAAAATTGCATAGTATTTTAACAAAATATGTGGCGGCGACAATAATGAAGACGACTACTATGTCTTTATAATAATGATTTTTGAGACGACTACAACAATAACAATACCAAAAAAAACAACAACAACAATAATAATAAAAACTCCTTTTTTTTCTAATTCATTCGCTTTTACTGAATGAAAAGATAAAATAATACAAAAACAAAAAAACAACAAAACAAAAACAAACAAAAAAATTAAAACAAATTTTTTTATAAAAGTTCATGAAACCAAAAAATATAGTAGGACTATATAATATATAACAGTAGTACATATAGTTGTACAATAATAAGGCACACTTTATAACATTGCACATCAAAATTATACTGTAATATTCATACATATACATTTGTAACATAAATACAATCACATAAAATATTTATGTAAATAGAATATCGTGACGTGAGTATAAGGATTTTACTATATTTTACCACACGCGAACAAAACCTTTATAACAACAATAATATAGCAAAAAAAAAAGTCTATATAATAACGGTAATACTAGACCTGTTCTAACAGGCACACTTCATACATACCTACAAACAATTTAATTTATAAATCATAATAAAAAGGGGATAAATTGAAGAAAATATACGTAGTATATTTCGTTATATATTATTAATTTGAATTTAAAAATACCGGAGTGAAATATACATTTAAAATAAATAAATACATGTATATAATATATACAAGTGCATATTCAGACCGACCTAGAGCATTGAATTTGAGCACGAACGAAGGGTCGGATAATTGTTAATGTACTTATATATGTAACTGAAATAAATACAAAAAACAAGGTATGAACGGACATATTATAGACGACACGAACATTTATATATATATATATATATGAGCATGACTTTGTATATATATAATATATATAACCGTGATGTATATATTTGAATGCGATAACGGTACATACTGCAATTATATTTAACTGAGTGCTTCCGTATGTATTCCGTTTTTTATAGAAATATTTATATGCATATATATATGTATGAAATCATAAAATACATATATACATATATTGTTTTTTTTTATTTTGAACGTATGTACAAGTGGCGCATAATATCCTTTATTTGCACGAAGGTAATTCAAGGTATTTAAATTGTTTCTTAGAATTTTTTTTTTTAACAAAATTTACTTTGTTTTTGTATATCTAAAAACAAAAAAAAAAACACAAATTAAATAAAGGGCAAAAATGTCAATTCAACTTTTGAAGTTATATTGCACAGGAGTAAGTACATATACATACATATACAATATAAGTAGTATACATTTTCTTTTAATTTTTATTTTCATTTTTTGCTTTTATTATTCAATTTGAAAATAGAATTTAGAAAAAAAAAAAAACAAAAAAAAAAATTTTTTAAAGTCAGCAATTTAAAAAGAAGTAGGAAAGAAAAAACAAAACATAGGAAAACTTAAATTATAAGAAGAAAAAAATAATAATAATAAGAACAAGAAAAAGAAGAATTTGAAAAATATCCAGACGTTTTGATTATACTAATTACAATTAGGAGGTTTAATTATTCTCTTTGTAGCTGTTACTGTATTGTTATTGTTGCTTTGCCTGTTGGTTGGGTCGTCAAAAAAAAAAAATTGTTTTTTTTTTTTTTTGTGTTTTTTTATTTTGTTTTGCCTTTGGTATGGTATTTAAAAAATCAAAAGCCAATTATTCTTTGGTTGTTGTTATAAGGGGGAATAAATACAGGAATACATCGTTTTTAAATATTTATGTATTACAATATGTTTGTAAGTATAATTAAGATAAATATTTAAAAGGCAAATCTATATAGTAGGTGTATAGAAATAGAATTAATTGTTATTAAGATTATCGTCAAATCGAATTTTTGGAAGACTAAAATCTAGTCGAATTTAAAGAATATATTTAAGGTATTCTACACATTTAAAAAGTTGATGATATGAATTTTAATTTTGATTTTACTTGTCATTTGAACTAAATAAATATTAATATAATAGATTACTTAAATGGAATGTAAATAGGCTCTAAACGTATATTGTGAGTAGTGCCGAAGAAGTAAATAAATAAATTAAATAGAGTTTAACGGAGCTATGTACACAAACCGGGTGTTCAAGAGCATGGATATAATATTTTATAGAGGGGAAGCAGCCGTTACTTTTAAATTTAAAAAAAAATTGATCAACTAAATCGAAGGTGCTCTATCGATTTTAAATATTTTAAGCTTCCGAAAACTACCGCAAATAGGTTTTTTAAGTCAGAAATTAGTTAAAATCGACATTTTCAAATGATGAAGAGATGCTAGATTTAGTTAATAAATTTTAATTTTAATTATAAAGGGATTTAAAGTTAACGGCTCCTTTCCCTCTTAAAAAACGTATACATATAGTCTGAAATATCCGGTGCATCCAGTATGAATTTGCTTTGTTGAATAACTGAGAACATGTCCACTAATGAAAATATAAAAAAACATCATGTCATCTGATTTATTTTGATTTATCATTGTTTGGACATTCAGAGAAAATGCTCAATATTTATATTAGTTAGTTGTTTCGTTAGAAGGACGAATAACAAGCAATTAAAATTAAATACGAAATATTAAATTTGTAAAAGATGTAGTCGGCTTGTTTTAATAAAAAAACAATCATTACTGTAGAAAAAGAAAATTCAATGGATCAAGACATATTGGATCATATTGGACATATTAATTCCAATCGCTTGGATTGATTAATTGGATTGATATGATTGAATCAATGAATTGAAATCGTAATACGTAATGACTTCGTCTCATTATCGTAATAATTTTTTGTTAACAAACAAAAATATATTCAGGAATTGTTTCGTTCATCATAACACTAATAGAACTCATCAGTAGTCATTTATAGTGTTAGGTTGACTACCTATACAACTCCTATTTTCATTTTGATTGATTTTATAACTTATTAGAAGATGTCAATAGAACATCTGTGAGTTATAAAAATCAAAAATTTTTGTATTGTTTTTATTCATTTTTACTCTCTTTGAGAGCATGGAACTACCACAAAGCAAGACTTTCCATCTGCTACATTCAACACTATTTCTTTTCTATCTATACCTATATTTTGCTCATTTCAACATTTTATCTTTGCAATATCAAGTTCTTAATGGAGCTGGTATTTTTTATACTAGTTTGTACTAGCTTGTACTAGTTCCACGTTTTCTATAAGCAGTATATTTGAAAACGTCTCTAGCTCTTCAATATGTCTATACCAATCCATTTATATTTTTTTATTTTTTTTTTTTATTTCCAAATGAAATGTTGACATAGGTTTTATTATAATTTTTCATTTTTTGGTGTTTTTTTTTATTTTACTCATTTTGAATTTATGAAATTTTTGTTTGATTTTTTTACCGAACATGTTTAACTATCATATACATTTTTTCTTCATTTTCTACATTTTCTGTTAAGCTTGAGACTGTCATTACTAACATACCTAAATATTACCCGACTTAAGTATTGCCATATTAAACGATTACAAATTAAACCCATATTACACGATTTAAGATGTATAGACCAAACTGCCAATTCAAACTTTCATTAATCTGCCTAGTCTACGGTTGTTTTGTGGTATGCTATCTCGGGCTATTTTAACAAGTTTTTGATAATTTATTCTAGACTCTTAATCATTTTAGATTCTCTCCTTTTAATTTTCTATTTGAAATAAAAATAAATTTTATTATTATTATTACTATTACTTCTAATTCGTCTTATCGAAAGTGGTGCAATCTGAATGGATTTAGAAATATAAATTTATAAATATAAATAATGAATATTGAAATAATTTCTTACGTTTTCATTCCTGCAATATAAAAAATGAGTGATATCACTTATTCCTTCTGTTGCATATATGTCATAACTGGACCATTAAATTTTGATTTATATATTTTGGACTGAGACTCGCTTTTCGTCAATTCAGTGTTCCAGATGACGACCAATGAACATCCGGATATTCTCGTTACTTCGTTAATTTGATTTTGGGTCGATTTGATACTTGGAGATATTTTAACTACATTGTTTGTGTATTTGTTGCATTTTTAGGACCTTAATATGTAATTTTCTAAGGCCAATTTGTGTATACAGAGCTTTTCATTGTGAAACCACATACCATGGTATGATATGAAATACTTACAAGGTATCAAGAAAACAAAAATTGTGGAAATGGTTCGATTTTTTGCTAAGAAAATCCGAATTCATTAAATTTAAGTTTTGCTGACAAGATTCAAAGACATGTCATTTGTCTTATTGACAACCCAAATATGACGTCCTACCTGGCGAATCGTCGTATGGTTGAATCACTTACTCTATTTTATAGATATTTTTTGTTGTTGTAGTAATTTGATCTGAAGAGCATAAAATGTTAATAAATTCTCTCAAACAGCTTGGTCGAATAACAAGAGAAGCTTCAAATGCTCATTCCGACATAGGGGAATTTTTGTAGGTGGCTTAAAACCAACTGTAGAAATTTATTTTTAGCTAAATATTCCTGAATGTAAAACTAATTCCAACAAGTTTTGTTGCTTATTCTCATTATCAGCAGTAGTTATAGAATTAAGCGTGTTGCGTTCAAGCGTGTTAAAGCGTGTAAGCGTATTTTTACGGTTGTAATTTGAACGTCTACAACGATGTAAATATACGTAAATCATATATTTGCGATTGTTTTCAGTTGAAGTTAATTTTTGAATGTCATCAGATAAAGTTCTAGGGTTACTATCACATGCCTGTATTTCATTTGACTACATTTCATTTGATATAAATATTCTGTAAAAGTCGTAGAACTTTGATTTTGAATCCAACTCTTAAATCCCTCCTAAAGCAAAATTTCGCATATATGTATGTATATATATATACAATATACATAAATACATATATACATACATTTTTACATATAGATTATATATATATATATATATATAAATTATATTCATATATACGTATATATATATTTATTATGGACATATGGATAATATTTATCGTATTCAGGATCCAGCATATTCAGTCAAATGGAATGTAGGCAAATTAAATACAGACAAATAAAACACAGGCAAATGAAATACAGGTATATTACAAGCTCCCGAAATTCTATTTCCGGTAGTCATTGAATTAAAAATAATAAAAATGGCATTGCCCTTGAATTTGAACTTATTTTTATTACCAAATAGCTATTTAATATACAAAAAACCCAATTTTGTCTGAGAGATTTATTCAAACAGGCATGTATCCAGCGAAGGATCATGGGTAATACTGACTGTGACAATGGCGAGAAAATTTTCAATAGGCTTATCAGTTGTATCCTTGACAAGAAAACCCAACGAATAATTATTCTACTTTAAAATCTATTATCTAGTCTAATGATTAGTAAGTGTTAGAAAATTGCATTCCAAAAATAATTCGACAAAATATTAACCAGACCATTTTAAGATTAGATATTAAAAAAATATTTTAAAAGCTAATATTAATAATATTGTATTATAAAGTAATAGATCAAGATCACCCCAATGGTATAGACAAAAACTTTCAATTGTTATTTCAATAGATTAGTGTAATTTGGAATGCGCAATTAATGTTTCTATTCCTGTTTTTTTTTTTATTCTTATTGTTTTTCTTTTTTAATTGAAGTTAATGATATTTTACAATAAAATAAATTTTCCTATTATTTTTTTATATATATGTATATGTAAATTGGTATATATATATAATTTTTTTTCCTTTTTTGTTTTATCTTTCAAACTTAATAACAAACCTATAATACAGTTGAACTTTAAATAGTTATTTTAAATTAAAAGGACTAAAATATTAAGTGAGCTATATATAATAAAAAAAAAAAAAACAATGATGATGACAACAACAGAATTAACAACACAATTCCTGGAAATATTTTATAGTCCAATTTAAAGAAATAAAGGAAATATGCCTCAAAAGAATTTAATATATATTATTATTATATACAAACATAATATAATATGGTTTGTATTTAATGTAATGAAATGATGGGAAATTATCATTACAATGGAAATAAAGTCCATATGATTTTTAATTGTTAGAATGTTGGTAAATTAATACATTGTCTTTAATTTCTGTTATTAAATGGTAATAAAATCAATATGTGTTTGTGGCTTCGATAATCGATGGGTCAAATGTTTGAATATAAATTGTATTTTCAAATACCACAGATTGCGATTCAATGTTTTATTATTCTTAATATTAATTAAGGGTAACAAAAAAAAATTACAAAAAATGTAATATTAAATTTAGTATCATCAACTGTTGGTCTAATACAACTGGGGTGAGCTTCGTATACAACTTTCTTCTATTCTGCTTTATTTTGTGCAACTGTACTCCATTCGCCAATTCCAATCTTTCGACAGACAAACGCCTTATTGAATTTTTGCTCAATTATATTTAAGGGTCCAGACAGCAAAAAACCTTATCCAGGACTTTTTATAGGCATAACAAAAACATTTGATATGGTAAATCATGATATAATTTTGAAGAAATTGTAAAATGTTGGTTCTCGAGATTTTACATAAGTCATATTTTTTTAAACTGCACGATAAAATAAGCAATAGTTACTGTATTAGACTTGGAGTACCTCAAGCATCTGTATTAGGTCCAATTTTTTTTTTATTGTATATAAATTCCTTAATTTCACAAGATTATATTGTGGTTATTTAACAGCTTCTGCAGATGACCTTGGCTATTCCTATATGCTTCAGTTAATACATTGGATATGATTATATGCAAGTCTGGCACGGAATTGCTTCCGTGTTCGGGGTTTGTTTATTAAACAAATAAATATTATTTTTTTAAACTGCTATAAGATATAAACTGTTCGTATATACTAAACAGATTGCGAAAATAAATCAAAATATAAGCATATTAAGAATCTGGTTTGCTGAACATAAGTAAATCATTAACAGTAAATCTAAAACTAGTTTTTTAGTCACATCTCGTAAGATTTACTTCAAACCGATATTATCATGTCCGTCAAACACTCAACTCCCAAGTCCGCAAAATTTAGAGTGATAAATAATAATTGCATATCGTTAGTAAAGCCAACTCTCCAATTGTTTTGACGTCACCTGATGGAAAAACTGCTTTAAAGTATTTATGGGACAAAATTGATAACAAATTGAACTGGCTAATGTATATCCTACTTTTGATATATTCAAGCAGTTGAAAATATTACCGGTACGTAATTTAGATTATAATAAGGTCTTAAAATTTTTTTTTATAAGAGGTGGCTATCTAAACAGTTATATAATAGATAAATTTTTGAATAGTTTTATAATTGCAACTTTATTATAAAATTTTCGTACACCCCACAACGCAATTTATCAAAATTTATTAAATTTTAATTTTTTTTTGGTATCTAACACTATTATTATAATATTGCCATTAACCATTAACTCTCATACTCTCCTATAAAAAATAAATTAATTATAATTAAGTCAATGCAAAAATGTAATTCAAAAATTAAGATAGGAAAATAAATTAATTATTTAAATAAATAATAATCAATTCTCTCAATTTCATCCACTTATCTTGATCTTGGACTATATCTTACTTTAACATTATGGGGCACTGCGTCTAATATTCTTCTTGGCATCCTCATTTGAGAATTCAATTTCACCACGTGTCCTGCCCATTTCATTCTTTGTATCCTAATAATTTTTACAGTATTTTAAGTCCATCAATTAGTACTTCTACTTTAACCTCTCCGTTTGATTTTACTTGGTATTCAATGGTGACATTCATATTTATTTTTGAACCAAATATTTTTCTCAGTACTTCTATTTCGAATACTTTTAATTTAATTTTCTGTCACTATTTGTCACATTTTTTAAGCTTCTCAGAAATAAATATTAAGACCAGTTGTTGCTTATCGTTCAAATGGTAAATTAAATAACTTATCAGCGATTGATAATAAACGATCAAAAACTAGCATAAATTGAGAACATACAAACGTTTCCCCATATCTCCCACAAGATGTTTGAAATAAAATTGTTCACAAAATGAATTGATTTTTATGTTGCTTCGAAATTAAAAAAATAGTCTAAGCCTAATGAAACACTTCCATTCAAAACTGTATACTGTGCAACGACTTTTAATTTATCTATTTGATGATCATATTAAAACGTGAGCAGAAATTTTTGTTTTCTTTTAATTTTTTCTAATCTTGTCAATATTTACTATTCTTCATCAAGAGTGGTCAGTTCGATAACTTCGGTTTTATCTGTTCTGTATTCATTCAATTAAACTTAAAACACTCAGATTTGGTTTTAATTTTTTAATAAATTCAATTCGACTACTAAACTTAGTTAGTTTACACGAAGGTGATCGCTAAAACAAGGCTTTATATATTAACATAATATTCTCTTACAACGAAATCTGCACCATTCCAGAAGTAAATCAGTACATGTTGTAAATCTATAGATGACGCTTTGCATGCATTCAACCAAACGCATTGCATGTCCAGTGTTCTCAGACAGTCCAAACACTTTGCATGCATTCAAACACTATTTTATATATATTCCACAGTTGTTATAGGTTTTCCTTTTTTTTGGACTTTATTTCAATGACTATTACTTCCACACATCCAACATAAAATATGTTCATATTTATGTAAATAAATACCGCTTGATTATGTAAATTGCGTAATTAAAATAAATATAATAAATAATAGGAGACGACGTAATATACATTAAATATAAGATATACCTATATATATCAAGACAACATATATATATATATATACATACATATAGAAGTACACCCTTAATTTTTTCAGAATTTTGTAACTTTATTTATATATTGCATACTTATAGGCATTGTATTTTTTCAATTACATATACATTCATGCACGCATCCTCCTATACATATTATTATGTATGTACATGTATAATTATAATAATGTATATATACATATTTGTATGACACAACAGTTGTTACTTTTTCGCTTACTTGGGTTCGAATCGAATGCGTGATAATAGAGGAATAGATTTTTAAAAATTTGTTTATTATTTTTTTTTTTTGTTTTGCCTTTCTTTGTAAATTAATTGAGTTAGTAGAGCGAATTGAATTGAATTAACATAGGAATGAAATACAAAAACAAAAACAACAAAAACAAAAATAGAAACAATATAAGCAAAAATGTAGAAATAAGGGCTTTTTTCAAGTGATTGATTTGAAATAAAATGAAATAGAATTAATAAGGATGAGTTTGGGTAGTGTAGTTAATATACATATACGCGATATTAAAATCACGAACATGACAATATAAAAGGTAAATATCCTTTTATCAAAAACAAAAAAAAAACAAAATTCGATATTCGTGTCGTGGTCGTTCACTTTATTTTTTCTACAGCTATATTATGTATACATATATCAGTGACGGGGCGTGGAATTTTCAACAGGGGAAGCACTATAAAAGGAAGCATCAGTTTGCTTTGGCTTTTCTTTTTCTATTTAAATTTTTGCTAATTTCGACAGTCAAAGTTTTTACTCACATCTACTTCTCAAAGTAGTTTTAATTATGGTTAGGCAGAAAAACGATCGCTCAACTGAAGCAGTTATTATGTTATTATAAATTTACAAAGTTGGGAATATTTATTAAAAGAACTGTTTAATCCAGTTTGAATTAAAAATGTTAATATTTGCATATACTGTTTTTGTTATTTAAATTTTCATCTGAAAATATAACTTTAATTTAAGCTCTGACTTTAAGAAAGGAATGTAAAAAAGTGTAAATACGAATTTTCTATATTTATGTTGGAAAATACCACGTATACGAATTAAAAGATTTTACTGAAAAATGCTGATTACATCGTTTTATTGTTGTTGTTGTTATTAGTAGAGCAAGCACTGGTTTACCATCTTTAACAATTAATAATTTTTCCTCAAAACTTCTAACAGAAAATGATTTTTTCTTAAAATTTCAATAACACAATTACAATTATCTATTTTAATTATTTATAAATAATAAAAAAAAACGTTTTAAATTTTTACATTTATTAAAAAATTGTTTCAAAACTGCATAAAACAAAATTATGGCTGAAAATAAACAATGTAGCATTCAAAAACAAAAAATTACTGAATTACTTAACACAAATCAATACTACTCTCTAAAAAAAACCCAAAACTACATACATTATTTATATAAATATTAATTCTCATTTAAGTCAACAACCACAATAATGCATAAAATTAATTCATTCCCTGATACTTTTTTTATTTGTAAATTCATTTTGTGTCATGCGATATTTTGTTGTTGTTTCCCTAGATAATCTATTTTCTATCAGATATTTTCTAATTATATCAGGTAAATTTGGAATGAATATCAGCCACTCATTCAAATTCAATTTTTTTTCCTTCTAAGATTTTATTTTATTGTCGCTTCGTTTATTATTTTGTTGTTGTTGCTACGAAAATAAATAGAGACAGTGTGTTTGAGTGCATGTATATTTTAAATGCGAAGAGAACTGAGGAGAATGATATTTAAGTTGTCATTATATTTTTTTACAATGTATAATTATTATAGCATATTGGTGAGAGAATAATGATTTTTAATAGGCATTATTTTCAAATATTATAAATTTGTGGTTGTTGAATATCTCTTGTTGGCTTGTATGATTGAATGAATAATAGAAAATAATGATGTTTATATAGGCATTATTTTCTAAACATACATAATGTAGTTAATATCAATGCATATAATTTTTGCTTGAAATTTTTTTTTCATTCGTTTTGAATTTTTGTATTTAAGTAATTTTTATATTAAATTAAATATAAATTTTATATTAAGCTGTAAGAAATAATAAATAATATTTCATTTGGGGAAGCACTCATTCAACTCAATATATGGACGCTTCGTGCCTGATATATATATATATAGAATAGAATAAACATAATATATTTAATATTCAATGATATTAAATTACCAAAATAATTTTAAATATACTCGCAATTCATTTTATCTAAAAAACATAAACAGGAAATTTTCTAGATTTTTTCAAAATAGAATTTTTATACAATATTGTTATTTTGTTTTATTTTATTTATTTGTTTTTATTCTTTTTTTTTTGCTATTATACAAAATTCAATAGTAGTAATTACTAACAGAAAATAAGGATATTTTATTTGTGTGGTTTCTACGGTTCTTTAAAACGAATTTGAATTAATTTCGTTGGTTCTATTTTTGATCCTCTTTAAATGGCTATTCATTCAATTTTGTGTGATTTTTTAATCCTGAAAATTAGAAATGTATATATATATATATATATATTAGTTATACACATGCATTTATATGGTATATTTGGCTAATAATGTAGTCTACTTTTTTGAAAATACAAAAAATATATATATATATTATATATATATATATATATATTTTATAAAAATGAATATAATTTCCTCAAGGATAAAATCAGATTATTTTCATTGTTTTTTATTTAAAATCTAAAATTTAAGATAATAAATTAAAGTTAAATAAATTTTTGTTCAAACAAAATATTTGGAAAAATTTATGAAAAAAAAAAATATAAATTTATTAAAAGAAATAAAATATTGCCTTAGAGCAGTACATTATTTGTATAAGCGGAACCGGAGGTGAAAATTAAGTTTTAAAATTCTTTTTAACAATTTCTTTGTTTAGTCAAAATTTTTGAGAGGCAATTTTAAATACATTTTAATTAAGTCCAAGAAATTTTATTATATTAAAATATTTTTTTAGAAAACGTGCAAATGTCAACATACAAAAATGGGTTGAAACATGTTAAAAAAATTTTAAGAGAAATATCTGCAAAATCATGTTAACCAGCTGTTATCCTCACTAATAAAATAAGTAAAAATCTTTACGTGAGTCATAACAGACCATGGATCTATATACAGTATTAATTAAAACCTTATTCTCACCGTCTTAAACTTATTGAATTACAGCAATGATTGTCATGTCTGTATGTATATATATAGTCATTGCTTACAATCATTGTCTGGCTGTCGGGTAATTGCAGATACTTATTTTCCTTCGGGCAAGAAGTTAGCCCCTGAAATTCCAAAATATTTAGTTGAAAAAACCAATCTCATAATCGAATATCTCAAAACCGTTGAACTGTTCCACATTCCCTTCCACCCTATTGATGAATATAGTAGATTCGACCCAATTACTATAATCTTCGTGACGTATTCTAGTAATTCTAATTCTAAAAATTAGAAAAATACGGTGAAGCAAAAGTTGTCGCTCTAAATATCTCCAAAGCTTTTGATCGCGTTTGGCACGCAGCATTACTAAAAAAACTAGAAGCAATTGGTCTAGGAAACTTACTCGATACGTGGATTGAAAGTTTCCTTTCAAACCGTTCAATACAAATTGTTTTGGATGGGTTTATGTCCCAAAAATGCAATATCAATGCTGGTGTCCCTCAAGGCTCAGTTCTTTCTCCAACCTTATTCATAATCTTTATAAATGATCTCATATCCATGTCTTCAAATCATATACATAGCTTTGCTGATGACAGCACCCTTGATTCTTTGTATTTTTTTGAAAAAGCTGCTGAAGTGACCCAGACTTCGGTAAATAGAGAACGAAATAACATCTCTCGAGCTCTAAATAGCGATCTCCAAAAAATTCAAGCCTGGGGAAGTTAAATAGGGTAAAATTTAACGCTTCAAAAACCTAGAGCTGCCTAATATCAACAAAGCAAAGGCCTTCATTACCAAATATCCTTTTCGATAATGTAAATATTGAAAACTCCGAAACCTTAAGAATTCTTGGAATAAGCAACAAACTTTCGTGGCAGGACCATATTTTTGCAATTGCAAAAGATGCCGCGAAATGTTTAGGATTCTTAAGCAGAAGTAAAAAATATTTTACACCACCCAACCTTTTTCTAATATATAAGGCATACATTCGACCACGACTCATTAACTCACATATTTGGGGCGGTGCACTCAACAGTACCCTCCAGTACTTAGATAAAGTACAAAAGCGAGCCATCAAAATTATTAATGATGGAGATGTTACACAGCACCTAACATCGCTGAGTCACCGTCGAAATGTAGGAGCAGCCACTCTGTTTTATAAATATCTATTGGGTTATTGTTCTGACGAAATTAAATACTATTGTAAAACTTTTTGAAAAATTAATCAAGAAAAAGCTTGACAATTTTATACAAAATAAAAATATACTTCCTAATGAGCAATTCGGATTCAGAAGTAAACACTCAACTTCTCATCAAGCTCGTAGGATAACAAATATCAACAAAAATAAATTGAAAAATAAAAAATCTGTAGGCATGATGACACTCGACATTGAAAAAGCTTTCGATTCGGTCTGGCACAATGGATTAGTTCATAAGTTAATTATTTCTCAATGTCCTACCTATATCATAAAAATTATTCAAAGTTTCTTAAAAAATAGATCATTTCTGGTTAAAATAGGATCGGATGTATCGCATTCTGTGGCAATTACCTCAGGAGTCCCACAAGGCTCAACATTATCCCCCATGTTATATAATATTTTCATAGCAGACTTGCCTACGCCCAACAACTGCACTCTTGGGTTATATGCAGATGACACCGTTATCTTAACAACATCTAACTGCCCAATTGAAATTACAAGCAATCTTGAAAATGCATTTAAAGATATTCAAGATTATTTTAACAAATGGAAAATAAAAATTAATGGCGAAAAAACCAAAGCGTTTTTCTTCACCAGAAGAAGGAAATCCAGCTTTCTGCCAAACAGAAACATTTGCGTTAATAATATAGAGATTATCTGGGAGAGAGAATACATCACTTATCTTGGAATTCACCTCGATAAAAAATTATTGTTTAAGACTCACATCAACAAAGCTATTGAAAAATGTAATTTCTTTGTTAAACTTTTGTATCCTGTAATAAATCGTAAGTCTTTTTTAAATTCGGAAAACAAACTCCTAATATATAAAACAATTTTGCGTAGTGTATTTCTATATGGATTTATCGTATGGAAAGATACTGCCAAAACACATATGCAAGTTTTGCAAAGAAAACAAAATGCAATATTGAAATTAATTCTTGCAAAACTTAGACATTTTTCAACCAAGATTGCATGAATTAGCTAATATAAACACCATATTGCAACAAATTGAAAAGCTGACTCCTGCTTTCCTGGAAAGTTGCAACAACACAAATAATCCGCTCATAAGAGCAATTTTAGAATAGGTTTTAATTTAGGTTTATTTCTTAGTATGTAAGTAGTGGTAAGTTTTATGAAAAAACATAAATATTCAAAAAGGTTTTTTGTCGCCGTTTTCAAAAAGTTTTTAAGGGGGGATTCCTTGGAGTATTTTAGGAAAAATTTGTTCTAGAAGAGAGGTCTATCTTTAAATTTACCTGGGCTACAGAGGGTTAAAGAAAATCGGATTAGAAAAATTATGTCTAAAGAATATCAACTACAGCTCAGAAGAAATTGAAACTAGAGCAACATCTTTTTCATAGCTTTTTTTTAGAATTAATACACCTAATTAACGGTATATGTTGAATGAGTGTTAAACTTACCGTTTTTGAATAATAACGGCATAAACTTAAAATTTTGCTTTTAAAAACTGAAAATTTTGTAAAAAACGTTGATTATCTCGAAAAAATTCGCTATTTTTTTTCTTTTTATTGTGTTGATGCGCTACATCATCCCCTACAACTTTTTCATACACAAATTTCATATCAGACTTGCCGTTTTTCAGGTAAAGTCATATAAAATTTCAGTAATATACCTTTTGCTATGTAAGAAAAATAAAAACTGAGCTTTGAATTTTGTAACATAATTTTATTTTATTAGTCAAAAGTATTTATAAACTAAAATAGTTATTAAAAATAATAAACAATAATAGGTAATAAATGCTCAAAGTGAGCGCCATTTGCCTGAACAGAAGCTAGCGCACGTTTACAAATCATTCTTGTTGTATTTATAGTTGACAATTGCTCTCTAATAGTTTGGACTGCTGTTCCTATTCGTCGCTCTAGTTCTTCCAAAGATGTTATTTCGGTTGCATAAACGAGGTCTTTCATAGTTCCCCATATATAGAAATCCATAATTGTAAGATCAGGAGGTCGTGCAGGCCAATGTATGGGTCCGTTTCGACCAATCCAACGATTAGGATATTCGCAGAGGTTGTAGTTCATTTTGAAGAAATTCCAGATATGTATCGCTATTTACAATCGCCAATCACCCCAGCCCATACATTTACACTGAATCTATGTTGAAATTATGTCTGCCTTGTTGTGTGTGGATTTTCATTGGCCCATGTATGCAGGTTGTGGAAATTAGTTACGCCATCTCTGGTGAAATTTGCCTCGTCAGTCCATACGATACTTTTCACAAAATTATCATCATCGAAGTGTTGCTTGAGCAGCCAACTACAAAATTCAACTCGTGCAGGATGGTCTTGTGGTAATAACTCCTGGACAGGTGTTGAATGATAAGCATGTAAGTTTTCTTGACGTAATACTGCAAAAATTTGCCGGCGCGAGACATTGAGTCGCAATGCTAACCTTCTTGTACTAATTCCAGGATTTTCACTAAGGCAGGCAAGAATCTGTTCTTCTATATCTGCTTCTCTCAAAGTTGAACCATGTTCAACTCGAGGCATGCTTCAGCTGCCCGTCTCTCGTAGTCTTCTGGCAAGATTTAAAAATGTCCAGACTGATGGAACTTGGCGCCTCGGAAATCTTCTACGATACTCTTGTTGTGCAGCTAAACCACTGCAGTTACAAAAGCCGTAAATCAAATACATATCTTCATATTCTTCGTTGGAATAAGACATGGTTTATTATTCAATTTTTTTTTAGTTATCCCAATCAAATTCTTTTAACAACTAATTATGTTGCACAAGTCAATATTATTTTATATCGTAGCCAAAACGATTAGAAATGTACATGGAGCATCATAAAACAACCTAAAACTAGGTAGCTACTATAAAACAGGTGCCGATCACCATAAATCCAGTGACAATCATAAGTAAATTTTCGAAAAATTTCTTACATAGCACAGGTAGCCAAATATTACTGAAATTTTATATGACTTTACCTGAAAAACGGCAATTTTGATATGAAAGTTGTGTATGAAAAAGTTGTACGGAATGATGTAGCGCATCAACACAATAAAAAAAAAAAAATTAGCGAATTTTTTCGAGATAATCAACGTTTTTTTTACAAAATTTTCAGTTTTTAAAAGCAAAATTTTAAGTTTATGCAGTTATTATTCAAAAACGCTAAGTCTGATACTCATTCAACATATACCGTTAATTAGGTGTATTAATTCTAAAAAAAAGCTATGAAGAAAATGTTGCTCTAGTTTCAATTTCTTCTGAGCTGTAGTTGATATTTTTTAGACATAATTTTTCTAATCCGATTTTCTTTAACCCTCTGTAGCCCAGGTAAATTTAAAGATAGACCCCTCTCCTAGAACAATTTTTTTCCTAAAATACTCCAAGGAATCACCCCTTAAAAATTTTTTGCTCTAAACCGGACCACCCTGTATAATGTTAACTATCTGTCGATAGTTTAAAAGACCGGAAAGACAGTTAAATTTCAAACACTATCAAAAATATATTTTTTTCTCTTACTTCTTGTGGGGATATATACTAGTAACTTGTTGCTCTTCCACTGTTTTTGCATTGATTTCCTCCCAAATTCATCCATACCTAGAAAATTCAGCTGTTATATGGTTCGACGTCAGGTGTTGTTGGGTCTTCCTCTCTTTCTTCTGCCTTCTAGGGCCATTCTGGTTATATTTTTGAAGGTTTTCTCAAAGTGTGACCTATCCATTTCTGTTTTCTTCACTTAATTTGATTATCATAAATATGCTTATATATTATTATAAATATATATTTTAAGTTTAAAATCAAATTAACATCATATTGAATAGAGAAATATGTCCACCTTATGGCATAGAAATTTCTCAATGAAATGTAGTAAAATACTTATGAATTCATCTCAATAGAAGATTAACCTAATGGAGGAAACACATAGAAATGAAAAGAAAAATGCAACTTAAACTGAAAATGATCTTCTGTACTGGTTAATTGGGAGCTAATCATCATAGAGTCTGTAATTGAAAGTCCCATAATCCATATAAAGCCAATATGGTTTTACGAATTAAAAATTTGGAAAAAAAAATGTCCAAGAGTAGTCTGGAGATAATCCAAAGATAGCAGTGGAACACAATGAGAATGATTACTAATGCGCCATGGTATATTAAAAAATCCAACCTTTATAAGTACTTAAATGCAACTACGGTAGAAGAAGTTATCAGAAACAAGAAATTACGCCAAAAGAATAGCACATCATCCCAACCAGGAAGTTTGAAAAATCTACCATCTTATACTAGACTAAAAAAAAATTTACTCAATTTAGCTAAATAAATAAAGTGTTCTGTTTACTGGGCGGATCCAATTTTTAGTAAAATTAGTGATGAGATTTCTAACAGTTCTTGCAATTTTTAGAATTATAAAAAAAAATGCACGTAAAATTACTGTTAATTTTCTTGGAAAAATTCAATAAAATCAAATTAGGCCTAAAAATAATAAAAATAAAAAAATAAACATTGAAAAAAAATACAATCAAAACAAAAATTGCTTATGTATTTTCTATGATCATAAGAAAAAAAATTAACTTTTATCTAAGTTTTTTTAAATTCAGCAAATTCTACTTTTTTTGCTTCTACCCTTTTAATACACTCAATTTTGTTGACAATATTTTGTACTTTCATAAGTTCATAGGAATCGTCTGCAAAACAAGTAAACCGTTATATACCTCAAACAAAACTAATATACCTCTTGCAAACCTATTGATATTCTAAACTGGACAGGTATAAAAAATCATTTAAAATCGTCTATGAGCGTTGTATGATTGTATATATTTCTCTTACTGTATTCTTGTATTGTATTCTTACATATTATATATTTTACAAATAGAAAAAAAAATAGCTCAGATATTTTACAGCATTTTAGTTCAAAGTCCCGATTATATAGTTATTACTATTCTAATTTGTTACGAATATAGTTATGGCTACAAAAACTGTATTTTACATATACAGTTAAAACTGGGTCATCTTTTGAATGAAGTCACGTTTCAAATTATACCACCCTTTAAATAAGGCCATCAGTCAAATTAAGCCTTAAAAATTTCCATTTTCGATCCTACTCTTTTGTTTCAGGAAGATAAACTTCAGCGGTTTGAAAGCTTAAGCATATTAGGTATGCACCTTAATCGAAAAATGATCTGGAATGATCATATATTTGATGTTGCAAAAAACGCAGCCAAATGTTTAGGTTTTCTTAGCCGCTGCAAGGTTTACTTCTTTCCCTATGACCTCTTGAAAATCTATGAAGCTTTCATACGACCCAAAATGGAATACAATTCTCACATATGGGCTGGCGCCTCTAGTATTGCGTTAAAACATTTGGATAAAGTCCAAAAATGGGCTATTCGTCTAATCAACGACTCAAATGTGACAGCCCATCTTGCTCCTCTTTGACATCGTCGTATAGTCGGAGCTCTCTCACTTTTTTATAGATATCTCGTAGGCATCGGCACATGCTCAGTGGAAATTAAATATATATTACCTCCACTTAAGCGTTTCCCCCGCGAAACACGAAGGGCAGCATGTGCTCATCCCTACACCATTGAAATCCCTAGATGGAAAAAGACAAGTTATGGAAATTCGTTTATAACTTCAACATCCCGAATGTGGAACCAAATTCCATCTTATGTTTTCCCAAAACATGACAAATTTTATATTTATGACCTAAACAAATTAAAGACGAACATTAACAGCGTCGTTCGTAATTGTCCTCCTTCCCTTTTACTATCCTCTTTTCCAAATTTTCCTTTCCCACCCTAGCCAAACGTACCAATCGGTATAAAAGGTCCCCACCTAGTGTTTTGGCTATGCATAAAAAAAAAGAAAAAAAAAAGCCATCTTTTAAATGAAACCACCTTCCAAATCACGATACTTTTAAAATTAGTCTCCTTTTATATCAGGATATCTTTAGGACAAATTATATCACTTTTAAATAAGACCATCCTTCAAATTATGCCACCTTTTAAATTTGGCCATTTGTCAAATTCAGCCATCTTTGAAATTAGACCAGCTTTTAAATTAAGCCATTTTTCGAACTAAGCCCCTTTTCGCATTAAGCCATCACCCAAATTTTACCATATTTGAAAATATTCCATTTTTTTTTTTTCAAATTAATTCTACTTCATTGATAAATAAAAGAAAGAGACAACAATCGTGCAAGCATGAATAATTTCAAAATTTGTTTACAATCTTTTTTTTTGTAGTTCTCACAAGCAAGTTTCGAAAAATAACCAGATCAAAAGACATAAATCAAAGCAGAGTACAATTAGTAATTAAAGCTCATTTCGAACTTTAAACATAAATCGACTGTAATTCAAATAATATGTTTTCAAAATTTATCACTAATTTCGCTTCAATTATTTTTCCTACATAAACATCGCATACATATACAAATTTGTATAATAACACTTGATATGCCTGAATACTATTAACAGTTGATATTATATTATGTTGATAAAATCGCGTTAACAAAATAATTACAATGAGAACACAATATAAAAACGCGGAAACAATAATCCCGCAATTTAATTTAATTTTTTTTGTTTTTGTGGTTGATGTGTGAAGTAAAAACTATCAGATTTATCAATTATAACAATTCAACGAAACCAAAGAAGGAGAGGACAAACTAAAAATCACCATTAAACAAAAAACAAAACAAATTTTATATTTATATACACAGACAGATATATATGTACAGTATAAATATTGAATCAATATAACAGTAATCATTATTTGAGTATATCCTTTTGTTTATTTTTTTATATAAATTTTATTTTAAGTAATAATTATTATCTGTGATATACTCGTGCAAGCTCATCGATGAAAGAAAAATCCTTTTTACTAGTTTTTGTTTTTGTTTTTTTATCTATAGGTTTATTTATTTTAATTGTATACATATGGTATCGGCGTTGAGCTCCGAATGATATTTTAATTTTCAAATTTTAACTGCAACATGCACCTATACATATATAGTACTCGTATATGTATTTTATTGATTCTGTTGAATGAGCCATCATTGAATAATTAGCAAATTTCAATTTTTAGGATTACGATTTTGATATTCAATGCAGTTGATTGTATAAATTTCTAAATTTTATATAGTGACAAAAAAAAAATAGATTTGTGTTATATTTCAATTTTTGGTTAGTTTTAGATTCGTTTTAGATTCGATTTATTTTAAAATAAATATAAATTTTTATATATGTAAATATGCAGATATGCGATCTTCAAATATATTATTTCAAAAAGACGATTTAAAAGTGATGAAAAATATTCAATTAGTATAAATAATATATCAGTATTTGTTGTTAATATATACTAAAAGTGAATTTGACAGGAAAAACTGTGAATAATATAATGTAGGTGAAATCAATCGTTAATTCGAGTTGTGCCATGAAAATGGTACGCTTTATTTAACGTTAATTACCTTCAGAAATAGTCACTTCTATATATCCCCTTCTTCAAACTATTATTTCTAAATTTGTTTTTTTTTTTTTATAGCTGTGTGCTATATTTAGAAACGATTTCTGTCGTACTTTACCATTTGATTGTTTAAAATTGCAGGTCTATGTCCATGGTTCGTCAATAATGTTATTATATATTGTGATCAATACGTAAGGAGGAAATTAATAGCTTCAGCACCAAATATAAAATATAACTAGTTACATATCCACTTGTTAGCTGCAAATAGTGGTATGAGTCGCTTAAAACGCCTGCAGCTGCACAATAGATAGTAGGAGCTCAGTAATACAATGTGAGCACCATGGATGGTTAACCATATTAAATGTTGCGTACATATATAAACTAATGCCATACAAACTATATTGAATGTTTCTTTCGGAGAGAGATTGTACTGTTTCATAGGAAAATAAAATAAAATATAAAAAATCCATGGCGAATATTAATATTGCAGTAATTCCAATTTCCGAATCAGGCAATGTATATATTCAGAAATGTTAATTTATATTTTTTGCAAGCTATGTCATTGTATTCAAATAGAAGTTGAGCTATACTTCTTCTTTGAATTAGCCTTGAATTAATATTATAATTATTAGAGACTTACCAATCTTGAACAGATTTTTCTTCTGTATCCATGATCTTTCATAGTATAACGTGAAGCTTTGGTTTGGAGCACGAAGTTAGGCTATGTATTTGAATTTGAAGCAATAACTGTTGTTTGTATAGGCAAAGAAAATTTGTCTTGGTGTAACAGTGGGAAAATTATACTCTACAACAGAATTTGAATTTAGTTTAAAATTTTTGCATTTTCAACAATTTGTACTTGGACCCGGATTACGATAAAAAATTAACGCATTTCTGTTGAAAAATTAAATTTATTTAAAATTTTTATAATTAATTGTACACATTTTTATCATCATTATCACCATGTCCTGCCATCTCATCCGTGTCACATGGAGCGGAAGCCAAATCCTTCCATCATCTCTCATCAGCGGCTAACCACTTTAGTTGTAAACACTTTCTTTGTTGAGTATTTGCTTCGGCTGAAATTGTTGCTCTCCATGTTTTTCTCAGTTTTTCGATGCGACGTAGTGTACCCTGATGATTCCATTCGAAACATTTTTCTTGATGTTGTTGTCAGATTTTGTCTGTCAGATTTCTACGTCTATTTGTTTGTCATTTGTGTTTAGCCACAACGTTCTGTTCGAAATAGTTTGTGGGTAACAAATGTTTAGGATAAGCCGGAACCATCTATTGATATACACTTGAAATTTCCTGGTGATGTTGGTTGAAACTTTGCATGTTTCTTAGGCGTACAAGAGAATATATTTTGCATTTGAATTGAAGATTGTTATTTTAGTGCGTATGTATATTTTATCTGCGTGCCATATTTGATAGCATTCCGAAAGCAGTGCGGGGTTTACTGATGGTGGCTTAAAAGTCCAGTTCAGCACTTACATCTGATGATACGATGCTGTCCAGTTAATTAAATTTACTCATTTCTGCGATTTGAGTTTCTGCATGGATGATCGGATGATGTAATCGGTGCACATGGTTTTGATTTGTTGTATTGACAGTTTTCAGTGTCATACAGTTGTTGCCACAAATCATTTAAACCTACATTCGTATATGCCAACAAACACACATTATTGGCCTAATCTAAAGTGACCGATTAAAGTGACATTCGAAATGACACCACCAAATATCGTTGCTCTCGTTTACAACCACAATAGTAGCCATTATGTTGTCCAATACTAATAAAAACAATATGAGTGATAAAATTCAATCCCTGTATTAGTCTCTCACACACCACAAAGCATTTTATCAACTGTCCTCGATGTACGACCGAACATCTTACATCGTTGTAGCCTTCTTTTCTTCCTACGCTTTGGGTTGTGTGTTAAAATAAAAAATAATTGGTATACCCTACTTCAATAATGTATGTTTTTCAAGTTGACATTTTAGTATGAACTAATTTCATGTTATCTAGCATAATGCTTTACTTCATCAGTCCACAATAGAGATATTCAAGTCTTTATTGTGATCATCTTTACTTTACCTATAGTTTTATCATCCCCCATCTGATTGTCTTTTTTTATCTTAAATCCAAACATCACCGTTCCATTAGCTTTATTTGATTCGATTGAAAAATAACAAGACTAATATTGTGAGCTCCAATAAACTTAACTCAGATTTACAAATAATTTTAAAGAATATTTATGTATAAAACTGATAGATTCTAAAATGTAACACAAACAACTACACTTTAAGTAATTTAACAAGTAGGTGGATATAAAATATGTTGTTAAATACTTGTATACTATATTTATATCATACACTCACAAAGCCGTGAAATAACATTAGTGCGGATGAGCCTAGAATGGAAGTCATAAGGCACAGGACAACCAAAAAAACATCTGGCATAGGACTATAAAACAAGAGTTATAGAAAAAGTGAACATAACGTGGGAACAAACGAAAACATCAGCTACTAAAACCTAGTACAATGGAGGTGTTAAGTTGAAGGGAGGTACTCCCAAGAGGGGAAAACAATGCTATTTTCATGTCTTATTTTAACTCAGCTATTCAACTGTATATTATCGTAGAGCCCGGGCTAATTAAAAAATTTGATTATATTTTATAATATTATTAAAATTTTATTTCCTATATCCAGGGGTGGCTCTACCATATGGGCAGCATATGCGGTCGGCTAGGGCGCTGAACTGTTGAGGGCGCCAAGATTCGAGAGAAAAAATAAAAATATACTTTTTTTTGATTTATACGGTTTTTAAAAACTGTTGAAGGCGGCAACTAGAAAATTATTGGCAAGGAGTATTAGTACGTTTGATCTCTTTAGTTCGGGTTCTAGGTCAACAAAGTTTAGCACTATGTGGTACTGGTAGCGACGAAAAAAAATTGTTTACTCGTGGCAGCAGAAACTTTTTATATTTTGAAAATTCCTCAGCAACGATTTAAAGTGAATTTTTACTTTGCAGTCCTTGATACTACTATTAACTCTGTCAGTGATAGATTTGAGCAAATGCAAAATCTTGAGTTAGTTTTTGATTCATTTTTGACAATTATAGCCTACAAAATGTAACAGCACAACATCTATATATGATCATGTGTTAAGCTTGAGTTTGTATTAAGCCATGATGGCTCTAAAGATATTGAAGAGTTCGTCGCCGAAAGATGTTCTACATTTTATTTGTAAAAAAAATTTATCCAAATTTTTTATCACATTAAGAATCTTTTTAACGTTACCTGTAACTGTAGAAAGTGGTAAAAGAAATTTTTCGAAACTAAAATTAATTAAAACTTATCCTCACTCAAAAATGGCTCAAGAACAACTGCAGGCTTGGCTTTCATGGAGCAAGATTATTTTCTTTACGTACCTGTTTTCATTAGTAGAGAGGGCGCCACAAAAAAAAATGGCTAGGGCGCGACAAAAAAAAATATTTTTGAGCCACCGCTGCCTATAATTTCTTTTCCCATAATCCAACATAGTTGTTAGTTAGTTAGAGAGTCAGTATATACACATTTATCGTTGTCACAATACAACAACACTATAAATTCCATTTTAACTCCATAACTAATTTGAATATGTTATAAATAATGTTTGATATCTTCCTTTGTACTATAACCGTCTCAAATATAATAATTAACTCCTCTAACAAGTCAGTCCCATATGCGTTGACATTGATATCAATATTTACATTGAGTAAACCTAAAATTAAATGCAAAAATTAATAAATCTTAAGATAGTTTAGAACTTTAATAACCTGTTTCAAATTAATTCAATGTAATACAAAAACATTTTTTTTAATTAAAATATACCCCATAAAATAAACTTTCAAATTACTTCTAAATTAAAATCACTCCAGGAAGAATTCAATTTATTTTCTTTTTCATTTAAAATTTATTATCATTATTTTTGTTATTTGATTTAAAATACCAAAAATGAATTTCAAAAATTAAGTGAAATTATTTTCATTATATATACGTATATATTTATCATAAAATATATTGTAAATTAAATAATATTATTTAAAATGAGAAAAACAATTAAAACAATAATAACAAATATGTATTTTCAACACATCAACCAAAATATGTATGTTTGTATGTAGGTAGGTACTGGAAAATATTTGTACAAGTATGTTTAACAAAAAATGAATAGAAAATATTTTTTTTTTTTTTTGCAATTGAGAAATTATATGACATATTTTTCTACTTTGATAAATTCATCTGTACATATTTTTTGTATGTATGTATGTGTGGAAAACTATTTTGTTGAACCGATAACAATTAAATTTCATTTTATACTTTATGACATTTCATTAAAACTTTTGTTGAGAAATAAATTTTATATTTTGTGTTTGTCAGTCCAGCCATTCTTTATTGTTCCAAAAAAAAAAGACTTATAAGCTTGGGTTTTAACCTGGAATAATAGATAAAAGTTTTTTGTTTGCTTATTCATCATCATCATCATCTATTATTTCGATAGCTTAGGATGAGCCTTAACCTCATTAATAATTTTACTTCATTCTAATTCGATTCATTCTAATTCGATGACTTCAATCTTTCAATAGTTGTTTCCGATTTCATCCAGTCATCTTTATCTTGGTCTACCTCTTGCTCTACTATTGTACGGTACTACTTCTAATATTTTTTTTTTTATTTTATTTTATTTTCAACTCAAAAGAGCCATAAGGCTCGTATACAGTGTTTCATAATTCTTACTTCAAGTTCATATATTTTTACAACAAAATAATTAAAAAATATAAGATGCAAGCAAACTACATACAATTCAATATAATTTACAAAAAAGAAATTTAACAAAAGCAAATTAACAATAAGAAAAATCACAGAATTCATAAGCAATAAAAAGAAAAACAATCTTATATACCTACTCAAATTTGTTCAAAAAACAATCATTCTTTTGTTGACTCCAATCTTTCGACAATTGCCTTCGATTTCGTTCAACCATCTTGATCTTGGTCTACCTCTTACTTGATGATTGCATTTAATATTTTCTTTAGCATTTTTTTGTTAACTCATCTTCACCACGTGTCCTGCCCATCTTAGTTTTTGTGCCTTAATAAATTTTATAATATTGTGTCCATCAATTAATGCTTCTTTGTTCATTAAGATGTTATAAATTGGCACAAAAGATCGAAATGAAAAAAATAAAATATACTACGATATCTATTATTTAATTTTATTTATTTATTTATATTTATTCATTCATTCCTTACTCTCTAAAGTTCATAATACAATTGAATTAATCCTGAGTTTTTGTGTCCAAATAGTTTGACACTGAATGGTTGAATAGTTTTTTTTTTTAGTTTAGTATGATGGAGTGCACTAATATTTTGTTAATTATTATTGTTTGAATTTGTTTCACGCTATTTATTAATTTTTTTTTTATGGGGAGTTTTGCTATACTAGAGCGACCTCTTAAGATCTATTGTACTTCTACGTGTATTATCTTAGAATTGTAGGTCTATGTCCATGATGCTTTGATGTCAATTTTAGATTCAAGCAATGTGTCTTCCTGGAAGTATATCGAGCTATGAAATCGCTGTCTGTGTTTGATCTACCAATCTTGAACAAATGCTTGTTAAATGAGCCATGATCTGTGATAAACCATGTCAACATACTGACATTGATCTCCTTGATTACCTGATTCAATCGTTGGATATAGTGAGTTTGAAATAGGCTTTAGACTGCACTGCCATAGCAACTATCCCATAAATATATTTTGGGTTTCTGTAGTTCTGTGGTTTCTCACTTGGAAACAATTTTTTGAAGGTAGGCGTTTGAACGAGTAATACATGGTTCTGGTCCTAAGAGTTGATTCTTCGCACTTGTTTTTACAAGAACATCTGTTTCTTAATTATAATTTGTATTCGTTTATGTCCAGAAGTCCGCATAAGTGTAACTCTGTTTTCTTCCGCTGGCTTTATTATGCTTTTGTAACAGCTATATAGATAAGCTTTGATTTAAAAATTGGGGAAGCCAGAGAATAACTTATTTACATTTTATTATAAGATTTCATTAAATTAAGAAAGCAAGTATATCGGGATCTACATAGCGTAAATCTACAATCACAAGACTTAATTAATTTTATTGAGAATATTATTGTAGTTAAACCATATTTATTATCCACAATTTTGTGATGACAATTCCCAGCATTTACACAATTTTTATGGAGGTTTTCCTGATAGATATTTGATATTGATTTGGCCATTCATTACCATCTTCGCCAGTCAACCTTCTGCCATTATATTTATGTGAACTCTCCAGTTTGTTCGTTGTTCGTCTGCTCTAACGGACAATATTCTGATTTCACTGCTACGTTTATTATCTCTTCTCAATGTGTATCCACATAGTTGCCTTAAAGTTTTTTGTTTTAGTTTAGACAAGTCGGGCTGCAATTGTATCAAAAGAGTACGTTAGTATGTGTCAAATACAGCTTTTGTATATTCGGGTATTTCGGGCAGGTATTTAGTTATCTATATAACACCTCGTAGATAACATAATTGATTGTATATTACTTCCATTATGCAAAGCTGATTCAATTATTTTTTGAGTAATTTATTTGAAGTCTCCGGTAGCTAGCTAGGTCCGCCTTCTTCTGATGTTGACTATTTAGTTTCTGGTGGATACCGTGAAATGGTTAAACAGCCAAAACAATTAAAATTACCCTGGTTTAGCAACTGGTCAAAGCCTACCCTGTTGATCCGGGCCCAAACCACTGGCCATTATCAAAACGGAAAATAATGTTATCCTGTATTTGTTATTCTTTTTGGAAAAAAAATTAGCACAAAACAATTGAATCTCCAAAATTAAGTCGAAAACAGTTATATCAATTTACAACAAAAAAAATATAAATAAATTAGTTTTTAAAAAAAATATGTCCGAAATCCGAATACATAACTTTAAGAGAACTTTTCTCCAAAATTTTATAACTTCTTGATAACAAAAATAATATTTCATAGGAAAAAAATTTATATCTAAGGAAGGAGATAATTGCTTCTCTCTTCTAATATTTCAGATAAGATTTTCTAACCAATATAATTGGCCTAAAGCTAACTGTTTCATTTTTCTTCTTCCTGTTTATTTTTTTTTTTTTATTTTATTTTTTTATTATTATTTTTGGTGTAATTTTACAAATCTTTGAATAATCAATTTTGTAAAGAATATTTTTTTAAATATATATATATATACACAATGAAAATTCCGATTCAAATTTATACTTAGATAATATTAATATTGTTCTATTGTACCTATTTAAACTTTTGATTGATGTTTTAAAATAAAAATGAGCAAAAAAAAAAAAAACAAAAAAAAAAATAACAACAACAAAAATAAAAATAATATACAAAAATAAAAATAAAATAATTCTTGTATAAATTTTTATTTCACATACATAATAAATAAAAGAAAATATATTATCCTTAATAATAAAATATAAAAAAAAATAAAAAAAAAAAAAATAGGAAGAAATAAAAAAAAAATAAATAAACAACTGAACAGCAAATAAATGGCATCAGACAATAAGAAAACTAAAAAGGAAAAATAAAATATAAATTTCCAGCATATCCTTTCAATAAAAATGAAAATTGTGTGAAAATATATTATACATATATGCACACGAGGTTTTTCAAATTAATAATATATGTATATATACAAATAAAAATAAACTCATTTACATATATACAAATACATAAATATAAATTTCACGTCATAAAAGAAAAAAAATAATTTTTTTTTTTTATTTTTTTTTTTTATTTTTTTTTTTGTTATCTTTATCTTGTTATAGTTTTCCTCTTATAAGCTAACTATAAATATACTTATATATAATAATATATGCTAACACTTATAGTTTAAATAAACAGTTACTGACAAAAGTACTTATGTCTAATTTTAATGATTTTGTTTGTTTCGAGATACTTACACATGAGCAGCTTGTCATGGCAGCGATCAATTGCTGTGGCTATCACATTTTTTAAATAAGCTCTAAAATCAACGCTTTTCGTTGTTCTAAGGCACTATAATAATTCTTCTTCATTCTTCTTGGTCACATTCACAATTAAAACTATAGTCTTATTTCTAACCATCATCATCATCATCATCTATTGGTTCTACAGTTCACGATGAGCCTTAACTCGCTTCTACAACTCTCCATTCCATTCGGTTCTATCTTGCGTAACTGCCATCATCCGATAATTCCAATATTTTGATAGTTGTCCTTTATTTCGTCCAGTCATCTTGATCTGAGCCTACCTCTTGCTCTAGTATTGTAGCGTATTGTATGTTATATTCTTTTATAATACTAATATTTTTAACCAAGATTATCTTTAATATTCACCGAGGACTTAAAACGATCATTTGTAGGGTTTTAAAGATTAGTCGTGTTTTAACCAGGATTAAACAACTAATTTGGTACTAAATTATTAAATGAAAATTTATATTAGATTAATCCTATTAAAGATTTATTTAATGTTATACACATCAAACTCTAAATACAAAGTATACTTAGTATTCCAGAGAAATAGAAAATGTGTAGGGACTTAACAGTATAAAAGCTTTATTAACATCAAAGTGTAATTTTAGTTTTAATGAACAAAATAAAATAAAACAAACAAAAGGCAGATTACAACAGACTAGAGGTGTGTTTGGAATCAATATTTTATTTAACATTATCGATAATTGTTCAAATCGTGGAAACAAACTACTTTCATTGTCTTCTATCTGCTTCTTCTATTTTCTGTAGCCCCCGTGGGTGAAAACAAACCACTTTCATTGTCTTCTATCTGTTTCTTCTATGTTTTATAGCTCCCGTGGGGCAAAAACAAACTACTTTCATTGTCTTCTATCTGCTTCTTCTATGTTTTGTAGCTCCCGTGGGTAAAAACAAACTACTTTCATTGTGTTTTATCTGCTTCTTCTATGTTTTTTAGCTTCCGTGAATGAAAACAAACTACTTTCATTGTCTTCTATCTGCTTCTTCTATGTTTTATAGCTCCCATGGGTAAAAAGAAACTACTTTCATTGGCTTCTATCTGCTTCTTCTATGTTTTGTAGCCACCGCGGACGAAAATAACTACTTTCATTGTTTTCTATCTGGTTCTTCTATGTTTTGTAGCCCTCGTGGGTGAAAACAAACTACTTTCATTATATTCTATCTGCTTCTTCTATGTTTTGTAGCTCCCGTGGGGCAAAAACAAACTACTTTCATTGTCTTCTATGTTTTGTAGCTCCCGTGGGTAAAAACAAACTACTTTCATTGTGTTTTATCTGCTTCTTCTATGTTTTTTAGCTTCCGTGAATGAAAACAAACTACTTTCATTGTCTTCTATCTGCTTCTTCTATGTTTTGTAGCCCCGTGGGTGAAAACAAACTACTTTCATCGGCTTTTATCTGCTTCTTCTATGTTTTGTAGCACCGTGGGTGAAAACAAACTACTTTCATTGTATTCTATCTGCTTCTTCTATCTTTTATAGCACCCATGGGTGAAAACAAACTACTTTTATTGGCCTCTATTTGCGGTTGGCCATATATTCATTGTTGAATATTCAGCCCAAGCTAAAACGGCTATCATCTAAAAGTTTTTCTATTTTTTTTCCAACTGTCACATATATCCTGATTTTAAATATTGTTTCGTAATGTTTCTATCAAGTATAGTTTTCGTACATCATAATTAATAATAATTTTGTTTAACTGTGATTTCTAAATTTATTTTTTTTGATTTATGTTCTGCCACAATATGGTTGGTTCTGTTGCGAGTTTTTAACATTGAATTACACTTCACATTTCCTGTAATGACGTATAACAACAATTGAATCTTATAATAATTATCTTTGAATGTTACAAGGCAAATATAGTGTAATTCTTCGAATTAATTCATTAAATGCCATAATCAACTTATTTTAATTACTTTAAATCGCAGTAATCAGACGATTTTCG
This sequence comes from Argyra leucocephala, assembly GCA_963942445.1. Taxonomy (NCBI): domain Eukaryota; kingdom Metazoa; phylum Arthropoda; class Insecta; order Diptera; family Dolichopodidae; genus Argyra; species Argyra leucocephala. The sequence goes on along the minus strand of OZ012679.1, from coordinate 30,124,717 downwards.
AAAAAAACTACCTTCAAAAGAAGTCCTTTGTTTATAGCATTTATTTTAAAATAATAGAATAGATCCTGTAAAAATATTTTAATTAAAATCTTTTTATTACAGACGAACTAACAAATTAATTTAATTGAAAACAATTTTTAAGAAATTGTTACTAAATACGATGACAACACAATGATAAAAAATATCAATCATTTCATAAAAAACCCTCACATTTATTTGATTTTTTCCATCCAATATAAACATTATTTTTTTTAATTTTCAGCTTTAAGCCAAACAATTAATGGCTCAAGCTACTCCCGAACAGCAGATCTAGATATTATTCTCTCTCCTGTAAATAATTCCGTTGCATCTGGCCATGGCTTAGATGCTACTAATGATAACATTGGCTTAAAAGCATTTTTATAGAGATAAATCATTATTATCTAATGAATAGTAGTTGATTACCATGGTCATATTGACCAGATTTTATAAAATTGAAATTTAATTATAAATGAAACAAAATATTTTAAATATAGTATATATACTATAGTAGTGCTTTATTTATAATATTTTAATTTTACATTTCTGTTTAACTTAAAACTAAGAGATTAAATTAGGTCCTTTACAGCTAGGAACATTTTAATTTTATTTTATTAAGCATTACTTAATCTGTGGCTAATATGTATATTCAACATCAGTTGAAACATGAAATTTAGTTGAAGCATCAAAAACATTTTCAGAACGTTTTATACTGGCTGTTCAATACCAGAATATTTTTCACGTAATTTTCAAAAACCACAATTTCGTTCTTTTGATTGTAAGTAACCACGTAAAATTTGTCAACGATATTTATCCAATGTATAAGCGAACCGTAGAAAAGCAATTTTATCCAATGCTGTTAAAAATAGTTGATTGATACCAGCTTCTTTATAATTTTTTGAATCAACCGATTTTTTCTAAATGTTTTGGTGTTGCTACAGATATAGTGAGTGATAAAAGGTCATGAAAATCAGGATTCGCTTCATTTCTATATACATATATTGTAAATGTTGATATTGTTGAAAATACTGTATGTTGGCTAATTCATGATGTGCAGTAAATAGTATTGTTTTTGATTAACTTGTGTATTGTTTAATACGAACATTATCAAAATTAAATAGAATGCACAAGCATAACATACCAATTTGCTACCATCTTTTGGTTTTTCTAATACATTTTTTTCCCAAAATGTTTTTGGAAGTGTTGTCATTTTGATCCAAGAGATCAATGTTCGTAATATTCGCATTAAATAATGATTTAAAGAAGTTAATGAATGAGAATGAAAGGTATTATATAATCATAGCTTTCCATTGATCCAAATTCATCCAAATCCAACCATACATTCACCATACAGTTTCACATAACTGTGAAAAAGGACCATACACCATATTGTTAATGTATCAATTTTTTTTAATATCACTGTCTATATATAATATATATATATATTTGATATATGTATCCTTTGCTCTTCTGAGTATAATGATGGTGATGATGATAATAAAGATGAGAAAGTTGAAAAGACATTTTTTTTCATGTTTTATTTTTTTTTTTTTTTTGTGTTCCCATAATAGCACTACAATTTTCAACAGATTATATTATATTTTATTGTTTTTTTTTTTTTTTGTTTTGTTTAGTTACAGTCAATTGAATAGGCAAGCAAGATGAACAAAAAAAAATATAATATATATAAAAACAAGTAACCAGACCTCTCAACAGTTTCAACCTTGCAATCAAAAATTGAAAAGAAAAATTTGTTATAATTTTTTATTTTTTGTTTAATTTTGTTGTTATTTTTTATTTCTTCTTCATAATATCCTTTCCTTTGCCTATCTATATCATAAATTAAAAATGTGTATGTGAATTTTATATATTCAATATGGAATATAAAGATCTAGCTAGGCATAAATCAGAGGTGTGGAGATTTAAGAATAAGTAATTCATCAAAACTCTTTTTTTTTTTTGCTTTTGTTTTTGTTATTGTTTTTTTTTTTTTTTTGTTTATATTTTCATTAATCCTTGAGGAAGAATAGAATTTTCATTCGACATTTCAATTCAAAACGATATGGTGCCAATTCTTTTCTGATGATGGCATCATTCCATATATATGAATATAATAATAATTTCATTATTTTAGTTAAAAATCTGTATACATCTTTAAGTGTAATTAGGTCTTGTTTTGTTGTTGTGCTCAATCTCTCTAACTATGTATTAAGAATAAATTTCTATAGATATAATTAGGTTTTCTGCTTCATGTGTTTTTCTGTGTATAAACTAAGGGAATTCCAATGTTATGCTTTCGTGTTTTTTTTTCGTGATGGTATGAAGTTAACGTTATTTCAGCAAAAAACCGTTACAAAATGAAATAAAGTGGTCGTAAAAAGTTACATGATTTAATTATGAGTGAAGTGAATTTAGGATATTTAAAACCAAAACATCCATTGTTATGTTAGGTATAATAAAATTTCCCACCCTATAATTTAAACCAGTTCAACTATTACGAGCTTTTAGCAAAGAGATCTCTCCCTTTGTTTTTGTTTTTTTTTTTTTTTTTTTGATTTAATTCAAAGATAAAATACCATTACCTATATCATTTTCTATATAATGTACTACTGAATGCTATTATAGTGGTAGGCCTAGGATATTATATATTATATACTAAAACCAAAAAATTGTATTGTATTAATTGCATCAGTTCATTGCTATGTGAATTAATTCACCGATATTTTAAATATACGCATATACATATATTCGCTGGGTAACGCTGTAGGTAGGCCGTCTACCTTTGAATTGATTTCCGGCAAGGCAAAAAAACTTTATAAGTTTTTCCACCTAGTCCAGTACCCGTTGTCATTGGGATAAAGTAAATGACCAACTATGCTAAAAAAAAATACTTCTCCAATTTCTAGTATGCAACTGCTACTGCAATTGCGTATTTGTGTTCTACTAAGCACCGCGGGTTCTAATAAAAATCAATTTAATAAAATAAGCCAATAAATGTTATGATATTATCTAGCAAAATGAGGTAGTCTTCAAGAGTGTAGAAGGGTTCAAAAGAGATTCAAGTAAGACCAGGTACAACAGAGATCCAATCATTCTATAATACTTATAAATAAAGACATTATACTGTTCAAATTGTGTGAAATACGTAGTTGAAGAAAATCGAAATGCACAATTGGAAAGATAGGTAGTTGCTGTTTTTTTCCATTTTTTTTTTTATATAATTCCAAGTCTATATATAGTATGAGCACCCTAACTGCTTTTACACAGAAATTTGGCATACACATTTACATTTAGATTTATTATGATTATAAAATGTGGGAAACTATATTTATTGTAGAGTATTTTGCCTTCATAACAGCATAGTTTCATTTTACTTTTTAGAGATAACCAAAACTACAACTATTTTATTTTGGTGTTGAGGAATATTTGAATGTTGCTACAACATTTTATCAGTCTGTGAATGTTTGATTCATTGAATGTTTGATTGATTTGAATGTTTTAATTGTAAAAATTAAAACAAATTAATGAACCCATCATAATTTGGTATCTCTCTGTAGTGACTATATTTTTATTCATTATTTTGTTATATCTTAAACAGTTATATTTTATAAATATTACTTATATGATCAATATACAGTGATTGTTGAGTTGGCACAGCTGTTAGTGCCTTCAAGAGATCTAATAATACAATAAAGACTTATTATAGTTCAAATCAAAAATATTACACTTATAACACTAATTTCAATATTTCAAACTGTATCTCTAATGATGTAAGAACAAAAAAAGAAAAAAGTGTGTCCTGCAACAATCCTCAATACAAACAAAAATATTTCAGTTTGTCGGCTCAGAGTTCTTTTACTTATGACTGATGGTCAAACGTACTTCATAAATTAATTTTCAGCCTGCTCGATATTGTTATTATCTTGTTTATCCGATTTCGGGTTTCGTATTTTCGATACAATTAATTTACAAATAATATAATTGTAGACATTTTTTGTTTATTCTATAGTATGAACTTTGGAATACGTTAAAAATTCTTCTGAATATTCCTGCTATTTGTCTACCTTTTGCAATTTGGATATTTATTTGTCCCAGCTCAATTGAGCATCTATTACAATTTCTAAATATTTATATTCGTCAGTTTTTCAGTTGAATTTTCATGTTGTTGTATACCAGATTTATGAGTTCAAAATATTTAGATAATAATATATATATATATATATATGTTTTATTAATATTAATAATTAATATGTATTTACACATCTATTTATATATTGTGGTTAGGTCAGAACTTATACTTATCTCTAAAATATATACTACTATCAGCGTCATATACAACTACAAATTCATTTATAAAAAAATTCGATAAAACTGTTTATGTAGCAATTAAAGAATGTAGGATCTAGCGAACTACCATGTAAAATCCGTTTTTTCGATTGAACTTATGTAATGTTCTGTGAATATACAGTTAGATAGCTCCTAAACCATTTTTGTTCAACACTACTTATTCCATATGTTCATATAATTTGAGTAGGAGAATTTTCCTATCTACCATATCAAATGCTTTTGTGATATCAAAAAATATCTTACTGCCACATTTTCATTATTCCCTAGTCTATTTTGAATATTGGTTAAGACATAAAAAATAGCTGCGTTCATGTTGGAACTTTTCTTAAACCCATATTGAATCTACTTGTCATTTTTTCAAAATGCTCCGTAAATACAATGTTTACATTCGTATCAATTACTTTCCCAAAGATTGTGTATACTGATATGGGTCTCAAATTATTTATATCTTGTGTTTTTTTCAATATTTTTATATATTGGTACTACCTACTTTGCTAATTTTAAATTTACCTGGTAATTCACTTTCTTTCTAATGTTGTGTTAATTAATCTAGTTAACGGTATATACAGATGAGGTTAACTATGACGTGTCACAACCAGTGACAGATTTCTGAACGCCTACAACAACTTCCGTAGAGAACTGGAGCTTATATAGATTAATGTGGAAAGCAAAGCCTTCTTTGTCTTTTATTTTATCAAGCCGTGGACATGAACGTGGAGGGAGAAATCAAATACATAATACTTATAGAACTTTGTTTTTACCTATTGTTGATGTTGTTGTTACTTTTATAAAATTATAATAAATAATTTCTACATACATAGCTCTGTCTTACAAAATTTGGTAATGTCAGAACTAATTCCATCTATATCCCGCCGTTTGATTTAGAGTTAGATGACTTATCTATAAGGTTTGCTGATATTTGTCTATAGGTTTAAACTTGTCTATAGACGATCAAACCATACTCAATATATAGTATACTAAACCAACATGGGATATTAAATAACATTTTTGTTCTCATATCTTCTCAGTACTCATTACAGCTACTTTGAATTTGGTTGATTCTTTGGTGGCAACAACGGTATTTGTTTTTGACTTAAGCAAAACTGGTTTGTAGAAAACTTATTTTTTATTTTAATTAATTAATTTAAGCTTGAATGTTTAATTTTTTCTGTACATAATTTTGTTTAACCCTTTTACTGCCTACGTCTTTTATAAGAGAAGAAAATATAAGCACAATTTATTATCATTTCATTCACTTTCTTTGATAGTCCAAAACTAATGTAAACATTTTTTTTTCACCTCATATAAACATCATTCGGTACTGAAAGGGTTAAATAAAAATAAATATAAATTTTATAAATTGTTCCAAAGTGGTTATGCAGTCATTTTTATATTTAACAATTCAAAAACTTTTATTTGTTATTCTTTTTTTGAAGCTAAACCCCCTTGGGTCTTGTGCTTTAACAGTATTTTCTTTTTTAATTTAAGAAATTGTATTAAAATTTCTTGATTTTGGAATATCAAATTACACAATCCAAAAAAGAATACGATATTACAATTTTGTAGTTATGTACATAAAATAAAATTGAACAATAATAATTATTATGAGGGTAGTAAATCAATTAAGGTTACTTAACTTAACTTTCAACTAACTTTTGAATTTTAATAGTAAAATATATTCAATTACCAAAAAAAGAAATGAAAAAAGTAAACTTTGGAAGTTTATTGTATAATTAATTTTATACATAATTTTTATGTACTGCTTTCTTATTGCTTCCTTTTTTTTTTAAGTATATATATATAATATCGATTTTGAAGTCTAAAAAGTGCCTATAATTTTGTTCATTGAACAAGAAAAAAAATTTAATTGAGAAATTTATTTTTATTTGTTTAAGAAGAAGTTCAGCATATGCAGAAAAATATATTTTGAACGTACGAGTATAATAGCATAGGTACATACTGAGATAAATCTAATTTTAAAGTAGTAGCACATATGTATTTCTGGACGACCTGAAATAAATATAAATGCAATAAAGTTAAATAGTTTTCATTTCAATTTAAAATTGAAAATAAAGCTAAAATTCAAGTGATTTTGACCTTCTTTCTATTGAAAATAGAAATACATAAAATCATTTTGCCATTTTCTCAATATTTTTTTGTAAAATATATACAAAAAAATTAGCAACAATAGGTCTGTAGAGGTTTACTTTTATTGCAAAAAATATTTGCAAATGAGAAGAAAACTACGTGATCATAAGATTGTGCAAGAACAGTGAAAATAATCTCATTTCCAAAACAAGTAAACATACGCAAAATTTGCATAAATTTTTACAAAGTTTTTTCTGTCAAAAATTAAGTGATTTTAATTTTAAGGTTATTAGATATTTTTAAATTTGAATTAATTAGTAATTTTCTGAAATTGTTTTAATTTTGTTTGCTGAAAAAAATTAAATTAAATAATTTTTCTTGGTTAGTAAAAAACATCCTTTTTGTTAGTAAAAACAAACTATATAAATAAGTTTTCAGGTTGGTACACTACTTTTTATTTAAATGCGAAATATTTCTTTGACATTTAAGACAATAACAAAAATTTGACAGCAAATTTTTACAAAGAGAAATTTCATTTGCAAAAATTTATTTATCACGTTTTAAATTCGAAATTTTCTTAAATTTCTCAAAAATTTGTAAAGAGCATGCAAAAAAAAATACATGAATTTGGATAAACTTACGCAAGTTTTTATAAATTTGCGAGTTAATATACAAACCTAATAAATTGTAATTAAAAATTAGGGTGCTATTTACACAAATTTGTTCAAAACATAATTTGACACATTTTGTCGATGACAATGTCGTGTTGTTTTCCAGGCTTTAGATTGTACTGTGAATACAAAAAATAAATTCACAGCACAATCTACAGCCTGACGTGTAACGAAAACGACACGACATTGTCGTCGACAAAATATGTCAAAATTATGTTTTGAACAAATGTGTTTAAATGGCATCATAACAAGTAGTATGGCACGACAAAGTCGGTGACTGACGAAAAGTTTGATGAAAATTCACATTGACATTTCATTTTGACAGTTCTAAATTAATAAATTATAAATGATTTTCTTGTTGTTTTTAAGTTGTTGTTTAGAAATGAAAATGAAAATGTCGCACAACGATGTGTCGTTTTCATTGGACTTCAGGCTTACTAAAAGATTGTAATTGAAAACTTTGTTGCAATTCTCTGTTATGATTCACAACACATCCTAATTATCTGTCAAAATGAAACAACCTAATTTTAGAGTTAAATAATTGGTCTGTATGTTAACTCGCAAATTTATATAAATTCCTGTATGCGTAGTTTTTTATTTGCACGCTCTTTACAAATTTATCATTAAATATATTACAAATCTTTACAATTTTAGAGAAATTTAAGAGAATTTTATGTTTAAAACGTGACGTCAGAGCTCTCTCTTAAATAAATTTTTGCAAATGAAATTTCTATTTGCAAAAATTTGTAAAAATTTACTGTCAATTTTTTGTTGTTGTTTTAAATGTCAATAGAATATTTTTCATATAAAAAGTAGTATACCTAAAATAAATAAAAAGCTGTATACGTAACCTGAAAATTTATTTATATAACTTTTTACCGACAAAAAGACCAAAACCATTAAACCATAAAAATCAATTATTTTTGACATGAAATAATTTTGAAAAATTTATGCAAATTTTGCGTATGTCTACTTTTGTTTGTAAATGAGAACATTTTAACTATTCTCGCAGAATCTTATGATCACGTGATTTTTCCTCTCATTTGCAAATTTTTGCAAATAAAAGTTAACATACAGACCTAATATAAATGTTTTTCTTGTTGTTTTTAAATTGTTGTTTAAAAATAAAAATGGAAATGTCGCACAATGACGTATCGTTTTCATTGGACTTCAGGCTTACTAAAAGATTGTAATTGAAAACTCTGGTTGTCATTCTCTGTTATGATTCACAACACATCCTAATTATATGTCAAAATGAAACAACCTAATTTTTAAGTTAAATATTATGATTGGCAATGAGACAACTAAAACGTTACAACTGGCTAAGACCAATATAGTGTTTATATACTATGAAGTAGAATTTTATACTATTAGGTAATTTTTTGAGTTTAAAAGTGGTTTTTATAAAAATTAAAAAAACATGGAAAAAATATCATAATATCCCTATCATAATATTTCTCTATCAAAAACTCTACACTTGCAACAATTTTTTGTTATTTTTAAAATTATTTTTTTTTTTTTATAATTTTTATTATATTTAAATTACAGACATTTTATTATTTTTGTTATAAAATAAACACAAAAAATATTGTTTTCACAACGTACTATACAAAATTAAAAACTTCAAGTTTGTCGATTTAAAATCAATTTTTACTATTAACTACTTGTCAATGGCAACACTATTATAAAATACAACCTCTTTAGCTAACAGCTAAAAATTATTATTCATAATAGCAAAATTCTGTTGTACAATCTATTGGGTTCAGTTATGTAAGAGACATCATTATCATCATCATCATCATCATCGTGAACATTGGCCTTCATCACTATGCTCCTCCAAAAAGGTTGATCTTGTGCCACTTGTCTCCAATTTGGGATTTGTAGAGCTTGAGCATCGTTTTTCACATTGTCTGCCCATCTGCTTCTTGGTCTTCCTCTACCACGGCTACTATCAGGCTTTCTATTCAGCACCACTGCTTGTTTTCGACTTTCGTGCATTCGACTTATGTGGCCAGCCTATCTTAGTCTTTGGGCCTTTGCAAACTGTACAATCTCCTCACTATCGATCATACTATTGAGTTCACTGTTGCTTCTGATTACATATATTCACCATTCTGTAATCTTTTTGGACCGAGTATTTTTCTTTCAAATATGCGCAGGTTATTCTCCTCGGCCACATTCACAGTCCATACCTCGCACGCATACATCACTATGAGTCGTATGAGAATTTTTTTTATATCGTAAACAATATTACAGTCTGAAAAGCATTTCGATCTTCATTACAGTTCAATAAATAAAAAGAAAATATATTGAGATTTATATGACAAATCAAATATTTTATACACACCATTAAAAAACAAAAACTTGTATTTGATAAAAAAATTAATTGAAATTTAACACATTTAAATTCTAATTAAAATATAGTAGATACATCTGTATAATTTCAATTTTGAACATAACTGCCTTAAGATCGATTTGAAAACAAATCTAAAATATTATCTTAAATGTATGTTTGAAAAAAAAATTTTCTTTATATAAAAAGAGAAGGATATTTCTAGAGGATAACTAAAACGAACATTTTTATTTATATTCAATTTTAAGGAAATAATATTATGAATAAATTTTCTACTTTGAATTACACATTAATAAAATAGAAAATCAAAAAAAAAAGAAAATAAGAAAAATGAAAAATTTAAAGGAAGACATAAATTCTCATGTCATTTTATTTGAAAAATAAAATTTTACATGTTTTATTTTTATAAATAAATTTATATTGCATTCAATTGATTTTTCAGTTTATTATTATTATTATTATTATTAATATCGATAAATAAAATATGAAATCAAAAATTTAAATGAGTGTAACCCAGATACATTAAACAAGAGTTTGTTTTTTTTTTTATAAATTCAGGTTAAAATTATGAATCCTTTAAAACTGATATATAATATTTATACATACAACATACATATATATATCTATAGTATGGATAAATTGGTTTTTCTGATTTCAAATAAATAATAATAAAAATATACTATAGTATAATATTATATAAATATATAAACATATTTATATAAATATTAAAACAAATTAATATTTTTCATCAAAGGATCTTTAGAAAACAGTTCAACAACAATTTCTTATTTTAATGATATGATATATTTAGTGTATATAATTTACAATACAACCTCTCATAAAAATAATAAGAAACAAGAAAAAACAAAATAATAAAAAAAAGAAAAAAGAAAAAAATTATAAAATAAAAATTTATATTTACACACATACGAAATGATATTTACATAAATAACGTTTATTAATGATGTGATATGAGATTCTTAATATTATCATTTATGAATTTTTTATATTTTCTGCATAATACTTAATATATCTACTAAAATTGTATATTTAAATGTATAATAAGATAAATATAATATAACCGGGTGTTTCGTACAAACGATATAAATATTTTTATTTATATATACAGGGTTATAAACAGAAAATATTTTAATGTCTATACCAGGTTCTGAAGTATAATTTATAGAATATATGCTGTTGGCTCTATGTGAAACATTATTAAAATTAAATAAATATTAAAACTCTAGGTAACGTAAACGTACCTATCACCGCCCTGGTACATTATGCCGCCCAAACCCTTTTTTTGTAAATACAATACTCCCACGCTTTATATTTCAAATTAAATTGGTTCAAACGTTTAAAATTTTTTTTTATTTTGTTAAGACAATTATAAAATATTGGAGAGAATAATTAAACTTTGATGTTCACTTATTTATTTTATTCAAATAATTGGAAAATATTTAAAATTACTAATTAGTCTTGAGCGGGAATTAGGGACACGTAAATTTATGTTGTACGTATTTACGATCGACCGGGCGGAATTAGGAAAATGATATATCGAAATTATTAATTAAGTTATTCAACTATTTTTGATTATATCAGGATACAGCTGGACGATTTTAAATTGAAATTGAACAAACTAAGCTGGACCTAATTATGACCTATAAATTTAATTTCGCATATGTGTTTTTTGTTACAACTAAATTTTGAGTTTTTATTAAAATTTGTATGAAAAAGTGGATCGGTAATACGTGCAATATGTCCTAATTCCGAACTAAATATGCAGGTGTAAGCTATTTGCACTAAATTCATATCAAGTCTTATATTTAAAGAAAAAACTATATTTTAATTGTTGAAAATAAGCGAATATTTTCCTTTTATTGGCATACTAAATACCCATGTCTGTATGATAAGCATATTTAGTAAAATTAAAAGAAAAATATTCGACTATTTTTAACAATTAGATAAATTTTACTCTAAAGAATAAATTCTTCCAAAACTGTGTTTTACTTATATTATATTTTGTATAATTCAAAAAATCTCTGGAATTATCTTGCTATGTCACCAAAATTTCATTAAAGCGTCCATTATAAATTACCAAAATAATTTCTTTGTATACATTTCACAATAAGTTAAATAGAGGAGTGAAAACCATGACCAGGTCTGGCACATTTTGGAGATGACCTGTAAAACAAGATATCCTAACATATTCAGACAGTGACATAGTCTATAAAATTGAGCCTCCAGTTTTAATGAACAACAGAGGACAATATAATGTACCCGAAATCATACAAATAAAAAATGCCAAAACTAAGAATTAGTAAATGTGATTTTTACTTTGTATGCATATAAAACATTTTGTATTTTTATTTATTTATTTTAATATATGTGCATTGTTATAATATTTAAGTTCATTATGTTATATTGAATTATTTTTTTTTTGTTTGAAATACTGAATTATTGCATAGTTTAATTTTTTTTAATGTTCATATTGTAATATATGTACATATATATATTTATGTCAAATAATTTTACTTACATTATAACTATTTATTCTTTTTTTCAAATTACTTATAGTAATATTGATGTTTTATTATAATAAATATTTTTTATAATTTAACTAAGTACTAGTTAATTATTTAAAAAATTAATTATGTATTAATTTTACTCTTAATAATTATTTTAAATAGATTTTGTTAAATAAAATCTTAAATAGGTACTGTGAATCGCAAATAGGTTCAAAAAGCGGAATTGAGTTCATATAAGGGCGGAATTAGTTCTGATTGAAATTGTCGAGCGGAAATACGTACAATCAAACTTTTTTTTAGCAGTTATAATATTTTATTATTTATTTAAAAAAAATTAAATTATAATTAGATGAAAATATTTTTCTTTTAATTAAAAAATACTAATTATTGTAATTTGAAAAAAAAAAAAATTAAAAAAGCTTATAATTTGGTTATTTTGTCAACTTAAACTAAGTTTTCCTTGAGGGGGCGGAAATTGGTACATTTATGTTATGTTTCACAACTTTATTAAATATTTTAATTTAATCGATTTCGGTAATTACACCATCACCAGAAGACTGCAGTCTCTTTTACGAGTTTTAATATTTATTTAAAGTTCTATATAGTAATTTAAATATGTACAATTTAATTTTTAATCAAAATTAAATTAAATTAATAAATAAATCACTAGTATACAATTTTTTACTTAATTTTTATTAAATTATTCTAATTTTCAGAAATTCAAAATATATAATCAAATCTTAACCTTTGCATTGATTTTTCAACAAATAAATTTATTTGTGATATTAATATATTAATAAAAAAACGTTATTCACCTGATATAGTTATATATATACTAGAGTAACCCCTGTGCAATTGCACAGAAGTAATTCTTTCAGACACAATTTTATATAAAAAAAAATATTTGTTTTGGTATAATTGTTGTTGTTTTCTGAATCGCTTGATTCTTGAATATATATATAATGAAATTAAAGTATAACACGTAATACTTTATGACGAAGCTAATACTATAATAATTTCAATATTATTTAACACAATCAAATTTCATTACTCTCAATGTAGTAGATCGACAAATTAGTGTTTTCGCATATGATATCAAAAGAGGTTTTAGGTCAAATGAAAGAGGTTTTTTTACTGTGAAATATATTCTGAAGCGTATTTAAACCATTCATCAGTTTTAGTTGGTTTTGGTCAATTAATTCGTCAGATTTAATTATATATAATAAAAAAGTATTCGTCAATATTAAAGATATTAAAGAGATTTAGTTTAAACGGACTTTAGCGTTATATGGTCCATGAATTTCACTCTCACTGGAACGTTTATATCTAAGCATTCTATTATTAGTTTTTATAGAATAATTTATTTGACTGTTGGTTTTATCATTCAAATTATTTTCTTCTCCAATTAATTCAATTAAATTATCTTTCAATAATTATGTTCGTTTTTATTCTTCTTCTTTGTAGCCACATGTCGTATTCTTTTTCATGTCAGAATGTCTAAATAAAAAATGATCATCATGAAGCTTTCTATGTAATGTGGAATGTATAAAATATGTATCTGGACCATGCTAAACAATGCCACTAACACCGGCATCGCATTTTTTTATTTTATTTATTTATTAGTAAAAATTATATAATATATATAAAATATAATTCAAAATTCACAAACATATTTAAGCTTTCAAAATTAAATTTTCAAATTAAGTTATTTTTAATTAATTCTTTTAATCCTTTTTTAAGCCTTAAAAAATTTCTTTCTATTTTTATTTCATATGGTAAGCTGTTAAAAAGTGCTGATTCTCTATATAGTAGGTTGTTTTGTGTCCTAGCTCTACTATACAAAGGCAATCTAAAATTTTCTGAATTCCTAACATTGTACGTGTGACTATCTGATGCTAAATTTCTCCTAAGATATTCCGGATATATTTCATATTTTGTTTTAAGCATGAAAATTAATGCATTGAACTTTGAGCTTTGTTTTACACTCATCCAATTTAACTGCTCTAACATTTCTTGTATATGCTTTCTCCTATCACATTTAATCGCAGTCTTTGTATCCTACCAGAATCATAATGTGGCAATATTAATGTATTGTACATGCTAACTGCACAATTATACGATACCTTGTCTCTAATACGTGCCAAAAATCCAATTTTCTTCGAAATCTTTTTACACACAAAATTCACATGCAAATTAAAATTCAATTTATTATCAATGTACACACCTAAGTATTTAATTTCTGTTACACATTCAATCTCTTGATTATTCAAGCTTAATATTACAGTTTGTCTTCCTCCATTAATAACCATCATACTTTTTGTTTTATCCACATGTTGAAACAGCTATTCTAGAATCTAAATTACCCGTTATGTTACCCTGAAAATGATAGAGATTTATTTCAGTCTTAGAGAAATTTCTTATAATATCACCTCCACCTCCATTCGAGTCGTGAAAGCGTAAAAAATGTGTCTGAGTTAATAAATATTCATTTAAATGAAGATCTGCAGTAATTTTTTTTTACTAAAATAGTGTCTTGCTGTACCAAAAATTAGAAATTAGAAGAAAAAAAATTTATAAGAAGTAGACAATGTTATTGTCTATGCCATCTTGTAGATATTATTGTAAATACCAATCCCTTGAAGCATTTTCTATGGCAATCGTTCAGTCTGGAAATTATAAATATAAACAATATTATCATTTTCACGTGATTGTATTTTATTTATCTCATATTGTTTTACTTTTTTAGTAAGAAAATTTATATGATTGTTTCATACTCGTCGAAGAATTGTCTGAATCCATCTCTGTCGTAAGTTTTTAAACCATATTTTTTACACTTAGAAAATTAAATTTGTGTTTTTAGTATGTATTATAAGTGCTATTATTTTTTTTTTTTTGCTCTTTTCTCATATTAAACTATTTTTATTATATTTTTTTTCTGATCGAAGTTAATTTAAAATCAATGTATTACATATTTTTTTATTACATAATAAATAAAGAAAATAAACAAATAAAATAAATTGTTTCATTTATAATGCTAATGCGAGACCGGCGAATGTTACGCCGGGAATAGCTAAAAATTTACAATATTGTTTGATCTATCTCTAACTATTTTTTTGTATTTTTTATTTAGGTATTTATTTATTTATTATAAACTAATTTTGACCGCTAATAGTTTTGAAGAAAACTTTTATATAAAGCAGCGTTTATACGTTTTTGAATTGTATTTATAACGTATAAA
Source organism: Argyra leucocephala (assembly GCA_963942445.1). Lineage (NCBI taxonomy): Eukaryota > Metazoa > Arthropoda > Insecta > Diptera > Dolichopodidae > Argyra > Argyra leucocephala. The sequence continues at coordinate 30,109,474 of OZ012679.1, read as the reverse complement.
TGATGTTCATTAAAGTTTGACATCCGACTTTGTTATAGAATATCATTATTTTTTTTTTTTAAATAATAGTGCTCGACACGCATTTTCGTATTTCGCAAGTTGAAAAAGTGAATTTTGCGAGAAAAGGTATTTGTAAACTTCTAATTGTATTATGCCAATATATTGAAATATATACATTAAAAAATACAAAAAATGTGTATTAAATATTATTATTATTTATCAATACAAATACTTAGAATAATAATTGATTTACTATTTAAATATTTATATTTCATAAATGTTCTGATATTACACTGAATATTTATATTTGTTTATAAGTATTTATTATTAGTACTCGTCACGCATATTCGTATCTTCGTATTTTGCAAGTTTAGAAAGTGGATTTTGCATGAAGAAATATAGTATACTTTGCAAATATATTTGCTTATCTTTGAGATATGTAATTAAAACTTTTGAAATAAAATTTGATGTAATTGCAATAAAATTTGTGAATGTAATAAAAATAAGTAAAACAAAACTTTTATGAAATAAAATCTGTTTTCTAAACGCTCCCTAACAATTACTATTAATAAAGACGTACATTTCAACAAAATGTGGCGAACAGAGATGTCGCTGGCAGTATAGATATGAAATTAAATGCATTTCTCCATGTACAATATTATACTTACTCAATGCTATTGCGTATTTGAATTTATACTTTTGAATTATTTGTTAATAAAATAAATAAATTTCAATTATTGGAATTTCTGAACATGGGTGAGGTAAAAAATGTATTTTCGAAATTTACTATTTGTTTTACCGGCAAGTTTTTTTGGTGTAATATCGTAATATTTTAACAAAGCTCTTTTATCGATATAATAATTATATTCTGATAATTCGGTTTTTGTCTTTGCTACTTTGTTTTTTTTTTTTAATTAATTCAAATAATTAGATATAATCAATGCTATTGCTCAATAGGTGAATTGTTTTTAGGTTAATTTTAATTTGTATTTGGTTTTATTTGGTTTTATTGTTTTATTGTTTTGTGGTTTATGTCTTTAAATTAAATTTTGCACACTATCGTAATTCGTAATAGTTCTAATAAAGTTGTCTAATCTAGTTGAGAAAAGATTTGTGCTGTAAAAGCTTTGTGAAAAGTTTAACAGACGTTTAAGCGTATTAATATATAAGATTAGCTTCACGTTAAAATTAATCGTCATCATAGAGTGTATTTGAATATTTCATTAATAGGATTTATGGGTATAAGATGTCAACAAACAGCCATTGTGGCAGATCTAAATTTTACTTTCACAAAATTTAATGTATTTAATTTATATTATTATTTTTATTATTTATTATTATTATTTATTATTATTATTATTATTATTATTATTATTATTATTATTATTGACATAATAGAATATATTGGAAAATATTATTAAAACACCAATCGTATCAATGGCATTTAGAATTTTTTTGCGTAATGTTCATGCAACAATTTTGTATATAATTGCGTTGCATTTATATATTTTTATTATTATTTATTTATTTAATATGCTTTAATTTCATTGTAAAATTTTTTTTATTTCTGATTAACATTTTTAAGATATTATATCACACCTACAATTAAATCAATTAAGCCTGTGTGGATTGCTTACATTATTTCTGTTATATATATGTATATCCTTATATTGTGGCCACCACAGTGGTAGCTTAATCAACAATAACAATAGTATACTAATAAGCTATTTTGTGAAATCATAATTATTGATATACTCAGAACCACAACACTCAAGTTATATTGAAGTCAATACTTCCAAGTGGAATATGAATAAACATGATGGCTAAAAAAATATTAATATCTACTATATGCTCCATATTTTAAAAAAGGAAAACCCATCAACAAAATTTCTTTTGGGTAGTCCATGAAGATCATTGGAATTCTATTAGGTACTAAAATTCAGTTTAAAATGCTTTTTAAAAAGCTAAAATTAGTTTTATTGAATTATATAGGTTTATATACGTAGGGCCATTATTAAATAATATAAAGATCATTTATATCTCAACATTATGTTTAATTATAACAATACAATAACGGATATAATTAATTATAAAGGCTCAAGTGTATTTATTTATATTTCCAAATAAAGTGAACATACATTCATAGACTTATAGTTTTCGAATATTATTGAATATTATGACAATTTTTTGATTCCTACACTCTACACTAACTGTACTCGTAAAACATCCTGTATATTTATTTATTTATTAATTTTTATGTCCTTACAAACTTTTCTCAGCTTTCATTTAAGCATTTCATTTATTTATAATAAAATCTGTTTTTTCTTATTTTTTTTTTTTTTTCCTATTTAGTTTTCTATTGGATTGTTCTAGATAAGAAACTATAATAGAGAATTGATTCAATGATAAAAATTTTACAGAGGTTCATTAGATAAATTAAAAATAAACAAAAAATAAATGTTATATAACAGTAGAATTGCTATTGTTTACTCATCTTAATTACAATACTTCAGTACACTTAAATATTTTTTAAATTATGAAATTAGATATTTTCATTCTTATTTGATATCTTTTGAATTTTTAAACAAAGTGAAATGAACTTTTATTTCAAATTTAAATTTTTCAAAATAAAAAATTTCAAAATATATGAATATGGAATTTGAATTGGTAGGAAATTTCATCTATTTAAGTATACGGGAGTTTTTTGCAACCTAAAATGGGTTGATCTAAAATGGTTGAATTTTAATACACTCACTCTCTTATATTAAGTTCTATCTTCTATTTGGAATCGAATTTGGAAAAAATCATCTGAACAGGCTTAAGAAAGCCATTTTAAAATAATAATTCATGATTATCCATTGTTATACCCGACTATTTTAGCCAATTTTATATTCCAGAGAGACTATTTAACATTTGATTTTGTCTGTTTTTTTTCTTATACATAACCAAAACACTAGATACGTTTGGCTAAGGTGGGAAAGGAAAATTAAGAAAGCAGGACAATTGCGAACAAAGATGTTAATAGTCGTCTTGAATTTATTTAGGCCATAAATATAAAATTTATCATGTTTTGAGAACACATAAAGACGGAATTCGGTTCCACATTCGGTATAACAGACTGGAAAGCAGCTTGTTGGCTACAAGTGGCGTAAGTCGTCTTAAGCGTCCTAGCATCTTGCACAGCTACCCAGTAGATAGTAGGAACAATCAAATGGGGGCCAAAAAATACAATGGAGTATAATGTTGGGATCATGGATGGTGGACCACTGGGTTATTTAATCCGCTAGTCAGTGGAATTTACCTGCATACAAAATTTCATACAAACTACTGAACGTCTCCTTTATAGACCGATTGTAATGTTTCATTGCGAAATTAAAAAAAAAAAATATTCGAAATATTGAGGCTATAAACGAATTTCCATAACTTGTCTTCTGCCATATATATGGAATTTCTATGGTGTAGGGATGAGCACATGCTGTCCTTCGTGATTCATGGGGAAAGCGTTTAAGTGGAAGTAATATAGATTTAATTTCCACTGAGTATGTGCCCGTGTCCTATGCCCCACGGATGGGGTTGCAAGACAATGATGATGATGATGATGTGCCCGTGCCTACGACATATCTACAAAAATGGGAGAGAGCTCCGAGAGAGATACGAAGATGTTCAAGAGGAGCAAAGATGAACACTGACATTTGCATCATTGATTAGACGAATAGCTCATTTTTGAACTTTATCCAAATGTTTTGACGCATTACTAGAAGCACCAGCCCCTATTTAAGAATTTTACTCCATTTTGAATCGTATGAAAGCTTTATAGATTTTCAAAAGGTCACAGGAGGAGAAGTAAACCTTATTGCGGCTAACAAAACCCTAAACATTTGGCTGCGTTTTTTCCAACACCAAATATACATATAGTAATGTACTTACGATATACGTCAAACCTAAAAATATGCAGTATTAATGATTGTTACGTATTATTAATACTGCTTACAAATAAGCCTCTACTACCGCCACCTATGGAACGATAGTGAAACAAACACAGGAATGTAAAGAATTTAAATTATTTATGGAATTCAAAGAAACCACTATCGTCCCAAAATGTTGTTGGCTGGTGAAAGCCAAAATGTCAAAAAAAGACAATGTTGACAGGCAAAATCCTATAAACTCCTCTTTTTCCTCGATAAATTAAATGAATAAACTAAGATGTTATTACTATATATATACTATTTTTTTAATGTGGAGTTCTATGTAATCGCGACCTCTTAAGACTTATTTTACTTCCCCGATTATCTCAGAATTGTAGGTATATGTCCTTGATAAACGCCTTGATAAACTTATCTACGCTAATATATGACCATTCCAGAACAATTTTCGATTTAAGTGCATATACCTAATATGCTTTAGCTTTCAAACCGGTGAAGTTTATCATCTTCCTAAAACAAAAGAGTAGGATCAAAAATGGAAATTTTCCTGGAAATTGTACAGCTCTGAGTTTTAAAAGTGTTAAACTCGACTCTGTTTTTAAGCCCCAATTAGCTATTGCGACCAAATCATGGGTGAGGGAACCGGTCATGATGTCTTTTTTGATTGATATAGCGATAGATGTAGCTTCACATTTTTTATGAAAATCGGAGAAGGCTACTAGAGTACTGTCATTTGCAAAATTTTGGGGATTGGATTAAAAATGGTTTGGATCAAATCATTCATAAATATAAGGAATAGGTTAAGATAAGGATAAAAATTGTTGAAGATAATAATTGTACTCAGACTGACTTTTAAAATTATAATGAGGGCCGTTTTTTTCTATATATAATTTCAAGTCTATGGGATAAATACCCTAACTACTTTTAGACAGATATTTTGCATACACATTTATTTAATATATTCTTTTAATTTAATTTATGCAAGAAAAATGAACTTATGATGATATTAAATTAATAAAACAATCTGGTTTAACTGAAAATTCTATGTGCTTCACATTGATTATTTGATAATTTTTCTATAACAACAACTGAACAATATTAATTAAAATACAAAAACAAAAAATAGTTTTGATATATTTTTAGAAAGTTGGTATCAGATTTCCTTGAAATCATTTTTTCCATCCCCACCTTTCGAAAATATAAAGACTTCACAAAGACTATGCCATAAAAGTCCATTTTGAAATAACTCTTCAAAATACCGTAATCTTTATTCAGAAACATTTTTATTAACAAAAATCTGCATTTTCATTGTTTAGCATTTTTTGATATAACGTTTATAGGTTAGGTCTCACTGCCATACAAACAAAAAAAGAGAAAGTCAATATTTATTCCAATATTTATATTCCTAATTAACTGTAAGGTTCTCCATGTTTTCCATATATTTACCAAAACGAACCGATTATCTATATATTGGCTTATATTTTGGCTTTTTAATAATACACAAGTTCTCCACATCTTCTATCTTAGTTAATTTCCAACTAAGATGCTTATAGTGTTATTATTTTTAATTTTTATTTTTCTTCAAATTGAATTTAAGGCCAACATTAACTTAACATATATTTTTTGTTATATATTGATTGGTATATGATTTGCTATACCATTAGATACGATATATAGGTTTTTCACTTTTAATTCAAGTTTTTTTATTTCAAATTCAAATTTATTTATTTCAAATTCAATATTTTTCATTTCAAATTCAATATTTTTCATTTCAAGTTCTATATTTGTAAATTTTGTAATTTTTATTTTTAAATTTTTGAAAGAAAACAAAAATAGATTTTTTAAACAAACAACCTTTAAATAAGTTTTAGCAATTTGCAGTAGTCTTGTTAATCTAAACACTTCGTCCATAGAATCGAGTCCTTTGATCAGTCCCAATGGACGGAATTATCGACTAATAATATCGTCTGATGATAACAGTGTAAAAACTACATCTAACTTGGTTGTACGTCGTAAAGGATACCATAGGGAACAATACAGTAAAACTAGTTTAGACAAAAATCAGATCCTAATAAACCGCTATGAAGAAGGCAAAACCATAATTGAGTCAATCAATAAAAATACTGCCATATCTATAATAAATCGTTACAAAGAACTGCTATAACTGATAATAAATCGTTACCGCTGCTCATATCATAGTACCAACTGTAAGTAGCCGACATTTTTCATTAATAGCAGCTATGAATTTACATGGAATAATATATAGTCGAATAATAGCAAACTCATCTGTTAATTCAAACAATTTTTATTACATTCTTTGATGAGTTATTTGTTAAACTGGCTGAAGCTAACATAACAGGAGCATGGCTGGTTTTGGACAATAGCATAATCCACAAAACTCTAGAAGTGCGTGAAAAAGTTAGTTCGACAAGTCATACTTTAATTTTTCTTTCTCCTTACTCACCGATGTTCAGTCCAATTGAAAAAGTATTTTTAAAAAAATAATTTTTTTTTTTTTTATTTTATAGCCAAAACTTAGGTTTTGAACCTTTAAGTACTTGCGTACGTACGTTGACTATTTGAAAAAGGAAAGGATAGTTAGAGAAAAGGAAAGAAAAAGGAAGAAGAAAAGTTTTGTGGGAAAGAGCGAACAATGTTGTTATATTCGTCTTAGACCTCTGTAAGTCATAAATAAAAAACCCTTCTCTCATTGGGAATGCTTCGATTGGGACGCGGTTCCACAATCGGGATGTTCTTACTATAAAAGAATTTCCATAACCGGACTTAAACCATCTCGGAATTTCCACTGTGAAAGGGTGGGCACTTGACGCCTCTCGTGTTGTGCGATGGAATTGCTTAAGAGGAGGAAGAAGTGATTTTAATTCCTCGGAACAAGTGCCAACGCCAAGCAGATATCTATAAAATAGAGTAAGTGCTCCAACAATACGACGATGAACTTTGTCCAAAAAATTTAAAGCAGTTTTTGGTGCACCTGCCCATAAATGTGAGTTATACTCGAGCTTGGGTCGTATATATGCTTTATAGATTTTTAAAAAGATCTCGAGATGAAAAACAAGTTTTGCAGCGACTCAAAAAGCCTAAACATTTTGCGGCGCTTTTCGCAATATCGAAAATATGTTCATTCCAGTGCATATTTTGATCATCACTCGCATTCCGAGAATATTCAGATCTTTGGGTCGCTGGATACCTTCATTGTGAAACCGGAGAGTAGGTTCGAATGCTGTTAGCTTGTTACTAACAACACATATTTAAGTTTTTGAACTGTTAAACTCGACTCTGTTAGCTTTACCCCAGTCGACAATTAATTTTGGCAAGGTCGTGATCACAAAATAAAAATTCCCAAACATAAAATCATCCCAAAAAAATTATGATTGAATTTGTTAATAAAATTATCAGCGAAAGATTTTTTGGCGGATCGTCCAACTAATATAAATTTGGTGAATATAATAGAAACATCCGTGGCAACTGTTACCTCAGCCGATTGCAACAATTATTACCTGTATATGGCAATGAAATTACCATTGGCTGTAGTTGTGGTTGCAACCATTACATTAACTGTTACATTTAATATACTTATTTAAAGTTTCTTTTGTTCAAAAAATCTATTTTTGTTTTTCTAAAAAAATTAAAAATAAAAATAACAAAATTTACAAATATAGAATTTGAAATAAATAAAATTTGAATTTGAAATAAAAAAACTTGAATTAGAAGTGAAAAACCTATAATTGGGAATTGAACTCTTTTGATTTATCTACTATTTCAAAAGTATTTTATAGATAGCCTATGCAGTATATTTCTCTTTTAATAAGAAAAATTCAACAGCTCAAATTCTATTTACTCAAAACTATTTACTCAATCATAATTTTTTTTGGGGAATTTTTTATGTGGGGATTTTATGTTTGGGAATTTTTATTTTGGGAATTTTGATTTTGGGCTTTTGATTATTTCATTATCAATTAGATGTCCTTACTTATTATAATATAAGAGACCAGACAAGATTAAAATTAATAATTTGAGAATTCATCCACGCTAACTGCTTCAATTAACTGTCAAAATGGCGAAGTATCGAAAGCAATTGAATTAACGTTAGAAATTGAATGCCCTTGCTTATCAAGATTAGAGATTACACAAGATTAAAAATAATTTATAATTTGAAAATTCATTCACACAATCCGATATTGTGATATTAAAATTGAATTCACCAAAAATTTAATAGAAACCTTCCATTAGTTGCACAGAAGAAACTCAAAGAGATCACTTAACTTCCAAATGAGTAATTAACAGTATATAAAAGAAAAAGAAAATTCATTTTTACCTATTATCGCAATTAATTACAAGTACATATACTTCAAACCGAATTTCTAGAATTTCAATTTTATTTAATCGGTTTTTTTTTTTAAATCGAATTTATTCGGTAAATAAATAAATTTTAATTAAAATTACTTTGAATCTTATGTAATTTTCTTTAAAATTTACATTATTCTTTATTTAAAATTATTTAAAAAAAGTTATCTACAATTTCAGTTTATAAAATGATACATATATATAAATACTATATATATAAATATATATATAATACAAAATATGTTGTTTTCCTATATTTTTAAACACATATTTACTGTACATGTGTAATCAACATTTATATTCATTATTATTTCAAAATAAGTTAACAAGGAAGAAGAATCTCATTTAGTGTATTTTACTAATATACATACATATGTAAATATATATATATATATATATATATATAAATATAAACAAACATATATTTTTATGCTTATTTATATTGTGTACATTCAGATTATATACTTTGTATATTTATTTATATACATAACATAAAGTGGTTTTTGTTTTTTCTTTGATTTGTCCTTGAATTGAGTTGTGATGTTATGCAAATTTGAATTGCATATATACAAACACACAAAATAAACTGAAGCTATAATCAAAAAAAAAAAAAAAGGGGGAAAAGAAAGTTGTTTGTCCTTTGAAATAGAAAAAAAAAAAAATAAAAATAAAGGAATTTAATTATGTTTTTATACACATTATATTTTACTACATTAAATTAAGATTTAAACAAAAAAAAAAAAAATACATACTTAAAGAGTATATCTTTAAGGAAGAGAAATTTAAGGATGGAAGTAATTTTTATACTGAGAGAGTTAAGGAAAAAAAAAAATCTTTTTTTACATTTTCTAATTATAAAAAATTAAATTTATGTAAAACAAAAAAAAAAAATAATAAAACTTTTCTTCTTAGTTTTTACAAGGTCAAGGGGAAGTCCTCATTAGTAAAAGTGAAAAGATTTCTCTGTAAAAATAAATATAAAAATTTTAAAGTTATAAAAAAAGAGAAGAAAAAAATTGGATAATAACTCATAAATGTATATAGTACCATATCATTATATACAGGGTGTGTCTACACTACAAATATATATATAATAGTTATATTATCTAATTTATTTTTATTTATTTATTTCCATCATAACAACATTTCATTTCATTTGTATATTAATTTTTTTTTTACGTACAAAGTTCAGGAGTGGTATTCTGTCAATAGTCACCCTGCGACAGTCAAAGATCACACTAAAAATTTTTGGTATTCTGTATTGCGATCACTTGAATAATTTAAGAAAACGGCAGCATTTTAAAAAATACAATTCAGAAATGGCAGCACACGTAATTTATTAAATGTCAAAAAAATCAATGTCAATTTTTATTAGCGCATTACACTTGTTAATCAATAAAGTGAAGTTATAAAAATAAAAATAAACTATTAAAAGAGAAAAGTAAATTTCATTACAATTAATTTAATAAAATAAAAAGAAAATTTGATTACACATTTGATTAAAATTCAGTTTCAAACTTATAAATAATTAATATAAATGTGTATGTATACATATATGTAATTGAAAACCAAAATAAAATTCAAACTTATTACAAAAAGATATCAACACATAATCACAGTATTTTTTATTCAGTTCCATTATTTTTAAATCATTTGCAATTTTAGCGACTTCTAATTCTAAAACTCGAATTTTTCAACATTTACATTTTGAACTGAAAATCCATCAATAAACTTGTTTCTTATTCATAGACTTAAAAACTAATAATTTTATTACACAAATTAAAATTATTAAAACTTAAAGATAACCTTAAACAGAAAAAACTTAACATAAATCTAAAAAAGCAAAACATAGAAAATCTAGAAGGCTTAAATCTTAAAAAACAACCAAACTTTTATTTATTTTTATCATGAGTGACACCAAATTAGCTGTCACCCTAAAATCACAAAAAAAAGCGACTATCACTGTGACAATCACCATATAGAATACCACTTATATATATGCGACAGTCACAGCGTGATTATCACAATACAGAATTCCACCCCACATTTACTTAAATCTACACAACTGAAATATTTATTAAATCTTTATTATCTTCTTTATTTTTTTGTAAAACTTATACCTATTTTTATCTAACCTTATATCTAAATAATAATTATTATTAATAAGTTAACTAACCTTACCCTTAATCTAATTAGCCCGATGCGGGACGAATGCCGACTTTGGCCAAATCTGGAAAAGCCCGCTTTTTAAAATCTCGCTCTTATTAAAAATCCCGCTTTAAGTGTATTTATACCAAGAATATTTATTTTAATTTATTGTATGTATGGCCGCTGTTAGACCCAAAAAAGTGAATATCTGCCTTTTCCAGAATATTTATTTTAAATTATTGTATATGTATAGCCGATGTTGGATACAAAAAAGTGAAGAAAAAAAATACAACTAAAAAAGCAGTATTTAAAAAACTCGGCATTCGGGGCAGACCCAATTCAGTCATTATACCAAAATATAGTTAATTTATTAAGCTAAGTTCCTTGCAATGGTGTCTGCCAAAATAGATATCTGACAATTTTCAGTTCTTGGACAATAATGCGTACAAATATTATCTGAATTGGCCCTATGAATTGGCAATAAACCGGAGCCTTCGGTTACACCAGCTGGAATGTAATAAGTTGTGGAAATAGTTTTTCCAATAAATGCACCTTAAAAGGCAATAATCTTTATGAAGTAGTTTTCTACATTTATAGATTTTAGTTTATAAATTAGATCTTCATGTTAAATTCTAATATATTAATATGTTAATAATGTTTGTAAAACTTTTCAACTCGGTGAATTAAAGGAAAAAGCAGTGACACAAACCTAAAACTTTTAATATGAACCTTTTTATTACAATATAAAATATTACAGCAAAAAATTACCGATTAAAAAAAAACTTTTAAATTAACTTAATTAACTTAATTAGTACTTTAAACTAACAAAATAAACTGAAGCTAAAATCAAAAAGAGGAGAAAAAGATAAGACATCTTTCAAAGAAATCACTTAAAGAAATAAGATATCCGAGCTTTAAACCCATATAGGAAAATTATATATCGAATGCAAGAATCAAATAGCAAAATATCATAAAAACAATAAAATATGAAGCTAATTAGGACTTTTTTTTAAAGTCATTAAAACAATTAAAATTTAAATTTCTCTGGTTTGTGTCTTTGAATTAGTCACCTCGAAATATTTCTAATCGAACAATGTAAAAAACACTTTCAACTTCAAATGAATATTTATTTTGTAAATCTTGTCAATATTTTCACAAGTAGAAAAAAAACTATTACTATTATTGGCATGGTGGTAAATTTTGCTTAACCTGGCTAAAAATCTTTCTTATAGGGAAAACACTATAAGTAAAATATTATAGAGAACATATTAATGGCAATATTGATTATTTCTTCACTTGGTGCTGAAATTACAAAACTATCATATTCTTCATCTTCAGTAGGTGTCTCCAAAAGTAAATTTTAAAATAGTTGTACATTGATGACTAAACAGAGAGGTAACAACAAGGAGATTAAAGGAATATAAATACTCTGTGTAACGAAAATGTTATGCATAAATTGGACGATTATGTAATCAATATGTAAATAAGCAAAATTAATTGTTTTCCGGAAATAGAAAACTTTGTTTTGAGTTAAATATTTGAATGAAGAGGAAAGAAATATTTTTTTAATGCTGGACCGGCGAATTTTACGACAGAAATAGCTAGTAATAGTTAAATTCATTTAATTTACAATACATATGAAAATTTTCATTATCATGTGGACAACAGGTTAGAGTTAAAAGATTTATTCATTAACCTTATGTATTTAATAGCTTGTTGACTGACTAGTCTATTATTTGTCGAACTCATTTACTATAGTATATATGTAAAATATAAATAAACAAATATATAAATATCTGTTGCACTTCAGTACTACTCGCATTTACTAATTTGTAATTTGTATAGCCTAAAAAAATTTTTCTTTGAAACCAAAGCCTATGATTGTCTATTAATACTTAAAACAAGGATTGATGATTTGATTGAAAATTTTAATTGCAATATATTAAGTGAAAATTGCTGTTGGATTATAAAAAAGAAATGTACATATTTTTATTTTTATATTTATGATTTGTGACTTTGAATTAGCCACCTCGAAATGTTTCTAATTGAACAATGCAGGGACATTTTCAAGTCTAAATGAATGTTTATTTTGTTACAGTCAAAAAAAAAATATTCCTATTATTGCCATGGTGATAGTTTACCTTTAAAAACTCACTAGATTTACTAAAATTCATTCTTGTAAGAAAAACAACTGAAGCAAGATATTAAAGAGAACAATATTGATTATTTCTTCAATTGGTGGGGTAATTACAAAACTATCATATCATCGAGCTGACACCCTGAATACTTTTTAAACCAATTGAAAAATACGATTTTGTAAGTGCAAGATATTGAAAGTGCAAGATTTTGAAAGAGCAAGATTTTTCTTTGCAAGAGCAAGATTTTAAAAAGCAAAATTACAATAGACTAGATTTTATTTCGCTACCGACTTAAGTGAACATATAAAAATTTGCAAAGATTTAATTGCCCAATCAGCCAAATCATTGAACTCGGATTTAAAAATGATAGAACGAATGTTACTCAGTTTGACACTCACGTACACATCTACGAAAAACAAATGTCATATAGTCCTTACACATCCTGTAAAATGTATTACAAATTATGTTACCTATACTATACACTGATATAATATAGTAATGATGAATAGAAATGTATAGGATCTAGAAAAAACATTAACTGGAAATACAAAAAAAAAATAAAATTAAAAAAACTTAAAGAATGTAGGATGTAGTGTGTGTATAATGAACTTAACAAGTCGTATATATATAATTGTTGTATAAGGGCACAAAACTTAATAATAAATATATGAAATTATAATTAAAAAAATTACAAAATAATTTTTTTAAGAAAAGTTTAGGTCCTATTGTGTGAAGACTTATAAATTATATTATAATATATTAAAAATTTAATGAATTACAACTTTTATTTGTATATTATGAATTTTAATTATTTGTAATGAACTTAAGTAGAATCTGGTTGTGATCAGAAATTATATAAATATACAGGACATAAAATAATATTTCTAAAATTGATTAAAACAGTATTGGAGTTTCTGACAAACGAAATTATCAGAAGAATTGTTGGATTTATGAATATTTTGTTCTGTTTCAGAAGCACATATAGAACTCTACAAGATGTTCACAACAATATTTATATAGTTTAGTCAATATTACAGAATTTGACCCTCCAATTGCTTTGTGCAGAGTCTTAACATGGTTGCTTTGCTTTGTGCAGAACTTAGCGTGGCGTGCGGTTGAGTACTTGCTCAAAATAAAAGATATTCGGTGAAACCAAAATCTACTCAAATTTATACCAACATCTAAATATATAAAAATATTACGAAATATGACCTAGTGATTATGTGACCTTGAGGCATGACAAGACGATATAGTATTTTCTTGTCAACAACTTTTGAGTACAATACATTTTCGTATAATAAAATATAGTACTGCAATTTATTACATTAATCCGAGCCCGAAACAATTTTTATCAACATAACCCCTAAGTGCCGTATAGGGCTTCAATCATTACAAGACTATTATTATATAACAAAAATAGAACAAATGAACTTCTAACCAAATTACGTAATAAAGTATTCAAGTCTTTTCAGATCATTGGAATAAGTGCAAACGGTTTGAAATATTTTGTCATTTCTGTACCTTATAAATTTCAGCTTGCTCTGACTAATGATATTCTCTACTAAAAAAATTTCAGATGTTGAAATTAATAGTTTTTACGCGTCACACAGCCCAAACCAATCCTCTTATGATTCTATTCTATTGTGTTTTTTTCTGTATTTTTGGAATCTTACAGTAACCCATAACTGATATATGGTATGGGGAAATGATGTTATGTCATATCCGATTGTAGTCATGTAATTGTGATCATTAACGGAGATATAAAAATTAATTGTAATGATTAAATTTAAAATATGAAAATTATGTCAAGATGGTTTTGATTACGATGACTTTATACACTAGGTGCCGGTTGGATCTTGATAGGGATGTAATTTTGATATACATTTAACATTTTTTGTTTCACATGTTAAACCAAATGTGCTGGACAATTTTCCATCCAAATGAATCAACAAAATATAGGTATATATATATTATATATAGTAATATGCAAGACTATACGCCCAAAATACAGTCTCGTTATACATCAGTTTCATTTATCATAAATATTCAACAAGGTATACTGGCTTATGGTAAATTTATTGACTTACAGTCTTATCTGATTGTTGGATATAATTGAAAATGTCTTTTTTATTCACAAGATGCTCTCGAATAACTTGCTCTTGAATCTCGAATAACTTGCTCTTACTCTCGAATAACGATGATCTTGAATCAAAAATTTCAAATTTACTGGTTGAAAGAACCAATTTAAATAGTCTGAAGATAATTGATATATTCCACATTCCATTTCACCTTACTATGAGTAAAGTAAGTCAATCTTTTTTACCGCCACGTAACCGTTTTGCCTGTTAAAAGTATAGACTTCGCATAAATGTACGTAATGCTAATTAACTAAATGTTTTTTCGCACTTGGTCTTTGGGGGTGTTTTTTATTTCTTTCATTTTTTGTAATTTTATAATTATGTATAGTCTTAGCTTAGTTATAACATATTTTCATTTGTGTACTCTACTAACAGTAATGTTTTATCTACTCTACGTTTTATCTAACAGTATGATATAGCTTGTCTACTAAGAGCGTCCTTGTTTTCATAATGTTTTGAGTATTTTAGTTTTTGTTTTGTTATTTAAAAAAAATTTTATTTTCAAAATGTCAGTATTAATGAACAGAAACTTTGCAGAATTGTCAAGTAAAGGTAAAATGTAGGTAGAATTTTTTATTCATTATTGCAAAGTACGCCAACTGGTGGCAAACTTCTTGTCAGTTTGCAGCATTTATGAATACACCCCATGTCTTTTATACTTTATTTGCTAACGATGTCGGGTTCTACTAACCTTATTGAAAATTGAAAAATATTGCACAAAAATGTGGTAAATGTTCGTTTGTAATAGAGGTCTGATGTGTTTGCTCTAAGCATTACATTTGACAATATATAATTTTTTTGAAGGACAGGCCAAAACACTTGGATATGTTAGGTATATACTTATACAGAATTACAAGTGATGAATTGTTATTACAAAGGTAGTTTTTGTTTTATAAGATGTAAAATAAATAAATACGTAAAAATTAACTTTCTAAATTGGGAAATATGTAGTTCAAATTTTTCTTCTTAAT
The DNA here is from genome assembly GCA_963942445.1 of Argyra leucocephala. Classification (NCBI taxonomy): domain Eukaryota; kingdom Metazoa; phylum Arthropoda; class Insecta; order Diptera; family Dolichopodidae; genus Argyra; species Argyra leucocephala. Next base: position 30,093,791 of record OZ012679.1, on the reverse strand, counting down.
TGTTTTGTAGTCACCATTTTCAGCGCAACATGGGACGAAAAGTTTAACACAATTTGTAAATTGTCAACTGCAAAAGACATGAATACAAAATCTAAATTTATTGTGAACTGACCCATCAATATAAAAAGCCCATCAAATGGATTTTAACAATTTTAACAGTTTTTAAGTAATTTTAACAGTTTTCAACATAACCTCAAAAATAAATGCTCTATATTATTTTCAAAAATAGTGGCATTCAAATATAAAAAATTAAAATTGTGTTTGGTTAACAATGATATCAGTTACTAATGAACTACAGTAGATAAAGGTGCCAACCAAACAAAAATTTAATGCTGGAATATTTTTTTTAACTAGACCAAGTCTTAATATTTATACAAACATTTATTTCTACCACAGGCAATTACAAAAAAACAAAAAAAAAAATAAAATAAAAAATAATTTCACAAGTGGAAAATAATTAAAGACAGATTAAAATGCATACAATTATATTTTGTAAACTTGAAAAATTTAAAATATTTTACAAAACTGATACCGTTATGAAAAGTTATGAAAACAGATTTGCATATTTTATGAAAGTAAATTAAAATAATTAAAACAAAAAAAAAAAATTAAATTATTTTATTTTAATACATTTTAAATAATATATTTTGAATTCTTTTATATAATGTACATTTTTTTAATTTGATTTTACTTTTTTATTTTTTTTTGTTAATTTGTTTGCAATTTGTATTTGTTTTTTTTTTTTGTTCTTCTTTTTAATTTTAAATTTGCAATTTTATTTAAATATTTAATAAAGAAATTATTTATATGTTTGTAAACACTTTAATTTAAATGGAAGCGTATAAATATTAAATTTAGTTTATGTGGGTAGCATTATTTAAAAGATTTTTTTAAACTTGAATCTATGAACGAATATTACTCATACGATATAGATCTATTATAGAATGTTATACTTACTATTTGAATTGGATTTAATTTAAGACAGTTAATTGCTGTAAATTATAGAGCTGTTAGTGTTGTGAATAATTAAATTTATATATTCATTATGACCACGATACAACGCCTTATCAAACTACCTAAATGATTTACAACATCTGCTTGTCAGGTTGGTACAGTAAAAGAGGGATTCTGAGGAAGATGATGTATCGGCGTAGGACTTAATGGGCATATAAAAAGATAGCTGAAAGTCCTAGTTTTCCAAAAATATATGTCTTTAGTGTGGCGCATCTTACCCTTTAAGGACGAAAAGGACATTTGAAAGTATCCTCATTGTTTTGATGTTTTTGTATAAAAACCATTATATCTGTTGATCTATTAGATATATATATATATTCATGTATGCATTATACAAATATAACGGTCTGGAGCAGATTTTAACATTTATTTGATGATAATTAGTGCTGCCATTGTGAAGATATTGTAGTTCAAAGTAGAAAATTTTGGAAAAAAGCAACAGTCTTTATTTTCTTTCTTGACCAAACCAAATACCTCAAGATTTTACTATAAAACCCTCCCAAAATTTATATACTGTTGGAAAGGTCCCTTTTTTTCTATAACTCATTATACATAATTTATATCTACGTCGAATAGTTTAGGTTTAGAAGACATAAGCATTTATTAAAAAAAATGATTTTTTTTAACCCATTTTTTTTATAAAAAAAATAGGATTGTGCCCTTTACGAAATAAAATTTACCGTTATCTTTCTAGAATATATAACTGAATATATATATATATATATATATCTAATAGATCAACAGATATAACGGTTTTTATACATATAAAACAATAAGGATATTAACAATTTGATATTATAAATATCAAAACAATAAGGATACTTTCAAATGTCCTTTACGTCCTTAAAGGATAAGATGCGCCACTAAAGACATATATTTTTGGAAAGCTAGGAATTCCAGCTATCCTTTTGATATCTTTATCTGCTCATTAGGTCCTACGCCGATAGATACAATATCTCCCTCAGAATCCCCTCTTTTACTGTACCAACCTGTCAAGCAGATGTTTTAAATAATTTAGATAGTTTGATAAGGCGTTGTATCGTGGTCATAATGAATTTATAAATTTAATTATTCACAACACTAACAGCTCTATAATTTACAGTAATTAGAGCCTTATTTTATTTTATTTTATTATATTTTTATTTTATTTACATCTCAAGGGAGCTCACACCGTCAATATAAATAACATCCCAATAGAACAAATTTCTAAATATTTGGGTTTATGGCTTGAAGAGAACTAGAATCCGGATAAGGAGATCAGATGTAGGACAGAAATGGTAAAATCGTCATTTATACAAAAATCGGTACTTATTGAGAATAGAATATCTTACATAGATAGAAATACAAATATAGAAATTTCCAGAATGATAGAGAACTACTCCAAATCATCAATAATTTCCGGTCCTTTTCGCAAGTTGAAGATACCGTTAATCGATAGATCACCGTCGATTTAGTTAATAACATTTTTTTTTAAATCTTAACATAACGGTTCCTTTCATTCTTAAGAAACTGATATGCATGCTTTGGCACATCCTGTATACATAAAAAGATGAAAGTGGCTGTTTTAAAACACATTTTTTAAACACAATCACCTCTAGGTTGGTGTTTTTTTTCGAAAGATATGAGGTATTCCACAAACGACATCAAAGGCCCAACCGTGAGTGTTTCTTGACAGTGTGGGGAATCTAACCCACTAAATCTTTTTTTTCCGTTATAACCAATCTACGTTAGATCGACTAATGACTTTTTTGTCATACATTTTTCGATAGCGTGCTTAGGAAATTATTTTCTATTTCCTTATAGACTGATCTGCACCATGTTTCCCGAGGTCTAATTATTCCCCTTTTACCCCGTGTATTCCAATCTAATGCTTCTCTTGCTAATATATTATTCGTAGGTCTTCTGAGAGTTTCGCCTATCCACCTTCATTTATTTTTTCTTATTTTCCAAATCACACACAGTCCACTATTTCTAATTTATGCTGGGCCACAATATTTTGCATATAATTCGCAAGCATGTGATAACGAAAACCTGCATTTCCCTTATATAATTCTATGGTTTCTCAGTCATGTCTCGTTGCCGTACAATAGCGTCGATTTCAGGCATAATATATTCTAAGTTTAATACTCCTGGCAATGTAGGCTATCTCACAACCCAAATTAGACATTCCGGTTAATTTTAGCCGGAATGTTAAAACAGATTTCGTTGTTGATTGTACTAACGGGGGCACTATTTTTTACGTTAATTCTTTCTGATTTTGTTTTGTTGACATTATTTTGAGATCAATTTTTTCTAAGCTCTTATTTTCACCTGAATGTCATATGCGAGAAAGATAATGTCACTCCTGTATTTTAAGTCTTTTAGTCTTTTTATATGACTCCATTTTATTCCTCTGGCTGTGGTTGTTGCTTTCTTAATAACCTCGCCATAATGCATCATAGTGAATTTTAAAATTTTTACAACATTTCGATGTTGGTTTTGTTTGCACAGCTCCATAATTGGATACCGTACGTCCACATAGGTTTTAAAATATCTGCTTATGCATTAGACTTTTATTTTGTACTTATAATTGTACAGAATTACGTCCAAATAATCAGTAAAAATATTTGTGTCTAATTTTCAAGTAATGTATTATTTGTTTTAGATGATTCCCAGGTTAAGCTTGATTGTAGGTTCAATGCAAATGTCTGACAAAATCAATCAGTAATGTATTATTTCTCCCCATTTGTTTTAGATGATTCCTAGCTTAACCTTGATTGCAGGTTCAATGCAAATGGCCGACAAAATCAATCAGTAACGTATTATTTCTCCCCATTTGTTTTAGATGATTCCCAGCTTAACCTTGATTGTTGGTTCGATGCAAATGGCTGATAAAATCAATCAGTAACGTATTATTTCTCCCCATTTGTTTTAGACGATTCCTAGCTTAACCTTGATTGCAGGTTCAATGCAAATGGCCAACAAAATCTATCAGATTTTCAATATTTTTAATTAATAGTTTATTTTTTATTCCCAAAATACACCATAATGGCATATGAATCCAAAAAGATTCAGTCAACAAAGTATCATAATTAGATTTGAAGTTTAATTTTTATTTTCAACTTCGAAATGTATAATTTTCTACATTTGTATGTGGTGTATATGTACTCTCTGCTTCTATACCATTTACCAACATTTTTGTTTTTTTTTAATAAAATAATTTGATATCTGAGGTTAAAATTTTTCAGGCTGTGCTAAAAACTTTTTGTTTTTATCTGAAAAAAAATAAATTTAACACGACCATCACGAGGCAAAAAAAAGAACAAAAACGAAAAGAAAAAAAAAACAAGAACAAAAAAGACTATCGAAAAGAAACCAAAAAAAGAAAATGGAATGAAAATGAAATCAATTACCCTTACAAACATCAACCATCAACCGCCACCCAGAAAATAATTTGAAGTTCTCTTAATTTTCTGTTTCCCTTTTTTCTGTATTATTTGGGGAGAATTGAAGGAAAAGTTGTAAAATTCATTCATTTTCTGAACAAAAATATAATAAAATTCCTTTTAAGTAAAAATGTTTGTGGTATGTATGTATATGTATGTATGTGTTTGTGGGTTGAATTGGATTAAAATTGTGGTATTAAAATGAAAATAATAGTGGGGAGAGCATTACCATCAACATCATATCATCATCCTCCTTTAACCAAAGATCATTGAACTTTTCTTATCTGTTTTGAAAACGAAGAAAAGAATTGCAATAATTTTGAAGATGTGTGTAATTTGGTTGTATCATAAGACTTTGTAAAGCGTGTAAAAGAACACTTTATTTTTTCTTTTTTATTATTATTATTTTAAAAAAAAGATAATTTTTGTTTTTTTTTGTTTTTTTTAACATTTTCACATTTACAGGATATCAAAATTTTTTGTTTTTTTTTTCTCGTAATATTTTAAATTCGATTTTCTCTGGCTGTTTTTAGTACTTTTTATCACAATTTGAAGTTTTTTGTTTCTTTTTTTTTATTTTTTTGTTATTTTATATTTTTTAGTTTCAAGTAATTTTATTGCATAAAGGTGCTCAGAATGTCTAAATTTATATATTAAGAATAATGATGGTATGGTTGAAAAAAAAATAAAATAATTTTAGGTTTTTTAGATTAAAATTGAAAACATTTTTATTTTATTTGTATAAATTTAGATAAAAAAAAAAAAAAATAGAAATTTATTATTTTACAAACTAAAAGATTATTTTTTTATTTAAGTGATATCGATGGAAAATTTAGAAAATAGAAAAATTTATTATTATTATCGAATAATAATGTTTAATTAATGTGACTGTTGTAGAATTCATTAATGATGAGGCTGAGGTTATTTTTCTTTTTTTAAAGGATTAATGAACTTCTTTTCTTTTATCTTATTTCTTGACAGTAATTTAGGTAAAATTTATATCTTTTCATGCTTAATTAATTAAGTAGGGTACTGCAAGTTTATACTACAGTATTTTGCTACAATGTTTGCAATATGTTTCAATGGTTCATACCAACAAATGTATTACTGGTGATGCTCAACAAATTAAAAACATGGTACACCCAGAACTCTGTATATATCTGACTACTGCTTGTCAAAAAGTAATTTTGGAAAACCTTTTAATATAATCATCCCAAGCAGAGAGACGTGGGAAACCTGCGCACCCTCTTTCGACAAAGGATCATTAGTATGGTATACTGACGGTTCCAAGAAAATAAATGGAGTAGGATCGGGAGTATATGGAAAAAGCCTCAAGGCCAATATTCATTCAAGCCTAGACTCTACAAACACAGTTTTGCAAGCTGAGGTTCATGCTACAAAACTTTGTGTGCGAGAGAATTTATGAAGAAATTACAAGAAATGTAAAATCTACATTCTCTCGGATAGTAAAGCAGCCATGCTAGCTATTAATTCATATACCGTCACATCAAAATGGTCCCACTAGAATGGGATTGCTTGGAAATACCAAAAACTGGAAAAAACTAATAACTAAGTCACAGTAATGTGGGTACCAGGGCCTTCCGGCATTGCAGGAAATGAAGCTGCAGATTATCTAGCTAGAAAAGCATCAGACACCCTTTTCATAGGTCCAAGTCCGTTCTGTGGAATTCCCCCAAGTACAGATAAGATGCAATTAAGAGTTTGGGTAGAGCAAAAATCTAAAGATTTCTGGGCCAACGTTCGTGGAAATCGTCAAGCAAAAATGCTCATGCCTGAACGCTCGCTCAAGAAAACTAAAGCACTTCTCAGTTTCAACAGGAAACAGGTACGTATCTTGGCAGGGATAATAACAGGCCATTGCCTGTGGTCTAATTGAAGATAACCTATGTAGAATTTATGAAATAGAGGAAGAATCTATTGAACATGTGCTCTGTGAATGCAAAGGGCTCACCCGTAGCAGACTTCGCCACTTGGGAACAGCATTCCCCGAACAATGGGAGCTCTGAAATTGAAAAATAACCTAAGTGTACTCATAAAATCAGGTATTCTTAATGACTTAGAGACTTACAAACCGACGGGTTATCACAATAATGGCCATTTGGGGCTGCGGTGATGTAGGGACTGGATCCCTCTCGGAATTAATTAAATCTAAAAAAATCTACAATGTTTTTCGAGCATTTATTTATCATCAAATTAGCTAGAGTTTGCAAAATATCCGGTAACTCAGTATCCGTGAATACCGGTTTTTCATTCTTCGAAAGCCGCGGTTAACCGCGGATACGGTAAAAATAATTAAATAAAATAGAAAATAAAATAAAGTAATTGTACTTTTAATAAATGTTATTAATTTTTTTTTTATTTATATGTATTATAAAATATTTTAGAAAAACTAAACAATGTAAGGAATAATCTGATAAATGGGTACGTACGTTTATCGCAAAAGTGGGAGGAAACAAAGAGCATCCTTTCAGATTTGGTTGATGATGGTTTTATTGTTTTTAACGCTTCAAATAATTTTTAGAGTTTGTCTGGCGATGGTTTTATAGAGATATTGGCGTGACATGATAGTTTTTTTTTTGTTTTAAGTTAAGTCAAACACTAGGTTTCAAACGATAGCTTGGACTAATTGAGGATTGTAGAAAGAAAAATATCCCTTTGATGAGTAGGGACATTTTAAATAAATTTATTAATATTACTCTTGAGCTTTTGTACGTATAGGTATATTTTTGCATTGGGGAAACACGTTTGTTGGAATATGGTTCAGTGTATCGATAATGGTACTGTTTTCTCGTTCTTTCATCCGTCATTCAATATTTGATTTTAATGTAGTACAGATCTCGTCATTACATTCATCTAAATTTTTTAACAATGAATTCTCGTTCCTTTTGCTGTTAATAAATTGGCATCTTGTCTCCGTAATATTTCAACAGCTAATGTTAATGATTTTATTGCATTCATTAAGCTAGATAGTTTTTTGAAATCTATTCCAGATACTAGATGAAGTGCATTTCAGTAATTTTTTTTATATTCGAGTATTTATGGTCGGATACCGAATACGGATATGAGGCTGAATATGCGCGGATATCGGGTACGGATTATCCATACCGTCAAACTCTAACCAGCTTATCAACTACTCATTAAATGTGCAAAACTAATGTTATTGTGAAGATGCCTAAGCCTTCTTAAATAGTATAAGAGTGACTTTTCAAAAGGGGTCATTTCCACCATACCCAAATTTTCAGTAAAGTCAAAAAACCTACGGCACATTGCCTGTAATTGTTGTAAATTTAAAGTTATACCCGTTACATAGTTGGTCTTAAGCTAAGTCATAATTTTGTCTTTCAAAACCGAGAGTATTTATGGTCGGATACCGAATACGGATATGAGGCCGAATAGTCGCGGATATAGGATATGGATTATCCGTACCGTCAAACTCTAACTAGCTTATCAACTACTCATTAAATGTGCAAAACTAATGTTATTGTAAAGAACTAAGCCTTCTTAAATAGTATAGGAGTGACTTTTCGAAAGGGGACATTTCCACCATACCCAAATTTTCAGTAAAGTCAAAAAACCTACGGCAAATTGCCTGTAATTGTTGTAAATTTAAAGTTATACCCGTTACATAGTTGGTCTTAAGCTAAGTCATAATTTTGTCTTTCAAAACCGAGAGTATTTATGGTCGGATACCGAATACGGATATGAGGCCGAATAGTCGCGGATATAGGATATGGATTATCCGTACCGTCAAACTCTAACTAGCTTATCAACTACTCATTAAATGTGCAAAACTAATGTTATTGTAAAGAACTAAGCCTTCTTAAATAGTATAGGAGTGACTTTTCGAAAGGGGACATTTCCACCATACCCAAATTTTCAGTAAAGTCAAAAAACCTACGGCACATTGCCTGTAATTGTTGTAAATTTAATGTTATACCCGTTACATAGTTGGTCTTAAACTAAGTCATAATTATGTCTTTCAAAAATGTTGGACCTGTATTACTGAAGTTATTAGTTCTCAATTTTCAACAACGTCTCGTTTTGTTGCAAATAAAAAAAAATATCCCCTTTTGCATGGAACTCTTAAACATCACATATTGATAATAATACATTTTAGGAGATGTTTCGTTCATCACAACACTACTTGAACTTATCAGTAGGTGTTTGTAGTGTTAGACTACCGATACAACTTCTGTTTTTGTTTTGGTTTATTTTATAACTTATTCATAGATGTTAATAAAACATCTGTGAGTTATAAAAATCGACCAAAATACAAAAAAAACCAATTTTATATCAAAATAAATTTATGAAATTGTAAATTTTATAAATTTAACTCTTATATTTATGTATGTATCAAAGTAATATAAATAAATAGAACTTGTTTCTGTTTATTTAAAGTAAAATCCAATAGAAATTTAATAAAAATCAAATTAAAATTACAAATTTTGGTCGATTTTTATAACTCACAGAATGATGTACTAATGACATCTTATAATAAGTTATAAAATCAATAAAAATAAAAATCGGGAGTTGTATAGGTAGTCTAACACTATAAACACCTACTGATGAGTTCTAGTAGTGCTAAAAATAATTTTTTTATTATACACTCTTACTATAAGTAAGTAATATTCATAGATACAATGGTGATATAAATTTATATCTATGTATCAATGTTCAAATGTTGAATATTAATATATCGAACTTATTCTTTTTATTAAAAGTAAAATGCTATGGCAATTTTAATAATTTCTAATTAAATTTATATTTACATAAATTTATTTTATAGATACAATTACAGTGTTTATCACGTATCAAGAAGAAGCATTTGCCACATGCCGAGCAGTGCAGTAGGTTCTAGGTTCGATTTTCGACGAAGCAAAAAAAAATGTTTTATGGGTTTTTCGATCTGGTAAATGACAAAAAATATTGAGAGTATAATCTGGTAACAGCTTTTTAGATTGAACTATTCTATTTAAGAAGTATCACAACAATAGATTTTACTGGTCTAATGGCTTCGGCGTACTGTCAGCAGCCACTACTATTCTATTTAAAAAGGTTTCATTCTTGACAATATTAATAGTTTTCCAAAAATTAACAAATAAATACTCTGCCTTATTTAAATTTAAATTTCAATACCGTATACTTATTGTACGAAAAGGTATTCTACTTCAGTTACTGTCAAAAACATAGAAAAAAAAATATATTCTAGAGCAGCCACCGGCAACGTGCTGACTGCTGATGATGTTATTCTAGGGTAAAAGATTAATGAATAATCCAACTTCAAATTTTTTTAAATTGTTTTGTAACAACATTAGTCTTATTAACTAACATGTCAATAACTTCAATTTAAAGATATTACGAACATAATAATTTATAACAATATTAAGTGGGAAATACATGTGCAAAATTCTCATGCATCGCTGCATGCAGTAATGCATGCATACATCATCAGTTGCCCATGGGCTAAATGCGGCCCATTCGGTTTTAATTTTATTAGTTTTATTCGTTTGCCACTATTAAAATTCTGAATTAAAAAACTCAACTCTTATTAATTTGACTGTTCCGATATCTAGTATAGCAAGGTGGCGTAGTGCAGGAAATATACTTTAAAGGTTTTTTCAGGTGAAAGAAGCTATACATATATTTATGGTTGAAAGTAAAAGAGAAGTATTAGAATTATCGGATCTAAAATGGTTTTTTAATTTACCATTCTTAATAGACATCACTTCTTTAATGAAATCACTTCTTGAATTAAACCGAAAGCTTCAAATAAAAGGAATTTTTATTAATGAAGCGTATTCAAATATAAAAGCTTTTCAGTAGTAATGTGCGAAAAGTATCTACTCGATACTTAGTATCGAGTATTGACCAAGAATAAAAGTATCGGTTACTTTTCTGTAAAAATATCGAGTATTGAATATTGATCAAGAATAAAAATCTCTACTGTTACTATTGAGTATTGGTATTGTTTCAACTCGAAGTATCGATAAGAGTACTAACAACAAAAAAATTTTTTCTTGTTCAAAACAGAATAGGGAACAAAACAGAATTGAAAAACTAAAAATGTGTATAGTGTATGTATACATATTAATGTGACTACTACCCCACATGTAGAATAGACTAAAAAATAAAGATATAAAAATATGTATACTCTGCTGCTGAATATCAAAACAAATACAAATGGTTAATACTTAATATTGTATTAATGTTTTTATTGTATTCGTTGATCAATACTTTAGAAGTAATCGAGAATGATAGTGTAGTGGATACTCGATACCGAGTTCGTTGATCAATACTTTAGTGGTACTCGAGATTGATAGATATCGAGTTCGTTAGGAAAAATTAAATATAAGTTTTTTAAGTTAAGATTTTTTTTTTTTGTTAATTAACAAACTGAACTGAGATAAAGAAAAAAACTGAAATATAATATAACACCAAAAATATTAATTTTTTAAACTAAAATAATTATTATGAATAATGTTTTATATAATGTTATTTTTTTCATAATTTAATATTTTTATTCATTATTTAATATAAAAACTATTTTATTCATACAAAAAAAAAACCCAAAATATACAAACAAAAAATTAAATGAACTGAAGTAACGAAAAAGACTGAAAAAATGCATACACTATACAAATAAATTGCTTTTCATTTTTCCTTAATAAAATTTTCAGTTAACGAATCTAGAAGTATCGGTTAAAAAGTATCGAGTAGAAAGTATCGAGTAGTAATGATTACTGGAAAGTATTGAACATGCACATTCCTACTTTTCAGATTAAACTAAAACTACTTCAAAACCCATAACTCACCTTTTTGTTCAATAATGTTAGAACAAGAATCGAATCTTTCTTTATCAAATAGAAAATTTTACGATTAGGTATATCGAGATCTTGGAAAATGAGTTTTTGACACGGTTTTCTGATTTTCACAGCCATTCCAAGGAAATTGACTTTTTCAAAATCTATTTGCAATTAAACTTGAAGATTTTCCCAATTACTTGGAAATGGAGTTAATTGACTTACAATCCAATGATGTTTTAAAATCAACTTTTGACCCATCGCAGTGGAAATTTTTTTATGCTAATCTACCAGAATCTGCTTTTCCGTTTTTAAAAAAAATTTCTGCTGGGATGATAATAATTTTTGCAAGCACATATCTGGGAGCAAACATTTTCAAAGTTAAATTATATAAAAAACAAATATCACAGTAGAATAACTGATGAACACCTGCATGCAATATTAAGAGCAGGTGCAACCAACTTTGAGGTGAACTACAACGAGTAGCTCAAAACTTTCAAACTATACTAAATTTCTCATTAATTATAATTACACTATTTTGTTTTTTCGTTTCGTTTCGTTTATAAAATTGTGTAAAAAAAAAAAAAGTTTATTTTTGAAAACTTGTTTTAATTAAAATTAAATTATTTGTGACAGTTGAAAATCTAACAGTAAGTATTAAACTCCTGCGGCCTATGCTCTTATCCAGAAAATTTATTTTGGCCCATCGGTTGAAAAGGTTGCCGATGGTTGATCTAGAGTATTTATTTTCGAAAAATTTTAAACATTTCCAAAATATTTATCATTAGTATAACAATTTCACAATTGAAATTTATTTATTTGAGTTGATTGAAATACCATTAATACATATTATTTACACACACACACACACTCGTTCTATATATGTACCTTCAATTTAAAATTTCCTAGGAAGAAAGACGTAAAAGACGTAGTCTAATAATTTAATAAACCATCTTATAAAATCATTCAATTCAAAATGAGATAATTTAATCATTTTTAAACCCAATTTGAATAGAAAAATTTATTAATTTTTCTTTTTCAAAATAATTCCCGAAAAAATATAAAAAAAAAATTTATCTTTGAATTAATTCTCATTCAAAATCTATACAAAACAACTTGAACCAGAATAGCAATCAACAAAAAAAAAAATTTTTTTTTTTAATAATATGATTAGAGTATTCTTGAATATATCAAATCTATTTAAATTTGTTTTGCTTTATTTTCTATTTAAGATATAGACTTGAGTTAAGTAAGGGGTCAAGTAGAAAATTTATTTTATTTTGTTATAAATATTTTTCTAGTCCTTATAACAATAATATAGGTACTAAGCAAAATATGCAAACTTTCTTTGCTATTATATTTAAGTGTCCAATAATATTTAATTCATTTTTTTGTATTTTTCAAGACATCAAACAGCAACAGGGTTCCAAAAATTTTGTATAATAACAAAAACAAAATAAAAACAAACTAAAAAAAGTAATCTTTCGATGAAGTCCTTTTAGATAAAAATTTTGAAGAAATTTAAATTCTGGTTGAATTATTTTATTTTGTTTATAAATTTTACAACAGTAGAACCTCAGTATTAATAATATTATTGGAATTTGATTAAATTTTTTGTATGATACAAGTGCAAACAGAGAATTTTAACGAATGGTATTTTTATAATAATTGATTCCGAGAGTTGAATATCTACCTAAAATAAACAAACCGGGTAATAACCCTGGTTTCGGTAATGCTGAATTGACAATCAATAAATTAACTTTTGATTCAATCAATCAAGTGTGAAATAGTCATATGCATACTTTTGACGTCTTTGTCTTTGATATTACCGAACATAAATTTTTCAATTGAGATTTATATAAAAATACACACATTTGGTTTTCAATTAAATTATTTTAAATTATATTAAATTAAATTTATTAGTAAAAACTACAAGCAGTATAGATTACATATTCTGATGTTTTTTTCCGTTTCTCACACTAACACAATAACGATCAACAACTAATCATAACATATTTAAATATATTTTTTATATGGTCTTACAGTTAATATAGCAAAATTATATAAAAAAAAATTTTGCTGCTTTAAATGCTCAAATTTGACTGTCATTTTACATAACCGAAAGCTTAACGATCATCAATTGTTGTTAACTGTAAAACCGAACGCAAGATGACAGTAGTTGATTTTTTTACAGTTGCAACGCAGTTGACATAACCAAAAACAGGGTTCGATGCTCAGTTGCTCCACACACCTTCCCTAACTGTAAATTAGTTAAATGGCTTCTCAGTGAATTCAGCATCTGCACCATGAACCAACGAAGAGAATACAAGATCAATCAAAAATTCGCTGGAATTCCTTAATAGATTTGAAAAACACAATTGTTTTAGTTTCATTCGATTTCAAACAATTTTTTTTTTTTTATTGGAATAATAAATTTAGTTTAACTTAAAACTAACATTTATGATGTAGATTTTAGCCTAAGCTGTCCGATCATATAATTCAAAAACTAAAGTGTTCTGCAGTATCCAACTTGACGAGGCTTTTATAAACTCAGATAGAAGAGAAACTACGCAAAGAAGGAAGTGGAAATATTGGATAAGAATATCTTATCAACCGGAATAAATTAGATAAGATACTGAACCTGAATATTAATATTTACGAGAACATAAAATTTGCAGCAGAAATGGAAGACAATAATAAAAAACCATTTTTAAATATTTCAGTAATTAAGAGATATAGAAAAATTTACAATTTACAGAAAGTCGACGAACACTCAAAGAATAACCTCAAATAAGTACATCAAATCATAGCTTCCCGGCTCAACAAAATATGGCTCAATTTCATTTAATGATCAATAGACCAGTGACTGGTAGTTCTTATGGAAAAGGGAAGCGAAGCAAAAAAATTATACCATCGATATGGTTGCATGTTTTAGGTCGTAGTTACTGTTTTAGGTCGTAGTTGTTGTATGTTTTTAGGTCGTTGTTGTTGTATTTTTTTAGGTCGTAGTTGTTTTATGTTTTTATGTCGTTGTTGTATGTTTTGAGGTCGTTGTTGTATGTTTTTAGGTCGTAGTTGTTATTGTGTTGTGTTGTGTTGTGTTGTGTTGTGTTGTGTTGTGTTGTGTTGTGTTGTGTTGTGTTGTGTTGTGTTGTGTTGTGTTGTATTTAACTGTTTAATCACACATTTTAAATAGAACAGTTCTGAGAGTGATTTGCAACTCACTGTCAAAAAAGAACTGTCAAAATAGGGTTCCATTGACTCCTATTTTTCCGAAATAAGACTTTAATCCTGTATTATTATTATACAGTTCAACCAGACACCCCCACTCCAAGACAATTTGCTACCGAAATATTTTCTATATGGTCTTACAGTTAATATAACAAAATTATATAGTAAAATTAACAAAAAGATGAAAAGATGTAGTATAAGAAAGAAAACATATAACTGAAAAGGATTATAAGATTAGAGATTTAAATAGATTACTATTTGATTTGATGATACTCACATCAGTAAAAAAAAAATTCTGTTACAAGCTCTAACCGTTTTTAATTCGGACACTGCAGATTTTAAAAATATTTAATTTTGATAGAAATTTGTCTACCTTACAAGGACAGTTGTAGTTCGAGCAAGTCTGATGGTACAGCAAATGCCGAAATATATAAAATTATATTGATGTTTTGAACCGACACTGACAGATTTCCTTTGGTCGACTACCAAGTATGAGAGAACTTACATTTCAGCTGGATGGTGTTTCATACCATACAGTTAAAGTAGCAAAACATTGGCCTCAGCATAAATATATATTCCCGTTTTGGATTATCCATCAAGCAGCCCAAACTTAAATCCAATTAAATCTATTCGGGGATTAATGTAAAACACTCTGCGTAATAGTCCACATTCCATAATTAATGTGGTTCATGATGTGAATCAACCCATGATTTTACGTGAAAATATTTAGCAAACGTGGAATTTAATTACTTCTGAAGATTGTCAAATACTTATTTACTCAATTGCAAAACAGGTAGATATCGTGATTAAAGCGAAAGCAGACGTCACGTAATGAAATATTGAATACTTCGTCTGTAATTATTTTAAATAAAATTTGTTATATGAATAGATTTTTGGTTTTTTATTATAATGCCGAATTTTTTGAATGATGCTAATAAAGCTTGGTTCAAATAATTGTAATACCTTATGAGTATGTAAAAAATTCTATCAAAATGAAACATTTTTAAAATTTGCAGTGCCCGAATTAAGACTATACACATTTTTTTTTTTTCATTTAAGCCCAAATTATGATTTTTATATGTAGTGTTCACTGTAACTAACTGTAATAAATCTCTTCATCTTAACGTAATTGTTTATTAAGATCTTAAAGCTTTTTATCTTTTTGGATAATTTAGATTTTAAAGTAAAATATTACATAAAAAAAAACAATAACAATAATAAAAAAATAACAAAAAACCATTAGAATTAAATTTTATTTGGATATACTAATTAAGTGGTAAGAATAGTTTATCACAGTGAAAAATATTTAATAGAATATATATATATATATATATATATATATATATGTCTTATATAAAATAATATGAATGTATAAATATTATATCTCAATAGTTACGGTAACCATTCGTCCTTTTTCTCAGGATTTGTTTTTTTTACCATTGATTCAGTTTTTGAAAGGATGATTCTGTTTAGCTAACGATGAATTTTTGTTTTTTTATTTTTATTTTGATAATAAAGAGGATGAAGCATAATGTTTTAATTTTATATTTTTAATTTTTTTAATCCCCGTTATTCAATTTTACAAGTTTGTATGTGTTGTTTTTTTGTGTTACTTGGTATTAACTACGTTAAAATTTTCATTACATTTTTTAACAATACTAGCGGACCACTAAACTTTTTCTTTTAAATTCTGGATTTTTCAATTTTTGTTGGAAATTTATAGTCATTGTCCAACTTCATTAACTTAAATATTTTTTTTCTTTTGGTATTAAGCTTTTATAAACAAATTGCATCAACGACAACTCTGCACCTATTCTCAAAATTGTTATCAGTTTAAATTTGAAAGAAATCATTATTATCAGTTTAAAGATTGCCACCTCTAATGGCTTTCTATAAGACTGACTGAGAACAAATGATATAAATTCATCTAAAATTTATGTATACAATAAATACCGAGGTATCGAATGAAAGCACCAGAAGTGATTGAGTAGGATGAAACAAACAAAAATCGTACAGAAATTAATAAGAATATTAAAATTTGTACTAACCTACAACATAGCTAAAACTTGATAACACTGGCAATATTAACACTCTGAATTATTTGAATTTCTTATCACATAATTTTCAAATTTTATATAGACTCTATAGATAAGGTTCATCATCTACAGAGGCCTTATATGATCTGTCTAAATTCATATATTAAAGGGGTCGATCAAATTCATATTATATAGCGTCAATTTGTAGAATTGAATCAAAGATTTAAAGAGGGTTGGGAAGATGTTGTGACAAGAAAAAAAATTATCTATTATTAACCTTTTAGTAAATATGTTATCATTGTCGAAATAAAGCCTCTAATAACGTGTTGAAAATCGCGGTTTAGTTTTTTAATCACATTTAAAATATTATCCCACAAATGTATATCAACAAAAAAGCTGGAATTATCAGACAATATTTTCGTCTTAAAATTTTGCTGAATTTTCGATCAAAAAATGTAAAAAGATCAAATCAAAAACATTTGACTGAATCCTATAATACTGAAATGGTTAAAAATATAGCTCATTTTTATTTATTTCGATCTTTCAATCATTTTTTGTTCTCTGAATCGATACTCACAATCCATTCTATATCATATATGTTGCGGAAAATTCGGTGAACACGGTGATAATGTATATGATTATGTAGACTGCAGAGTAATTATTTAATAAATCCATTCTTGTGGGTAAATTTTAATAAAATTATTTTCATAAGTTTGAATTTTATGCTAGACGATAGGTGTATAAGTACATTATATTTTGTTTTCAGCATACTATTCCATTTTGTATGAATAATAAGAAATTTTTCAAATTCCTAATAAAATATATATATATATTTTAAATTGTAAAAATATTATATAAGTGTTCAAAATTTGGATTTGTATACCACTAATAATGGATATTAAATCTTACCTTATTAACACATTGATTATCAATGAACCAGCAATGAACATTCTTATCACGCTTGTTATCATCTTCTTAACTCCCGCTAAATCTTTGATTCAATGCTACCGGCAAACCTTATATTAAGTAATTTTTCGATATATGAACATTTTCGGTTTCAAGTACCATCATCGCTAGTGATACTAGATATTTTCTAAATATCACTTAGGATCACCGTACCTTAGGACGGAAATGAGGATAAGCACTAGTAATATATTGTACATTCAAACAAGAAAAATTTATGTATTACTGGTGATGAAAGTATATAGCCAATGTGTTAAAGTTGGACTAACGGTATTCAAAATTATAATTTGATTATAAAATTACTATATAAATTACTAAATACAAGCAGAATACAAGCAGAATGTCCTTTATTTTCGATTACAAAATATGGTCACTATAATTGTATAGTATAAAACAGATCAATAGAATTTTTTATTTTATATGAAAAATGTAAAGAACCGTTAAACATTTCTGGATACTTAACATATCCTTAAAAAGATTTATAATACATAATGTTTAAATTTGTTAACATGAAAAAATTAAAAAGGATATAAATTTATTATTATTTCATGTACATATATATACCACTTATATATATATATATACCTACTCGTATACTTATATTAAACTTAGACAAATTAGTTTCTCTTATTCAATTCAATTCAATTTAATTCTCTAAAACATTTTATAGACTTTTAACTTAACAATTTTAGAAAAAATGTACTGTAAGAAATTCATTTTTATTTTTTATAAATTGTCACACCATTATCCTAGTAAACGAGAAAAAAAAATTTTTTGTTCAACTATTTATACAGTTTTTTATATGTATATATTTTTTTATTGTATCGGAACTGGAAATGGTAAGGATACGGAAATGAAAAATAAAAAAATATTCAAAAGCAGATGATTTTGTTTTTTTTTTGTTGCTTGCTTGATTATTGAAACTTGAATAAAAGACTTGAAAAATCATTTTAACTGGTTGAATTCCTTCCTTCCGAATTCCAAATAAACATAATATAGTATATGGATAAAATTTAAAAAAAAAAAAATAAAAAGGATAAACTTTTGTTGATTTCTTATTTTTCTCTGAGGTTATATTTTTGAAATCCATCCGGTATAAAATAATTTAATTTAATTTGAAAATCTGTTTAGGAGAGATTAATTCATTCATTTGCTTATTTTGCTAAAAAAAAAAAATTTTTTTTGTCCTGTTTCAAATTGAAAATTGATGATTATTTAAATGATTTTAAAATATTGCTCAGATCTAGAACTGACTTTTTTATTTTTTTTTTTTTGTTGTATTATATATTATTAGGTATATGTATTTTAAAATGGATTAAATATCCACCCAAGAAAGTCATGAATTGCTAGCCGATTGCTAGCTGAACAAATCTTCTCCATTAGACTCTATCTGGAGTAGCTGATGTCCTCTATATGCCTCATAAACATAGTTATTGTACAGAAATAATATATCTATATATATATATATATATATATGTATATACATATACAAATAAATTAACAATTTAAAATAGTAGTGGAATGCAAATTTTCAATGATCTGCTTCAGCTTCATATTCTTCCAATTTGATCGATCTTTGGCATAGTTCCATAATTTCTTAATCCCAAGATTTTGGTAGATCATATGATCAATATTATCGAATATTTATTGGTATATTTGAAATTTTTTCAATTATTTATTTCTAAATTTTGGTTATTTGTAGTAATAATAGAGTTTTTATTAAAATTATCTATATGTAGGTATATATACCTCTTTAATGATACAATTTTTTATTTTTAGTAATTTTATCTATTAAAAGCCACTGACTATAGGGAATATATCGGAAACAAAACAGTATATGAGGGACGTGTATTTATATGTCCTAATTAAAACTTACTAACCACAAAGATAAAAATTTAGTGCGAAAAATAGTGTTATAAATTATAGTAGTATTTTCTGAAAGTGCAAGTGCGAAGTACGAGTATCAAGTGCAAGTACAAGAGGTCTTTTTTTTTTACAAATACAATTAAACTAAAAATAAATGTAAATGTAGCAAATAATAATTTTTTTTTTATCTTAGCTTTACAGCTGTGTAATCTTATAATTTTGTTATTTTAAATGCTGTCATGAAAATCTCTTTCCTATAAATATTTTCTAGACTTAAATAATCTTGTGAGTATAATAAGGCAGTAGGAATAAGTAGCCGATGTATTGTATTGTATTAAATTTATTCATGACTGAACGATCAGCCCTACTCCAGATAGGGTTTAGATAAATAATTTTATAGACATGATATATGAATTGAAAATTATGTTCAGTGCTTTTCTTGGCAGATAATGTCGAATTCGTCGACGAAGTATGAATACATATGGAGTAATTTTTTTCCTAAGATGTTCAATACAAAAATACAAATCCAAGGTAGTTAAATTTCTTCATCGTCTCAATTGAAGTGTTGTTAAACGTGAAGTAAAAGTTTAAATAATCTTTACCAACAAACAATAGAACCTTTGTTTTATCTACTTTCAGAGTAATAGTATATTTCTCAAACAGTCCCATATAATTTTCAAGTCGTTTTGTATAGCAGCTCTCAGTTCATACTCAATTTTTACGCAATATTTTGAGACAGCATCATCTGCATATAATTGTATGTGTCCTTTCAGGATAAGGAAAGATATTTCATTAACATACAGTTTAAAGAGATCCGGCCCCAAGAATGAGACTTGTGCAACACCTTTCTTAATAAATTTTTTTGTATTTATTGCATTCCCTATTTTAACCATTTGTATGCGATTTGTCAAATATGACTTAAAGAATGACATCTGGCTAGTTGTAAAGTACATCTCGCTAAATTTACTTAAAAGTACATCGTGGTTTACGCAATCAAAGGCTTTCTGAAGGTCTAAAAACACACACGCGACATACTTTCTTTCATCCAAACCTCTTGATATAAAATTAATCGAACCAAAGACAAGCCGCAGTAGTATTAGAATACTCTGGAAACGCCCTTAATAATATCACTTAATCAATTCAATCGAAGAACTAACGATTAAACTGACAACTCATGTGATAATACTGAACGAAAAGATTAGAGAAGCCATATAAAAATTGAAATGATTTATCGAGAAACATGGACAAGCATTTAAGGACCTGCGCAGTAGACACCTTTTCATTTTGTTTCGATTCTCCTACTCCTTAATGAACTTCTAATATATATAATATATAAGATTGTATATAAAACAAAAATGCGCACACAGTTGAAAATTTTGTAACCATATGATTTTATTATTCAGCAAATACATTATGCATAAGTGAGATCTTATGAAAGTAATAAACAAAAGCAAACAAATCAGTTATTATAATTTATATTATGTGCTTGCAAATGAATCTATATGTACATATGCCAAAAAAAAAAAACAAAAAAACAAATTCATCTAAAATAACAAATATAAAAACAACAAAAAAACAAATCACTTGAATTCTTCCTTTTTATCTTTTTAAGTAACTGTCTCTAAATTTTGGATATTTGTAGTAATAATATAGTTTTTATTAAAATTATGTATTATGTAGGTATATATATACATACCTCTTTAATGACAAAATTTTTTATTTTTAGTAATTTTATACACTAAATGCCACTTACTATAGGGAATATATCGGAAACGAAGCAGTATATGAGAGACGTGTATTTATGTGTCCTAAATAAAAAATAAAACTTACTAACCACAAAACTTTTTATTAAACACGAGTGATTTCTGCTATATCGTGCGAAGTCTATGTCAGTACGTAAATTACTGTTTTTTTTTTTAAACTTTAAATTTGACTTCAACTTGAAATATAATTACTCAACAGGGGCCCCTAGTCTATAATTATAGTTGACAAGCATTTAAGGACCTGCACAGTAGACACCTTTTCATTTTATTTCGCTTCTCTTTAATGAACTCCTGATATATAAATAAGTTGTATATAAAACAATAATGCGCACACAGTTCAAAAATTTTTACTCATATGGTTTTATTATTCAGCAAATCCATTATGCATATGTGAGTTCTTATTAAAATAAAAAACAAAAACAAACAAGTTATTATAAAATTACTTGCAGTGAACATAATGTACATTGTAGGTACATAATGTCAAATAAAAACAAAAAAAAAAAAAACAAATTCATCTAAAATAAAAAATATAAAAACAACAAAAACAAAAAAAAATCAGTTGAATTGTACATATGACTGGCAAATTCATCTTTATATAATAGAGTTATAGCATCCATAATTATAATTAACAAGCATTTAAGGACCTGCGCAGTTCATTTTATTTCGGTTCATCTTCATGAACTCTTAATATGTAAATAAGTTGTATATACGACCGAAATGCGCATACGGGTCAAAAAAATTTCTATTTGGTTTTATAATATTCAAACTTTTAAATAAAATATATCCATTTTGTGTCATTCAACATCTTATTATTTTTTTTATACATAATTAAAGGAAATTTATTCTATTAATTTTTTTTAAGTAACTGTCTCAAATTATTATTTTCTATATTCTGGTCATTTGTAGTAATCATATAGTTTTGGTTGAAAATATGTATATGATGTATATACCTCTTTAATTACAAAAATATTTTATTTTTAGTGATTTTATCCGTTAAATGCCACTTAGTATATGAGGGAGCAGTAATTATGTTTCCTAAATAAAACTTACTAACCTCTAAATTTTTATGAAAACATGACTGGTTTCTACTATAACGTGAGAAGTGTATTGTATGTTAGTACGTAAATTGCTGTTTTGTTAAAAACTTTAAATTTGGCTTCAACTTAAATTATAGTTACTCGGCAGGGGCACCTAGTCTAAATATATTTAAATAGTTAGTTGATGTTTCATCTAACTTTTTAAATATTCAAATTAACTTCATAAACAAATCAGCTAAATTATTAAAGACAAATCATTGAAAAATTAGAGATTAAACCAAAAAAATATACGAAATAGCAATTTAAAGAAACTGATTCATCTAAAATCATGTTGTTCGATAGCTGTTCTGTCGAATATTCTTTAGGTAAATATCAACAATTTATTTTTTAATTTATCTAGTTATATAAATATATGTTTTATTAATTAGAAATAGGTTATTTGATGGCTAAGTGTAAGCAATGAACTAAATCTGAAAATTAAATGAATTTTATAAAATAATACACTTTTTTGTTTTTGTTTTTATGAACAATTGGTTTTTTATTTATTATAACGTAACTGACTAAAAATGATTGCGAACAAACATATAAAAAAATATACGTACACTACACGTATATTTTTATGGATGGAAGTACTTAAAATAACAAATTGGCAAATATCTAGTATAAACTAAATAATAATAATATTTTTTTAATTGACTTTGCAAAAATGGCAGTTCTTCTTGTAAATTGCAAACTGCAAGTAGTTCCTCTAGGACATTGTGATCTGCTGATTTATTGATGGGGTCTTCAATTATATTTATTTATTTATTTAATTATTTAATTCGTCTACAAAGGTAAAAGTTCTTACAGACTAGCAACAAAACAACAACAAAAAAAACTATATATAAATATAAGAAAATAACAAAAAAAGATTACTTAAAATTATTCAAAAATATAATTAGCACTATATATCGCAAGATTTTTAAGCTGAGTTCTATTTAATAAAAAAACATCAATCTTATTACAGCTAAAAACTCATTAAGCAAAGCGGACTACCTTGAAACCGGTTCATTTCTACTATAATTTGTTCTATGAAATTGTGTATTCAACAAGTTCTGCGATCTAAATAGTTTTGGGTGGTATAGCTAAACCGAAACTCTGTAATAAATTTGGTATGAATCAATATGCGATGTCAAAATATCGCGAGCAAACATAACACAAAAAACAGATCTTCTATTAGACAACTTTGTTAAACCTAACAACTTACATCTTGCATCATATGACGGTCTTCCTGTTGTGAGTTGAATTTTCTCAGGGCGAAACGAGTAAAATTTTTTTGAATTTGTTCAATTCTTCTGACTATTCCAAATAATTACACCATATTCTAAAATTGGTCTTACCAAAGATACATATAACGCTTTAAGCGTATATATGGATCTTTAAAATCGATAGAGTTTCGCTTAATAAAACCCAGCATTTTATTAGCCTTTGCGATTATGTAATCTACATGCACTTTGAAGGAAAATTTTTGATCGAAATAAACTCCCAGATCTTTTATAGTATTTGATCTAGAATAGTCAAATGTTGTGAGTGATAATTTTCTAAAATACAACTTCACGGTACACTTGCTATAGTTTAGGTCTAAAACATTAATTATAGACACCAGTCATAAAATGTATTCAAGTCATCTTGCATTGCTGTACAATTGGATGTTAAGATGATATTTTTGAGAAAATTTTCGCATCATCTGCAAAAAATGAGATATGAGCAAATTTTAGTAAAAATATATCACTTATAAAAAGAATGAATAGCGTGGGTCCCAAATGAGATCCCTGGGGTACTCCCGATTCTACAGGAAAATTGTATGAAGAAAAATTGCTGATCTTTACATATAGCACTCTGTTTCTTAGATATGATTCAAACCAGGAAAGAATATTAGAGTGAAATCCTAAGCTCTCCAGTCTTGAAATCATAAGTGAGTGGTCTAATCTATCGAATGCTTTTACAAAATCAGTATACACTACATCAACCTGATTACCTATAATTCCATGTGATTTAACGAATAGTTTACAAAAGAAGCAAGATTTGTAATGGTGGTAGATCTTTTTGTAAACCTAAAAGCGTGTTGATTATTCGGAATTTTATTTTTAATTAGAAATTTTAATCTGTCATTAATCAATGCTTCAAATATTTTTGGGAAACAAAATAGTTTAGATATTGGTCTGTAATTTTTTATATTATTTATTGGGCCGGATTTGTGAATTGGTGTGTGATGCTGGATAATTTCCAGCAGTCGAGAAAATCACCACTGTTGAGAGAGTAGTTTTTGTTAACGGAACAACTAATGCAGGACAATTTTACACCAAAATAGGTGGTATGGCATTGGGGTCACTGCTTTTGTTCCCATCGAGTTTACTAACAGCTACTAAAATTTCGTCTTTCTCAAGCATTATATTACCTAAGTCAACAATTGGAGTAACATTAGCAAAGCTCCTCCTTACATCGGTTTGCGTTGAGATGTAACAAAATTTGACCTAAAAAAATCGGCAAATAGAGAGCAACTTATAGACTGATCACTTGAAACTTTATTTTCGAATTCTATGTGTCGAGGAAAACCACTTATATTCCTCTTTTTGGTTTATTATTGACCAAAAACTATTGCTATCATTTCTTACTTTACACTCCAAGGACCACATATAATTTCATAACATACATAAAATCATCCCCTTCTGATTTTTCTACTATATCATTAATTTTTTTTTTTAATTTTTTTAAAGTTATAGCTTTGATATAATTTTTTTTTTTTTTTAATTTCTCAATAAAACACATTTGCACACTGCTGTTACTTTAACCTTCACTTGGGCAGGATTAACGTATGTTAATATTTACTTTTTTTACTTTTGCATAAAAACTTCATTATTTGGCCGATCTTAATGAAATCAGAGATCATCAGTGCCTACTTTTTTTTAGTAGATATTGAATATATAAAGAAAAGTTCGGAAAAACATGTCTATGCCCAGTTTTTCGGCAATTTAATTTTTTTTCTTTGTTGTTGGGCAAGATTAACATATCGCCGGGTGAGTCCTTAAGTGTCCAATATACCGAAAAATGAAATGGGAAAAAAACGCATTTTAAGTTTCAAAGCAATTGTTACGTATTTTTTTAAAGATATAAAAAATCAAACTTTTTGTGACATAATCTGTAATTTGTTAGCTTTGAAATACTATGTTTAGATTTCTTAAAAAAATTATATATTTCTGTTGATATTCGAAATTTGAAAAAAATAGCCCAAATGTATATTGGACAAAAACGTATGGGTGACAAATATTTTGAAAACAATATTTTTTTCAATGTCCAATATCTTATGGGGAATTAACACAGTTAACAAAACTTCATTTGATATTGGACACTTAAGAAATTTAACTAATAATTTTTCTCAAGTTTTGGAAACAAAAAATAAAACTAACAAAGACTTTCAATATTAAGGAGAAACATAATTTAATTCATTCAAACACATTTAATTAAATAATATAAAAGTAAAACAAAACAGTCTAAACTAAAGTGCTAAAACTAAAAAACAAATCACAATGTGTATTAAACAAATTATTAAATAAATTATAAAAAATAAACCTAAACAGTTATGACAAAATCTAGCCTCTAAAATTTTCGTTGTGATAATATTATTTTTATTTTATTTTGAAAATAGTCTTATAAAATAACACGTCCTCAAGTGGCATGTAATCAAAGATGGATACAATATCTTTTATTTTTTCTTGTGTAATGGAACTTGTAGTTTTTAAATGTATTACTTTAGGAATTTGTCTTACCAAACCATTCTTTCGAGTATTTTGTTTAAATACTGGAACGGTAGTTTTTTCCGCATATTCTCCATAATCTTCTTGAAATATTATATGAAAAAGATTCCTATTGTAAATTATTTCTTTTGCAGAGTTATATTTAACAGCTGAAAAATTTTAGCCCCACGCTAGCTACATTATAGTTCCAAAAATCTTCACCTTTGAATAATTCATTGAGTTCAGTGGTTTAAGTAACGCGAGTGGATAAACACTTGTGTTTTAAATGACGATCTATAACTGAGTGAACAGAATCTATTTCCTCGATTCTAGAGTGTCCAGGTTCAGAAAACTTTTGAACTACAGTTTTTATTTCTTTATTTTTTTCTATAAATTGTAAAATTGCTAATGACATTATTCGGTTCTTATTCCTTTGCCTTTACCTTTGCCTTGATCTATACAAAAACTTCATTTGAAATAGAACAGTTTAAGCACAAAATTTTAATTACTCACTAAAGTGTAAAATATTTTTTGACATTTTTTGTCCAATATCATATTAATTGCAGATTGGACACTTAAGCACTATAAATGTAAAAAAAAAATTCACTTTGTATGCTATTGAACAAAAGCAAAATTAAATATCTCAAAAACTATTATAGATAGAACAAAACTGATTAAAAATTTAGAAAGAGCGCGTCAAGTTTAGTTTAGATCAATCAAAAAGTGCCTAATGTGTGATATTGGACACTTAAGAACTCACCCGGCGATATGTTAATATTTTTTTTATTCATATCATAAATGTATGGTACTCTATAACATTTTTGTAATTATTTCGATAAGAGTTGAAAAATAAGATAAAAGGTTCTGAAATATTTTAAATTGAAATAGAAATACACTAAAATTAATATATTTTAAAACATAAAGTAAATAAAGCACCAAAGGTTTTTTGAAAAAAAAATTTGTTTTGAATTATGTTAGAAAAAAGAAAAATTCTGTTACGAAGTTGAACTAAAAATTTATGTTACCCATTGACGTTTTGAAAATTGAAGCGAATGTTTCACAATCAGTTAAATTTTTTTGTTAATGGATACCGGACCTATTGATTTTTGTCGGAAAATATTTTGTTATCGAGCCCTTTGATATGTTGATGGAATTTTATTCCACTTTGTGCCATCCTTTCCAATAAAGTATTGATTTGAATCAATAATGTGATTATTTACTTCTTGTACTTTTGATTCAACATCTAGTGACTCATCCTCAGAATCATGACCATCACTTACGTCAAAGATGCATTTTTTAAGCATCCGATTCTTCATTTTCCTTTTGCGAAATCTTCCATTTCATCATTGTCATCATTATTATCACTTTCGACACTTGAGGGACCAGCAAATGGTTCAAATACTATTTCTTCCGGTGGTCCGACATCAGCATGTTCATCATCTAGCACATGTTCCACCAATCTAGAGAAATATGCTTGTTCTTCCTCAAACGATAACCTGTAAAAATAAGTTTTTTGTAATTTTTATGTGCATTTTTTTTTTTTTGATTTTTTGTGTTTCTTATAGTAAAACTCAATTTTTTTTTAAATTTCATGTATTTTAAATAGTTTTGATTGATTTCGAAGAAATTTATTAATATTTACACAAAAATATAGGAAATTTAAAAAATGGGTTTTTTGCACTTTTACTAAAAATTACAAAATTTACTTACTTGGCCTACCTGATAACGGCACATAAAATTTTAAACTATTCCATATTATTGCAAAAATTGAAAATTCAATAAATAATCTTTCCAAAATATATATATTTTATTTAATTTTTTTTTTATTTCACTGAAATAGACACACTGTTGTTGTTGAAACTACTAACTCTGTTATAAGTCCCCTGTAACAAACGGAAGTCCCCAGTAGCACTTCCTCTTTCTAAAATACCGGTATTAACAAAAAAATATCTTAGAGGATAGCCCACGTAACAATTTTATTGCTATAAGACTCTTGTGCACTCTTATAACACTATTATAAACACTATTATAGCAGTATTAGTGTTAATTCGAGTGCTCCGCAATTGCTGCGAAAGGTTATGAATACGTTATAGCACTAAAATGGAGAATCCTATAAGGCACCGGAACAAGTGCTGTAATATTGTTATAGGATTAGTATACATGTATTAGTGTATATGTTTTTATTTTGAAATGATATTCATTTGAAATAATTTATATTATGCGAGAGTGAGAAAGGTATTATTTTTTATTTTCAAATAATAATTTTATGGAGTTTATTTTTATTTCCTGAGAAAGGAAATAGATATTAGTTAATAATATAAAATATGTCTTACTAATAAATAATATTTTTCGGTCAAAAATAATTGTATTAATATTTATAATTATTGTGACCAAAATGCAAAATTTGGCTGGGATTGAAATTAAATTGACATTTATTATAAAAATAATTCGAAAAAATACATTGCCCTACAAAAATAACCAATTTTTAAATAAATAAAAGAAAATATATTTTTAAACTGCATCTTTAAAATATTTAATAATGTGTGTTAATTAATGCATAACGTCAAATTTGATATTTAAATAATTATTCTTTTAAGTAAAAATGATATTTTTGCGAAAAGAATGCAAAATAAAACTTTTCAGTTTTTGTTTATTTAAAAAAAATTTACCTCGTTTGTAGAAAATAATGACCGTCGCAAAATATTTATCTAAAAGCTACAGTAAGTTTATTAGTTACATTATAGGAATACAGTAAAATAATAACACCACTACTGCTATTCTGGCAATTCTATTCTTATAACAACACTTTAACTCTTGATATAGGATTACGCACTTTTAGATTTATAAAAACATTGCTGTATCACTTGCGGAAAATCCCATTATAACAACTCCCGCAATTGCTATAAGAACATTCTTATAGCAATATTAATCACATTATTCCCATAAAAACATCATTATAACACCTTTAGTGCTTATCGGGAGTCATATAGAAGTCTTGTAGCACTAATTTTGTTTTTATAACAATAAAATGTTACGTGGGAGATATTCCCAGGTAATAAAAGCAAACATAAAAGTAACAGTAATGCACATACAAAAATAATCATAAAAACATAAAAATCACTTATTTTTGTCAAAAAATTATCCATACAAAATGTATGGAAAAACCAAAAATATTAACATATGTTAATCTTTCCCGCTTACGAAGGTATATTTCATTTGTCGTCCAAGCGAAGGGTAAATGAACTGAGGAATTGAATTAAAAACGAATTACGACGGTAAATGTCAAAATTACTTCTGACAAAATTACACAGAATTACAAAAACAGTAGATGAAATTTTTATTAGAACGTATTTATTTTAGAAGGTAAAAAAACAAATTTATATAAAATAAATAGATCTAGTTTTGGTAAATAGTCCAATTTTTCTATAAATTTATCTAATTTTTATATAAATCATCTAAACCTAAAATCAATTACTTATAATTTATTGAAAATTCTATTGTCTTTTTTTCTGTGTACCCGTTTATTACTTTTACAATTTTTTTTTTTTTTTTTTTTTATTTCGACCTTCTTTTAATGATCTTATGTCGATATTATTGTTCCATTTTGGAATCATATTTTTTTTAAATTAATTATTTTAAATTCTCTTAAATCTTTTTTATTCCAATCCATTCATTTAATTAATTAATTTTTGTTTTTTTTTTTTATTTGTTTTCTGAACATTAATATTTTATTTAATTACAAATCCTTAATTAATAAAATTATGAATTCCTTATTTTTCATGTCTATACTTTGAATAATCAAAAATTAAAATTCTTTTATGTAGAAATGAAAACCGCCGTTACATAATAATAATTTCACATATTTATCTTAACCTAATTTTCATTTCAAATTCAATATTTGAATTCTTTGTTTTTGGAAGATACCAAAATATACCACACTATATCTATACTATATACTGAATACAACCTATGGAAAAAATGAGAATAAAAATTATAATTATTACGAATATTAAATTTAATAAAAAGAATAAAAGAAAAAGAAAATCAAAAGAATATAAAAGTAAAAATGCCTCTTAATCTATTTTAATAAACTTTCTTTTATATCTTTTTACTTTATCTTGGTAGCAAAATTTTAAGGATATAGAAAAAGTTTACCACTTCATTCCGTTAATTCTAGATTTTTCTATTTTTCCTTATTTTTTTTTTTTTTTTGTTTTTCTTCAGACAATAGAAGAAAAACTTTTAATTTTGGGTGGTGAAGGTGGGTTTTTTTTTTGTGTTTTTTTTTCAATAGAGACAAGGTATTACAATATTAGAAGTTCATTTAAAAGGATAATTCTTAAAAATTGAATCAATTGAATTTCATAATTTTGATTAAATACTGAAATATTTATAATACAGTGTTGTTCAAAATATTAACAATATAAATTTATTTTTTATTTTATTTATATTAATATTTATTTGTAGCAGGGCAAGTCATAAATGTTTGTCATCTGAGGTGTACAAATTTAATTTGCTTAAAATGTAGACATGTAACATAACAAACAAGATAAGTAATTTTTTGTATCTTTTTTTGACATTTATTTCATCCGAATGACAAAAGGTACTGAGCTAGATCGAAAAAGCCAAGGATTAACAAAAATTGGGGTACATGCAGGTGTTTGATAATAACCACGATGTTTGATAATAACAACAGTATGTTTTGATAATAACCTATAGGATGTTCTATAAAAATACAGTGTTGTATATATAAAATACAAGATAGAGATACGATATAGAGTCCTCATCTTATATATTAATACGCTTAAACGTCTGTTAAACTTTTCACAAAGCTTTTTTCAAATTAATACGCTTAAACGTCTGTTAAATTTTTCACAAAGCTTTTACAACACAAAGCTTTTTTCAACTAGATTAGACAACTTCATTAGAACTATTACGAATTACGATAGTGTGCAAAATTTAATTTAAAGACATAAACCACAAAACAATAAAACCAAATAAAACCAAAAACAAATTAAAATTAACCTAAAAACAATTCACCTATTGAGCAATAGCATTGATTATATCTGATTATATGAATTAATTTAAAAAAACAAAGCAAAGTAGCAAAGACAAAAACCGAATTATCAGAATATAATTATTATATCGATAAAATAGCTTTGTTAAAATATTCCGATATTACAGCAAAAAAACTTACCGGTAAAACAAATGGTAAATTTAGAAAATGTATTTTTTACCTCACCCATGTTCAGAAATTCCAATAATTGAAATTTATTTATTTTATTAACAAATAATTCAAAAGTATAAATTCAAATGCGCAGTAGCATTGAGTAAATATTATATTGTACATGGAGAATCATAAACCGAAATTTACGATCTGCTAAGAACAAGAAAAACAAAATATGTTATGACATTATTATCAAGTTCCAATTCAATACACGGCAAATTTAGTACACATAAAAATTAAAAAAAATACTATATAACAATATAACAATAAAAACTGAAGAACAAGAGAAAAAGCATAATTATTATTGGCTTTAGCCCTAACTATAATAGTCATAAGGCGTCAATAAAAACTCAACGATAAGAAAAAAGCATAATTATTGGCTTTACCCCTAAATATATAATAAATGGCCTATAGATTCGATATGATTTAACAAAGCCATAACCATATCATAACCTTCACTATAATGGTCATATCTAATCATACCAAAACGTCAAAACCAAAATTTAAAAGAAGTGAAATAAAAATAGAAATTCTATAAATAAATGTTTTTGTATTTTTATTTTGAGTTTTAAAATAGTTAGGGCTATTATGATAATAAAAAAAAACACAAAAATCGTGTCTATGATTATTTTAATGTGTTTTTAATGTGAGTGTGGTATGTATTTAGTTTAAATGCATTTAATTTCATATCTATACTGCCAGCGACATCTCTGTTCGCCACATTTTGTTGAAATGTACGTCTCTATTACAATAGTATTTGTTAGGGAGCGTTTAGACATCAGATTTTGTTTCATGAAATTTAATTTTGCGATATCTGGTGTACTTGAGACTACACTAAAATTTTGACAACAAATCAAGTGGGATTTGACAGGTTTAGTGCGAGTATCAAGTGCAAGTGCGAAAGATTCGGAAACGTCCTAAGTCTTCTAGTCTTTTTGTGAGAGTTCATTTTATTCCTCAGATTTTTATAAATGCTGTGTGTTAATAAAACTTAACGTAATTTTTGTAATTGATGTACATATAATGTATTTTGAATTTTGTTTAGACTTTTATCTTAGTTCTATTGTAGACATATGAATTTGTAATGGTTAAAATAATGAAATGAAGAAGAATAAAATCTATTATTTGTTTTAACAATTTCCCTCCAATACTAATTTAAATTTTAATAGTTATTGAAATAGTGTTTCATTCATCTAACACTGTCAAAACTCGTCAGTATAGGTATTGTAGTATTACAACAGTATTGCTACAATACAACCGCTGGTTTGAAGATTAATTATATAATTTATATACAAATTTACTAACTACAACTGTGAGTTATAAAAATCAATTACAAAAAAAAAAAATAATAATTTCTTTAGTTTTTATAACTAATTTAAATATATATATGTTTTATAATAATATTCTTTTGAACAAATTTACAAGATTAAATCTGTCAGTCTTCGATCGTCGTTCTAAGATGTTGAGTAAAGCTTTCAGTTTTGGATTAAAAAATCATTCAAATTTTACTTGCCTGCTGATACATTTTGCTTTCATTCTTAAAATACACAACCCAGGCATAGTTCAAACTCTACTTGGATTTATTTCTTTGACATATATAGACATTTTATACAAACCAATTATAAGACAAATTAACATTTTCAAAAATATTCCAAAACATTATAACAATCTTATAGCTTTTATCAAACAACCACTTAATTAATTTTTTTACTTATATTAATATTTATATTTATTAAATTTTTTTTTTGTCGATATAATATTCACACTATACATAATTTATATATAAATACATTATATTTAATAATAATATAAATAAGTCTGGTTCATTTTCTTAATAATTTTCTACTTTTCTTTCAGATTTTTCTTATTTAACATCAGCTGTAATCATCTTATATATTCAAAGAATGAAAACAATGAAGCTCCCATATACACATAATTATTACAATGTGTACATTCATATGTAAAATTATTTGAATTTAGTATGTATAAAAGAGCAACGAGAACAACAACAACAACAACAACAAAATTAAGAACAGCAGCAATAACAACAACGAAGACAACAACGACGACGATTTTTTTTTATTTGTTGTAATTTGTTTTTTCTGGGAGGAAAAAAAAAGAAATGTTGCTGAATAACTGGAAAACTTGGAAAAATTTTGTGAAAACATAAATTATCATCTCCCAATAACTTTTTTTTTTGTTATTTCTTATTTTGGGACTTTTTTTTTCTTTGAATTGGATGTATGATGGGCTTACGTAGTAGAAGAACAAAACCAACCAAATTGGTTTGGAAATTACTTTTTGAATATTTAGTTTTCACATTATTTAGCTTGGGTAAGAACAAAAAATAAATAAATATATTATGTATATATGTATATATATGTGTATATATAGAAAAAATTACTTTCTTTTTAATTTATTTTTATTTTACTTAAAATTTAATTATATAAGAAAATATAAATATTTTCGCTGTCAATTTGTCTGTTTTTATTTTTGAACAATATAATCAGACATAATTTGATTATATACTACTAACATTATAGACTGACCCTATAGTCAGGCTTATTTTGTATTAATTTAATGTTAAATTGAGATTATTGTTATTAAGATATATTGTTGTTTAGGTTTTTAACGTGTTTTCGTTGTGGTTTAGATACATTATAACAAGATATAAATTGTTCATATATTCTATATTATAGTATACATGTATTTTTCCGCCCAATGCCCCGTGGATGGAGTTG
This sequence comes from Argyra leucocephala, assembly GCA_963942445.1. Taxonomy (NCBI): domain Eukaryota; kingdom Metazoa; phylum Arthropoda; class Insecta; order Diptera; family Dolichopodidae; genus Argyra; species Argyra leucocephala. The sequence goes on along the minus strand of OZ012679.1, from coordinate 30,059,894 downwards.
CAAGATATAGTGTTGATGATGATATTGAAATTATTGTATATATACACCCCTATCATAATAGATAAGGCGATGCGATTCGCATGAGTAAAATCGTATCAATTTCAGTATGAAATTGATGTCATAATTGGCTTAAGATACGATGAATAAATTGAACCGGCAACACTTTTTTATTAATATCATTCCGTACAATTTTTTAAATTTTAGTTTCTCTATTCGGTATTATTGTTTACATTATGGATTGCAATGTTTGAATTTGATAAACCAAGTTAATAAAATTAGAATATTAAAAAGTGAAATAAGATTAAAAACTTAACAATATATATATATATACCTACACAATTGTATTTATTTATTTATAAAGGTTCAAGTTTTATTACTTTCAAAATTTTATTTTTGTATTTAGGTAGGTACAACAACAAACAAAAATTTTAATATTTTAATTTTTATTTGCAAAACTGCACAACAATTCATTTTTAATAATACATTTATTTTTTAAAACTAGCACAAAATTATTTAAAATTCTTAACTGTCGCCTAATAATTGAACACGATTGAAAATACGATCATTTTCTTATGTAATGTCAAAATTTTCATACTAGATTTTTGCCTAGGCGGAATTATTCGAAAAAATGGTCTAATATGATACCAAAATGTTGTATTTTCTGTCTATTATGTATCACCTGTATCATAATAGACTAAAAAACGACGACTGTCGTATGTGACGACAAATCAAGCCTCACAGAATATTGAAAATAATGCCTTATTGTTATGGAATAAATAAAAATGAGCTTAAGCTCAAAGAGGGTGCAAGATCGTGAATGAGTTCTAGATAAGATGAATTGAATCTGATTCATTGGGCAAAAAATAAAGTTAAAGCTCGTTTCAATTTCGAATAAGTAAATTGCTGTTTCATAACCCTCAACTCAGAAATAAAGAAAAATCTCTCTTTTTGATAAAAATCAAATTTTCAAAATTAAAGATCTAATCTATAATATTAAACTAAATCTATATAAGGCTCGGCGAAATTTTATTTATCGAGTTAGCCTCACTCAATGAGCACATGTTCCTATTTTAAATGAAAGTTCGTCTATGATAACCATTAAAAAGAAATTAAATTTGAGTTCAAATTTAATTTTTACCATTCAACCCAATCTTTAATCAATTGTTGATAATCAAGGTCAATCAACAATATTATTATCCATCAGTTAATTTTGATTTTACTTTGAATTTTATATATTTGCTGTTAACTTAATTAAAAACTATCTTCTGGTTTAATTCCGTTTACTGATTCTACCTCTGAAGTATAATGTGGTGTCTTCTTTTTAGGATCCCCTTACTGTTACAGCGTATTCTTCAATGATATGATGAGATGTTTCCATCCCTTTATCTATATTGCAATAATGCTGAATTCTGCTAAATTTCAAATTATTGTTGATATATTCGAGAGATATACCTTAATTATTATAATTGATTTCGCACCGTTAATACTGAACAATAATAATATTTTGCTTGTGGATCATACCATAAACTTGGATGTCATATTAAAGAAAATCTGAAGTTGAGTCCTAAACCAACTTTTTTTGTACCACACATGACTTCTTTGGACCTCAACATATCTACCCTGCTAAAGTAAATATGACGGTTGTACAACTACCATCATCATCATCATCTTATAGCGCTACAGATGCTCTCGCTGAGCTTTGGTCTTTCTTCAAAAGGGTCGAGGTGTCTGTTATTCTCCTTCAAAAGAGTCACCGATTTTATAACTATATAGATGACTTTGTACACTATTCCAAAATATTTAAAATACATAGTGAAAACGTAAAATAAGAGCAGAGTGTGTAACAAAACAATTTAGATGAAAAATGTGTAATTGTGTAAAGATTTTGAAGCATTAGTTAATCTTATCAACATCGTATTTACTTACTATATTATTGACGGTAGATACCTACTCTTAGCACAATGTTACCCTCCTCCATTATTGCTATCAAATCTCGATAAATTTAATATGATTGGACTTTGTATGTCTGTACAATTAAAATATCACATTCTTCAGTTTTTCAATTCTAATAATAGGATCCTAAATATAAAAATAAAGCAATATGTACACAATTTCTACTATTCTGCAATACAGGTTCTAGTAGATAAATCCGATACGAATCTGTGTTATCGCCATTTGCTAGCCAGCAACGATATTTAAATTTTATTTTAAAAAAACCGGTTTTATAAGAAGAGCGGGGTTTAAAAGCGGGATTTGGAAAAGTCGGCATTTGGAAAAGACAGTCCCGCACCGCGTTTTTTGTGGAAAACATACGAAGGTTATAAAATATAATACATATATCAGTTGCTCATATATACGTCAGACCCCATTTTTAAAATATGCTCTTAAGCCAATAATCTGTAGTTTTTTATTCTTTATTTACTTATAAATATTTCAGGTTCATAAGTTTTCAATAACTTACCCTATAACAAAAAAAAAAAAATTATGAATGGATCACAAGTTGAAAAAGAAGTCATCCAAAATTTGTTGACCATTAGTATGGGAACGCAATCTGTAAGATAGTAGAAAACGAGATTGCCCATAAAATAACAAAAAAAAATCGGTGAACTCGTAAATTGTTGTACTATGTGGTTAAGATGGTAACATAAGGTCAATCTGACCAACCAAAAGCTGTGTCAATTAGTAAAAATTTTTACAATTTGTATTAATATTTGTATATAATGTGTATTGGCTCTACGTCAAAATTTATAAATGTCAATTCTCCTTAAAAAATAATGTCAAAATTCTTAACATCTTTCACATACAAATTCAGGAATTATAAAATTGTAATATCATTTACAAATGTTACTTCATCATTGTGCTTCATCCCTATTATTAATAGTTCTGTCATTTATGCTAATATTTTATTTGGCTATATTAGAAGTTTTGTCAATTTTTAAAAATGTAAAATTTTCTAATTTTTATATGAATGACTTTGATAAGTTTAAACTTTTTCTGATTTCAAAGTGGTCCAAAACAGGATGCTTCAATCAAATATTAATATTTTATGCAGAATATTTTGAAATGGTAAATCTAAAAAATATCTGTTGCATGTGATTTTATGACGCATAAGTAGTTTTACCTAGTAGAGTTAAGTCCGTTCACAAGCGAGTGATGTGCACCACATCGAATACAAAATGCTGCAATGCAACTGGATGCGATAAATAACTTTGAAAAAACTAAACTCAATTCTAAAAATGAGGTCTTTTGTCATTCCAAATACTTCTATAACATAAAAACAAACTTTTAGGAGCTTTCACATTAAGACATTTGACATTTAGGAGATTAATTGACGTAGATCAGTATTAGTTTACAAATTAAATACAAAATGTTCTAAACAAATTTATATTTACACTGAATATTGAGAATTTTATTAAAAAATTTTTAAATTGATTTTACTTTATTAAAAAAAAAATGTTTAATAATTTATTTTTGACAATTCCCATAACGATATTAATTTAAAGCATTTTAACTTTTTTTTTTTTTTTTAGATACGCAATTAAAGTTATTATTGAAAGCAATTTGATTTGAGGTTAAGTTATTATCATTATAAAAATAAACGTATATGCATATACGTTCAAAGTTTCATATATAGAAACATACACAGTAGGCATATACACATATTTAAACTACATATACACAAACAAGTATAATAATGTAAAGAAAAGTTTTGCTAACTTTTTCTTTTTATTTTATATTTTGTTTTTGTTTCTTAAGGAAGGAGAATCCTTTAATATCATTTGAAATGCTTGTACATTATTAAGTAAAGAATAGTGTGGTAAATATTTACAATTGAATTCTTAAATTAAAAAGAAAAGAAAATAAAAAATAGAAAATAAGCAAATATATATATAATATGAAAAAGGATAAAAATAAGTATAAGGGTTATGATAAAGGAATGAAAAATTTCATACATAACATACATACATATACATACATGTTTTGTATGAATATAATAATTTATTATGTTGTATTGTGTGTATTGTACATATATTTCTTAAAATAAAAAAAAAAATAATAATATAATAAATTGAATGTTAATGTCTTTTTGAATTGAGAATTATTTTCTAATTTAAAGTTTTCTATAAAAATAATGTTGATATAAAAATAATTGTAATTTATATTACAATTATTATAATAGTTAAATGAGAAATATTTTAGAAATTAAAAACAACACAAAAAAAAAACAAAAAGAAATTAAAATTTGTCTTTCCTATATTATATAGTCAGAGTTCAAGTGAAATGTTTTTGTAAAAATTAAATGATTTAAAAATGATTAATGTTTTCATTATGAATATGGGTGGATTCTGGATTATTTTGGCATTCTAAATTTCAATGATTATAGAACACTGATCAAAAGGGATATTCCTTATATATATATATATATATATATATATATATATATATATACATAGCTAAATGAAATAGTGAATCCATGACTAACAAACTTAAATAAATAAAACTGTCAACTGCATTTAAAAAAATATTGACTTTTCGTGACTCCCAAAATGGAGACAAACTGTATAATTTACAATGTATAGCACCTTCCAAAATGTATATCAAAAGTTCTTGACTTTGTATACTATTCCAAAATGTTTAAAATACGTAATGAAAACGTAAAATAAAAACAAAGTGTATAGATATGTGCTACATACTTTATGTAGGTACTACATTTTGTACACATGTCATAGATAAAGCTTGAACATAGAAAAATTGAACAAAATATATTAATAAAATATATTTTTTCCGCCAAAAATATATGCAATATTCATTTTCACGCAACGATAGATAAGCCAAAAGTATATTTATCAAAAAACACAAAATTATAATTTAAACGTCAAAATTTATATGTGTATTTATATTGTCAAAATGGTATTCCAAAATGTAGCAAAAGTTTTATTATATAAGTTATCGGCGTGTCGTCAAGTAAGGGTACTCAACATAATTATAGTAGGCGTATCAAATTTCACTACAACTTAATTATAAAATATAACTAGGGGCCCCTGTTGAGTAATTATAATTCAAGTTGAAGTCAAATTTAAAGTTTTTTAAAAAACAGTAATTTACGTACTGACATAGACTTCGCACGAAACCACTCGTTTAATGAAAAGTTTTGTGGTTAGTAAATTTTATTTAGGACACATAAATACAGATCCCTCATATTCTGCTTCGTTTCCGATATATTCCCTATAGTAAGTGGCATTTAGTGGATAAAATTACTAAAAATAAAAAATTTTGTCATTAAAGAGGTATGTATATATATACCTACATAATACATAATTCTAATAAAAACTATATTATTACTACAAATAACCAAAATATAGAAACAGTTACTTAAAAAGATAAAAATGAAGAATTCAAGTGATTTGTTTTTTTGTTGTTTTTATATTTTTTATTTTAAACTAAGTCTACATATATTTCAAGTCATGACACTGCAGAGAGGATTCTCATTTTGACCCCTATTTATACAAGCCAGCATAGGAAAAATAAGGACCAGATTTTTTAAGTCTAATAACTGAAAAAATATAATTTTTTTCGAGTTTTGTTCTAAAAAGAAATTAAAATTTTGTATTTTTTAGATCGAATAGTAAAAAAAAAATATTATGCTTTAATGTTTTATTATACAGAAAAATTGATTTAGACCTTGCCATTTGAAAAAAAAATATTTACACCTTTCAAAAGAGAGTAAAACACATAACAAATTATTTTTAATCATCACAATTTTTTTCACCACTTTTCTTTAACCAACAATTTTTTAAATTTTAAAATATATTTTGTGTAATATTTTTTTATATAATTAAAGTATAAATTATAAACTTTATTTTGATATTAAATTTATATTTTTTTATTTATATTTAATGTTCTAAAACTTTGTTTAAACATAAAAATATCTGCCAAATTTATAAATATATTTCACAGCGCCCTCAAATTGGTTGAAAAGAAATACAAAAAAAGAACAAAATCTAATATCTTAGGCAAATCCATAGGCAAATGTCATTTTTTATTCTCATTTATTTAGAAGTATTGTTATGTACTAAAGAATATTATCTTATTTTTGTCTCTTTTTTCACGCATACAGTCTCTGTAAGCGAATGTCATGACTTTGAATAAATGTAGACTTAGATTTTAGATCAGTTTGTTTTTTTTTGGCATATTTACATAATTTATTTGCAAGTACATAATGTAAATTATAATAACTGATTTGTTTGCTTTTGTTTATTATTTTCATAAGATCTCACATATGCATAATGTATTTGCTGAATAATAAAATCATATGAGTAAAAAATTTTCAACTATGTGCGCATTATGGTTTTATATACAACTTATTTATATATTAGGAGTTCATTAAAGAGAAGCGAAACAAAATGAAAAGGTGCAGTAAATTTTGGTTCTTTTTTACACATTACATTTGTATTGATTAAATTTGTATAAATAAATTGTAATAAAGTTTTTTTTTATTCAAAAATTAGGATACAAATTAATAACTTATATTTTACAATGAAAATTTTCAATTTTTCCAAATTGGTTTTATTTTGTTACTATATTTTTGAATATTCATTTAACAAAGTAAAACAGTTGAAAAAAAATTGAAATCGGTCCAAAAATGAAGATTTCAGAGTATTTTTTCATTTGTTCATAAAAGCTTTAAACGGTAGTAGAACTATTTTTAAACTATATTAAAAAAAATGTATACTGCATTTTGGAACTCACCCGTATAAACCAAATAAATGAATATATAATCACATATAGATTCAGTATAGGAGAGTTGTGAATAATGTATAAGTATTTCAAATCGCTAACTATTGACTAAAAACCATGATGGACAATTTTCTCAATCACCTAGCGGATTGGTTCAATAAACGTCTACGTTGTGTGATGTTCCGAGTAACTACAATACAGATCAACTCGCTAGACAGGGTGCTTGGAAATAAGGAAATCTTGGAAATTTTCTTCTGGAAAGGAGAGCAATCTGAGTGCATTTTTAGCTACCTATAATTTACTGCTTTGCAATTCAAATTACACACTGGGTAGGGCACCTTCCTTTCAACCGTAATGTCGCAGGTTCGATTTCCAGCGAAGCAAAAGAAAATTTTTTATGGGTTTTATTATTAGAGACATTTGGGCCAGCAACGCGGTTGCGGTACAGATAGTAATTTAATATAAACCAATAAAGATCTTCCAATGTTGTTACTTGTAATATCACCCAACGAACCCAGTAAAGTTATTCTTTGTACTTTTTTAATTTAAAGTAATTTTTACAATAGAGCTTCCGATGTAATTTTTTAACAAAATTTTTTTTAATTTTTATTTTAATTATTATTTTTAAATTTATTCTCCTTTTAAATCAATTTATTAAAAAAAAAATAAATAAACTCTTATTTTATAATTAGGTCAAAATAATTGAAAAACATCGAAAAATATAAATTTAATAAAAAAAAAACTTCATAGGTATCTAGTGCATATATGTTACAGTCAATCATAAAATTATTTGCACATCGGAAATAATTTACTATTTGTGAGAATTACATACAATTGTCGATCTAATATTACATGTAGTACATATATAACATTTACAGTCATTATTTTTATTTGTTTTTTTTTTATTTATTTTTTTAATCTGTCTCTATATACAATCGATCTAATATTACATGTAGTATGCACTTTTTAATATGTGTTTGTTACATTTCGTATATTTTGCAAAAAAAAAATCTTAAAAAATTTTTACAGTTAGAAAGTGATAGCATAAAATAAGTTAGATACAAAATTATTCGCGCCTGTCAGTCACTGGTCCATATGTCAAATAGGCAGCAATGTTAAAGTCGAAATATCAAAAATTTCTATATTGATCAATTTTTATTTTGAAAATTAAACAGGTAAAAGTATTTCATATAAAAATATTGTTTCAGCTACTGCCTGGTTAACATTATGCTGATTACCAACCGGTGATTTATCAGGCAGATAGAATGCGTAAAAAATGGTTCGATAAAAAAAAACAAATTTTATAGAAATTTTAATAGTACGTATTTTTAATGAAAAGCTTGAAATGAAAAAAACTTGCTTATAAACTGAAAAACTTTCACTTCAAATGAAAAACTTTCATTTGAAGTCAAAAAACTTTCTGTTAAAGAGAAAAATTTATATTTTATCCTCTAACTAATTGTTTTTTTTTTTCAGTATTTAGGGTTGTGTGCCAAATTATTTGACTAATATTAATTGTCACCTACATATATATTCATATATAAATTAGAAATAGTGAGCCTTTAATTAAAATTTGAAATTTTCCTATTTTTAATTAGCCAATTGAGGACAGCTCAATTCTAATTGAAATTATCATATAATACAAAAAAAAAATTTAGTTGGTATTCGCTCGCCTCTCTAACTCAATTTATTTATAAATTATTTTTCATCCCTTTCGCTTTATCCTTGATAGCTACTATATTTTATTTTTTTTAATAATTTAACTTAGACAACAACCGCCTACGTAATAATTTATTTAAAAAAAAAATTAAATTTAAATTAAAATTTGGCAATGGGTGATGCTTAGTTCACTGATTCAGAACATTTTGTTCCTAAAAATTTTGTTAAAAGAGAATTCTTATGATTGCGATTCATTGCTTCAGAATATTGTGTTCCGAACAAAAAAAATTTAAACAGCAGACATTAACATTTGAATTAATTTTAAAATTTTTGTTTATTTCAATCTCAATATATCAAACCATTGTTATTCAAATAAATAAAATTATTAAATAATAAATAAACTTTAAACAAAAAAAAATATTTTTATGAATTGTTTGTTTTTTTTTTTGTTTATGCTTTGTAAAAAAAATAAAAAATGACAGCAAAAAAAAATTGTTCCGAACACAAAGTTAAAGTTAAATCAATTTTTGTTCCGGAGAGAAAAAACTGTTCCAAACATTTTTGAAAATTGAGAAAATTCAAATTTTCATACAAAAAATATGCGCGCGCATGGGTTCGGAACATACGTTCTGAATCAGTGAATCAGGCATGAGTAATGGCAATTTTTGTATTGTGAAATTTTAAATGGAAATTTCTAATTGAAAATTAAAAAAAAAATTGAAAAAATATTTGAATTCGCCACGTATCTTTGTAAATATCAATTATTTAAAGTAATATTAATGAAAATCAGTTGTGAAATGGTTTAGTTTAGTTAGAGACCGTTATTTTTTCAAGTTACTAATCAAATATAACGATTCATATTTTTTTAATGAATTTATATATTTTTAATTGTTGTTGAAAAATACAATTAGTTGTTTGCCAATACGTGACCAGTAATAAAAAGACAGTATTTGTACCATTATAGCTCAGGAGACGAAAAAACAACGAACAAATTTAACATTTATTACACGACAGAAATAAATCCTACCGTTAATATTAAACTAATTAAATTAAACATTAATTTTTTTCGAGATCTGAAATTTTTAAAATTTAATTCAATTTAATTTAATATTTATTAACCGACAGGAATAAATCCTACCGTTAATATTAAACTACATCGGTCATTTGGGCCGAAATTTTTAGATATCGTTTCGGCCTGAATGTTTCGTTTTCGATTCACTGCTATAAAAATTCACCCTGTATAGTTATAAATTTTGTTGAATTATTTTCATATCGTGATTTAATATGGCTTTCAATTAGTTTATTTAAAATATTTTTATTTATAACTTTTTATTTGAACAAAAGTTCAAAATTCGAACTTTCCAAGCCATCGCCAAAACGCTTTTTGTCACATTTAAAAAGGTAAATTAGTAATGTGTTTCAAATTGAATAATAAATTTTAGTTCAATTTAAAATACACACCTGCTATGCCGGAAAATGTCATAAGTTTCGTTTTCGATTTTCTGGGTTTACATGGGAGGAATGAACTGAAGAATTTCAGAACTGTTAAAGAACTGTCCATTTTGTGTCTAGTAAATTAGAATTAAAATTAATATTTGTTTAGACATACATCCTATATTTACACCTAAGTATTTAATTTATTGAATCTATTTCGATGATTCATTCCATTGACTTATTCACAAATATTAGATATCAGTTAAGTCTACACTGCTTCTACAGATGCTTCTTTTTTTCAATCTTTTTCTTGCTAAGGCTATTTCTTGAAGATTCCACGTAGATAGTTAGGATAATGAATCAGAACAGATTTTAGAATACCGTTATACAAAAAAAAGATAGCACACATAATTCACTTACGCACAGAGGAGTACAAATTTTTAATGAATTCATTAAAATTAAATAAAAAATTAATAAGGGAGCATACGATAGATAACTTTAAATTTAATTGTAGAAATTATAAAGTTTTTTAGAGCAACATAAGTATATTCAGATCCTTGTATATGCCGCAATATTTTACCTACCAGCATCTTTGTTAATTATTTTTAATATTTTTTGATTGTAAACTATGTATGATTACAATCAATATTACTTTTAGACATGTTCTTCCATAGTTGACTAGATCCTTATAACAGATTGGTTTTAAGTGTGCATTGTGCTTTATAGACAATTTCGAGGTTACAATTTTTGCCAATTAGTCATCAGAACATGATGTTATTCAGTTTCATTTATTTTTGTTTCTGCATGCCATTTCCAAGTAAGCCTTCTTTCTAAATAGACTACATCAAGGTAATTACTTAATTTGCCTGTGGGATAGTGATTCCGTTTATTTTTACCAAAGAACATGTATCTTCATTTGGAGTTAAAGTAATATTAACATTTTCATTTTTCATTTGATAAGCCAATTTTTATATAAGTTGTATACGGTCCTGAAGATTTTTAGATGCAACATGATCGTTTATGTGTGAGCTCAACATAGCTGCTTGATCGGTAAATGTTGAAGTTTAATATTTATCTTTTATTTTTTTCTTTTATTTTCATTTTATTATACTTAACACAAGCATATTACAAAAAATATTTCTTAAAATTAGAATAAAAATTAATATTAAAACAACAAACATAATTTTTAATTTAAATATAAAAAAAGAAAAAAGAAATTAATACTATCATAATTTTTAAATATATATTCAATAACTTTTACTTATTTATGACGAAAATAAGAGGTTATGGTAACAAAGAAAACAAGTTAATTTTAAGTTGTTCCTTATTCATAGAAAGATTAATGTTGTCTCTGTATCTGTTAACTAAGAGAAACATTCTGTTAATGGGTTCGAACTTACCATAATTTGTACGATGATGAACAACATTGAATATATTTTCAGAACGAAAACGTGTACTAATATTACGATGATGATTGATCTTATCTTTGATAATTACTGAATCAATTTTTCCAGAATTAATCATTAAAATAAATACAACGTCAGCAACTATTCTTCTGGATTCAAGAGTGTTTAAGTGTAAAAGTTTTAGTCTGTCTCTGTAAGGTGGTAAACGTATAGGATCAGACCAAGGAAGGTTTCTTAAAACGAATCTAAGGAACTTCTTTTGAATAGCTTCAATCTTATTGATATGGTGGACGTAGTTAGGTGACCATATTGGGCTAGCATATTCTAGATTTGAGCAAACTAAAGAAGTGAATAGAGATTTAATTACATAAGGGTCATTAAATTCTTTTGACCATCTTTTAATAAAGCCTAGTATTGAATTTGCTTTATTGACGATAATGTTAAAATGTTGTTTAAATGATAATTTATCATCAAACATGACCACGAGATCATTAAAACAACTAACTCTCTTGATAACCTTGTTATCAAGGGTATAATTCGAAATTATCGGAGAAGTCCGACGAGTATAACTGATTTGAGCACATTTCTCCACGTTCAATTTTAATCCATTGACGTCACACCAGTTTAAGAACAAATTAAGATCTTCTTGAAGTAAAGTAACTTCATAGGTGACTTAATTGCCTTAAAGACTTTGACATCATCAGCATATATGGATACGCTGCTATTTCTCAAAATTGTTGTTACATCATTAATAGATAAAATGAACAGTAGTGGTCCTAAGTGACTGCCCTGCGGAACTCCAGAATTAGCATTGTATGGATCAGAAATAATTGATCTAAAAAGTACATTATATGTTCGGTCAACTAGGTACGATTGAATCCAATTTATGAATGTTGGTGGAAAATTAAGGTTAGCAAGCTTCTTAGTAATAACATTGTGTGGTAGAATATCAAACGCTTTACTCATATCAGTGTATATTACATCAGTTTGAAAACCATCTTCCATTGTGTTGCAAAAAGAAGAGCAAGATTCTACTAAGTTAGTAACTGTTGACGTATTTTTCATAAAACCATGTTGGCAAGAAGATAAAAAGTTTGAACAGGTTTCATATATAGAATCATAAACTATCTTTTCAAAAACTTTTGGGATACAAGATAATTTAGCAATAGGCCTGTAGTTAGTAATCATGTTTCTGGACTCTTTTTTGTGCACTGGGTCTGATAAACGACTTTTTCCAGTAGTTTGGAAATATGCCAGATGCAAAAGAACGAGTGAAAAGAATTGACAATGGCAGAGCAAGTGATTCAGAACAATTTTTTAACACGATTTCAGGCACATTATCTGGCCCGGGAAAAGAATCATTATTTAATCGATCTAAGTAGGATTTAATTTTTAAGCTTGAAAAGTCAGCTTCAGATAACTCAATAATATGAGAATTAACATCTGCAGATCTACAGAAAGAAAAGAATTAAATTTAAACCAGTTGTAATAAAATAAGAATTAATTAAAAGTTAATTCTCACAAATGGTAAATAATATTTTTGTAAATAACTGTACATAATTTTAATTTTTGCCAGAATTGTATTTTTGCTTTTGTTTCATAGTCGTTTTTTACTAATTTAAGAACTTTAATTTTCGATATAAACTTAAAAGGAAACTACACAAAACTTAATTAGAAACTTGATTTCTATTATTTTTTTTTTTTTTGTTCTTATTTTTATTTTCTTCTCAATGTATCTATACATATATATAAAAAGGATACAATAAATTTCAATTTACTTTAACAAAAAAACAATGAAAAAAAAAAAAAGAATTGGGAAATACAATTTTTAAAGTTTTCGAGGTAAAAAGAGGATGGATGGGTGGTGACTTTAAATAATAAGAAATAAATGGAAAGTCCTTTAACTATTAAGTTAATTATAATATAACTGTAATTTTGGTTCATAGTATAAAGAAGAAAACAAAAAAATTATAAAAATAAATCTTTCAAATCTATATACATGAATCCATATTTTAAAGTAACAAAATTATTTTTAATACTTTAGTAAAAAATTATTGGAAATAAATTACTTAAAAAATACTAATGTATAAATGTATGTATGTAAGTAGCTATATTTAATTTAAAATTTGCAATATTTTGTTCAATTAATAATTAAAGTTTTTGAATTTAATTTTAACTTTGAATAAGTAACAATATTAATTTAGGATTAAGTCTTCTTATTTTGAAGAATATTATTATTGAAAATTGAATTATTATAATTATTAGTCTTAGACGTTATACTCGTATGCTGACTTATATTGGATTATATTAGTTACTTTCGAGAGTAGATCTAATACCTATGTTATAGCAACCATCTGTCATTACCCTTATTAATACTATTAATCATCTGAGTGTTTAAGGATACGTGATTGATGATGATCACACTTAGGATATTCTTCAATTGTATGCTGGATAGCTCCCATTGTTGGCAATGTCTTCAAAGTCTGCTACGAATGAGCCCTACGTATTCACAGAACAAATGTTCAATATATTCTTCCTCTATTTCACATATTCTGCACCAGTTGTTTCCGGTTATGCTCATTTTATAAAGATAATTCTGTACTAGACAGTGTGAGTCTGTTATTATCACTGTCACGATACGTATCTGTTTCCTATTGAAACTTAGAAGAGTTTTAGTTTTCTTGAGTGAGTGTTTTGACACGAGCATTTATGATTGACTATTTCTATTATCATTGGCCTACAAATCCTCAGGTTTTTGCTCCACCAAAGCTTTCAACTGCACCTTAGTTGTGATCCATGGAATCCCACAGAATGAATTTGGTCTGCTGACTTATACAGATTACTTTGGGAAGGGTAATTCGTTGATTCGTAAATATAAATATTACTTTTCGATTGCTTTACTAAGTTCGTTAAATGCTATAAATGGTCCATAGTATTTGTATGGTGTGGAAATCTTAGAAGCATCAGATATTGGGGTCAATCACGAAAGTCTATTGATATTTATTAAAAAAATCTTTGGTATAGCGGAAGTCTATTGAACCTAATAGACTTGTCAAAAAGGTTTACTACATGTAGTTCAAAATATTTGCTGTCGAAAATATAGATTTTAGGTAGCATCCGGGATGCAGCTTGTAAATAAATTCTTCATATCATACTTTATCAAAAGCGTATTTTTGTTCTGGTGTCTTTTCGTTGACATAAATTTTTCGATGAACTCGTTAAACAGTTGAAAAAATTACTGGTAGTAGTGAAAGAGGGGGTAGGTTATCTGAAAAACGGCAAGTCTGATATGAAAATTGTGTATGAAAAGTTGTAGGGGATGATGTAGTGCATCAACACAATACAAAAAACAAAAAGAATTTTTTGGAGATAATCATCGTTTTTTACAAAATTTTCAGTTTTTAAAAGCAAAATTTTAAGTTTATGCAGTTATTATTCAAAAACGGTAAGTCTGATACTCATTCAACATATCGCGTTAATTAGGTGTATTAATTCTAAAAATAAGCTATGAAGAAGATGTTGCTCTAGTTTCAATTTCTTCTGAACTGTAGTTAATATTCTTTAGATATAATTTTTCTAATCCGATTTTCTTTAACCCTTTGCAGCCCAGGTAAATTTAAAGGTAGACCCTATTCTCGAACAATTTTTTTCCTAAAATACTCCAAGGAATCACCCCTTAAAAACTTTTTGCTCTAAACCGGACCACCCTGTATACTTGAAATATATTTTAGATTGAGAGCTAGCTGCATTCATTATTTTAGTTAGAATTGACAAAGTTTTTAACGGTAGTTTTTTTTAATATGTTAGCTATTATTGTGTTGAACCTGAGGGCGTTGTTTTTTTTTTTGTCTCTATGATACAAAAAGATGCATAATCTGGTTTTTCCAGAAGCTTTAATTATTTTAATTTTATTTTTATTGCAAATGACTATTTTTATCAAAACAGCAATTTTTCTATACACTTTTTTTTTCTCAGATGATACCGGGCCGGGGTTTTGTTCTATACTTTTTAGACCAAATCAAATGATATTTCAAGTTTTTAAGCAGATTTTCTATGTTCTAGGAGTTTTAAAGTTTCAACATTATCATGATGCTAAAATCTGCACTTGTGCTTTATATAAAATCTCATCGTCCACTGTTGGCATCCTTAGATCACTCTGTAGGTCAATTCATTAATCGATCATTCGTTTTTCGGCAAAATACCACAGAAAAAAATTAATAAATTTAACCATTGTTTGAAAATACTATATAGATAGACATTTTAGGATTTACAACATTTTTGCACTTAATTCACGGTCTTTTTCAAAGTATTGTTAATCAATGATTTAACTATATTCATTTTAAAGAGTACCCGTTAATTGGATACAAGAAAGACGTATTTTGTATCTTAGTATTTTTTGTATTGTTTAATTGCATACCAATCCTCTTCTATCGTGCAAACCATTATCTATTCTATTGTCAACTATTTACTAATAATCATACATGTGGTATATTGGCAATGTTCAATTTAAAAGCATAATTATCGATGAAACTATATACATATTATTTAATTAGACTGAGTAGACATATTGATTTTAATTGTAGTTTTATGCTGAGCAAAAATCCACAGTTTTATTCAATGCATTTTTATTTCATACAAGAACTGAAAAAAGTATTAACAAAAACAAACTAAGCAAACAAGAAATAATAATATTAAAGTGAGAGCATTATACAGTTAATTTTAAATTTAACAAATATAAATACAGGGTGAACTACTTAATATTCATTTAAACAAAAACAATTTAATTTCAACATTTTAAAATATTATGTTTAGTAGCAAAAAAAAAAAAAAAAAAATAGAAAACATAGTGAATAATATTAAAATATTCGTGACAGAATTTTACCGTTACCTAACAATGATGATACCTTTCATTATAATCTATACAATTTTTATTTTTAACTTTTACAAAGAGAGAGACTTTATAAATAAAGATTAAAATTTAAACCAAACTTGGTTGGGTATGGGTAAATTTATAAAATATCCTTAAGGAAATAACCAAATAAATTATCCTAATACAAAATTTTTGTTTCTTTGAAAAATATGTTTTTTGTTGATTTCGAATATTCAAAGCCTCTTATTTCAAATTGTTTTCATTTGTTTTTTTTAAATTTTTTTTTTTTTTTTTACTTTTAAGAAATAGCTAAAAACTATTACTTTGACATAAAATATTTCATTTTTTAAATTATATTTTTATAAAAATATCAAAAAAAAAAATTATTTTTACCCTCTGAGGATGTTTTGTTTTTATTTTCGCTTGTTCCACTTTCTATCTCTTTTTTTCTATGTCCTTTCTGCTAAATTGATAATATTATATATATTTTGTGCCGACCATTCGTCATGTATTTTACAGGACTGTCATGTTTTTTAACAAGTTGTATCTTAAGATTAATTTCCAAATACAGTACAGAACAATTTGGCAATATCCCTTATTTTCCAATTTTGTGTATAAATATTTAATTTTTCTTTTGCATTTCAATGGAATTTAATTATAATCTCTGCAATTTAAAATATAAAACAAAAATTTCATGAATACAAAAATAAAATATAACACTATGGTAACACTACTCATATAAAATTATAATTTCATTTTATCTGACACATTGCCTTGTATATTGTTTAACAGGCCAGTAGATTAAAAAATTTGAGTAAAAATAATATCCAGTTTATGTGTAAAACAAATGAACATTTTTTCTTTTTAAAAGATATTACTTCTGGCAAAGTTTAGACTAAATTTAATTTACCAATATGGAAGGGGAGTGTTTAAACTATTAATATCTAGAGCCGCATTAAAAAATGTTAATGCTTTCATTCATAATTTTACAAATTAAATAAATCCATAAGCAAAATTATTCTACATGCAGGCTTTCACTTCAACTTCTATCAGAACCAGCCAGAAGACTTAAAAAAAAATCTCTTTATTTTGATTTTAGTTTTCATAGAATTCAAAATATCTCACACACACCAAGGCTTGCTGTGTTCAATAAGTTTAATTTGACAAAACCAACATAATACACATTAAACTTATTTGAACACAGCAAACAAAAAATAAAATTAGAAATATAAGAACAAAAAATGAATCGGAAAAAAGTTAACGTTCAATTGTTATTGTAATTTTATACGAAAATAATACGAAATGTAATGTTCGGAAAAAAAAATTAATATTGAAGCCTGATACTACAGTATACAAAGCAATGTCTGACATATAATACGGTTAGTCTTTTAAGCTTGAAGCAATCTCGACGGCGTCTGTATGGCGTATGATCTTCGAACTGTCAAAAAAAAGTTAATCATATGAAAATAATATAAGTAGGCAAACTCGATGCCGTTCTACTGCGTTTGTTCGGCGAAGAAAATAAAAGTTGAATCAAGCTTAACTTTTTCGGCGTTAAATGACATTTGATGGTACAAATGCAATTGACAGAATTAGTAACTGTTTGGAAAATTAAATTAGTAAGTATTTGGAAAATGGAAATAAGTGTTTTGAAACAATTAAAAGTTAGAAAAATATAATTCTGTAGTTTGGTTTTTGATACATATATAAAATATTTTATTAAAATATTTATTAAGTAAATATTTATTAAAACTTTTTTTTAAATAAAAAAAAAATTGCTACATTCTACGTAAAATCTTCTTGATCTGTTTGCTTCATGTAGCCAAAAATATGCTAAATATACAGTGCTAATGGTTATAAATTAAATTGTAACTACATTTTCATAGTCCATTAAGAAGCAATTGGAAAAACTCAAAAATATATAATTTTAGAACACAAAAATTTAAGCACAAAACCTTTATAAAAGTTAAAAAAAAAAAAAAAACAATTTATTTTAAAAAATTCAAAATATTTAATTTTGAAACACAATTTAAACCACAAAATGTTTATAAAACACAATTTATTTATAAAGAAATCCAAAAATTTTAAAAAACAGAATATTTAGTTTTAGGAAGCGCACAGAAAATTTTCACAATAAAATAAAAAAATTTCAATTGACATTTGACATCTTAAAAAATATAGATTTAAATGTCATTTAACGCCGTTCAGTTTGCCTGGTTAAATTAACTTTTGCCGTTCTGCGCCTAAAGAATTTTCTACGGCGTCGAGTTTGCCTCAAGCATTAAGCATGGCACTAATATTCATAATTTTTAAAACTAACAAAACTAAACTTATGAAAAGAAGAAAAGCAAAATGTAAAAATATATAAAATGCTTAAACTATAACTATAACTTGATTAAATTACTAAATTAATAAAAATAAAACATAATATATATATATACAAGAGGTACAAAAATAAAATAATCAATGCAATCAACATTATTCGATATTTTATCAATTCTATCAAATCATTCCTAAATTTTTAACTTTATTGATATATTGAATTGCTAATTTATCCATTTTAATGTTGGGTAATATAGATATATATCAACTTCGCTAGAATAAACAATCATTACTTGCAATTTAGATGCATTAAATTTTAGCCCATTATTTTTAGTCCAAAATAATATATATAAATAAATATAAAAAAAAATAAAATATTACAAGTTGAGTTAGAACGCACATTCTGATCTTCTCTCATTCAAATAAACAAATTGAGGTCGTACGTGAAAAAAGACCTCAGAACCATTATCCACTGAAATTGTTTTCGAAATCAAACTTCAGTTACCAGGCGAATTTTTTATTTATATAGAATCGGAACATGAGTTTATAACTAGAATCAGAACGTTTTGCACCAAGTTAAAGCCAACAGAAACGTCAAACAATAGTAGGAATCAAAGTTAGCAAGACCTTAGAAAAAAATTCGTACCTGTTATTTAGATGCGGTTCGCGCCCGCTCCAAACACTCTTTGTAATGGACTACAAAAAGTAGAAACAAGACTAGATATTACATAGTAAATATAGGAAAAAGCTATTTAAATTTAAGCACACACACGCTCTCCTCGCCTATAAATGATATGGTAAATAAATTTAGAATATATGTGTATAATGAAAATATAATGAAAATGTATACAGAGAGAAAAAAGTAAAAACCAGTCGTACGACGAGGCTAAAAGAAATAAGACACGTTTTTTCAATTTCAAAACAACCAACACTGAAATATGGTAATCAATTATGTAATAATTTAATTGATGATAAGTCAAAGCCAAATGAATATCTAAGTTTTTTACACTATTTTTACACTATTTTGAACACTATTTTAAGAATTATTTCAAATTAAAATTTGTTGAACCTTTTTTACGTTCAACAAATTTGAATTTGAAATAATTTTGTTTTTGTAATTTGAAAATAGAAATTTTACAAAGGAACTTCAACATATTTTTACCAGGCCTATTGATTACGATATTGATATACTAGCAGTGTGATAATGTTTTTGGAGTTGTACAAATTTTTAATTGAGTATACTCTTATGAACAGCTGTTTTATATTTTACTTATTTAAATGAATTTAGGAATGGCTTAAAAATAATAAAATAAAAATTTATTCAATGAATTGAGCTTTGTCCAACGCTAACCACCGCGAATTTGTTACAGAACAATTGAATTAACTAAGAAACATTTTGATATTAATATATAAGATAATAAAATTGTAATATCGTCCTCTTTACTGATAGACAACAAAACGAAGCAGACGTTTCATTTAAAAAAAACCCTCATATAAAAACAAAATGGAATAAAATACTCACAAGCTTCATCATAAAAATTTTATAAAAATTGAAAAAATTAAAGAATAGAAAGTAAAAAATATATCAGTCAGTACAGATATTTTGTCCTGTATTTTCCTTTTCCAAAACTGGTCACCATAATTATAGTACAGTACTCGTATATAAAAATATTTTATTCGCTGTAAATTGCTTACATTTTCAATTTTACGACTTTATTCTCAAGAGATGGAAATTATTTAATAAATGTTTATATATATATAAAAAAATATAAATAAGATTGTATGCCTTTAGTTATTGTGTAAGGACATTAGAAGGAATAAAACACCAAAAAACAAAAACAAAATATTAAAACAAAAAAATACTTTAAAATTTATTATTAGAGAGTACATATAAAATATTAAATTATTATCAAGAGGTATACAACAGTACAGACAAACGAATAATTGAACACAACAATTTATATTTTTGAAAATAAATTTATATACAAGTTGTACATACATATTATGATTAGAGAATTCAATTGAATTGAAATTGAATCAAGAGTCTAATAAAGAAGAAAATTAAATAAATAAATATCTTTTCAATGACATAAACAAATTAAATATTACAATAATAATAAACATATGGTGGAAAATAAATATCTAAATATATTTTAAATTATTAACCCATTAAAGCTGGCTCATAGATCCCGTCGTACAATCATTATGCAATTTTCTAAGGATGGTCATAGAGGTCATAGAAGTTGCCTGGAAAAAATTTAGACCTCTAGCTGCTGCCACGCCTTAGATTTGGAATGGGTATTTAAATACCCAATCGGCGTTAGTGCTACTACATTTTATATAAATTTATTAGTTTTATTTTTTAAAAAAAAATTCAAATTTCATAGATATATTATTTCAATTAGGAATAATCTACATGAAATAAAAGATCTATTTGATATCTATTGATGGATAGTGGATTATATGACAGAATATATAATTGTTCTGTATTGTAAGATTTAAAATGTTTTTTAACTTTTTCACATTATCTCATGGTTTGAAGTTTGACCGTTGTGTTTTCAGGTTTTAGAAATTCAAAAATGAATTGATAAAGTTATACAGTTTCATATGTAGTGTTATGTAAAACTAATTAGTAGGGTAAGATTTATATAATTCTGTTTAAATTACTATAATGTCCATCTTTTTGAAGCATGGCCCAATGTTCCATACAAAGATGTACGACCGAAAAAATTGTAAGGTAACAATTGACCAGCCACTGGTCATTCATGAGCATTTGATGCCGCAATGGTGAATGCATGGAAATTTCATGTTTTCTGCGCAAGGTATGAAGGTGTGACTTCTATGGGTATATTTGATTAAATTAAATGTGGTGGAAGCACTAGTAACACTACCACAAGTAGTCACCCGTCCATGTGGAAGTGTACTTGTTAATGCCCAACAAATGGCAAAACGCACAGATTGTGTCGACCATATAGTGGAAAAAATTCCTCAACGCAATCGTTGTAGACAATGCAGTATTAAGACACAGTTTGGTTGCAAAAAGGGTTCGACTACTTTGAATCTTAAATGCTTTTTTGACTATCACAATGATGTACCACGAAACAAAATTAAAATTAAAAAATGAGAAAGCGAAATAATTTTTAAAATTTAATTTTACAATATTATTATTTAAATTTACTTTTTTAGATTTCTTCAAAAAAACACTGTGAATTTTGCCTTACTTTCATAAAAATATAAATTTTTTTTTCACTAATTTTTATAACAATTTTTTCATGCTTTAGACGGTTGGGTATTTAAATACCCATAAAGGTAAATCATCTCTAGAGACGACGTAACTACTCCAATCCAAAAAATATTAGCTCACTGAGAACGAATTATGGTCCGGATTTTTTCTCTCTAATAAAATCAAAACTAGCTCAATATCTACTACCCAACGGCAGATATAGGTATTTTAATACACTAAGGTTTTTGGGTATTTAAATACACAATAGGTAGTAAAGGGTTAAATTAAATCACAGGAATTATAAATCATGTAAAATCGTATATGTACATACATATGTATAATTTTTGGATCAAGTTTTTTTGTGTTAGGGTATTTTATTTGATTAGAAATATACCCACCCAACAACACCCAAAACAGTTTGATTTAAATTTCAATCTTTATTTAAAAAATCTCTCTTTGAAAATTAGTATAGATCAGTTTTTAATTCTGTATTTTTTAACCCTTAACTATTGTTGCAAAAAAAAATCACTAATATTGTTATGTACGACGTGTGTGTTCATATTTTAGACTTTGTAATTTAAAAGGTCTTAAAGTCATTATGAAAAATAAATTCATTTTTTTTATTTTATTTCTTATTTTTTATCATGGTGTAATTCAATTTAATTTCAGTTGCATATTGATGGATTATTTCTTTCTTCCATAATTTCAGTAGTTTATTTAGTAGGAGTTGAGAGAGAGAGAGAGAGAGAGCATAAAAGAATCAAAACGTCCGTGTGACGTACAAGAACGATTATTGCACTAACTATATATTGACATAGTATATGTACTACATATTACACATAGATATTTATCAAAGTATATTATTTCAAACCCCATGTTAAAAACAATTTGCCACCTGGTTTTGGGACAGCCATGTGAGTCACTATTTTCCACTGATTGAAAAACCATTTTTATAATGATTGTTAACCATTATTCACATATTCAATGGAGCCGGATTTTTAGTATAAAGTTTTTATATTGCATACATAAGTTAATAAAGAAATCTAAATCTCAGTAATTTATTTTAATATAATACAGTTAAACTTGTAATTGAAATTCTAGTCGAAAAGAAAAATAAAAACTTTGTTGTTATGTTGAATAAAAATTTTAAGTTCGCTTTACATATACAAGGTGAGGTGCGAATGTTGCTTCACCTGTCAGCTGAAGAAGTGTTTCGCCAATTTTATTTTTCGCCATATAAAATTCAAATTGCAAGCTACTTCAATCCAGAAGATGGAAGCAATTTGACTAGAGTTCTACCAAAAGTTGTTGTATTTTTTTGTGAGCGATATAAACTTTATAAACTGCTTATTTATGTCTGATAAAGTTCATTTTATAACAGAAATGAAAACAAGCCCAATTGTCGTATAAAAATGGTCCAACGAGAATTCTGAAAATATCTATTCAGTAAAGTATCGTGGAGAACGATTGACTGTGTTGTGGATCGTAACAGTGGTAATAAAAAATGTCTTGGTCAGATATAGGGAAGTTAAAAGCGGTAATAAAGGATATTTTGAATGATTTTATTTTTTTATTTCAAAAGTTTATCCTCATCATCATCATCTTATAGCGCTACAGCTCTGGGTAAGCTTTGGCCTTCATCACTGTGCTCCTCCAAAAAGGTCGATCTTGTGCCGCTTGTGCCCAATTTGGGATTTGTAGGATTTGAGCATCGTTTTTCACGTTGTCTACCCATCTGCTTCTTGGTCTTCCTCTACCACGGCTGCTATCGGGCTTTCTATTCAGCACCACTGCTTGCTTTCGGCTTTCGCTCATTCGACTTACGTGGCCAGCCCACCTTAGTCTTTGGGCCTTTGCAAACCGTACAATGTCCTCACTATCAATCATACTATTGAGCTCGCTGTTGCTTCTGATTACATATTCTCCATTCTGTAATCTTTTTGGGCCGAGTATTTTTCGGAGAATTTTTCTTTCAAACATGCACAGGCTATTCTCCTCGCCCACGTTCATAGTCCATACCTCACATCCATTCGTTACTATGGGTCGTATGAGAGTCTTATATATTTTATATTTCAAAAGTTATAATACAATAATGCATTAAATAGTTTCTTCGCCTAAGTGGCATTGCAGACACATACATACATACTATAAAAGAAGGCAACAACCGCGGTAATAAAGGAACGTTAACAGCAGCCATAAATAACGTTTTGGTCAAATGTAGGTCAAAGGTTTATTTTGTTTCAGGTTTACATTACATTCCGATGGTGAAGGTTATCAGAAACAAATTATTTTTTAATGTGACACCAGTGTTAAAAATTTTTGATTTAAGACAATAAGAAATGTAGTCATATTTGTATTTGTATAGCAACATTCGTACCCCACCCTATACACTAATCATTTAATTAACTAAGATAAGCAAAGTGGGTGGGTATAGGATAAATAAAGTGTTAGATGCTTTACTTAAACAATCGGTTAATTAGCTCATTTGGTTAAGACGTCATGTTAGAAAAAAAAATGCTTTAATTAAACTTCTTCCTTTATAAAGGACATAGGTAATAGTGATAAGAATGAAGTTTAATTTTTTTTCATTGTTAAAAATTAAATAATTGTTTTTATTTTACAATTTCAGATTATGTATATGCAATCAGAAAAGGTAGATTAATGATACCGAATGCCTTTACAGCATTAAGTGGTGATTTACATGTTCAATTACAATTAATAGAAAATCTAATAGAGAATTTAAATGGAAGTTTATATTTAGAAATAAGTAAATTAAAAAGTAATAATGAAAAGGAACATATCGATAATGTACCTCTTCATCCAGATCCACGTAATAATGTTACACAAATTAGTATTCAATGTTTAAAAATATATCGTGGTGGTGATTATGAAATAAAAATTATAACTGATAATACAATTGAAAAATTAGATGAACGTTTAACACAAAAACTTGATGTTAGATGGCCAATACCAAATATAACAGTTAATGCAGATTTTTTTGGTACATATGATCAAGCTGTTAATATTAGTTTAACATTTCCAGAAATAAATTGCGATTTAGAGAAATTTTTTTTAGAACATGATAGAACAATTATAATACCAGAATTTAAATTAGAATTAGTATTTTGTGGTCCAGATAAAATCTGTTCCAGTAATAATCCAGATAATCTAAAAGATTTACAAAATTCATCAGAAATGAATGAAACAAAAGTGAATATATTGTATAGTGAAACAATAAAAGGTTATCCAAAAATCAAAGAAATAAAATTAAATTGTGAATTATTTGGTTTAGCTGGTTTTTATGCTGTAAGATTAAGACCATTAAATGGTGTACCAACATATGTTTCAGCAATAAGATTTATACGAGTTGATTGGAATGAAAAATATGTTTTTAATGTACATGCTAGAAGTATATTTCCATGTGATCCACATACTGGTGTTGGTGTCCTTTTTGAATATCCAACATGTATATTAGATCAAGCTGATCGTATTAGATTATATGCAAAATTAAGAGCTGATGTTGTTAGCTTACAACCACCAACATCATTACATTATGTAACTGAACAACGTGTTATTAAAGGTCAACATTCATTGTATTTCGATTGTGAATATTTTTCAGAGAAGTATGTTGAATACTGTTTTGTGTATGTTAGTCAAGCGATATCTGGGGCTGTTGCTGATATTCGAATGGATTGTGTACCAACTTTACCAGTATCAGGTAAATATATATTTATTCAATTGTGTTTATTATAATTTTTATAATGTTGTGTTAAATAAAAATCTAATTTTATTTCATTATCTAGATGTATTTAGAATTAATTTCAATATATTTGTACAAAATTTTAACAAACCCATTTAATTTAGTTTGATTTAATTTTTATTCGACGACCGGGTAAATCCGGACTGCCAATATTGGGGCCAGCTGCCTTAGACATTTGGACCATTATTCCCGTATTGATTTAGTTTGAACCGGATTCAATTTATTTTTTACTTAAAAACGTTATTTCATTTACTGACTTTCACTTCACTTCAATAAAATATTTCTGACTACGCACTTCAAGACACAGTAATTTAAATTCGGAATAAATACATTTTCTTCGTCCAGTACTTGTGATAACTAACTTCCATTTGATACAACATTAAAAACACATCATGACTAAAAAAACAAATCCGACTATCAAAAATTATTCTTTTTTTTTTAGATTTAGATAGCGGCGGATGGGGCCCTTGGAGTGAATGGACACCATGTTCAACCACATGTTCAAGTGGTACACAAAGTCGTTATAGACTTTGTGATTCACCACCACCAAGATATGGTGCAAAATTTTGTGAAGTAAGTTTTCAAACTTTTGATAAATTAATTATAATAATAATGATGTATTCATATAGGGTCCAGCTGTTGAAACAAAATCATGTGGTAAAAAAATAATTGATGATACTTGGGATTGTTTAGGTATTGAAACAACAACAAGTAGTAATATTTCAAATGAAGTAACATCAGAAATTGGTCCTGGATGTAGATGCGGTTGTATTGTACATTTAGGCGTATCAAAACCAAAAAGAATGCTTGCTGCAACAGCACAAAGTTGTCCTGGGAGATCTTTTTGGTTAATTCAGGTTAATAAATTTTTTTTTTTTTTTCATAATCAATCATTGTCCTAAAATCTCATCGGTGATGATTGTGTGATTGCATAGAAAACGAGATATTTTAATTTTTAATAATATATTTTTAAATTTTTCAATTAGGCTGATGATAATAGAAGAATAAAATTCACAATGGATTTTTTTCGACTTCAATGCTCTGGACAATTTATTAAGATAAGAGATGGTGATTCTTTAGCATCAAATTTAATGTCACAGTATGTTGGCGGTAGTAAAATTTATCCAGAACCATTAATTTCAACTGGAACTCAAGTTCTTGTTGAATTTGTATCTGATGAATTAGAAATAAGTACTGGTGAATGCCGTGGTGGATTTTTAGCACATGTACAAACAATAGGTATTAATAATATAATATAACTAAAAATTATTTTAATTAAATTAAATTTAATAAAATATTTAAATTAATTTAGATCCAAATATATTAAATGTTACTGTAATATCTATACGAGCTATTAAACAGAAACCACAACCAATGATTAAAACTTTTACTATCGTTCATTTAACAGCTGTGATATTTGCAAGCATTATTATTATAATAAGTTCTTTATTAGGTATAAAATAATTTTATTTTTCGAATTTATTTTTAATTCAATATAATTATTATTATTTTTTTTTGGTTTTTTGATTTAAAGGAGCTCAATATGTACTTAGATATAGAAAATATCATTTAGCAATGAGTAAAAGTGATCAAGATTCACCAATTCATACACCAAGAGCTTCAATTGGTTCATTACATCATCCACCATCGAGAGCAATATCAACATCCACTTTAATCTCTGATGTAATTTATTTGGTAAAAGTTAGACCAAAGAATAAAGTGAAACATAAAATTTTAAGAGAGAGTGTTGATATTGATGCTATCACGGTGGATGCTGTTGATAAAGATGAAAATATATGGTTAGTATATATAATAATATTATTATACACATATAGATATATATATATATATATATATATATATATATATATATATTATATTGTATTGATTTGTTTTAAATTAAATTTCGAATATAAAATTTTAATAATATAGTGATGAAACTAGAAGTAATGATAGTTCACAAACTTTAACTAATATTAGTGCAAGCAATGACAAAACAAATGCTACAACAGATGATAAAGATATTGATTCACCCTCACCAAAAGGTTGTGAATCAATAGCTTCAAAATCTCAACGTAGTTTAAATAGTATATCATATGAAAGTTCAAATAATGGTACAGATTCAACATGGAGTAAAGATCGTTCAATGGAAAAAGCAAGATCAGAAATTATTAGAAGAAAATTTTTACAAAAATATCGTAAAGAAATTGGTAATTGTAGTTCAAGTGATGCTGATTCAATGGAAAATATACAAGAAAGATCTAGATTTTTAAGTGTTAGCAATGCCACGCTTACAAATGTAAGTATATCGAATTTTTTGTTTTTTATTTTATTACCCATAGATGCCTATAATTGTGTAAGAAATTTGCATTGTATATATTTTGTTTCCAAATGTAAGTTTAGATTTGAAATAGAAAAACAAATACATTACAAGGGAAATATATAGCAATATGCTTTTACCATCCGTGGCCGTGGCCTAATCGGTTGGAACATAGAAATGTGTTTCAATTACGATGTGGTAGTCGCGGGTTTTATTCCCGTGGGGGGTATAAAATATAATTAAAAAAATAACAAAATATTATACATAAAATTTATAATCAATAAAAATAATCAATATAATTAATACTTTATATAACTAAAAATATTACGTATATCAATATCTATATTAATACTCATATATCTCATACAACACAGTAACCAAATAACATAATAACATTAGGTTCATTCAGTAGCATTAACCGGTAGATCCATGTACCATATATCTGGCCACTTAACGCAATTCACCACAAAAATTTACCGCAATACTAGCGCCATCACCGAAAAATATAATGAGTACTTTTAAAAATAGATTAAATTTGAATGGAATAATATTTATTATCATACATATAATTTATTTTTTATAACTCTTAATTTAAGTTTTATGTACATAAGTCTTCCTTAAGAATTTAAATTTTCACACTAATTCAAAAAATAATCACGATTTAAATTTAACAACTTTCATAAAAAATATAAAAATTTAATTTTTCTTACACTCAAAATAAAAATTGTTGTTGTTGTTTTTACATATAAAAAAATAATTCATGAAATGTATCTAGAATTTTTTCAGATCCATTTTCATTAACCGCGATACATTAACCGGTACATTTACCACACCGTTCAGTAAACAGATCCATGGATCTTTGGATTTCACATCCAATGGTTAATTTCACTGAGCGCTACCAATAAGTAATATTGGACAAACACTAATAATAATTACACAGTTGTCAACAACTGACAAAAGTATGTGACATGACATATACCCAGTAAACAGAGTAACGTCAGGCATCTTAACGTCAAAGATGGATAAAATCGCAGCGACAACTTGCAGAAAAATATGACGTCGTCTTACCGCGTAGGCGCAGATAGAGTTATCAATCTATACCGATTATAGTAAAGCCTTTGATGTTGTACCACATGCAATAATACTTTTAAAATTAAGGATACTTGGTTTCCCAGAATTCTTTCTGAATTGGGTTAAGTCATATCTAACCGATAGATCTTCTAGTATTTTATTTAGAAAAAATACTTCTAAGTCTTTTTATGCTAATTCAGGAGTCCCACAAGGCAGTCATTTAGGACCGCTTTTTTTATAATTTCGGTTAATGATGTTAGTTCAGTAATTCTTAATAGTGAGCTGAAAATTTACGCTGATGACATGAAAATTTTTAAAAAAATTACTTCTTTAGAAGACGCTTTACTCCTACAAGACGATTTAGATAACTTCTTTAAATAGTGTACAGCTAATAATCTTCTTTTGAATGTGAATAAATGTGCACTTATGTGTTACACACGTCGACGTAATCCGCTTTGTTTTAATTATTCGTTAAATGGTATGAGCCTTTCCAAAACGAGCTCAATTAAAGACTTAGGTGTTTACTTTGACGACAAGCTTAACTTTAAATCACATTTTTGTAATATTATCAATAAAGCTAATTCTATGCTAGGTTTTGTTAAACGTTGGTCAAAGGAATTTAACGATCCCTATGTTCACAAATCTTTGTATTCTAGTCTCGTTAGACCAAATTTGGAGTATGCTAGTCAAGTTTGATCACCTTTCTATGATGTTCAAATTAACAGGATTGAAGCAGTGCAAAAAAATTTTTTAAGATTTGCTTTGCGTAATTTCCAATGGTCAAATCCATTAATTTTACCGCCATATGAGCATAGATTGAACTTAATTCATTTGAAAACTTTGAAATTAAGACGAGAAGTGGCGGATGTTATTTTTCTTACTGAAATTATTAAAGGAAACATTGCTTCTCCTCAGATTTTAAATAACATCAACATTAATTCAAATAATCGCCTACGAAATACAAACTTCTTTACATTAAGTTTCCATAGAACCAATTATGGCAATTATGAGCCAATTCATAGAATGTTACTAATTGGTAATAAACACATAAACTATATTGACTTCACACTTTTGAAACAGACTCAAAAACTTAAATTACATAAGTTAACTAGTTCTAAGCTAGATATAATTTTAATTTGTAAATTGAATGTGTTATGTTGTATTGTAAAAAAAAAAAATAATAATAATAATAATTGTAATGAAGTTTGAGCTAAACTAAACAAATAAAATAAATCAAAGTGGTCTTCTACAGTACGCCAATCCCCTACTTAGACAGTACAAACTGACTAAAAATGAAATTAGACATTGCCTCGGAAATACAAGTGAAATTAGCAGCTAGAAATCGAGTACGATGGAAATGTCAAGTGGAAATTCTACGCTTTCAAGAGGAAAGCTTTTACCAAAAATTCGTAAATGATATTCGCATTGAATCTTCGCTATTGTCGAGTTGTATAGTGCAAAATTTTTTAAATTCAAAAATCAAAAATCGCTTAGCAAAAGTAATAAAATGTTATTAAGTAACTATAGTTTAGTAATAAAACCTTTAATTCCTAATGAAAACTTCAGTGAAACTTCCCCATTCAGCACGATTCAATGCAATACCCTTTATTTCATCATAACTTTGTCCAGATGCACTTGGTATTTCACTCTCTATTGTAATTTTGTTCAAACTTCTACGTTAAACATTTCTTCTGTTTCCTGTGGGTTAAATTTAAAAGGTGCAGAATTCTCATTGATGGTCAATCCACTGCCAACTAACCCCCCTAAACCATTAACTCATAAAACAAAAATTATGCTTAGAATTAGTTAATCTTAGTTTGGGAACTAGCTAATTTTTTTTTTTTAATTAAATAAGCCTCA
Organism: Argyra leucocephala; assembly: GCA_963942445.1. Taxonomy (NCBI): domain Eukaryota; kingdom Metazoa; phylum Arthropoda; class Insecta; order Diptera; family Dolichopodidae; genus Argyra; species Argyra leucocephala. The sequence goes on along the minus strand of OZ012679.1, from coordinate 30,029,231 downwards.
AAAACTATAAAAATAATTTTGGGGATTAGGTAATTTTTTTTTATTTTTCAGTTATTAACTCAAAACTGACATTGGGGGTTTTTAATAATGAAATAGCACCCAAAACTTGTAGAGATTAATTTATTTTTGCTTTTGGAGATTAGTAACTTGGGTTATTTCATACTTTAAATTTTGTAGTGTAAATTTAAAGTATAATATAATTTAATATATACATATATATATATATATATATATTTTTTTTTTATTTTAAAAGGGTTGTTATTCAACATCTGCAAGTGTTATAAGTACTGCAACAATTCGTTCAACAAATCAGAAAGAAAGTAAAGATAAAAGAAATCGTGAAAAATTACTTTCAAGACCTGATTCTGAATTTTCATTAGCAAATCCAGAAGAATTAGAATTAGATTATTATGGTAAGTTTTTATTCAATTACATTAATTAATATATACATATATACATATATATACATACATAATTATATTTTTTCTATATTCATTATCTATAATTATAGATTACAATGTAATCAATGCTGGTGCTGCGCCAGGATCTTATTTAGGTATGGATCCAGCTTATTTAGTTTGGATACCACCACTTGAACCACATTATGAAGAAATATTACCAAATTTTAATGATATAAATCCTGGTAGTAATACAGAAACACCTATGGATACAGAAGCACCAGAATTACCACCATCAAATAGTTCTCAAATAATTAAAATTGATAAAATTCAAGATCAAGAAAATTTAGATTTAAAAAAAAACTTATTACATAGAAATGTTGCAGCTGCATTATTAAAAGATGACATACCAAAAACACCAATATTAAGTAGAAAAAAACGTTCTTTATCATCAAAACATATAGAAGATAGTGAACCATCTGAAATAATTCCATTAAATGAAATTAGAACATCAATTAAAAATTCATCATCATCATCAATATCATCATCATTACATCATTCAAAAACACGTCTTTATAATAAATATGAAGAAAATGAAAAAGAAACAAGTGTTGTTAAATCGCCAAGTGATTTAGAAAATTATTTAGATGATATTAGATTTGCAGATGATGATACTGATACTGATTTAAATGTAGCTTAAGTTTGTAATTAATTCTATTAAAATATAATATATAATTAAAAAAAAAAAAAAAAAAAATTATAACATTTATATATCTGTATAAAAAAATATATAATAATAATAATTTGTCTAATACAAAATTGTATCGAATTTTTCAGGAAACTAAACACATATACAAAAACACAAAATTTTAGAATAATATATATATAATTCTAAATTATATAATATTTAAATAAATTTAAGATTGTATTATTATCTTATATATATATATAAAAATAGTACCTTGAACATTTTATTTTAACAAAAAATTGAGATTATTTTATTAATTACTTTATTATCAATATTGTATAACTTTAAAAAATAAACTTTTTTTTATATATATTTTTCTAATATTTCAATATTAATTATTTGAAATTTTTCTAATCAATTATTTTTATTTAATTATATTATCTCAATTATATATGGGATAAATTTTATACATACAAAGATATTTCAAAATTTACAAATCGAATTGCATTTTATAACGACGTGACAATAGTATTACATTTCCGTTTAACTCCAAATTTAAAATTTTTCAGTATGATGGTTTTAAATTTTAAATTATTATGTAAAAAAATAAATTAGGCTCGATAAATTAATACAATTTTCTCAGATTGGAAAATTCATAAAATTTCGGAGGTTTTTCGGGAAGATAGATTTTTTTAAGGAAATTGCGAAGCATGAAATATGTTTTTATGTAGTATTATTTCACTTGTATTATAAAATTAAATAACACGCCGCAAAAACTTAACTTTTTTTTAGTAGAAAACAACCACTGCAAACGCCCCTACTAATTTATTAAAACCATGTTTTTATACACAATGTTTTTATGGAAAAAACAAAGTCAGCATAGTAAAATATATTCTGGTTTTATTCAGTTTCAAGTGGATTAATTAATTCGTGAGTATTTATTATTGTTTTTACATTGATTTATAGAATTGTTTTAAAGGAATTAATACTACATGGGATAATTGGGAAGAACTAAATTACCGCTTAAAATTATTTCACATTTCAAATTAACCTGTTAAATTAGGTGAGCACACTAACACGGCGCTTTATCTAATGTCCATTCAACAAACATCTGTTTAAGATTGATAATTCCAATACAAATATAGATGCATATTCTGCTTATAGGAAAAAGAATCTCACTCACTTCTCACTTTCTATTTATGAATACAATTCTATATTCACAAAATATATAAATTTCTATTTCACAAATGATATAAATATTTCCAGGTATACACATCGCCTTTAAGACACAATAGCGTTCGATAATAAGTTCGATTCAGATTCAAATCTGAAATTTTAAGCAATCAAATGAGGAAGTACAAAAGATATGTAATGGTCGCGCCTATATAAAACACCTCACCGTATTTGAATACATATGCGCAACAACAAATAATAATATTTTGATATCTAAATATATTCTAATAAATTTATTTTATTTAGCGAGTTTCATATTGTAAAAAAAAAAACGTTTTTAAACAACCTTTCAAATTTTAAAAAATCGCCAATATTTTGTTAAACAAATATACTTATAAGTATATATTTTTTTTTACATTTTAAAATAAAGTAAATATGTAATGACATTATATTTAGAGACAAAGGTAGGAATTTTTAGAAATTAAATTAATTTTCGTAAAAATAGACATTGTTTTTGCATATAATTTATGTATTATATTTTATTTTATGAATCAAAAAGTAATTTAAATTATATAAAAATTATTAAAAGAAAATTAAAAGTGAGAAAATAATGCTTTGTGATTGCATATGACATTAAAATTAGTTAAAAAAAAAAAAAAAATAAAAAAAAACATTAATTCCAAAAGTTTACAAAAAGTATTGAAAATTTTTTGTTTACATTACACGATTTGTTTTTTTCTTCAATTTAGAACCCCATTTTATACAATTCGAAACGTGCAACATTATAAAATATTTTTGAAATACAATATGGAACATAAAATATTGTAAAAATGTCCGGTATTTTTTACAAAATAGAACTCAGACTTTATAACAATTGTAATAATTTTAGATCTTTTCTGACAAACAAAATTTCCATGCTATAATTATTACTTAAGATTTTGGATTTTTGAATAAAATGTTATAAATTAGTGCGAATTTGACTATACCTATTCCTATATAAAATATCATGAAATGTTGTTTTAATATGTTGGCAACAATGATCACAAATATTTCTTGTCTTAGGTAAAATATATTAACAGTGATCCTTTCTATTTGTTGTATCACATCATGGTACCGTCGTGATAACCAGTGATATTTACATTGTTAGAGTGCCTGTGATAAAGGAAATTTAGTATGACTAGTGATTATACAGTATGTATCTGAGAATGAAAATCGAGATATTCATTGGTAATATATTGCTAGCTAACGTGTTAAAAGATTCAAATAAAGTCGTCTTTGTTTAGTTGGTTATTTAATAATTGATACTAAAAAATTAAATATTTTTATTGTATTGTAACACAAAAAAAAAATTCGAATTTGTTCGATTTGTATTGTTTGCATATATTTATTTATTTATTTATTCAATTCTTAATGTTAGTATACATAAGACGATTAGTCTTTATAAGAGTATACAAATAAAAATTATTAAAAGAAAATATTAATTTAAATACATACTTAACTTACAACTACACCAGAATAATAATTTACAGATAATAAGGCAATTAATTCAATTAATTCAATTAGACCAAATTAAACAAGCTTAAAAAGAACACAAAAAAAACAAAAAAAAAAATAAAATAAAATAAAAAGAAAAACAATAAAAATATTTAATTCAATTCAAAGCTATAATATTCTTTCCTCCTTCAACTATAAAAAATAAAATAATATATTGTTTTAAAATTAACTATTATCAAAGGTTTTAGCTTAAAGTATTCCCAAGACAGCTCACTAAACTTGTTAAGAGGTAATTCACAGCTAATAGTACTTGGCAGTGCATTCCATAATATTGCAACTCTTACAAAGAACGATATATGTCTAAGTCTGCCATTGTGACGCGGAACAATTAAATTCACACCCCTGGGTGATCTTCCAAATATCAACTTATTGTGTAAGTATATAGGTATCGCTTTAGAAATTATTTTCTTCATGTAGTATATATATCTGTAATTCAAGAAATTTGCGAATGAGCAGTCAAGTATCAATTTAGATACATCACTAATTCTATCAAATCTACGACGATTGGCAACAAAAGATAACATTTAATCTAGACAACTCACATACACTCATACCCGCATAGACCACATCGCAGTAAGTAAAAAATGGCATAATTAATGACAGGATTAGTTTCTTCTTTGCCCATTCACTCAAATAATATGAAAATTTCCAAAGTTTACGAAGGCGTGAAAAAACACACCCAGAGATGTGATTTATGTGATCACTCCACGTAAACGTTTTATTAAATACAACACCCAGACACTTAGCTTTACTTACATATTCAATAACACAATAATTCAATTTAATTTGAGGCAAAAATGTAGTATCAATATTACGGACATACAGAATCATGGCTTGTGATTTAGTCGGGTTCAGTCTTAACCCATTATCTTTAGCCCAAAAGGCAACAGCATCAAGCTCATCATTAATTTTAGCAACATACTTGTGGATTGCATTTACTGGTCCCCTAATATAGATTTGAGCGTCGTCAGCATATAACCTACATTGAGCCTCAGATAAACACCGAGGAAGATCATTGATGAACATACTGAAAAGTAGTGGACCCAAAATGGATCCTTGAGGTGTTTGTTATTATAATCTTATAGATTTTCATTTTGTTATAATATTATGTATTATCCTTTTAATCATATCCAATAAATTTTATTTACGAAAATTTTGATGAAAATTTTTAAATAAATCAAAAGAAAAGTTTTAAAAAGAAAGTTATTTAATATTTGTAATAAAATAATTTTTAAATAAAAACAAAATCATATCATCAAGTACATAAATGCATACATACATTCATTCGAAAATATTCAACAAAACGATTTTACTCATATATATATACACACACATATACATCACATTCACATTATATTCTATACATAAATATTATATAAGTCAATTTTTTCAATAATATACCATTCTGTAAATAAATATGTAATTGCATATTTTCAAATTGAAATACATTACATTACAAAGTAAGTATATATATATAAAAATGCAAAGTAAATTTAAGATATTTATACAAAAAGTTAACTTTCAATTAATTTTATTTTTGTATTAATTCTGTAGAATATCATCTAAAAAAACCTAATAATTTAGATAAATACTTTTTTGTTTTTTCTGATTTTACAAGTCCTGGATTTTCATAATATTTATTATATTTATTTTATCTTTGTAATTATAGAATTTATTAATGTAAATTAATTGTCTAAAATATATATTGTGAAATTATGCAAAAGGTAATAAATGTACAAAAATGCATCTTAATATTTTTTCCAATATTATAATTGAACTTTAAAATGTAAAAATACTTACTTATCTTGTTATTTTTAAAAATACATTCTGATATGGTATTGCATATTATTGTTCTTTGCAAAAATTTTAATAGCATCTTTAACTAAAAAAAAAAAATTAAAAATTTATTTTTTATATATACACTCGTGACCCGACAACTGTCTGCTTCTTAGCCTTAGATATATATATGGTATTTTTGCAATTCAAATTTTATTTTAAAATCTAAATCATAAATGTTGAAACACTCCAACAATAATTGATTTCCTTTATTTACCTATAATTAATTTTATTTGATTTATTAACCTGTCTCTTTACACAAAATAAGAACAGGAAATTCTGCACAAGACAAAGACCTTTTTTCCGATACAGGTCAATAGAATAATGTACCGTAAATAATGTACTGAACGAAATATACCTCTCAGAAACTTATACAATAGTTTTAATACAATATGTAATTAAATTTGGATTTATGATTTCAAAATATTATAATTTCAATATAATTAATTATTATATGTACCTTACCTGTATTCATATTATGTATAAGAATATTAAAATTTGTTACATAATCAGAATTGTAGAATATCGAATCGTTAACTGGTCTTTCAAAATTAAAATAACAAAAATTAATTAAATTTGCAGGTTTTGGTGAAAATTTCCTCAGAATTAAAATATACATACACATTATTATATTTAAAGTTCAATTTTGCTCTACACATATTAATTTTTAATTAAAATACACCCTCACATAAGTACATTACATGGATTTACATATATGTATGATAATAAATATGGATGTACACAATATATGTAATTAAATATAGAAAAAAAATGTTTGTTTTAAATTAAGATATGCATATTAATTATTGTCATCAATTTTTTATAATTAATTTTAATATCACCAACAATATTTATACAATATATAAATTAGTTTTCGTGCAATACAAATTTAGAAAATAAAATATAGCTATGTATATAATTTTTGTAAGTAATAAAAAATTATTTTTAAAATTATATATAATTTCAAAATTTTCAAAATCAAAATTAATTTAAAACTTTTTAGGAAAAAAAAAATTATTATTATTATTCAAATAATATAAAATAAAAAGTCAAAATTGATTAGAGACTGAAAACAAAAATGTTGCAATAAATTAAAAACAAAAAAAAAATTATTATTTACTTTTTAAATAAAAGCAACACAAAAAATTATAAATTAATTAATTTAGAACAAGTTTATTGCAAATGTAAATATGTACTAAATAATATGAAATGTAATAATTAAGAAATTTATGTAATAAATTATTTATTTATACATACTTACATATATACATATATATCTATATATTTATTTTAGGATTATGTATTCTTATAAAAATTAAATTATTTATTGCTGTCCTAGATATCCAATTTATGTATTATAAGAATAATATAAATATAAATACATATACATGTATATATATATATATATATATATATATATATATATAATATTAAAAATATGTTATGAAAAAAAAATATATAAAGAGAAAACAAATAAAATATAATATTTTCCATTTTAAAATGGCATTTTATTCACTCTTAATGAAGTCATGGAAAATTATAAAGTCAATGATAATGACAACTACATACAACAAAAAAATAGCACCCTAATGGGAACAGAAGTTTCTGGACATAGAATAGACGTGATTAAATTTTAATGAAAGTTTAATGTAAAATTTAACAAAACAAATAATTATTAGTAATTGATTTATTACTTAGAAATGTGAATTATTAAATTTAAATTAATATTAATAAATGTTATGTGATATCTCCATTTTTTAAAAAAAAAGTGGTAAATGTACTTTAAAAAATAAAAATAATTTAAAATATGTAAGTATACATATTTTGAAAAGGAAACAACTAACTATATATTATTGTTAAAAATATTTTACAATATTTTTTTATCCTTTCAATTTAAAAAATAATTTATTTATTTTATATTTATGTATATTTATCTGATCAATTTGGTACGTTATCAATGATGTTGTTGTTATTTTTTCAACTACTTTTGCAAATTTCGCAAATACATTTTTTTACATATTTTCCCAAATATATAATATTGAAATTCAAAATTTAAAAAAAATTTTCAAAAAGAAGTTACAACAGTATTTAGGTACTACGGTACCGACCGGTCCGGTACTACTTTACCATTTAAGCAACAATTTTTTAAATATTGTTATACAAGAAAACTTGTGTAATATATGCCATTCCACATGAATATGTTAAGGCTTTTCTTGAGTGTGAACTGTCATGTGATCTGTGACATGTTTTATATATTTTTATATCTTCATATATTGTAATTGTAAATGGTCATCATAATTTATATGTAGTTACTATTTTCCTGAGTTTCAGGACCATTTGTTCTTTTAATTGACGAAACTAAATCTAAAAAATTTTCAGAAAACAACAAGTATTCGTCAACTCAAATGTATCTGACCAAGGTCACATTGAACTTCAGAATTTTTAACGCTTGAGTTCCACTCTTATGTCTTCAAACAATATTAATTCGTTTTGGATTTTCTCTGAATCAGGATTTTCAGTACTACTTACAACAAAAATTTCTAGTTTTTATTTAATCATTTATAAACACTTTTATAAATTTTAAATCACAATTGTTTAAAATTTAAAAATCTTAAGAATAAATTTTCACATTAAGATTTTGTATATATATTGATAATTTTCGAAAAAAATAAAAGTTAATATTAAAAAATGTATCAGTAAGAAATTAAAAAAAACTATATATATATCATAAAGAACAATAAAATAGAAATATAATAAGAGATCAACGAACATACATGAAACTATAAAACCTTATGTAAACAGCAAAATATTTAGTATTCCGTCATTTTGAATTTTGCATATTCAATGTCTTCCATTTACATTCCTTTGTACAATAATTTTCTTTTATTATTTTTTAATTTCCGTTAATAATTATAATTTAAAATTTTACCATAAAGGAAGTATATATATACTTCCGGATTAAATTTTTAGTACAGAACCAAGAACATGTTTTAGTACAGAAGTGTCAAATAAAGTGCTTACTTCACAATTTGTTTCAGCTACATGTTGCTAAGCAAAAACAATTCAAAAGTCAACATTTGGCAATTAATTATGAAATAAATCACTAATTCAGCTTCAGTCAGCAGTCAGTGCTGAGCACACACATTATAGCTACACAGACAGTACTTCAACTTTGTTTTGTGTATTGCGTAGATACGGTTTTATTTTACCGCCTTTTATTAAATTTATCTTGATTGATTTGATATTATACAAAATTACAAGGCAAATTTAAAAAATTGTTTTAATTTTTAATATATCTAAAAGAAAAAATTAAGGACAAGGAACAACAATTACTCTTTTTAAATACATATTTATCAAAAAATTGGCCGCCATATGTAACAAATAGAGACGAGAAAATACAATAATTTGCTAAAACGGAAAAAATTTAAAAATGTCCGAATGACAATGAAAGTTGTAATAAAATAAAACCATCACTACCACCCAAAGAGGTTCTAGATATATAGCTACATAAGACATAAAACCAAACACTGAATTCGAAGTGTTCGAAGATGAAGATGAATATTTTAAAAATATATTGGTAAACTATACATAATTCACAAATCAAGCCATGAAGATTACAAATATAACTAAGAGAGAAGAGAGAAGGATAGTGAGCATCGTTCAAATGATTCTGAAGATGAGATCATTAAATCATAAAGTAAAAGAAGAAGAATTGTACAATTACGTGATTCAGGTTCAGATAATGAAAAGGATAAAGTAAGTATGCTAATGTTATTGAAAAAAACTTGAAAAGGTTAAAAAAATGTTTTCCAATTTTTTAGATTTGAATTTAATTTTTTTATTTCAAATAGAAATCAAAACGAAAACACGACATTTCTATTACTGATAACCTTACTCAAATAACGAAAATGTATTGTAGATGATAATAAAGATGTAATGGATAAAACTGAAAAATCAATGAAAAATTGAAAAATGTGGATTCGATCAAGACGTTGTGTATTTTCTGAAACTAGATAAAATTAAGGTTAAAAACGGTACGCGTCCAAATGATCCTGATTGTGATCCAAAAAACCTTTATATGTTTCTGGCACTGTTTTAAATCAACAGTCAAATCTTCTGTGAGTTTTTATTGTTTTTTTTTAACAACCATATATTTTAATGATAAAATATGTTAAATTTATAAAATAATTTATTAATTGTAGGGTATTCGTCAGCGGTTGGAACTCAAATCAAATTAATATATTGCATTTTATTTCTTAAGGTTGAAAAATTTTTATGGACTTTATTGTAAAAAGTTTTTCCGCCGAATTATCTGATCAAATCGATACTATGTTATAAATAAAGGATAAAAAATTGTTAGAATTAAATCAACTGAAATATCAGATATGATAATAGTGAATCTAAAACAACAAGCAAAAACAACTAAGTTTGACAAGTAGTTATCGTGAAATTTGTTACCAAATTTGTTGGCACTCAATGTCGAGTTGCACCTTATTATAAATCACCTAATTATATCTTGACTATATCAGAAAATTCAAATGATACATGTAGTGGGTATGAACTACGGAATGTATGTTTTATTGATACAACCATTGGAGAGTTTCCTCTTGGTCATTTAGTTATGATAAAAACGATTCTCGAATTTCAACAGATCATTCATGAGAATGATAGCGATCATGCTAATGTTATTGGAAAAAAATCTGAAAAGGTTAAAAAAAATTGTCTAGTTTTATATATTTTTATTTCATTTTTTATTTTTTTTAGAACTCAAAAACAATATAATAACATTTCTATTACTGATAAACTTGCTCATAAGACAAAAAGTATTTATGATAACAAAAATGGAATGTAAAAATTAAATCGCTTCAAAACCGCATTAAACGCTTAAATTTTCGAAACCAGGAAAAAAAACGCATGCATCCAGTTCATCCTGATTATCATCTAAACACTATGTGTTTCTGATACATTTTTAAATCAGCAGTCTCCTGTGAGTTATTTTTTTTATACCATAAATTTTAATTTAAAAATATGTAAAAATTATATATCAATTTATTAATTTTAAGATATGCGTCAGTGATTTTTTTTTTTATTATTAATTTTATATAAAAACTTTAAAGATTACTATAAATATTTAAATTTCAATTATTACATTTATCACAAACAAAAAAAAAACCTTTAATTGTTAAAAAAAAAACATTTTAAAAATTAATTTTGGTAAATCTAACAATGTAAGATTGTATGTGGTGTTGTATATATCCTTTATTTAACATCGAATTCTGCGTAGAGGACCTATTAACGCGTGTCACTACAATTTTCTTCCCTTTAATTATTATGATTCACATTCAATCACTAATCGTAGATTCCTACACAGGTATAATAGCATCATAATATGTTATTGTTTAAAAACAAAACTTAATTCTGTGGTTGATGTTCATCCACTGTATTCTAACATTTCTATTGTTGATGTTAAAAATTAAATATTACTTTCATCGTTTTGTTTTGAAGAGTATGCATTATATTTATTAATTCTGAACATGAAAAGGTTAGCATAGTTGTACATAAGTCGAAATGTGATAATACCAATGAGTTGTATAACATTTGTGTTGTTGCTATCGATAGACTTTTTAATTTACTTAAAAACCATTTTTTTCGAAATTTCTTTGCAACCGTCTATTTATTTATTTACTTATTTATCAGTATATTTGCAGATAAATCCGCAGGCCTATTTCAGGTCCTTTTCCCTTTCGGGGATGTTGGATTCTTTATCAAAAAGTGTTTTACAATTAAAAATAAAATGTAGTGTAAGAAAATTTATTACAATTCATTGATAAGTTTATTATCTAGCTTATGTCCTACAAACTGAAATTAGAATTACAGTGTAGTTAATAATGTTGAAATTCTTACTAACTAGATTATGTACTACAAATTTTGATCCAAAAAGTTGTCTTACGTACTATATAGTAGAAAAATTAAATAAAAAGGGAAATTAATTCAAGGTCAAACTTAAGTGCTAATTTATGTACTACCTAAAAGTTGATTCAAAAAGTTGTTTTACATGATTAGAAATTTTAATTTTAATCTTATTTCACGGCCTTTATTTACAGACCGCCAATATATAATTGGAAAATAAAAAATATGTTGATTTTATAGTATTGTGTATTAGGTGAGAGAGTGGTTGATGGATTGATAGATGACCTGGCCAATTTGGTTTAACTATACCCTATTCCAGATGTTGTGGTGGGTTAGGAACATCAACATATTTATTTAAAGATATCAAAATATTATGATCACTAATATTATTTCTTACAGTACATAATATATTTGTTTCAATAACTGGTTCATTACAATACACATGATCAATACATGTTTGTTTTATTGGTCTGGTAACTAAATTGTGTCGTATGTTAGTTAAATGAAGAGAAAAAAGATAAACAACTATGTTTTTGTGTATTATTACTAAAGAAATCAGCATTTGAATCATCGACCAATAAACAAGAATGTGTTACCGTTTTGGCAAAAATGTTACTCATAATAGTTTGAAATGACACAAAGTTACACTTTTGTGATCTGTAAAAACATATATGTCTATGTGTAATTCTTTGCCATCAAATGAAATATTTCTCAATTTATACAAACTGCGTTACTTGAAAGTGCATATAAGGAGAATTCAAACCATTTTTCCAAATAGTTCAATGCTCTAGCATATACATTTATAGCTTCTTTTTTAAATTTATTCACCTTACATGGATCTAAATAGTTTTTCATCATGCCAAATTTTACTTTCTTGCCAAAAAATTCAGTGTCCATATTATTTTTCAACGATTCTCGAATTAGTAAAATTTTTTGAAAAGAAGACATAAATGAGTGAACGAAATAGATATAAATTTGGGAAATTGTAGGTTCATCTACTGGCGACATTTCATTTTCTTGATCAGATATCATTGTCCATATTGGTCTTGGACATTCGTCTTCACCTAAAGCTAAAAAATAATATTTGAGCGGCTGCCAGCTTAGTAACAAGCGATCAACTGCTTTAAATAAAGACAGCCATTTAGTAGGACTATGTCGAACCACTTCATGAAATTCTGAATCGTAAGACTCATAACATTCTTTCAAATTTTCTCGCTTTATGCAGTTACATTGTTCCAAATTAATCCGTTGTCATTTAATACTCGACATAGTTGATCTTTAATCGATCTTAAATCTTCGAAAGCATCTCCATAAAAATCTAATATTTTAAAACTCAATCCATTCTGTAGAGAATAAAATTGAACTGCTACAGGAAATAGCTTACGATTACCTTTATTCGACGCGTCAGTAGAAATAGAAAATGGTACGTTATTTTTCAAATCTTCTATCACAAGTTCAATTGAAAAAGGGTACAAAACATTTTGTACAACTGCCGAAGCTTTATTTTTAGCGATTTGAGAATCAGAAAATGCCTGTTTTATAATTTTAATTCCGCATTCCTGAGCCAAGTATGATAAATGGTGCTTTACACCACGATAAATATGCAACAATTCAGAAATAGCTACTGCATCGTTTTGGGAATTATCTAAAAGAAAGATTTTAATCGTTGAGAAAAAGCTGCAGCAGTTTCAGCTTCTAGTAAGTTTGTTCTTATTGATTGAAGTACTCTTTTCAAAAGTTAATACAAAAGGATATTAAATTCTAACACAAAAAACTAGTATTTAAAAAATTATAAAAATAGTCCGAAATTTGCTATTTTGAAATTGTATGGGTAATGTGGTACCAGAATAGCCAAACTAATTTTATTATAAAAATATTTTTTTAATATTTTTAAAATATTTCTCATAATTTTTTTCATTTTTATTTTGTAATTCAATATTTTTATTGTTAAAATAATTTTATAAATTTAAGTTCTTCAGTTTAAAAAAAAATTAATTAAAAAAACTACAAAGTAGGAAATAAATTATAAGCAAAACAAAAACTTAATTGAAACTCATCACAAAATAAAAATTATTAAGAATGTTAAAGCTAATACAAATTTTGGCACGAACTTAATATAGGGCCATTATTTGGACAACAACTTTCATGGGCCCAAACATTGTCACACTGCAAGCACTGTATCCATTTTGTCTGGTTTAACTTTACTCCATGACAAGTTGCAAAAATCACAATTTGTATCTGATGTAGGAAAATCTGCAAAACTTTCATCGTTGGAATCATTGAAAGATAAATGTCTTATTGGCAAATCTTCCTCAGATGACGATGATGAAGATAATTTTCTCATACGCTTCGATCTTTTATTATATTTCACTTTTTTTTGCTTCTTTGAGAGTTTTATAGGAACTTTTTTTTGTAAATTTGTGAATTTTGGTAGTACCTTTTTGGCAGTCAAAGGAAAAATTTTTTACTTCGGTATTATCTTCTTTTGCCAAATTGAAAAATGTCTGATTTCTCAAAATATGCATTCGCTTCTGTATTAGCAGATCATTTAGTTCTTTTTTATTTTAATTTTTTTTTCTTTTTTCTATTGAAATTTTTTTTGTAAGCATAATCCAAGTAGAACAGACATCTTGGGAAGACATTTTAAAACCTATATTAGTTTTCATTGAAAATTTGGCGAAACTATGACGACTTTATCTTAATTGTGTACATTTAATTTATTGACAACGAACTAGGTAAATATTACCTGTGAAATGCTCCTCCACGTCAATAATGAATTTCAAAAACTTTGAATGTCTTTATAAAGGTCATTATCGCTGTTTTCTTTTCTTTATATTTTTTGCTTTTTCTATCACCACCGCGTCATTTCTCGACTGGCCTCGTTCCTGTTTTTAAATGGCACTTACAAACATTTCTTACAATATTCAGAAATACATTTTGGCAAACGCGAATTATATTTTTGTTCCCCAACTTCCTTCATCGGGACATGTTTCTGCTATGACGCACTGTAGTGTCGCGCCAAAGACAAGTTTCTGCGATAACACACTTACATATTTCAATTTGGCCTCAGGGTCCATATTTCTCCTTTGCCTTTCTTCCTTTCCATCTCCTGATCTCCTTAGAGGAAGTGTTTGTGATGACGCACTTGGTTCCCCCAATTCGATGTCCAGAAAATGGCACAAGTCGGTTTCCTTGCAATCTCCATACTTCTGCCATCTTAAGTGCACGTCTAGTGTATTCGAGAATGACATGTCAGTGATTTTCGTTACATTCTCGTTTCCGTTTTAGGCATGATGAGATTTCATTGACGCCTTCTCGGTCTTCAGCTTAATGCCACATATAGCAATATGGTTGATTGTTGACGCAGTCATAGATTGTTAAATAATATGTGTATTTACCTTTTATAAAATGAAATTGATGTTCTTAAAAATGGTATTGGCAGGCATTGTTGTAAGTCAAATGTTTAAATTTTTAGATGTAGATTAGATTTTGGTGAAGTTTTGCCATCTAGTTTCCATATAAATTGGCATTTATGTCAACATACTTAAGATGACATTCTTGTTCTTTTTTAATGAGTGCATATTGAGATGCATTCTGTTTGGTATTATCAAGTTTATTTTTCAGAGAATCGCATTGATTACAAGTGTCAAGTTTCGGAATCTTAAACTTTAAATTCACACCATGAAATATTTCTGAAAATTTTGTTGTACTGATGTTTTCATGTTCTTTGCAATACAGATTATACATTTTTGTTATTGATAAATCTGAACTCAAATACCTAGAAAAAAATATATCAGAACTAATAAACCGGTAAATGAAATAAGATATAAAATAAAATTATTTTTTTTCGGAATCTTGACGACAGTAACGGCTTTTTATTAATTCAATTTGAGATTCACTTAATTTATTTTTGGGTGTTGATGCACCTCTAAGATCTTTAAATTTCAAATTAATTTTTTTTAAAATTTAAATTAAAATTTTTTAAAAAACTTGTAGTTTATCCATAAATTTTACTAAAACAAGTGTTGCATATATTGATCTTAGTTCCATACGATTCTACAAAGTACAACATACTATGGTTTCGATTTTTCAAGTTTGTTCTTGCCTTTGTCACGGTTTGAACATTTTTTCCTCGTACTTCAGTATTTCCAAAAATATGTGTAGTTTTATCTGGTTATATGATGCCAATAAGTGTCAAATAAACTCTTTTAATTCATGTAAGAAAATTTATTACAGCAATTCTTATGACAACTTCTTAATGGAATTGACTTTCTTTCTCTAATATTCTTTCCAGATTTGGTCATATAATACTTTCCATTGTTACGCTTTTCTTGTCTTACCGTTTGAGTATAATGAATTGATGTGCTAACCTCTTCTATAACTTGTGTCTGATGAGATTTTAAGTTAGTCTCCTGTATTGCCAGTATGTAAAGTTTGTATTTGTATATAAATAATTCAATGTATGATTTGTTTGTTTGAAAGCCCTGCAGCTTCCCCTGTAGTATAAGTGTTTGTTTCTTTGTTGTGTTGTCAGTTGTTTTATTTGAAAGTTTCTTGTAAAGTGCCGTTGCCCATATTTTTGGATTTGTCACCTATTGCAACGCCCTACTCCATGTTCGTCTGCTAATGAATTCGTGTATATATATCTCTTGCATTTATATGTCCTTGTTTAATTCGTTTGTTCATTTTCTTGTATTGTTCGTTTAGTGTTCTACCTTTTGGATGATTATACTGGGTGTTTTGGATTGAAGTAAGCTTTGATAATCATTCGTGTTATCAGTACGTTTCGTGGTTCTGTTATCGTCCGGAAAGTCTGCTTGGTTCATTATTTTTTCGGAAAATATCGACTATAAAATTATATAGTTTTATATAAGTTAAACTTTGTTATATAATTTTGATTAAAAAATAAAACGAAAATAGTTTTAATTTTCAAATAATTTTATTAAAGAAAGGATTTGGACCTTCTTGAACAAAGTTAGAAATTTGACTTAAAAATAATTCTAAATTTTACAAGTATTTATACTAAAAATATCTTTACAAAAATCAATAAAGTTTGGAATTTATTACAAAATAATTTTAGTAATTAAAAACATAATTTATTGCAACATAACCTTTTAACAAAGAAAAGTATTAATTGACAAAATTTATTTGGAACAAAGAATTGAAAAAACATAATTTATTACAAAATAATCTTTCGATAAATAAAAGTGTTAATTTGTAATTTTTATTTAGAACAAAGAATTGTTTACGAAAGAAAGTGATTACAATTAATTTTAATATTGTTTTCTTATTACAAAATATTTTGGGTTGATTGCAACTATGTAATATCAATAAAAAGTAACAATAAGTTAATCAATTTGTAACAATAAAAAATAGTTGAATATGTTCAATAAAATATTGAATATGATAACTTATATTTTGATGTGTGAAGATGCAAATGTTGAATGTGCATTTTTAAATAATTGTGGTTGCCTTTGTTTCATATATTTATACATTTTTTTTTTTTTTTAATTATAAAATTAATTTGTAATTAAACTGGGGTAGGGTTTCCGAGAGGTAGGAAACCTTCGCGCGGGGCATGCCTGGAACGGGTGTGCTTCAGTCGAGGGGTTCAAATTTTGATGTATTTAGAAATTTTTTATGTAGTTTATTCTTTTAACTTTTATTAACCACTAACCTTTTTTACATTATAATTTACATTTACACTTATTCTAATGGTCAAACAACATGACAATATCTTATATTAATTTAGTGGTAATGCAGTTCACCAATTTAAGGTGGATCTACATGTTATTATTATAATTCTTTTATTAAGAAATTCTTTACTACAGTTATATATTTTTTTAATATATATATATTTTGGTAATTTTTATTATTTTTTCCCCCCCCGCTGACGACATGTTCGTCGTTTCTGAGCCAGTTACCTACTTGATCTTCTTTTCTTTTTAAATCAAACCCACGCCAACCAATAAAAAACATTTGACTGTACTTTTCCTCTCTCTCTACCATATCATGTTCTGAACGGTAAAAACATCAGATAATGAACATATCTAAAACGTGGTTACCGACCAAAACACGATACGGCAGCAGGCCGTGAAGTTTCAAGGCAGCAGCGCCCGAGTAGCAGCAGCAACATTATTTTAATTTTTTTATTTTTGCCGCCCTGACCTGTCAAATTTATATTTCGTACACAAACCAAAATAAAACTTTTATAAATTGCCATGTAAATGTTTGTATAGAATAGGAGATATAAATTTGAAGAGAGAAAAAAAATAACTTGTCGACCGTTACAAATTCACTAGTTAATATAAAATAAATATAAAATAAATTCGAATTAGCTAATATAAATTTGCATTATTGTGGATTTTTCTTAACATTTTTAATTATATATTCATAAATGGTGTTAAAAACAGTATATATATATCTGTGGCCACAAGCAATAACCGCTTAAGTCTGAAATTGATGTTTCGAGTAAATTCAATTTTAAACTTTGATTTGATTTCTGAAAAAACTTTAATAGTAAATTAGGTTCAAACTTTGTAAAAAATAAAGCATGCTTAAAGAAGTACTAAAACTGTTACAAACCGGAATGAAAATACTTTAAATAGCTTCGTAAATAATGGAAAAAACAAGTTAAGTGGTTATACCAAACACTTAAAATAACATTCCTTAAACTTAAGTATACTTAAGCGTTTATTGCGAATCAGGTTGTACTAACATTTTAAACTTATATTGAAATAGGTTGTTATTGCAAAATTGAAATTGAAACAAAATGTCACTTAAGGAAAATAGTATATTAAAACAAAATATTTTTTATAATAATATTTTTCAAATTATTTATTTATTTTAAATAAAAACTATAATATTTCAAAATGCGACAAATTCAATGACAAATGAAAATAAAAATGAAGTATAAAAATAAAACAATTAATATTTTAATTCATTAACAAAAAAAAATCAGTACCTATAATACATAATTCAAATTTGAATTGAAAATATTTTGGAAAAATTAAAAATAATAGATCACAATAATTTATTTTATAATAAATTATTATGTAATATTCGTTTTAATTATAATAATAAAAAAAAATTAGTTTTCTTCTGTATCATTCACTAAATCTGGATGAATGTCCGGAACATCATGAGTTTGAAGATTTTTGTAAAAGAAGTGAAAAGAACTATCAATAAGGGGCAACAAATCTTCTAAATCCTTTTTCTTTTTTGAACTAATTTTAATATCTTCTTGAATTGTTGGGATATCTTTAAAATCGATTGATGAAACTCCTCGTTTTACAAAATTTAAAACTTTAAATGGCTCGTCACGACTCAAAGAATTTTTGTATAGTATTTTGCCAAAGTTGGTTTTAGAAAATCTGAGCCATCTTACATTTTTCCACACAAATTGCTCTCCTATTTCATTTCGGGATCGCAACATAAATTTTTCTTTTAAACACATTGAAAAATTAAAAAAATCATGAGTTTCCATTTCTATGACATTAAATTTGGTTTTGGAGCTCACAGTTCTCACAAAATTATACCAATCACGTGGATGGTGAATCGTTGCATCTGTTTTTTTCTTTTTCCTTTCTATAGTCGCGTGATCGACGTCGCACTCCATGTGCGTATGACCTGGTTCTAAATATTTGTGATCAATAGTATCTAAGTTCTGATTACATTGAACAGCTATTGCAAACATTGTACACATAAAAGAATTTCGATTTTGACCAGGGCATGAATCGCTATAATATACTAAATTTTTAATTTGAAAATTATTAGAAAGACTCATTATGTGCTTAAAAATGCAGGAGGCTATTTGATTGCCACCTCTACCAGCAAGAGCCTCGTGCCACATATAGCAGTAAGGCGAGTTCGTAACACAATCATGAATTGTGAGATTGTACGTCCATAATTTTCTTTTATAGAATGAGGTATTTGTTTGCAAAAATGGAGTTGGCAAACACTGCTGGAGATCGAAAGCGTAAACTCCAATAGTTGAGTCAGTAGTAGCAAGATTTTTATCAGTTCTTTTTGATTCATAAGCGCCATCAGCTGCAGCATGATGATCTTTTAGATGATTTTCTAAGTTCAGTAAAGTCTCAGGGTTATTTTCTTTTTTTGTAACTTCAATTTGTACTTTCAATAAATCACATTTATTGCACGTGTCAATTTTAGGCTTCTTGAATTTGATATTCATTGCTGTAAAAAATTAAAGTTTATTGTTATGTTAATATATTTAGAATTAACATATAATAATAATTGTAATAAAAAATATTACTTTTAAAAATTTCCGAATATTTGCTAAGAGAGACTGCTTTATTATTTTTAAGTTTTTCGCAATACAATTTGTGCATTTGCGTAAGAGTCAAACTTGCATGTAAATATTTACAACTGGTATCTCTCCTTGAATAATGGGATTCGTAAGCGGGGAAACTGTCTATATGTTCTTTTATACTTTTAATAACATTTTCATCACATCTATTAGTACCTGAACCAGATCCTCGATAATCAATCATTTCTAAATTAGGATATTCTAATTTTTTTTTTATTATGTTTTTCAAAAAGCTTTCAGTTTCATTAAAACAATTTCTAAAGCATTTTTGACAAACTTCTATTTGCTCACCCTTAAATTCCAAATTATATTTTATATGGTATTGACGATTTCTAGGTTTAGTAACATGTTTTTCCTTACGTGCCGTTTTTGTAGGTACTATTTTCATTAATGAAGATATGAAGAGAATTCTTTGATTATAATTGCCTAATGACCAATAAGATTTGAAAATTTCTTGCTGCGTTTTATACGAAATTTTATCTCTACATCTTTTGCGGCAATCATAATTTAAGGAAATGCATAATCTTTCTGGTACCAAAGATCCTTTTTTGTTAATATATGAATCTCCCTTATTACGATTCTCCTTAGAGCTTTTTTTAGAATAACGATTATTTTCACTAATCTCTACTTCGGAAATGTGATTAATAGATTGTTCAGTTCCAACCAAATTTTCTTCAATTTGTTTTCCCAATTCAATCATTTCGTAGTCAAGTTCTATATCAGCAGAATTGCTCTGTTCTGAAATTTGAAAATCAGGATCTTTAACAGAATCATCCGAGTCGAAATCACTGTATTTTGTTGGAATTAAATTTTCATTTTTTTCATTAATATCGCTTAAAACTCTTCTGTTTAATGTTAGCTGATCGTTACTAGAAATGGTTTTTTCAAATTTACTTTTGCTTAATTTTGAAGGTTTTCTAACTGGTTCTGTTACATTTTCAAAAAATTATTGTTTAATTTAGCGTTAAAAAATACGTGTAATACCAATTTCAAATAAATTAAACTTACCTTCTTTTCTTTGTGTATTCATGCGAGACTTTTTTGCTAATTCTAATATTTTCATAGTTCTCAACGACATAGTGTTATTTTTAAAATCAAAATAAAATTTAAACAAAATATTTTATTAAATTTTATATTTACTTTATTTCATGTAATTATTATTCATCAACCTCAAAATTAACACTAAATTTTATTTTAGATTGAATAAAATTACAACCTCTTCCAACAAAATTTTATTCTTAACTAACACATGTTGTCATTCAATGCACATGCTAAAACAACCTAACAGTACTTTAACCGCCAATTAGAAAACATGTTAAAACACAACAACCACTTAAATCGTGTTAAGACTAAACTTGCTAAAATTTTATTTTGGAATAAAAACTTATCTTTAAGTAAGAAAACTTAAATAAAAATATTCAATTTGCAATAAAAGCTTAAATCGATATAAGTTTTTGTAGCTTGATAAGGTATATTTAGAAAAATGGTAGCATATATAATTTGAAATAAAAGCTTAGGTAAACATAAGTTTTTGTTTTAAATTAAACATCTACCAAATAGTACGTCTACTGTTTTCTTAAGTTGAATTAAGCGATTATTGCATATGCAGAGCAATTCCATTTCGACATAAGCGGTTAGGTTTTTTCGTCATAAATCAGAGTTAAATAACGATAGAACTACAAAATTTTGCTGAAGTGTAGTATTCGACATAAGGAATTGCTTGGTATATTTATTTCATTTTTGTCTTAAGTCGACCTAAGCGGTTATTGCTTGTGGCCACAGATATATATATATATATTTTTGTTTTTTTGATAATGGAATTAATTCACTAGTTAATTTAAATTTGCAAATGCTTAAATTGACAAGTTAACAAAATGAATGAAAGAAATAAAAAGATTAAACTTTTAATTTTTAAAAAAAATATGGTTGCCTTTGTTTCATATATATATATACATATTTTTTTTTTTTTTTACATATAAAATAAATTCACTAGTTAATATAAAATAAATATAAAATAAATTCACTGGTTAATATAAATTTGCATTGTTGTGGATCTTTCCTAACATTTTCAATTGTATATACATATAATTGAAAGATCAAAACATTCATTTTTTGTTTTTGTTTTGTTTACTATTTTACTATAAAAATTAATTTTGAATTCTATATTAATTTGACTTTTTAAAAATTATAAATAAAAAATTTGTGAACAAAGACTAAATATTATTATAAATGTTGAATATTTCGTATTTTGATGACCGCAAATCTAAATTAGATGACAATCAGCCATTAATCAAACTTCATCAAATTGTATCAGCGTGGCCGGATTAATTTAATTTGTGTTTTATTGTTTATTTATTTCGGATTAATTTAATTTAACTTTATATAATTATTTTATTGTACTTTAAATTTTATTGATTTTAGTTGATTCCTAAAAAATAATATTTCACTCAAATTACAATTAAATTTTTGGTCTTGTCTTGTATTATAATATTATATTCTTTTTATATCAATTTACTTACAATAATTATAAGTTATGTTTTACCATCATCAATAATATTTTCAATCTCAAACGATTCTACAATGACATCAAAATATTTATTACCAAAACTTAAAATAATCGTATGTTTACAATATAACAACAACTTTTTTTAAAATCGAAAATATTGCTGATGTGAAAACGTCAAATTTTGATTTTTTTTTTTTTTGAATTACGATATTTCGAACTTTTTTTTACTAATAGATGTCTCTTTTCATAAGTTAATGATCATTCATGAGTTAACTACGATCTATAATGGTAATTTTGCTGTAATATCGTAATATTTTAACAAAGCTATTTTTATAAATCGATATTATAACTATATTCAGATAATTCGGTTTTTGTCTTTGCTACTTGGTTTTTTTTTTTAAAATGAATTCACATAATCAGGGGTGGAATTCTGTATTGTGATAATCACGCTGCGACTGTCGCATATCTATATTTGGTATTCTATATGGTGATTGTCACAGTGATAGTCGCTTTTTTTTTGTGATTTCAGGGTGACAGCTAATTTGGTGTCACTCATGATAAAAATAAATAAAAGTTTGGTTGTTTCTTAAGATTTAAACCTTTTAGATTTTTTATGTTTTGGTTTTTTAAGATTTATTATAATGTAAATATGTAAAAATGCGAGTTTTAGAATTAGAAGTCGCTAAAATTGCAAATGATTTAAAAATAATGGAACTGAATAAAAAATGCTGTGATTATGTGTTAATTTTTTTTTTAATAAGTTTGAATTTTATTTTGTTTTTCAATTACATATATACATATTTATATTAATTAATTATAAGTTTCCAACTGAATTTTACTCAAATGTGAATATAATTTTCTTTTTCATTTTATTAAATTAGTTGAAATGATTTTCTCTTTATGTTTTTTTTAGTATCTAAGTCAGCAATAAATTTTATTTTCTTTTTAAATATACATTTTATTAAATTACATTATTAAAAACATTTTTATAAAATTTACTTTTAATTTTTTTCTCTTTTAATATATAATCTTGCTTTGTTATAATTTCACTTTATTGATTAATAGCTCTAATAAAATTTTCAACTTATTTTTGTTTTCTATTGTTTTGACACTTTGACATTTAATAAATCACTTGTGCTGCCATTTCCGAATTGTATTTTTTAAAATGCTGCCGTCTTATTAAATTATTTAAGTGATCGCAATACAGAATACCAAAAAATTTTAGTGTCATCTTTGACTGTCACAAGGGTGACTATCGTTTATCACAATACAGAATGCCACTCCAGATAAAGTCAATGCTATTGATCAATAGGTGAATTTTTTTTAGTTTAATTTTAATTTGTTTTTGGTTTTATTTGGTTTTATCGTTTTGTTTTTTATGTCTTTAAAAAATTTTTTTCACACTATCGTAATTCGTAATAGTTCTAATAAAGTTGTCTAATCTAGTTGAAAAAAGCTTTGTGTTGTAAAAGCTTTGTGAAAAGTTTAACAGACGTTTAAGCGTATTAATATATAAGATAAGATTATGTATTTTTTATAATCATGCATGACACCCTAATGTATAAACTATATAACTGCTACTAAATAACTCTACATCAAAACAAAAGTATTTGGATGTGGTTTGTTTTGTTGTACATAATAATGTGAATGTATATGTATACAAACCTAATCAAATTGCTTGAATAGTTTAATCGTTCAATTCTTGAAAGAAAAAAAAAACAACAAAAATAATTTGAGATCACACGATTTATAAATTTACTTTGAAATTTTATTTAAGAAAAAAAAAAAACACTTTTTTTTTAAGTTTTAAAAATTATTTTTTTTTAACCAACGACTTTTAAACATAAAATATATCTTGTAATATATGTTGAGGTTTAGTTATAAGTTGTGCCATGTAATGTAATTATATATATTTTTGATGGTGAGGTCGAGGGATCAAGCTACTAGCTTATAGATGCAAAATTCGAGCTAAGAACTCATTGAATTCTCTTCCTCAACATCAAACGAAAAAAAGCTATTAGCTTAAAAAAAGGGAGTGTTGAAATGAAACCCTTTAACTTGTTTTTCCTTTAGTAATTATCGAGAACATCTTTATCTCATGTTTTCGATTCAATAATTACTAATTTAATGTCTTTCCTTAAAAAATTACAATTCTATTTATACATAAATAATTCTTAATTCTAGGTTATTATAATAAATATGCTTACAAATTATCTGAATCTATGTCATATTTCTTAATTCAATATATTTCTAGGACAATGTACTGGGTTCATAAAAATTACCTAAAAAGAGTTTATTATCAAAAATTTGGAATTACACATATCATAAATTTCATTTCTTTTTTACAAAAAGAATTGCGTAAAAAATTTAAGTTACAAATATGTATGCTTGCATTATTTTATGTTATTGTTTACAATTTTTGTTTTGGGTTTTTGCCCTTGAAAAAGAAAGTGAACCATGTGTTGATTTGAAAATTTAATGTTTATGGTTGTTTAAGAAATATGACTAATCAAATTTTATATTGAATATTTTATTAATAACTAATTTACATGAGGTATACTACAATCTGAAGTTAAAAATCTAAAATTATATTCAAGTATATTCTTAATTATTATGACATTTTGCATACTCATCAGTTTACATTTTATTTAATATTGTATTGTAATTGGATTATTTCCGTTAGCTTTAAGCGTGTTAATATTTTGTGAGAAAATATTGATGTTTCCCAGATTTTTGTCAACAGGAAGTGCTGACGTACTGTCTACAATATTTGTATTTGACATACTCTCCAAAATATTTGTATTAGTGGTGGCATGTGGTTTATACATAACTCACGTCATCACTGATCATGTTCATGTATTAGACATCATCCTTGATCCTTCTTACTTTTCTTTTTGTTCTTGTTTTCATCCTTTTCTGGCTCTTCTTCTTCCACTCTCAAGTAACACCAAAAAACTATAAAGTTAAAAATGTAGAAGTTATAATTTATCCGTCATTACGACTACAATACGACGTTTTATTTTATTTTGTCACAAAGTTATTTTATATCTACTTCACAACTTTTTTCTTATTTTATAACTGTGACGCGATTTTTATACATTATTTATTAACTTCGTGAATTTTTATTTTATACTTTTTTCTCGCCGCTGACGATATGTTCGTCGTGTCTCAGCCAGTTACCTACTGATCTTTCTTTTTTTTTTTCTTTAAATCAAACCCACTCCAACCAAAAAAAACGTGCTTGTTAACTGTACTTTTTCTCTCTCTCTACCATATCATGTTCTGAACGGTAAAAACATCCGATAATGAACATATCTAAAACGTGGTTACCGTGGCCGTGAAGCGTCAAAGCAACAGCGCTCGAGCAGCAGCAGCAACATTATTTTAATTTTTTTATTTTTGCCGCCGTGATCTGTCAAATTTATATTTCGTATTAAATAGGAAATATAAATTTGAAGAGAGAAAAAAATAACTTGTCGACCGTTACAACTTCCTGGTCCCTTCCGAAATAACGTTATACCGACGACTTGCTTATAACGTCGTAATATCTTATATGTTAAGCGAACTCCACAGACCTACACGATTGAATTTGTTGAACAATCAAGTTTGTCCTTAGACGATACAATTTGTTGAACAACTTTAGTTTAAGTATATTCGTAGAGAAGAAAACTTCTCAATTCAAAGAAATTGTTGCTGGAAAATAATTTGAATTTTAAAAAGTTGAAATTAGAATAAAAAATTTTAGAAATTTGAAAAAAATTCAGAAGTTATACTATTTAAAAAATATGGCAGATAGAGTTATAGCTTTGCTAATTATCAATGAAATAAGTAAAAGAAATAAAAAAAAACGTAAACAAAGAAAATGGATGAAAGAATGGTTGCGAAATAAACATTTATATTCAAATGAAAAATTGTTACACTCTATTTTAATTATAAAAAAAATCTTCAGTGTGGTTCTTATGGCAGTAGTAAATGCAGATTGCGAGTTTATTATGACAGACGTGGGGATTATTGGTCGTATTTCTGATGGAGATGTTTTTTCAAATACCAATTGTTTTGAAAAACTGCAAAATAAAAAGTTGAGTTTACCAGAACCATCCCAGATATTGTCCTGTGGAGAAGCAATACCATTTGCATTTGTAGGTGATGATGCATTCCCATTACGAGAAGATTTAATGAAACCGTCTCTAATGATAATTTAACAGAAGATGGTGAATGATATAATAAAAAACTTAGCTCGGCAAGAGTAAGAGTTGAGAACACTTTTGGAATATTGGCCTCGCGTTTTAGAATACTGCTTACTACAATTAATCTTTCTCCTGATAAATTCAAAATGTCAAAATACCACAACGTAGAGATGTATACATCTTCTAACCCAGCTCCAGATATTAAATATAATTATACTTAATATTACAACAATAATTAATAATATAAAAAAACTATATTTATATTTAATTTAGTATTTAAAAAAATTTATATTATTTCATATTTGTGATTTATAGATTAGGCTTAAACAAAAAACAACATCATCTCAATTTAAACTAATTATGGAGTTTCAAAACGAAATACAAATACAATAAAATTGATATAATTTTAATTAAAAAATAAAAAATAATACCTTTCAAAATAATAAACACACATTTAAAGTATACAAAAACATTACTGACAATTAGAAATTCAGAAACTTACGTTACCAACTTAAATGATGTTTATTTCCTTTCGAATTTGATACGCGGTATCAATTAATTTTACATTCGAATCGCAAATTAGGATAATCGTTCGAATCCGAATTTCATACACGGCAGGGGGCCTGATTCATTTAAAAAAATTATTTCTTTTATCATTTAATTCTACAAAGTATGAATCTTAATTCTAGAAGGGATCTTTATATGTGTGATGCCTCTTTCTCGGATTTGTAAAACTTTTATCTCTTCGTTGCATTTTAGTGTCTTCAATTAATATTAATTCCGAAAGATAAGCTAGCCTACGATTGTACGAGACAAGTTGCCAATATTGCTTAAAAAATATTTGTTGTTGATCTAAAGTAATCTTATCTTTACATTTACTACTACAATTTTCCAATTCTATTACTTTTCTTTCCACTACAATTTTACCAGCTGTATTTATGTAGTTTATCCCACTATTCCGTTTCTTTTTCCTTATTTTTTTGCTTTCCCGTTTAATCTGTACATAATTTTCACATAAATTTGCGTGTAATTACTGCTTTTCTGATTGTTGACGAACAATCAGAGTAATTATTAGAATCAAAATTATCATTTGCATCGAAATGAGGATAAGTTGGATCAGAAATTGAATTATCGCTGTCAAAGTTCATTTCTTCTACGATTGACGGCACTTTACTTAACAATACAATTAGCTGACAAACAAAACAAACAAACACTTATATACACTGACAGCTTAAGTACAATACGAACTATACAAAACATTGACAACACTGAACACATAATAAATACAACTAGCTATTCCCGGCGTAACATTCGTCGGTTTAGCATTAGCATTATAAATGAAACAATTTATTTTATTTGTTTACTTTCTTTATTTTCTTAAAAAAAATCAATGTGTTATACATATTTTTTTATTACATAATAAATAAGTTAAATTGAAAAACTTAAAACTAAAATTCACTTTATTTCATCATCATTGTCCTGCATGCAACCCCATCCGTGGGGCATAGGGCGGAAGTAAATTCTTTCCAACGGCTCCTATCTGCGGCTAACCTCTTCAATTGTGGCCACGTTCTTTGCTGGGTACTTGCTTCGGCTAAGACAGTTGTTCTCCACGTTTTTCTCGGCCTTCCGACGCAACGTGTACCCTGAGGATTCCATTCGAAACATTGTTTCGCGATGTTGTTGTCACTTTGAGGAAACAAGTATGCCCGATCCAACGCCATTTCCTCTGTCGGATTTCCACGTCTATTTGTGTTTGTTTCGTTTTTTGCCACAGCGTTCTGTTGGAAATGGTTTGTGGCCAACGAATGTTTAGGATGCTTTGGAGACATCTGTTGATGTACGCTTGGAGTTTCCTGGTGATGTTTACAGAAACTTTCCATGTTTCGCAAGCGTACAGGAGAACAGATTTTACACTGGCGTTGAAAATTCTTATTTTTGTGCGCAGAGATAGGTTTATTTTTGAAAGCATCCCGAAAGCAGTACGGGCTTTACTGATGCGGGCTTCAATATCCAAATCGGCGCCTCCATCTGATGACACGATGCTGCCCAAGTAATTGAACGTAGTCACCTCTTCGATTCGAATTTCTTGATGGAGGATCGGATGTTGTGATGTGTGAGTTGTGCGCATGATTTTAGTTTTAGCTGAATTGACTTTTAGGCTCGCACTTTTTCCAGTGTCATACAGATTTTGGCACATATCGTTCAAACCTCCATTCGTATGTGACAATAAACACACATCGTCGGCGTAATCTAAGTGGCTGATACGTTCGAAAGGACGCCACTGGATACCGTTGCTCTCGTTTACACCCACAGTAGTAGTCATTATGTCATCCATTACTACTAAAAACAATATGGGTGATAAAATACAGCCCTGCCTTACTCCCTGACACACCTCGAAGCAATTTGTAAGCTGTCCTCGATGTAAAACGCGACATCTTGCATCTTTGTAGGATTCCTTAACTATAGCTATAATTCTTTCTGGAATGCCTCTCCTACTAAGCGATTCCCAAATATACTCTCGGTTTACTCTATCAAAGGCTTTCTCAAAGTCTACAAACATGAGATTCAGCGGTGCTTTAAATTCAGTGGATTGTTCAAGAATTATTCGTAATGTGTTGATGTGATCCACACACGAATGGCCACTGCGAAAACCTGCTTGGTGTCTTTTGAGTGTAGCTTCTATTCTGCCTTTAATTCTTTCGAGTATTATTCTAGCCATTAATTTCGAGAAAACTGAGAGTAGAGTGATACCTCGCCAGTTATTGCAATGATTTAGGTTACCTTTCTTTGGTATTTTGACAATAACTCCTTCCTTCCATTCACTTGGATATTTTTCTTGTTCTCATATAGCCTGGAACAAAGGTAACAAAATATCGGCTGATACATCTGGATCAGCTTTTAGGAATTCGGCGGGTATCTCATCTACTCCTGCTGCTTTATTATTTTTTAAAAGGAGAATTGCTGATTTTATCTCGCTTTTACTTGGGGCTCCCACATCGATACCCCTAAATGATCTGCGCATGGTTGGCATAGGAGAGCTTGTGGATACATTTTGTTCTACGAATTGCTCGTTTAACAATCTGCAGAAATGCTCCTGCCATCTTTGCAGTTGATCATCCATAGATACCAACAGCCTTCCACTCTCGTCCAAGATTGTTTGATGCTCTTTACTGTTACGTTTGGCAATTTGGTTCGTAATCTTGTAAAGAGTTTTGACATCTCCTCTGTTAGCAGCGCTCTCAGCTTCCTTTGCAAGATCTTCTATATTTTTCCGTTTGTCACGTCTTACACTCCTCTGTGCAGCCTTATGTGCTAATCTATACTGCAAACGTAGTTCTTCTTTTTTTTGCTGATTGGATTCGGCATTGATTTTACTCTTTAAGGAACTACGTTCGGCAATTTTATCCCATGAGGTTTGTGATATCCATGGATCTCTTTGGGTAGATAGCGAAGGTACTGTTTCGGAACCGGATTCTATAAATGCTTTTTTCGTATTTTCCCACATAACATCTATAGATGCATCTTGCTCATTTTCAACCATCCATGTTGTTACTTTGATGCTGGCTACCAGATTACGACATATGGTGGGGTTTTTTAATGCTTCTACATTGAAATGAGCTCTCCTTTCCGGTCCGATTCTACGTCGATTGACGGCTGACGTCCTCAACTGCATACACGCGAAGACCAAATGGTGGTCACTATCGACATCCGCGCTCCTTTTGTTTCTTACGTCGCAGAGCGATTTCCTCCATTTCTGTTGTACGATTATATGGTCAATCTGGTTTTCTGTACGACCATCCGGGGATATCCATGTTTTCTTGTGGCAAGTTTTGTGGGGGAATAGGGTTCCACCAATAGTAAGTTGTCGTGAGTTACAAAAATCTACGAGCAGCTCTCCATTGCCATTTCTTACACCTATTCCGTGTTTCCCCATGACTCTCTCTAGACCTGAATTTTCACATCCAACTTTGGCGTTAAGATCGCCCAGAATGATCTTAATGTCAGCCTTTGGAGCATTGTCATAAATCGTACTTAGCTGTGTGTAGAAAATGGATTTTTCTTCCTCATCTGCGTCTTCAGTTGGAGCATAACACTGGATGATGGTAATATTTCGTACTCTAGATTTCAATCTTGCAGTGATAAGTCTTCTGGATACTGGGGCCCAGGAGATCAAACTACGTCTAGCATTGCGACTTAACATAATGCCGACACCTCCTCTCCTTATGCCACCAACTGCTTCATCATCTCCAGAGTACAGCATAGTTGTTAAATTGCTGGGAGATATATAATCTCCTTGCCCTCTCCATTTGGTTTCGCTTATACATAATATTTCCAGCTTGAGTCGAATCATTTCGCGTTCAACTTGCTCGTATCGACCTGCATCGTACAGGGATCTAACGTTCCAAGCTCCGAAAATTGTTCGTGTCCTATAACCGAAGGTATTTTCCGCGCGTACGAGACGATTTCGATAATTTACTTCCGATTCAGTTATCTCGGTGTTCCGCTCGACACCACCACATGAAATATGCCGCACCCCCAAATCCGATGTGCGGTTTACTACAACCGAGGCTGTAGGAGGATTCACCGTGATTTCATCGCGATTACCTCTTGGGGACCTACCATTCGTTGTCATGTTTCATGAAATGTTATCAGTTGGTTGACCCTTTGGCATTTTCTGAGATATGGGTGATAAAACCATAAGCTCAAATCTGACAGGCACGCCCGCCCATTGGATGGTCAGATACATCTTCTTATAGGCCGCTCATTATGAGTACAGACGCCTTTTGCAGCCGCTCCAACTAGGAGATGCAGACGCTGCATACATGGTTACGGAAAAGACCCTTAAATTCAAAATGTGAAAGTGGCTCAATTCCGAGCATGAATCTTCCGCCTTTGGTTGTTACCTCCGCCGTTGTCCGATGCACGCCATGCTTCCCCTCTCTTCTGTCCCCTACCCATTCTACTACACCGGGGTTAGAACCCGATCGTTCATATGGGTTGCTAGGGTTAACAGGGGCCACCACGTGAACTTATTTAATATCTTAAAAATAGTTTAACATTTTAATACTTATTCAAACATTTCATAATATTTTATACTACACTAACACTATGAAAAGATCGTATTCTAGACCAGCGTTTCTCAACCTTTTTTACCCTGCGACCCATAAAATATGAAAAAAAAATCACTCAACCCATTCTAAATAAATATGCATATATAAACAAGGGTTCTTACAAAAATGTAAAGGAAGCGTTTGTAATAAAAGAAATTGATTTAAGTTATTTTATTATTAATGACTTTTTTGTTGTTGACATTCATTTACCAGGTTATTAATTCTTGCATCAATTGATTTACTTAATGCTATTCTTAACCCATTAACAACGGGTACGAGAACCCGTTGTCAGAATTTAATAATTTTTTAACAGTGGTATATTTTTAGTTCCAGATACTCAAATTTAAAATTTCGTGGGGCTGTAGTTCCTATATTCTGAGATCTAGCCTGTACTTTATATAGTACAACCGTTGTGAGAAGTAAAAAAAAAATTAAAATTTTAAAAATGAAAAATAATATTAATTTTTTTGTTTATATTTTTTTGTTTGGTTTACTAAATTTTCTTACATTATTTTTTTATATTATAATTAAATTAGTTATGGTAACTTTGAAAGCAGTTTCTTTTTATACACAATGTTTTTAGGCAAATTTTGCAACTATACATGCTTCTGTTATGACATACCACACAACGGAGTTGAGATTTTAATTTTATTGGAACATGGTGATTTATTTCCTTTTCTACTTGAGATGATGGATTCCTTTTTTTCTCATATTTTCTTGCTTTTGCTTCTTGCAAAATTTTTCGCACAATAAACCTGCGGAAGTTAAGTTGGGTGTTATATTGCTCATTTTTGTTCGAAAGCAAATAAAGTTTCCACGCATTAACCATTGCAAGATCAATGATGTAGGTAAAAATAACCCACCACCATTTCTTTCCCTTTATCGAAATTCTGTACGTATTTATGTTTTGGTCCACGTTATCTACGCCTCCCATATGCGCATTGTAAGTAGTATATACGTGTGGCTGCTCTACTGGCATTTTTTTATGAGCTAGTTTAGACCAGCGCTTGACATAATTAATTGGTGTTATATGATCAAAATTTGTTATGATTCTGCAAACACTATTGTCCATCCATTGCACAGCTAATAAATCATTTGTTAAATCATATCTGCAATTTAACTGATGAATAAAAACTGAAAAATTGAATAATTATCACTATTACCTATAATCAAATGTTCCACGAGGTTTGGTTTTAAAAGTTTTATTTTTTTCCAAAGGACAACCTTGAAGTCGGTTTTCTCGAATAGTACCTGTGGCATTAAATTTCATTTCCTTTAAAACTTTCATTAAGGCATGTGTCGTAAAGAAGTTATCAAAAAAAACATTATGCTGACTTGGCTGTGGTATTTTTACTAAGAAATCTGTTACAACTTTTGCACCTAGAGGAATTAATCGCTCATCATTTTCATTTTTCCCGCAATATATATCAAAGTCATAGCAAAATCCATTTGAGCTAGATAACATCCAGTTCTTATAGCCAAATCGGACAGGTTTACCTCTGATAAATTGTTTGGCTGAATGTTTCCCAAAATATTCTATCATAGATTCATCAATAGATAGATTTGTGTGGAAATATCCAAATTGTAGAAAACTATCTCTCACCATATTCATCAGTGGTCTTACTTTATACATTTTGTCAGATGATAAATGAATTTTTCCATTATCTGCCAAATGTAAATACCGTTTAATTGAGAGATATCGATCGCGGCTCATTGCTTGGCTTATTAAATCTATTCCTAAGTCTTCATCTAGAGACCAATAATGATATTCTGAAGGTAATCTATGGTAACCAGTAAATATCAATATGGCGATAAATACTCTCATTTCATCAATGTCAATTTTAAATTTTTGATCATTTTTTACTGCTGATGCATACATCATGCTCTGGTCACACATATGTTGTAAAATTGAATCTGATAATATCATTTCAAATATAGTAATTGGCGTACAATCTGATATTTTTTCCAAGACACTGGGGAGTTTTTCTGAGAATGAAGTACTTTGAGTGAAAGTTTCGTAAACAGGATTTTTCTTCCACCATTTACATTTTTTATTAACTATTAAAAACATGAAACACAACGAAAAAAATAAGGCAGAAAGAAGAAATAAATAAACATGCAATATGCTACAGTAAAATATCAAAAATTAAAAATAACAGAATATAAATTAAATAGCTAACAGGAAAGAAAATTTAAGTAAGCTCAGATAAAAATCTGCTAAATACTAGTATAAAATGTAAGTTTGATAAACAGTTACAAAAATTACCAGCCAAATATTGGTCGTAAACAGAGGCTCTAGCTTCATTTGTACACGGAATTGAACTTGGTCCAGCTCTATTTAACAAACTTTCTTTATAGTTTTCATTTTCTTCATGAATATCTAATTCAACAGTACCAGGAATATCTCTTGGCATGTTGTTTTCAAAAATATTTTGTTCATCTATTTCTTCAGAATCTGTTAAAACATCTAAATCTGGTGGAATAATATTTACAAAAATTTCTTCAGAATCATTATTTTCATAACTATCATCTTGCAGAAGAGCTTCAATTGCTTCCTCAAGGCCTTTAAACTGATTTTTTCCATAAAAAAGTTTTTTGTTTTCATTTGATTGCTTTGACATATTCTTAAAAAAAAGAAAAAAAATTTTTTTTTTTTTATACATATTTAACGGTTGTACTTTTTATAGTACACCCAACTTCATTGACGAAAAAAACAAGTAAAATAATGGAATTTTTCCTTTTATAAACTTACATTGATTTTGATTATCTTTATTTATCAAATTTAATTTATTTTGCAAAATAATAATGCTATAATTAATTTTTTTTTATTATTTTTAAAAAACACGTCCACTTTTACACAAACTTTAAAAATCACACTTTTTCTACGTCAAAAAAATGACATTTATCTGAAGTTAAACCAGTATTGCCGCATATAATTTTATTTTGTATATTTTTAACTTTATTTTAACGCAAATTTTTCCCAAAAATTCACAATGGTTTAGTCACTATAACTTAAAACGTGACACCTATTTTGCTGTACTATATATAGTACAACCGTTGTTAATGGGTGTAGCATCCACATCATCAAGTCTATTTCTGTATTTATTTTTGGTACCAACTAAAGCCGAAAATCCAGTTTCTGCTAAATATGTAGTTGCGAAAGGCAGCAGCTTTTTTATCGCTTTGTCGCTCAGTATCGGGTATTCTCTTCGTATTTGTATCCAAAATTTATGCAAATTCTTTTGCATAGAAAATTGCTGTTCTAGTGTTTTATCGCAAGATAGTTCAATTAATTTTTCTTCCTCAGATGTAGATAAAACATTGGTTTCAAATTCTAAAAACGGATTTTGTATCCACATATTACCCAAACGGATGTCATTAGAAGAAGGATAATAAATACGAAATTTTTCTTTCAATTTTGCTAAATGCTCTTGTATTATGCAACTTGTATTTTAAATTTCCACCTGATTTAAAAATTTTTCTTCAATAATTTGATAATAACAGTTTTGTTTTAGAATATATATATATATATACACATATATATTTTATCAAAGAAAAAGAAAAAAAAAAAAAAATAAAAAAACCTTTTATTAAATTTTAGTTTTTATTTTATTAACAATTTTAATTAAATTATAATTTTGGAACTTCTTGTTCCTTGACGAAGGCACTCAGTGCTGACTGTATTTTATTTTCGTTCTTTTATATTATCAAAATACCCAAAATCTTATCGTATGTGGAAATTACCAATTTCCCACGTTTTGCTGATTTACTAATTCTTTGAATCCATTGACCGATTCGATTAGGAAAGAAATTTGTAATTTAAAATATTTACAAAGGGAATACAACGCGTGATGCATAACATAAATCAAGCCGTTGACCGAAAGATAATTTTAATGTATTTCAACGTACTTGAATATGCATGTATATTTATATATATGCATACTCAAGTGAAAACATCTGTTTTGTTTATCCCTCTCAGGGCAAAATCTATACCGCTACTACGAGAATTTTGTTAACTTGAAATTCGGGCTTAGGGGCCATTAAATAACAAAAAAACATATCACTTTGGTTCGTCAGCTGTACAGGTAAGCAGTGGTGGATGGTACACATATGTGTACCTTTTGGTATAAACGACATCATTTTTGCCTTTTTTTAGACCTATTTCTATTTTGTAAATTATATGTAATATAAATAAAATTTTTCAGTTTAGATATTATATGTTTTCGAAATTATTATATTATTAAACATAGTTGACTTACAGCTAATTACATATTTTTAAATTTTTAAAAAGAATATAATAAATGAAATATTTGAAAAGAATATAATATGAAAAATAGATGAAAGAAATATGTAGGTACTGCTACTGAAAATACTACTTTTCTGTGTGAAAGTTTTCAAAACATTCCGGACAAA
Organism: Argyra leucocephala; assembly: GCA_963942445.1. Classification (NCBI taxonomy): domain Eukaryota; kingdom Metazoa; phylum Arthropoda; class Insecta; order Diptera; family Dolichopodidae; genus Argyra; species Argyra leucocephala. The sequence goes on along the minus strand of OZ012679.1, from coordinate 29,993,123 downwards.
GTGGCACTTCATTACAACCAGAACAGACAAAACGGGTTCGATGACCACAGCCTTTACGTCGGCATTTATTTGCATGCTTTTTATTGCTGCTGCGAGGCCAGTGTTTTCCATCAGACAAGCGTTTGTAGTCCGATACTTTCGGAATTTTTCTTGACAGATCATCGTCTTCTTCGGGCATATTTCTTGGACGACCTGACCTACGTGCCTTATTTCCATTATGAATTGAAAGGCCAGTATGTATGAGGCCATGAGCTATTTCACTTTTGAATTCAAGTAAATCACACTTTTCGTTGTCCTTATCTTGTTTCCACATTATCCAAGAGTTCACGACACATAGATTTAATAAGTGATAAAACAAACGCATATACCAACGTCGGTTGCGTGGAAAATTTCGATATATTGCTAAAAGGGAATCCATCAGGTCGACACCTCCCATGAATTGATTATACTTTACAATTATATCAGGTCGTTCAATATTTATAACACTTCTGTTTTTACGGCAAAAACGTTGAACTGTGTATGTTTGGCCAACACCAATATATGAAGATATTACATGTACAAGTTTGTTATCAAACCAGCGTACAACGGATATGTTATCTTGTGAAGTAGCAACCGTACAAGCCCCACGCCCATCTTTTTTCAATTGTTTTTCACTTTTTAATTTTTGTGTAGCTTCTTTTATCATTGGCAAGCGCACGGTACCAGTATAATATGTTTTATTTTTCAGCAAATGATAAATTAAAGGTAAACTCGTGAAAAGATTGTCAGCAAAAATTTTATGGTTCTTTCCAAATAAATGTGAACATAGGCGTATTACAACATTTCCGCATTTATTAATTCCTAAAATTTGTGGCTCATTTATGGTAGCTCCTTGAAATAGTTCAAACTTATGAACAAATCCATCTGCACCTGCCAAACACCAAATTTTGAACCCCCATTTTTTCGGTTTCTGCGGCAAGTAATTTTTAAGTGAAGATTTTCCTTTGAATGGAACAAGCATTTCATCGACGCATAAAAATTCCCCTGGTTGATAAATATGTTCAAAGTTTTTATTGAGTCTTTCAATAATTGGACGAATTCGGATAGCTGTAACAAAAAAAAATTGTAATAATGATATTTTAATAATAGGGTGTAAAATAACACACCTTTATCTATGTTATTATTTGGTATGTCATCATTGTTAATGAAATGCAAGTTGGAACGTATTTTCTCAAAGCGACGCAGATTCATACTATCCGCTATTATATCGCATCGCAAAGTTCTTTCCCAATACATTCTAATTCGTGGGTATCGAATATAACTCATCATTAAATTTATTCCTAAAAAAACTCGTAACTCTCCAACATCTAATTTAAGCTCTTCTCCACGCTGTAACGCATAACGATTTGTTTCTTCTGTCATCATATTTAGCAACTCAATGTCCAATAATTGGAGAAAATATTCAAGTGGAGTCCTACCGGCTGCAAATATTTTTTTTTCGCTTAAAAATGGTTCCGAAAATCCACTATTGTCCTTATTTGCATACCAAATAATGTGACGCTGTTGTGGCAAAACATCGTCGATATTTATATCTACTGTTGCACTTGGATGATTTGTATCCAAGGTTGCAATGACTTCACTTGTACAAGGAATCTCATCGATAAATGATTCGGCTTCAAGTGCGATTTCATCCTCATCCTCATTCTGAGAAATTTCAAAATCGCTACCGGATGAGCATTCAGATTCTGCCATATCAATCTCATCATCTGACTGTTCCAGCAACTCCAATATTTCAATTTCATTTTTGAATATTTTTGGCATTTTGCATCTTTTTTGAGCAAATAAAGGCCAAAAGCAAGAGTAAAAAGTTATAAAAGTAGTTACAAAAACGTTAAGTAATTTGTTCAAAAATATATGAATTTCAAAAGATACACAAATGTGTATGTTAGAAAAATATTTCCACTCTGACATTAAATACACATTTGTGTATCTGTTTTTAAATTAACAAAATTAAAGAAGAAACACTATTCTTACCAATATTATTATTTAATTTAGTTTATAAAAGTTCAAATTATTTAAAAAAAATTATACACTTAAAGAATTTTAATTCTTTTTATACTTTTTCTTTATTTAAAAATACTACTTTTACACTTTTAAAAAAACTAACTACCTCACTACACAAATACTCGTTTTATTTTCAAATTTGACAGATCATGGTATAGCGGTAAACGATATTAACAAAAACAGAGATAGCACTTTCAAATAAAAAAAATCGCTTTGAGCTACCTTTTGAAGAAGTAAAATGAGAACTTTTTGAAATTAGATACACATATCGTCGCTTGATTATTGTTTTGTCGCATACGCCAATTGTTTGAAACGGAGAAAAACACTCATTAATGTTTATTGGACCTTTTGGAAAAAACTGTTCGATAGGATTTATTATAAATTTTTTATAATTATCTTTGATAATATTTTTTGTTGAAACTTTAAAAAATAGGAACCTAGCTTAGCTAGTTTATAAGCTATATTTAATTATATTCAAAATGGGTTTGTCGTATATCCTAATGTGCGAACACTTTATTCATTAACTTGGATGTACGACAAAAAAAGTGGATATACAACAATTCAATATTAAATAATATAAAAAACCTTATTATGCATAATAATAATTTATTTCAGGTTTCGCATTATAAAAATATATAAAAATAGTTTTTCATAAATTTAACAATGTTTATATAAAATATAATATGTGTGTCTTATATATTATATTTAAAAAAAAAATAAAATAATTTCCAGTCTTAAATACTAAACAAAAATAAAATAGAAAAGTCATTCATTGACAGGAACACAAAATTTAATTCTAACTTAAATTATTATCACAATGGTGAATTATCTTTTTTGGAAAATTGCTTTATAATATTCTTTATCTATGTCTGGCAAATAAATTAATAAGCTTTTTATATCGGTAACTTTTTCATTTGAAATAGTCTTTAGCCTATCAGAAATTATATTTAATTTTTGAGCAAATAAATTTTTCGGTGTAGGCAAAGTTTTCTTTGATATATTTTTTTTTAGTGATCTGCTTTCATAATTTAGAGATCTTCCATTTGTTTTGTATTGCAGTGTAAACAAATCTGTTTGGTCATAGCACAAAAATCTTATTTTTGTAAACGGAATTATTGAAAAATTTAAATTATTGGATTTTGCAGAAAAATTCAGAAAATCTGATGGTTGCATTTGGATTAATTTGAGCTTGATGTTCTTACAAGACAAATTATTAAGATGTCGTAGAAGAGAAAGAGGACTATATATTTCCATATTTTTAAGATATCTATCAATGGTGCTATGGACACAATCAACTTCTTGAACCAAAGAGTGGCCTGGTGTTGAAAATTTTTGTTGAATTTGTTTGACCTCTGGATGTTCATACATAAAGAATTGTAACGCAGTTGACATAACTTTGTTTTTATTTTGAGCAATACAAGAATCACTCCACAAAGTTATGTATTCAATTCCTGGTTGATTTTCAAGTAAAAATTTTGTCAAAATTTTCAATTGTGCATTCTCTGTACAACTCGTACATTTTAGCAACTGTGATATGTGACTCCAGGTATTGTTTTGTAGAACTAGCTCTACAATAGTGAGAGTCTACTATAGGAAAACTAGCAATATGTTTATTGATTTCTTCAATTTTGTCAGCTGAAATAGTTTTCTTAGTATTTTTCCCTTTTTTAGTTGGCATTGGGCATCCGGTAGTACTATCGTTTAAATGTTGGAAGTAGTAGTACACTCTTCGCTCACTGATATCGAGAGTATTTAAGAAAAATAATTTGCAAACTCTTAGTGTACGATCCTTATTTTGAAGATAAAACTGATATGATTTGCTTTTTTTTTTAGATTCTTTTACTCTGCGTCTGTTTATTAGAGCTTCTTTTACAAACTTACAGTAAAAAAGAGGTTTTTCTTTATCAGATAATTTCCAAAAAGATTCGTTTATACATAACCTATCATTTTCAGAAAAATTTTTCGTACAAAAAAAGAAGCAGGTATGTTTGCAACCAGCTTTTACCTTTCTTTTTTGCACGGTTTTTCCTTTAATATTTACGTATTCATTTCCGGATTCTCGAAGAGTTTTTCTTACGTTCTGTGTCCATATTTCCTCATTTTTCTTCCTTTTTTTTGTTAATTGTGCTGGCGAATTTGTGCCTGTTTTTAATTTTGTAACTCAACAATTAAATATTACTGAAACCTATTACTTATAGAAAATAACTTACCAGATGACATATATTCTGAAGGAATACTTCTAAGACTTTGTACTGAATTTAGTACAACATCATTTTTTGAAATCTGCGATGCAGGTTGACGTTCTATTTCTAAAACAAAGTCCGGATCTGCTCTACTGTCGTCAGAATCTGTAAACAAAAAACCTTGAAATTTTTTTATTTTTGTTTTATCTACAGCAAAATACCAAAATCTTCATCTTCCAAATTTAGAGAGTCGTTTTTACATTCGTCGCCTTCAGATTCTAATATTTCATTCATCATTCTACAAAATATAGATGGCTTTAAGTTCTTTAAATAATTATATTTTATAAAATTATAAACTTACGATAAAAGAGTAGGTGATAAAGCTGGGACCGGAGACTCCATTTTTTCTTCGCTGAAAACACGTCTTCACTGCATAAAATTTTTATAACGACTGAAGGTAGCTCTCAATGGAACCTTCTATTTATACTTTTTGATTTACCGTAGAAACTTATATGCACATACAACAAACCAATATTGAAAACAATTTCAAGTGAACTGTCGTATAAGTATACACTGCTTACATTTCTGTATACCGTACAACAAACCAATACTGAAAACTATTTAAAGTGAACCGTCGCATATGTATATACTGCATACATTTCTGTATACCATACAACAAACCAATACTAATCAAATAATGTTAAAATTGATCGTACGTATGCTGTAAAAGCACGTACAACACACCAATAATTAGAAAAAAATTTCGTTTAATAATATTAATTTAATGTCGTAAGTTGGAAAATTTGGCGTGTACGATATACCAATATTAACAACTAGCAATTTTTAGGGATATACAACAAAAATTAGACTGAAAATCTCAGTAACGGTAAGATATATCAAAAATCTGAAAACAGATTCGGAAAGAGAACACACAAAAACCTATAGATACATTATCATGTCATAAAAGTCAAAAATGGCGTATACGACAAAACAATATTCAACCGACGATATGTGTATTAAAAACCTGAGAGGGTTATAAAAGAAAAGTATTGTTGATGTTGCAATGATTTCTAAATTTCCGTTTTTTATGCCTTTTTTATATTTAATTTGGTAATCAAATTCAGATAATTTAAGTCGCCACCTTACTAATTTAGAATTTGGTTCTTTAATTGAAAACAACCATTCTAATGGCTTGTGATCGGTCTCTATTATAAATTTCCTACCAAATATATAGGGACGGAAATATTTTGTCGCCCATACGACAGCAAGTAATTCCTTTTCAATTGTACTGTAGTGTTGTTCATGATCATTTCGCGTACGACTAGCGTAACAAATCGGGTGGTTTTCTTGTGATAATATGGGCCCCAAAGCGTACTGACTTGCGTCTGTAGTAACTGTAAATGTTTTATTGAAGTCGGGATAGCTTAATATTTGTTCATTTATTAAAAGTTAAGCATTTCGAAACTCGATTTATATTCTGGATCATTAACATTTATTTTCTGGTTTTTTTTTTTTAAATATTTTGTTATAGGTTTGGCAATGCTAGAATAATCGCAAATGAATTTCCTGTAATACCCTGTTAAACCAAGGAATTGTTTTATCTGTTTGGGTGTTTTAGGAATTGGAAAAGTTTTAACGCATTGTATTTTCTTAGGATTTGGTTTTATTCCTTCTATTGTTACAATATGTCCAAGGAATTCTGTTTCTCTTTTCAGAAGTTCAGATTTATCAAGTTGAACCATAAGTTTCACTTCTTCGAGTCTTTTAAAAATTTTAGTAAGCGAATCTAGATGTTCTTCCAGTGAGGCGGAAAAAATAATGATGTCATCTAAATATACCAAGCAGATCTTATTTATGTATTCTTGTAGTATAAAATTCATAAGGCGTTGAAACGTAGCAGGTGCTGTTTTTAGCCCAAACGGCATACGAGTAAACTCATAGTGTCCATTTTCAACACTGAATGCCGTTTTATGGATATCACTTTCATTTATTTCAATTTGGTGAAAACCCTTTGCAAGATCCAATGTTGTAAAGTATTGGCATCTCCCTAATTTACTCAATATGTCATCAATATTCGGTATTGGGTATTTGTCGTCGATCGTTATCTCATTGAGTTTACGATAGTCGATGACAAGACGCCATTTAACCTTGCCGCTGGCGTCCGTCTTCTTTGGGACGATCCAAACGGGAGCAGAATAGGGTGAGCTGCTGTGTCGGATTATGCCCTTCTGTAACATATCCTCTATTTGGTCTTGAACTTCTTGTTTATGGATCCGTGGGTATCTGTAGGACTTAACAAAGATAAGGGTTTCGCTAGAAGTGCGGATCCTATGTTTAATTACGTTTGTAAAAGATAGATCACAGTTTTCTTGATAAAATATTTTTGAGAACCTTTTAACAATTTTGAATAATGCTGTTCTCTCCTCGTTATTAAGGTGATTTGTTCTTATTTGTTCATATAAATTTTTAGGTTGGAATTGTTCTATTATATTGAAGTTGAAGTAATCTACTCTTTGTGTTTGAAGTGGATTTATCTTTATTATTTTTATACAATCATCTTGTTTTTGAATTTTTGCAAGGGTTTTATAATTTTCTACATCATAAATTCCTTCTTTTATTAGTAGGCTTCCATCTGAAGACTTCTGTTCTTCAAGATAGGCTAAACCATCCTTTTGTAGGACAGGTAAACTAATTTCATAATTTCCTTTTTTTTCTAAATGGAGAGTGGAATTTTCTTCATATTCAATAAAATGTAGTTTGGTTTTTTTATGTTTAGTTTTTAGAATGTTATTTTCGAAATCAATATTGCATTTTAATGGAATTAAAATATTATTTCCAATAAGACCATCGTATTTGGTGTGGGAAGGAAAAATATGCATTTCAACATGCTTGTCAGTTTCGCCAAGTTCTTCGAATAAAGGAATAATTGCTTTTTGTGTAATTTTTACTTTACAGATAGTTTTAAGGAGTATTGGTACTTCGAGGTTATGTAAATACTTTGGATTGCAAAGATCCGGATTTATAATTGAATGAGTAGTCCCGGAATCTATGATAAATTTAAGTGTTCTTATTTTTCCTTTAACTTTTATATATGGCAGTTGGTTGGTGAGGCCGTTAATTGAAAATTTTGAGGTTGTGAGTTACTAGGTTGTGAAGTTTGGACAGGGTTGTTTGTATATATGTCCATAGGTTCTGGTGGTGATGAATGACTGTTATGGTTATGATTATTAGAAAAATTATTTCGGAAGGAATTTCCTGATGTGTTTGTTGAAGATCTATATGGATTAAAATTATTAGTTATTTGACTGTTAGAGTGAGAATGAGAGTTTGGCCGTTGATTCCATTGTTTTTCTTGTGAAGAATTTTGGCCAGAATTATTTGGAGGTCTGTAGTTATGTTTTTGGTTAAATTGACTTGTATTGATTGACCTATTATAATTATTATTATTTTTCCTATTATTATATTGGTTTGAATTATGAGATCTGTTAAAATTGTTAGAGCTGTTGGTTTTGTTACTATTACCACTATTGTAATTTTGGTTGTGCCTGAAGTTTATGCGATCTGTTTTTTGAGTAGTGTAGTGTGCATAACCCGCCTCATATAATATTTCCATTGCTGTCTCAAGGCTTTCAGGGTTTCTACAATACAAAATTGAACGCATTGGTTCAGGAATTTTATTTTTAAAGATTGACAGAGCAGAAATTTTATTATTTGAAATTGTTTGCTCTGTAATTGCTAAATCTTCTCCTGTTTCTAATTTTACCTTTACATTAAGTCTCCTTAATGTGGTTTTGATTTCATTATAGAAATCAACGCAGTTAGATTTATAAGTTGTACCTCTTAGTTCATCAAATAGTTCCTCTAAGCTGGTACGATCACCAAAGTTGTTTCTAAGGATATTTTTAATTTCTAACCAGCTTGTCACATGGTTATTAATTTCTATGGCTTCCATGGCCTTTCCTTTTAATTTTGATTTAATAACGCCGGAAAATATGCTTTGTCCTAAGTCATCATATTTTAAAAGAAGAGGATGTATTCTATCAATTAGGTCTACAAAGTTCTGTAGATCCTTAAAATTACCAGAAAATTCGGGCACCCTGTCTAAGTATTTTAATGGGTCAATTTTTAATGTTTCCGACATTTCGCTTTTTGTAATAGTCGAATTATTGTGTGTAATTATATAGTGAGAACTATTATTATTGGTCCTGTTTTGTGACCAAGTGCCTGCGGTTTGTATAGAAATATTACTTAATAGATCAGTTAATTCGTCTATATTACTCATGAAAATTTTCAAACTAAGAAAACACTATAGATATTTTTTTTTTCATTAAAAATTATAAGTACGTAATTTATTTGAAGAAAAATTTACTTAATAATAATTTATGATAAATTGATACGTTTTATAATAATCTTAGAATTTTTAAAAAAATTTCTTTGTTTTTAATTGTATTAATTTTTTTAACCCTTTGACTCGGGAATTATTAATTTTCGAAATAAAAATTATTTGTTTAACTTTTTAGTGTTATATATCTCCCAAGATAATATAAATATATTTAATTAGAAATTTTCACCCCCCCCCCTCTAGCTTTTGTGGAACGTACGCATTTGCGTACAAACATACTGAACAGGTATTTCAGTTCTTAATAGATTATCTAAAAAGTGAAAAAAAGGCTCAAACGTAAATAATAATATCACAATTTATTTATGTATTCAGTAATTATACAGTAATCTTAAAAATAAATTCAAAGTTCAATTTCATTATATTATTGTAATTATTTTTAAAACTAATAAAAAAAATAAAAAAACGGCATTTACTTCACAGCCAATAATTATTATTACAAAAATAAAAACTTGATTTCAAAAATATGTACGTAAATTATTATGGTTCTAACTATGGTTTCGTGTGAAAATCATAGAAACAGTTTCGGTCTTTATTTAGGCAAATATGCACTTTGCACTTGATGCACATAACTCTGGAACGACCTTTGCATTTATTATTCTTACAACGCGAACATTCTGGAGCATTATCATGAGAAGGTAAATGACCAAAACCATCATACCGAACGTCGAGAACAGGTCGAATTTCAGATTTTGTAATTTTTGGTGAATGTTGCTGGATTTCCAGAATTCCTTGGACAGATGGCCGGCCCCTTTTAGCTCCATTTTGGCGATAAATTTGGGTAAGTGTTCTTCCCAAACTTTGCTTAAAATCTAGTAGCTGCAAAATCTGATTATTTGGAATACATTTTTTTGTCATGTCTTCACGATATTGAATCCAACTGGAACAGACTCCAATATCAATAAAATGAAATATAACACGTAGAGTCCATTTCTTTGATTTAATAAATACTCTATAATATGACATAAGTTGATCTAGCAGAACAACTCCACCCATTCCGTTGTTATAATGAGCGACAATATTTGGTTGATTAATTTCAGTATATTGTTTAGTTTTTTTATCAAAACGACGAACAACATGCTCTTCATTTTTACCAACAAAATTTGAAACCAGATGTACAGCTTTATTGTCTTGCCATTTGACGACAACTATCTTTCCATCTCGACTGGTCAATTCATCTGAGTTTCCCCGTCCTTTTTTCATGAGATCTTTGTCACTAATAAAATTAGGATTATTAAACCGATTTATGCGAACAGTACCTGCAGCATTAATTTTTTTTTTGATGGAGAATTTCAAATAGTTGATAGGAGCTAAAATAATTATCAAAATACAGCTGATGTCCTTGTTTACTGATCCTTTTTATTAAATGAAGCACGGTGGCTGCACCGTATCTATATTTGGAGCATTCAAATTTAGAAATCTCTGTATTAGCTCCTTGGTACAAGAAGAAATCATAAGGAAAACCACTTTTTCCACATAAAAAGAAAACTTTAATGCCCCAAGGATTTGGTTTTCCTTTTATATATTGTTTGATATTTAGACGTCCTGAAAAGGGAATTATTTGTTCATCAATAGCTACAAATTCTTCTACGGGAACTGCTCGACAATAATTTAATACACTGTTTATCACAGGTCGAGCTTTATAAAATTTGTCTTCATTATCTGCTGGAATTTCTAAGTTGTTGACTAAATGAAAATGTGTTCTTAGTTGATAAAACCTTTCACAAGACATAACAGAACAAATAGATTCGATTTGCAAATATTTACTCCAGTACATTCTAATTTGAGGGAGTTTGAGCGTACCCATGAGTAAATGAATTCCAACAAACTGTCTCATTTCATTTGCGGTTGTACGCTTGCATGTTCGAACATGGACGTTTTTTTGTTCTAGATATAAATTTGTAAAAGTTGACATTCTTTCATATAACTCATTAGGTATAAACTTGGAAAAATAAAATAGCGGAGTTTTGAGGGAGTCATCTACTTCAACTATAGGTTCATTTTCAAAATCAAATTTATGAAGGTTAAATTCTTTTCGCCGAAATTGTATATTTGCCTTTTCCGTGGTGGTGTAATTCTCAAATTGGTCAATAAATTCTATATTTTGTTCTACATTTTCATCCTCAACGTCGTCCATTTCCATATAATCTGCATTTTTAACTGATCCCATTATGAGATCAATTAAATTTGGTTTTTTATTATTTAATACTACTTCATGTGTATTATTATTTACTTCTTCGTCAGAACTAACTTCTAAATCAGAATCAATTGCATTCAACATTGAAACAATGTCCTTTTCTGAAAGACCTACATTCGATTCCATATCTACAATTAAAGTATTGATATAAGTATTCACATAATTTTTTATGCAATACACTTGTTTTGTACGCAAATGAGGACATGTACGCATTTGCGTACGTAAGATTTCTCTATGTATGTACGCAAACGCGTACATCTTGTTTTAGGTATTAATAATTCACTAAAATTAACTTTTTTAGGTTAAAATTCAAGAAAGATTAAAAAATTTACTTTTAATTAATAAAAAAAGACCCACTAGAATGTAATTAACTATACCAATAGTAAAATATAACAATAATTCAAAAGCGCTCACCTGCACAATTTATTGCACTTGCGAAGTCTTTTAGAATTTTAAGTAAACTAATATTATTGCAATCTTCTACATAATTTATTTTGACATATGAAGAGAGAATATTATTTTCTCTTCGTAATAAATAATCTCTTATTAAATTTTATTCACAAAAAGCGCGGGAATTTAATTTGGAAATTGATGTACGCAAATGCGTACATGCCTAGTCAATCGGTTAAATTCATTTCTCAATTTCTCAAAATGAAAGGAGAAATCTTCAGTTTCTGAATTATATAAGGTATCAATAATTGTACTAGACATTAAAAAAAAATTTTAAAAAAATTTTTACAAAAAAAAATTTTACAAGTTTTTTTCTTTTATATAGATAATTTCTTTTTTACAAAAAAAAATAAAAACTTAATTTGGAAGTTTTAATAGTTGACTTACGTTAAAATTGGTTAATGACACCTTTTGATGAATTTTGTTGTTGGATGTCCTTTTGTTGTGTTTGTTTGTTTCACAATTTTGTTTTGTTTCACTTTTATAAATCAAAAAATGTTTTTAATTTAATTTTATTTGATTATTTTTTTTTTTTATTTTATTATAAAAAAAAACTTATTTATTTAGCTATTTAGATCTTATAGTTTTTTTCTCTTTTTTTTTTTAAATGTTTGTATTGATGGTTATTTAATTTATTATAAACACTTCTTTTGTTTTAAATTAAATGTTTGTATAAGTTAAAGTTCTTTATACGATTTTCCTTCAAAACAAAATATTGACCGAAGTTATAGCAAATAAATAAAAAAAATACAAATAAAAGCTTTTTCTTCAAAACAACTGTTTATTATGCTCTTGTTCCTTGACGAAGGCACTCAGTGCTGACTGTATTTTATTTTCGTTCTTTTATATTATCAAAATACCCAAAATCTTATCGTATGTGGAAATTACCAATTTCCCACGTTTTGCTGATTTACTAATTCTTTGAATCCATTGACCGATTCGATTAGGAAAGAAATTTGTAATTTCAAATATTTACAAAGGGAATACAACGCGTGATGCATAACATAAATCAAGCCGTTGACCGAAAGATAATTTTAATGTATTTCAATGTACTTGAATATGCATGTATATTTATATATATGCATACTCAAGTGAAAACATCTGTTTTGTTTATAAAAGAAAAATATTGTTGATGTTGCAATGATTTCTAATGTAGGTCATAAATAAAAGAAATTTGATATTACAATTTAAAATATTTTAAATATTGGTCACTAAAAAAAAAAAAAAATATTAATGACATTGCACTAATTTGGAAAAAATAAAAGGCATTACGATATTGAGAACGTTTATGATGTTTATGATAAGATTTTGTGTATTTTATTATCGCGTACTATTTATATGATTGCGGTTTTATGTGGTGTAGAATTATTTATAACAAATAACATGGAAACATATCAAATTTAGCTTTTTTAGTTCGATCTATCCAGATATCAAGTTTTTTAATAAAGGCTTCTATCTTATTATTGCATATAAAAAGGTTTATCATAGTACCTTGCATTGATAAATTTAACTCATTAAGTAATGAGAATATATCAGCCAGGTAAGCAATTTTAGCAAGCCAAGTATTACTTTTGAAATGTTCTGTTAGTTTTGATTTCTGGTCGTTTAAAAAAATTTCTATTTCTACTCTCAGGTCGAAAACTCTTTTGAGCACTTTACCCCTCGAAAGCCATCGTATGTGCGAATATAGCAATAAATTTTTGTGTTCGGAACCCATTTCTTCACACATGAGCAAAAAAATACGGGTCTTTACGGAACTATTACGTATTTGATTGTAAATATTAGTATTTGTATGTAAATCTTCACTCATATTTTTGGCGGCCAATTGCTCTCGGTGAAGAACGCAATGAGTTTTAAGTAAATCTTTATGCGAAACTTGCTGTATTCGACTAACTACGCCTTTGTGTGTTCCAACCATTGCTGCAGCACCGTCAGTGCAAACACCTATGCACTTATTCCAAGGAATATTTTTTTTTTTTTTCAAAATATGTGTTGATACTTTCAAAAATTTGTTCAGATGTTGTGAAAGTTAATAATTTTAAAAAGCATAAAACTTCTTCTTGAATACTTTCCAAATCAAAATCAATATACCTCACATAAACTATTAATATAGCATTACTAGATACATCCGTTGATTCATCCAATTGTATTGCATAATAAGGTGATTGTATCAATTTTCCAATTAATTGCAATTCTATGTCCTTAGAAATAGCTTGTATTCGTCGGCTTACGGTATCGTTAGACATAGGAATATTGTTAATTTTTGAAGCATATTCTTCACCAAACATTTCAGTACAAATATCTTTCCTGCATGGTTTTAACAATACTTCTTCGATGGTATATACTTTTTTTGATTTAGCAATATGTAAAGCTGTCAAAAATGAACATTTTAAGGATTTTTTATCTGTTGTAACAAAATTTGTCAAACCTAATTTGTCGGTTTTTAATTCATTGCGGTTTCTGATGAAAAAATCTAACGATTTGTCTTTGTAATTATTATGATTTGTTTCTAAATGTCTCAAAAGTTTATTGTCTTTCAAAGATGCGTTTGCCAATATATTTCCACATATAACACATTGTGGTAGATCAATTTCATTTTCTTTTATATAGGTAAAACCGTAATTCAAAAATTTTTCTTGATACCTATAAAAGCTACTTTTATCCAATTTTGGCCGTTTTGAAGTTTGTCTAGTCGAAGTAGTAGGAATTTCTAAATATATATTTGTAGAAGTACTAGTACTATCAATATTTTCATTTGTCGAATCTTGTGTAGTTTCTTTAATTTTAAAGTAGTTATGTAGTGTTTGTTTCTGATTCATTTTTAAATTATATGAGGTAAACTTTAAAACAGATACTTAAATAAAAATAATATCTGAACTCGCACAAAACTTACCAATTGTTGAACAAATATTTTAATGTTATGTTATGATAAATAAATAACAAAAGTTTTAGTAAGAAGTACTTATAATGTTTCTAAAAGAAAATTAACACTACACTAAAATCACTACATAAAATAAAATTATTTCTTTAAATATGAATATTATTATCCGCCTACTAAGGAAAAATTTGAAAATTTATTCAATTCGTGGAAATTTTTACAAACGGTTTTTTCGAAGAAATGTATTTTGTTTTAAAGTAGTCTCCAAATATAATTTTATTTCTTTTAATTAATTTTGTTTTCAATATTTGTTTTACTAATAATAATTAAGTTTGTTCTGTTAATAATTTTGCCCACTATATTTTTGTGGCTTTAATAATTTTGTTAAAACCAACCTTTTCAAAGTATTATTTTTACGCTTAAAAAATCGACCCATTTTAATTTTATTGCGACCCAAAAGTGGGTCACGACCCATGGGTTGAGAAATGCTGCTCTAGACAAAGCAACATATAACTGTGAAATAGAGAATTGTGTTTTTAGTGAAATATTATATTATAATTGTATAAAATATGAGCACATTATTTAACCATATATTTTTATATATTAAGAATTAAATGCATCACATAAATTCAGAATTATTAAAACAACTAAAAATCAAAAAAATATTTTATATCACTTTATATTTCACTCTCATAATAGTCATAGTAAAAATACAATACAGTTTAAAATAGGGTTGCCAGAATATTTCTTTTAAAAAGCACATGTACTCTTTTTTCAACACGATCGTTTTGTTCACTCTCTTTCTTTGTTCGGATCTTTCTTCTATCTCTTTTTGCTCTCTTTTTCTCTTAAACTGAATTTATCTTATTTTTATAAAGAAAAAGAGCAAAAATGTCAAAAATCTTCATTGAAAAAAATATTTCCTCCCAAGAATTTAAGAAAAAACCTTTAAATCTGAAATGGATTTAATATTTCAAAGGCAAGGTAGGTTTTTTTGAGAGAAAACGTCTAAATATAGTTTTAGAGAGTTTATAAATTTTAGTTTTGCTTTTTTTTTACTTTATTATTTTTTACTATATTGAATTAATCTAAATAGTATGCATTTTATATTTATGATTTTGTTTAACTTTTATTATTTTTCATTTTTTATTTTAAATTTCATCTCTTTTTTGCTTAATTTTTACAACATTTCTAACTTTTAATTAAATCTTATTTTTTCTATTATAGCTTTAAGTTTCTTTTTATATATACAATCTGTTGGCCCACATCCGAAAGGAAAAGGGTCCTAATTCTTGCCTGCACATTTATGTAATGAACATACCGTTCTGACATACCGTTATTTTTATTTTGCTGAAGTTTCCCAAAAATCTCTAAATTTTTTATTTTTGCCATATAATCAATATTTTATGAGCTCTATCCATCTTTGTCGTTAATTATTTCAATATATTATAATAAATTATGAATCTTTTTTTATGTTTATTAGGTTTTTTAATTAAGATAACAATTATTTGTTTAATAATTTTTATTTTTGTTATTGCACTAAGTTTTATAACCCCTAGTGCACTAAGTTTTTTTTTTAAATCTGTCAAATTTTTTGTTTTTTTATTTAATGTATAAAATATTTAAAAAATTTAAAGCACAATTAAAGAGTAAAAGAAGATGTTCTTAACACTCGTAAGTTTCAAATAAAATAACGCAATATGCATCAGTCTAGTAATATTAGATTCATTTTGTTTACAGAATATCGAAATATGTATATGCACTGTTGTACAATACAGAATAATCTACAAATGTTACATATATTGCCTATTATGTAGTTTGCAGATACTTGTATGTACGTTTTTTTTTTGTTAACAAATGTTGATCTTACATTTTGCCGTTTTATGTTTTTCTTTTTAAGAAGAGTAGAAATACTTACTTTTTATATGACAAACGAAAATAGTATTTTACGATCGTTGCTAAAAATACATGAACTTCAATTTGAAAAACTTAAATAGCATTATAGCAGTGAATATTAAAAATTTTAATGGTGCATATATTATATAACTATACATAACAATCTAACCCACATAAACCAAATATTTAATATATCAATAATTAACTTATCATATACAAGTTTCGGTGTCGAATCTAAGAAGAGCGGTTGATTTATTGATGGTGAATTTTTAATATTAAGAAAATCTATAGTATGAGTTTTTTTATTTATTGAAGACATTGAATTTGAATTGATGGTGAATAGAGTATTAAATGGAATTATTGGTTGATCCTATAAAAGAGAATCTATATTGATATAATTATATTTCATTATTCATTATTAACAAAAAAAATAAAACATAGTGTGATTTAATCGATTTCGAAAATATAGTTTAATTTACATTGAAATATATTTTCATCTCATTTGATTATATACAAACAAACAATTACAAACAATAATTTTTTTAACCATAAACATAGTATAATATATTGATAAAAATTGAACAATAGTGTATTAATTTTAAATTTAACAATTTTCTAAATAAACAATTAAAGTATTTTATTCAAATTTAACAATTAAAATAATAAATTAAATAATTACACAAACACTTTGTTTACATTTTTTTTTTTTTAAACTAAAAATTAAAATTGACAAGTGACAAGTTAGGTATTGCCGGTGCACAAGCACTCAATTGATGCAGTGGATTATTGATTGGCTACACTGCAATTTCGCATCTAGGGGTCAGAGTTAGAAACATTATCAGCGTTTGAACTTTTTTTCAGCTTTTTTTAAGGTTACAGAATGGTTTGCAATTTTTTTCTACAGTCCAATTATAATTTGCTAACCAAACTGATTGAAATTTTTGTTTCTTATTTGATTTTTCAGCTGAAATTGTTAAAAATCATTAACATTAATTTTTTTTTAACATCCTAAAAAGATTTTTTTATATAACGTCTACAATATTAAAGCTACAGGCATTATATGCAAAAATAAAAAAAAAATTACAAAATTAATAACGGAAAGGAAAGGGGTCCTAATTCTTGCCTGCACATTAATGTAATGAACATGCCACATAATGAACAAGATTCAATCATTTTTTTTTTTTGCATTCTGACATACCATTATTTTTATTTTGCTGAAGTTTCCCAAATCTCTCTAAATTTTTTATTTTTGCCATATAATCAATATTTTATGAGCTCTCTATCCATCTTTGCCGTTAATTATTTCAATATATTATAATAAATTATGAATCTTTTTTATGATTATTAGGTTTTTTAATTAAGATAACAATTATTTATTTAATAATTTTTATTTTTGTTATTGCACTAAGTTTTATAACATTTTTTTATTCAAAAATAATTCTTAAAAACTTAAGTATAATTATTAATTGTTTATGCACACGTTTGGATACTAGATTAATTTTGACTTCAAATAGGTTGAAAAAATTACTTTTGTCGCCATTTTTTATTTTTAAATTTTAACAAAATATCTAATGTTAACTTAATACAGGTATCCCTCCTATAACACGGTAGATAGGTTCCTATAATATGACGTGTTATGTGAAACCGTGCTATAGGAGACTAGAAGCTGGTACAAAAAGAGGGGTTACGTTCCAAAAAAATATTTTAATTACATAGAAGAAACTTTATTTTTATTAATAGTAACAAAAGAAATAAAAATCCACTTAAATACTTAAAAAACAAATAGAAATCCATGTAAATACATAAAAAACAAACAAAAATCGTCATAAATACATTAATTTAATTTAGTAATTTTCTTCGTCATCGCTGCTTAATTCAATTAAACGAGAACGTTTGTTCGGTTGAATAATATCATTTTCACTTTCTGAACTTTTTTCTGCAATTATATTTTGCTCACCTTCTGATATCTTTAAAAAATCTGTAATCTTGCTTTGTTTCTTTGTTCTTTCAAGGTTGTTGTAAATTTCTTGATATGGTGATAAGCAACTTTCCAATTCCCTTTTGAATTTTCGGCTTCTTTCAGCGCAAGGGTCTGCATTCAAAAAAAATAATTTCAAATTTTCGGCCAAGCTTAATCCTTCCTGCAAATTTTTTAGAGTAAAATTATTAAGTTCACTATCTTCATCAGAGCTAGAATTGATTTCATTCACTTGGGATATGGATGCCATATCTACCAAATCCGCTTCGCCAATTTCTTCTTCCACTAATAAGTCTTGAACATCATCAATAGCCATATCCACAAACCCTTCTCCTCCGATCGACCTAGCAAGTTTTAAAATGCTACCAATTTCATTTTCTCCTGATTCATGCACATTTTCTAGCTCAACTGCTGCTGGCCATAGCTTTTTCCAACATGCATTTAATGTTGTAATTTTCAGTTCTTTCAGCGATAATGATATGATGTCGATGCAGTGTTTAATTGAAAATTGCTTCCATGCTTGCTTTACATCAATAGATTTTGAATCAGTTATGTCTAAAATCCATTGTAAGGATCTTCTTATGTAATAAGTCTTAAAGGTATAAATAATACCTTGATCCAATGGCTGGAGCAATGACGTAGTATTAGGAGGTAGAAACACTATTTGGACGTTAGGATGACATAAATCTTGCGGGTGACCTGGCGCATTGTCTACTAGTAATAGCGCCTTGAAGTCTAAATTATTGTGCTTTAAATAAGTTTCTACTTCTGGAACAAAACAATTTAAAAACCAATTTCTAAATAACTCTGCAGTTACCCAAGCTTTTGAATTTGCTTTCCAATATACCGGTAAAGTGTTTTTATTTATGCCTTTAAGTGCACGGGGATTCAAAGATCTATAAATTAGCATGGGTTTTGTCATATACTCCCCTGAGGCATTACTGCATAAAAGTAAGGTTACACGATCTTTTGCTACCTTAAATCCTGGTGCAGTTTTTTCATTTTTTGATATAAATGTCCTATTGGGCATTTTTTCCCACCAAAGTCCAGTTTCATCGGCATTGAAAACTTGTTTTGATGTGTATCCTTGCTCTTCAATTATTTTTTTTAATTTTTCTGGATATGACCTGGCAGCTTCATGATCTGCCGCTGCAAGTTCACCTTGAATTTTTATATTATGGAGTGAAAAACGCCTTTTAAATTTCTCAAGCCAACCTTTACTGGCTAAAAAATCTGGGTTCACAGAAGATTCTCCATTTTGTTTAAGGTGGTTATAAATTTTAAGAGCTTTTTGCCTAATTATGTTACTGTCCAATGGAATCCTTTTCTGACAGCTATCATCAATCCATATGCTAAGTGCTTTCTCCATTTTTTCAATTATTGGCACACGGGGACGAGCTGAATACTTTGCGGATTTTGAAGATCCTGCAACAACAGCACTCCTAATTTCCTTTTCACTTTTCTTAATTGTACGGATTGTCGCCTCATTTAAATTTAGGTTTTTTGCAATGTGTGATGCTTTTTCACCTTTTAAAAGACGATCTAAAATTTGTATTTTTATTTCTAAAGAAATAAATTTTCTCTTCCAAGTTGTTTTTCTATTTTCAACAGACATAGTTTAGGGCTGAAATTTATTTTTCAATAAATAGTGTTACTTAATAACAAAAAATTAGCTCCTTATTAATTACCTTAAACAATTTACTTAAAACGATTCCTTATAAATTAAAATTTAATGAAATATTTTTGTTTCCAATTTCGCAATTCCATACATACAATATTTTTTTTTTTCAACTTTTTAATTTATATTGCACAAAAAAATATGGTCTGCGCTTTTGCAATCGTCTCCACAAAATGACAAAATATACACAAAAAATAGACTTGTATTCTCAAAATAATAAAATCTGTGTATTCCCCGAATTGTATTTTATGTCAATAATATAATTTTCTAAAGAAAAATAAAAACCGTGTTGTAGGATACCGTGTTATAGGAGGGATACCTGTACTTTAAACTAATAACCTTAAAACTAAATATATTAAACTAAGAATTAAGTTTAATCTTCATCACCATACATTATATAATTATTATTTTTTATTATTATATTATTTAATATTTATTCCTTGTTTTATTCCACAAATTACTTATAATTACAAAATTTACCATAACACAAAAAAACACATAACAAACAATAAAAGTTTTAAATGTTTGAAAACAATGTGGTTATCACATGCGATTGAAGCTTCTACTAGAAAACTATTTTCTCATTTTATGAATAAGAAATTTCTATTAACTGTAGTTATTAGAACATGTGTATTTTATTATTTCATTTTATTTTTTTTTATTTATATATTTTTAGCAGCATTATCTAGTATTAAAACAGCACTTTGAAATCGATGTTATTTTTCTTCAAAAAAATTTCAACATCGGGTATCATCATCATTGTCCTGCAACCCCATCCGTGGGGCATAGGGCGGAAGCACAATTAAAAAACCAATCTCGAAAAATACTGCTTGTAACCCAAGCCTTATTATTTGCCCGCCAATAAACAGGTAACTTGGATTTATCAATGTTTTAACGAGCCGTTTATAATAAATAAAGGTTTTGTTATATAGTCCCCTGACGCATTACTACATAGATGTAGAGTAATTCTGTCTTTTGCTACCTTAAAACCTGGTGCAACCTTTTCATTGTTCGAGATGTATGTGCGATGCGGCATTTTTTTTCCAATTTAGACTTTAAATAAAAACTATTTTTTTAAAATAAACATTATTTTTATTGATAAAAACATTTAATTTTTCAGAAAATATTTTAAATTTTTAATAGTAACAATTTAAAATAAAAGAAATAAAAATTACATTGGTATACATATCTTTAAAAATATTTGTTTTAATCTTGAACTTCACATTGAATTGGACATTGCAAATTTCTTTATTACAAAATTATATAAATCAAGTATGTTTTCATATAATAATAATTACCTTTTCTTCAAGAATCATTGCACTTCTTAAAATGTCCTCCATAACTATTTAACTTTTTTAATTTTTTTTCATTTCAAATTCTTGTATTTTTTTTATATTAAATTGAAATTATTTTGATAATCTAAACAATAATATGTCAAGAAATTTTCAATAGTCAAAATCTCGCTATAATTCTTGCCATAAAAAAATCATTAATTTTTCTCCCTTTTTCCTATTGACAACATTAAGTATCCTTTACTCTTTCTAAATATCGGACATCGGATAAACATTAAAAAAAATATATTTACCTTATTAAAAACTTATATTTTCAACCTTTTGATTTTTAATTATAACAAGACAAATTTTAAAATAAAATTGTTTCCCCATTAAACATCTAATATCCACAAAAGTTCACACTGTAATGATATTTTTTTTATTCATTATGTATACTCAAACCGTAATCGGAAATGTCATCTGCACATCAAATGCAAAAGCACCTGACGTCAAAAATTTATTAACACTAGGGGGGGGGGGGGGGGTAGACAGAAGGTCCCCGCCTCCCCACACCTGTACCCAAGCCAACACTGCCGAAGCCGGGCCTGTTTCTACTCGTTCTTACCACTAATGTAAGAAATAAAAAAAAATTATCTACACATTTTTAGTCTTCTTTTATTATTTGTCGTCCTAAATATTAAATTTAATTTTACATTCATCCACATTAAAAAAGGATTTTTTGTTTGTTTTTCTTTTTGTTTATATTCGTCAATTAATAATAATGATTAATTGAATAAAAAACAAAAAGAGAACAACAAAAACATTGTTGTTGCTTTATCCGACATACATCCTACTCTTATAAAATATCAGCAACAACTGATAATGAAAATAATGGGGCTTATTTGATTTATTATAAATCAAAAATATAAAATCTATTTCTTATATAGAAAAGAATTTTTTTTAAATGCATTACATGTTAAAATTTCACTTTTTTTTGTATTTTATATGTATTTGTATTTAGAAATTAAATGTTTTATTTTACAAATAAATATAAATAAAGTAGTTTCTAAGTTTATGTTCTAATTTTTTTTTTACAAAAATACAAATATAAGCACCTAACTTAGTTATATAAAAAAAACTACTTCCATTTTGTTTATGTTTATAAATTTTTCCGCACAACTGAACCTTTGATTTTTGCACTACAAACGTTTTCCGATCGTTTTCAATCATATGAAATTTTTTTTTCGAAATTAACGTTTTTCGTTTTCGTTTTCTGTAATACCAAATGACAAACGTCAGTGATATTCGGAAAACCATTGAACGTTTTCGTTTTCAATCATCATAAGCCCCAATAATAAAGGTAGTTTTTTCTTCTCTCTTGAAAATAAAGAATACACTAACACATTGAATATACGGGGCAAAACATATACAATGAAGGGAAATTTGAAAAAGAGAGTTGAAAATTTGCTGTTGTTAGTATTATTAATCAATGATAGAACTTGTAAACTTGAAAAGAAAGTTGGTTTTTGAAAATATTAATAATCCATAATTTTATTAGATATTATATGTAATTTTTTTGTTTTATTATTCTTATTTTCTTTTTTCCTTTTTTTTTTAAATCTGTTTTTTAAATCTGTAAATTCTGTAGGTACACATTTTTCCGTTTTATGTTTTTCTTTTTAAGAAGAGTAGAAATACTTACTACTTATATAACCAATTAAAAGAAATTATAAAAATATATCTAATGTATATTATATTATAATATACACTATATATATATTCTGTACGGTACGGTTGATTAATTTTGACTTCGTAAACTTTATTTATTATTAATTGGTTGTCCGAATTATTTTTTAAAATATTATGATATATTGAAACGAAATTTTTCTATTAAGTGCAATAAGTCGCTAATAAATTCTAATATAATCTTCTTAAAATTCTTAAATTAATTTTCAATTTATAAACTATAAAATATCTAATGTTGTGATGTGTAATACATAGGTATATAAACATTAATATGTGAGAGTGAACACTAAATACGAGTTAATTAAATCTTGATTGTAAATAATACCAATTGATAACAAACAATTAACCATTACCAATTAATTCATTTAACACAAAACATTAGTAACATAAATATGTAAGAGCGAACTCTGATAATAAGTTAAATTAACATTATTCTAACACTATAGCATTATAGCAGTGAATATTAAAAATTTTAATGGTGCATATATTATAACTATACATAACAATCTAACCCACATAACCCAAATATTTAATATATCAATAATTAACTTACGTTGTAAATCATGATTTTCCTTCTTTTTTTGACATACAATATAAATTTACAAATCTAAATTTAAATTTCACTAAAATTCAGTTTTTTCAATAATATAAATAATATTTGCACTTAACCCAGATTATCCGGCGGGCGTGTTTGTGGGGCGATTTTAATAATTTTTGGTATTTTGTGTATTTTTGGGCTAATTTTTACAAAAAAAAAAAAAAAAAAAAAAATTTTAATTTAAAGGTGTTTTTGAGACCGTACTACCTGTAGTACGTTAGGATAATATACATCTGCTGCGAAGTGAAAAAATTATAAGTATTTTATTTTTAATAATATCAGTTCATTTATTAATTAAAACAATTTATATATAAAAAAATAACAAAAAATAATAAAAAAAAATACTTCATTATATTAAAAAACAATTCATTATAAAAAAATAACAAAAAATAATAAATACTATATAAGTAGGAACTTCAAGTACTAGGTACATTATTAGTCTTTTTTTAATTTTCATGTTTTGTGTGATATTCTACATTGCATTTTACATGAAGAGGTACATCACATTTTAAACAGCGCGTTGTTGTTCGATCATGGCAGTATCTACATCGTAACTGCTTCGCTTTTCCATCTGATTGACGAGGAATTTCAGTGAGCAAATGGTCTAATCGATCAAATCGCGTATCATGTGGCATCATTGCTCTTCCCGAAGGTGCTCCAGGTACTCCATAAGTTGTTAACAAAGCCGTTGCAATACGGCGACGGAATGTTAAATGGTCCATTTTCCCACCCATTTCTCGGTGTAATTGCCATGCATTATGCTCTGCCAAATCAATACAATGACAAAATATAGGGAAGTACCATTTTTTGCCGCGAATAGATACGCGATATAGACTTATATTTTCATCTGCACGATCAACGCCCCCCATATAAAGGTTATATTTGTGAATTAATTTTGGTTGTTTGACATTCACATTACATTTTTCTTTCTGGGATCTCCGTGCAATTAATCGTGCAGGTTCAACCGAATGTATATTTGAGGCAACATTTACAGCACTGCTGTCGTTCCAACCACACACAATTAAATTATAATCTTTGATTTTACGATAATCATACCAGCCTCTTTGTTTTTTTTTCAGTTCCTTCTTCTTTGGTAAAGGACAGTTACCTAATCGGTTTTCACGTATTGTTCCTGTGCCTTTCAATTGGCGCTTTTCTAATTCAATTAATAAAGGTAATGTGGTGAATAAATTATCAAAATAAAGATGGTAATTTATGTCTGATTCTTGTTGAGAAAGAATATCAGCATAAGTTAACACCACGCTGGGACCAAGACCCATTTCCTTATAAGCGTTGTTCACAAATGTTCCTGCTCCTTGGTATGGTTCCAACCAAATAATATAGCCTTTAAAAGTTGCTCCAACCCAAAATTTATACCCATATCTTATAGGCTTTCCATGAATATATTGTTTACATCCGTGTCGACCGAAATATGGAACCATTTGCTCATCAATGCTATGTTGTAATACCTTGGGAGCATTCTTTTGAAAATTTTCATTTAACTTTCGTAATAGAGGTCTAACTTTTGCGAACTTGTCTGTTTTGTCAAGTCTATCATTATCAACGAAATGGAGATATCTGAATATGAAATCAAATCGATCTCTTCTAATGGAATTTGACACCATATCGTTGTGAGAATCTTTTGATTTTTCCCAGTACATACGGCGTCGGGAAACAATATTATAACCACTAAGTAGTAAAACTCCTAAAAAACATCTAATTTCATCCGAAGTTATATTTCCACTTGCATTGTTTTTCTGGGCATACTTATTGGAATGATGAACAATATCATCAACAAATATGTCATCAATAAATTTAGAAAATAGTTTCATAGGATTTGGTAAATTTTCTTTTAAATGATCTTCTGGAACTAATGGCTCGTTCTCAACAAGATCTTCTTTTTTCCATTTTAGAGTAGCTTTATCAAATTTCCTTTTTTTATATTCGGGCAACAACGCAAGTGGAATATCATTTTCATCTTCAGAAGAGTCTTTGCGTTGTACTATCTCAACTTCAGCATTTAACAGTAATGGGGGCAAGTTTTCTAAATTTACTCTGTCTTCGTCACCAGAATCCTCATCAGTTAGATCATTATTAGCATCATAACCGGGAATAATATTTATATTGTAAGATGTGTTTTGTGATACGTCTTCATCATCTTGTTCTAAGATATCAATTATTTCGTTTAGTGTAATATCACTGAAAAAAATTATTAAAAAAAATCATAATATTATCATACCTTATTATCCTAATGTACTATATATAGTACACCTCTATATATATCAACAAAAAGCAAAGTAGAAATTATTTTTTATATTATTTTATATTATATATCAATTATAGCAACAATTTACTTTAAAAAAAACACTAATATATAAAAAAAATTATAATTTTGGAATTATATTTTCTTACCGATAACACGCCATGTTCACTGTTTTGCGAATTCTATAAAACTGATTAATTTGGCTTACAAAAAATCACTCAATTATTAATAATAGACAAAACATGTCAATGCACGTTTTGTTTGCTGTTAAATATTGTAATATAAACACACAACCGTATAAAAATAGGATGCACCGTTATTCCGCTATACTCAAAAATGTTGCTGTACTATACATAGTACATTCGGATAATCTGGGTTAATCCAATTTTTATTAGTTGCGTTCCCGTACCTTTCTGGTAAAAACTTGCAAATGAGAGAAAAGAGAAAAAAAAAAGGAAAAAAAAGAACAAAAAGTTAAAAAACTCTCATCTGCAAGTAAAAGTACTGGAACGCAATTCTTGTATAAACTTGCAGCTGTCAAACAGCTGACAAGCAATCTGACATTCTGAAATTAATTTAATTATCATAAAAAATCATTTTGAATTTCCGTAGGTGTTTTTTTTTTGAAGAATTGTAATTAAATTTTTGTTTTCAAGGCAAATGTTTTGCCGTCTTTGGGAGCCAATTCCTCATAGGTATCTAATAAAAACTTTATAGCTCCATCTATCCAAATATTTGGCTGATTTTCGATATTTGAACCTATAAAAGAAATACATAGTACAATACAAAGTAATATATGCCACTTAATATATTTAAAAAAACAAAAAACAGTATATTTAAAGTTACTAACCAAAGTCAACGTTCTCATTTAAAATTTCAACAAAATCCTCATCATCATTTTGTTCCGATGTTCCTGGTGTAATTAATGAAGAATACAGCTGACTGAGTTGCTCTCGATAACTTTCGTCTAAAAATTTAATCATTATATTGGTTCAATATAAAGAAAATTTAACTTACCATTCTGCAATCTTTCAAATGTGCTCCTGGTGAACAATTCACCACCAATTCATTTTGTTTGCTCCTTTTTTTTTTTTTTTTTAATATTGATATAAATAATCAAATAAATTTTGAACGAAATAATTCAATAAAAATTATTTATATGAATATTAGAAATCTTCGAAATAAAATACATGAAATAAACTATTTGCTAGATGTACAAACATCAAATATTGACTTACTAATATTCACCGAAACTTAAATCACAAATGATGAACTTGAAAATGTTACCTTGAAAAAATATTAAAAAATCTTTTCGTGTTGGAAAAATAGAAGAGGCGGCGGGTGGATATTTTTGTGCAACAATACAAAAAAGTGATCGAAGAAAAAATATTTTATTTGTAAAAAATATTTTAATTTCGTTTGGGACGTCAACACAGTCAAAAGTGATGCATATGAGCCCATTATATCTGTATGTGGGATTTAGGTTTATATTAGTTTTGTTAGGGCTATTGTTGGGTTCTGTGTTGATTTTTGTATTGTTGAATCTAGATTTATATCTGTAGATGGAAATTATATTTTTGTTTTTGTCTTTGAGACCTTCGAGCACTTCTTCATCTGACAGGTGGCACATCTCTTTACAGTATATCATACCTTGAGATTGATTTAATTGTTTGCAGAAATCGACTTCAACCTCGATGTCTGCAAGTTGTTTAGTTTTCAGAAATTTTTCCGCTATAAAAATTGATGGAACCTCGATTATGAGGTTCCCCTCTCTGTTCCAGTTAATTTTGTGATTACTATAGAAATAGCATTGATCTTTTTTTCTATTAAGAACGGGTTATATTCCCTGATCGATTTGCTTGTATTCTTTGTTTTTAAAATTAAAAATTTTCTTTCATTGTTAATTTTAAAATTTGACTCACCTAACTGTGGAAAATCTTGCATGTTAAGTCTATTTGATATATTTCTTGCTTTTTTCCTTTTGCCTTCCGGAACCCAGCCATCTGGGTCCAGAACGGCGAAAAAATTTCCGCTCCCTGTGGGAGCCATACTTATTAGTTCACCACTTAACTCTAAAATATTTATTATTAAACTAATTTAAACTAAATTACCAACTATATTTCTAATTAAATTCTTAGTTTTAATTTATTTGGTTATATGTTTTCACACACACTTATATACTATAATTAATTGTTTGATTAAACTATATCCAGTGCCGTTCCTGTGTTGCTGGCCGCTCAGGTGCAAAAACAAAATTGCCGCCCATATTAATTTTTTTTTAAATAAAAATTTGCGGATCACCCAATGGGGGGATTATTACCTTGTAAAAATTAACCCTTATGTTATTGAATACAGAATATAAAAACGAAATAAAAATGAGTGAAGAAAAAGTTTTTATTTATTTACGACAACATGCTATAATAAAAAGAGAAAGTTTTTTTTATATTTTTTATTATAAAATGAAACTAAAATTTGTAAATCAACAAAAATGGTTTGTTATTTTATTTCAATAAATACAAAAGAAATTATTAGTTTCATTTAAAACAAATTATTAAGTTTAAGAACCAAAAAAAATATTTCACAATTTTATTCTTCTTGCCTTTGCAGAAGCAAAATCATCAATTACTTGAAATAAGTTTAAATCCTCACAAATATCTTTTTCTATCGATAACAAAGCAAGATTGGTTAGCCTTTCTTGCTTCATCGACGACCTGAGGTAATTTTTAATTAATTTTAATTTAGAAAAACTTCTTTCTCCAGATGCTACCGTTACAGGCAGTGTTAAAAAAATTCTTAATGCTATAGAAAAATTAGGAAATGAGGATATTAAGTCGTTTTGTATGATGTAATTTAAAGTCATTATAGGCTTTGCCGCAGTGGGAAATATTTCCCTAAAACTTAATATTTCGTTAAATAATTCAAAACCATTCAGGTCTTTTTCTATAACATCGTTAACATTAATTTGGAGAAAAACTTCCAAATCCAAGCAACATTTTTTTAAAATATCTGAATCTATTGAATGGAAAGAATACAAAAAACCATAGATATTATTACATTGATCTAATAACGTAAATCTTTCCTCTACAGAATTATTCGCTCTATCTATAATGCGAAAATAAAAATTAATTTTAAAGTTTTGTTTAGGATTTTCTACAAACTCATCACTTGATTCATATAAAAATTGACGAGGTCTTTTTCTTATGCGGGTTTGTGGAAATTCATTTTCTACATCAATAGCTTGTGCAAGGTTTGTAGCTTGACTTATATATTCATTAAAACTGGCATCGTTTCTTTTATCATTTAAAAATCTTTTTAAATTACCCAACGCTTTACTACATTCATTAATATCAATGGTGGAATTTTGTAGCATTTTGCTAACTACGTCAATTTTTGAGAGTATATCATGCCAGATAATTAACGAACATAAAAATTTAAATGATTTTAATTTTTCAGATAACGAACTTGCCATATTTCTTGTGCTTATATCTCTACTTTGATCATCTCTTAAATTAATTAAACTTTCAGAAATTTCTTTAATATTTTGCTGCAAGGGTCTTATAGCGTTAATACGACTTGACCATCTAGTACCACTTGAAGGTTTTAAAGTTAAATTTTTAATTTTGATTTTTAACATATTCCATCTATATGGAGAGGCAGAAAAAAAATTAAATAATTCCTGAACAATATCGAAAAATCCAACGGTTTCGTTATTAATGTTAACAGCATCATTAAGGATTAAATTTAGGTTATGTGCTGCACATGGTACAAATGTTGCTCTGGGGTTAATATTCAAAAATCTTTTTTGAAGTCCTATATGCTTACATCTCATGTTGGATCCATTATCATAGCCTTGACCACGAACATTTTGTACATCCAAGCTAAATTTAGGCAACAATTCGTTAGTAAGGAAGTTAAATAAACCTTCACCAGTCGTATCAACTATTGGAGAAAAACCAAGAAAATATTCTTCGACTGTTGCTTTATTTTGCGTCAAATTCACACACCGAACAACAAACGTGATTTGTTCGACGTGGCTTAAATCTGGCGTACAATCAAGTATAATAAAAAAATATTTTGAATTTTTTATAATGGTTGTTAATTTCTTTGTTACAGAGGCTGCTAATAATTCAATGATTTCGTTTTGAAAATGGATTCCCAAATAATGTGGCATATGACTTTTTTTTGTTTTGATGTTTGTACGTTTCTTACATGTTCTGTTATTATCGGATCAAATTTAGCTAACATTTCTACAGCTTTCATGAAATTTCCGTTGCTGGGATGGTATAACTCTGTCGACGTGCCGCGAAATGCTAAACACTGGCCAGATAAAAATTGAACAATAGCTATCATTCTTTCAATAATACCACGCCATCGTTTTGTTTCCGTTTCATAATATGTTTGAAGCTCTTTATCTATTGTGCAGTTCTTTTGCATCCGCAATTTTAATTCGCACCACTTTTTTGAACATTCGATATGTTGTGCACTGTTTTCATGTTGAACAAAATACGGTGTTGCATGTCGCCAATCAGAATATCCACCACTGGTCAGCTTAAAAATATTTTTGCTGAATAACTTGCAGCAAAAACAAAATACCATATTCAATTTAGTAGAATAAACTATCCAGTTTCTGGAAACTGTTTCACCATTTTCTAAAGTTCTAAAAAAATATGTTGCAGAAAATCTTCTGTTTGTCTCATCTGATGGAAAATGAAAATTATCCCGAAGTTGCACTGGTCCTTTCTTCACTAAAATTTCTAAGACTTCTTTAGTTATCGATTCAGGCCATGTTCCTGGATCTTCCAGCACTAAAAACGAACTTACTGATTCTGTTTTATTAGAAAACTCTTCTTCGGGATTTTCTGACTCTGATGTTGATGATGAGTCATCTTGTGGCTGTTCTGGCCTTTTTGTAGGACTTGGAGACGAATCTAGCACATCCAGAAATGTATCAGGTTCTTCAGTATAAATTTCTTTAGTTGACATTCCTGACGTACTTGCCACAGGTGATTTTTGTGAGGGTTCCAAAAACTGTGTTAAAGATCCACTTAGTTTCTCTATTTCTTTTAGTTTTAATTCTTTTTTTTTTCTATAATAAGCACCAGATTGCCTTTTAGTTTTTCTTTCTGACATCTAAGAAGGTGCGATATTTTCTTATTCATAATAAAATTTCTAAATAGTAAAACTTACCTTTATTAATTATACTTTATACTTAATTTGTTAGATCAACACCTATAATAATTGATATGAAGTAACTAATAGCAAAAATGTATTACACAACTATCACTTGTAAATAATTCTATTTCACTAATGTTAATGTTAATATATACATGTAACATTTAACATATAAGTCTACATAGTCATGGCAATGTTAAAAAGTCATGGCATACTTACAAATTTTTAATAGCAAAATTTAAAGTTTTGTCCGTTAAAAAAAATAAGATGAAAAAATAAGAAGATGTTTTTATAAAAAGTTGTTTCTACTTAATTACACTAAGTTAATTTTTTTTTACAGTTTAGTACTCCAAATTAAAATCATTTTTTTTTTTACATTTTTTTTTTAAACATAATAAAAGTTGGTCGGCGGCCGCCCTTCGACTTGGCCGCTCACGTGCGGGGGCACCTTTTGCACCCCCGCCAGGAACGGGCCTGACTATATCTACTTAAAAGAAAAACAATTCCCATGCAGTAATTGCTAATTATTGTTAATGAAAAGCAAAGAACGCCATTGTGGCTTCCTTTTTATAAACTCTGATTATGACTAATACCACTAATATTTTGATTAATTTAACAGTAAATTATGTTTATTAACTTATTATATAAAATATTTTTATTATAAAGAACACTTATTATAGAACTTAATGATATTATTTTAACTAAACTATTCTTATACACTAATTTTCATACATTTTAAACAACACATATATACTGAATCTAGAGAGACGCTTTGGTGGCGTCCTTTTTACTATTAATGTTTATGAATGTTAATACTAGTTAGTTTATCTAATTATTTAAATTTAGAAACACCTTTAAATAATAATTTTTAGTTAAATTTAATTTGTTATAGCACTTATAAATATAAAACAAAACACTAAGTAATTTCTTATATATTAAATATAAGCCGACGCCATTACGGCTTGGCTTATGTTTTATTTTTTATAGGAAAAATATTCTTTTAGTTCAAAATGTTTTACTCGCTTATTAAATAAATTTAGATAGAAATTATTGAGTTATTATCTTATTATAAAATTGTTTATATTAAAAATAGTAACACTAAAAAACTTATACCGAATATTTGAATTATTTATTATTAAATTTGTTCTCCTTGTTGAAATGCACGTCTGCACTGCATGACACCTATATTTGAACTGAAAATTTTGAAATGGAGACAGTTTTAGTATGCTTTTCCTCATATAATCTATACATTTCTGCTATGGAAATCATCACTACTTAAGTATTTCTTTGATGTATCGCGTCTTGTGTAGTGAGATTCATATGCTGGAAAAGCATTGATAAAATTTAAAATTTCGTTTATTGTTTCTGGGATAATTTTTGTAGATCCTGGATGTGGTCCACATTTATCTGGAATAGTCACACACCCTGGAGATTCTTTTTTTTTTTTTTAAGACCATTGTATCTGCATGTGGGATTTAAGTTGATATTAGATTAGTTTGGGCTATTGTTAGATTCTGTGTTGATTTTTGTATTATTGACTCTAGATTTATATCTGTAGATGGAAATTATATTTTTGTTTTTGTCTTTGAGACCTTCGAGCACTTCTTCATCTGACAGGTGGCACATCTCTTTACAGTATATCATACCTTGAGATTGATTTAATTGTTTGCAGAAATCGACTTCAACCTCGATGTCTGCAAGTTGTTTAGTTTTCAGAAATTTTTCCGCTATAAAAATTGATGGAACCTCGATTATGAGGTTCCCCTCTCTGTTCCAGTTAATTTTGTGATTACTATAGAAATAGCATTGATCTTTTTTTCTATTAAGAACGGGTTATATTCCCTGATCGATTTGCTTGTATTCTTTGTTTTTAAAATTAAAAATTTTCTTTCATTGTTAATTTTAAAATTTGACTCACCTAACTGTGGAAAATCTTGCATGTTAAGTCTATTTGATATATATCTTGCTTTTTTCCTTTTGCCTTCCGGAACCCAGCCATCTGGGTCCAGAACGGCGAAAAAGTTTCCGCTCCCTGTGGGAGCCATACTTATTAGTTCACCACTTAACTCTAAAATATTTATTATTAAACTAATTTAAACTAAATTACCAACTATATTTCTAATTAAATTCTTAGTTTTAATTTATTTTGTTATATGTACAAGTATATGCCGGTTCTGCGTCACTTTTTCATACAAATTTTGTATGGAGAAAAAATTCACAATTTTAGTGTTGCCGTTGTAGCGAAATTTTAATGTGGGACATATGATTCTATATGAATTGCATGTGTATTTAATATAGGAAAAAATCTTGTGTTAGAAAGAGACAACTATAAAAGCATTGAAAAAACAAATTTGTTTAGTATAATAAAAACATGTGATTTTACTCTTGGCTTACTTTTGAATATTTGTTTTCCTAAAATAATTCTAAGTCCAAAAATTAGAAAATGGAGTAGATTGTATTCTATACCCTAAGACTTCTGAATATTTATTTTTCAAAAATTATTCTAAGTACAATAATGAGAAAATGGAGTAAACACACTTTTGATGAAGTGTTATGGAATTGAGAATTTATTTATAATGTAATGAATGTCATGTTGGTTAAAGGTCCGAGGTTGCCAAGCGCGAAAATTGCTCCAAGAACCTCAACCCCGCAACCCAGCCCCCGCACCCAAATCGAAGTTCCAAAGTTGGTCCCGAAAAACCCCGAAGCTGGCAACCTTGCCGAAGATCCAAAAGTTGTCCGCCGAAGTTCGAAAGATACGTTCGAGTTGAAAATTGGTCCCCTGCGCCGTAATATTAATCGTTAGATTAATAATTGAAAATAACGCCCCACCGCTATCCTTTTCCTGGAACTCCTCCAATTTCTTCAATATTGGGTTTTTTATATCCTCAGAAAAAAAATTTTGAACATCAGTATTATTATATAGAGCTTTATTTCTAGTATTAATATATTTAAGCTCATTTAGTTCTTTATCACAACTAAATTTTTTAAACTCTCCACATAGTACAGCATTGATTTTAACTGCATGTTCTTTTTTTAATAAATTATTTATTCTGCAGCAAAACAATTTGCTGCAATCCTCCAAAAATTTTAAAGGCTCCTTATGACCAAGATTGGTAATCACTCCAGTCCTTATGCGCCCATTAAACGCTGTTTCACCTTCCTCCCATTTAACATTATTGTTAACATAATTTTCTCTGTTTGGGTTAGTCTTAATATATCCACCTGTTTTTATTCTCAATACCTTTAATTGAGTCCGATAGCTTTGCACCAATTGCATTTTATTAATGATGTACGATTTTGAACCAGTAGTTTTAGTATCTTTTAACACTCTAGTAAATTTTTTTAAGCTGCCAGAACATTCTCTGATAGCATTCTCTACTAGCGTGTTATTTTGCCGCGCTTTTTCAAAAGCTGCCTTAGTAGCAAGCCATATATCATCTACTTTTATTGCGCACATGATTTTTATTTTTAAACACTTTTACTTTTCTTTGATAGCTAATCGCTAATTAAAACTTTTACTACTCATCAAGCTATATTTATATAGAATACGACTACCCCCACTACTTTTTTAACATATTACCAATTTTGACTTAAAAAAATAAATTGTTAAACTCTATATAAATTATCAATATTTTTCTTGAAAATAATTTAAGTTCAGAAATCAATGTAGTAAAGTCTACTACATCAAAATTTTGACTTAAAAAAATAAATTGTTAAACTCTATATAAATTATCAATATTTTTCTTGAAAATAATTTAAGTTCAGAAATCAATGTAGTAAAGTCTACTACATCAAAATTTTGACTTAAAAAAATAAATTGTTAAACTCTATATAAATTATCAATATTTTTCTTGAAAATAATTATAAGTTCAGAAATCAATGTAATTTGGTAGGGTACTATGCTCAAAAATTTCGTTATGTTGCGTGAACATACATTACAAACTCTAGTTATTCAGCATTAAAACAATAAAAACAGCCAAACAAAAATTTTGTCATAATTATTTCATATAAGAATATTTCTAACTGCTAAGAACTTTTAAAACCGCAAGTTTTCATTTTTCAATTTTTAAAAATTTTATTCTCTTATCACAAAACCACAACATTTACTACTACTATAGGATAATTTAGCAATTTCATAATACTGTCCAAGGTCGCTGATACATGCTTCTAATAACGGCAACTTGGTACAACTTCGGCACCAATTCAATAACTTGGGTGGATACCCATTTCCAATAAATTCGATGGTTCGTGGTGGATCAGCTATGAGAGTTCTAAAACATTTTCCGCCATCTTGGATTTTGTGACGTCATATTTAGATAATGTGGCAACCTTAAAAGAGTGCAAAAGTAAAAAGTCCGGCGTGAAAATAGTGTATTAGGGTATGCGGTAAGCCTAATGAGTGTTATCAGTGTTATTTTTGTAGTGTGGGTTGTTATCAGTGAATTGTATTGGGTTTTATTGTGTGGTATTCTGAAATAGAAAATGGGCGTGATTTTCGTTTATAATATTAAAGTA
Source organism: Argyra leucocephala (assembly GCA_963942445.1). NCBI lineage: Eukaryota > Metazoa > Arthropoda > Insecta > Diptera > Dolichopodidae > Argyra > Argyra leucocephala. The sequence continues at coordinate 29,957,853 of OZ012679.1, read as the reverse complement.
GATAAGTATTGTTGGTAGCAGGTAGCTTGCCGAAGTTGTTGGTAGAACCCGAAGCTATACCACCGAAGTTCCAAAGTTGGTCCCGAAAAACCCCGAAGCTGGCGACCTTGCCGAAGATCCAAAAGTTGTCCGCCGAAGTTCCAAAGTTGTATGTCGAAGTTCCAAAGATACGTTCGAGTTGAAAGTTGGTCCCCTGCGCCGAAGTTATTTATATTAGTAACCGTTGAGGTTGTACAGAGCTGCTGCTGCCAAAGTTGTACTAATTAGCTGTCCAAGAACCCCGCCGCCGCACCCAAGTCGAAGTTCCCAAGTTGTGAACCACGCCGAAGTTCTGAAGCTGGCGCCGAAGTTTTGAAGCTGCTCCGAAGTTCTGAAGCTGCCGCCGAAGTTCTGAAGCTGTGAACCCCCGTCGAAGTTCTTGTTGTTGGGAACATGTATCAGCGACCTTGGACAGTATTATGAAATTGTTAAAGTATCCTATAGTTTTGTGATAAGAGAACAAAATTTTTAAAATTGAAAAATGAAAACTTGCGGTTTTAAATTTCTTATCAGTCAGAAATGTTCTTGTATGGTTATGAAGAATGGAATTAGAAAATTGCTTTAGTGACGTCAAGAATTTCTTAGATAAAAATTATTATTATATTGTGGTTCTTATCAGTTAGAAATGTTGTTATATGTGAAAAAATAATGCGTTAGCGAATGCATGTTTTGGTAAAACCATGGAAAATGTGAGAAAGTATAGTAATGTGAAATTAACGACAAAATGGGCGGGTAGATATGGTGCAAAAGTATTAATTTCATCACCATTTTTCAAAAATAGTACGATTTTTAATGAAAACTTAGTTGCAATAGAATTATTCAAATCGGAAGTTTTCTTCTGTAAACCTATTTATGTTGGATTTGCTGTATTAGAGTTATCAAAAACGCTATTATATGAATACCATTATGATTATATGTTACCAAAATTTGGTAATGATTGTTCAATACTTTATATGGATACTGATAGTTTAATTTATGAAATTTTAAATAACAATGTTTATGATATTATGAAAAATGATTGTTATACGCGATTCGATACCAGTGATTATGATGTAAATAATGTTTGGTCAATACCTCAAGTTAATAAAAAAGTTGTTGGTTTAATGAAAGATGAGTTAAATGGTCGCATATTGTCTCATTTTGTTGCTTTGAGAGCAAAAATGTATGCACTTATGGTAGAATATGAAGAAAAAACAAAAAAAATTAAAGGTGTTAAAAAAAATATTGTTAAAAATGAAATTTGTTTTCAAGATTTTTTAAATTGTTTAAATGAAAGCATTGACAAATTTGTTGTACAAAATTTAATCAAATCTAATCATCATAATGTACATTCTATAGAACAAACAAAACTAGCCTTAAATGCTTCTGATGATAAAAGATATATTCAAACCAATAAATATGAAACATTACCATGGGGCCATTATAGTATTATAGAATAATAATTGTATTTAGGATTAAAATTGAAATTTAGTTTTCATAATAATAATAAAAAAATCATATTTTCAAATATTTTTTACTTATTCTTTAAATTATAATACAATGTTTGAATTTCAGATAATTTTAATATTTTACATAGTTTTTCAGTACCACAATTTAAACAGAGTGGTCCAAAATCTTCTATAAAATCTTTAGCATCTTCATGACAGTCAAACGCTGCTACAGCATAAAATTTCACAAAGGTTTGCCTTTGTCCTTTTGAAATTTCCATGTTTAGGAGACATTCTTCACAAAACACCGATTCTCTTGAATTTTGAACACATGCTTCCTCGAAAGTGTGGTAATCCTCACCATTAAAATTGTTGTTTTGCAAATCATAGAACTGATATGCAACGCAGCAAACTTTACCGGTTCCAAAGGCTTCCTTGATTTGATAAGAATTTGGGAAGCCCTTTTCACAATATCCCATTCTTTTTATTTCATTCATAGTCCACATTATTTATATGTAGGTATTTTAGTTTATGTTTATTTCAGCAGAGTTATTTGAATACTAATTTAATTTATATTTTTATGAAATGTATGTCTCTATAAATTATTTTTAATTCAAATAATTTAAAACCACATACATCCTCAAATCTATAAGTGTTATAATCATATTACTAAAAAATCAGTAATCAAATTGGGAATAAAATCAGACAAAACCTCAAAATTTATTTTTTCAGTGCAAATCATAGAACTGATATGCAACGCAGCAAACTTTACCGAATCTGAAGCTGTCAGGTGGCCGAAGCCCCGCCCAAGTTCCAAAGTTGAGCGCCGAAGCTCGCCGAAGCTAAAGTTGTAATTTGGGTATAAGTTTTTTGATAGAGTTGGAACTTCAACAGCTTCGGCAAATAGATTTTAGGTTGACGATGCCACCGCGACCGCCGCTGAACTTCGTTGTCCACTGAAGCTCCACCCAAATTATCGAATTGATGCCGAAGTTGTACCAAGTTGTCATTGAAATTGTTGTATCAGCGACCTTGGATAGTGTTATGAAATTATTAAAGTATCCTATAGTAGAAATAAATGTTCTGGTTTTATGATAAGAGAATAAAATTTAAAATTTTTGTTTTTATTGTTTTAATGTTGGATAATTAGAGTTTGTAATGTATGTTCACGCAACATAATAGAAATTTTGAGTAGAGTACCCTACCAAATTGTACGATTTTAAAAATTGAAAAAATGAAAACTTGCGGTTTTAAAAATTTTAAAGGTTCTTATCAGTTAGAATAAGATTCTTATATGAAATATGTATGCGTAAGCGGAATTGTAGTGTAAAGTTAAAATTCGTCCGTCCATCTGACATCCAACATGTAATTTATTAATGTTTAGCATTCTTCATTAATAAAACATAACCTTAATCGCATATGTTTTAGATTGACAGCACATAAAACTTGAAGTAAATGGTGGGGATCTAGCTATAAAGGGTCAATTATTTAGTTTTATAGACTTTAGTTTTGTATAAAATTTTATTAAAAATTAAAAATAAAAAAAACCTTTAATTTTAATTTTACAAAAATTGTTTTATTTCATAATGATTCAAATTTAGAATTACATTTTTTTCAGCTTTAGTATAGTTAGTTTTCTTTTTCAGATGATGATGGTAAAACTTCATAAAGTGCTCATATAGCATAAAATTCATTATAGCAAGAAATTTCAAAATATGAACATTTTCAAATGCACAATACCCAATATGTTTGAATGCGCATGTTTGATCTGTTTGATCTGTTTTATTTTGTTGTTTAATCAATATTTTCAAACTTGTAGGATCATCCTCATCTAAATTGCTCACATTGCTATGATTTAAGGTAAATTCAATCCATTTCTTTTTTTCCTCCCCTTTAACATAAATTTTGGTATTGTTGTTTATAAATATTTTCATAAAATTGATCACATCCCGAAAATGAGTTCTTCCGTCAGACCATCTGAATCCATGATGATTTTTAGTTAACCAATTATTGGTATATTTTGTTTTGGTATCCAGAATATGCCAACTATATGGTGGTTTTATTATAAAATGTTGAATTTCATCTTTTGATGTAAGAATAGCAATTTCTTTTAGAATGAATTTGTTGTTATTATCCCGGAATCCTTGTATATCGATTATTACATACTCCATTTTTATTTTTTTAAATCTCTGAATTGACTGATCTTGATGATGTTGTCCGCAATTTTATATATTTATAACCTAGATAAATTAAACAGCCTAAGCAATATCCGGCTGCTATAAGAAATATAGTGATTATAAATATATAACAATCGATCATATAGGATGAATGATGTTAACTGAACTATATAATATTATTGACTTCACCAGTCAGCGGGCTAAATTCAACTAATCGATCATGCAGCATAAGACAATATGCTGTAGTATTTTCAGGAATTTTCTCTGAAGTTTTCAACTCAATTCTGACGTCAACTGGTCCCACTTTTAGATTCTCACTTTGATGACGAGTATCAATTACTAAAATCATAGCATCTTTTTTAAAATCACGCCATGTAAGTACCGAATCCCAAAGTGTTTGGTTGTAATAATTACTTCGAAAATTTGAGTATGCCTCATATGCAATGGCATAACGATTTCTTTCAAACAACAAATTCATATCTTCATATGGATAAGCTTCTGAGTTCAAATATACTTTCAAATCGGTGATATTACAATGATCGAATTGTGCGGGGTCTCTATCCAGCTTATGTTGCCGATTTGTTTGTAAAGCAAATATAATAAAACGTGGTTTTTCAAGTTGTGATGTCGTTTTTACATTCCAAATATGATGATTAGTATTTGATGGTAATGTAGGGTATTCATAAAGATCCCAATTTCTAAAGGCTAATTTAATCGCTGTACCTTTATTCATATTTTGATATAAATTCAATTTTAAAGTATCATTTAAAGTTATATGTTGAACTCTCCATTGTACTTTTATAAGCTGAATTTTTGCTTTTTCAATCTGATCACCACAAATCATAGAATTATCATCTGATCGAGAGCGGGTCAAAATCAGCTCATGTTTTGCATTCGGGATTATATTTTTATAGTCTTCAGCAAATCCCAAAAGCATTCTTAATGGAATACAAAAATTAAAAAACAAACCATTCAGTTCAATGCGTACCCTAGGTGTCCAACTTGCATTCATTAATCTGATACTTTCGGTTTCATTTAGAGAAATGTAATTTTTTAAACAGGATGTTATTCCAACATTTCGGTTATGATCAATTTCCTTCCCATTCAACTCATACCGTATTTCATCGAAAAGAAATGCCATTGAATTGTTAGTCAATTTTGTTGTTGTTGTTGCCAGGCCATCTTTCGTAGAAAGTGATCCTTCAATATAAAGTAAACTCGTTGATGGTAAAATATTTAAATTCTGATTCTGGATTTGAATACGAATTATATCGCTTTTGTTAAATGAATTCAAAAATGGTGAATATGTATGCCAATGCGCATTTGTGATGCTTTCATCGAAAGCAGGACTTTCAAATAAATTCATCTTAATGATTTTTTAATTTGTAATTTAATTTTAAAAATTGTAGATTTTCCAACGTTATAGCACGCTTATTACGCAATATTTGATGACCTTGTTGCTGCAACGATCTATCAATAATGAACTGAGGAGCATCATTTATTGAATATTTATTGGAATTATTATAAACTATCATTATGCGATAGGTTTTAGATGTAATCTGATTGTTATAGTTTCACCTCGAAAATTTATTAAATTGTTGTTCTGATCAACTAATCTGAGTGTTAGAGAACTTATTCGTTTGACGTTCACAGGTAAATAGATTACATTTTGAGGAACTTCAATTATTTTATAACCTGGACTGACACCAATAGAGAATTCATGTAATGTATGAGCTTCTATTCCATTAATATATGTTCCATATACAATATTACACTCTACCCGTATAATGTTAATTTTATTTATATCCACATATAAATCTGATTCATGCCATCATTCAATTATTGCTTTTTAATTTGTATATATATTTTAACTTTTCAGTTGCGCTTTTTATATAATTTAGGGTTACTACCGATTTTCTAAAGATTCGAATCACTTGTTTTAATTTCCATAAAATGGGGAATTTGACATTGACATTGTAAGAAATAAATATAAGCCGACGCCATTACGGCTTGGCTTATGTTTTATTTTTTATAGGAAAAATATTCTTTTAGTTCAAAATGTTTTACTCGCTTATTAAATAAATTTAGATAGAAATTATTGAGTTATTATCTTATTATAAAATTGTTTATATTAAAAATAGTAACACTAAAAAACTTATTATACCGAATATTTGAATTATTTATTATTAAATTTGTTCTCCTTGTTGAAATGCACGTCTGCACTGCATGACACCTATATTTGAACTGAAAATTTTGAAATGGAGACAGTTTTAGTATGCTTTTCCTCATATAATCTATACATTTCTGCTATGGAAATCATCACTACTTAAGTAATTCTTTGATGTATCGCGTCTTGTGTAGTGAGATTCATATGCTGCAAAAGCATTGATAAAATTTAAAATTTCGTTTATTGTTTCTGGGATAATTTTTGTAGATCCTGGATGTGGTCCACGTTTATCTGGAATAGTCACACACCCTGGAGATTCTTTTTTTTTTTTTTAAGCCCATTGTATCTGCATGTGGGATTTAAGTTGATATTAGATTTGTTTGGGCTATTGTTAGATTCTGTGTTGATTTTTGTATTATTGACTTTAGATTTATATCTGTAGATGGAAATTATATTTTTGTTTTTGTCTTTGAGACCTTCGAGCACTTCTTCATCTGACAGGTGGCACATCTCTTTACAGTATATCATACCTTGAGATTGATTTAATTGGTTGCAGAAATCGACTTCAACCACGATGTCTGCAAGTTGTTTAGTTTTCAGAAATATTTCCGCTATAAAAATTGATGGAACCTCGATTATGAGGTTCCCCTCTCTGTTCCAGTTAATTTTGTGACTACTATAGAAATAGCATTGATCTTTTTTTCTATTAAGAACGGGTTATATTCCCTGATCGATTTGCTTGTATTCTTTGTTTTTAGAATTAAAAATTTTCTTTCATTGTTAATTTTAAAATTTGACTCACCTAACTGTGGAAAATCTTGCATGTTAAGTCTATTTGATATATTTCTTGCTTTTTTCCTTTTGCCTTCCGGAACCCAGCCATCTGGGTCCAGAACGGGGAAAAAAATTCCGCTCCCTGTGGGAGCCATACTTATTGGTTCACCAATTTTTTTAGTAACTGTTTTGATAAACTGTTCAGTTTCACATAATGTGAACCAGAAGCATTTTTTTTTTACCTTTTCATATTTCTTTTCATGAACGATTCCAATTCCAATTCAAGACTCCAGTACTGGTCAAATATATTTGTTTGGTCTTCTAATGATATTCTATTTCTACAATTTTTACGGCAAATTTCCAATTTTCTAATTTTTCTTTTATTTATTACTTTTTTAGTTTTTGTTGTATAAGACTTAACCATATTTCGTTTTAGTTTTCGTGATTTTCTATTTTCCTTATTTACAACTTCGATACTTTTATTGTTATTTAAGTTTTCATTTTCTAGATTTCCATTTCTGAAATAAAGAAGTTAATTGCTTTCAAATACTTGTTCTTCTAAAAGTTGTTCTGCTATTCGCATTTCTTCGCTAATGTTGCTTAAGCATTCATGACTTGGAATGAAATCGGGATCGTTTAATTCGTCATCAGCATTTTCAATTTGTTCTAGAAGATCTATGTTTTCATTTGTACAAAAAGAAGTAGAAGGAGTAGAGTCAAAACATAATTTCGTTGTTTCAGCTTCTATAACATCAATTAAAATTATATTTAATTATATTTAACTAAATTTTTCGAATTATTAAGCTATTTAATCGAAAAAAAGTATTAAATAAATGCTTACCAGAAGTTCTTATTTTGGATTTTATTCAAAAACATTAATTGTAATTGAAAATACAAAAAACAAAATTTCTGCACAACTTTTAATAATAATAAAACTGATCCTACTCGCTCAAGTTTAGAAAGTATACTGCCAATGCATTAAATAAAGAAGCTTAAGTAAACATAAAAAAACGTTATTTCCAAATCCCATTTTGACAAATAATCTTAAGTGACATAAGCTATTTTGTAAATCAATTTATAAATTGTAAAAACATCTTAAGTCGACTTAATTTATAATAATAACTCAATTTTTTGACAACAAAATATCTTATGTAGACATAAGCGTGTTTTTAAAAATATTTAATTTTGTAAAAATCAGTTAATTTACAGTTAAATTTTTAACATAAAATTAAGATGTTTTGTTCAAATGTTTTTTGCCCGCAAAGAAACTTAAGAAAATATTGAAACTTCAAATTTTAACAAATGCAAAGGCATGACAGCATAACTTAAGCTAAAATACCTTTTTAATAACTCAATAATTTTAGGAGTATTTGAATGTGGAATAGAGCATAAGAAAGAGAAAAAAAGGCGAACAAAAGTAACTAAAGTAAAAATGAAAAATTAGCTTAAGCTACTTTGATTTGTGAGCAGAGATATTATATATTAACACGTTCACGTTCAATTAATTTTTTAAGTTTTCATTGAGATTTCGCAATTAATTTTTTCATACAAAAGTTAACGACGAAAATTCAGGCAATTATTGTGTCATACAGCAAACTATGTTAGGATAAACAAATTGCGGAAATTACCGCATGACGGGAAGATACGGGTCCATTAATTTCATTACCACATCTGCAGTTTTAGTGGCAGTCTCCTTTCCTCCGTAAACCATTACATTTAGAATGTAACCCATCACTACTTGTTAATTCATATAACTTTATTCCATATCTGGCAAGTTTGCCTTTAATATATTTGCAAAATTTCAATCTTCCTCTAAATAGCAGAAGCGATTCATCCAATGATAATTCCTTAGAATTCCTTTATTAATAAACTGGTTAGAGGTGTAACTTTGGCCAATTTTGGAGCATTTTCTTGGTTATAAGGTGCATGACAGCTAAAACACCTTAAGATTTCTTCATAACGCCTCCCGGATATTGTTGCACCAAATATTCCTTGATAATAAAGAACGTTTTTAGAAATGTCTGATTATGAGGGCTTTTTATTTTGTGCCTGCAATAAAGCAATTCCTAAAAATTGTAGCAATTCGTTCTCTAAAATGTTTTCAAAATCTTTTCGAGGAAATTTTCTGGTTGATGGCCTTTCACTATTATATAGATTTTTACCATAATTATTAGTAGACGCAATAAGTAAACTCAATACATCCTTGTCGAAAAAAAATAGGAAAATTTGAAGGGGAGTTGACTCTTTATCAATATTTACTTGTAAGCCGCTATTACATTCCTCAAAATTAAAAAACGGTATCTCTGCAACATTCTCTACCCATTCATCATAATTGCGTATATCGTTATCTAAATCTGCATTGATTTCATCAGATTCGGATATATCATCTTGATCACTATCGCTATCACTACTATCAGTATCGCTAGAATCTTCCCAGGTATCTGCATCACTATCTAAGTTTTCTTCTTCTGACCCCAAAACATCATCCACCAACTTTTGTAATTTTGATTCTTCCATTTGATTCTTGAGATTATTAAAAATTATTTTATATAATTCTAAAATGCAATGCATACTTACCATAAATATATTTATTATATTTATTTTATTATTATTTTTCTAAAATAAATTTATTTCAACACCTTACTTTATAAAATATCAAGATGCACTGAGAAACGCAATTGTTTTGATGCACGTATAAATCAAATGGGTTAAAAACGGGAATTCCCGTAATTTGTTTTCTTACACGTCAAACGAAACATTAATTTTGAAGCAGATATTTATTTAAATTAACACCAGCGCCTCAAACCTACAATTTTTTATTAGTATGTAGGACAAAGTATTAAAAAATCCATCTCATAGTTTCTAGGAGTTTTTAACGGTCATAAAATTCAAATTCAAACTTTAGCGGGAATTCCCGTAATTTGCAATTTGGACAGAGCTGAAATGTCGGAAATTCGCGATTAACGCGAACGTGTTAACGATAAGAGGAATAAAGAGGAATAAAATAAGAAAAGTAACAAAACGATGTATTTGATACATACATATTGTATAAATGATTTTAGTTTTTGAAATTTGTAATCTAGAGTTTCGATTTTATTTTTGCGTTATTTAGGTTTTGTACACGTCATCTATTTTTTATAATTTTGTCTATGATAGTATGTATATACATAATTATGTAAATATTATTTCTTTGTTATTAATTCTTATCTTAACGAAACTGTAAAATAATGTCAAATTAAACAAATCTTGTACTTACCTCATAATTTTTAATCACTTTATTAATTTAAAAAAAACTAACACACATCAACACACTTTGACAGCCGATCATTCACTATTCTACTAAATAAAGATGTACATACTTACTTTTATATAGAAATTTAGTGTAGTGTAAAGTTTCATATGTGATTGGGATATTTAGGAATAAAAATGGTCTGTTAGATAGTTAGTAGTACCCAATCATACGGAATGCTTTTAAAACTTTTTTTATCTAATATCCATTCAAAAGTGGATATTAAACATTTAGTCATAAAATTTCATAATTTTAAATTTTAATATAAATTATGACTTATCAGTACAAAAACTGTAGTTTGGATTATCAGGCACAATTTCAGGGCTTGAAAAGCAATAAAATATAGGTTGTTTGGATAAATTAGAAAAAAATATTTCGAAAACTGAGAAAAAGAAATACGTTAATTTTGAATAATTGTAAATTCGGATAGATCATAGTCTTTAATGATAAAGTACATTGAAAAGTCAATTTCGGAAAAAATGGTCTGTTGGATACATAGGAATCCAGCCGACGATATGTATGTAAATATTATGAATGTATTATTATACCACACACGAGCTTAAACACGAGTCAGGCATAGTGCATTCACTTTGTATTCTATTTCTATATTTATCAAACATATTATCTTCAGTGTCAACATTTATGTTCTTATATTAAAATAAATTTATAATAAAATTGAAGTGTTAGCACAATATGTTTTCTTTCCTTTTTATTAAAAACAAATTTTAGAATGAGAAAATAAAATAAGTTTATTAATGTACTATGATATTTTAAAATTTATGATTTAATTGTTACTTTTAGACAATAGTATTATGACTTTAAAAATTTAATAATAATACAAACAAATGTAGGTACACTACAATGTATTAATATGGAGTGTAGGTATACTACAATAGGTAAATATGCTTAATAATTAATTTTTTAATAATTCACTTAAAACTATTCACTTAAAAAACTTATAATTATAATTTGCATTTTAAGCATGTACATTTCGTTTTTACTTTGTAATAACATTAAAAAATTAAAGTTTTGCTCTCCATTTTCCAAACTACTATAACTTCATATACAACATGTTAATTACATAGTTAAGATTACATGAAACAATTTGTTTAAAGAAAACTGTTCAACTGAAAACTTCAAATCCCTCTAAAATTCTTATATGAACTGAAAAATCCCATATAAAAAATTTCTTTGTTTATAGTTTTCTGTAACCTTTTCAGCGCCATTTTGAATCGAATGTTGTGGCCTGTCTATTTAGGAGGCCTTGATATAACTTAATTTAATTGTTAAATGACTTCTAATTTCACTATTTAATCCTGGTTCAATAAATTTTAGTTTAGTCTATTTAGGTATTTCTCATAAATCTATAAGTTGCTGATGACTTATAAAATATAGTTTGGGCAAGGTTGTTTTACTATTTTACATGTTTTAAATTCTGAATATAATATTATTATTTAAAGAATTTTTTTTGATTCTTGACTTTTAAACAATTTTTTAATTTAAGATTTTTGATGGTTTCCTTCAATTTTAAATTAGTTTCATCCCTTTCATTTACCATTTTTCTATAATTTTCTAACGTTTTGAGCCTATTTACCTTCAGTGTATCATTCCTGTTATAAAAATTCATGCAGTTGCACTATAAAGATTTATAAATTAATAGAAGTTCATTTTCAACTTCAGTTTCTTTATCATTTATATTGAAAGTGCAGAATTATTAGAATTTTCTTTAAAACTTTTATTACCACTAATATTAAAGCATATACCTTCAATATGGACTTTTGCTTTAGAAACAATTTGTTTTTGTTTATTATTTATTGTTAAAACCTCTTCGTCAATTTTAAAATTATAAATATCCATAGAACTTTTATTAGGTTGATTTAAAAACATTTCATATTTATTTAAATTTAAGGAAGGAATAGCTCTTCCTCTTCAATGTTACTGGGCCCAGACTAGTTGTTGGTGAGGATTATGGATATTTGTTTCTTGGATAGCTATTATTAAGGGATTGTATTTGTGGACGAATAAATGCATATAATATTTATTAGTGTGGAAACCTTGGATATTCCATTGTAGGAAGGAGTGTGGGGGGTGTTAGGATTTATGTTGGGGTTTACAGGGTTAGTGGTTTGGGTACTTTGGGAACTGATATTCAAATAGTTTTACCTTTAGATAGTCTTACGTTCTATCTCCATTTTGTCTTCTATTGATTTTGTAGTTTTGTTTTTCTTATATAGGGTGGTGTTGACACCAATCTGCATGTCCTAAAATAAACAAACAAAAATTATATTAGTATAACAAAGTTCCAAAATTTACCTTTTTATGATAAGTCCTTTTTTCCCATCGCTCATACTCCTCCTATTGGTTATTCGTCTTCATGTCCTTTTATAATCATTTAGTTATATATAATTAATTATTAATTATATATAACTAATGATTTTAATTAATATTCCTTATTAATTAATCTGCTGCATTCAGTGAAGGTGAATTTCTTGTTTACTAATTATTTCTTATTTTGACATTACTTCACTAAAAGTACTGTCTATACTTCTCACCCTTAAAATGAATGATCAAACAATGTATTAGAAAGAGAAAGGGGCATCATCAGAATTTAGAACGTTTATAATTTGTATTGCATCTATCTTAATTCAGCAAGATATTCAGCTACAGAGGATAGATACTTTTCTGTAATAAATCATGTTCGTCAAGTTTTATAATATAGAAATAAAATCAAACTAAATCCATATGTAAAGGTTTTAATGCTCAAGGTCAATGACCATATAATATTCCATATGAACGTTATATCTTTATATGAATGTTATATTTTCACATACATATTAAATCGGTTTGCCTTTATTAGAATTAGCGTTTAATTTAAAATCCTTTTTCATTCCGTTGTTACATTTAAAGAAAGAAGGAATTGAAGCGAATTAAATAAAATTAAATAAAATTTAAAATCAAGAATTTAAAATAAAGGTTTCCGTTTAAACTTAAAAGTCTTTATTCTCAATAACTAAATTTAATAACTATTAGTAATAACTAAAAATAGTGTAATTTATTGATATCATTCATATATAAACTTTAAGTTTTAAAGAATTAAGAATAATCATAGTGTTATATTAAAATCTAATCATTGAATAAATAACAAGTGTATAATTGAACATTTCTAAAATTATATGAAATACACTTTAAGTTTTTAAAATTTTAAGAAAATCATAATTCATATCTAAATCTAATCATTTAATAAATAATAAATGTGTAATTAAACATTTATAAAAAATATATGAAATACACTCTAAGTTTTTTTAAGATTTAAGAGTAATTAAAATTTTATTATAAATCCAACCAGTTAACCCATTAACAACGGGTACGAGAACCCGTTGTCAGAATTTAATAATTTTTTAACAGTGGTATATTTTTAGTTCCAGATACTCAAATTTAAAATTTCGTGGGGCTGTAGTTCCTATATTCTGAGATCTAGCCTGTACTTTATATAGTACAACCGTTGTGAGAAGTAAAAAAAAAATTAAAATTTTAAAAATGAAAAATAATATTAATTTTTTTGTTTATATTTTTTTGTTTGGTTTACTAAATTTTCTTACATTATTTTTTTATATTATAATTAAATTAGTTATGGTAACTTTGAAAGCAGTTTCTTTTTATACACAATGTTTTTAGGCAAATTTTGCAACTATACATGCTTCTGTTATGACATACCACACAACGGAGTTGAGATTTTAATTTTATTGGAACATGGTGATTTATTTCCTTTTCTACTTGAGATGATGGATTCCTTTTTTTCTCATATTTTCTTGCTTTTGCTTCTTGCAAAATTTTTCGCACAATAAACCTGCGGAAGTTAAGTTGGGTGTTATATTGCTCATTTTTGTTCGAAAGCAAATAAAGTTTCCACGCATTAACCATTGCAAGATCAATGATGTAGGTAAAAATAACCCACCACCATTTCTTTCCCTTTATCGAAATTCTGTACGTATTTATGTTTTGGTCCACGTTATCTACGCCTCCCATATGCGCATTGTAAGTAGTATATACGTGTGGCTGCTCTACTGGCATTTTTTTATGAGCTAGTTTAGACCAGCGCTTGACATAATTAATTGGTGTTATATGATCAAAATTTGTTATGATTCTGCAAACACTATTGTCCATCCATTGCACAGCTAATAAATCATTTGTTAAATCATATCTGCAATTTAACTGATGAATAAAAACTGAAAAATTGAATAATTATCACTATTACCTATAATCAAATGTTCCACGAGGTTTGGTTTTAAAAGTTTTATTTTTTTCCAAAGGACAACCTTGAAGTCGGTTTTCTCGAATAGTACCTGTGGCATTAAATTTCATTTCCTTTAAAACTTTCATTAAGGCATGTGTCGTAAAGAAGTTATCAAAAAAAACATTATGCTGACTTGGCTGTGGTATTTTTACTAAGAAATCTGTTACAACTTTTGCACCTAGAGGAATTAATCGCTCATCATTTTCATTTTTCCCGCAATATATATCAAAGTCATAGCAAAATCCATTTGAGCTAGATAACATCCAGTTCTTATAGCCAAATCGGACAGGTTTACCTCTGATAAATTGTTTGGCTGAATGTTTCCCAAAATATTCTATCATAGATTCATCAATAGATAGATTTGTGTGGAAATATCCAAATTGTAGAAAACTATCTCTCACCATATTCATCAGTGGTCTTACTTTATACATTTTGTCAGATGATAAATGAATTTTTCCATTATCTGCCAAATGTAAATACCGTTTAATTGAGAGATATCGATCGCGGCTCATTGCTTGGCTTATTAAATCTATTCCTAAGTCTTCATCTAGAGACCAATAATGATATTCTGAAGGTAATCTATGGTAACCAGTAAATATCAATATGGCGATAAATACTCTCATTTCATCAATGTCAATTTTAAATTTTTGATCATTTTTTACTGCTGATGCATACATCATGCTCTGGTCACACATATGTTGTAAAATTGAATCTGATAATATCATTTCAAATATAGTAATTGGCGTACAATCTGATATTTTTTCCAAGACACTGGGGAGTTTTTCTGAGAATGAAGTACTTTGAGTGAAAGTTTCGTAAACAGGATTTTTCTTCCACCATTTACATTTTTTATTAACTATTAAAAACATGAAACACAACGAAAAAAATAAGGCAGAAAGAAGAAATAAATAAACATGCAATATGCTACAGTAAAATATCAAAAATTAAAAATAACAGAATATAAATTAAATAGCTAACAGGAAAGAAAATTTAAGTAAGCTCAGATAAAAATCTGCTAAATACTAGTATAAAATGTAAGTTTGATAAACAGTTACAAAAATTACCAGCCAAATATTGGTCGTAAACAGAGGCTCTAGCTTCATTTGTACACGGAATTGAACTTGGTCCAGCTCTATTTAACAAACTTTCTTTATAGTTTTCATTTTCTTCATGAATATCTAATTCAACAGTACCAGGAATATCTCTTGGCATGTTGTTTTCAAAAATATTTTGT
Organism: Argyra leucocephala; assembly: GCA_963942445.1. NCBI lineage: Eukaryota > Metazoa > Arthropoda > Insecta > Diptera > Dolichopodidae > Argyra > Argyra leucocephala. The sequence goes on along the minus strand of OZ012679.1, from coordinate 29,942,452 downwards.
TCATCTATTTCTTCAGAATCTGTTAAAACATCTAAATCTGGTGGAATAATATTTACAAAAATTTCTTCAGAATCATTATTTTCATAACTATCATCTTGCAGAAGAGCTTCAATTGCTTCCTCAAGGCCTTTAAACTGATTTTTTCCATAAAAAAGTTTTTTGTTTTCATTTGATTGCTTTGACATATTCTTAAAAAAAAGAAAAAAAATTTTTTTTTTTGTATACATATTTAACGGTTGTACTTTTTATAGTACACCCAACTTCATTGACGAAAAAAACAAGTAAAATAATGGAATTTTTCCTTTTATAAACTTACATTGATTTTGATTATCTTTATTTATCAAATTTAATTTATTTTGCAAAATAATAATGCTATAATTAATTTTTTTTTATTATTTTTAAAAAACACGTCCACTTTTACACAAACTTTAAAAATCACACTTTTTCTACGTCAAAAAAATGACATTTATCTGAAGTTAAACCAGTATTGCCGCATATAATTTTATTTTGTATATTTTTAACTTTATTTTAACGCAAATTTTTCCCAAAAATTCACAATGGTTTAGTCACTATAACTTAAAACGTGACACCTATTTTGCTGTACTATATATAGTACAACCGTTGTTAATGGGTTAATACATATTAAGTGTATAATTAGACATTAAAAATATATTTGTAATTTTTTAAAAAATCGAAATATAAAGTTTTTGTTTCAATCATCTACGTGGACCCACCGACGTAAAAAGTCGGCTTTAAGGTTTTTTAATAGTTCTTCATCGAGAACTGTTATACTGTTATAAAATAGTATTGAAATATATTGAATTGAATATAATAAAAAATGTAATTTAATTTAATTTTATTTTCCATGCATATTAATATACATACAAAATATTTTGGCCCTTTTCTAGAAGAGATGTGGGCCATTTTACATTTCGTCGGTTAATTTCTATTTTCGGACAAATGTTTTGAACTAGTTTCGAGTAAATCGAGTTTAAAGTTTGATGTTCAATAAAAAAAAAACTGCCCGATAAAAGTTTCTTTTAAAATTGAGTATTAGCTATGTATATTTTCAAGCTATAAAAATAAAATTATCACGACTGTTTGCGCCCAAGATTCGATGAGATAGAGCCAAAAAACTGAACCCACCTTTTTTTGCTGTTGGCTATATCCCATGGATTGTTAAAAAATTTGTTAACATTGTATGAAGTGTCCGAATTTTGTTCGGATATGTCCGATTCTAGAACATTTTTTGTTTTGACTAAAGTGGTGTAAAGTAGATAAGTCTGAAAAAAAGGTTAAACCTGAATAAAATAAGAGAAAAACAGTATTTTTTATTATTGTTTTTTAAAATTTTATTAATTTTTATATTAACTTTTAAATTATCAGCTTTTTTTCACAGCTTTTGTTTCATAAAAAATAAATATTGTACTTCATATCACATTTATTAATTTAATTAATAAGCTTAACTTGTGACTATTAAATGATATATTAATAATTAATGTAATTTTATATTAATTTTTATATAATTTTTATCTTAACTTTTAAATTAACAGCTTTTGTTTCGTAAAAAATAAAAATTGTACTTCGTATCACATTTACTAATTTATTAAATATTCTTAGCGCCTAACTAATTACTTATTACCTAGTACTTTTTTGAAATTGTTTAATGAATTGAAATTAACTAATATTATAATTAAATTGTTTTTAGAAGTTACCAAAATTTTCCAAATGAAATCAGTAGATCTTTAATTTGATCATAATTATGTTAAATTTTAAATAAAAATATCACGAAATTCATAATAATAATTTTAAAAAATAGTTTTCTTATTTTAAAAAATTAATGATGGAATAAATTGAAAATATTTTAAATTTTCAATTATTTTATTTTAAATATAATACTACAGTCTTATTTTCGTCTTCTTGTCTCTTTTTTACCAATTCTTTCAATTTGTTTCGTAATTTTGGTCTGCTTCGAAGTTCTTAATAAAGCTGCTAAATATTTTTTATCTTCTTCTGGTAAAAAAGGAAAAAGGTCTTGAATATCTTTTGCTTTCGCAGCTGAAATTTTATTTTCTGTCAAAATGTGTAAAGTTTCAATAAAAATATTTTTAGGAGTGGATAATTTATTCTTCATAGCTTTTGCATATAAGGAAGTTGCTTCGTAAGTAGTTTCTTCAAAAGATTTTTTATATTTTATAAGTATTTCCTTCTCCTTATCGAACAATATTGATTTTATTTGAAAAAATGGTACTTTTTGAAAGCATAGCTTATTAGCTACTGTTGAAAAATTGTAAAAATCTTCTGGTTTCATTTGCAAAATTTTTAGTGATACTTTTTCAGTCTTAAATCTTGTTAATAATTTAATTAAATGTAATGGACTGTATATTTCTATATTTTTTAAATATCGGTCTAAAGCTGAGTGGACACAGTCCACTTCTTGAATATTCGAGTGACCGGGTTCTGAAAATTTTTGCTCTATTGTTGTAATTTTGTCATGATTATGAAGAAACATTTTTAAAGCAGTTGTGTTAATTTTGTTCCTGTTTTGAGGAACGCATGCATCACTCCATAATGTAATTTTTTCTATAACTGGAAAATCTTTAATAATTTCTGTTAATATCCTTATAAGGGCACTTGAAATGTCATTTCCCGAGCGTCCGGAAAGTACTTCATTCCAAATAGAGCAATATGTTATTTTATTTATGTTTGGCAATATTAAAGTACCAGTTAAATTAAATGTGTTTAGTTTCCTTTTATAAAAAAATGTAGATGCATTTCCTTTTGGTAGACCAAATACTTTTTGCAAGTCGTAAGCTATGATAGCATGTTTAATATCATCATCGCAACGATCTGAATCCCGTTCAACTTTGCAAGTTACTTTTTGTTTTAAATGAATTGAATAGAGATGCTTTTCTTCCTCAGTTGCATTTTCTTTTTTTAAATTATAAAGTACACATTTATCACACTGGTCTTTTTTAGGTTTATGAAACCCAATGTTAAATTCTGTTTTGAATATTTTCCTATAAATATGAATTTTGACAGGATCATCTGATATCTCTAAATAAAGTTCGAACATTTTCGTTAGAGTTAAATTTGATTCCAAATACATTTTTTGCGTGTCTGATCTACAATAGTGTGAATCAACTATTTCAAAACTGGAAATATGCTTTTTAACTGATTCTATTTGTTCCTGAGGAATACAATATTTTACATGTTTTCCTTTAATTCTTGGTAAAGGTGTGCCAGTTGACTTGTCACATAATTTTTCAAAACAATAGTAAATACGTGCTTTATTAATGGAAAGAGTATTCATAAAGAATAGTCGACATACTCTGTGAATATGCGATGAAGCTAAGTAATATTTAAATGAAAACGATTTCACGATTTTGCTATTAGATGTACGGCGACGTTTAACATTGCATTGCTTTACAAATTTCAAGTAAAATTTGGTCTTTTCATTATCCGACAATTTCCAAAAAGCTTCAAAAATATTTTGCCTATCTTTTTCTGAAAATATTTTTGTACAGCAGAAGTTACAAGTATTTTTACAAGGTGGTTTCATATATTTCGGTTGAACATCTTCATTTTTATAATTTGTATAAGATAAACCAGCCTCTCGTAATTTCTTCTGAATATTTTTTTTCCATAATTCAGGTTTTCTTATTTTTTTCTTCATCAATAAAGGCGATGTATTGTTTTCAGAATCTAAATATTTTTATTGAATTAATCATTTTAAATATAAAAAGTTTCTAAATTAATATTCATTTACCATAATAACTTGAACTAGATTGTAGGCTTGCACCTTTTTTGGAATTATCAAAACTATTTTCTAAATCTAAAAAATAAACAATAATTTATCAAAAAGTTATTATGGAAACTGATCTTAAAATATTTTAAAAATATTGTTACCGCTTAAATTTAAATTTGAATCTTCTCTGCTATTGGTTGCAGGTTGAAAATTTGGATCCCTGTACTCATCATCCGCTGTAAAGTAATAGTAAAGTAATAGTAATTCCATATTGTAATAAAAATAAAACATTAATTTAAATAAAAAATATTATTCAATTATACATACAAGAAAAATCTGAATCAGAAGAGTAATAACTTTCCGTGCTTCTGACTTTTTTTGAGCGACGATTATCTTCCTCCATACTGCCAAAAATTTCGTCTTGCATCCTTAAGATACACAAAAATTTTTACAAGAATTTAATTTCAAGAATAAAAGTACTTACCCTAAAAGAGTTGGTGACAACGACGGTGTTGATGATTCTCTTTCCATTATTATTTTTTTTTAAACAACACAAACATGACCATAACACTTTCAGAACTTTAACAAGACTGAAAAAAATATTAAAATGCAATGCTCTTATATAGTTTTTTACAATATACATTCGGCTGCTTATGTTGTTGGCTGAAAACTAGCTCAATTTATTAGTTGTATGTATTTTTAAATAACTTCCCAGATTCTGTGATTTGGTTATGTTATTAGGATTTGTCCGAATTCTGTTTTGTATACCTCCGTTGCATATGGATAGCTTAAGTTATTTTACTTTGTCTTTCTATTGCTCCTTCATTCATGAAATAATTCATAAGTTGATCTCTCAAGGCAAACGCTTCTTTGTTTGCGTTGTTAGATCCTACTCTCGTTTTATTGAATATTTCTCCGTTTATATCTTGCCTCCAATTTCCAGGTTTCAAATTGCCATACTCATCTTCCGAATCAACAAAACCTAAATTTTAATTTTTTCACTTATTGTTTTTCTTGTTCTTCAAATTTAATACTTACTTGTAGGACAATATTGAACGTTCAGTTTGGAAAGCATTATAAAATTATGTAGAGCTACAGTCGCTAGCACAATTTTTTCAGCGTTTTCTGGTAGACAATACATGTTGGTTTGTAAAATCCTCCACCTAGCAGCTAGTATTCCAAAAGCATTTTCTATTACCACACGAGCCCTTGAAAGTCTATAATTGAAAATTCTTTTTTCTCGCGATAAAAATTTTCCAGGATAAGGACGCATAATATTTTTTTTAAGTGGAAATGCTGGATCTGCCACAAAAAAAGGTGGAAATTTTATGTTTGACTTTGGAAGTAATGAAGACGCAGGCAAAGGTAATTGATTCCCTAGAAGTTTTTTTCCAAAATTTGAATTGCTTAAAACTCCTAAAAAAATTAATGGTTTAATGGTTTAATATTAAATTTTGATTTAAACTTTTTCTTACCACTATCACTTTGACTGCCATACGCTCCTACTTCCACAGCCGTGAAACAATAACGGGCATCACAAGCTGCCATTAGCACAATACTAAAATTTTTTTTGTAATTAAAAAAATTGGAACCGCTATTTGGTGGGCACTTAATATTTATGTGCTTTCCATCTAGAGCACCAATGCAATTTGGCATATTCCAAATATCTTTAAAATCTTCCATAACATGCTTATAGTCTTCAACTTGAAGTTCGCTAACATAAATTGGTGACAAGCATTTCCATAAAGTATCACATGTCTCTAAAATGATTTCCCTCACAGTAGATTTCCCAATTTTGAAACTCCATGACAAAAATTGGTGTGTTACACCTTGTGAAAGATACCTATAAAAATATGTTAAACTATCTATCTACTAAAATATTTGCAATTACGTACGATAATGTTAAGGCTAATCTGCACTCTGGGCTGATTGGTTTTCTTATACAATTTTTTTTCAGGTCATCTTTCACCAAATTTAATAGCACATCATAAGATGACCGCGACATTCTTGTGTGCTTAAAAAATTGTTCTGGGTCGTTCATTTTAATTTTTTCATATGTTGATATGAAATATCCATCAATTTCTCTGGTCAAATTGATATCTCTGACCCACCACCGTCTAGACCTGGATGATGATCTTTGGGTAATTATATAAATTATGATAATCATAAACATCATTAAGCATGCTTCAATTTCGTCCATTTTATAAGATACTACAAATAAAAATTTAAATTAAATTCAAAGTATTTCACAACTTTAAAATAGAAATATGTAGTTTTTTTACATTTGAAGTTAATTGATGTACCAAAAACATAAAAAGATAAAAAAAGCCGAGATACCTACTTACCAAAATAATAGTTCTTCGTAATTTATATTATTTATATAATAATTTTCTTGAATTTACTATTAAAATTAATATTTAATAATATTAATAATACCTAAACTATTACACTATTATTTAATTATTAATATTAAGATTCACAAATTATCCAAAAAACACAATTAAGATTCACAAATTATCCAAAAAAAAATTTTTTTAAAAACACGCTACTGAATTACTTTTATTAAATTAATTCAAATTATTCAAAGTTATTATATTTCAAATTAAGTATTCAGTTATTATTTTCCTCGAATTTCACTATTATTTAGTTAAAATTAATTTCACTATTATTTATTATTTAATTAAAATGAATTTAAAATTATAAATGCAAAACTTTTAAGACTTTTGTTTATTAGTAAAAGTAAACAAAACAATGTCACTTAACGCTTTCAACGTTTTGCATTCTGTGCACTAAATTTGATGGCTACGTTTTTGACGTTCACCAACTTTGTTGGTTGCGTGATGGCTGCGATCATTCTGTTGAAGAGGTAAGCCATATCCATATAAAATGGCTAATGAGTAAGTAAAATGCATGGATATGGACGAAACAAGTATAAAAATTTTGTTATTTCGTTGTTAGACATATCCATATAAATTTTCTATTATCCAAACAAAATATATGGAATTGGACGAAATTTCTAAAACAATTTTTATTTTTATTTTTGGACATAACCATAGCATTATTAATGCTATATAAAATTTCATAATGTAAATAGACCAATTAAAAACTTACGGAAAACCTAAAAATTTTTAGTCCATATCATCGGATCATTAAAATGTCTTATTTAAGGAATTAGAATAAAATTGTCGAAAACTTCATTGAAATTTTCGGACATCAACCAAAAATTTGGATTTGTCCGATTTTATTATTCAAAAATGTTGAAAAAGTGGAGATGTCCGAATCTCGACTCTTTATATCTACAAAACTAAAATAGATAATTCAAAACGGGGCACACTAAATGAAAGAGCATCCCTAAAAAGCTAAGGACCAAGTCCTAAGTCAAAAAACTCAAAAGTGGCGTTTGTCCGAAAATAGAAATTTACCGACGGATTTGTGATTTAGATTTTAAACATTAGCAAAAAATTATTTAATTTTTATACAATACTAAAAATAGGATCTATATAATAAAAATATTTAAATTGAAATTTAGTTTTGATTATTAGTTGATTGTTCCGGTTGTGTTTTTCCTTGTTATGGATGAAATTGCTGTTCTGCTTGATGATTGTTGAATTCTAATTGATGAGTCTGTTTTTGCTTCTAAATGATTGGATATATCTTAGTATGCTTATATTGGATGGACTTTGCCTAGAGTTTATAAAAAGTAGAGAAAAAAATAAAATTCTGATTGTTAATAATTATGTTTATAAGTTATTGAGTTTATTGATTTTGTTTGAGGCTATCTTGTTTAATTCTAATAGTTCTATAAATTTATGTTAATTCTAACTTAAAAATAATGTTAGTATTTTAAAAATAAGTTTTGTTAGTAAATAAAAAGTATAAAAAGCAGATTGATTTATGAGTTGAATTAAATTATTTTAAATCAACTCGAGGTTTGAAAATAATGAATTTTAAAATTTTATTCTAATTTAAACATCATCCCATATTCCGTGATTTATTAATAGAGCTCGGATTAGTTTGCTGTTTATTTCAGAGTTAAGTTCAAGAGTGTTTGTATCTATTTGGTTAGGGGGATTATGAGGGCAGATTAAGATTATGTGTTCTATTGTTTTTTCTTCCTGACAGAAGTTGCATGTGGGTTTAGGGTTATTTTCATATAGATGTCTGTGAGTAGCTTTAGTGCATCCTAATCTAATTCTTGTGTATCTTATCGCTTCTGTTCTATTTAAACTATTTATTCTGGTGGTTTTTCTTATATCTGGTGTGTGTGTATTTTATAAAATGGTCTATTTTGCATCCAGTTGGTTTGTTTGATGTGATGATATGAGTTATGAGATTCTATAAGTATAGTTGGGCTATTTATTGCAGAGTTTGCAAACTTGTCTGCCAGTTTATTGCCTTCGATACCGACATGGCCCGGGACCCAGGCAAGTTTTAATTTTCCTGCATTTTTAATAATTTGGTTTCTGATTTGTTGAATGATAGGCTCTGTGTTCCTAATGTAAGGGATGTCTACTTGGTTTATGGCTATTTTGATATTATTACAATTTCTTTTTCTGCAAAAGTGAATCGCTTCAGTTTTATCTGGCGCTAAATTCCCTCCTTTTGTATGGGTCCATTCTATTATTGTATTAACTGCTTGATTAATGATATTAGATCTATCTTGATTTGTGCCTTCTTTAATTAAAATTATGTTATCTGCATAGATGTGATGTTCTAGTGAGGATATTTGGTTGAGTTTAATGGATAGGCTATTAATGTATGTGTTGAAAAGTTGTGTGGATAGAGGAGAGCCTTGGGGTATCCCCTTCTGTATGGTTTTGAGTCAGAGTAAACACCGTTAACGTTCAGTGTGACTTTTCTGTTTGTTAAGTAATTATTTATATAATTTATTATTTTGGAACCTGCATTCCAATCTGAAAGTTGTTGGGTTATTGCTGATTTGTTTATTTTATCGAAGACCTTTTCCAGGTCTAGAGATATGAGGTCTATGTGTTTCTTTTTTGTTAGAAATTGGTTGATTTGAAATTCTATTGTATGTAGGATAGTTGTGGTGGTTCTTAATTTTCGGAAGCCTTGTATATTGGGGGTTAAATTTTGTTCTGTAACCCATGTTAGTCTATTAGCGATTATTCTCTCTAATATCTTGGATGTAGCAGATATTAGGGAGATAAATCTGTATCCCTGGTAAACCTGATGGTTTTTGCCAGGTTTTTTAATAGGTATGAGTTCTGCCATTTTCCACACTTGTGGAATTTGGCCTATATTGTAAATATTATTGTAAAGGCTTCTTAATCTGAGTCTAAGGTTAAGTGAACTATTTTTAATTAGAGAGTAGGTGACCCCATCTAGACCTGGACTGGAGCCTTTTGTATTTTGAGGAGACCTGGAGTGGAGTCTTTTGTATTTTTGACCATAATGGCGTGGCTTGGATTTTGTTTTTTTTTTTTATATTTTGAAATTAGATATTTTATTTTGCTTTTTTCACTATATTTGATTTTTTTTTATTTATTAATATATTTAATAAAACTTTATTTAAATTAGTTAGAATATTTATAAACATAAAAAGTTTTTGTTTTTTTTTATATATTTAATTTTATATAATTTTTGCTTGAAAAAAACACGCACTAATAACAATACACGTCTGTACTGTTTGAATGTTAAAATTGAACGTATTATTATAAAAGATGCAAAAAGAAAAAACTATTCCAAATTATTTTCAATATTACATACTAAATTTAAAATTTGGGTTTTAGCATCATTTTTAATCTTTTTGGACGGAAATGATTTAATTTTAGCAAGAATAGTACGACAAAACAACTCATCTTCATCCTCATTTGATGTTCCTGGAATTGCATTTGATGTCCTGCATTCATTTATTTTGTGTAACGTTTCTATGAAAACGTCATCCAAAATATTTATATTTGTGCTGGCTCTTTTCTTAGACGAAAAACTTAGAATTTGAATTAGATTTGAAAAACTTGTTGATTCATCTGTAAAAGTTGCAACCAAATCTGGCGATGGTGGTGTTGAGGATCTATTTTGTGTTTGTAGGAAGTCGAAGTTAAATTCTTCGCTATTTTCAAATGATGGGCTTTTTTAATAATTTGAAATAGTTCTAAAAATGAAAATAATGTACGACAAAAATAAAATATATTTTTGAATTGGTACGTACATATTACTTGGCATACAATCTTTTAAAAAGCTTAGTTCTGCATAATATTTCCACTGAATATCTTCATCAGCACCTTGACCAGATTTGCCTTTATTTGATCGACACAGTCGTATAAAAGAATCTCGTAAGTTCTTCCATTTTTTTTTTTGCATCTTCGACTGCGAAATATTTATTGAAAATCAAACAAGCATGTTTTTAGTGCAAAATAATAATTACCTGGAATGCCAACTTCATCAGAAATTTCTTTCCATTTTAAATTTTTTAATTTTACGTTTTTATACTCACACGATTTTAAATTATACATTAAATTCCTTTTTCTAATAGCTTCTATTAATTTTTCTTCCATTATAGAATTTTTTTTTCAAGTATGCAAAAAAATATATAATTTGATAGTTATCAAAACACCGCGACAAGCGAAAATATCAAATTTCAAATGATATTCGACGACAACGACAACGACAAGCGACATTACTGTGTTTGAATAATACAATATACGTACTTTTGATATTTATTTTGACATCTACAACGACAGCGACAAGCGGCACATTCTGGTTGGCTCTTAAACGTTAAAATTGAACGAGTGTAATAAAAAATAGATTTAGAATAATACTTAATATAATTTAATTTTAATAAAAGCTTGGTAATATCCACTAATGACTACTGCTATCATGACTAAATGATGAATCGTTTTCATCAGTAGTATCTTCTGCTGCCTGAAATGTTGTCGATTTCATCTTTTGATGTAAGAACAGCAATTTCTTTTAGAATGAATTTGTTGTTATTATCCCGAAATCCTTGTATATCGATTATTACATACTCCATTTTTTAATTTCTTTTTTTTAAACCTCTGAATGGACTGGTCTTGATGATGTTGCCCGCAAAAAAAAAAACGCATTGACATTGATCTTATATAATTTTATTAACTTCTCCAGTCAACTAAATTCAACTAATCGATCATGTAGCATTAGACAATAAGCTGTTGTATTTTCCGGAATTTTTACTGAAGTTTTCAATTCAATTCTTACATCAACAGATCCAATTTTTAGATTCTCACTTTGATGACGTGTATCAATTACTAAAATCATAGCATCTTTTTTAAAATCACGCCATGTAAGTACCGAATCCCAAAGTGTTTGATTGTAATAATTACTTCGAAAATTTGAGTATGCCTCATATGCAATGGCATAACGATTTCTTTCAAACAACAAATTCATATCTTCATATGGATAAGCTTCTGAGTTCAAATATACTTTCAAATCGGTGATATTACAATGATCGAATTGTGCGGGGTCTCTATCCAGCTTATGTTGCCGATTTGTTTGTAAAGCAAATACAATAAAACGTGGTTTTTCAAGTTGTGATGTCGTTTTTACATTCCAAATATGATGATTAGTATTTGATGGTAATGTAGGGTATTCATAAAGATCCCAATTTCTAAAGGCTAATTTAATCGCTGTACCTTTATTCATATTTTGATATAAATTCAATTTTAAAGTATCATTTAAAGTTATATGTTGAACTCTCCATTGTACTTTTATAAGTTGAATTTTTGCTTTTTCAATCTGATCACCACAAATCATAGAATTATCATCTGATCGAGAGCGGGTCAAAATCAGCTCATGTTTTGCATTCGGTATTATATTTTTATAGTCTTCAGCAAATCCCAAAAGCATTCTTAATGGAATACAAAAATTAAAAAACAAACCATTCAGTTCAATGCGTACCCTAGGTGTCCAACTTGCGTTCATTAATCTGATACTTTCGGTTTCATTTAGAGAAATGTAATTTTTTAAACAGGATGTTATTCCAACATTTCGGTTATGATCAATTTCCTTCCCATTCAACTCATACCGTATTTCATCGAAAAGAAATGCCATTGAATTGTTAGTCAATTTTGTTGTTGTTGTTGCCAGGCCATCTTTCGTAGAAAGTGATCCTTCAATATAAAGTAAACTCGTTGATGGTAATATATTTAAATTCTGATTCTGGATTTGAATACGAATTATATCGCTTTTGTTGAACGAATTCAAAAATGGTGAATATGTATGCCAATGTGCATTTGTGATGCTTTCATCGAAAACTGGACTTTCAAATAAATTCATCTTAATGATTTTTTAATTTGTAATTTAATTTCAAAAACTGTAGATTTTTCAACGTTATAGCACCACTCTTATTATGCAATCTTTGATGACCTTGCTGCTTCAATGATCTATCAATAATGAGTTGAGGAGCTTCATTTATTGAATATTTATTGGAATTATTATAAACGATCATTATGTGACAGGTTTTAAATGCAGTCTGATTGTTATAGTTTCACCTCGAAAATTTATTAAATTGTCGTTCTGATCAACTAATCTGAGTGTTAGAGAACTTATTCGTTTGACGTTCACAGGTAAATAGATTACATTTTGAGGAACTTCAATTATTTTATAACCTGGACTGACACCAATAGAGAATTCATGTAATGTATGAGCTTCTATTCCATTAATATATGTTCCATATACAATATTACACTCTACCCGTATAATGTTAATTTTATTTATATCCACATATAAATCTGATTCATGCCAAACATTTGGTTTTAATTTTCTTTTGCTAAAACCCAGTATTCCTCCAATTGTATCCTCTCGTTCAAAATCAATCTGTTTATCAGAAAACACTTCACATTTTAGTGTGTTATTATTAGCTTTTATGTGAAGCTTCTCCTGTTCCCCTTTAGCATTAGTTTCCAATTTTCCTTTAAGAAATTCCTCAATATCCTCAATTTCATAGGATCCAGTCGGAATAATTATGTTATTATCATCAATAATAAATCTATTATTTTCTTCATCGATATTCGGTATTGAATTGTATGTTTGAAAATCGACTAAACCACATACATAGTCTTTATGCTGTAATTCTATAGGTGGGAAATACTCAGCTGCTAAAATAGATGAGTTACCGCTTAATGTAAGTGTTAGCGACATGACTTGCACTTTATGAATAAGATAATTTGGAAGTTGTAGATAATTTTATTATTGATACCATCCTAATATATCTCATACATAGAAATAATATCAAATTGCCGACGGCAAAACATTAAAATCAGAAAAATAATTTATTTAATTTTATCTGAGTAATGCAAAATAACCTTGAACTTCATTTTTGATCAGCTGATATTAATGTAGGCCAGTTTTTACTATAAATTAAAATTTAAATTAAAAAATCAGTTTTTATCTTTTTTATTTGTTATTCTTTATTCGCTTAAAATTTGTTTTTTTGTTTATAGAATTATAATTTGATAAGAAAGCTAAACATAAATGACCGCAATTGTATGTATTAAATTTTTGATATGTGTCATAATTATATGTGAGCTTATCTCCCAAGTATTTCACAACTTCAGCTGGTGGTTGTAAATTCCCAAAACTATCAAAATATAGTATATTATCTTCTTTTTTATAATATGCTACCCAATTAGTACCAGATCCAATAGAATTATCTAAATTTATAATTCCACATTCATGTTTCCAAGGTTTGCTTTTAGGTAAATCATCTTTCATGAAAACTCCACGAAAATGTTTTAGATATTTCTTTCCAAAATTGTTTAAATCAATGTTGGTTAGAGCTCTTTTGGGTAGCATATTTAAAAATTTTTTGGTTTCAAATATAATCCTAGTCCTTTCTTATATGGTTTTAAATATAGACCTTTTCCTCTTAAAGCAATAGCCTCCATTGTTTTATTATGTCGTTCACTTTCATTTAACTGCTTCTTAGCGCTTTTAGCATCATTGACAGCTTTAGCTATACCAGCAGCTCCTCCTGAGAGAGCTCCCACAGCTGACAGACCTGCCAAAATTGGAATTAAAGGTAAAATTCCACCAAATTTAGGCACTGGAAGAACTCTTGGTAATTTTATTTGTTTTCTCTTTTTAGTCTCATTTCTTGCTGCTTTCAAAGCAATTTTGATTGTATCTTTTTGACTTGTTGGTTTACTGCCCTTAACAGCTACCTTGGCTTCTTGAATAATATTTTTTAATAATTTCTGTTTCGTTTTTGATTTAGTTGAACAGCCCATTCCAAGTTTAACTTTAGCTTTCATTGCATTAGAAACGAGAAGTGCATTAGCTCTTTCACCTATGCTTGAATCTGCTGCTTTGACTCTTTGCCAAGCCTTTTCAGCTAATATTTTGTCTGCTTTATGACGTTCGTTTGTATAGCGATTTTGTGAATATGCAATATCGTGTTCACGACAAGTCTCATCCAATTGATTAATACCTTTATCACTTCGATATAATCTTTTTTGAAGTTTAGTTCCAGGTCCACAGTAATTATATCCTGGTAAATGTGCTTCAAATGGTAATTTATTTATAAGAGTATTGATTACTCCTCCTCTCCCTTTAAACACCCTTTTACGTCTGATTAATTTTTTATTGTGATCAATCATATTTATGTCTTCAATTAACTATCGATATAAACTGACTGCCTATTACTTATATAAACTTGAATTTATATAGATTTTAATCAGTTGTCAAAATGAAGTTTGTTAAAGTAGATGACCCGATTAAAGTAAAAAATTTTGATCCAGGAAGCTTTAAAAAGAAAAGAAAACATGGTGCATTATTACCCGATAGTATCCGGGGATTAATTGTTGGACTGTCAAATTGTGGAAAAACTAATGTTATGGTAAGCATGCTCTTAGACTCTAAAGGTCTTAATTTCGAAAACATATACATTTACTCAAAGTCATTACATCAGCCGAAAATCATTTCCTTCATTAGCTTCTCATCCATTTTGTAATCAGTTTTAGTTGTTGCTAACTGAACTGGTATCGGATCGGTTGGTGTTGTTAACTGAACTGGTATCGGATCGGTTGGTGTTGTTAACTGAACTGGTATCGGATCGGTTGGTGTTGTTGATGTTATCATGTAGTACAGTAAACTAAAATAGTTATGATGTAACCATTATCTATTTATAACTTAAGAAATTCTTCAAAATATTTCCTATAACGTCCATTGTTTAAATAACATCCACTATTAGTAAAAATCGATCATCTAAAAATTATGAAAAATTGGTCAACACTTCAACAGAATCTACAAAAAAATGGAAGGAAGAAATTAAAACACAGGACCAGAAGAAAAAAGAATCTAAATAACTGAAATAAACCTGTAAAGCTGTAAAATAAAAGCCCTAAGCCTAAAAATATAAAATATCTGAAAATGTGAAAAAAATTTTGAAAAATAAAAAAAATTTACATATAATTTTATCATAATTTTTTTATTTCAATGTTATACATAATAATAATAAAAAAAATTAATTTTATTCTAGGGGATCTAGATCGTCATCTTCTACACCTTTAGCTTTCGGATCCCCAAATTTCAGGTCGAAAATTCTCCCTATAGGTCCTTTGTTGATGATGGTATATCCACCATTCACTAATTTTAAAATTTGTTTGCTTGTAAGATTGTTGAATCTTAAAGGCATAAAAATTTTAAAAGTTTTAGTTGATAGGATCCATCTATCTCCAAATTTCGTTTCAATCTTCTCCATTTTTTCAATTGTGAATGCCTTATTAAGCACCATTTCCGAAACTTTAATAGTCTCGCAAGCGAAATTAAAATTTTTGTTAATTGAAGTTAAGAAATCCATGTTGATGATTATTTAAAAATTGAATTACTAATGATGTATTTTAAATAATTTCATCCTATTTATACAATTTCAAACTCAATCTTTAATTAAAAATTCTAATGGAAAAGCTTTAAATTAAAGGATGTATATGGTTTAGGTTTTAGATTATTTTATTCTAAGAAAAAATAGTAAATATTTCATTTGATCTAATATTCTATGAATTAAAAAAAAAATATGTGGTTTTAGCTGATTTTTAAGCAATACGATTACGATAAAGTGAAATCTGAAAAAATAAATTTTGAGGTTTTGCCTGATTTTATTCCCAGTTTGATTAGAGAAATAGAAGTATTTTATTTTGTATAATATTCTGTGAATTTAGAAAAATTTGCGGCTTTGTATGATTTTCTTCCAAATTTTGATTTGAGAAATAGAAATATTTTTTTTTATTTTTTTACTCTACTATTCGTTTTTGTTTGTGGTTTTATAGTACCCTATGCTTTATCAAGAAAATTGATGAACTGCTTACCATGTTACAAATTAGTATAAATTCAAAATATTTCTAAGAATTTGTTCTCAGTATTAAAAGAACTTTTAAACAACCATCAACAAAAATGTATACCATCAGCGAAATAAGAAGAATGGGATATTCTGCAGAGGGATTCCCAAATGATTATCAAATAAATGAAGCTTTTGAAAGCGGCAAGGTATGCTGTGTAGCATATCAATTTCATGATTTGGACAGCTATAATTTTGATTGCGAAGATTATGTTTATGTCGGCTTCGAGGAAGCATGCTACAAAAATCCCAAGGAAGCAGTCTTTTGCTCAGACTGCTTATTGAATATGGAAGCAACACAAAGGAAAAATTTTAAGGAAACTTTCGAAAAATATTATGCTGTTGCAACGTTTGACTGCTATGAAGATGCACAAGATTTTATAGAGCACTTTGGGCCACAATGTATAAATTGTAGGACTGAAAAGCTATGTAAAACATTAAAATTACCTGAAATTAAAACATTATATTATACTTTAAAGAATAAATAAAAAAAAATTTTAATTTTATTACTTTTTTGTTTTTTTATTAATTAAGTACTACAATTTTTGAATTTGAATAACATAAGTTTTTGCATAATATATGATATTTTACAATAAATTTTCAATAAATATTTATAATTTTATAATTCTGAATCAATAGAATAATGATTCCAAGGAAGTGTATTAACACCATTTGGCAGAATAAATCTTTTATCATCTAAATAACTTAATGAAACTTTATTTAAAGATTGTGTGTATAAAGTATGCAGTTTACTTCTAAATATTAACATTTTATTTACATATATTTTCTTTTTATACAAGCAATCTCTATAATTATCTAATGTTAAATTTTTAATTACACATCTTTTCACACCTTTTGCTTTTTTTATTACATTCTTATTAATAATATCTATTGAATACATTTTTGATCTTAAACCTATAAATTCTTTTATAATGCTACCACTGCATTCATCCTTCATCATACCGAGAATCTTTTTATTTTTTAAAGTTATACCATAAATATTATTAAGATCATAATCAGAAGTATCATAAATATTTTCTACATCTGGTAAAATGTCTTTATAGAAATCATTAGTTTTAATAGTTAAAACAAAGGAATCTGTATCCATATAATTTAATTCAACATTATCTTTATACTTTGGTTTCATATAATCATACAAGAAATTATACATTTTCCATTTAGATACATCTAATACTGTAAACCCTTCATATATAGGTTTATTATAAAACGTTTTTATTCTATCCAATTGAATCGCAATCATATTTTCTGTAAAATAGGATATACTATTGAAATTTGGTTTCGCAATTAAAGCTCTAGCACCTAAACGGCTTCCTTCACTCTCCCAACTAGTCACTATTTTAACATCCTTTCTCTTATCAATGTTTTCAATAGTCTTACCGAAAACAGCATTATTTAATAATTTGAAAAAATCTTTAGAAAATTTTGATACAGCTCTTATTCTATGGGAATTATTTAAATCAATATAGCTTTTAAGCCAACATGATTGTTTAAACTGTAATACCCTATGAATTTTTTTTAAAATTAATCCATGTTCTAAACTTTGTTTAAGAACTCTATAATGAATGATATAATTATATCGATTTTCAACATCTGTAATTAACTTTTCATTCTTCATATATTGATTCTTTTTGTGCACAGAGCAAAATGGTAAATCTTTATGTTCATCATGCTTAGAAATTGGATATTCTAAATCTACTTCCAAAATATAACCTATATCAGAATCATCATGTACATCTAAGACATTTATTTCAGGATTTTCAACCCATTGAAAATCAGAATAAGGTAGAAAATGTGACATAGCCCAACCATATAAGTTAACAACATCTAAATAAACAATAAATTTAGAAATTTTAGAACTGTCAAAATTTTCCATATATTTATTATTTGCCTCTGAATGTCTTAAAGCGCACTGTGTTATCCCTCCTCTAATTCCCTTTTTAATAAAATTATACATATTAATATCCGTAAATAATTCGAGCTCAATTTTTGTATATTTTAACATAGCATCCCAAGATAACCCTGGTGATGTGTAATAATGACACGGATCTAAATCATATATGTTTTTGCAAAGTTTACGAAAATTTTCAAATATATCGGTTAATAAAAACACATCAGTTTTCAAATAAATTTCTAAATAATCTTTAAGATTTTTACAATTAAATTTTTCCCAAACTTTTTGAGCGTGCTGATATTCCTCATTTGAGCAATTAAAATCCGAAAATTTATTGTAAAATTTTTCTTGAGGTGGTAATGTTTCAAAATTTAGTTTATCCCATGAATTTAAAAACTCATAAGGAAACACACCTTTTCGCCTTAAAAGAACAAAACTTTCATCATCTATGTACATTTTTCTAGTACTAATTAATTCATCATCTAATAAATTACGAGCTAGAGCATCAATACTCGAAGCCATAAATCTAAATGAATCTAAAAACCTTATCTCAATCATATTTTCTTCATCAATATTTATATACTTTGATACAGATATGTATTTTTCTTTATTATTTGGAATCAATTTTATTTGCCCCGGATAATTTGAAAGCGCTTTTATAAATAAATGACAATCATAACCAGAAAAATTATGAAAAAAAAACCGGAATGAAATTAGCGTGCGAGTAATTTAAGTTACAATTTTTATGCGCAGGTCCACGGTACTTTCCGGTTAAATGACAATGGTCAGCAACCCTATCTTCACTTAAATCTAATTCACAAATATGACAAATTTTATTTTCAATATGAAAAATTTTTTCTGATGGTGATAAACATTTCATTGGTATTATTTTGCTAAGGTGTTCACAATAAATATATCTAACATCTTCAATTAATTTATCTATAAATATATTAATATAATTCTCACCTGTATCCATTGTAAATAGATCTAGATTTTCATTAAAAGAACATTTTATATTGTAAGCAAAGGAACAGGGAATATGTTCTTGTATATTTGTTGTTGATGATTGTAATTCCGAAGGGTGACATGTAGAAATATCTAGAAGCCAACATTCAAAATCGGCATTAACTGCAAAGGGTACATCCATTTTTCTTTCATACTTTGAAAACTTTATCCAATTTCTGTCTATGTTCGGCATCACTGTTACAATCTTGCAACATTCACTTTTATGTATTTGATATGCAATTTCATCATAAAAATGTTGTAAACACGTATTGCATAAATATATGTTGCTTTTATGAGATGTTATTTGCGAACTAATTAACTTTGATATGTTTTTTATCCAAACAAAGTGAGCTCTTTCCTCATTTTCAATCAATAATAGATTAATATGTTTATATTTTTCTTCTTTAGTTGAATAATAAGGTCCGAATATTTCATAAAAGGTGCTTTTTGGAGAACTGACCTCTTCAATTCCAAAAACATTGACGCTGATAAAAGGGTTTAATTCCTCGAATACATCAATATCTGACACTTTAAGTGGAAACTCTAAATTGCCGAATTCTAAAGTAAAATCTTCAAAATTTGTATTTAAATATATGGTGGTACTGCTAATATCTGGTATTCCATAAACATATGGGCTTTGCAAATTTCGTGATCCCTTATATAAAGCTGATATTATGCTCCATTTAAAACAATATTGATCTGAATTCATCACGTTAATACAAGCTTTTTTGTTTTTAATGAACTTAGGCATTGGTAAATATTGTGAGCTTCGTAATGGTTTGTATTGATTAACATTAGTTTCTATATGTAAAATTCTTAACAAAGCCCATCCACTATCCTTTTCCTGAAAATCATCACTTTTCGAAACAATAATATTACTCATATCATCATAAAAACCCGAAAGTTGCTTATTTTGGGTGACAATTGTCATTCTAGTATTAAAAGATTTTACTGATAGATCTATTTCACTTCCATATTCGTTATCCGCCTCATTTTGCTTCTTAGAGATTTTCATATATTCAGCGAAAAGTTCCAAATTAAATTTAAAAGTTTTGTGTTTTTCCAATAATGTTTCTAACAATTTAATAAGCACATTTTTTGCTTCAATTAAAAACTCTTTCGGTGATTGCAATTCTTCTACATTATTCTCATATATATAGGTCTCTATACGTTCATTAAAAATGCTTTTAACACGCTTAAGACCTATCCCAATAATGGTTGCAGTATTTTTTCTATGCAGTAGAGTTCTAATGTGATAATTCCATTCTTTAAGCCGGATTGACATTCGACACGAATCACAATATTTCAAATCCGTTGAAGAAGTTGCAACTGCTTTCCGTTTCATTTTTTTAATTTTTTTAATTGCTTATATATTTTTTAATTAAACTGTTTAAAGCAATGGTTGCTTGTAGCAAAATAATATTACTGATTTAAAATTTCAAATAAGTTTTATTCGAACCTACGATATTCAGATTATCAGTTCACCAGCATAGCAGTGTTTCATTTAACTTAGAAATTTCCTCAAAAATATATGTTTTACTTACTTAAAACCACAAATTTTTAATTTTTTGTTTACTGGATACATGTTTTCTTTATTCATTTTCAACCTCAAATTAATTTTATCTATGGAATCCCCTGACGTCACACAAAAATTTACTTAAAAATTTGAGAATAAATCACCATTTTCTAAATACACACAGTTTTTTATTTTCTTATCAGTCAACTTACAAACAAAAAAAATAATATTATTGCGGTTAATAAGAGCTTTTAAAAATTTTTAATACTCTTATCATTAAAACCATAAACATTCATTGCATACTATAGGATGATTGACTAATACATACATATACATTTACTTCAACATATTAAATTATCTATAAAGCTACCAACCTGCTACCAACAACTTCGGCAAGCTACCTGCTACCAACAACTTCGGCAAGCTACCTGCTACCAACAACTTCGACAAGCTACCTGCTACCAACAACTTCGACAAGCTACCTGCTACCAACAACTTCGGCAAACTACCTGATACCAACAACTTCGACAAGCTACCTGCTACCAACAACTTCGACAACATATCCACCACCAACAACTTCGATATCCCCTGCTTCCAACAACTTCGACAAGCTACCTGCTACCAACAACTTCGGCAAGCTACCTGCTACCAACAACCCCACCACCAAACACTTATCTACTTCAACATTATAAACGAAAATTACACATTTTCTATTCCATAATACCACACAATATTTTGACCTGTCAAAATTCATATGTGACGTCAGAGAATTTTGACACGGCTAGGACCCGCATATCTATACTACTCAAATATTTGTATGAAACCTGCCAATGTAGACGCCGTCAAATTTATTTTAACTTTTTCACCGTCAAATGTCATTTTTCCATTTTTTTTTTAATTGTGTAAATAAACAATCAACAAAAAAAAATATCGAATCGAACTAAAAAAATATTATTTATATATTTCATTTTTGTTCAAAATTAGTTTACAAACATTTTCTAAATTTATTTAATTGAAAATAAGGTGAATAAAAAATGTTAAATTTATTAATTTATAGCTAAATTTTTGGAAAGATTATTTTTTTTAGCTATTAGTCGAATCAGCATAATTACCAATGGTTCTAAAATTATAAGAAAATATTAGACTACAACACAAAAAAAAAAAAAATATTTAAAACATACTTTCTTGGTGCAATTGTATCTTTCAAAAAACATAAACTTTGATAATGTACCCATTCTGGCTTTGTTTTAGCAGCAATGCCAGATGGTTGTTGCTTTAGTTTATGTTCTCGCACAAATTTGTCCCTATGACTTTTCCATCTACTGGAACATTCTAAATCTAAAAATAAACGAAATATGAATAAAAAAACGAAATATAAACATTAAATTAACATTTAATTATATTTAAAATATATTTAAAATGTTTTATTTCATTTTTTATTACCTGATTTTCCCAAAGATTCGCCAATTTTTTTCCATAATTCCGATTTGACCGCTATATTCTTGAATCCAGAACTTGATTTATTAAACTTTCTTCAAAATTCATTATTGAAAAAACAATTTCTTGATTTTAAAATCTATCTTTAATTAAAGGAATAACTTACTAATTATCTATGAGAATAATAATTATTTTCTTATTTACAAAAATATGACATTTGGCGCCGTCGACATTGTCTAAAAATTTTTTTAAAAATTATTATTCTTGACGGCGTCAACGCCGTCGACATTGTCTCAACAATTAATTTTACATTAACGTATATTTTTATGGATTTAATTGGAATAAACTCCCGCACACATATAACACACGTCTATGCTGTATGAAAGTTAAAATTGAACTGAAAAAAAAAAAAAAGAAATTTAGTGTATACATATTATCATACCATACCAAATACGAGCTTTTTCTGTTTTGATAATAATTGCATAAAACTGACGTGCTTTTTTTTCTATTATAGTACGTTTTCAAGCTCATGTTTATGGATAAACAACTAGCTCATAAACCAGTCAAATGTCAAGTGTTCACAAGGTTTTTTGGAAAACAATCAGCTGTTTCACATACTTATTATTATATAAAAAAATTTCTTTGTATATATAAAATACTATACTAATACTATTACAAATTTACTAAATAATATTACAAAAACTATTACTAATTCTTAATAATAAATACTTCTAATTAATTGCAGTGATAATTTAATTTTTGGTAAAAAAGAACTGGAAATCCAAATATATTTTTTATCTATTTACTTTTTGATTTGTTTTTCTTTTGGTTTTTGTTTTTTTTTGACAAATGACAAAATGAATTTATGACAAAAAAATCAAGGGTCATGCAAAAAAAAATTTAAAATCGACAAAAAATCGAAATTTCATGGTTGGGTTACATGTTTTTGAAGTGGTTTATGATATAAACACCTCGCTACTTGTTTATGATTTTCAGCAAATTTGTATGGGAAAACCACTACGTAAACAACCAGTTTATCATAAACAACATGTTTATCCATAAACATGAGCTTGAAAACGTACTATTAGTTACATTTTTTAATGTTTTTGGAATCATTTTTTTAAATGTGAGTAAATGAGTGTTAAGATTTTGAGCTGTTTTAACCGTCAGACCTTGTTTTTCTCTAAATATTTGGGTGTCATGTAATTTGGTCACATTTAGAGAATTTGGGCTCCACTTTCTTCTAAATTATTTTTTCTAAATATAATCAAATGTCCCACGAGGTTTATTTTTAAATACTTTGTTTTTTTCAAATGGACAAATTTTTAAACGATTTGCTCGAATGGTAGGTACCTGATGTTCGGAAATTCATGTTTTTTAAAAGTTTCAACAATGCATATAAGTAGTCAAAAAATTGTCGAAAAATGTCTACTTAATTCTGGTATGTTTTTAAAAAAATCAGTTACTACTTTTGAACCAAGCGGAATCAACGTTTATTTTCATAATTTTTTCTGTAATGTACATCAAAATTATAGCAATAACCAAAAGAGTTGCCTAACATCCAATTCTTAAACTCAAATCGAATAAGTTTTCTTCGAATGAACTGCATTGATTCGTCTATTGATAAATTTGTATGAAAATATCCGAATTGTTGAAAACGATGTTTTAACATGTTCATTAAAGGTTTTATTTTAAACATTTTGTCGCATGATTTACAAATATCAGCGTTATTTGCTAAATGGAAGTATCGTTTTTTTTGGAAGTATAATTTATTTACTAAATCGATACTCAAGTCTTCTTCTACTAGTGATCAATAAGAGTATGTTTGATACCCTGAGAATAACAAAATTGCAATAAAAACTCTCATTTCTGGAATATCAATGTTAAATTTTGTGGTATTCTTGTCAATTTTTGCATATCTCATAGTTTCATCACACATGTGTTGTACAATTTCATCTGTTAATAACATTTCAAAAGTCATATTTGGAATGCATTCTGATAATTTTTCACGAACAAAAAAAAAATCGAAAAGAGAAAAAGTTAAGAAGTTTAAAATAAAATAACTTTAAATACATTACAGAATTACTGCATTCTAGTAAATATTAACTAAAAGATTACATTACTTCTCTTATTTATATATAACCCTGGAGATAGTCTAAACGTTTTTAACCCTTTCAATCCCAGCAGAATTAAACCCAACAATGCAAAAAATTATGTTGACATATTTTTCGAACATTTAAAGACTTCTGAGCAATTTAAATGTAGATATTTTTTTTTTTATTCCCTGATTATATAAGTTTATAATTTCAGGTTGTGGAAATTCAATATAAGTTTCTAATGTTTTGTCCCACCTTCTAGGTACTTTTTACGTAATATATCAGTTGTCAATATATTAGTTTGTTTTGTCACTGCCACCTACTGATTTTCGCATGTATAGAACAAAACCAGATTTCATTAGTAAGACAAAAATTTTACTAATTTGAAAGTCAGACTGTATATAGGAGATATGAATGTAGATAATTGTAAAAGAGATAAATGGGAAAATGAATTTAACGCTTATCAGCTAACTAACTACTGTGATATATTAGACTATATACTATAATTTTGCTTGTTTTCCTGCTAACTTAAAAATGTTTATGAACCCTATTATACATTGATAGGAGTTTTTTTTTTAAATCCTTGATTACTGTAAAATATATCCTACTTGATCTGTAGGTAATGAAAGACCTAATTCAGTTCGTTTTTATAAGTTCATTTAATTGCACTATCTGTTCCGACACGGTGGCATGGTTCCAGCACGAACCAGTATCAACCAGCATCTAAAAGAAACGAAAATAATTCGCTTGGAATTATTAATTGAGATAAAATACACACATACAGTTGAACATGATTATTGGAATTATTATAAGCTTATTGGAAATTGGAAGTTGAGGGTGAAAATAATGACAAAAAATTGGCTGAAACTCAGAAATTGAATATTTATCAATTAATTAAGTTTTTTTAATTGTACTACCTGTTCCGGCAATGCGGCATGGTTCCAGCACCAACCAGCATCTAAAAGAAACGAAAATAATTCGCTTGGAATTATTAATTGAGATAAAATCCACACATACAGTTGAACATGATTATTGGAATTATTATAAGCTTATTGGAAATTGGAAGTTGATGTTGAAGCATGCAGTACTGATCGTCTTTTCTAAAAATAAAAATAATTAAAATTTAATTTACATTAAAATAATATATGTAAAATACCACTTTGCTTGTTTACTTTTGTAAAATAAATAAATAATATGTCAATCATAAGAATTGTCACTTAACAATTACAAGTTAACTTTTAATTATCATTTTAACACTATTATAACTAGTTCATGTATAATCACTGCGTATTATACAAATCAATCTAACTTATATCAATCAAATATTTAATATATTCAATAATTTACTTAAATTGGTAAAACTTGATTGTAAATAATACCAATTGAACAATAATAAACAATTAACCGTTACCAATTAAATCATTTAATACAAAACATTGCATAAACTCAAATATGTGGGAGTGAACTCTGAATACAAGTAAAATTGACATTATCTTAACACTATAGCATTGTAGCAGTGAATAATAAAAAAAGAATGATGCATTTATAACTACTATCATACATAACAATCTAACATACAACTTAAAGTTTCCAAATCAACACAAAAACAAAAATAAAAAAATAAAAAATTAATCTTGTAATCCAAAAAAATTAATACAAAGACTTAATTAGAATCATATTGATAATAACAAGCACCTTAAATTCTTATATTATAATTCACTAAATTTCTTATATTTAATTAAATTAATAATTACACGATTAAATTATTATAATATAAATCAAATTACTTATACTTAAATAACACATAAAATAAACATTACCGTCAAACCGGACCGTGTTTGAAATTAAATTCACTTTGAAATTAATAAAAAAATAGAAAAAGTCCTTATTTATCAAAATTTCAAATAAATTTTTTTAACTCAAAAGTCAAAATAAAAGAATATAATATTATTTTAATATTTTAAAATTAATTTTATTTTAATTCAAATATATAAATAAAAAAAAAAAAAAATTTAATTTTGATTTCAATTTTAAAAGTCAAAAAGGATCTTGAATTTACAAAAAAGTTTATAGATATAAAATGTCTAACAAATGTGCGTCAATTACCTGTTCAAATCTTGATTTAAAATCCGATACTCTAAAATGTAATGG
Source organism: Argyra leucocephala (assembly GCA_963942445.1). Taxonomy (NCBI): domain Eukaryota; kingdom Metazoa; phylum Arthropoda; class Insecta; order Diptera; family Dolichopodidae; genus Argyra; species Argyra leucocephala. The sequence goes on along the minus strand of OZ012679.1, from coordinate 29,916,256 downwards.
CTGGTGTCAGCAAAGCTTTCATGGAGTTTGTATTGGGTTGGAACAAAACTGGCAAATGTCAAGATTGTTAGATCATTTTGTCTGTGAAAAATATCTTCGCTTACTTGAAATCCATAATGTTTTGGAATCAGATCGTTGTGACCTGGAAAAAATCAGGGATGAACAAAACCAAATTATAAATAAATCTAGGAAAGCCATTCTGAAATATTTCAACATTTGTTCCAAAGAATCGATGAAAAGGAAATAAACTTCAACCATATCGCACTGCCTAAGGAAACTAATAGAAATTCCAGTCTTGATCTATTAATTAACAGTGTCAGTAGTTTGTCCATAAAAATACAAGTACGTGCAATGAAATTTTACTAGCTTTAGAATCCTTTAAGACAACGATCAATAAATAATAGATATATTCTCTCCAGATTCAAAGATCACAGAATTTACGATAATGTTCGTTTATTCCTGGCATATTTGCATGATCACCCCGATAGTGTCTGGGTGATCTCCTCCAGCACCAACCAGCATCTAAAAGAAACGAAAATAATTCGCCTGGAATTATTAATTGAGATAAAATGTACACATACAGTTGAACATGATTATTGGAATTAAGAAAGTTGAAAAAAAGAGGCTCTTAAGTAATTTAATGTTGTTGATACTGATTTCTGATATACACTCTTCTCTATCAACAATACAAACATTTCAACAAAAAAAACTTAAACTAAATTTTCTATCTTTTTACAAATATTTTGAATTTTATTTTAATAAACTTTTTTTTCTTATACTTAATCCTAATTTTAAAAATTATAATTTTTTCACAAACACTTTTTACTACTATATTAATTTTTTTAATTTTAATTTTATTTTATTAAACAAATATTCTTACACTACAGGCATTCAAACATTTTTATTTTTATTTCTTATTATATTATTTGAAGAATATTGTTTTCTTATCTCACTTTCACTAAGGTTATATATTTATTTTATTTATATTACACTAGTTATTTTTTTCTTACTTACTATCTATTTATTTATTATTACGAACGCACGAATTATGAATTATTTTTTATATTAATATCAAAAACTACTATACACTCACGCTTAAATTGTATCGAGCACGTTTTTATACTAAATCGTATTAATGATAATTTTAGTATAATTATTTTGGTTTTATTATTTTAATTTAGTACCTAATTTAGTTGCAGTCCAATAAGTCAGTCCAGCTTTTGAGCATATAGCCCAGTTAAAGCTGTACTTTTCCTCAATAGGACCTTTAGAGCTTGAGGCCCTGGCAAAAGTCCTAGGAGTTCTGTTAAGTGTTTTTCTTCGAGCTTGAGACCCTATGAAGAAAACACTTCCTTCGGAACTAATCTTTTAAGCTTGAGGTCCTATAAAAGATTTTGTTCCTTTTCAAATCAAAAACAAGACTTCTCTTTGAATATTGATTTGAAAGTGTTTTATTTTACAAATTTTCTTTCTTTATATACAATTTTCTTTTTAATTTGTTTTACACAAAATGTATTGAAAATACCAATACATTTTCACATTTCATTAGAATTGCGGCATCGACAAAAAGCATATATAATTAATTATATTGCCATGCCACAATTCTTTACAAAAAAAAAATGAATATAATTTATTGCATTTAAGCATAAAATATTTTAAAACGTTAATTAATTAATTTCAAGTGCATTGCCTTTAATTTGTACTACACATATTATACAAATTAAAGCAATGGCTCATATTACAGTTTAAAATAAAAATATAAATATTATTACCGGATGAGTAATAATGTCATTTACTTTTATGACCTAGAATAAAATTTACAATTTATGCTTGTCAGCATGATATCAATTGTTGAATCCTGTAGCTGACCTAAAAACGCACAAAAGAACAACAAATCAACAAAACAATCGATACTTACCTGGGTAACACCAAACATCATGTTTCCCAAGGATATCCTTGTTAGTTGTTAGTTTATCTTTTTTGTTAGTTGGTCTTAAACCATTTAATAAATTTAAGTGTGAATGTTAATGAATGTTATCTTTAAATATTTTCCAACAATATTGAGTTTCATTCTACTCAATTTGTCATTTGATTTTTTTTTTATAATAACAAAATAAGTCAACTGTCAAAAATGATCAACAAAAATTCCTGCGTCAAAACTATGATAAGGTAGTTGCACGGTAACGTTTTTATTCAATCGGTAATTTTCAATCGATAACTTAATGAAGGTCATTTTTTTTTGTCCTTATTTCAAGGATTTCTGGTCATTGACCATATCGGTTATTTTTAAACTTACAGTTTAAAATTTAGTATTACATTTTTATTTTTTAATTTAAGAACTTACTTGAAAATCGGTTTGCGTGCGCGTAACATCATAGTCGTCCGATATACAAAATCGGAAATCCTTATAGAATAATAATAGTCGTCCGAGATACACACAAGATCGGAAATCATTATATGTCGACCTATCCAAGTACAAGTATTACAAGTCTGAAAAGTTCCTTTTGCGCTAAAACCATTAAAAGTTTTGTCATAATTTTGAAGTAATTTTACAAGTCTTAAACGTTAGAAGTTTAAGCAGGATTTGCATCATTATGTATTATTTTTTTGTTAATTTTGTCAATGTTTGATTCGTTTTGGCCAGTGTTAGCTAGTTTTCGAGAGACTTGACTTGTCATATTCTTTTTTTCTACGTCTTTTTAAATTACACTATGCCATCTCGAGATGTAATACTTTTGCACTATGTTGTGATAAGAAAAAAATAATACTAATTGAGATGTCATATTTTGTTTTATAAAAAAAAAAAATTTTTTTTATGTTATATCTATTTGAAATATACTTACATGGATAATTAGTAAAATAACGTTATATTCTGAAAAGGCGTAATAAATTTGTTAATTTCTAACTAGTTAGAATTTAAAATACATTTTTTTAATAGTTTTATTTTAATTCTTTTTTATTAATATAAAGTAATATAAAAAATAGGAACGTAAAAAATTCACATAAATCGTAATTCATTGACAAAAATAAATAAAATAACAATTTAAAAAAAAACAAAACTTAACTCTGGTAGAAATAACATAATTAATTAAAAATTTTACCATTCGTCTCCGCTTTCAGATTCTGAATTTTGAATTTCAGGAACTGTTTCAACAAATGTAAGTTTATTATAGAAGTCGTGATAATTTCTTGGTATGAAATTTTTTTCGCATAAATACTGTAAATCTCTGTATTTGGATTTGGTAATTGATAAAGGACATTTATATAATTTTTCAAGAGTAAAATTATTTATTTTTTTAGCCCTTTTTTTAGTTCTTAAGTTTATTGTTTTATACTCTTCATCAAAGTTATATTTAACAAATATTTTATTTGGTTCATTTGGCAAAGCTAAAACTTCTTTGATTTTACTCCAAGCAATCTTCTCAAAATTTGTATCTTTCTCCAAATAGTAACATTGGGTTAAATTTTTAAAATTAAAAATATCCTCTTGAACTACTTCTGAAATTTGATACGGTTTTCCAGTTTTTCTGGCACATTGAATCAACATGTACCATTGATTGGGTACATAAATATTTTTACCTTTTCTTTCTCTTTCGATTGCGGCATGAACACCATCAGCCTCATTTTGGGTGTGACCTTGTTCTAAGAAACGATGAATTATTTTTATATTGTATGTTTTACTACACCATACATAGAAACTGAACACAACTTTATTTTTATTTTGGCTCGGACAATTATCAGAGTAAAATATTATTTCGTCAGTATCTTTTAACTTTTTTAAATATAAATTTAGGCAACTTGCGACTTCACAAGACCCTTTGCCTGCTATCGTTTCGTCCCATACAAAGCAAGTTACATCTGAAGAACCCAACTCAAATAAAGTAAAATTATACGATAAAAAATTTCGTTTATAGTAAAATATGCTTGTATCTGCTTGTGGACATACCAATTGCTTTTGGAAATCGTAGCACACTACTTTTATTTTACCTCCACTTTTTGTGCTTCTTAATTTATCCACATTTTTTAATTCCCTCGCAGTATCCTTGTTTCTTAAGTGATTTTGATAATCTTCATTAAATTATTTGTTCTTTCAGTTTCAACAAGATTCTTATAGGCTTCACAAATATTGCATTGGTCTTTGCGTGGTTTATGAAATGCTATATTAAATTATTTTACAAAAATGTCATGATACTGCCTTTGCGATATGTTAATATTTTCTAAATTTTCATCTTTTAACTTTTCCTGAAACAAGCGGTACATCTTTGCTATGTTCAAATCCGGGGATAAAAACTTCTTTGTTGACGATTTCCTTACATAATGCGACTCGACAGCCGGAAACGACATTATATGTGATCTAACATGGTCTTTTAAATTATCCACAATTTCATTTACGGACCTAACATGCCGACCTCTAGTATCGGGCTTAAGAACCCCAATATGAGCGTCACGTTTTTTAAAAGCAGTTGTTATCCACTGTTTATTAATGTCGACAGTATTCATGAACATTTGTTGACAGACTTGAATCTCTTTTAATTCGCTATCAATATATTTTTTGAGAAAATACTGTCTGACAACTTCTCTTTTTATCTTTGGATTTATTTTAGACGTTTTTTTATCAAAACTTTGTGAGTGTTCTAAAATAAATTGCCATTGCATCATTTTGTCACCTAATTTCCAAAAATTTTTCAATATTGCAAGACGTTCGTCCGACGAAAATTTTTCAAAACATTTTAGTTTACAAGAACAAACAGACTTCATCTGACGAGCAGGTTTAATTTTTCCACTTCGCATTTTGTGTTCCAACCCTAAATTTAAAGCCTGTTTTAATTTATTTTTTTCCCATTCTCCTGGAACAGCTTTCCTTTTTCTCCCAGAATTTTTTTTAAATGTGGACTTCCTTTTTCGTAAAGGTGTGAGAATGCTAAAGTCAGGAGATTCCTGTGCACTATCACTTGTATTTCCTTCTTCATTACTTGGGTTATATTCGCTATGTTCTGGCGAAAAATCAAGTTCGCTGGATGAGCCTAATTCTAAATAATAATATTTTGAAAAAGTGGAAATTAACAATGATCAAAATTTTAAATTTTACCTTCACTTGATTTTAATAGAGTACTATTTTTAAGTTCTCTATTGTTAATTTCAGATTCTTTTCTTTCTAAAATTATTTCAACATTTTATTCGAATATTCAAAAGAAACTTAGTATGTACTTACTTTTTACTAATTCAATCATTAATTTTCCTCGATAATTATTATTTCGATCCATTTTTGTTTTTTTTTTTTATATTGGGTATTTTATTTTTCATTTGTTGATTGCACTACTAACTTTTAAAATAATAAAAACTTCAGGAATCTAATATGACAGTTGTAATTTCCCGCCTAAATTTATCCATGTGAAAATAGTCCACCAACAGATGTTATTAGAAATTTTAGTATTGCCATCAGCGAAAAAATAGTACAAGTAGGAAATGCCATACAAAAAGTAGGAAATTTTTTATGTTAAAATATGACTTCTAGTAGTTAAAAATAAGACAATTATTATTTTTTTTTAAAATATCCATGTTAAAATATACTAAAAAGAGCTGTCATTTAAAATTTGTAAAATATTTTCAACAATAAAAAATACTAAATGAGGAATTCATAGAAAAATAAAAGAAGCATTTAGAGATAAAATATGACAAATGAGGATGTAGGTAAATAGAGATATATTTTGTTTTACCATAAATATTACTTGTCAATTTAGATTACTTTATTTAAAAATGGATTTTAATGATCTGTAATACAATTCTATTAAGCATATTTTTACTTGGAAATGATTTTATTTTTCCAATTATGCTAGAGTAAACTTTTCTACGCTGTTTCCGCATTTTTCATCAGAATGACATGAAATTTTGACAGGTCATAGATTTAAATACAAAGAACCGAATGCTCTACATAACTCGATTTCATGACAACTCGAGTTGTCATACTTGTACTTGGATAGGTCGATGTATAAATAGAAAAGTGTTGATAGTCTTCCAAGTGAAAAATACCTTATATATGAAAAAGGGGAGCAATTAGTTAATAACTTTCAAATAATTTAAATAAATAATAATTAAATAAAAAACATTGTATTATATAAATTACGTTAAGTTACTTTGGTATTAAATTTGTGGAGGAAAATATTTATCTTTGAAAATAAACATTTAAGCTCATTAGAAAGCATATTAAGTTCAACACAAAACATTTTGAACATTTGTATTATATAGATTAAGTTAAGTTGTAAATTGTATTAAATTTATGAATAAAAATATTTATCTTTGAAATAAAACATTTTAAATTCAGTACAAAACATTTTGGTCCTTCGAGCCGGATATTAATTATGCCGGATTATACAAATATATGATTTGTTTACTAACAAAATTTAAAGGTTTTATTTTGTTGTGTTTATTTTGGGAAAAGAAATGTATGCATGCATGATTGCAATTTTGTTTTTTTAAAATATGTGTGGTTTTTTACCAAACACGTGTACAATCGTACATTCATTACACAGTTGAGCATGATTATTGGAATTATTATAAGCTTATTGGAAATTGGAAGTTGAGGGTGAAAGTAATGACAAAAATTTGGCTGAAACTCAGAAATTGAACATTTATCAGTTAATTAAGTTTTTTTTAATTGCACTATGTGTTCCGGCAATGCGGCATGGTTCCAGCACCAACCGGCATCTAAAAGAAAGGAAAATAGTTCGCTTGGAATTATTGATTGAGGTAAAATACACACATAACATAAATTCTGAGATGAATTTTATATATAAAAAAAATAAAACAAAACTTTTATTTAAATTTTCCTTTTTTTTATTTTAACAATAATATATCTACTTATATAAGTTAACTCTTTGGTTAGAGTTCCTTTTTTTATTTTAAATAAAACACAGATTTATTTTTAAATGAAAGGGAGAACCTTTCTTTTCTATAATTCAATTTAGACTTAATTTCCAATAAGAATATTCTTCTTATTTATATTATTTTAAAACAAAGATTAAGATTACAAAAGTTAATAAAAATTTGATTAATTGATTTGACATTAATTTGTAACAGAAAATATTTAGAGCATTATTTCTTATAAAAATTACAATAACATAGAATAAAAATAATTGATTTAGTTTATAATTTTGAATTCTAGTTTATTACTCTACTTAAAAGAATTTACAAAGAGTTTACAATTTTGAGTAATAAACATTGGTATTTTATTATGTGTTACAAAGTGCATTGTTATTGTTATCGTTTACAGTTGGACAAGTGATGGTATACTTTATAGTAGAATTCCGTGATTGTATCATATTTTTGTACTAGCATTGTCATCTGGTATTCTAGTGTCCCTAAATCGCGTTTATCTGCATAATGCAGTGAGAGGTATTTTGATATTAGTTTCCAATCTAATGGCGTATTATAAGACTCTAGTATAGTGTCTGCAACACCTATTATCTTATTTCGGATTACACTAAGTATTCCAATATATTGTTCAGTTTTTTCTGAGTGTTTGTATAATTCTAAAATTCTTTCTACGCTTTTCTTCCAACTACCGTATTCGCTTGTTATTCCTGAAAATTCTCTTATACTTTTGACAATATCTGGTATTTTTATTTGGGTTTTATCTAATTCAGTATTTTGTGTTAGGATCTGTCTACTTTCTGTCCTAATCATTTCTCTTAATGCTTCTAAGTCTATAGTATTATGTGTATTGTCCTCATCGGGAAGTCTTGTAGAAGTTGATGTATTCATTTTTTATAAACAGTTTATTATTTTTATTACTAAAGTAAGTTATGATAACGTAAAGAATTTATACAATAATGTGCAATAAAAGTAAATGTAATTGAATTTGTTATTATATTATTTATTTAATGGAATTATTTTTAACTTTTTAATCTTTTTATTTTGATAGTAAAATTTTTAGTTTTATGAATTAATTTCTTATCTGCCCACTCTTTCTTTTTTAATTCTATAAAATGGTTAGTAAAATCTACAGTTTCTGTATCGATTTCAATCATTTAAATTTTTATTTTAAAGAATTTTTTTATAATGATTACTAAACACAATTTACATGCAACAAAAAAAAATTTTTTTTTGTTGCATGTAAATTGTGTAAGTTCAATTGTATTGTGGTGGTTCAAGTTTCAAAACAAATAATGAATGAAAAATTTGACCTTTAAAAAAAATTTTTGTGTAAGCAATATTTTTATTTTTTGTAAATAATTTTGCAATAATTTTATTTTTTATTTTTTTTTTTTTTTATATGATTTCTCCGTACATATGGGGATACTCTCAATGTTAAGTTGTTTTTTTTTTTTTTTTTTTTAATATTTTTTATATTTCAATATCTTTTTTTTTTTTTTTTTTTATTTCTTTTTAAGAATATTTACATTTATTAATAAATTATTTTCTCCTTATTATGAGGATACTTTTTATAAATATTCTTAGAAAATTTTTTTTTTATATTACTTTTAGATAGTATTTTAGTGAACAATATTAGCTTACATAAACATCCAGATCATGTTAAAGTCTTTTGTGAAATTAAATTTTTTTTTTTTTTTGAATGATCAATCAGGCGGCTGTTGGATTAGTTTTTTTCTTTTTTTTTTTTTATTGCAAAGGATTGATTACTTTTGCTACTAACCAACTCCGTTTCCTCCTGGTGGTTACAGGTTACTTCGGGGCCTCGTTTCCTGATTTTGTAAGTTGTCACTGTTTTATAGGATATTTCTTTTTTTAAAAAAACCCTTTTATTTTTATTTTTTTATTTAATTTTGTTTACACTGAATTTGTCTGTTTATTGGCCAAAAAACTTTTATCTTGTTTAATTACACTTTTTAGTTAACTTTTTGTTTATTATTTATTATTTTTGATATCGTTTATCCAGACTCAGATAAACTTTAAGCCAAGTTGTCTTGGGCAATATCAAAAAAATTTTTTTTTTTACTAGCGCGGGCTTCACTTTAACTTTTTATTTTGCTCGGGCGCCAGTTAAATCTTTGGTTAGAGTTCCTTTTTTTTATTTTAAATAAAACACAGATTTCTTTTTAAATGAAAGGGAGAACCTTTCTTTTCTATAATTCAATTTAGACTTAATTTCCAATAAGAATATTCTTCTTATTTATATTATTTTAAAACAAAGATTAAGATTACAAAAGTTAATAAAAATTTGATTAATTGATTTGACATTAATTTGTAACAGAAAATATTTAGAGCATTATTTCTTATAAAAATTACAATAACATAGAATAAAAATAATTGATTTAGTTTATAATTTTGAATTCTAGTTTATTACTCTACTTAAAAGAATTTACAAAGAGTTTACAATTTTGAGTAATAAACATTGGTATTTTATTATGTGTTACAAAGTGCATTGTTATTGTTATCGTTTACAGTTTTACTAATTATAATTTATGGTTATGATTCTAATTTATGAATTTCGTTTATGTCTATAATTTATGAGAATGAATTAGTTTACAATAAGAAAATATAAAATTTGTAATTTTAAGTGTTTTAAATATTATATTTTTACAGTTTGGAATTTTAAGTGTTTTAAATGTTAAATTTTATAATTAGTTTGAGTATTAACTATTTAGTTAACTTATATTTTGTTACTTATTTCAATCAACTCAATTCTAGAACTAAACTGTACTTATTAATTTTTGAAGAAAGCAATCGCACAAAAATTATAAAGAGGAAATGATTTCATCATTTCCTAATGATTATTTAATTGTTTATTTTAATTTAGTTAATTTCGAAATCAGAATCAATTTTTTTTATGTTAAGAAATTTATGCTGATTTCGTTATAAAAACAAATTCATATTTTCAACTTTTAAAAATTAAAGTGAAATTTAATACAAAGTGTAAATAAACTTTGTTTTATTAATTAAAATTGTTTTGATAAAAAATATGAGTTTTAATACGAAGTGTAAATGAACTTTGTTGCATTAGATAAAATTGTGTTTAATGTATTGGGATTTAGGGCTATATATCCAATGGATATATGACTCATACAGTTGAACATGATTATTGGAATTATTATAAGCTTATTGGAAATTGGAAGTTGAGAGTGAAAGTAATGACAAAAATTTGGCTGAAACTCAGAAATTGAATATTTATCAGTTAATTAAGTTTTTTTTAATTGCACTACCTGTTCCGGCAATGCGGCATGGTTCCAGCACCAACTAACATCTAAAAGAAACGGAAAGAATTCGCTTGGAATTATTAATTGAGATAAAATACACACATACAGTTGAACATGATTATTGGAATTATTATAAGCTTATTGGAAATTGGAAGTTGAGGGTAAAAGTAATGACAAAAATTTGGCTGAACTCAGAAATTGAATATTTATCAATTAAATTCTGAATTTTATTTCAAAGTGAAATTTTTAAATCTTTATTATTTATTATGCTATTGAGCTTAGAATAATTTTATGTAATACTGTTATGCATTACTTTAACAACGAATCTTTCTTTTATTGAAATGCTTGTTTGAATTTCTAAATTTTTCTTATCCATTTGAACAAGGTTGTATAAAATGACTTCTTATTCAAAAATTTTTATATCAAAACACTTAATATCAATTTTTTTTATATTATTTTTAAAATGTAAAAAAGTTTATAATTTATTTATTTGCTATTGCATCCTTCCCATTGCTTATTAAGAAGCAAATTAAATTTGCACACAGATTATATTATTTTTAAGTTTTCTCTGTCTTTATACTATTTTATATTATTTATTAAACTCACTCTATGTTACCTTCGATTACTCGCTTTGACAATCCAAAATGAAGGAGGGTGCAATAGGAAGTTAATGGCATCCATCCTTGTCAATACTCTTGACTTGGGTAATTTGAACCCTTTTCTTCCTCTATTTTCCCTTTTGGTTTAAACTTTAAACAAACATTTCTCTTATTCTTCTTTTTTGTTTAAAAAAAAACTTTTTATTATTACACTTATATTTTCTAATTTTTGTTATTTTTCTATTCTTTATTTAAAAAATTTTTTTTTACATACAATTTAAATTATAAATAATACTAACCAGAAATCAAAAATCGAATTGGATAATTTTTATTTTCTTACAATTTTTGATTTTTAAAGGTTTTGAAACTGAAAAACACAGCAAAAACTTTTCCTTTAAACATTAAACAACTTTTATTTTTTTTTTTTCTTTCTTTTCACATATATTATTCTAATTTTTTTAAACCGAAATTAAAAATCACATTGAATAAATTTTTCTTTCTTTTCTCAAATCTTCACTATATAATTATTTAAATTAACTATTAAAAATGATAAAATGATTGAAATATATTAATCAATTTATTTTCCGAAATTTTATTTTCTTAAATTGTAAATCTAATCATCATAACCAATCTTTATTTTACAGGTAGCAAGCAAAAAAAAAACTCATAAGTATGCTATTGCTATATAAATACACCAATACCTCGCTTTGCGACGATAATTGGTTCCCAAAAAATTCGTCGCAATCAAAACGTCGCAATTCGAGAAAACTTTTTGTATGGAATGGCACTGAAATATTAAAGATACGTTCCAGTTCTAAATCAAAGAATTTTTAAGTTTTTTATAAATTTATTTATTAATACAAAAATTTAAAGCAAAACAATTAAAGGAATCATTAAAATTAAAATAAAAACTTAACATAATTCAGTCCTACTTTCTCGAATTTAAACAAAAAATTCATTCAAATTAAAATAAAACGTAACTCAATAGTTTTTTTAAATAAAAAAAAATTATTTCTCGAAAAAAATGCATTCATTAAATTAAAACAAATTTAAAACAAATTAAAATAACATTCATACAAATTAAAAAAAAACGTAACAATTCAATAGATTTCCGAAATTAAAAAAACAAATTCATTAAAATTGAAAGTTTACGAAGAATCAGAATCTAGCGTTATAGGGGATTCTATATCGGATGATGTTGTTGGATGTGTAGACGTAGATGCTAATGGCTGCAAATATTTTTCCAAAATTTGCTGGATCGTTTTCTTTTTTTGTTGCAAATAAATCTCCTTGTAGCAACTTACGCAATCAGTTAAGGACCGTACAAGTTTTGAACTTCTTTCTTCATCAGGGTCATTTTGTGTAAAAATGGAAGCTGCTTCGTCAAGTAGGGCCATAGCTTTACTAATTTGTTTTGAAGTAAGGATTTTTGTTTCAGGAGTTTCAATTAAATCTTCTGATAGTTTGTCTTTATACGCCAATTCAATATCCAAATCTATCAAATCACTATTGCTCATGTCTTCATTCTGTGTTGTCTGTGCTCTTTCACGCAATCTTCGTCTATTCCTTCAAATTCTTTTTCCTTTGCCAGATTTACAATTTCAGTACAAACTGCAGATGTGTCATCAACATCTGCAATATGACTAGAGTCAAGATTTTTATGAACACATTCTGGCCATATTTTCCGCCATACACCATTCATACAAGAGGGTGTAACTTCATTCCACGATTCTGAAATGTTGTTGATTGCATCCAGTACGTTAAATGTTTTCCAAAATTCTGGAATTGTGCTATTTTTTTCAGAATCATCAATAACGTTTATAAGCTGTTTGAATGTTCTTCGAAGATAGTAGCTTCCCTCTCAGGGCAAAATCTATACCGCTACTACGAGAATTTTGTTAACTTGAAATTCGGGCTTAGGGGCCATTAAATAACAAAAAAACATATCACTTTGGTTCGTCAGCTGTACAGGTAAGCAGTGGTGGATGGTACACATATGTGTACCTTTTGGTACAAACGACATCATTTTTGCCTTTTTTTAGACCTATTTCTATTTTGTAAATTATATGTAATATAAATAAAAATTTTCAGTTTAGATATTATATGTTTTCGAAATTATTATATTATTAAACATAGTTGACTTACAGCTAATTACATATTTTTAAATTTTTAAAAAGAATATAATAAATGAAATATTTGAAAAGAATATAATATGAAAAATAGATGAAAGAAATATGTAGGTACTGCTACTGAAAATACTACTTTTCTGTGTGAAAGTTTTCAAAACATTCCGGACAAAGTGGCACTTCATTACAACCAGAACAGACAAAACGGGTTCGATGACCACAGCCTTTACGTCGGCATTTATTTGCATGCTTTTTATTGCTGCTGCGAGACCAGTGTTTTCCATCAGACAAGCGTTTGTAGTCCGATACTTTCGGAATTTTTCTTGACAGATCATCGTCTTCTTCGGGCATATTTCTTGGACGACCTGACCTACGTGCCTTATTTCCATTATGAATTGAAAGGCCAGTATGTATGAGGCCATGAGCTATTTCACTTTTGAATTCAAGTAAATCACACTTTTCGTTGTCCTTATCTTGTTTCCACATTATCCAAGAGTTCACGACACATAGATTTAATAAGTGATAAAACAAACGCATATACCAACGTCGGTTGCGTGGAAAATTTCGATATATTGCTAAAAGGGAATCCATCAGGTCGACACCTCCCATGAATTGATTATACTTTACAATTATATCAGGTCGTTCAATATTTATAACACTTCTGTTTTTACGGCAAAAACGTTGAACTGTGTCTGTTTGGCCAACACCAATATATGAAGATATTACATGTACAAGTTTGTTATCAAACCAGCGTACAACGGATATGTTATCTTGTGAAGTAGCAACCGTACAAGCCCCACGCCCATCTTTTTTCAATTGTTTTTCACTTTTTAATTTTTGTGTACCTTCTTTTATCATTGGCAAGCGCACGGTACCAGTATAATATGTTTTATTTTTCAGCAAATGATAAATTAAAGGTAAACTCGTGAAAAGATTGTCAGCAAAAATTTTATGGTTCTTTCCAAATAAATGTGAACATAGGCGTATTACAACATTTCCGCATTTATTAATTCCTAAAATTTGTGGCTCATTTATGGTAGCTCCTTGAAATAGTTCAAACTTATGAACAAATCCATCTGCACCTGCCAAACACCAAATTTTGAACCCCCATTTTTTCGGTTTCTGCGGCAAGTAATTTTTAAGTGAAGATTTTCCTTTGAATGGAACAAGCATTTCATCGACGCATAAAAATTCCCCTGGTTGATAAATATGTTCAAAGTTTTTATTGAGTCTTTCAATAATTGGACGAATTCGGATAGCTGTAGCAAAAAAAAATTGTAATAATGATATTTTAATAATAGGGTGTAAAATAACACACCTTTATCTATGTTATTATTTGGTATGTCATCATTGTTAATGAAATGCAAGTTGGAACGTATTTTCTCAAAGCGACGCAGATTCATACTATCCGCTATTATATCGCATCGCAAAGTTCTTTCCCAATACATTCTAATTCGTGGGTATCGAATATAACTCATCATTAAATTTATTCCTAAAAAAACTCGTAACTCTCCAACATCTAATTTAAGCTCTTCTCCACGCTGTAACGCATAACGATTTGTTTCTTCTGTCATCATATTTAGCAACTCAATGTCCAATAATTGGAGAAAATATTCAAGTGGAGTCCTACCGGCTGCAAATATTTTTTTTTCGCTTAAAAATGGTTCCGAAAATCCACTATTGTCCTTATTTGCATACCAAATAATGTGACGCTGTTGTGGCAAAACATCGTCGATATTTATATCTACTGTTGCACTTGGATGATTTGTATCCAAGGTTGCAATGACTTCACTTGTACAAGGAATCTCATCGATAAATGATTCGGCTTCAAGTGCGATTTCATCCTCATCCTCATTCTGAGAAATTTCAAAATCGCTACCGGATGAGCATTCAGATTCTGCCATATCAATCTCATCATCTGACTGTTCCAGCAACTCCAATATTTCAATTTCATTTTTGAATATTTTTGGCATTTTGCATCTTTTTTGAGCAAATAAAGGCCAAAAGCAAGAGTAAAAAGTTATAAAAGTAGTTACAAAAACGTTAAGTAATTTGTTCAAAAATATATGAATTTCAAAAGATACACAAATGTGTATGTTAGAAAAATATTTCCACTCTGACATTAAATACACATTTGTGTATCTGTTTTTAAATTAACAAAATTAAAGAAGAAACACTATTCTTACCAATATTATTATTTAATTTAGTTTATAAAAGTTCAAATTATTTAAAAAAAATTATACACTTAAAGAATTTTAATTCTTTTTATACTTTTTCTTTATTTAAAAATACTACTTTTACACTTTTAAAAAAACTAACTACCTCACTACACAAATACTCGTTTTATTTTCAAATTTGACAGATCATGGTATAGCGGTAAACGATATTAACAAAAACAGAGATAGCACTTTCAAATAAAAAAAATCGCTTTGAGCTACCTTTTGAAGAAGTAAAATGAGAACTTTTTGAAATTAGATACACATATGTGTATTAAAAACCTGAGAGGGTTAAACGTTGAAATTCCCCTTGATCCATTGGTTGGATAAGTGGAGTGGTGTTTGGTGGCATAAATAAAAATTTCAAATTGTCTGTCAAGTCATCAATGTAAATAGGATGACTGGGAGCATTATCCATGATGATCAAAGCTTTAAAATCCAAGTTTTCTTTAGAGCAATAGGATCTTATTTCATGAATAGCACATTCACAAACCCTGTTTTTAAACATTTCATACGTCATCCACGCTTTACGGTACGAGAAGATCTTTATGTACGAGAAGATCTTTTTTATTAACGCATTTCATTGCTCTCGGGTTTTCTGAAGTGTAAATAAGAAATGGTTTGAATTTGAAATCTCCTTCAGCGTTTCCGCCCAGCAGAAGAGTGAGCCTATTTTTGCTTGGCTTACGTCCTGAAACAGATTTTTCTGCTTTAGAAATATAAGTTCTGCTCGGGAGCCTTTACCAAAACAATCCCGTCTCGTCAACGTTGAAAACTTGCTTAGAAGTAAGTCCTTCACTATGGATAATGACTTTTAAAACATATCGGCACTAGCTGCTTCACCTTTTAGTTTTACATTATGAAGGTTGTATCGTGCTTTAAATCTTTCGAACCAGCCTTGACTCGCTGAAAACTTTGGTTGCCTTTCATCAGCGTTCTCGTCCTCCATATTATTTGACAATGATTGTTTTTCAATATCTTCATACAACTTCTTTGCTTTTTCTTGAATTGTGCTCTTACTTAGTGGAACTTTGTCATGAACCTGTTTTTCAATCCATATAGAAAGTAAGGATTCCATTTTCACTAAAAGAAAGTCTCTTGTGCGTGTTATTTTTTTTGTATCTGAGACAGAAACAGCTGCTGCAATTTTTTAATTTGACTGCCGTCACGATCTCTTATTGTTTTTACAGTTGATTCTGATAGACCAAGTGCTTTAGCTATATTAACAGGTCGTTCTCCTGCTTCAAAACGCCTTAAAATTTTTAATTTGGTTTCCAGGGTTATTGCCTTTCTCGATTTCTTTTTTTCAACTTTTCCACTCATGATTATTTATGCTTCTGATTAAAAAAAATTAGGGTTACCAATTTAAGCTAAAAAAATATGTAATTTCAACTTACGAAATAAGACTCCAAAATAAAAGATTTGTTTAAATTTTATTTTTCGGTAACTACAAAAAACTTTAAAAGACACACTTTTCGTTTCAAGAACTTTTATCAAATTGAAAACAAAATGCAAATTTCTTACGTATAATTGTTAACGAAAATCAAAATATGTGATTTCCCTTTTTATATATTGCCTTTACCGCGTTGACAATGTTAATACTACACACAGCCATACAATTTTCTTTTTCGTCGCAAGGTGAAATTTTTTACGTCGCAAAGTGAAACTATGCAAAAAATTTTTTGCCACGCAATATGAAATGTCACAAAGTGAAACGTCGCAAAGCGAGGTATACCTGTATAACATAATAATATATCCTAAACACATACATACATATGTAATGTTTAATGTATGTATATAATTTGCTTATCACAAATTATCACCCGACACACATCCATTTCACTCACTGGCTGGCACTCAATTAAAATTAAAAATAAAAAACACAAAGCCAGATGATGATTTCAGAAATGAGAGAATTTAAAATTGTTTTGTTTTTTTTTCTCATAGTATGAGCAAAATAATTCTTTGGGGTGTTCTCGTCATATTGAAAACGTCTAAGAAAACTTATTCGAGATGAACTATCTATGTATATATAATTTCTAGTATTAGTTTATCTGAAATCAAAGCTTTTTTTAAATTATCAAAAAGCTTTCTGATTTTTTTGTGTGTTATTTTTACTCTAAATTTTATAAGTGATTAAATTAAAAAAAAAAGTTTATTGGTTTATTAGTGTATTATAAACCTTTTATATTTCTTTTTTTTTATACTTTTCTAAATTAAATTTGGTTGTTGGTTTATTTTTTTTTGATAGTTTTTTTTTTTTTTTTGTTTTTTTTATTTTTATTTACATAGTTAATTATTACCTTTTTTTTTATTTATTTCAAGAAAATATTAATATGGTAATAATATTCAATTGGTATAGATTATTTATTATTTATATACTTATTTATGAAATTAGTAAATTCACCACAGTGATTACAATTACATAGATTGTAATATTAAAGTATGTATATGTGTTGGCACAAAATGCAAATTATTTAATTATGTTTAACACATTATTGTTCTTAATTATATATTATATTAATCAATATATTAATCAATTTATTGTTTTACAATTTAATACCATTTTAAAATGGTATTATAGCTTCATAATCCTTACCTAATTTTTTCTCTACATTTTCTTTTATTTTGTTAACCGAATCAACATCTCTACAATAAACAGCTATTTTTCCACCCCATTTTTCAGAAACCTTGACTGGTCCACTCCACAACATTTTATTATTGAGTGATATATTTTGCCACAAACACCTCATCACATTTAATACCTGTCTCACCTCTAATTGTGTTTCTACATTTGTTGCACTCCATCATATATATTTTTCATAATCTTAGATTACCCCAATTTAACTTAAATTTTTATTCTCCTAGTTTTATGCAATTTTTTCTTTTATAGTTTTCACTTTTCCTCGTGTCTTTTACAAAATAGAATTGAAAATATTCTGTAAAATTTTTAGATGTTTAATCTTTAATTATTTTTACAATCATAATATATTTTTAACTGTCTATAATTGTTTTATGATATTATATTATCTCTATTATTTTTAATAATTTTTTTATAATAAATTTGACACTTAAATTTTGTTTTCAATTTATCCTCTCTTCACTACGTCTTTCCTCTAATAAATTGTACTATCCAAAAAAAAAATATATTTTTAGTAAAGGGAAAAAGCCGAATTGAAGTGTGAATATAAACAAACAACATAATTTCAAATCAATTCGGTGTAAAAAACCCTTTTTTTTAAAAAATTAATTCATATTTCATTAAAAAGAAAAAAAAATTAACTTATTTACAAATTAAAATTTCAAAAAAATTACAAAACATAAAATTTAACGAATAATAACATTAACAATTAAAGAAAATAAAATTTGATATTTATGATAACCATCTATGCATGTACATATTATATCACAATTCAGTATTCACTCACAGCATGGCATTGGTTCACATGAAAAAAATAAACAAATTAATAAAAAAACCTCGAAATACCTACTTATTAAAAAATGCAAATTGTTAGTATGAATATTTGTTAGTTTATAATTAACTTTGAATAATATTTAGTTTTAATGGATTTATTTGTTTCATCCAAACAACATGAGATAATAGTTTTAAGTAAATGCTTTTTATAGTAATTTTGTTCAAAATAATTGTCAAATATTTGAATATGAAATTGTGTAATTTCAAAAATTTCTTCTGTGAGAGCTTTTAAGTGAAACATTTCTAAATCACTTTTATAATTTTTTTGATAAATAAATTGCTTCGAGTCTAATGATAAGAAATCATCAGATTTTTTTAAAAATAAAATTTTACATTTATCACAACTCATCCTTTTCATTAATTTAAAAATAACATAATCGCATATGTATCTCTCTGCATTGCATGAAATAATATTTTTTGTCATCAAAACGTTATTCGTATTGGCTTCATCATAATCTATTATCATATTTGTGATTTCATCATCAGTTTAATCAAAAGTTTCATCAACATTTGATTCGGAATTATTATGTTCGACCGAATAATCTTTTAAATCTTGAGGTAGAAACTCTGCATCATCCTCCTCACAATTAGAGTTTTCAAGTTTATGATTAATTAATTTAACTGACATTATTTTAGCTAATACGTTACTAAATTCCATTACAGATGGGTTATTATTGCAACCATTTCTGTAACGAACCAAGGCAAATAAATTTTCCAACACATCTTGATTAAGCCTGGATAATATTAAATAATAAAATTCATTTTTATCATATAAAGTAAACATATCTTTAATTAGATCTATAATGCCAGTTAGAGTTTGGATCAGGCCATCATCAATGCAATAAATTTGCTTGGATGTAGTTGGTTTTATTTCTTCAAAATATTTTTTCATCTCTATTAAATATTTAAGTTATATTATTTTTTTGCAGTGCTGAACGATAAGGATTTCTATCATATAGTTTTTTACTATTTAGACAGTTGAATAATTTATTAATTTTAGATACAAATTCTGCTGTTGATGAAGCACAAGGTTTTCTCGAAATAAATTTCCCAATTGAAATCATTGTTTTAATAGCAGCTGCCACAGAATTGCTCAAAATTTGACTTGCCAATCGAACATTCATCTTTTCAAATGAATTGGGAAATATGTGTTTTTTTGAAAGTTTAGGGCACATTCTTTTAGTATTTTTACTCTCATGCAAATATAGTGATTGAATAATTTAAAATGACACTTCAACATCAGTAGTTTTAAGATAATATTTAAGCAGTGTATTTCGAAGTGACTTAATAAGATGTATCGGATCGAAAAGTGTGAACACTTTTTTTTCTCTATCCCCTTAAAATTATAAAAAAAATAAGGATTTGCTTTTGTAACACCTAATGTGCTAAAACATTTTCTATTATTTGTGCCTTGGTCAGATACTACTGCTCGGATATTAAGATTCAAATTGAAAGCGGTATTTAAATTGAAAAATAATAAATTTTGAATATCTGTACTACTAATTCGTTTATCTGTTGTGTAATAGCTTAGTACATATTTCCAATTATTTACTATGCCTCTTAATAGGAAAACACATATAGATTTTGCAACATCTCCTGTTCGTTTGTATCCATAGTCTAAAAATCCCGTAATTTCATCCAATACGGGATTATAGCTCAAATTTTTTCTAATTGCTATTTCATCAAAAACTAACACTGCCTCTTTTGAAAGTTCATTCATGTGAGAAAAAATAACATTTAATTCATTAATGTTTTTTTCATTTAGACCTATGGTTAAAAATTTAAGGAATCCACCTATTCAGGGAACTAAAATGAGGCAACTTAGCGAAGCAGTATACTTTTTATTATAATATGTTTCATTTTTCTGGAATTTCAGACAATGTTCACAGAAAACAGTGTTAGTTATAGCATCAGATGATTCTGAGCGAATATTTTCAATAGACACAGATAAATAATTTAAATTTTCTTTTGTGTAAGTTTTTGGGATATTTTCTTTTCTGTTATTTTCTTCAAATACCAAAAACTCTAATACACATATACACATAAGTATATAATTTTCTCTTTGACAGATTCATCGATTAAAAAAGCGCTAAAACTAAAACAATCACCTCAAAAATTCTCCCATAGTTTCTCATGTACTTATTTACTTATTTATTAGCAATGCAATGAGGGAGGATATATGAGCTTACTATATAATTTATGTACATATTTAAATTGTCTTATTCTATACATTATTATGTTCTTATTCAATCCGTGCCTATACATTTTTCAAGAAAAAAAAATTATAGTCGAGCATGGAATAATATTTCTTCCTATTTCTTTTTGTATCAAAATAAAAATATGACTTGATTTTTTTCCTTTGATAAAATTACCAAACACCTTACCAAACAATTACACATTCAATTACACATTCAATTACACATATATTACATATACATATTTCTTTTTTTACTATTGTTATGCTGATAAGACAAGAAATTATTATATCTATCTCTATAGTCTATACGAAAATATTATATTCTGTTCTGGGGTGCTCTTGTCATATGAACGTAATATTTTTTTGGGTACATAACTATATACTTTAATATATATACATGCATATAAATATAATTACCATGTATTATATGGTATTTTTTGAAAAATAGAATTCTTCTTGAGATAATAATAAAATATTCATTATGCATGCATATGATCAATTTACTATAAATAAATGTTTGTGTACATGAATGCTATTGCTATTCATCGTAAATCGTAAATCGTAATGCACCAAGAAAAATAACAAAAATAAAAATAAAATTTTATTATTTCCAAGCAAAACGTACCATCCAGTCCACCTATCTTCTTGATGATTTTTTTTGCTTGAAAATAATTTTAAAATGAAATTTCAAGAGAAAGAGAGAACGTTTAATTTTCTTTAGAGAGAGCAGAACTTTGATTTTATTTCTCTGGGGTGCTGTTGATTTCAAAAATTTTTAAGAAAAGTGATTTGAACCTTTTGCATGGGAATGAACTATCTATGTATATATAATTTCTGCTAATATGTACTTAAATTAATAATAAACGATAGAAAAAATACCAAAAAAAATGTATGTCATGTAATAACACAATAACAGATTTAAATATTATAAATAAAAAAAAAATCAAAAGTATTTTATTTGTTATAATAACATTGGTTCATTTATTATTTTAAACATTATATATAAAAAACAAACAAAATATAATAAAAAAAAATAGCTTTTAGCTAAAAAAAACAATTCATTATAAAAAAAATAACAAAAATAGGAACTTCTTATACTAGATAAATCATTAGTTTTCTTTTTTTAATTTTGTGTCTGATATTCTATATTGCATTTAACATGAAGAGGTAAATCACATTTTAAACAACGCGTTGTTGTTCGATCGTGGCAGTATCTACAGTGCAACTTCTTTGCTTTTTCAGCTAATTGACGGTCATATTCAGCTAATCGATCAAATCGCGTATCATGTGGCATCGCTGCTCTTTCCGATGGTGCTGCAGGTGCTCCATTAGTTGTTAACAAAGCCATAGCAATACGGCGACGAAAAGTTAAATGATCCATTTTCCCACCCATTTCTCGATTTAATTGCCATGCATTGTGCTCAGCCAAATCAATACAATGAGAAAATATAGGAAAGTAATAGAAATTTGAGAATTTTTTTTTAATACTCTGTTTCTCTTTTGTTTAGTTCAAACACTTCAGTTATATTAGTTATTGGCGGTTGCAAATATAACCTTGTAACATTTTTCCTACAATAATGAAACTGTAGTTTTGGGAGACTTGAAAAAAACTACATAAAAACTGTTTTTGTTGTGGTAAGTTATTTTGTGCAGTATTTGATTGTTTTTTATAATAGAGCAGTTGCTGGAACTGTTCCAAATTCCTTCTTCGAACTGGGTACTATTTAATACCTAAAGTTTGTAAAAACATTATCTGGCAAATTTGTAATGGTGCACCCCGTAAATTTTTGGAAAATATCGATATGAACTACTTTGCGATTTAATAGGTTCCTAGATGGTTCTTCTAGTTGAAAGAAAGATCTTACGTTGATCCCAATTCATATCTTTCCAGTACTTGTTAAATATAAGGTGTCTTGTAGGCTCAGTAAATTCACAACAGTGACAATTTGTCGAAGATTTGCAGAATGTTGAATTACAAGGTGATCCCATTTTTTTTGCTTCTTTTTCTTGATCTTGGAATTTTTTGAAAAGGATACAATATAAGTATGTGTACAGAAATACATCGAAATATAAGAAGTTTCGATTGAATTTCTTTTTGGAAAGGTGTAGAATTTCATTGACAATGAAATCAAAATTTTTGGCAGTAGTTATAAAAATAAACATGAGTTTTGTGAAAGTCCATTTAAATCATCACATATCTATATTTACGAAACCTTTTTAAATACTAAATTCAACAACATAAAATCTTATAATTCAAAAGATATTTGATGTAACCTTTCAGGTTTACAATACAAAACTGAACCATTACTTATTCCATTAATTCACACTTTAGATTTATGCATATAAATTAATTAATTTTTAGATTCATCTATTATTATAAAAAAATATTCTATTTAAAAAAAATAAATAAAAATAAAACCATTTACTTCATTGGCTTTAAAATAAAAATTATATAATAGCTACTCCGAAAAATTGTTTTTATAAAAACATTTCAGATTGCACCACTGTTTCTTTCTCACTAATTGATTTAAGTAGCATCATGATAATTATCATCACATTTATTGTTAACCTCATCAGGATTTCCATTTTCACATTTGGAATTGACATTTGATTGTTTTCTACAAACAAATTATGCATCGCATATGTATGTTATATAACTTTTATAATTTTATAAATAAAATATTTAAAACTCTAGGCATATTTCACTAAATTTTAAAAAATATCTTGATCGATTTCGGTTGTTAAAACATCATCAGAAGTCTTCTGAATTTGGTGAGAGTTTTAAATATTTTATTATTTTAAAATGTTTCACCTAGACCCTACAGCATATTCGATAAAATAAATTTTACATTACTTTACTTACAGTTTGCGCGCTAGCCCTTTGTCCACAGTGTTTCAATGCACTAATTTGAATAAAACGATCAAAACACACCTTTGTTAAAAACTTCAAAAATGAAATTTCTTATTTCGTGCAAAGGGAAAAAAGGAAACTTATTGCAGCCATGCACACGCATATTTTGCAAGTAATTTATCTTTAAAAAGATGCTTAATTAAATGTAGACCCATTTTATTTCCTTGTAAGACTCCACTGGTATCGCAAATTTTGGAGAATTTTTGAATATTTATTACAGATCGTATAAAGATTTAAAGGTTAAAAAATCATTATATGTATAATTTACTAATTACTAACTGTTATAAATATACCTAAATATACATACCAAAGATTTTCTTGAAATTGAATTTGCCAATTGGGCCTCAATTTCATTCATATGGTCTACAGTTTGCAATGGAAAATTATCTATACTATTGTTTTCACTTTGTCGACATGATTCTGAACGGTCGTCATTTTTTTGCATTGTTTCTAAGAGGTTCTGATTACCGACAAGCTTTAAAATATGGTCCAATTTCGTGCTTATTTCAGCAAACACTTAATCATTATTATACCTATTTGTTGGAATGGAATAATGTAGTTTATTATTGATGAAATACGAAATTTAAGTACTTCCTTAAAATTCAAAAACTCTTCACGTGTCTCTTAGCATACGCCTTTTTATGATATTCATTTGTATATTTTCTTCATCCGAAGAACTTTCACTAAAAAATATCATGTTTCGAAAGATTCTAAAACTTTCAAAGAAATAATATTACAATGTTAAGTGCTGACCTTTAGTTAATTCAAGAAAAAAAACTATTTACTTAAATGAAAATGCACTAAAGGTTTGGATTGTAGTAATTTTTTAGTGGACTGTATTTTTTAATCTTTATTTCTTCATCATTATTAAAGTGCATTCCGACCAGTACGGACATGTTTCTCAGTTCTTTTATAAATAAAACAAAAGAAAAAGAACCGCGAAGTTCGAATAATTACCGGATTACCGCGTAAATTTTATTTTTATAATTTTTCATAAATTATAAAAGTAAATCACAAACCCGAGCGTAGTGAATAAACAAATCAACTGACAAGTGACAACGCTGTTATTTGTCATTGTCAGATATAAATAAAATATCAACAATTCAACAACAATTTATAAGTGCTATACACTTTTGATAAATTTAAAGGAGTATTGGTGCGACATCTACCGTCAAACAAAATAATATAAATATCAATATAAAATGCATGTTTTGTTTTTTTTTTTAATAATTTATAAATAAAATTAATCGAATACATTATCAGATTTCACGGTCGAACACTTGCGAAAGTAAGACGTGTTTTTTTACTAGTGCCCATATTATTATTGTGTTATAATAATATAAACCGCGAAATAATTAAAAACTCGCGCGTAAACAAACCGCGAAAGTCACATTGTTTACTTTTTAAAATAATTTATAACACTAAAAATACATTATATTATAATCATAGATAATATATACGCACATTGATGGGTAGCTTCAATGTTTTTTAACCTAGCGCCAATTATCTGTGGCGGTTGAAAGTAAAGAACTATTCAGCAGAAAGTTGATTTTCTACTTTCATATCTTCTTTACATAAATTTAAAGATAAAAGATATGCTGACTCTGAATTTAAATTTGAATTGGATTCTAAGGGCCAGTTTTATGGTGCACACTTAAGTACCAAATCAAACTTAAGCTACACTAAAATCAAAAATTGTGTATTTCAGTTGGTACTTAAAATACTTAAATGGGGACTTAAGCTTGGCAAAATGACCGCTTAAGCTACACTTAAAGTTTTGACATATAGATTTGTCAATTGTCAGTTTGTTTCTTACGCTTACACTTTAATTGTCACTTGTATTGCATTTTAACAAGTGCTGCCATTGCAAATAACCGAAAATGACAGCTGAAAATCAACACTTAAGTTTAACTAGAAAACTCAATTTTTTTTTAGTGGAGCTTAAGTTTATTTATTTTTTTATTCAAAAATTCTTGTAACTTTTTTCATAATTTCACTTATTATTTTTAGTTGTTTCACTTACTACTTTGTTTCCATTTTTGTTTTTGTTGCAATTACTTTGGCTATACAAACATTTTTTTATATTCACTATTGCATTTACAAGTATACCTATACTAATATTATAGTTAAGATGAAGTGGCATATGTGCAGCCATATGTACATGTGTATATGTGTCCATATATTCAAGTATTCATATGTCCATATGCCTGCACATATTAAATATTCTTATGTAACTTTAATATTATACAATGAAATTTTTTTGATTATGGCACTTTTAAATAATTTTAACCCTTCGTTGCATGACTTTTTTTTTTGTGACGAAAAAATTATTTTTGGATTAGTCTTTGTTTTCTGTATCAAAAATGTTCTATGACTTTTCCGGAAAATCAGGGAAATTTTGGGAAAATGGGGTTTTTCATACATATCATATATGATATATTATGCATTAACAGGAAAGTTTTTTTATAAGAAAAGTTTATTCAGTCTTTTATTTTAATTATATATCTAAAACAAAAAGTACAAATTTATAACATAAAAAATAACAAAATTCACAATAAAGTCAACCAAAAAAATAACAAAAATATCTTAGTTTCATTAAAATAATACAAAAAAAAAATTAACATAAATAAATTAAATTTTAATATGATAATATCAATTATTTTTGGTGAAAAATTGTGAAGCAAGATCTGTCTTTGTTAAAACAAAGAGTGATCTCACATTTTGCACATTTAACATATCCCAATTTGGCACAACCTGGTAGTTTACACGCTAATCTCGTCGAAGACCAACTGGGCCAATGATCTACGCAGTCAACGCGAACTTCCTTTGGAGGTATATGTGATGCTGTGGCTTTTTTTCTTTTTTGCTCAATTTGGTTGTTCTTTCCGGTTGACGGTCGTCCTACCTTTTGTATTTCTCCTAACCGACACAAACTTTCAGCAATTTGGGTTTTGAACTCAAATAATGATAAGGTTTTACCATTACTTTCTTGACTTTGCACATTAACTCGTCTATAAAGATAACTGTTTTACAAAGAATACGGTAGGAATAAATTTAACTTACTTGTACAAAATCCATGAATTGCATATGGTTTCATCTAAAAGATGGTAAAAGATTCGCATGTACCATTTTTTCGATCTTAGCTTAATTTTGTATCTCCCCATAAAAGAGTCTAATAAATCGACCCCACCCATAAATTTATTATACTCTTTAACTGCAGCAGGACAATTTATTTCATGAGCGCCTTCATTTTTTGTTCGTCTTTGTGATGGTTGTATTGGATGTTCACCGACAAAATTAGAAGTAAGAGTTACTACTTTATTATCTTTCCAAGCCACAGTGGTTATATCCATTCCATCTATAGATGATATTGTTTCATATGAAGTTCCTCGAGCTGCTAATTTCCAGAAACTATCATCTGGTAACTTGCAGTTGGGAATTCTGTTTTTTCGAACAGTTCCAAGACTCAAAATTCCTTTTTGAAACAATTCTGCCATAAGCGGAACAGAAGTATAATAATTATCATAAAATAATTTGTAATTCAAATTTAAAGGAATGTGCCTTGTTAAACGAATCACCACATTTGCGCTGGCTCCCAAATTTCTTTCATTTGCATACCGAAAACGTTCGTCGTTTTCCTGGCCAGTATATATTTCGAAATTATATGCAAAGCCTGATATTCCACACAACATGAATAATTTATATCCCCATTTATGAGGCTTGGCTGGTAAATATTGCTTCATATAACTTCGGGCTTTTGTGGAACACATTTGTTCATCAACGCACATGTATTCTTCGTACGGAACATTTTTAAAATTTAAGTTTAATTTTTCAACAAACGGACGCATTTTATGAATTCGATCATGTAACGGATGTGTTTTTGGTACCATTGTGGAATTATCATTTAAATGGAAATACTTTCTAATTTTTTCAAATTTATTAATTGACATTGTTTTTTTAACTATTTCATTTCCTAATATAGGATCCCAATATCTTCTTATGTTGGGAATTTGAACCACAGATGTGAAAATACATATTCCAATAAAGTTTTTAATATCTGTTACTGTAACAAAAAACTTTGTGTTTCCAGTACTTTGGAATGAATATAAATTAGTTTGATCTGTTATATGTGCAAAAATATTTTCGGAAAAAAAGAAATTGAAATATGAAAGAGGAGAATCTAAGTTTGTTATTGTATTGGATAGATGTTCAGATCCTTTAAATTCAAATATCTTAGGTGTAAATGTATCATGTTTCCACATCAGTTTTGCATAATGACTTTTAATTTTGTTTACTTCTATTGTCGAATTATTATTATTATTATTATTATTATTATTATTATTATTATTATTATTATTATTATTATTACTATTATCTTTATTACTATCGTTTATGTCATTATTATCAGAAATAAGAATTATAGGCATAGAGGCTATATCAAAAAGTTCCATTTCATTACGTTCATTTGTGTTCGCTGATTCGTCATATTCATTTAAATTTTGAATTTGAATTGTAGTATACACATCTTCGGAATCATGATTTCCACCAAATTCGTCTTCACTTTCATCCCAACCATCAATAATTGCTTCAATATCTCTATTGGTAAGATTTTTATTTCTTGCCATTATTATAAATAAACTGTAGAAAATATTTTCTGTTAGTGCATGATATATCAGATATGATATTAATATCATATATGATATAACAATTTGGATATGACTTAATGCATGAAATATCATATATGATATGCTTCATTTTACATGTAATTTACACAATAATTATACACATTTTTATCAAAACTATTTAATAATTTGATTCAGCAATGTTTTATTTATATAATTTAATAAAAATAAACACTTACCTTAACAAATAGTAATAAGAAACAATAAAAATTACTTGATGGTTTATAACACAACTTTTCACTTTGAGACTTTCAACTTTAATGTAATATTTCCCGCCAATTTTTTGACGGATGATTTACTCATTTATTTTAATATAAATAAATATGAAAGAGAGTTTAATATTTTGTATCACAAATACTCCTATCTTTAAATCTTAATTTTTTAGAGAGGAAAATAAAAAGCATATCATATATGATATACCATGCATTGAAGGGTTAAACATTTATTAAAACACTTATTTTTCTTACACATTTATACAATATATCTGCTAAAAATTATTAGATTTCGTTTAAAAACAAAAATTACTACTAAAAATATCATATTAAAAACACTTCTTGTATATTTATTAATTTATTATTCTTTTCTTAAATTTACTTTCTATTATACACATTATCAATATAATTTACACGTCGCGAACGGATTTAATACTAAAATCATATCATTCCTTATCATTCTAATCATAACGAAATTATTGTATTTTTCTTCTAAGCATATGGTTTTCTTCTTATTTCTCTCCCTCTTTTTTCTTATTATTTTTCCTCTTCGTTATAAATTTCTCAACTAACACCATAAACCCTTCTTTGGATATGAATGTTGTGCATATGTCAGGGGTATGCAACCTAACATCATTTACAAATAATAAAACTAACTTGAATATTATGTACATCAACATTCAAAGTCTTCGGAACAAACTATACGACTTAGAATCTCTAATTTATTCTTATGATTTTGACATCCATATAATTGTTCTGACTGAAATATGGCTTATCAAAAAGGAAAATGCTTTTTTCAATATAAATGGATATGTTCCTTATTTTTCAAATAGGCAAGAATCATATGGTGGGGTTGCGATATACATTATTGAAAATATTGACTCTAATTTTATAATTGAAGAAGAATTTAATAAAACAAATATTTTAATTACTAAATTAACTAACTATAACATAAACATTATTGGGATATATAGATCACACGAAACGCGTGTACCAGATTTTATTGATAAGCTGGATGAAATTACTACAACCTATAAAAATTAAGGTTAATTACTAATAAAGCTTACTTTGAAGCGAAGATAAATGATGGCGAAAAAATATTTCATTATTCTTACCTTCGAAAGTTAGATTGAACTCAGCTGTGAATAAAGGTCCGTAGCCTTTTTTTTTAGACATAATGTCATTTTTGATTTCATCAGAACTTAATTTTACTATATATAAGCAGCTTTCAGATGTTCCTTCTTTTTTTTTTATTAATGGTGTTATACTTATTAGATTTTTGCTGGATACATCAGCACCCAATTTGTTAAAAATATTGTCAAGTTGGAAGTTTTTCAAACCTGGTGGTAGGCCAGCTACAACAATATCGTTTTTCCTTTTTAGCTGTGTTGGTTCATCTAGAATTCCCTCCAATCTATTCAACTTTTCTTCCAATGACCTTGTGTGATCCTGCATATAATCAATTTTTTTACTTAGGATTGTATTTTCTTTTTTTATGGCTATATTTTCTTTTAGTCCTGTGTCAAGTTTATCGGACAAAAAAATTTGAGAACTTCGAATTTCTGATACAGCGGACCCCAGAGCTTTTAAGTATATAGCCATTTTTTCCATGTTGCAGTTACTCAAGTCAAACGATACCAAGTCATTCGTTTCCATTTTATTTAATTCACCTGGAGATCCTTCATCATCCTCCACAAGCACTGCAAGTGATTCATTCAATTGCGTGGGACAATTAGAACATTTCCAGCTTATGTTTCCCGATTTTACAAGCAATAGGTATCGTCAGAAATCTTAGCACATCCAATATGGAAGAGTTTAACACAGATTTTGCATTTCACAACTTTTGATCTGGTCGATAATAGTTTTTTGCAAACACCACATTGATTAGCCATATTTAAGAATTTAGAAATTTTTATATAAGAGTTTTTTTGAATTATTTATTGACTATTTTTTTAATGTTTTTTATTTTTTATTCTTTTTGTATTTTTTACTTTTCGTCGCCTCAATGCTAGTTTATGCCATACGCCAAAAGGTACTTTTCGAGTAAATCGACATTGAAGTGTAAGCTCTTATAAAAAAAAATTGGGCCGATAGATTTGTTTTATACAAACAAGATATATTATTTAAAGTTCTAAGATCAATATTTTGTATTAATTAGGTTGGCCCTTGTGTTAAAATTAAAAGTTATTTCAAAATTAATCAAAATGAAAAAATTTCAGTTTGTTCCATATCCACTTTTTTTCATCGATTTGTTCGTTTTGTATGACGTGGCACAAATAAATTTTGATGTAGAACAAATTAGCACCAAATCTAGTTTGTGCTTATGTACGACATGTCCCAATTTAACACGAATACTAATCTGAAATTCTGGTTGAATAAAACACAAAATTTATAAATACAATAAATTTATTAATTTTTAATTATAAATATATTATATAATTATACCTATACGTATATATAAATAAAATCACAGCTTTTCTTCATAGCCTTTAAAAACTAAAATTACAAAAAAAATACTAAAATTAAAAAATAATTGGTTTTTTTCACAGCTTTAACATATTAATTTAAAGTAAAATGAATTCTTATTCTTATTAGTTATAGATAATTTATACTTTTATTATTTATTCATTTTTAATAATGCACGAAAATATATTACATCTTCTTTAGGAATATATGGAAATAACTCTTTAATATCTTTAATTTTTTCTGTTGCAATTGCACGGGGTTGTAAAATTGGTAAACTATTTGTATATAAATTTTTAGGGGTTGGTAACTTTTTTTTTGATGGTTTTATATTTAAGGCGGCAGTTTTAAATTCTATTTCACGGAACGATGTTTTATATTTTGTAAAATTTCCAGGATTGTTTTTTTCGTATAAAAAGGTTTTTATTTGTAGAAATGGTACATGAGAATAATTTAATTTTGTTGAAGGAATTGAAAAATTCTTAAAATCAGTTTCGGTTATTTGCAAAATGTGCAGATTGATGTTTTTGGTATTCATTTTTTTTAATAATTTAACCAAATGAAGTGGACTGTTAATTTCAACGTTTTTAAAAAAACGATCTATAGCCGAATGTACACAATCTACTTCTTGAATACAAGAATGACCCGGCTCAGAAAACTTTTGGACTAATATATCTAAATTAGCATTTGTATGCAAAAATATGTTTAGTGCAGTAGTATTAATTTTGTTCCTATTTTGTGGGATGCAGGAGTCACTCCACAATGTAATATTTCTTACTTCCGGAAAATCTTTTAACATCTGGTTTAGAATTTTAACTAGCGCACTGGCGATGTCATTACCCGCACGTCCACTATGTGCCTCCGTCCATATTGCGCAATAAGTAATTTTCTTTTTGTTGGCCATAATGGCAGTACCAGTCAGATTGTAAGTATTCAATTTACTTTTGTAATAGAAGCTAGATGCATTGCCTTTAGGTAAACCTTTAACCTTTTCTAAATCATAACAAAGAATACAATGTTGAGGATCAATATTTGTACGGTCGATATCACGCTCAGCCTTACATGAGCGTTTTTCATTAATGTGGTTGTCATAGATTAAATTTTCAGCCTCAGTTGGTTGTGTTTTCTGACTATACAAGAAACATTTATCGCATATGTCCTTTCTTGGTTTATGAAATGCTATGTTGTATTGTGTGTTAAATATGTTCCGGTACATACTTAATTTTACGGGCTTTTAATTTTTTTCCAAATATAGTTGATACATTTTAGCCACACTTAAATCACTTTCAAGATACATCTTTTGTGTGGTTGATCGGCAATAATGGGAATCAACCAACTTGAAACTTTCAATATGAGCTTTTACAGCATTTATTTGCTCCAATGGAATAGCAGTTTTAACATTTTTGCCTCTTGTAAATGGCAGAGGTATTCCTGTCTCTTGATCAGTTTTGTTTTCCAAACAATAATATACCCTTTGTTTCGATATTGAGAGAGTATTTAAGAAAAATGTTCTACAAACTCGAATTATGTTTTTTTCTTGGTTTTGTAGAAAATAGTTGTACGAAAATGATTTTTTTGTAGATTCTTGAATCCTGCGTCGTGAAACATTTTTTCGTTTAATAAATTTATTGTAAAATTTTGATTTTTCTTCATCAGACACACTCCAAAATCGTTGAAATATTTCTTTTCTATTATTTTCTGTGAAGTTTTTTGTGCACAGATAAAAACAAGTGTGGTTGCATGGTAGTTTAATGGATTTTGGTGCAACTTCAATATTTTTCCAATTTAAATATTCTTTACCAGACTCTCGCAATTTCTTTTTAATATTTCGTTTCCAGAGTTCATGATTAATTTTTCTTTTTTTTGTTACCTTTGGTATTGGTGAGGAATTTTCTGAATCTAAAGTTGAATAGTTTTTTAAAAATTAAATAGAAAAAATAATTATATTGTCTTACTATTAAAACTAGAGTTTGATGGTAAATCTCTTAATTCTGTTATCGGTATAGTTTTGGGTGAATTATCGTTATCTCCTTCATTGAAATCTACATTATTGAAATTTAAGTAAAATAAATTAATACCCTAATGTAATTGCTTACCAATCATGTAGTATTTTTCTTTATACTGTGTCTTATCACCAGGCTTAAAACTGGGATCCTTGATAGTATCGTCACCTACAAAAAAATTCAAAATAAATATAAGAAAATTCCAAATATGGTTAAGTATTATAAGTATATAATTACTTGAAAAGTCTGAACGTGATGATAGCAAACTATTGAGATCTTCTTCTTCATTTTGCACCACACTAGAGTAATTTAAGCTTTTTCTTAAGTTTTCATTAAATGTTGAATCCGAATCTACACCTTCAAAAATTTCTCGTTCCAGTCTAAAATATTACATTTTTGTTAAAATTATTTAAAATGAATTTTATTATACAAATTACCTTAATATATCAGAAGAGATAGAAGGTATTGGCGATTCATCATGAGAGGCAAATGACATAACTTGTGATTGTATTCTAAAATTTTAAAATCTATTAATTTAACATTGAATAATAAAAAAAGTTTTATAACGTACCTAATTCTTTTTGATTTTTTTTTTGAAAAATTCATTTCACATGCGCGAATGATACTACATCGACGGTGTGTAGTCGACTGAATCAACACTTAAAATGCAACTCTTATATATAAAAACAAAACAATTTCATTACAGTTAATATAAACGTGGAACAAACTTGTTCGAACAAGTATTAATTTCATTTGTGTGCCATGTTCATTAGAAATGTATTAAAATTTTAGTTTTTGTATACACGTGGAACAAACTTGTTCGATCATGTTGTAATTTAATTTTTGCCATGTATGCTAACATAAAGCATTGATATTTTGATTTTTTATTGCATCTTGTATTCACGTGGCACAAAGTTGAACGAAATAATTGTAATTTCTTATTTGTACCATATCCATAGGACACCAACTTTATACATTATATATTTATATGAACGTGGAACATTTTAGATCTAACTCAATAATAATGAATATTTGATCCATGTCAATTACTGAATGTTATGGACCAAACAAGCACGGATAAAAATATTTCTCACAAATGTATGAAAATACTGGGCTATATCCAAACATTTGGCGTATGTCACAATTTGCACTTACAAGTCGATAAAAATGTGGATATGGAACAAACTAACAAGGGCGTATCTCAGTAACTAGGAGAGATATGAGAAATCTGATTACAGATTCTGAAAGAGCATGTTCTGAAACCCCTGAAACTACCGTTAGGTTCAAAATGACCAAAGTGGCGTATGGCACAAATAAGCACTGAGGCGACGTTTTGTTGTTTTTCTTTTTTATTTTTTTTTTTATTTTTACTTTCTTTATATTATATTTTATTTTAAAATCTTATTTTATTTAAATTATATTAATTTAAGTTTTAGAAAGTTTAAATTAAGAAAGATTACATCAAATTAAGTTATTAAAATTTTTTTTAAAAATTAATTTTGAATTTATTTTAAAGAACGCAAAAATAATGTTCATGTACAGATTTTGAATAAATAAAATTTATAAAATCATCAAACAATTGAATACTATTTTTATTCATACAATTTGAACTAACAGAGTCTTTTTGTAATTTCTTTAAATTTATTAATATTATTTATCAAATTCTTTATGCATGGTGGATGAAACTTTTTGTTATTTTTCTGGTAGTACATGCTGTTCAAAATTTTAATTGCTTCTTTGTTCCAAAATTCCTCTTGAATTTTTTCGAATGGGCCTCGTAACTCCTTTCCACGTTGGGGTTTTGAAACATAACCATTCATCGAATCAAAAAGCTTGTCCAGAAATAATATATCCACTGATTCAAATTTAAAAGTATTAAAACTAAACATAAATATTCACTAAAAATGCAAATTCAAAATAAAAGCATAAGTATAATAACAACCTATTTTTTTATAACCTTGTTAATAGTTCAATAGTTTTTGTTTTATATCACTGATTTGTATAATAGTTATTTTTTATAACTTTTTATAACTATATCCACTAAAAATTCAAATTTACGCAATAAAAAGTAGGTACATATAACCACAATTCTAACGTCACATAAACCATCGTGACATTGAATTTACTACTGGTGTCAACTGTCGGGTGAAAGTACAGTTCATTTTGACAGTCAATAAATTTTATTCGAAGTTTACATACCGTGATTATAATAACCCATATATTTATAGATGTATACAATTTTGTATATATATATATATATATATTAAACTATATATATAATAACTAATTGTATAATATAATATATAAACATAATAAACATTCATTCTTCGGCTTGAATATTACCAATGAACTTATTTCTTCATCTACTTTAATTTACAAAAGTTTATTACAAAATAAATCCAAATGCAAGAGAGAGCGATATAATATCAACAAAAAAAAATAAGTTTTATACAAAAAATATTATTACAAAATTACTAAGTTTGAGTGGCGTGATTTTAGAAACGGTAAATTACAATTTTAAAGAGAGCATAAAATGTAAACCAATACAGGATAATTTAACATAATATTATATTCAATAAAACAAGCATAGTAATTTAAATTATTATTACTGAAAACTTACTTTTATTTACTTATATTAAAATAAATAATTAATATAAACTTGAATATACTTTTGGCGGGGAAGTCAAATGTTATCTGAATGAGACCGGTTAATTATTCGGTTGCTTTGTTGTCTATGATGGTTTTACTCTGTTTACTCCAAATTTTGAGTGAACATCAGGTTTATGCTATCGTTGAGTTTGACCTAAACCTCTATGGTTCCTAATTTTTTGAGTGAATTGAATATTTTTGCGACTGTTTTATTTGGTACGTCGATGATGAGGTTACCTTCTCTGTTAAAATTTGCTTTTGTGCCGTAGTGGATTCCTTGGAGAAGCTTATTTATGATGAAAACGTTTCTCATTGTGAGGAATCTTTTATCCTCACCCTTTTTTTTTTTAGAAAATTTGGCTATCCCGTTTATTGGGTACTACCCTACGGTACTTTTTATTTTTATAAAGGACGCCGTAACTACCTTTGTTATTGTTATTATTTTTTCACTTTTCAAATTGCTTTTATTTTAACTGTTTATTATATAATATTATATTAATCACTTATTCTAATTTCAAAATTTAAAACACTAATGTCCAATTTCACAGTGAAAGCTTAAACTAAACTTTTCGCTTAAAAGAGGTTTAAATTGAATTTAAGCGAATAATTAAACCACGGACATCGGGGGCTTAAGCTGCACTTAAATTTAAACCAAAAATTATTTGACAATAAAAAATATTAATTTTTTTAAAAAAGAAATTCAATAAATATTTGTTATTTATGTTTTCATACTTCTTTTTTAAAACTTGCCAATTTCTATAAATTAAATTTTTTGACTTGAAATCAGTTTCAATAGCCTTCCAAGTTTTTAATTTAGAACTATTATTAATAGAATCAGTCTTTTTTTTATTCAATAATATTTTTATGCTCAGCCACTATATCCAAAAGGGCGGATATCTCCTCCTGGCTAAAATTTGATGCTCTGTTTTTTTCCATGTTTATTCTGTATTAATGCTATCAATCAAATGTTAATTTAAAAGTTAATGTAATTATAGAATAATCTTAAAATTTTTCATAATTAATACTTTCATGGTGAAATAAGTTAAATTTAAAAAAATTATATATGTATACTGGTCATATAAACAAAAATTGATGCTTCAATCGATGCTTATCTTATCCTATATTTAAGCTAACACTGTGAAATTGGTCCTAGGACACTAGTTTTTCTCAATCGCTTACTTTCGACAGGAAACCTGAAGTTTCTTAATAAATATTTCTTACTTTCTCAATGTGGAACTTAAAGCTATTTTTACGAATTTATCTTATTTCTATTTAACTGTAACTTATATACTAATACTTTTATTAATTAATGCCTATTGTTACGATAAATGTATAAGATTTAGGAATTTAACGTAACAATATAAATTATATGAAGTATACAAAATAATATAAAGTAATCTTATATAACAATTATTATTAACATTCCAAAGTAACTGTACTTAATATAAAACGTTTTGCATAATCAGCAAAACGGGTAGTAGATTAAATATAGTTTTTAATACCTTTGCATAAATTATTCTCATAGAATATGGTAATAATATTTATGAATTTGATATGCATTTTGCATATAACGCATGGAATGCCAATTATTTTTGTTGCACTAGAAAACACACTAAATCGATTAGTGAACAAAAAATTTTTCTATTTAATCTAAAAAAAAATTCTAATAATCTAAAAATCTAACATATCCCTTCCGGGGTCTAATCGGTTAGAGCACAGAAATGTGTTTGAATTACGATGTGGTAGTCACGGGTTCGATTCCCGTGGAGGGTATAAAATATAACTTTAAAAAAATAGCAAAATATTATATATAAAATTAATAATCAATAAAAATAATTAATATAATTAATACTTTATATAACTAAAAATATTACCTAAAACCAACTTACACAATAAAATAATATTGGACAAACACTAATAATAATTACACAATTGTCAACAACTGACAAAAGTATGTCACACGACGTATCAATGCTTCCGGGTAATCCATATTTTTCTAAAAAATATTCTTTAGTACTTGCAGAAGGGGTAAATTTAATCGCATTTGAACAAGCATCCATTTTATTCAAAACTTTTGAAAAAACTTTGCATACTGAACTTTGGCTCATAGGCGCACTCCAATCAGATCCTGCTTGCCTCTGATATGACCCTCCTGCAAGTAAATTTAATGTCACAGCTAACTGATGTTCTGGTGTAATATAGATTGACCGGTCAGTCGAGGGTGGTTAAAATTTTACCGCGCGACATAAATTCCGAGATGAATTTTTGTATATAAAAAAAAATAAAACAAAAACTTTTATTTAAATTTAATTTATGTATAAAATAAATTAAACAAAATCTTTATTTAAATTTTCCTTATTATTATTTTATCAATAATATATCTACTTATATATTTTGTTACTTATTCAATCCACTCCATTCTAGAACTGGACTGTACTTATTAATTTTTTGAAGAAAGCAATTGGTTCTTCGAACCGGTTTTTCATTTACAATCAAATTTCAAAATTAATTATTTAAGAAACTTACAAAAACATCTGCTTCAATATGACAAACAACTAATTTAAATTAAAATATTTCTTTTTAAATTTTTACATTCAAGTAATATGTATGTACATATGTATGTATAAAGCAATTTGATTAATTTTTTTTTATTATTTATTATCAATAGTTTATTTGAGTAAACAAAAATTTTAGGGTTACCAGATATCCTTTTGCTTGTAACAAAACTAATTTTAATCAAAATAACTTGATATATGACTCACGCGGTGCGGTATATTCAATGTTTATTTATTTAATGTGTATAATATAAGACTATTTATACTAAAGGGTCCTAATTATGGGGTCTATTTTATTACAAATAAAGTTTTATCCTTATCCTTTCTTATCCTTATCCTAAATAAACGCTTCGCGAAAACGGATATGACAACAGAATTTATCAACAGAAAACGAAACACTTAGACTGGTCATACAATGATCAGATAAACGAAGGTCCCAAACATCACCCATATGCGTCAATTTATTGTCTTTATGAAGCCTTATAAAAATATGATCCAAACAAGTACCAGAAGATGGACGAGTAGGCTTAGAAATAAGTGAATCAAAACCTCTCCTTTCTTTTTTAAAAATCTGATAGTAAATGCATTAAAGTTTTTTTCTTCAATTCTTCCTACAAAAGCTGTTGGTGTTTTTCCTTTTGCTGATAAACATTGGACCAATACAAAATCGCTAATATTCAAATTCTCCTCAGATATTTTGGGATCAGTTTCCCTATAAATTTCATCATCTTCACTAAAGTTTATTTCTAAATCAGTATCATCATTAAGTGAAAAAGTTCCTTCTGCACCGGAGTCGGTGCTTGACATATTTGTACTTTTTTTATCTTTCTTTTATGAATAATTGATTGTGCTTGTTTTTTTTTTCAATACGAGTTTAAGTTGCTTAGAGCGTGGACCGATGGCAGATTTTTCTAAACGTTTTAAACGTTCCAGATATGCTGATTCTATTGCATCTTTCTCTGGAGTATCTGTTAAAATACGTGAAGCTCCCTTTTTTCTTATTTTTTTACCGCCATAACACTTACATCGAGTGGTTGTAGTCTATGGATACAATGTGGAGGAAACGTGACTAGAACGATTCCATTTTCACGACAGAATGTAATAGCGTTTATTGTACAATGACTTTCATGATTATCGAGGAGCAATAATATTTTATCGTCCTTCTTGCACCTTGTGTTTTTTTGAATGTGTTCTAACACTTTAATGAACAAATCTCCAGTCATCCAACCACTTTTTGGATTATTGGCATAACCTATGCTTCCAATAGGTGCTCCATTGAGCATAGTGTCATGAAATCTAGATCTCGAAAATATAAAAACTGGGGGAATTGAATTTCCCGCAGCGTTTACTATTCCACACATTGTTATTAGTTGCCCTCTTTCAGCTGATACATTTTGACCGACCTGTTTTAATCCTGTTTGTGCAATTATATGCGGTGCTTGAACAACTGTCGTAACACCTGTTTCGTTCAAATTGTATATTCTATCTGGAGAGAAATAAGCTTTTTTGAAAGCCTTTTCATAATTGTCTTGAAATTGGGTGATATTATATTTGTTAAAACTTGTGGACCTGGACAGACTTGTATTTTCGGGTTTTCTCAAAGATAATTTTTTATGCCTTTTCATGAAACCTTTCATCCATTCTATACCAGCCAGTTTATTTTCAGTCCATTTAGCAGGACATTTTTGTAAAGCTGCAGCATATTCGAAAGCGAATTTTCTGGCTTGCATATAAGTAAGTCCATAATTAATTTTAGATGATTTTAATAAATAGTCTTCTAGCATACTTTCTTCATCTGTGTTGAATATTTGGTTTACAGAATATTTATTGGAAAAAATGCTAGATCTAGGGACTTGGTTTTCTTTATATTTTTTAACTCTATAAAATAATGTATTTGCCTTTAAATTGAAATTAGATGCGGCTCCTCTAAGTGTCATTTTACCATTTATTACTTGGAGAACAGCATTTTTCACATCTTCATTAACTACAGTTTCTCTTTTTTTTATAATTCCGCACCATGTTACCTAAAAACAATAATAAATTATAAATAACCTATAGTTCAAATGTGCCCCTATCATTTTGTACAAAACTGCCTCAACCACACTTCAAAATATAAATTAAATTTTACTAATTCCAACACACCTCAAAATTGAACTATATATTTAAATATAAAGCTATACACACAAAGATTATAAAACAACAAAAACAACATACCGTTATTGCTTGTCTTCACTTTTATTTTCTTACAATTTTTTTTCCAGAATTTTGGTTTGAACACGTGAAAACAAACAATACAACTAACTCAATTTCTCTTATAATTTTTTGAAGGAATATAAATGACAGTGAATCATTTCAATGTTACCAACTAAATAAAAAAAAGTGGAATTATAAATTTGAAATTATGGCAGCTTAAATTAAATTATTCAAAAGTGCCCCTATTCAAAGCTGCCCCCCTCTCCCCTACTTCACCTTTTTTTTTTTATATATATATATATTTTTTTAAAATTTCGTTTATTTTTTTTTTTTTTTTAAATTTTTTTTTTATTTAGTTATTAATTAATTATAGATTTAATTAAATTAATTATTATAGATTTAATTTATTATTATAGATTTATATGAATTTATTTGAATTTAATTAGGATGGAATATAGTAATCTACCCCACATCTGACACCAATGTAGTATTTTAGATTTCTCGTTCTTCTGTATGAAGAACTGGAAATCTTGCTTGTGATTTTTATTTGGAAATAAAAGACAACTTGTCCTTTTGAATTTTTGAAATAGAGTGATTTTATTGTTCTTTAAAACAATTTACAATAGTACAAAAATTATACTTAATTTTATCAAATGATAAAATTACGTATTTTATTACCTAATAAATTACAATTAAAAAATTATTCATATTCAAAATGAATATGATATTTGTATTGACCCATTTATGTAGACCAATCAATGAACTTCATTAACAAAGCACTTGACTAATCTTACAAATAAAAATGATTAGTCAGATATTCAAAATTTAATATGATATTTAAAATTAACTAATAATATAGGTCATTCATTGAACCTAATGAAAATAAAAAAAAACACTTGAAATATTTGAAAATTAATCATATGAAATTGGATATTCATATTCTTGTACTATATGCATTACCAATGAATACATATTACTATATACATTGTTGGTATGGTATACTGCATATTGACAGCATACTACACTAAGCTAAGCTCTGGAAACTGCAACCTTTAAACAAATATTGTTGAAGTCATCACTATTATTTGTTTACTTCATGGTCTTCATGCACCTAAAATGAAATTAAAAAATTCAAATTACAAAGTAGTAAATATCTTAATGGATTAGTATTTTTAAAGTATATAAAAAAAAAAAATATTATTATTTTTCTTTCTTTAACATTTAGTGATTAAGTTAATTAATAAATAAACTAAATTGAATTTTAAATGTACTAACATAATATTACATAACATAATTTTACTAAAATAAATTATGGTTAAATTGTTAGTATTATGTACAATATAATTATACATTGAATTTCTACTTACATATTGTTGTTTGTTTTCCTAAAAAAACATTTTAGGAATCAAATTATTTCTATATATTTGTTCAAGATCTAGCGTGTGTTTAAAATCCAACGTTGAAATCAACTAAAAAGCAAAAAAAAATTATAATCAAGAAAATACTTACCTATAGAAATGTAATTCCAGTGGAATTCCAGCGTCGACAGGACAGGCAAAATCTCAATATTTCTCATAAATTTATAAGTTGCTGGTGACTTGTAAAATATATTTTGTGCAAGGTTTTTTTCTTTTTCGTCAAAATCTGGTTTTTTTCTTTACCTAATATTATTTTCGCAAGTTGTTGACACCAATCTGCATGTCCTAAAATAAACAAACAAAAATTCTATTAGTATAACAAAGTTCCAAAATTTACCTTTTTATTCTAATTCCTTTGCTCCCATCGCTCATACTCCTCCTATTGGTTTATTCTTCTTCCTTTCCTTTTATAACTATTTAGTTATATATAATTAATTATTAATTATATATAACTAATGATTTTAATTAATATTCATTATTAATTAATATGCTGCATTCGGTGTAGGTGAATTTTTTGTTGACTAATTATTTATTATTATACTTCACTAAAAGTACTGTCTATACTTCTCACCCTTAAAATGAATGATCAAACAATGTATTAGAAAGAGAAAGGGGCATCATCAGAATTTAGAACATTTATAATTTGTATTGTATCTATCTTAATTCAGCAAGATATTCAGCTACAGATGATAGATACTTTTCTGTAATAAATCATACTAAATCCATATGTAAAGGTTTTAATGTTCCGTCAAGGTCAATGACCATTATATCTTTATATGAATGTTATATTTTCACATACATATTAAATCGGTTTGCCTTTATTAGAATTAGCGTTTAATTTAAAATCCTTTTTCATTCCGTTGTTACATTTAAATAAAGAAGGAATTGAAGCGAATTAAATAAAATTAAATAAAATTTAAAATCAAGAATTTAAAATAAAGGTTTCCGTTTAAACTTAAAAGTCTTTATTTTCAATAACTAAATTTAATAACTATTATTAATAACTAAAAATAGTGTAATTTATTGATATCATTCATATATAAACTTTAAGTTTTAAAGAATTAAGAATAATCATAGTGTTATA
The DNA here is from genome assembly GCA_963942445.1 of Argyra leucocephala. Taxonomy (NCBI): domain Eukaryota; kingdom Metazoa; phylum Arthropoda; class Insecta; order Diptera; family Dolichopodidae; genus Argyra; species Argyra leucocephala. The sequence continues at coordinate 29,873,319 of OZ012679.1, read as the reverse complement.
TTAAAATCTAATCATTGAATAAATAACAAGTGTATTGAACATTTCTAAAATTGTATGAAATATAATTTAAGTTTTTAAAATTTTAAGAAAATCATAGTTCATATTTAAATCTAATTATTTAATAAATAATAAATGTATAATTAAACATTTATAAAAAATATATGAAATACACTCTAAGTTTTTTTAAGATTTAAGAGTAATTAAAATTTTATATTAAATCCAACCAGTTAATACATATTAAGTGTACAATTAGACATTAAAAATATATTTCAAATATATATAAAAAAATCGAAATATAAAGTTTTTGTTTCAATCATCTACGTGGACGCACCGACGTAAAAACAAGTGTTTTACTATTTTCTGACACATGTTTTAATTTTTGAATGTAATTGTTTAATGTAATATTTTCGAAATATACTTGAAGATTCATGAAATAAAACTTGTCCGTTCTGTTTGGATTTTTGAATAATAATGACTTTATTGATTTTTCAATATCTTGCTATGCTGCAAGATATCTCCTTTTTTTTACAAATACTGATGTAAATCAAAACCAATAAATTACATACTTTCTTTATTGGTAAGCATTTTCATTAGTCATTACAATTTTCTTATTAAAACTAATTTATATATAGGAATATGATACATTAATACTGACCTAAATACTTTATCAATATTAATGCATAAAAAAAACAAAGGCACTTGACTAATCTTACAATGGAATTGTGAAACATGATTAGTCAAGTGTTTAAATTATTTAGGTCAGTGGTCGGCAAACTCATTAGTCAAAAGAGCCAAATTTCAGCAGTACAATATTTAAAATGTTTTGAGAGCCTTAGGTACTACAGCACTTTTTTTTTAAATTTCCACTTGTAAAATCGGTGCTTTTAAAATGACATGAACAGATAAAAGACCTTTTCTTTTGCTTCATATATGGTGTACAAATTTTTTTCCACAAATTGTACCTATTTTGATTATAAAAAAATTAATTAATAGGTATCTCAATCTAATTCTATGAATTCTAAAATAATAATTGACGCACTTTATTTTTGATAGAAACAATAATGTAAATACATATATAAGTAATATTTTTAATGTTTTATATATTTTATTTATTAATATTTGCTTTTTTATTCTAATAATTATTTTATTTTAATTTAATTTATTTTATTTATTTTTACACATTTTCAATTTGTTTTATTTTAATACTTATTTCTAATATTACTTACATAATTAATGATGTGACTATCCAACGATACGTCAAGGAAGAAGGAAAAGAATTGAATTGAATTGAAATTTATTATCCATACATATTAATATGCATGCACAAACTTTTGGCCCTTTTCTTTAGGAGATGTGGGCCATTTTACAGTTAGTTTAGTTACTTTTCTAAATAAATTTACATTTTAGTTCCTTTAAAAACTAGTTGTTATTACTATAGGTTAGCTTACATACTAGGTTATTTTTAGTTTAGTTAAAATTTGTTAGGTTGTTCTATTTAGTAGAAATAACAACACACATTATGCTGTTAGACCAGTTAAAAGGCTTATATACTATTATTTCTAAATTATGTTAATGTTTTAAATCAATTAATATGTTATAAAACAGTTTGTATTATTATATAGTCCTTAAAACTAAATTATTTATATCAAAGAGTATTAAATTTGTTAATTTTTTTTTTTTTTTAATTTAATTAAATATATATTTTTATTAATAGAAGGCACTAGTAAAGCCCTCCGTTTATTTTAGATTTACTAGATTAGATTTTTTATTGCTATTATATATCTAGGTTGTTTATTATTTTGTGAGTAGGTTAAGTGTAATGTTTAGCTTTTGTTATATCCATGTATTAGTTTGTTATGATTAGTGAGGTTTATTTTAGCTTAACTTATTCTAATAAATAATACAAACGGCCGGACTAAAACCGGACCGTTTTTATTGATTTTTATATTTATATATGAAGTATTGTAGATTTCAATATACTATGTTATATATGAATAAATATTAATTTAAATATCATCCCATATTCCGTGCTTTAATAGTAAAGCTCGAATTGACTTCCGTTTTTCTGTTGTGTCCAGATCTAGGGTGCTTGGTTCTATTTGATATGGTGAGTTATGTGGACAATTGAATAAAATATGTTCTATCGTTTTATCCTCTTGACAAAAATTGCAAGTGGGTTTGGGTCTATTTTCATATAAGTGGCGGTGGGTTGCTTTGGTGCAACCTAGTCTGATTCTAATGTATTTAATTGCTATCGTTCTGTTTAGGTTGCTGATTCTACTTGTTTTTTCTATATTGGGTGTATGGATTTTGTAAAATGGTCTATTGAGTATCCAATTTGTGTGTTTGATATTGATGTTGAATTGCAGTAGAAGCGAAACTGTCGGCCAGTTCATTGCCTTCTATGCCGGCATGTCCTGGAATCCAGAACAGTTTGATTTTCCCTGCATTCTTAATTATGTCATTTCTGATTTGTTGGATGATGGGTTCTGTGTTGCGGATGTTTTTTATAGATTTGATGGCACTTAAGCTGTCGGAAAAGATACAGGAATTTTTGTTTAAGTTATTGGCTATGGTTATTGTCTGGGCTATTGCTGTTAGTTCTGCGTTAAAGATTGAATTTTCTGGTTCCATTATTGCAATTTTGACTGGTGATTTGTCTAATATTACTGCTAGACCGACTCTATCATCGGTTTTGGTAGCATCTGTGTAAATGAAATTTGAGTTTGGGTGTTTATCTATTATATTGTTATGCAGCTGTCTGTAAATTTTGTTTGGTGTACTCTCTTTAGGGTAGTTGGCTAATGTATCTATTATGTTATTTTGTAGGTTTTTCCAGAATGGTTCTTGATTATTTAGTTGAATTGGTGGATTTAATTTTATTTCGGTTAATTCTGTGATTTCTATTGCTTTAGCTATTGAGTTAGCGTGGTGTATTACTATATTTTGTGTGATTGCATTCCTGATAATTTCGTGTAGGGGGTGATTATGGTAGTAATTGGCTTTTAGAATAAGATTTGATGCTAATGTGTTCCTTCTCTCAGTGATAAATGGAAAATCTGCTTCGTTTAGAAGGCAGTCTATTCTTGATTGCATTAGTGCGCCTAAAGATATGCGCGCTGTTTGATTTATTGCTCTCTGAAGTTTTGTAATATTGTTTTTAGTCGTGAAACCATACAGTGTGATACCATAATCTATTGTTCCGAATTGAATCGATTTGGCTATTTTTGTGGCGACTTCCGGGGGAGGGCCCAGGTTTCTTCTGCATATGAATTTTAGTAGGTTGTTGTTTCTGTAAATGTTGATTAATGTGTTTTGAACTTGATTGTTGAATTTAAGGTTTTTTGACAATGTGATTCCCAGCAGTTTAAGGTTTGGTTGGTAGGGTATATCTGTGCTATTTATTGTGATTTTATTGTTGTTGCAGTTCCTTTTCCGACAGAAGTGGATGGCTTCAGTTTTTTCGGGTGCAAGGTTACCTCCTTTAATTTGGGTCCATTCTATTATTTTACCTATTGCTTGATTGATAGTTTCTGTTCTATCTTGAAAATTACCTTCTTTTATTAATATTATGTTATCTGCGTATATGTGGTGTTCTAATGTGTCTATTTGGTTTAGTGTGGTTGATAGGCTATTGATATATGTGTTAAAAAGTTGTGTAGAAAGTGGGGAGCCTTGTGGTATCCCTTCCTGTGTTGTTATTGTTGCTGAGTAGATTCCATTAACATTTAGGGTTATTTTTCTGTTGGTGAGGTAATTGTCAATGTAATTTGCTATTTTAGAACCTGAGTTCCATTCGGTTAACTGTTGTAAAATTGCTGATTTCTTAATCTTATGAAAGGCCTTTTCCAAGTCGAGTGAAATAAGATCTATGTGCCTTTTTTTGGTTAGGTGTTGATTTATCTGAAATTCTATTGTGTGCAAAATGGTGGTAGTACTTCTTAACTTGCGAAAACCTTGGATGTTGGGAGTTAAATTTTTTTCTGTAATCCATTGGATTCTATTGGAGATTATTCTTTCCAATATCTTTGATGTTGCAGATATTAGGGAGATAAACCTGTACCCTTGATAGTTTTGGTGATTTTTACCCGGTTTTTTTAGCGGAATTAATTCAGCCGTTTTCCACGCCTGTGGAATTTGCCCTGTGTTATATATATTATTGTAAAGATTTCTGATTCTAGTTCTAAGGTTGGTTGATCCATTTTTTAATAATGAGTAGGTTACCCCATCTAAACCTGGTGTGGAACCTTTTGTATTTTTTAACGCGTAATCTATTTCGTCTTCTGTAATCTCTGAATCTAGGTGAACATTGTTCATTAAGTTGATTGTAGCAATTTGTTGGGTTTGGTTTGGCATGTTGATGGATTGGGAGTTGTTGTTTAGGCTATTGTTTTCTGTGTACATTTTTATGAAGTACTCTGCTATTTCCTTGGGATTCTCAGTTATTTTATTATTGATATCTATTGTTCTAATGTGTTTGTTGTTGGTTTTTTTTAATATTCTTTTAGCTTTGTGCCATGTATCTGGTATGTTTGTATTATTGATTGAGTTAGCGAATTCTATCCATTTGTTTTTCCTTTCTTGTTTTATTGTTTTCCTAATTTGGGCATTAACTTTTTTTAATTCCATAAGTTTATTATCTGTTTTGTGTCTTTTGAAAGATCTTCATAGTCTGTCTCTATTTTTGGCCATTTGTTTTATATCGTTATTAAGCCATGCTGGTTTGTTTTTGTAAATATTGTTTTTGGCTTGTGCTATTGACAAGTTTGCTGCAGATCTGATAGCTTTTGTGATGACAGCGGCTTCCTTATTGATGTTGGTTGAGGGTGGTTTGCTTTGGAGGAATTTGTCTAGTTATATCTTGTATTTATCCCAATTAGCTGTATGATCCAGGTATTTCGATCTTTTTCTAGTTTTGGTGAGTTCATATGGGTTATTGGTGTTCTGTATGGATATTAATATTGGGTTATGGTCATATCCTTTTGGATTATTGACCACTTCCCAATCTAGCTTATAGGCGATTTGACTGTGGGCTATTGTAATGTCAGGGGAAGTTTCATTCCCCCTGTTTGTGATAAAAGTGGGTGTGTTATCATTCAAAATGACGAGATCAATATTGTCATCAGTCCAGTTGTCCATGAGTTTCCCTCGCGGCGTACTGCACTGATCACCTCTGTTCTCGCTTCTGGTGTTGGGATCCCCCAAAATTAAAAATGGGATGGGTAGTTGGCTTTTCAAATTATCTAAGTTATTCCTGTTTATTGTAGTTTGATGATCTATGTATATGTTGGCTATTGATATTTCCTGTTCAATTCCTGGTAGTTTAGTTTTGATGACTATGGCTTGTAAAGAGGTTTGAAGGTTGATTGTTGAGAACTTTAGTGATTTGTCCACCAGGAATCCGACTCCACCTACTCTTGCTGTGTGTACCGGTAAAACACTATTGTAATTTTTGAACTGCGTTTCTTTATTTGTGATTTTTGTGTTTGTTTCCTGGAGAGCTATGATGTATGGATTGAATTGATGTATTAGTATTTCTAGGTAGAGTTTGTTTGCCTGATACCCCTGGATATTCCATTGGAGTATCGCATTAATGTTATTTGAAATAATTTGGCTATTAATTGTAGTCATATGGGGATTGATATTTTTATTTACTAATTATTTTAATTCATTCGGATTCGCAGAAATCCAAATCCATATTATTATTTTTTGATTTATTGGTTGTTGAGAGACGGATTGGTTTTTTTGTTAGATTTTTTCTGAATTCTTCAATTTGAAGTAACCTGTCATGTTCTATTCCTAGGTCTCTGATTGGCGATGTATAATTTGGGGGAGGAAGTAATTTTTCAATTTCTTCATTTGAGAGTGTAATTGAGTGTTGTTTTGTTTTTAATTTTTGGAGTGTTTTCTCCTGAGTGCTGCATTTTACTTGATTTTGGTTGTTTTGTTGCGATTGTTGTTGTTTTACTTGAGGTTGTTTATGGATTGGAGATTGTGGGATCATTTTTTCTTTGATGTTATTTGAAGTTTCAAATTGTGCTGGGGCTTCATTAATTTTTGCTGTGATGGTTGTTTGAGGTGAAGGGAAATTTGACGGGGTTGATTGGGGTTTATTGGTTGGTGTGGTGGTTGTTTGTTTAGGTTCTATGACTGTTTTTTTTAAGTAATTCGTTTAAATATAAATTCGGTTTAATAGGGTTAATTGGTTGATTTGATTTCCGGTTGTTGTACATTTTAATGGCTTGTCCTTTTGAAATTTTGTTGTCTGTTTTTATTTTAATAATTTCTTTTTCTTTTAGGAAGGTTGGACAATTTTTGTCCGTGGCGGGGTGGTACTACTTTAGCTGCTACGCAGTTAACGCAGGTGATGGGTTTGCAGATTGCAATGTGATCCTGGTGATGGGGGTCAACAGTCTCTTTTGCACAATTACTGCAGTGTTTTAGAATATCTCGACAAAATTTCTCCCTATGCCCCAATCTTTGGCATCTATTACACCGCATTGGGTTTCTGTAGTGTTGTTGGACTTTTATGTTTGTAAAAAATATTTTAATTTCGTTTGGGAGGTCAACACAGTCAAAAGTGATGCATATGAGCCCATTATATCTGTATGTGGGATTTAGGTTGATATTAGTTTTGTTAGGGCTATTGTTGGGTTCTGTGTTGATTTTTGTATTGTTGAATCTAGATTTATATCTGTATATGGAAATTATGTTCTTGTTTTTTTCTTTTAGACCTTCGAGCACTTCTTCGTCTGACAGGTGGCACATCTCTTTACAATATACCATACCTTGGGATTGATTTAGTTGTTTGCAGAAATCGACTTCTACCTCGATGTCCCCAAGTTGTTTAGTTTTGATAAATTTTTCTGCTATAAAAATTGATGGAACCTCGATTATGAGATTCCCCTCTCTGTTCCAGTTAATTTTATTATTACTAGAAATCGCATTAATTCTTTTTTCTATTAAAAAAGGGTTATATTCCCTGATCGATTTATTTGTATTCTTTGTTTTTAAAATTAGGAATTTTCTTTCATTGTTATTATTAAAGTTTGACTCACCTAGCTGTGGAAAATCTTTCATATTTAACCTGTTTGATATGTTTCTTGCTTTTTTTCTTTTGCCTTCCGGAACCCAGCCATCTGGGTCCAGTACGGCAAAAAAATTACCGCTCCCTGTGGGAGCCATACTTAATATTACACCACTTAACTTTAAGGTTATTTATTATTAACCTAATCTAAACTAATTATCAACTATGTTTCTATAATTAAAAACTTAGTTTTAATTTATTTTGTTAAATGTTATCACACATCCTTATATACTATAATTAATTTTTTATTAAACTATGTCTACTTAAACGAAAAACAATTCACATGCAGTAATTGTTAATTATTGTTATTGAAAAGCATAGGACGCCATTATGGCTTCCTTTATATAAACTTTTACTATTATTAATATCACCAATATTTTGATTCAATCTACTGTTAATTTAATTTTAAATTATTATAAGAATTAATTTTGATTTGAAACACACTTAAAGTTAATTGTTTTGATTATTCTATTCTTATATACTAATTTACATGCAAACACCCCCACACTTATTTCCTATATATATATAGTAATGGTTTCGAGGGAAGTTAGAAGTTTTTATCGTTAATAAAACACAGAAGAATAATTATTAATTTAATTTATTTTTCTTGTTTTAATTTTAAGAGTTCTAGACTCTTTTGATTTCAAAAATGAACTAAAAATTTATTTTACAGAAATTTACTTTCTGGAAAAGTTGTTACAAGATAATATTAAAAAAAAAGGTTTATTAATTATTACAAAATATTTTACTTATCTTTAAATGCATAAATTTAATAAGTTATTACAAAATTTCCAAATTTATGCATAATAACAATAATAAAAAGAAAATAATTATATTCAACAAAGAACCAAAATAATGCATATCAAAAATAGTGCAACGATAACAAATTTCTAAGTGGGTCGGTCATTGCTTTGTTTAATTAGTAATATTTTTAAATAGGTCGGTCATTGCTTTGTTTAATTAGTAAAAAAAAAAAACAAAACAAAAAATGAAATTTGAGAATTGAATTTTTGTGTATGAAAATAGAAAGTGATATTGAAAAATGTTATCTTTCAATGTTGTTTTAATTTATGGGATTTGAAGAGGGTAATCTTTTAATGAGATGATATCATTTTGTGGAGATGATATAACTATATAAAACAAAAAAAGACGCTATGTTGGCGTCCTTTTTGCAAAAAATGTTATGTTTATTTACGTTTATTTACACCAATTATTTATTATATTTGCTTAACTAACTTAATATATATTTTAAAAAACACTTAAATATTAGTTTATAGATAATTTAAATAGTTAATTCACTTATTGATAAAAAGAAAAACACTAAGAAAGTAATTATATAATAACTATATGCCGACGCCATTTTGGCTTGGCTTGTGTTTTTTATATTTTTTCTTAGAAAAATATCCTTTTTCTTCAAAAATTTATATGTTAGAATTTACACCAGATAAAATTAAAAATATTACGTTATTATATTGTTATGAGATTAATTATAATAAAAATATTAAAATAAACACTCATAAGCTATTTAAACACTATATTTAAATTTTTATAGATTTTTTTATAATTTACGTTTTTCCGCTTGTTGATTATACGTCTGCACAGCATGACAAATAGAATGCAACTGTCACGGAAAAGAAGGGGAGCAAGTTTTTCTTTGGATATCCCTTTTATAGCTTTTTGGTTTTCCCCAACGCTATTCCGGATATCACTGAAAAACTTGGTTTTTATAATTACCAGCCAACAGGCACGATAGTGGATTCTTTGCATGTTATAATATTTTAATTGCTTCCACTATCGTCCGCTTTGTGACGGTAATTACTGTTATATGCTTAATTATAATAAACAATATTATTAGTATAACAATAATATTTTTTATTGTTGCATATTTATGAGAGTTTACGTAACTTATATAATATATAAATATAATTTGGGGAACAATTCTTGGAAATCCAAAAAATTTTCTTCTTCCACATCTTGATTTTTGTAATTTACAAAAATTAATGCAGCAAGTTATTGTCCAATCTTTCATATTGTCCTTTTTTTTGTTTTTTTTTTATATTATTTAATATATTATTACTCCCTGATATTACCGTAGTTAATTTAAAATTTCAAACAATAGAATGACAGAATAATAATTGAAATCTGACCTATCATTCAAATTAAACATACATATACACTAAACCATGCACTTCTTCTTTCCACATTAGATGGCAAAGAATAAAAACTTCTGTCTATGTTACTATTTGAATTTGAAACACAATTCTTCACCATACAACTTCGGTAATTTGCGGCTTGGGCTATTGCTGTTAGGTCGGCATTAAAAATTGTATTCTCGGGTTCCATTATTGCATAATTGTGGAGTTTGTTTTCGATTATTATTGCTAGTCCAACGTTATCATCTGTATATATGTTTATGGTATTTGGATGTTTGTGTTTTGTTTATAAATTTAAATCCCACGCCAGGATACTGTGGCATGGGTATTTTTTAAAAAACTTATTGTTTTATATTATGTTTTTAAATTAAGTGAATAGTATTATTAAATATTTTAAAGTTTTGCACTTTGGATATTTTTAAGTATAATATAGTTTATAAAAAAAAAATGTTTGTTTATTTTTTTTACATATCCTTTTTCACTAGTAATTAGATTTAGTTAGTTTGATTACACATACAAAATTCTGCGACAATGCTGTTTTTAAATTTTTATTGCCCACGCCGTAATGGCGTGGCTTGGGTTTTTAATAATTTAGTAAACTGATCCGCTGTTGAAGACTTGTTGTTCAGATTTTTGAGCTGTCTTATTGTGGCCAGGCTCTCTGTATAGATAATGGTATTTGCATTTCGCGAGCTCGCCCGCAGCATTGCATCTAGTACAGCTTGTCTTTCTGCAACGAGTTTTATTATTTTTGTTGTGGTATAATTTTTAGAAATGGGCATTTAATATTTCGTTCATTCTGTTCTACAAATCGATCTTGTGCTATGTGTAATGAATTTGTCGGTAAAATTCGTAAAGTTCCTACATTTGTTAGTTCATTTTTTTCTTTGTATTTTGACTGTTTCGCAACCAATATGCGATATTGCTCTACAGTAAAACGTCTTTCACGTAAATTATTTAATAAGTCAACAAACGCTCTATCCCCTATTTGTCGTACAATTTCAGTTTAGTCACAAAAACGGAATTGTTTAAATAAATGAACAGAACCTACAAGATCATCAGACTATTGGAAAATTGGACAACCAACGACAAGGTGGAAGTTGCATAAGATCACCAAACAATAAGACATTGAGATCCCCAAATAATAGTTCATTATTTTTTATTTCTTATAATTAATAAGAACCAACATTTCATAAGGAATCATAGATATTTCATCAATAATCATAAAACGAACATTTACCCATTGCCGTCGTAATGTTTCAAGGTATATCCCAGTAGGCTTGTGACAATCAGGGATTTTGTGAGTTTTTTGAATTGGAAGTTCTAGTAAAGAATGCAATGTTAAGCCATTAGCAAGCAATGTAACAATACCAGTTGGAGCCGCAATTTTTCAATTTCAATTTTTCAAAAATTCCATCAGTGTCAATATTTCTATACCCACGTTGAATTTGTTCAGTTAATAGCTTTAATGTAAAAGTTTTACCACTGCCAGCAATTTCTGTAATGAAAAGAAGTATTGGCACAGGACTTTCATTATTAACGTGACGCAAAATTTGTCGTTTAACATAGCCAATAAACGACTGTTTCTGGACATTTAAGTCGTTGAACACTCATATCATAAACCTGATCAGACATTTTTGTGCGGGAGAATTTTTTCAGGAAGTTCGGTATTCAAATCTTGATCAATTACATTAAGATCTTCGTTACTAGTTGTTTATGTTCTAGAGTAGCATCTAATTCGTCAGAACAATTTTGAAAATATCTTTAAGATTAAAAACTAGTTTCTAATTCTATTTTTCTAGCATCAAATGCAGCTCTAACAGATCCGTAATTTGAAATAAGTTTTGACTCCTGTCTAAATGGTATATGGCACCCTAAAAATTTAAGAGTTTTTAATATCGCTGCCGTAATACGTTTACGCGTTGTACTTTTTCACCTTCATCGTGATCGTCCTTTTGAATATTTCGAGCATACAGAGGTTCGTACCACATAGTAAATTCAAATAACGTCATATTCTCTAAGTGGTCAGGCCGGTTTTGATATCTATCAAAAATCGTCTGGCAATATTCATTATCATGATCAGTATTATTAAAAAATTTTATTTCATTGTATCGTTTTTCGGGCACAAGAGTATTGAGGAAAACACTTTAGGGGGAGGTTTGTTTAAATTGGTTTGTTTAAGATGACATAAGCGTAGTCCACAGTCTACATGCTGAAACTTGTCTTCTGTTAAACGTTTCCATACAAATTTTTAAAGTTTTTCGTAATGGGTCTGTCTGTTCTCTGCGTCCATATAGCATCTTAAAGAGTTCTGCCAAGTGTTAAGGGTTACCTTTTGGATACGTATTTCGCAATACAAAACACTATGGCCAGAGTTTCCCCACAAGGTTGGATATCCATATTCCCATTCTAAAGTCTGAGCAAAACTGGATGATAATTGTTAATTCATTCCTTACCTGGTCCTCTTTCCAATAAACATATTCTGCCATCATTATTCATTAATTTATTGGAATATAGGGTCAATGATTTTTGTTATATAAGTCAATGGTCGAGGAAAGTCAAATCTACAGTATTCAATATGCTTATAACAAGAATGGGTATGTCCATGTGTTTGGCAATCTTTAACTAATTTATGAAAATATTCATCTGTATGTAATCTGTATGTAGGCAATCGACAAGAAATAATGGAATCTAGTAATGCTATACTTTCAGGATTTGATAATTATGAAAAATTTTGCACCTAAATAACCATGTGGAGATGAAGAGAGCCTCTAGTTTGAAGCTCTATACGCCACCAGAAATCATTGACCCCACCACCTAATAATGTATCATCATTAGAAATAACTTGCATTAACACTTAACTCTTTCCAAAATGTCTCATTACAACAACAGTCTACTTTTCAATCATTACTTGTGTCTCGTCCATTGAAATAGTTTCAGCTAATATATTTGGTCGTCCATCAGCTAAAAGTAATACTTTTTCAAGTCATGCCATTTTAAATCGTTGGGGCTGAATCTCAAAAAGAAAGTCGAAGAACCTAACTGCTTAATCATAGCAATAATTTCTTTACCAAAAGTCTTTTACAACATGCCCATTTTGTCGTACTTTTTTCCAACAAACTTTAATATGGATTTGGTTCTACAATATTCATACATAGCTAAAAAGTACATTACGTAAAACCGTCAATATTGGGGTCCGCTGCCTTAGGCATTTGGGCCATCTTACAAAACATCTTAATCTAATTTACATTAATTTAAACTAAAACAAATAAAATTTACAATTCAGTATATAAGGAAATAACTTAAAAAGTTCAATGCTTAAGCTAATGGTTGTTGAGTGTTGTTAAGTTATTGTTGCTACTGTAGTTTTTTATTGCATCTTCCTCCCTGTTTTTACTTGATGGCTGTTTGGGCTATTGTGGTGGCTGGATGATGTGTTTGCTGTGTTTGTGTGGACTGTTGTGTGATGTGGTCTGTAGTGAATAAAGAGAAAATGGATGGAAATTATTGTTTTTTTAAAATAGTGGCGATACAAGTTTTTGTCTATTGTTGAAGGTGTGTTTTTAATGTGGGTTTCTTCCTGTCTATTTAAGAAGGAGTGACTGTGGGAATTACTGTTGTTGAGGTGTTTCGAAGTGAATGGGAGAAGTTGTGGCAAGAGTTGATGATGGGATAGAGGCCCATCACCTTGTTGTAGCATGTTGATACGTGTTTCCGGTGCATATTTGACCAGTGCTTATTTTTATTGCTATGTTATTTGTGTTGTTTGGAATTTTGTTGTTGGAAACTTATTATATATTACCCCAGAGGTTGAGGTTTCTTAGCAGCTCTTCTACTCGCTCCCAGCTACCCTGGGAATTGGCCTCAGTAGCTGCTTCTCTTCGTGAGATTTTTTTGTCGGAAGCGATTTGAATTGCCAATTTCTCGATGGCGTATGACTGGCAGTCTTTATCGTTGGCCGGATGATCATGATCCATGAGAGCGTTTTTGCAGTTTAGACAGCTAATCGGATTGCATTCTTTATTTATTAATTTTATTATTTTTATTTTTATTTATTAAAATAATCCATTTATTTCAAATATTATTTACATAATGTAGTACTTATAATTAATAAATTAACAAATTATTAGATTCCAAGAAATCATTCGAAATATGCATACTAATAAATTAATTATTTAAACGTTTTATATAATGACACTCAACCAAAATTTTTATTTTATTATATTGAAAATGTCAACTGCAATAATATTATTATTTTACATTTTTACTTATAATTCATATAAACTACTATAAGCAAGAGTTAAAAGACCTTATATACAGTTCCAATTATCTTTAAAAAAATTTAAACATAATTATATTCAAGTTTCACGACAATAGCAAAAAAAAAAAATATATATAAAAATACTTAACTTTAATTTAGTTTTTTTTTTTTTTTTTTTTTTTTTTTTTTTTTATAAAGTAACAAAAATTTTACAGATTCTAAAATTAAATTAACAATTTAATAATTCTACCGGGAATAATCTTAATATTTTATTCCATTTAAAATCTGGAAAATCTTTAAGTGCACCCCAGTGCACAATTTAATTTAACAAACAAATTAATGAAATAAAAATTTAAAGAAAAAAGTTAGCAAGAAGTTAGAAGTCTGAGAGAAATTAAAATTTAGTTAATAAATAATTCAATTCGAGAATTGTCAAATTGAAATAACCAATTCTTAAGATTTTTAGAAAAGGATGAAAAGCAACGTTCCAATCTTAAGCTTTCAGAATCAAATAACAATGGAATAGAAAACCGTATTTAAAGTCTTCTTTTAAAAATAAAAATTTGATTCTATTTGTAAATTTATACATATACGTATATGTATGTATGAATATATATTAGAAATCATTACGTGGATGAATGTTCACTATTATTTGAATTGAAATTGTTTTATTTTTGAAAATTATTCAATTAAAACAAGAAAAATATTTTCGTTTCCTAAACATTATAAAATTATATTATAATTTTATAATTTATTATTACAAATAATATACATGCACAATATCAACAATTATAAAAATCCTTGTATTACAATGTATATTGAGAGAAAAATAAAAAAAAAATATTCTTAAAAGACTACTCGATAAAAATGCTATCCAATTTGAAATTTTTGTACCTATCAATTAAAAAAAAATTCAAATTACCTATACAAATTCAAATAACAAAAAGTTAAAAACAATAATATTCAAGAACAGTATAGAGAAACTAAACACATACAAATTATTTAGAGAATAAAGTCGTATAAAACGCTCAAAAATTTAAAAATTCAAATTGAATATAGAAAATGCACCAACACATTGATTATATCCCAGATAATATATATAATGGAAAAATTGAGCTGAACATTTTCTGTTGTATGAAAATGTCTATCTTTATAGTATTATTAATCAATGGTATTAGGTACGATGTTTTCCAAATTAGTGGAAAAATGCCTAATGTTAGGGATCTGTTAAAAATTAAGGTAAGTGGAGCAGTTAAATTGAAAATACAGTTATACAAAAATATCGGCGGAAGAAGATCAGGACCATGACCTTTTTTTATGTCTAAGTTATTTATTTCTGTAAAAACGTCCACAGATGACAAAGCTAGGTTATGCATAAGAGGAATTATGTTAGTTAATAATTTGGAATTCACGATTTCTAGTTCTTGGTCTGTTTGTGATTGACGGTAAATTTCTTGGAACTTGTCTGCGAAAGCATTATAGATTTCATTAGGGCAAGATGAGATTGTGCCATTAAGGGACATCGAATTTGGATAACCTGACGATTTACGCTTTGTATTAACAAATTCAAAAAATGTTCTCGGGTTACACAAAATAGTTTCCAATATTCTGAATGTAAGTGTCATATGCTATGATGGATTTTTTTTTAAATTCCGCAGCTAGTACTTTATATTCATCAATTAATTCAGCAGTCGGAACACCTATCAAATTAATTTTTTTATATAAATTATTTCTTCGATTACGCAGAGATCTTAGTTCCTTATCTAGCCAAGGTTTCGATAATTTATCTTTTTTTAGAATTTTTGGAGTGTAATTTTCAATTATAGATAGTAAAATTGTATGAAAATCCGTAACTACTAAATCTAAATCTCCTTCGGTTAGCAGCGTGTTCCAATTTATATTAGATAAGGCATTGTTAATGCCTTCGTAGTCAGCGTTATGAAAATCATATACAATTTCTTTATTGTAAGACCTAGAGAACAATTTGTTAGTTTCAATAAGTTCTATTATTACTGCATTATGATGAAGTGTGTTTAAATATAGATGTTCTGTTTCAGGAGCAGCATGAACCAAAACCTCGTCATAAGCATTAGAGAAAGCTAGGTCTAACCATCTACCATTGTTATTTGGGTGTTGAATTATTTGCTGAATGTCATTTCCATAAAAGGTAGATATAATGCTAAATTCGATTTCATCTAAGAAGTTAACTGGTAGCAATTGATTATCGAATTCGTCTAGAGCGAATGATAATGATGGACGATTAAAATCACCTAAAACGATAATACTATCTTCCTCATTTATAGATGTAATAATAGAATTGCATATGTACAAAAACTCGTAATATGAGGATTCGTCAGAGTTTGGAGGAAAGTATACTACACCTAGGTAAATATTTTTGCTACCGGTAGGCACTTTTGCGAATTTGTGTTCAAAGGATAAGGAAGTACTGGAAAGTACTAATTCGCTTGGCAAACTGTTATTAACAGCAATTAATACACCACCGCCTCTAGAGAGGCCTGTTGAGATATAATTACGATCATTTCTATAAATTGACCAATTGTTGTCAAGAATTTCCTCATTCTTAAAAGAGTCGTTCAACCAGGTTTCTGTAATTATTAGGATATTAAAGTTGCATGACTTGGCGTTGATGTAGAGATTTTTTATTTTACTTCTTAAACCACTGCAATTGTGATAGAACATCCTTACAGTATTATTGAGCATTTGAGACTTATTTTTCATTAAATAAGTGTTACTTTGGTTTTTGGGAACGAAAAAACTTTTTCTCAGGTTGCTTGCGGAAAGTATTTGGGAAAGGGGTTTCGTCACTCGTAAAATTAGTATATTTATTACATGAATTGGTGTTTGCATTATGGTATCTAATATTATTATTTTTGTTAATTATGTTATTATTATTTTTCGAATTGTGTATATTAATATTTAAGTTAGTATAAGTATGTTTTAGATTGTTATTGTTATTTTTATTATTATTATAATTTTCATTTTTGTTGTTATAGCTGCTGTTAGTATTTATCAACTTAGAAGTAGAGTTAGGCTTAAAATAAGATAAGTTATTGTTAGAATTTTTTATGCTAGACTTTCTTGCTTTGATGTTAATCTGCTTCCAAGGCTGAATTATAATTTTTTGTTGACTTTGATTTTGATGGTTGATAGTTGTGCCTGAGAGAATCCAGCTATACTTCCTAGGGACTGAAAATTTGAAGCAAGAGAATGTTTGATGACTTTTCGAAAATCTTTTCGGCGTAATTTGCTCGCAGTTGTAAGCCGTTAAAGAGAACCTCTTTAATAAAAATTTTTTTATCCATCGATCATCTGCATTGATGGGAGCCCCCTTTAAGAAAAAACCATCTAATTCAGGACTAGAATTCATACCAATTGTTGTTCCGTTTTTAATATTACTGGTATTGGTAGTTAACTTATTACTACTGACTCGTTTTTTTGTTTTATTGTTTTTAATATTTTTAATGGGAAAGATAATGGAATTTCTGGCCTTTAAACGAGATATGTGATCTTCCCATTCCTTAGGTAACCATTCAGCACCAAGTTTTGTAATAGTACAAGGAACCGGTAAACTATTATTAACACGTACTTCTTGAGACATAGTTGAACTTGTATCATTAATATTGGCCAATTCTTCATACAGACTAACACCGTTGACCTTGTTGAACGAGCTTTTTCTTGATGCGGATGGGATTAGATCTTCTTTTATTAATTTTAAACTTTGTTTTAGTTCGCTTATTTCATTATATATATCGCTGATCTTTATTCCAGATTTTAATTCATTAACACATGAATATAAAGACTCCACTTTGGCAGAAAGAACGTTATTTTCATCCAGTAATCTGCTGAGAATAGATGTTGAAGGAGGATTGATTTTATCTACTATGGTTTCCTGAATTACGGAAAATTTGGTCGAAATTTGAGGTATTCACGTCAATAGTGTTACTTACTTTAGATATTATGCCATTTTTATGTTCATCTAAATTGATAATACTTTTGTTAATATTATCATACATATTCCTTGTTATATACTCATATTTTTGGCATTCGTTGCAAATAAACCATTGTTCCAATGATGGATGATACCAATCTCTGTCAGCACCAATACATACACCATGAAGCTTTCTGCGGCAAAAAGCTCTACACGTAACCATCTTCGACTTATTGTCGAAATTTGCACAAGTTGACAAGTCACATTTGAAGCTCATAATTGAGGTTTTTTTAATCTTACTTATTGATTATTTGTTTTATTTTAATTAAAAAATTATTATTAATAATAGTATTTATACTATATCACGAATTATTTTTAGAATTTTTATTATTGAAGATTTTATCTTTTTATTATGTTGATGTTTTATATTTAATTTACTTTATATGTTTGCTTTTATTTATTTTTTTTATTTATTATAAAAATAACACAAATTATATTATTTAATCGCTTATGTGTATGGTATTTTAAATTAGCTATTTTAAAGTTTGAGAAACTCTGTTTACAGTTTTGATGTTGACAATTGACATTTAGTCGATTATTAGTTAGTAATAGTAATATAAACACGACATAAATTCCGAGATGAATTTTTGTATATAAAAAAAAATAAAACAAAACTTTTATTTAAATTTATTTATGTATAAAATAAATTAAACAAAATCTTTATTTAAATTTTCCTTATTATTATTTTATCAATAATATATCTACTTAAATATTTTGTTACTTATTCAATCCACTCCATTCTAGAACTGAACTGTACTTATTAATTTTTTGAAGAAAGCAATTGGTTCTTCGAACCGGTTTTTCATTTACAATCAAATTTCAAAATTAATTATTTAAGAAACTTACAAAAACATCTGCTTCAATATGACAAACAACTAATTTAAATTAAAATATTTCTTTTTAAATTTTTACATTCAAGTAATATGTATGTACATATGTATGTATAAAGCAATTTGATTAATTTTTTTTTATTATTTATTATCAATAGTTTATTTGAGTAAACAAAAATTTTAGGGTTACCAGATATCCTTTTGCTTGTAACAAAACTAATTTTAATCAAAATAACTTGATATATGACTCACGCGGTGCGGTATATTCAATGTTTATTTATTTAATGTGTATAATATAAGACTATTTATACTAAAGGGTCCTAATTATGGGGTCTATTTTATTACAAATAAAGTTTTATCCTTATCCTTTCTTATCCTTATCCTAAATAAACGCTTCGCGAAAACGGATATGACAACAGAATTTATCAACAGAAAACGAAACACTTAGACTGGTCATACAATGATCAGATAAACGAAGGTCCCAAACATCACCCATATGCGTCAATTTATTGTCTTTATGAAGCCTTATAAAAATATGATCCAAACAAGTACCAGAAGATGGACGAGTAGGCTTAGAAATAAGTGAATCAAAACCTCTCCTTTCTTTTTTAAAAATCTGATAGTAAATGCATTAAAGTTTTTTTCTTCAATTCTTCCTACAAAAGCTGTTGGTGTTTTTCCTTTTGCTGATAAACATTGGACCAATACAAAATCGCTAATATTCAAATTCTCCTCAGATATTTTGGGATCAGTTTCCCTATAAATTTCATCATCTTCACTAAAGTTTATTTCTAAATCAGTATCATCATTAAGTGAAAAAGTTCCTTCTGCACCGGAGTCGGTGCTTGACATATTTGTACTTTTTTTATCTTTCTTTTATGAATAATTGATTGTGCTTGTTTTTTTTTTCAATACGAGTTTAAGTTGCTTAGAGCGTGGACCGATGGCAGATTTTTCTAAACGTTTTAAACGTTCCAGATATGCTGATTCTATTGCATCTTTCTCTGGAGTATCTGTTAAAATACGTGAAGCTCCCTTTTTTCTTATTTTTTTACCGCCATAACACTTACATCGAGTGGTTGTAGTCTATGGATACAATGTGGAGGAAACGTGACTAGAACGATTCCATTTTCACGACAGAATGTAATAGCGTTTATTGTACAATGACTTTCATGATTATCGAGGAGCAATAATATTTTATCGTCCTTCTTGCACCTTGTGTTTTTTTGAATGTGTTCTAACACTTTAATGAACAAATCTCCAGTCATCCAACCACTTTTTGGATTATTGGCATAACCTATGCTTCCAATAGGTGCTCCATTGAGCATAGTGTCATGAAATCTAGATCTCGAAAATATAAAAACTGGGGGAATTGAATTTCCCGCAGCGTTTACTATTCCACACATTGTTATTAGTTGCCCTCTTTCAGCTGATACATTTTGACCGACCTGTTTTAATCCTGTTTGTGCAATTATATGCGGTGCTTGAACAACTGTCGTAACACCTGTTTCGTTCAAATTGTATATTCTATCTGGAGAGAAATAAGCTTTTTTGAAAGCCTTTTCATAATTGTCTTGAAATTGGGTGATATTATATTTGTTAAAACTTGTGGACCTGGACAGACTTGTATTTTCGGGTTTTCTCAAAGATAATTTTTTATGCCTTTTCATGAAACCTTTCATCCATTCTATACCAGCCAGTTTATTTTCAGTCCATTTAGCAGGACATTTTTGTAAAGCTGCAGCATATTCGAAAGCGAATTTTCTGGCTTGCATATAAGTAAGTCCATAATTAATTTTAGATGATTTTAATAAATAGTCTTCTAGCATACTTTCTTCATCTGTGTTGAATATTTGGTTTACAGAATATTTATTGGAAAAAATGCTAGATCTAGGGACTTGGTTTTCTTTATATTTTTTAACTCTATAAAATAATGTATTTGCCTTTAAATTGAAATTAGATGCGGCTCCTCTAAGTGTCATTTTACCATTTATTACTTGGAGAACAGCATTTTTCACATCTTCATTAACTACAGTTTCTCTTTTTTTTATAATTCCGCACCATGTTACCTAAAAACAATAATAAATTATAAATAACCTATAGTTCAAATGTGCCCCTATCATTTTGTACAAAACTGCCTCAACCACACTTCAAAATATAAATTAAATTTTACTAATTCCAACACACCTCAAAATTGAACTATATATTTAAATATAAAGCTATACACACAAAGATTATAAAACAACAAAAACAACATACCGTTATTGCTT
The DNA here is from genome assembly GCA_963942445.1 of Argyra leucocephala. Classification (NCBI taxonomy): domain Eukaryota; kingdom Metazoa; phylum Arthropoda; class Insecta; order Diptera; family Dolichopodidae; genus Argyra; species Argyra leucocephala. The sequence goes on along the minus strand of OZ012679.1, from coordinate 29,852,709 downwards.
GTCTTCACTTTTATTTTCTTACAATTTTTTTTCCAGAATTTTGGTTTGAACACGTGAAAACAAACAATACAACTAACTCAATTTCTCTTATAATTTTTTGAAGGAATATAAATGACAGTGAATCATTTCAATGTTACCAACTAAATAAAAAAAAGTGGAATTATAAATTTGAAATTATGGCAGCTTAAATTAAATTATTCAAAAGTGCCCCTATTCAAAGCTGCCCCCCTCTCCCCTACTTCACCTTTTTTTTTTTATATATATATATTTTTTTTAAAATTTCGTTTATTTTTTTTTTTTTTTTAAATTTTTTTTTTATTTAGTTATTAATTAATTATAGATTTAATTAAATTAATTATTATAGATTTAATTTATTATTATAGATTTATATGAATTTATTTGAATTTAATTAGGATGGAATATAGTAATCTACCCCACATCTGACACCAATGTAGTATTTTAGATTTCTCGTTCTTCTGTATGAAGAACTGGAAATCTTGCTTGTGATTTTTATTTGGAAATAAAAGACAACTTGTCCTTTTGAATTTTTGAAATAGAGTGATTTTATTGTTCTTTAAAACAATTTACAATAGTACAAAAATTATACTTAATTTTATCAAATGATAAAATTACGTATTTTATTACCTAATAAATTACAATTAAAAAATTATTCATATTCAAAATGAATATGATATTTGTATTGACCCATTTATGTAGACCAATCAATGAACTTCATTAACAAAGCACTTGACTAATCTTACAAATAAAAATGATTAGTCAGATATTCAAAATTTAATATGATATTTAAAATTAACTAATAATATAGGTCATTCATTGAACCTAATGAAAATAAAAAAAAACACTTGAAATATTTGAAAATTAATCATATGAAATTGGATATTCATATTCTTGTACTATATGCATTACCAATGAATACATATTACTATATACATTGTTGGTATGGTATACTGCATATTGACAGCATACTACACTAAGCTAAGCTCTGGAAACTGCAACCTTTAAACAAATATTGTTGAAGTCATCACTATTATTTGTTTACTTCATGGTCTTCATGCACCTAAAATGAAATTAAAAAATTCAAATTACAAAGTAGTAAATATCTTAATGGATTAGTATTTTTAAAGTATATAAAAAAAAAAAATATTATTATTTTTCTTTCTTTAACATTTAGTGATTAAGTTAATTAATAAATAAACTAAATTGAATTTTAAATGTACTAACATAATATTACATAACATAATTTTACTAAAATAAATTATGGTTAAATTGTTAGTATTATGTACAATATAATTATACATTGAATTTCTACTTACATATTGTTGTTTGTTTTCCTAAAAAAACATTTTAGGAATCAAATTATTTCTATATATTTGTTCAAGATCTAGCGTGTGTTTAAAATCCAACGTTGAAATCAACTAAAAAGCAAAAAAAAATTATAATCAAGAAAATACTTACCTATAGAAATGTAATTCCAGTGGAATTCCAGCGTCGACAGGACAGGCAAAATCTCAATATTTCTCATAAATTTATAAGTTGCTGGTGACTTGTAAAATATATTTTGTGCAAGGTTTTTTTCTTTTTCGTCAAAATCTGGTTTTTTTCTTTACCTAATATTATTTTCGCAAGTTGTTGACACCAATCTGCATGTCCTAAAATAAACAAACAAAAATTCTATTAGTATAACAAAGTTCCAAAATTTACCTTTTTATTCTAATTCCTTTGCTCCCATCGCTCATACTCCTCCTATTGGTTTATTCTTCTTCCTTTCCTTTTATAACTATTTAGTTATATATAATTAATTATTAATTATATATAACTAATGATTTTAATTAATATTCATTATTAATTAATATGCTGCATTCGGTGTAGGTGAATTTTTTGTTGACTAATTATTTATTATTATACTTCACTAAAAGTACTGTCTATACTTCTCACCCTTAAAATGAATGATCAAACAATGTATTAGAAAGAGAAAGGGGCATCATCAGAATTTAGAACATTTATAATTTGTATTGTATCTATCTTAATTCAGCAAGATATTCAGCTACAGATGATAGATACTTTTCTGTAATAAATCATACTAAATCCATATGTAAAGGTTTTAATGTTCCGTCAAGGTCAATGACCATTATATCTTTATATGAATGTTATATTTTCACATACATATTAAATCGGTTTGCCTTTATTAGAATTAGCGTTTAATTTAAAATCCTTTTTCATTCCGTTGTTACATTTAAATAAAGAAGGAATTGAAGCGAATTAAATAAAATTAAATAAAATTTAAAATCAAGAATTTAAAATAAAGGTTTCCGTTTAAACTTAAAAGTCTTTATTTTCAATAACTAAATTTAATAACTATTATTAATAACTAAAAATAGTGTAATTTATTGATATCATTCATATATAAACTTTAAGTTTTAAAGAATTAAGAATAATCATAGTGTTATATTAAAATCTAATCATTGAATAAATAACAAGTGTATTGAACATTTCTAAAATTGTATGAAATATAATTTAAGTTTTTAAAATTTTAAGAAAATCATAGTTCATATTTAAATCTAATTATTTAATAAATAATAAATGTATAATTAAACATTTATAAAAAATATATGAAATACACTCTAAGTTTTTTTAAGATTTAAGAGTAATTAAAATTTTATATTAAATCCAACCAGTTAATACATATTAAGTGTACAATTAGACATTAAAAATATATTTCAAATATATATAAAAAAATCGAAATATAAAGTTTTTGTTTCAATCATCTACGTGGACGCACCGACGTAAAAACAAGTGTTTTACTATTTTCTGACACATGTTTTAATTTTTGAATGTAATTGTTTAATGTAATATTTTCGAAATATACTTGAAGATTCATGAAATAAAACTTGTCCGTTCTGTTTGGATTTTTGAATAATAATGACTTTATTGATTTTTCAATATCTTGCTATGCTGCAAGATATCTCCTTTTTTTTACAAATACTGATGTAAATCAAAACCAATAAATTACATACTTTCTTTATTGGTAAGCATTTTCATTAGTCATTACAATTTTCTTATTAAAACTAATTTATATATAGGAATATGATACATTAATACTGACCTAAATACTTTATCAATATTAATGCATAAAAAAAACAAAGGCACTTGACTAATCTTACAATGGAATTGTGAAACATGATTAGTCAAGTGTTTAAATTATTTAGGTCAGTGGTCGGCAAACTCATTAGTCAAAAGAGCCAAATTTCAGCAGTACAATATTTAAAATGTTTTGAGAGCCTTAGGTACTACAGCACTTTTTTTTTAAATTTCCACTTGTAAAATCGGTGCTTTTAAAATGACATGAACAGATAAAAGACCTTTTCTTTTGCTTCATATATGGTGTACAAATTTTTTTCCACAAATTGTACCTATTTTGATTATAAAAAAATTAATTAATAGGTATCTCAATCTAATTCTATGAATTCTAAAATAATAATTGACGCACTTTATTTTTGATAGAAACAATAATGTAAATACATATATAAGTAATATTTTTAATGTTTTATATATTTTATTTATTAATATTTGCTTTTTTATTCTAATAATTATTTTATTTTAATTTAATTTATTTTATTTATTTTTACACATTTTCAATTTGTTTTATTTTAATACTTATTTCTAATATTACTTACATAATTAATGATGTGACTATCCAACGATACGTCAAGGAAGAAGGAAAAGAATTGAATTGAATTGAAATTTATTATCCATACATATTAATATGCATGCACAAACTTTTGGCCCTTTTCTTTAGGAGATGTGGGCCATTTTACAGTTAGTTTAGTTACTTTTCTAAATAAATTTACATTTTAGTTCCTTTAAAAACTAGTTGTTATTACTATAGGTTAGCTTACATACTAGGTTATTTTTAGTTTAGTTAAAATTTGTTAGGTTGTTCTATTTAGTAGAAATAACAACACACATTATGCTGTTAGACCAGTTAAAAGGCTTATATACTATTATTTCTAAATTATGTTAATGTTTTAAATCAATTAATATGTTATAAAACAGTTTGTATTATTATATAGTCCTTAAAACTAAATTATTTATATCAAAGAGTATTAAATTTGTTAATTTTTTTTTTTTTTTAATTTAATTAAATATATATTTTTATTAATAGAAGGCACTAGTAAAGCCCTCCGTTTATTTTAGATTTACTAGATTAGATTTTTTATTGCTATTATATATCTAGGTTGTTTATTATTTTGTGAGTAGGTTAAGTGTAATGTTTAGCTTTTGTTATATCCATGTATTAGTTTGTTATGATTAGTGAGGTTTATTTTAGCTTAACTTACTCTAATAAATAATACAAACGGCCGGACTAAAACCGGACCGTTTTTATTGATTTTTATATTTATATATGAAGTATTGTAGATTTCAATATACTATGTTATATATGAATAAATATTAATTTAAATATCATCCCATATTCCGTGCTTTAATAGTAAAGCTCGAATTGACTTCCGTTTTTCTGTTGTGTCCAGATCTAGGGTGCTTGGTTCTATTTGATATGGTGAGTTATGTGGACAATTGAATAAAATATGTTCTATCGTTTTATCCTCTTGACAAAAATTGCAAGTGGGTTTGGGTCTATTTTCATATAAGTGGCGGTGGGTTGCTTTGGTGCAACCTAGTCTGATTCTAATGTATTTAATTGCTATCGTTCTGTTTAGGTTGCTGATTCTACTTGTTTTTTCTATATTGGGTGTATGGATTTTGTAAAATGGTCTATTGAGTATCCAATTTGTGTGTTTGATATTGATGTTGAATTGCAGTAGAAGCGAAACTGTCGGCCAGTTCATTGCCTTCTATGCCGGCATGTCCTGGAATCCAGAACAGTTTGATTTTCCCTGCATTCTTAATTATGTCATTTCTGATTTGTTGGATGATGGGTTCTGTGTTGCGGATGTTTTTTATAGATTTGATGGCACTTAAGCTGTCGGAAAAGATACAGGAATTTTTGTTTAAGTTATTGGCTATGGTTATTGTCTGGGCTATTGCTGTTAGTTCTGCGTTAAAGATTGAATTTTCTGGTTCCATTATTGCAATTTTGACTGGTGATTTGTCTAATATTACTGCTAGACCGACTCTATCATCGGTTTTGGTAGCATCTGTGTAAATGAAATTTGAGTTTGGGTGTTTATCTATTATATTGTTATGCAGCTGTCTGTAAATTTTGTTTGGTGTACTCTCTTTAGGGTAGTTGGCTAATGTATCTATTATGTTATTTTGTAGGTTTTTCCAGAATGGTTCTTGATTATTTAGTTGAATTGGTGGATTTAATTTTATTTCGGTTAATTCTGTGATTTCTATTGCTTTAGCTATTGAGTTAGCGTGGTGTATTACTATATTTTGTGTGATTGCATTCCTGATAATTTCGTGTAGGGGGTGATTATGGTAGTAATTGGCTTTTAGAATAAGATTTGATGCTAATATGTTCCTTCTCTCAGTGATAAATGGAAAATCTGCTTCGTTTAGAAGGCAGTCTATTCTTGATTGCATTAGTGCGCCTAAAGATATGCGCGCTGTTTGATTTATTGCTCTCTGAAGTTTTGTAATATTGTTTTTAGTCGTGAAACCATACAGTGTGATACCATAATCTATTGTTCCGAATTGAATCGATTTGGCTATTTTTGTGGCGACTTCCGGGGGAGGGCCCAGGTTTCTTCTGCATATGAATTTTAGTAGGTTGTTGTTTCTGTAAATGTTGATTAATGTGTTTTGAACTTGATTGTTGAATTTAAGGTTTTTTGACAATGTGATTCCCAGCAGTTTAAGGTTTGGTTGGTAGGGTATATCTGTGCTATTTATTGTGATTTTATTGTTGTTGCAGTTCCTTTTCCGACAGAAGTGGATGGCTTCAGTTTTTTCGGGTGCAAGGTTACCTCCTTTAATTTGGGTCCATTCTATTATTTTACCTATTGCTTGATTGATAGTTTCTGTTCTATCTTGAAAATTACCTTCTTTTATTAATATTATGTTATCTGCGTATATGTGGTGTTCTAATGTGTCTATTTGGTTTAGTGTGGTTGATAGGCTATTGATATATGTGTTAAAAAGTTGTGTAGAAAGTGGGGAGCCTTGTGGTATCCCTTCCTGTGTTGTTATTGTTGCTGAGTAGATTCCATTAACATTTAGGGTTATTTTTCTGTTGGTGAGGTAATTGTCAATGTAATTTGCTATTTTAGAACCTGAGTTCCATTCGGTTAACTGTTGTAAAATTGCTGATTTCTTAATCTTATGAAAGGCCTTTTCCAAGTCGAGTGAAATAAGATCTATGTGCCTTTTTTTGGTTAGGTGTTGATTTATCTGAAATTCTATTGTGTGCAAAATGGTGGTAGTACTTCTTAACTTGCGAAAACCTTGGATGTTGGGAGTTAAATTTTTTTCTGTAATCCATTGGATTCTATTGGAGATTATCCTTTCCAATATCTTTGATGTTGCAGATATTAGGGAGATAAACCTGTACCCTTGATAGTTTTGGTGATTTTTACCCGGTTTTTTTAGCGGAATTAATTCAGCCGTTTTCCACGCCTGTGGAATTTGCCCTGTGTTATATATATTATTGTAAAGATTTCTGATTCTAGTTCTAAGGTTGGTTGATCCATTTTTTAATAATGAGTAGGTTACCCCATCTAAACCTGGTGTGGAACCTTTTGTATTTTTTAACGCGTAATCTATTTCGTCTTCTGTAATCTCTGAATCTAGGTGAACATTGTTCATTAAGTTGATTGTAGCAATTTGTTGGGTTTGGTTTGGCATGTTGATGGATTGGGAGTTGTTGTTTAGGCTATTGTTTTCTGTGTACATTTTTATGAAGTACTCTGCTATTTCCTTGGGATTCTCAGTTATTTTATTATTGATATCTATTGTTCTAATGTGTTTGTTGTTGGTTTTTTTTAATATTCTTTTAGCTTTGTGCCATGTATCTGGTATGTTTGTATTATTGATTGAGTTAGCGAATTCTATCCATTTGTTTTTCCTTTCTTGTTTTATTGTTTTCCTAATTTGGGCATTAACTTTTTTTAATTCCATAAGTTTATTATCTGTTTTGTGTCTTTTGAAAGATCTTCATAGTCTGTCTCTATTTTTGGCCATTTGTTTTATATCGTTATTAAGCCATGCTGGTTTGTTTTTGTAAATATTGTTTTTGGCTTGTGCTATTGACAAGTTTGCTGCAGATCTGATAGCTTTTGTGATGACAGCGGCTTCCTTATTGATGTTGGTTGAGGGTGGTTTGCTTTGGAGGAATTTGTCTAGTTATATCTTGTATTTATCCCAATTAGCTGTATGATCCAGGTATTTCGATCTTTTTCTAGTTTTGGTGAGTTCATATGGGTTATTGGTGTTCTGTATGGATATTAATATTGGGTTATGGTCATATCCTTTTGGATTATTGACCACTTCCCAATCTAGCTTATAGGCGATTTGACTGTGGGCTATTGTAATGTCAGGGGAAGTTTCATTCCCCCTGTTTGTGATAAAAGTGGGTGTGTTATCATTCAAAATGACGAGATCAATATTGTCATCAGTCCAGTTGTCCATGAGTTTCCCTCGCGGCGTACTGCACTGATCACCTCTGTTCTCGCTTCTGGTGTTGGGATCCCCCAAAATTAAAAATGGGATGGGTAGTTGGCTTTTCAAATTATCTAAGTTATTCCTGTTTATTGTAGTTTGATGATCTATGTATATGTTGGCTATTGATATTTCCTGTTCAATTCCTGGTAGTTTAGTTTTGATGACTATGGCTTGTAAAGAGGTTTGAAGGTTGATTGTTGAGAACTTTAGTGATTTGTCCACCAGGAATCCGACTCCACCTACTCTTGCTGTGTGTACCGGTAAAACACTATTGTAATTTTTGAACTGCGTTTCTTTATTTGTGATTTTTGTGTTTGTTTCCTGGAGAGCTATGATGTATGGATTGAATTGATGTATTAGTATTTCTAGGTAGAGTTTGTTTGCCTGATACCCCTGGATATTCCATTGGAGTATCGCATTAATGTTATTTGAAATAATTTGGCTATTAATTGTAGTCATATGGGGATTGATATTTTTATTTACTAATTATTTTAATTCATTCGGATTCGCAGAAATCCAAATCCATATTATTATTTTTTGATTTATTGGTTGTTGAGAGACGGATTGGTTTTTTTGTTAGATTTTTTCTGAATTCTTCAATTTGAAGTAACCTGTCATGTTCTATTCCTAGGTCTCTGATTGGCGATGTATAATTTGGGGGAGGAAGTAATTTTTCAATTTCTTCATTTGAGAGTGTAATTGAGTGTTGTTTTGTTTTTAATTTTTGGAGTGTTTTCTCCTGAGTGCTGCATTTTACTTGATTTTGGTTGTTTTGTTGCGATTGTTGTTGTTTTACTTGAGGTTGTTTATGGATTGGAGATTGTGGGATCATTTTTTCTTTGATGTTATTTGAAGTTTCAAATTGTGCTGGGGCTTCATTAATTTTTGCTGTGATGGTTGTTTGAGGTGAAGGGAAATTTGACGGGGTTGATTGGGGTTTATTGGTTGGTGTGGTGGTTGTTTGTTTAGGTTCTATGACTGTTTTTTTTAAGTAATTCGTTTAAATATAAATTCGGTTTAATAGGGTTAATTGGTTGATTTGATTTCCGGTTGTTGTACATTTTAATGGCTTGTCCTTTTGAAATTTTGTTGTCTGTTTTTATTTTAATAATTTCTTTTTCTTTTAGGAAGGTTGGACAATTTTTGTCCGTGGCGGGGTGGTACTACTTTAGCTGCTACGCAGTTAACGCAGGTGATGGGTTTGCAGATTGCAATGTGATCCTGGTGATGGGGGTCAACAGTCTCTTTTGCACAATTACTGCAGTGTTTTAGAATATCTCGACAAAATTTCTCCCTATGCCCCAATCTTTGGCATCTATTACACCGCATTGGGTTTCTGTAGTGTTGTTGGACTTTTATGTTTGTAAAAAATATTTTAATTTCGTTTGGGAGGTCAACACAGTCAAAAGTGATGCATATGAGCCCATTATATCTGTATGTGGGATTTAGGTTGATATTAGTTTTGTTAGGGCTATTGTTGGGTTCTGTGTTGATTTTTGTATTGTTGAATCTAGATTTATATCTGTATATGGAAATTATGTTCTTGTTTTTTTCTTTTAGACCTTCGAGCACTTCTTCGTCTGACAGGTGGCACATCTCTTTACAATATACCATACCTTGGGATTGATTTAGTTGTTTGCAGAAATCGACTTCTACCTCGATGTCCCCAAGTTGTTTAGTTTTGATAAATTTTTCTGCTATAAAAATTGATGGAACCTCGATTATGAGATTCCCCTCTCTGTTCCAGTTAATTTTATTATTACTAGAAATCGCATTAATTCTTTTTTCTATTAAAAAAGGGTTATATTCCCTGATCGATTTATTTGTATTCTTTGTTTTTAAAATTAGGAATTTTCTTTCATTGTTATTATTAAAGTTTGACTCACCTAGCTGTGGAAAATCTTTCATATTTAACCTGTTTGATATGTTTCTTGCTTTTTTTCTTTTGCCTTCCGGAACCCAGCCATCTGGGTCCAGTACGGCAAAAAAATTACCGCTCCCTGTGGGAGCCATACTTAATATTACACCACTTAACTTTAAGGTTATTTATTATTAACCTAATCTAAACTAATTATCAACTATGTTTCTATAATTAAAAACTTAGTTTTAATTTATTTTGTTAAATGTTATCACACATCCTTATATACTATAATTAATTTTTTATTAAACTATGTCTACTTAAACGAAAAACAATTCACATGCAGTAATTGTTAATTATTGTTATTGAAAAGCATAGGACGCCATTATGGCTTCCTTTATATAAACTTTTACTATTATTAATATCACCAATATTTTGATTCAATCTACTGTTAATTTAATTTTAAATTATTATAAGAATTAATTTTGATTTGAAACACACTTAAAGTTAATTGTTTTGATTATTCTATTCTTATATACTAATTTACATGCAAACACCCCCACACTTATTTCCTATATATATATAGTAATGGTTTCGAGGGAAGTTAGAAGTTTTTATCGTTAATAAAACACAGAAGAATAATTATTAATTTAATTTATTTTTCTTGTTTTAATTTTAAGAGTTCTAGACTCTTTTGATTTCAAAAATGAACTAAAAATTTATTTTACAGAAATTTACTTTCTGGAAAAGTTGTTACAAGATAATATTAAAAAAAAAGGTTTATTAATTATTACAAAATATTTTACTTATCTTTAAATGCATAAATTTAATAAGTTATTACAAAATTTCCAAATTTATGCATAATAACAATAATAAAAAGAAAATAATTATATTCAACAAAGAACCAAAATAATGCATATCAAAAATAGTGCAACGATAACAAATTTCTAAGTGGGTCGGTCATTGCTTTGTTTAATTAGTAATATTTTTAAATAGGTCGGTCATTGCTTTGTTTAATTAGTAAAAAAAAAAAACAAAACAAAAAATGAAATTTGAGAATTGAATTTTTGTGTATGAAAATAGAAAGTGATATTGAAAAATGTTATCTTTCAATGTTGTTTTAATTTATGGGATTTGAAGAGGGTAATCTTTTAATGAGATGATATCATTTTGTGGAGATGATATAACTATATAAAACAAAAAAAGACGCTATGTTGGCGTCCTTTTTGCAAAAAATGTTATGTTTATTTACGTTTATTTACACCAATTATTTATTATATTTGCTTAACTAACTTAATATATATTTTAAAAAACACTTAAATATTAGTTTATAGATAATTTAAATAGTTAATTCACTTATTGATAAAAAGAAAAACACTAAGAAAGTAATTATATAATAACTATATGCCGACGCCATTTTGGCTTGGCTTGTGTTTTTTATATTTTTTCTTAGAAAAATATCCTTTTTCTTCAAAAATTTATATGTTAGAATTTACACCAGATAAAATTAAAAATATTACGTTATTATATTGTTATGAGATTAATTATAATAAAAATATTAAAATAAACACTCATAAGCTATTTAAACACTATATTTAAATTTTTATAGATTTTTTTATAATTTACGTTTTTCCGCTTGTTGATTATACGTCTGCACAGCATGACAAATAGAATGCAACTGTCACGGAAAAGAAGGGGAGCAAGTTTTTCTTTGGATATCCCTTTTATAGCTTTTTGGTTTTCCCCAACGCTATTCCGGATATCACTGAAAAACTTGGTTTTTATAATTACCAGCCAACAGGCACGATAGTGGATTCTTTGCATGTTATAATCTTTTAATTGCTTCCACTATCGTCCGCTTTGTGACGGTAATTACTGTTATATGCTTAATTATAATAAACAATATTATTAGTATAACAATAATATTTTTTATTGTTGCATATTTATGAGAGTTTACGTAACTTATATAATATATAAATATAATTTGGGGAACAATTCTTGGAAATCCAAAAAATTTTCTTCTTCCACATCTTGATTTTTGTAATTTACAAAAATTAATGCAGCAAGTTATTGTCCAATCTTTCATATTGTCCTTTTTTTTGTTTTTTTTTTATATTATTTAATATATTATTACTCCCTGATATTACCGTAGTTAATTTAAAATTTCAAACAATAGAATGACAGAATAATAATTGAAATCTGACCTATCATTCAAATTAAACATACATATACACTAAACCATGCACTTCTTCTTTCCACATTAGATGGCAAAGAATAAAAACTTCTGTCTATGTTACTATTTGAATTTGAAACACAATTCTTCACCATACAACTTCGGTAATTTGCGGCTTGGGCTATTGCTGTTAGGTCGGCATTAAAAATTGTATTCTCGGGTTCCATTATTGCATAATTGTGGAGTTTGTTTTCGATTATTATTGCTAGTCCAACGTTATCATCTGTATATATGTTTATGGTATTTGGATGTTTGTGTTTTGTTTATAAATTTAAATCCCACGCCAGGATACTGTGGCATGGGTATTTTTTAAAAAACTTATTGTTTTATATTATGTTTTTAAATTAAGCGAATAGTATTATTAAATATTTTAAAGTTTTGCACTTTGGATATTTTTAAGTATAATATAGTTTATAAAAAAAAAATGTTTGTTTATTTTTTTTACATATCCTTTTTCACTAGTAATTAGATTTAGTTAGTTTGATTACACATACAAAATTCTGCGACAATGCTGTTTTTAAATTTTTATTGCCCACGCCGTAATGGCGTGGCTTGGGTTTTTAATAATTTAGTAAACTGATCCGCTGTTGAAGACTTGTTGTTCAGATTTTTGAGCTGTCTTATTGTGGCCAGGCTCTCTGTATAGATAATGGTATTTGCATTTCGCGAGCTCGCCCGCAGCATTGCATCTAGTACAGCTTGTCTTTCTGCAACGAGTTTTATTATTTTTGTTGTGGTATAATTTTTAGAAATGGGCATTTAATATTTCGTTCATTCTGTTCTACAAATCGATCTTGTGCTATGTGTAATGAATTTGTCGGTAAAATTCGTAAAGTTCCTACATTTGTTAGTTCATTTTTTTCTTTGTATTTTGACTGTTTCGCAACCAATATGCGATATTGCTCTACAGTAAAACGTCTTTCACGTAAATTATTTAATAAGTCAACAAACGCTCTATCCCCTATTTGTCGTACAATTTCAGTTTAGTCACAAAAACGGAATTGTTTAAATAAATGAACAGAACCTACAAGATCATCAGACTATTGGAAAATTGGACAACCAACGACAAGGTGGAAGTTGCATAAGATCACCAAACAATAAGACATTGAGATCCCCAAATAATAGTTCATTATTTTTTATTTCTTATAATTAATAAGAACCAACATTTCATAAGGAATCATAGATATTTCATCAATAATCATAAAACGAACATTTACCCATTGCCGTCGTAATGTTTCAAGGTATATCCCAGTAGGCTTGTGACAATCAGGGATTTTGTGAGTTTTTTGAATTGGAAGTTCTAGTAAAGAATGCAATGTTAAGCCATTAGCAAGCAATGTAACAATACCAGTTGGAGCCGCAATTTTTCAATTTCAATTTTTCAAAAATTCCATCAGTGTCAATATTTCTATACCCACGTTGAATTTGTTCAGTTAATAGCTTTAATGTAAAAGTTTTACCACTGCCAGCAATTTCTGTAATGAAAAGAAGTATTGGCACAGGACTTTCATTATTAACGTGACGCAAAATTTGTCGTTTAACATAGCCAATAAACGACTGTTTCTGGACATTTAAGTCGTTGAACACTCATATCATAAACCTGATCAGACATTTTTGTGCGGGAGAATTTTTTCAGGAAGTTCGGTATTCAAATCTTGATCAATTACATTAAGATCTTCGTTACTAGTTGTTTATGTTCTAGAGTAGCATCTAATTCGTCAGAACAATTTTGAAAATATCTTTAAGATTAAAAACTAGTTTCTAATTCTATTTTTCTAGCATCAAATGCAGCTCTAACAGATCCGTAATTTGAAATAAGTTTTGACTCCTGTCTAAATGGTATATGGCACCCTAAAAATTTAAGAGTTTTTAATATCGCTGCCGTAATACGTTTACGCGTTGTACTTTTTCACCTTCATCGTGATCGTCCTTTTGAATATTTCGAGCATACAGAGGTTCGTACCACATAGTAAATTCAAATAACGTCATATTCTCTAAGTGGTCAGGCCGGTTTTGATATCTATCAAAAATCGTCTGGCAATATTCATTATCATGATCAGTATTATTAAAAAATTTTATTTCATTGTATCGTTTTTCGGGCACAAGAGTATTGAGGAAAACACTTTAGGGGGAGGTTTGTTTAAATTGGTTTGTTTAAGATGACATAAGCGTAGTCCACAGTCTACATGCTGAAACTTGTCTTCTGTTAAACGTTTCCATACAAATTTTTAAAGTTTTTCGTAATGGGTCTGTCTGTTCTCTGCGTCCATATAGCATCTTAAAGAGTTCTGCCAAGTGTTAAGGGTTACCTTTTGGATACGTATTTCGCAATACAAAACACTATGGCCAGAGTTTCCCCACAAGGTTGGATATCCATATTCCCATTCTAAAGTCTGAGCAAAACTGGATGATAATTGTTAATTCATTCCTTACCTGGTCCTCTTTCCAATAAACATATTCTGCCATCATTATTCATTAATTTATTGGAATATAGGGTCAATGATTTTTGTTATATAAGTCAATGGTCGAGGAAAGTCAAATCTACAGTATTCAATATGCTTATAACAAGAATGGGTATGTCCATGTGTTTGGCAATCTTTAACTAATTTATGAAAATATTCATCTGTATGTAATCTGTATGTAGGCAATCGACAAGAAATAATGGAATCTAGTAATGCTATACTTTCAGGATTTGATAATTATGAAAAATTTTGCACCTAAATAACCATGTGGAGATGAAGAGAGCCTCTAGTTTGAAGCTCTATACGCCACCAGAAATCATTGACCCCACCACCTAATAATGTATCATCATTAGAAATAACTTGCATTAACACTTAACTCTTTCCAAAATGTTTCATTACAACAACAGTCTACTTTTCAATCATTACTTGTGTCTCGTCCATTGAAATAGTTTCAGCTAATATATTTGGTCGTCCATCAGCTAAAAGTAATACTTTTTCAAGTCATGCCATTTTAAATCGTTGGGGCTGAATCTCAAAAAGAAAGTCGAAGAACCTAACTGCTTAATCATAGCAATAATTTCTTTACCAAAAGTCTTTTACAACATGCCCATTTTATCGTACTTTTTTCCAACAAACTTTAATATGGATTTGGTTCTACAATATTCATACATAGCTAAAAAGTACATTACGTAAAACCGTCAATATTGGGGTCCGCTGCCTTAGGCATTTGGGCCATCTTACAAAACATCTTAATCTAATTTACATTAATTTAAACTAAAACAAATAAAATTTACAATTCAGTATATAAGGAAATAACTTAAAAAGTTCAATGCTTAAGCTAATGGTTGTTGAGTGTTGTTAAGTTATTGTTGCTACTGTAGTTTTTTATTGCATCTTCCTCCCTGTTTTTACTTGATGGCTGTTTGGGCTATTGTGGTGGCTGGATGATGTGTTTGCTGTGTTTGTGTGGACTGTTGTGTGATGTGGTCTGTAGTGAATAAAGAGAAAATGGATGGAAATTATTGTTTTTTTAAAATAGTGGCGATACAAGTTTTTGTCTATTGTTGAAGGTGTGTTTTTAATGTGGGTTTCTTCCTGTCTATTTAAGAAGGAGTGACTGTGGGAATTACTGTTGTTGAGGTGTTTCGAAGTGAATGGGAGAAGTTGTGGCAAGAGTTGATGATGGGATAGAGGCCCATCACCTTGTTGTAGCATGTTGATACGTGTTTCCGGTGCATATTTGACCAGTGCTTATTTTTATTGCTATGTTATTTGTGTTGTTTGGAATTTTGTTGTTGGAAACTTATTATATATTACCCCAGAGGTTGAGGTTTCTTAGCAGCTCTTCTACTCGCTCCCAGCTACCCTGGGAATTGGCCTCAGTAGCTGCTTCTCTTCGTGAGATTTTTTTGTCGGAAGCGATTTGAATTGCCAATTTCTCGATGGCGTATGACTGGCAGTCTTTATCGTTGGCCGGATGATCATGATCCATGAGAGCGTTTTTGCAGTTTAGACAGCTAATCGGATTGCATTCTTTATTTATTAATTTTATTATTTTTATTTTTATTTATTAAAATAATCCATTTATTTCAAATATTATTTACATAATGTAGTACTTATAATTAATAAATTAACAAATTATTAGATTCCAAGAAATCATTCGAAATATGCATACTAATAAATTAATTATTTAAACGTTTTATATAATGACACTCAACCAAAATTTTTATTTTTATTAAATATAAGAAACAAGAATGTAAAGTATGTATTAGAAATAAGTTGAGATCATTCAGTTGCTACAAATAAGCAAGAGTTAAAAGACCTTATATACAGTTCCAATGATCTTTAAAAAAATTTAAACATAATTATATTCAAGTTTCACGACAATAGCAAAAAAAAAAAAATATATATAAAAATACTTAACTTTAATTTAGTTTTTTTTTTTTTTTTTTTTTTTTTTTTTTTTTTTTTTATAAAGTAACAAAAATTTTACAGATTCTAAAATTAAATTAACAATTTAATAATTCTACCGGGAATAATCTTAATATTTTATTCCATTTAAAATCTGGAAAATCTTTAAGTGCACCCCAGTGCACAATTTAATTTAACAAACAAATTAATGAAATAAAAATTTAAAGAAAAAAGTTAGCAAGAAGTTAGAAGTCTGAGAGAAATTAAAATTTAGTTAATAAATAATTCAATTCGAGAATTGTCAAATTGAAATAACCAATTCTTAAGATTTTTAGAAAAGGATGAAAAGCAACGTTCCAATCTTAAGCTTTCAGAATCAAATAACAATGGAATAGAAAACCGTATTTAAAGTCTTCTTTTAAAAATAAAAATTTGATTCTATTTGTAAATTTATACATATACGTATATGTATGTATGAATATATATTAGAAATCATTACGTGGATGAATGTTCACTATTATTTGAATTGAAATTGTTTTATTTTTGAAAATTATTCAATTAAAACAAGAAAAATATTTTCGTTTCCTAAACATTATAAAATTATATTATAATTTTATAATTTATTATTACAAATAATATACATGCACAATATCAACAATTATAAAAATCCTTGTATTACAATGTATATTGAGAGAAAAATAAAAAAAAAATATTCTTAAAAGACTACTCGATAAAAATGCTATCCAATTTGAAATTTTTGTACCTATCAATTAAAAAAAAATTCAAATTACCTATACAAATTCAAATAACAAAAAGTTAAAAACAATAATATTCAAGAACAGTATAGAGAAACTAAACACATACAAATTATTTAGAGAATAAAGTCGTATAAAACGCTCAAAAATTTAAAAAGTCAAATTGAATATAGAAAATGCACCAACACATTGATTATATCCCAGATAATATATATAATGGAAAAATTGAGCTGAACATTTTCTGTTGTATGAAAATGTCTATCTTTATAGTATTATTAATCAATGGTATTAGGTACGATGTTTTCCAAATTAGTGGAAAAATGCCTAATGTTAGGGATCTGTTAAAAATTAAGGTAAGTGGAGCAGTTAAATTGAAAATACAGTTATACAAAAATATCGGCGGAAGAAGATCAGGACCATGACCTTTTTTTATGTCTAAGTTATTTATTTCTGTAAAAACGTCCACAGATGACAAAGCTAGGTTATGCATAAGAGGAATTATGTTAGTTAATAATTTGGAATTCACGATTTCTAGTTCTTGGTCTGTTTGTGATTGACGGTAAATTTCTTGGAACTTGTCTGCGAAAGCATTATAGATTTCATTAGGGCAAGATGAGATTGTGCCATTAAGGGACATCGAATTTGGATAACCTGACGATTTACGCTTTGTATTAACAAATTCAAAAAATGTTCTCGGGTTACACAAAATAGTTTCCAATATTCTGAATGTAAGTGTCATATGCTATGATGGATTTTTTTTTAAATTCCGCAGCTAGTACTTTATATTCATCAATTAATTCAGCAGTCGGAACACCTATCAAATTAATTTTTTTATATAAATTATTTCTTCGATTACGCAGAGATCTTAGTTCCTTATCTAGCCAAGGTTTCGATAATTTATCTTTTTTTAGAATTTTTGGAGTGTAATTTTCAATTATAGATAGTAAAATTGTATGAAAATCCGTAACTACTAAATCTAAATCTCCTTCGGTTAGCAGCGTGTTCCAATTTATATTAGATAAGGCATTGTTAATGCCTTCGTAGTCAGCGTTATGAAAATCATATACAATTTCTTTATTGTAAGACCTAGAGAACAATTTGTTAGTTTCAATAAGTTCTATTATTACTGCATTATGATGAAGTGTGTTTAAATATAGATGTTCTGTTTCAGGAGCAGCATGAACCAAAACCTCGTCATAAGCATTAGAGAAAGCTAGGTCTAACCATCTACCATTGTTATTTGGGTGTTGAATTATTTGCTGAATGTCATTTCCATAAAAGGTAGATATAATGCTAAATTCGATTTCATCTAAGAAGTTAACTGGTAGCAATTGATTATCGAATTCGTCTAGAGCGAATGATAATGATGGACGATTAAAATCACCTAAAACGATAATACTATCTTCCTCATTTATAGATGTAATAATAGAATTGCATATGTACAAAAACTCGTAATATGAGGATTCGTCAGAGTTTGGAGGAAAGTATACTACACCTAGGTAAATATTTTTGCTACCGGTAGGCACTTTTGCGAATTTGTGTTCAAAGGATAAGGAAGTACTGGAAAGTACTAATTCGCTTGGCAAACTGTTATTAACAGCAATTAATACACCACCGCCTCTAGAGAGGCCTGTTGAGATATAATTACGATCATTTCTATAAATTGACCAATTGTTGTCAAGAATTTCCTCATTCTTAAAAGAGTCGTTCAACCAGGTTTCTGTAATTATTAGGATATTAAAGTTGCATGACTTGGCGTTGATGTAGAGATTTTTTATTTTACTTCTTAAACCACTGCAATTGTGATAGAACATCCTTACAGTATTATTGAGCATTTGAGACTTATTTTTCATTAAATAAGTGTTACTTTGGTTTTTGGGAACGAAAAAACTTTTTCTCAGGTTGCTTGCGGAAAGTATTTGGGAAAGGGGTTTCGTCACTCGTAAAATTAGTATATTTATTACATGAATTGGTGTTTGCATTATGGTATCTAATATTATTATTTTTGTTAATTATGTTATTATTATTTTTCGAATTGTGTATATTAATATTTAAGTTAGTATAAGTATGTTTTAGATTGTTATTGTTATTTTTATTATTATTATAATTTTCATTTTTGTTGTTATAGCTGCTGTTAGTATTTATCAACTTAGAAGTAGAGTTAGGCTTAAAATAAGATAAGTTATTGTTAGAATTTTTTATGCTAGACTTTCTTGCTTTGATGTTAATCTGCTTCCAAGGCTGAATTATAATTTTTTGTTGACTTTGATTTTGATGGTTGATAGTTGTGCCTGAGAGAATCCAGCTATACTTCCTAGGGACTGAAAATTTGAAGCAAGAGAATGTTTGATGACTTTTCGAAAATCTTTTCGGCGTAATTTGCTCGCAGTTGTAAGCCGTTAAAGAGAACCTCTTTAATAAAAATTTTTTTATCCATCGATCATCTGCATTGATGGGAGCCCCCTTTAAGAAAAAACCATCTAATTCAGGACTAGAATTCATACCAATTGTTGTTCCGTTTTTAATATTACTGGTATTGGTAGTTAACTTATTACTACTGACTCGTTTTTTTGTTTTATTGTTTTTAATATTTTTAATGGGAAAGATAATGGAATTTCTGGCCTTTAAACGAGATATGTGATCTTCCCATTCCTTAGGTAACCATTCAGCACCAAGTTTTGTAATAGTACAAGGAACCGGTAAACTATTATTAACACGTACTTCTTGAGACATAGTTGAACTTGTATCATTAATATTGGCCAATTCTTCATACAGACTAACACCGTTGACCTTGTTGAACGAGCTTTTTCTTGATGCGGATGGGATTAGATCTTCTTTTATTAATTTTAAACTTTGTTTTAGTTCGCTTATTTCATTATATATATCGCTGATCTTTATTCCAGATTTTAATTCATTAACACATGAATATAAAGACTCCACTTTGGCAGAAAGAACGTTATTTTCATCCAGTAATCTGCTGAGAATAGATGTTGAAGGAGGATTGATTTTATCTACTATGGTTTCCTGAATTACGGAAAATTTAGCTGATAATTCTTTTAAGAACTCTGTTTTGAATGAATTTAAACTTTCAGTAATTAGTAATTTAGAATCAGCAAGTAAAAGTGGTAATGAATTATTAATACCGTCAAATGCCTTTGCCATATGGTCGAAATTTGAGGTATTCACGTCAATAGTGTTACTTACTTTAGATATTATGCCATTTTTATGTTCATCTAAATTGATAATACTTTTGTTAATATTATCATACATATTCCTTGTTATATACTCATATTTTTGGCATTCGTTGCAAATAAACCATTGTTCCAATGATGGATGATACCAATCTCTGTCAGCACCAATACATACACCATGAAGCTTTCTGCGGCAAAAAGCTCTACACGTAACCATCTTCGACTTATTGTCGAAATTTGCACAAGTTGACAAGTCACATTTGAAGCTCATAATTGAGGTTTTTTTAATCTTACTTATTGATTATTTGTTTTATTTTAATTAAAAAATTATTATTAATAATAGTATTTATACTATATCACGAATTATTTTTAGAATTTTTATTATTGAAGATTTTATCTTTTTATTATGTTGATGTTTTATATTTAATTTACTTTATATGTTTGCTTTTATTTATTTTTTTTATTTATTATAAAAATAACACAAATTATATTATTTAATCGCTTATGTGTATGGTATTTTAAATTAGCTATTTTAAAGTTTGAGAAACTCTGTTTACAGTTTTGATGTTGACAATTGACATTTAGTCGATTATTAGTTAGTAATAGTAATATAAACACGACATAAATTCCGAGATGAATTTTTGTATATAAAAAAAAATAAAACAAAACTTTTATTTAAATTTATTTATGTATAAAATAAATTAAACAAAATCTTTATTTAAATTTTCCTTATTATTATTTTATCAATAATATATCTACTTAAATATTTTGTTACTTATTCAATCCACTCCATTCTAGAACTGAACTGTACTTATTAATTTTTTGAAGAAAGCAATTGGTTCTTCGAACCGGTTTTTCATTTACAATCAAATTTCAAAATTAATTATTTAAGAAACTTACAAAAACATCTGCTTCAATATGACAAACAACTAATTTAAATTAAAATATTTCTTTTTAAATTTTTACATTCAAGTAATATGTATGTACATATGTATAAAGCAATTTGATTAATTTTTTTTTATTATTTATTATCAATAGTTTATTTGAGTAAACAAAAATTTTAGGGTTACCAGATATCCTTTTGCTTGTAACAAAACTAATTTTAATCAAAATAACTTGATATATGACTCACGCGGTGCGGTATATTCAATGTTTATTTATTTAATGTGTATAATATAAGACTATTTATACTAAAGGGTCCTAATTATGGGGTCTATTTTATTACAAATATTACTATTTTATCCTTATCCTTTCTTATCCTTATCCTAAACAAACGCTTCGCAAAAACGGATATGACAACAGAATTTATCAACAGAAAACGAAACACTTAGACTGGTCATACAATGATCAGATAAACGAAGGTCCCAAACATCACCCATATGCGTCAATTTATTGTCTTTATGAAGCCTTATAAAAATATGATCCAAACAAGTACCAGAAGATGGACGAGTAGGCTTAGAAATAAGTGAATCAAAACCAAATGAGGACAGGAGCATAATATAATTTGTAGTACCATGTGAATGAGAAAAAAGATCAATATTAAAGTCGCCAAGCAATATAAGGTTTTTAGATTTTTCTAAAGATAAAAAACTTGTAATCTCTGAAACAAAATCAGTAACGCTACTTTTATGAAGTCTATACACACAAATACAACAATATTCAATACTCCCAATATTGAAGGAAACTTTGATCAAATCACAGGAATTAAGATTGTAATTACAAGAAATACATTTTAAGTCACTTCTATAATAAGCAGCTACTCCACCAGAACAATAAGAGGAATTGCAAGTTGCAATGAAAGAATAATTAGGAATATTGAAATCATCCATTTCATTTTCAAAAATCCAAATTTCACTAATAAAGATAATATCAGGCCAGACTGGCAAAGAGTTTAAATAAGCCAAAAGCGTTGAATAGTTTTCTCTCAAACTTCTAATATTCTGATGTACAATTTGAAAATGAGATGAAGAATTATCCATTATTAAGTTGCTGATTATTTAAGAAACCAAGTCTCTTTTTCTCCACAGAAATTTTCCTATTTAAGGTAATAATAACTGTTTATCATTAACGCTATGATTAACATTCAGATCCAGCTTCAACAGTTTATTTGTCCTCATACAATTAATGCATTTATATTCAACAGCCTGACAAGCTGTTTGTAGATTTTCCACATCTTCTAACATCATAACTCTCGTAAACTTTACATATATCCCAACCAATTTTTAATTTACCATCGCAGAGTACATTCTTATAATCTTCAGTATTCATTTCTGTAACTGCGTTAAATAAATTACCTTTATTAGCCTTAAAGTTGCGAATAACTTTGACGTCATCATTATACTGAAATTTATTCTGGGCCAATATTTTACTCCTAATTTCATCACCACTATATTGATCTGTCATACCTGCTATGAAGATTTTAGGGTGTCGATTCTTCGGAATGAGAACATCGTACTTATTATTTAGAGTAGAGTTTTTTTCTACCACCCCGTTTAATTTAACATTTGTGCTTACTGGATCAATTTGACTTTATAGTTCTATTTTTGTAGATTCTGCCGTTTGATTTACCTTAGGTTTAACTAGTACCAATGGATTTTTTTTTACAATCTCAGCGTAAGATTTCTTGTTAGTACTAGCTTTTGCCATGTTAATACTAAGATCCTTATAAATTTTCTCATTTTGAGCCTTAAAATCTTCTGCAATGTTCGACATTTTTTTCAGTTCTATAACAACAGTTTCACAAGACTGTTGAGCAGTTTTCATAAATTTAAGTCTTTCAACATATCTTGCTTCGATCGCTTCCAGAAGATTTATTATTACTAGTTACCGATCATTGCATCTCATCGGTAACTAGTATGGCAATGGTCGCATCTCATCGGTAACTGGTAGTGTTTCCTTACAGGTAATATAAGGAAACCTACTTTGACCTCCTTGGGTGGCTCAAGGGTGTCAAAAGTTACCTGTATTAGGCCAGTTAATCTTTCCACAAGTTTTTCTTCTATCATTGTTCTTTTCTTATATCTCCAGATCTTGACTACATCTGGGTTGTGTTCAAGAAGTCCTTCGAAGACCTCCTCGTCTGAGAGCTGCAGTAAATTTCGGTAAAAGAACAAACCTCGAGATTGATTTAGGTTGTTGTTCATCTCAACCTCAACCTCTATGTTTCCTAATTTCTTTAATTGTATGAATTTGTTGGCGATGGTTCTATTTGGTAGTTCGATTATTAGATTTCCTTCGCGATTGAAATTCGCTTTCGTGCCGGAGTAGACACCCTGGAGCAGCTTATGCACCAGAAACACGTTGTAATTTCTCATATTTGAATTTTTGTCCTTGGTTCGCATGGTGATGAACCTCTTCTCCTCATCTTTTTTGCCGAACTTGGCTCCTAATGCCGGAAAGTTGTTGTTGTTGTTATTCTGGTTTGTATTGTCGTTTTTTATTTTTGCTGTTCGTTTTCTCTTCGGAACGACCTCTTCGAGGCCGTCCAGGAGAGCGAAAGAGTTGCTAGAACCAATGTTGGGTACCCCTTCTTATGACCCTATCAGCACCTTTTTCTTTTTCAGAGTTTTGGGTTATTGTATTTTGTCTTTCACTGTGATTTTGCACTTTTTTTTTTGTCTTTTATTGTACTTTTGTTATGTTTTATCACCTCGTGGTTATGAACCACGTTTTAATTTGTTTATTATAAATTTTCTTAATATCTAATTATGAATTTCTTATAATAATTCTAGATTAAATTAAATATTAAAAGTTTTATTTATATATTGAAGTTTTTAATTGTTTACACTATTAACTTAAAACTAATATTAATTATAACTATGATAAATTTAATATTTATAAGCACTTAAAAAAATTATGTCTTTCTACTTTGAAAGCTTAGGACAGAATGTGTCATTCTTACTTAGCCTAAATATTAATTTAAATAAACCAAAATAAGTAAATTCATTGAAATTCATTTCTTATCCTATGTTAAAGTAAAATTAAAAAACTATTAGCTAGCCTATTGAGTGTTTATGATGTTTTGTTGTTACTCTTCTGATAGTTTTGTTTTTATATCTTCTTGCACTCTGTTGATTGTTGAGTGTTGGTCTATTGCGCGTGCGGGATAATATATGTGTTATGTTGATGTTGCCTGTTGTGTGATGTAATCTATAATAAATGAAAGAAAATTCAATTATTATGTGGTATTTTAGGGGATTGACGATACAAATTAGCTTTTGTATAACTATTGTTAAAGATGAGTTTTGCAGATGGTTTGCTTCCTATCTATTTGTGAAGGGATGAGTCTGACAATTCCTGTTACTGTGATGTGTTGTAGCGCATGAGAACTATCGTGGTGAAAATTTGATGATGAGAGAAAGGCTCATCACCGTGTGATAGCATATTAATTTCGTGTTTCCGGTGCATGTTTGACCGGTAATTCGTAATTGTTGTTTTGTTGTTGTTATTTTTAGATTTGTTACTGGAATCTTTTTATATGTTACCCCAGAGATTGAGGTTTCTTAGCAGCTCTTCGCTTCCAGCTACCTTGGATCCTACATCTTGATGTTGCCAATATCTCTCGTTGTCTCGGTGCAGGCGACGAAATAGTCGTGCACTGTTCCGTGTACATCACATTGTGGACAATTTGGCCTGATTGTTCTGATAAATAAGTGGTCGTGTGAGAGCAATGTGCATCCAACCTGAGCCTGGTTTGTTTGATGGCTGTCTATCGGTTGTTGCACTAAGGAGATCCCCGGCAATAACAATTTTCCGAATCAACTGGACTGACTCCAGTTATCTTGTATATCTTTCGCTGTTGCGATCTCAGTTGCTGTTTCTGGAAGTGGTCCGTATTTTCTTTTGCAGATGTAACTACGAGAAATGGACCTCTTCTCATCATCCTTTTTGCCGAACTTAACTCCTAATGCCGGAAAATTATTGTTATTATTGCTCAGGTCTTGATTAGCGTTTTTTGTTTTTCCTGTTCTTTATCTTCGGAACGACCTCTTCGAGGCTGTTGACTTTTTTATTATACCTACCTACCTTTTCACTTTTTTATTATACCTATACATATTTTCGGAACTCATCTATAAACTTGCGGGTATTAGAAAATAAAGTATTATATATATTAAATATTATTGTTAAAATTATAATACTTTATTCATTCGCCATTTAAATTTAATGAGAATTTTCAGCTGTCAGATTTTTATCTTGGTAATTCATAATTATTTTTGTGTAGCATCAGTTTTTTTTAATTGGTTTGATGTTAATTAGTATAAATGTGGCGTTCTATTGGTTCTATTTGGTTTAATTTAGTTGATGGGCTATTGATTGTTGGTTGATAGGTTATTGAGTGTTGAAAAGTTGAGTAGGTAAGGGAGAGCCTTGCGGGTTCTCTTCTGTGTTGTTTTCGTTTCTGAGTATACCTCGTTTATGTTTATTGTAATTTTACTACTGGTGAGGTAGTTTTCTATGTAATTTATTATTTTTGATTCTCTTTAATCTCAGTCCCCGACTCTTCTGGCTTAACTCTTCCTCGGATATCAGCCAACACCTGAGCGTAGGAGCGTCTGTCGTTTGGTTTTATCAGCACTGCTTCAGGTTTCGTTTTTTTAAAACTTCTCTTCGGCATTGCCAGGACTGCCTTAGTCATCATTTTCTCTGGAGGACCGGCACCTGCAGTCTTCTGATTTAATTTGTGTTTGTGGTTTGGGTTTTATCATTTGGAGTGGTTTTTCCTGTGGTTTTTGTTTCTGCATATTTTGTTGAATTTGTTGAGGTTGTTGTTGGATTGAAATTTGCTGAATTTGATTTGGTTTTATTTTGGAAGTCTCGGCTTGAGCTGGGATTTCATTATCTTATTTTGAGTTAGATGATTGAATTATCTGGACTTTTGTTGAATTAATCTGGGGTTTGATGATTGGTGAGGTGGTTGTTGGTTTAGATTCTATTGTTGATTATTCAATTATTTCACTGTGTTTTCTATTTTGATTTATAGAGTTAACTGGTTTGTTTGCTTTTAGATTATTATAAATTTTTGCTGCATGTCCTTTAGAAATTTTCGACTCTTGTCATATTTCAAAATTGATTAAATAACCAAGTGATGTGTTCAGTCAGACACCACACTTTGTAACTAAAACGTATTGGTTTACTTTTGATATATTGTTTACAGCCATGACGTCCAAAATACTGTACCATTGACTCGTACGATAAATTTTGTTGTGGATGGAAATTTTTAACAAAATTCTTTTCCAATGAATCAGTTATAGGTTTCCCAAATTTCCAAATTCTATGTTTTCGGTCTTGATGACTGTTATATTAACCAAAAAACCAGAAAAGACTAAAGAATTTGCTGAAAAATTTAATCACTTGCTTGATAATAAATTCGAAGCAGCAACAGCAGCTTCTGTAATTGTAGGTGATATCAATTTCGACATCCGTAATGTATATGATAACTCTATTGAATTATATAAAACCATAGTTGAGTCAAATGGTTTCTTTTTCTGTGACGATTCGAAAAAAAAATTAAAAACTGAATTTTTTAATTTACTTAGAACTTTACTTTCCCCAATTCTAACGAAGACTTCCTCTTCACTTTGCAGCCATATACTGCTTCTTTCTTTTCAAAAAAAAACCACGATCCCGTAATTGCAATAATTTCTTTGGGTGTAGCATTTGACTTATTTTGGCTGTTCATTCTTTTATTTTTATTTGTTAACAAGTTGTGTTTGAGGAAGTAATAAAAACCTAAAACCGCGAAGCACAGTTTAAAAGCGCGAAAAAAACATTATAATTTTTCATAAAAATTATAAAGTCGAAACCGCAAGAACAAAAAGTAAAAAATCGTGCGCGGGTGACAACCAATAATAAAGAACTGACATATAACCAGTCATCAGTTATCATTGTCAAATGTAAGTGTCAGAAATCAAGATCGAAATCCAAAAAGTGCTACCCTTCAATAACTAAATGGAGGTGGATCGAACTCCACCACCAGGAGGCCAATGGGCTCACTCGCCACCTGTTAGATAAAAGAAGCCAACACAAATTACTTAATATAGTCTAATAGTGGCATACTATTATTAGATAAAAATAAGATAGATTGTAAAGTTAAATAAATAAACTAAAAAAAAAAAAAAATTTGTTAACAGTTGAATTCTTTTTTCTAATTTGTTAACTAAAATTTTATAACATGCCAATTTTTTATCTCTTATGACTATGAGGCACTGTGTTCAACTTTCAGTTTGATCTTCAATTTGAAATTCAATGGCATTATTAGAGTAAATAATATTTTTGTGTTTACAGGCTTGGATAAATGAAAGTATTTTATAAGGTTAAAATAAATTTAAAATCCATAAATATAATAATTTTCAAATAAAATTTTTCACTTACATTTTATCATCCAACTTCATTGGATAATTATTTCTTAACCGTTTTCGTATTCTTGATATTTGTCGTGCTTCTTCCATCGATTTTTTTGATGAGTCTGAGCGTGTTGATGTCGACATTTTTAAACTGAGACAAAATATTTTAAAGCATATTACTCAGTGTACTGTATTAAGTTAACCTTAATACAGCACATAGTCTCTGTAAAGCAACCACGTGGTTATTTAACGGACTCAGTGTACTGTCTTTAATTAATGTTAAATGCTGACCTTAGTTATTCAAGAAAAATACTTTTTTACTTAAATGAAAATGCAATTCTTAGTGGACTGTACTTTTTATCTTTATTTCTTCATTCTTCGATAAATGTTAACTTTACTCGACGACAATCCAAATGCAAAAGAGGCATATACTATTAAAATAATAAGTTTTATACAAAAATATTGTTATTCCCAAATAAAGTTTGAGTGGCGTGATTTTGGAAACGGTAAATTAGAATTACAATGAGAGCACCAAATGTAGCCCAATACAGGGTGATTTAACAATATGAATTAGGTTTTTTGAATTATACTTTTTTAAAATATAGAATTAAGTTTATTATTTTTGATATTTATTTTTCTTTCTTTATTGGTTTTATATATTATTATTATTATTTAATGATATATACAAAATAATAGTACTATAATTATTTTTATTCAGGTTAATAATTTAGTATAGTTTTTTAATTTTTCGTTCCTAATTAACTATTTTATAATTGTTGAAAAACACCCTTGCGAACTCTGTTTATTAAATTTGAAAAAAACTGATATTTAGATTCTTGATTATAGCTGTAATGGGAAATGTCAAACTAAAATCAAATGCAACAGCATTTGACGATCAAGCTATGGCAGTTTGACAATGTTGATGAAAATACTTTTGTTTCATTTGCATTGCAAGTGATTGTTGTAGTTTGACTCAATTTTTGATGTTTGTCGCAATTTTTTTACCAAAAGAACTTGCAGAAATTTAATTTAATAATGGAAACGCTTACATGTGCATCTGTTTATCAAATTGTAAGTTAAAAAAGTGCAGCGAGTGCGACTTTTATAGAATTATTTTAATTTTTGGAAAATTTTATATTAAATTGTTTATTTATAAGAATTATTAAGTTTCTGACTTCAATCATTTATATTATGTATTATGTACTGTATATGGATGTGTATCCTAAAATAAAAAAAAAAATGAATCAATCTTTACAATTATACACACAATATAGAAAATTATCATCTAAATTATCAAAAAATTTAAATGTTTTTTTTTATTATTTATTTAAATCAAATTTTTTCTTTTTTCCCTAAATTATGGTATTAGCTAGTTATAGTGAACTGTGTTGACCTTGAACTAAATTTAATTACAAAAAAAAACAAATTGCATGCCAAGGGAACACGAAGGGAAAAAAATTATTTTTAAAACTAGCATAGTTCTTATGGTTCTTTATATTTATTGAATTATGTTTCTTTTTCCTTTTTTTTTTATTGTTTGGTTCCCTTCCCGCTGAAGACATGCTCTTCATGTCTCAGCCAGTTAACTACTGAATTCTTTTCTTTTCAAATCAAACCCACGCCAACCAAAAAAAACGTGCTTGTTGACTGTACTTTTCCTCTCTCTCTACCATATCATGTTCTGAACGGTAAAAACATCCGATACTGAACATATCTAAAACGTGGTTATCGACCAAAACACGATGCGGCAGCAGGCCGTGAAGCGTCAAGGCAGCAGCAACATTATTTTAATTTTTATTTTTGCTGCCGTGACCTGTCAAATTTATATTTCGTATTCTATACAAACATTTATATGGCAATTTATAAAGGTTTTATTTTGGGTTTATATAGAATAGGAAATATAAATTTGAAGAGAGAAAAAAAAATAACTTGTCGACCGTTACATAATATCTATTTCACACTACACTAAAGACCTCGTAAAGATCAAGATCTTTCGAAAGATCTTTACGAGGTCTTTCTCGGATTTTCCACCTTAAATATTTCAGACACCGTTGATTGTGCCAGTCCAATGTTGAAATCGTTTCCTACACTCATCTGATAACTTCCATCTGCAAAGAATTGCAACGCAGTTGCAAGTTTTATTATATTTGGAACAGCACGTTCCCTTTTAATTACTTTTGATTTTCCGTCGATACTTTCTAATACATGGGCAAAAGCAGGCTTGGATAAACGAAAGTATTTTATAAAGTTAAAATAAATTTAAAATCCATAAATAAATAATAATTTTCAAATAAAATTTTTCACTTACATTTTATCATCCAACTCCATTGGATTATAATTATTTCTTAACCGTCTTCGTATTCTTGATATTTGGCGTGCTTCTTCCATCGATTTTTTTGATGAATCTGAGCTTGATGAATAATATAGCTCTGTTGAATAATATAGCTTTACGCCATCCTAATTTTAGTGGCCTAAATACAGATACGTCTGCTGGCTGTACTATACATGTTGCGTTAGGTGGAAGACATATGAGTATAATTTGTAACTCTTGGCACAAACATGAAATTTCATAAGTAAGATGGCTTTTGTGTCCATCTACATATAATATAATTGGAAGGTTCACCTACGCAATAAAAATATCAATAAATCATCAATTTCTAATATGGAAAATAAGTTTAATTTTAAGAGTATGAAATTGAATTTTTTTAGAAATTATGTGATAAAGATATATAGATAATGATGATAAAATTGTGTAGATATTATTATTAGAAATTAGTTTTACCTTTTCTTTAACAAATACGGGTGAAATATGTTAATGTATTCGGCAAAGATTTCTGCCTTCATCCAACCATTATCGCTAATAGCAATTCCCCATTCTTTTGGCACAGATTCTGCAATTTTCCTTGGAATTCTTTTGAAGGGATATATGAATAATGGGGGCGTGGTTTCGCCATCTGCCGAGAACGTAAACATCACAGTCAAATTTTCTTTAGCTGCACCTCTATCCATTTCATAAACGTTTTTTGCACCTTTTTCTGCCACAACTTTCCCTGTCTTAGGGCAGAGAACAAAATTTGTCTCGTCTCCATTGAAAATGCGTGTTGGATCTTCTAAAATTTCTAATGTTTTTATTTCACTCGTGTATAGGTGTATTTTTTAAACCAATTCCGTATATTCGTTTCAGATACTTTTGATGAGGCCGATGTAACTCCTTCTAATGTGCGTTCTGCTAAGATTGGATGGCGTTTCATAAAACTATTATACCATTTGAAGCCCGGAAGATTATCTTTAAAAGGATTTAGTCTAGGCGATTTGTCTAAGAACTCCTTTACTACATTTTGAATGTTCTCTTTTCTTCTCGGGAAACCTTTTCGATGGCATTCTAAAGTCCAGGATACTAACTGTTTCTCCTCTGTTATAGTTAAAATTGTAAGTTCCTTTTTTATTTCTCCCACTTATTCTAGATTGAATTGTGCCTCGCGGAACTTTAAATTTTTTTGAAGTTGTTAGCACACACATGCCGTTTTTAATTTCATTATGGCTTTTTGAAGATCATCCTCCGTATAGTTATGTCCTTTTCTAGGCGGCATTGCTATAATACAAAAAAAAAACTGAAAAATTATAAAAGATAACCCTCGATTAACGCGGCACTTTAATAACGCAGTTTTATTCTAATTTTAGAATCTATCAACAACCAGAAGCTTTGAAAACTTAGTTATTCATCAGCAACACCTAATGAGGAGTTTTGTAAAAAAGGATTCATTCCTGGAATCAGATTATAATTTTTATTAATTTTTTTTTTTTGGTTTCGTCTTTAATTTTTTTTTTTATTTTAAAAATTTAGATTGAATTCGTATTATGTTCTTATTAATTTTGAATCTTTTCTGAATGTACTTATTAGTTATGTAAATTATATGAAATAAATTATGAATGTTTAATTATTTTAAGAGCTAAATAAAAATTTAATTAAAAAAAATGTTTTCTCAAACCAATTGACCTTTTTTATATGGGTTTCATGTCTTGAATAGCACAATTTTGATTTATGTGCAGTTTTTTAAAAACGAATATACTGCGTTAATCGAGGGCTATGCCTAGCAACTTTCGTTTTTAACAAACTTTGCTTGAAATAGAGAAATTTGTCTGAGTGTGGTAGACTTACAACCACAATTTTCGTGTAAAGTTTCTTCTTTAATAATTAAAATTTTTAAAATTAACTCTTAAATGTAGTTAATTAATTTTGTTGTACATTTTGTAATAAAAACTCAAATACATATTTACCTCTTTATTTTCAATGTTGCTGCAGATTAGACAGAACAAAATTTGAAATTTCACCAATCTGCAGCACACTGCTGCAGAAAGAAATTTAATAAAAATTTTTTCCAGTCGACAGCACACTACTTTTTTTAGAAATTATTGAGTTTTTTTAAATTCAAGTTTAAATCTTAAATTTATCTTAACTTTACACAAAATAGGAAAAATAATGTCAAATATACAATTAAAATAAATTCAAAACTTAACACTCTTGTAAGCTGGATTACACAATTTTTCACGATTTTTGTAACTGACACTTTAATTTTGAATTTTCTCTATAAGCTGACATCTATATTTAATATTTTGTTTAACTAAAATGACAAGTGAAGTAGTACTAACAAATTTATAACAATTATTGTTCAAAATACTCTCGCGGGATATTAAAAAAAGATAAGTTTAGCAAAAGTGTTGCAGACTGGGTAGAACACCCTATTTTTTGGGCGAGCAGCCGTTAGCACATGAATGTTTTTATACATGTTTGTAGGTAGGTAGATATTTGTTTATTAATTTCGGTAAGAATATATGTATATATATGCGATGAATAGTTATTTGTAGAAGAATAAGAAAAGATAAAAACTATAATATGTATGGAAATTCTAAATAATAAAAATAAATTAATTTCACTGAAATTTTTGATATGTTGAGTTTGTTGATTTAAGAATTATAAGACAGTTTTTGAAACTTTTCGATGCATATTACTGGTTGGGCTGAGCCCAAGTAGCCCATTAGGACGAGTCGCGCCTGCTAGGAAGGCCGTATAAAATTATGACGTTACCATCACAAAAAGTGCTGAGCTCCATAATTAACAAAAGATAATACAGGACGTGGTATATTCTCTGGTTCAATCTAAACGGTGACAAAATTGGCTATATATTGGAAAAAATTTTACACTATTTTTATACTAAAGGCATACTATTAAAAATGTTCTTCGGTAGTCTCACATTTGGGAAAATAACCATAGGAGGTAATATTTTTCCTTCCGCTGAACATACTAAGAGAACTGTTAAAGTTTTCTT
This sequence comes from Argyra leucocephala, assembly GCA_963942445.1. Classification (NCBI taxonomy): domain Eukaryota; kingdom Metazoa; phylum Arthropoda; class Insecta; order Diptera; family Dolichopodidae; genus Argyra; species Argyra leucocephala. The sequence goes on along the minus strand of OZ012679.1, from coordinate 29,819,988 downwards.
CTCATTGGAAGTTTGCATCTGATAAACATTTTTGTAAGCCTTTGGAGATAGCTTTACCAGTTTTCAGCATATCTTGAAACTTTATTCATCGTCATTAATAACGCACCTTGGATCCTTCAGTAAATTTCAATAATTTATAATTTCCAAATATAAGTTTAAGTTCCTAAACAATTTTTTAATAAATTCTTCGGTGACGACAGCTCTACCTTTCGTTATTGTTTTTGCTTCTCTTTGTGAGAAACAGAGATAATGCCTGAAGAAACTTTTTAGTTAAGTTTTTCCTGGTGGCCCATTAACGAATGGTGTTTCTGCGTTTGGAATCTTTGACAATTTTCTGAGCAGTTTTTTCTTAATTGATTCAATTTTTTCTTTCCATTGTCTCTTAATTCTTTTTATATTTCGCAATTTTTTTTTCAAGCAACCAACTTGTTTATTCACTTTGCTAAAACTGTAGATTCTTCGTGGCTGTTCTATAAGTTTTTGAGTTCGAGGACCTAAAAAACATTATTATTATATTACTTGAATCAAAATGAGTCGCACAAATTCTAAAACAGCTAAAAATTTAATTATTGTCTGTATATTTTTTAAATATTTTTTTTTTATATACGTAGGCTGGTGGGAAACTTTAAAAACAGAATAAGCCCCGTTAGCTTGATATTGTGAGTGGGATTTTTATGTATCCCACCGCTGGCTGCCACCATTTAATATTATGGTATAGTTGGTAATGTAATTGTATAGTTTTTTTTTCTTTAAAAAAAAATTGTTTGACTTACGTTTTCATGTTTTGTTGAGTTCTCCTGTTTTTTTTTTTTTTTGTTTCAAGTGTTAATGTTATTATTTTGTTTTTATTAGATTTGAATAGTTAGGCAGATGCTTTATCCTAACTTATCCCACCGCTGCCACCATTTATGTTATGTGTTTTTTGAAATAAAAATGCTGTTTTATTAGTTTACAGCTATAATAACTAGATATTTTATTAAATTACACTTTGGTTATAAATTTTACTTTCTAAAATACAATTATTCAAAATTATAATTTTTTCTTCATTATCAACCGCAAAAATACTTTCTAAATATAACTATTCAAAATTTAATTTTTTCTTGATTTTTACAACCGCACAATTTTGCCTATTTTTCCAGAATGACCGTTTTAAAAAGTCTAATGCCCGATCAAAACAAATTAATGAATATATTTGGTGACGGCGTGACGCATTTGTCAATACTCGTAATACGATCGTCACCACATTTATTCAGTTTTACCTTCAAATATTAAGCAATATAAATGCAAACATTATGCATTCTTATTCTTATTGTTTTTTTTTTTTTTTCAAACAAAAGAAATTGTGTAAAGTGGTTTTTTTTTTTGTAATTTGAATGCATAATATTTATTTTATTCTTTTTTTGCTTTTTTATCTTATTCGAGTATTTATTTATTGACTTTTGTTATATTAAATTTATCATTAAGTGATATATGTAACCTTATATACTTTACTTGTTTTGCTCTTTCTAAGGAATTGAATTGATTATTTTTAGTCCAGAGAAATTCATGTTCCTGCGATTCTTTAATTTTTTTGGCTTCAAAATACAGTTTAATTTGTAATGCAGATTTGATGCAGTTGATGGCGAAAAAAAGTTTCTTTGTTTCCACTATTTAACAAATTGATTTCTTTAGGAAATAACTAGTAAGGCCACTACGAATTAACATTTCAATCTTGTAAAAAAAAAAATTTGCGAGCGTGGATTTAAGTGTTAAATCGTGGTAAATTTACTTTGGTAAATTTGCTTCATCAATTTTTTTTGCCAGAGCTTCACACATAAGAGCTGTTGATGTTTTTGGAACAAATAATGGTGATGATGTTTGATACTTGGCTTGACAAATTTTGAATGTCTTTTGAGCTTTATTCTAAAAACTGAAGTAAATTATTTTTATATGACGTCGATTTAGGAGTTTTAGAATATGAAGATAGTAAATCCGAAGCAACAAGTCAGTTAAAAATGAAGAATTAAAAGAGCTTTAAACAATTTAACTATTTTTTAATTATACTATTTTCAATCGAATATCATCTAAATCCTATCAATCTAAATACATCTAAATAACAGGTAATATCAATTACTAAATGTAGGCTTTCTTTATTATCTTATATTATAGCCTGTTACATCAACTTTATATTATATTTCTTTTTCAACTTATATTAACTGTTATATTTAACTTATAATACAATCTGTTGTATTAACTTTATAATATAACCTAAAGAGCTTTCGTCGTCAACCAAAACTTAATAACTAATAGAAAACGTTTCTAAAAATAATGACATGTACATATCGGAGGATTCTTCTTTTTTTTCGAACTGTATATTTATTTGGAAATCGAATCTTAAATTCCGTGCAAGCCGGCCCAAACTTCATTTTAAACAAAAAAAAAATAAAATTTAAGACTACGGAAAATAAGTAGTCATTTAAATAAAGATGTTAGCATCACAAAAAGTGCTGAGCTCCATAATTAAATGTGATTTGTGACCATTAACAAAAGATAATACAGGACGTGGTATATTCTCTGGTTCAATCTAAACGATGACAAAATTGACTTGTAATAGTTCTGAAATAGACTTTTATTTAATCAAATTAAACTCGTCCGTTCTGTTTGGACTTGGGAATAATAATGAACTTTATTGATTTTTCAATATCTTGGTATGCTGCAAGATATCTCCTTTTTTTTACAAATACTAATGTAAATCAAAACCAATAAATTACATACTTTCTTTATTGGTAATAATTTACATTACTCATTACAATTTTCTTATTAAAACTAATTTATATATATAGGAATATGATACATTAATACTAACCTAAATACTTTTTCAATATTAATGCATAAAAAAAAACAAAGGCACTTGACTAATCTTACAATGGAATTGTGAAACATGATTAGTCAAGTGTTTAAATTATTTAGGTTATTCATTGAACCTTTTTTTCTTAAAAAAATATTGAATAATAAGATGTGTAAGCATTATAAGGAACTTTTGCATTGTAATGCGGCAAACTTTCAAACAAATCTTTCTCTGCTCTCCAAGAACTCGGCACAATATTTCCATTCTGTTCAATATCAACAAAAGTAACGTTTGCCTTTTTACTATAAGAAAAAATAAAATTTTGTTATGTATTTATATTAAAAATAAAAAAAAAATCAAATATATTTTGATAGTTATTTATTCAATTAAATAATTGAATATGTACATATAAAAATAATTACCTTTTCTTCTTTGTTCAAGAAAGGTCTTGTCTTCAAGAATCATTGCACTTTGTAAAATGTCCTCCATAACTATTTAAATATTTTATTTTTTTTATTATTATTAAAATTCTTGTATTTTTTTATATGTAATTGAAATTATTTAGATAATCGAAAACAATAATATGTCAAGAAGTTTTCAAACGTCAAAAGCTCGCTTTAAATCTTACCATAAAAAAATCATTATTTTTCTCCCTCTTTTCTATTGGTAATATTAAGCATACTTTACTTTTTCTAAAAATAGATAAAGTTTTTCCATGAAAATTAGGTTTAACTTTTCAAAAATTTTACCGAACTTCTTCAAACCATAACGCAAAGAAACAAAAAATACTCTTTTTTTTTTCTTCTGACGTGTAAAAAACGATTATTTGTTTCACTTTTTTACTTTTTAGATCACATTTAAATAGAAAGTGTACAAAAAAAAAATATTAATTTCTACACACACAATTTTATAAAAAAAAAAATAAACTAAAATATGTATTTTCCTTACCTGAAAATATTCCAATTTAATCGTACTCCATTTATACAATAATTACAATTATAATTAATATAAATTTATTTTCATATATTATATATATATATATTTTTTAGTTGCTTTTAATAAAAAAGGTTAAATAAATGCTTTAATCAAAATGTTTACTTCGCTACTTTACGATTTTTAAATTCACGTTCAACTTCTATAATGTGTATGTATTAGTATTGCTTTTTTTTTATTATTGTAACCATAACCTACAATAATTAAAAGCCGAGACACAAAATAAGAAAAAGCTAAATAGTAGGTTATTATAAAAAGCTACCTAAAAGCTTTTTTATAAAAATGCTGAAATGCTACAGTAAAGCAAAAAAAAAGTAACACAACAATTTCTTGCTTCACATTTTTGATTCAATATAGTAGATTAAATAAATTATGTTAATGTGTATATAAATTAAATGATATTAAATTATATAAAATAAATCACATAATTATTTTTTATAATAGATACTAATAATTCCATAAAAATAATTTATATTAAATAAGTATTATTCCCCTTTCCGCACCACCATTGAGTTAGGGAATAGAGCGCGTTTTTTTTTACGTGGTTTCCCCACGAAAATACTTGGAATTGCATTAGGCAACAATTTGTGAACGAAAACATGATGCTGGAAAATGTAAAAAGCATATGGAACTGTACTTAGTCGGCTGCCAATCCGATCTTGATACAGCGTCTATCCATAGTTTTCTCAAAGGAATTTTATTGGGAAACTTAAAAGTTGGAACAGTCATCATTTCAGTATCATAATTGGATGTACATCCAGGAACCGTACATTTTCGAACCATTATATATTACTTAAATATGATTTTTTTAATTGATAAAAGCAATATAAAAAGTTATAAATTAAAAAAAAAAATACAAGAGTTATTTACTTTTTACTTTATTATTATTACTTATTATTTAATGATTATTTAAAAGAATATAAAAAAAAAAAATCAACTCTATTATAATTCAATAAAAAAAATATCACGTTTCTTAAAAATTGATTTTTTTTTTTGGTATTCACTGTATTAAAAAACACAAAAATTACTTACTTGAATGTGATCCCTTAATTTGTTTAATTGCACAAAATCACTATAAAGAATAATATTTTCATGTAAATTTTTTTTTAAACACAAAGAAAATTTTTTAAATATTATTTTAGTATAAAATTTATATTTTTTAAATTCAATTTAACACACAAAAACTAGGTTTAAACTTAAAATTACTCACCATATTTAAGGCACATTTTCTAATAAATTTTGAAAGCAAGTACTTAATTTGAAAACATTTCAATTCTCTTTCTGTTTTTCAATTGTCAAAATGGACCCGGTAAATTTGAACAGAAAACACTTGAAAATAATTTTATTAAATATTGCACTAAAATTTCGAGTTTAGGCTTGAAATTTCCATATGTTAAAAAAGAAATCCTAAATTTTATTTTAATATAAAATTCGGAGTATTTCGGGGAAAATTTAATTATGAAAAGTTTAAAAGAAAATAGGTAAAAATAGCCATTTAAAAAAAAAAAAAGACAAAACAAGAAACAAAAAAAATAGTTTTCAGGTTGTCAGTTTTTAAAGCTTTTTTCTAAAAATGTTTAAATGTATTGTCCGAAACATAACCTCAAAAGGAGTGTCAGGGCTTTTATTATTGTAGGCTGTGATTGTAACTATCATCTATTACTCGTGTGTTTAACAGTTTCGTGGTAGGTATTCTTTTGGTTAATAAAACAAAAACTCTTATTTTTATATTTTATTTTTTTTTTTTTTACACTACCTCGTTCGAGGAATATTCTTATATTCTAACGATCTACTGATCAGTCTTTTCTATTTATACATTTTTGCTTTACATAAAAGAACAAAAATGTTTACAAAATTTCAATTTTTTACATTGTTAACCTATTAACGAATTATGTACAAAGTTTACATTTACAGGCATACCTCGTTTAACGCTCAGGATGCGTTCCTGGAAAAAGAGCGCTAATGGAAACAGCGTTAATAGAAATACTATTTGTACTGAAATAAGGGGATACGTGCCTCTTGCATTTTTAAACTATTTATAGGGTAAAATTTGAGAAAAATTAATTTAAACAAATCATGTATGATTTCTAAAAACGACTATATATTTCATTTTAAATCTTTAATTAAACAAAAACATAATTCAAAGAAACAAAAACATAATAAAAACCAAAATTTTAAAAATTATATCATAAAAACAGTCTTTATAGTTAATCTTATTTTAAGAATGAGTCTAGAGATTGCTTTGGAATTTTTTTTTCTTTGAGTAGCTCTAAATATGGTGATAAAACATCCATAACGCCTCGTTTTATTGTAGCTGATCTTTCGAAATTCGGATCGTTTTCAAATAGATCTTCTAAAGCGTTTTGTATTACGCTAACATTATGTTCTAAACATTTTTTTGTTAGAATTCTGGTGTTCTATTGACCATCCGAATCTGAATCCGAATCAGTAATTTCTAATGGAATTTGTTCCAAATTATTTAATTTTGTAAAAATTTTTTATTTTTTTTTATTAAATATTATTATGTTAAGCTTTATCTCTTTTATCCTACTTGTTTCTGAACACGTTTTCATATTTAAAATATTTTTTTATATGATTTTACAATCTCTTATGGTGAATTACACATCTAAAAGCACGACGTCATCAATAATTTTTAATAAGAATATTATTACCTTTTTAATTCATTTACTATTATTACTATATTTTATCTTTTTGAATTTTTTTTTTCACTTAAAATTTTTTACTTATTTTATACAAATTAATTTCTTCTTATTAATTTACTCGTTTATTTCGATTTTTGCAAATTATTATTTTTTATTTCCACCGCGTGTCAATCAAATTTTCAAACTAAAACTAGTTATATTATTACATCTTTATATGATAATGCACACATGTGATAGCATGACGTCATCAATGTTATCTCGAAAATTAGTTCAATTATTATTGTCAATAAATTTTATTTTTAATTTTGGTAATAATGCGTTTAGATGAGTCGATAGATATTAAAGAAGGCTTGAAGGTAAATTATTTTTCTGCATCAAATAATAACAGAATGAATTATAAAAATAATCTTAATATAGTATATGTAAATATTCAAAGTCTACGTAATAAATTAAATGATTTAGAAATTTTAATTAAATCATATAGCTGTGAAGTTCATGTTATCGCTCTCACCGAAATTTGGTTAAAAGAAGATGAAAATCGGTTTTTCAATATACCCGGATATGAAGCATATTTTTCAAATCTGGAAGTTCCTTATGGCGGATCAGCCATATATGTTAGCAAAAAAATTAGCAGTACTCTTGTTGATAAAGAAGAATTTAATTCCTCAACTTTTCTAACAGTCAAATTAACGAAGCTAGGTTTTAATATCATATCAATATATCGACATCACAGAACACGAGTTGAAGATTTCATTCAGAAACTTGATGAATTTACTCAAAAATACCGCCACTCTATTATTTTAGGTGACTTCAACATTAATCTACTAAAAACTAATTGTAGAGAAGTAGAAAGTTATACTAATACCTTACTTAGTAATGGCTATATAATTTTTAATAAACTATCAACGGAGTATGCTACAAGAGTGATTTCTCACTCTATCATTGATCATCTCATATCTGATATTATTCAATATAAGTACAATTTTCATATCTCAGATACTTGTCTCTCTGACCACCAACTGTTCTCTGTAAGTGTAGACGTTAAGCCAAGTTTAGAAAAATTAAATCTCCGAAAAGTAGTTTTAATGTATGAAAATTTAGAAAATCCCGATATTTGGACTAACCTTGAAACGGTGAACAATTTTGACGATTTCGTAGGGAAGCTAACGGAAATAATTGAAAGAAACACCAAAACTATAGTAGTAAAAAATAATAAGAAGCATGATTGGATGACAGATGATATTTTAAAAAAAATGAAAATTCGTGATTCTTATTTCAAATATAAAAGAAAATATTCAGATGATCCACATGTGCGAAAACTATATGAAGACTCTAAAGAGGAAGTTAAAAATTTAGTTTATATAGCGAAAAAAAAATTCTACTCAGAAAAACTTTCAAAGGGTCTTAATAATAGTAGAACCATATGGAATATTTATAAACAAATTATGTTTAACAAAGACTCTAACATAGAAACTCACGGTAGCATAAAATCCCTAGAAGTTGATAACCGATGCGTATCCGATGAGAAAGATATAGCTGAGTTTATTAATGAATTTTTTATAAATGTTACAAAGAAAATAGATATTTCAATAGATCCCATTGATAATATATATATGAACAATTTTATACCTACTATTTATTCCAATTTTTTCTTAAGTCATACTAATATTGAAGAAATCAAAAAGGTTATACTTTCTCTAAATTCAAGTGCAGCGACAGGATATGACAAGATATCAACCAAATTTATCAAAAGGTTTTGCGAACCTTTAAGTCGGATTTTGGTCAAATTTATAAATATTTCTTTTGAAACATCATGTTTTCCAAACTCTTTAAAAAAAGCTATAGTAACCCCAATTTTCAAAAACGGAAGCAGAAATATTTGTTCCAATTATAGACCTATATCAGTTCTCACAGCCTTCTCAAAAATTTTCGAGATCATAATAAAAGACCGCCTTACAAACTTTCTAAGAAATAACAATATAATTCATGAAGAGCAATATGGATTTGAACTTAACTCAAATACAACGGCGGCCTGTCTAAGTCTGACGAATTTCATTTCAAAAAACTCGAATGAGGGAAAATATGTTGCATGTATTTTCTTAGATTTGCAAAAGGCTTTCTATTGTGTAGATCATGAAATCTTACTTAAAAAATTTCAATTGATGAATTTTACCGACAGACAATTGCTATTCCTACATTCATATCATATATCCAATCGCCAGCAAGAAGTTCGTATCGGTAATGTATATAGTTCATCAAAAATCGTACAAAAAGGAATTCCTCAAGGATCTATTTTAGGGCCAGAATTTTTTAAAATTTATATTAACGATATGACAAAGCTAAACTTAATAGGTTCCTTACAACTATATGCCGATGACGCAGTTTTGAGATATGCCGAATTTGATGAAAGGGAATTAAAAGCTGCAATTGAGGAAGATCTAAAAACAATTAACGAATGGCTTATTAAACATCGTCTTTGTCTAAACGTAAAAAAGACAAAAATTATGATTTTTGAAAATAAAAAAATTAATAACACTTCTTTTCTTCTTAATGGAAATTCTATTGACATGGTAAAGACTTTCAACTATTTGGGTTTAGTAATTGATACAAAACAAAAATGGAAAGATCATGTTGACCATGTTATCAAAAAAATTTCTCCATACGTATTTGTATTAAAGAGATTTCGAAATTATTTCTCCGTCAGCATGTTATATTCCATATTTTGCTCCTATATATTATCAAACATAGTGTACCTTAATCCAATATGGAGCAGAGCACCCCAAATTACTTTGAGTCGCTTGAATATTCTACACAAAAAAGCCATTAAAATTATTAATAGGTACCCTGTCCTGTTTCCTAGTGACCAACTGTATAATGATCAATACTTGAGTCTTGATAGCATATGCAAAAAAGAGTTATTTATGATCGGATTCAAAATAATTAATAATCATATTAAACATAATTTCATCTTAAATAGAAGAGTAGACATTCATAATTACAATACTAGAAATAAGTCAAATTTTTATTTAAGTCTTTTTAAAACAAATAATCAGAAGAATAATTGCCTCTATAACTGCCTAAAAGTATTTAATGATTTACCATCAGAAATAAAAAATATAAATAACGTGTGCATATTCAAGAAGGAAATAAAGAGGTATATTTTGAATTAAATTAATAAACTTAAAAATTTTTTCATGTAAACTTGATCCATAAGTAATTTTGCTTTATAAATTATTTTATTTTTTGTTTTTTTTTTTTTTTTCTTTTTTGTTTTTGTCTTCTTTCTTCATTTATTATTGAGGGAAGACTTTTAGTTTTATGTAAATTAGAATTTCTAGATGTAAGTTTTTGGTTTAATATTTTATTTTATTTCATTTTATTTTTTTTCTTTTTTTTTTGTTTTTACTTTTTGTTGTTCGTATTCTTAACTTTCAACTTATATAATTTTAGTACTAGTAAAGAAACGTATTTTTAATTTTTCAATTTTTATATTTGTAATTTTCATTCATATTTTGAAGATCACACAGCTTAGGCTAAGATCATACTGAATGTATTTATTTTTTTTTTATGCAATATTTTTTTCAAATTATTTGTAATATTTTATTCGTATTTTGAATTAATAAAGAAAAAAAAAAAAAAAAAAAAAAAAAAAGATCTTCATTAGAAAGTTCACGATAATCATCTTCAATTAATTCTTGAACATTTCCCTGATCAACCTCTTCAAACCCGATTTGTCTAGCTATTTCAGTAATTTCTGCAACATTTTGTGACACTTCATTGATTAATTCATTTTGAACAGTTTGAACCAGTAACCGATTCCAACAATTTTTTAGACAAGATATTTTCATTTCATTCCACGATAAACCAATAATTTCAATAGCATTCATGATATTAAATTTTTTCCAAAATTCCTTTATGTTGCATTGGTTACATTCAATTGCTTGTAAAAGTTGTTTTAAAGTTCTTCGAATGTAATAGGTTTTAAAAGTAGCTATTACACCTTGATCCATCGGCTGTATAATCGCAGTTGTATTTGGAGGCATGAAAATAATTTCAACTGGTAAGCACGTTGGAACTTCTGCTAAATTTTGTGGGTGTGAAGGCGCATTATCAAGGATTAACAAGGCCTTCACTTCCAAATTATTTTTTTCACAATATAATTTCACGGCTGGACAAAAATGTTCTTGATACCATTTCTGAAATAATATTGTAGTCATCCAAGCTTTTCGATTTGCCATCCAAAATACTGGTAATGAATGTTTGGAAATCCCTTTCATTGCCCTGGGATTTTCTGAATGGTAAATTAATGTTGGTTTCATCTTAAAATCGCCACTTGAGTTGCTGCCTAACAATAAAGTTAAACGATCTTTAGCAGCTTTGAAACCAGAAGCTGATTTTTCTTCTCTAGAGATAAATGTTTTTGAGGGCATTTTTTTCCAGAAAAGTCCGGTTTCATCGAAGTTAAAAATAAGTTGTGGTGGATAGTTTTTAACTTTTATAATTTCATCCAATGTTTTTTGGAATTCTTTTGCAGATTCTTTATCGGCATTAGCTGATTCGCCACAGAGCCTAATGTGGTGTAGATTTGCGCGAACTTTGAACTTTTCAAACCAGCCCCGACTCGCCACAAAGTGCTCGGTTGATGAGTTTTTTCCACTTCTTTCTACAAGGTCTTAATACAAAGTCCTAGCTTTTTCTATGATCAAGCTTTGGCTAAGCGGCATGTGTCTTTGCGTTTGATCATCAATCCACAGTTGTAATAATTTTTCCATTCGTTCAATCTGAATATCTCTGGTACGTGTGACTTTTTTAGCAGAAATAGGAAGTGTTGTAAAAATAGATTTCTTAATTTTATCCGAATTTTTGAGAATAGTTCTTATAGTTGATCCAGCTAAGCCCATACGAGAAGAAATATCTGATTGCCGTTCACCATTTTCAAAACGCCTTATAACATCCATTTTCAAATCCAAAGTCAAACTTTTTCTTTTCGAAGCACTGCTGACTTCTGCATTCTTTCTTTTTTCAGCCATCTTTTATAGTGAAACAAAATAAGTTTAGTTTCCTAGTTGGAGCGGCTGCAAAAGGCGTCTGTACCATCCAACGGGCGGGCGTGCCTTTCAGATTTGAGCTTATGGTTTTATCACCCATATCTCAGAAAATGCCAAAGGGTCAACCAACTGATAACATTTCATGAAACATGACAACGAATGGTAGGTCCCCAAGAGGTAATCGCGATGAAATCACGGTGAATCCTCCTACAGCCTCGGTTGTAGTAAACCGCACATCGGATTTGGGGGTGCGGCATATTTCATGTGGTGGTGTCGAGCGGAACACCGAGATAACTGAATCGGAAGTAAATTATCGAAATAGTCTCGTACGCGCGGAAAATACCTTCGGTTATAGGACACGAACAATTTTCGGAGCTTGGAACGTTAGATCCCTGTACGATGCAGGTCGATACGAGCAAGTTGAACGCGAAATGATTCGACTCAAGCTGGAAATATTATGTATAAGCGAAACCAAATGGAGAGGGCAAGGAGATTATATATCTCCCAGCAATTTAACAACTATGCTGTACTCTGGAGATGATGAAGCAGTTGGTGGCATAAGGAGAGGAGGTGTCGGCATTATGTTAAGTCGCAATGCTAGACGCAGTTTGATCTCCTGGGCCCCAGTATCCAGAAGACTTATCACTGCCAGATTGAAATCTAGAGTACGAAATATTACCATCATCCAGTGTTATGCTCCAACTGAAGACGCAGATGAGGAAGAAAAATCCATTTTCTACACACAGCTAAGTACGATTTATGACAATGCTCCAAAGGCTGACATTAAGATCATTCTGGGCGATCTTAGCGCCAAAGTTGGATGTGAAAATTCAGGTCTAGAGAAAGTCATGGGGAAACACGGAATAGGTGTAAGAAATGGCAATGGAGAGCTGCTCGTAGATTTTTGTAACTCACGACAACTTACTATTGGTGGAACCCTATTCCCCCACAAAACTTGCCACAAGAAAACATGGATATCCCCGGATGGTCGTACAGAAAACCAGATTGACCATATAATCGTACAACAGAAATGGAGGAAATCGCTCTGCGACGTAAGAAACAAAAGGAGCGCGGATGTCGGTAGTGACCACCATTTGGTCTTCGCGTGTATGCAGTTGAGGACGTCAGCCGTCAATCGACGTAGAATCGGACCGGAAAGGAGAGCTCATTTCAATGTAGAAGCATTAAAAAACCCCACCATATGTCGTAATCTGGTAGCCAGCATCAACGACAAAGTAACAGCATGGATGGTTGAAAATGAGCAAGATGCATCTATAGATGTTATGTGGGAAAATACGAAAAAAGCATTTATAGAATCCTGTTCCGAAACAGTACCTTCGCTATCTACCCAAAGAGATCCATGGATATCACAAACCTCATGGGATAAAATTGCCGAACGTAGTTCCTTAAAGAGGAAAATCAATGCCGAATCCAATCAGCAAAAAAAAGAAGAACTACGTTTGCAGTATAGATTAGCACATAAGGCTGCACAGAGGAGTGTAAGACGTGACAAACGGAAAAATATAGAAGATCTTGCAAAGGAAGCTGAGAGCGCTGCTAACAGAGTAGATGTCAAAACTCTTTACAAGATTACGAACCAAATTGCCAAACGTAACAGTAAAGAGCATCAAACAATCTTGGACGAGAGTGGAAGGCTGTTGGTATCTATGGATGATCAACTGCAAAGATGGCAGGAGCATTTCTGCAGATTGTTAAACGAGCAATTCGTAGAACAAAATGTATCCACAAGCTCTCCTATGCCAACCATGCGCAGATCATTTAGGGGTATCGATGTGGGAGCCCCAAGTAAAAGCGAGATAAAATCAGCAATTCTCCTTTTAAAAAATAATAAAGCAGCAGGAGTAGATGAGATACCCTCCGAATTCCTAAAAGCTGATCCAGATGTATCAGCCGATATTTTGTTACCTTTGTTCCAGGCTATATGGGAACAAGAAAAATATCCAAGTGAATGGAAGGAAGGAGTTATTGTCAAAATACCAAAGAAAGGTAACCTAAATCATTGCAATAACTGGCGAGGTATCACTCTACTCTCAGTTTTCTCGAAATTAATGGCTAGAATAATACTCGAAAGAATTAAAGGCAGAATAGAAGCTACACTCAAAAGACACCAAGCAGGTTTTCGCAGTGGCCATTCGTGTGTGGATCACATCAACACATTACGAATAATTCTTGAACAATCCACTGAATTTAAAGCACCGCTGAATCTCATGTTTGTAGACTTTGAGAAAGCCTTTGATAGAGTAAACCGAGAGTATATTTGGGAATCGCTTAGTAGGAGAGGCATTCCAGAAAAAATTATAGCTATAGTTAAGGAATCCTACAAAGATGCAAGATGTCGCGTTTTACATCGAGGACAGCTTACAAATTGCTTCGAGGTGTGTCAGGGAGTAAGGCAGGGCTGTATTTTATCACCCATATTGTTTTTAGTAGTAATGGATGACATAATGACTACTACTGTGGGTGTAAACGAGAGCAACGGTATCCAGTGGCGTCCTTTCGAACGTATCAGCCACTTAGATTACGCCGACGATGTGTGTTTATTGTCACATACGAATGGAGGTTTGAACGATATGTGCCAAAAGCTGTATGACACTGGAAAAAGTGCGAGCCTAAAAGTCAATTCAGCTAAAACTAAAATCATGCGCACAACTCACACATCACAACATCCGATCCTCCATCAAGAAATTCGAATCGAAGAGGTGACTACGTTCAATTACTTGGGCAGCATTGTGTCATCAGATGGAGGCGCCGATTTGGATATTGAAGCCCGTACTGCTTTCGGGATGCTTTCAAAAATATGGCAGGCAAGCAACCTATCTCTGCGCACAAAAATAAGAATTTTCAACGCCAGTGTAAAATCTGTTCTCCTGTACGCTTGCGAAACATGGAAAGTTTCTGTAAACATCACCAGGAAACTCCAAGCGTACATCAACAGATGTCTCCGGCGCATCCTAAACATTCGTTGGCCACAAACCATTTCCAACAGAACGCTGTGGCAAAAAACGAAACAAACACAAATAGACGTGGAAATCCGACAGAGGAAATGGCGTTGGATCGGGCATACTTTGAGGAAACCTGACAACAACATCGCGAAACAATGTTTCGAATGGAATCCTCAGGGTACACGTCGCGTCGGAAGGCCGAGAAAAACGTGGAGAACAACTGTCTTAGCCGAAGCAAGTACCCAGCAAAGAACGTGGCCACAATTGAAGAGGTTAGCCGCAGATAGGAGCCGTTGGAAAGAATTTACTTCCGCCCTATGCCCCACGGATGGGGTTGCAGGACAATGATGATGATGAAAATAAGTTTTTAAATAATTTTAAGATAAAGGAAATTAACTTACCTTCTCAGTCAATTGCCAATTAGACACTAAATTACACAATAAACTTTCGAAAAAATTTATCACTTCAATATTTTTTTTTATAATGGGGATTCCCGAAATTTTAAAATAAGGGTAATTCTTTAAATATCGTTACTTTTTTAAACTGATGTATCGATGAAACTCATTACATGTGAAAAAAATGTATCATTTCAATACATACATATTTCATATATAATATGGTTACTTTATACATACATATGCATATTTTAGTTGTGACAAAAAAAAGTCGGTGTAAATTGGTGGAAAAATTTTAAAGATGAGCCACAGATAAATTGCCAAAAAAGAGCGCTATAGCGAAACAGCGCTAAATGGGGTAGCGTTAAACGAGGTATGCCTGTATTTACTTTGCAAAACGTTGCACATTTTTTATTGTTCTAGTTACCTTTTTATATAGTTAAAAGAAATTGTCTTATGCTGTTCTACTTTTTTTTTTTCTTTATTTCAACCTTATAAACTAATGAATAATTCAATGTAACTTATAAGTAAAAATTAAAAATAAATGTATTACTTAGCTATTTAAACTTATTATACTTAAGAACTAATTTTATTTAGTTAATTACGTAGACCAGATATAACAAAAAATAAACGTATTTATGAAATTGTTATTTGTACAATTTAGATTGCAAAATAAAAGTAAATAGCATTAGTGATATTGTATTTAAAATTTAAAATTTGTATTGTATAAGAAGCATTACCTGAAATTACTTAAATTATTTTTTTTTAAGACCTAGCCGAAGCTGTATGGTCACCATAGTTTCTTAAGGTACTGGCATTCCGTATTTAAAATTATAAATTTACTAAACGAAAAAAAAAAATTAAAAAAAAAAAATTAAAAAAATCAAAAAATCTAAGCTCGGATAGAGAAAGAAAGTGGAATAAAAACTTTTAGGTAGTTTGTTACTTAATAATAAAAAAGGATTTATTTTATATTTATAATAATAATTAATCACATTTAATGATAAAATTTAAATGACAAAAAAAAAAAAATTACAAAAAAAATATATATAATTGTAAATAAAACCTCTTTGGTTTTGAGTTGTTCTTAAACTAAAAACTTTATTTCTATTTTCTTTTTAATTACAAAAACTTAATAACTAATTATTACGTTGCTTATTATGATTGAGCAACGTATTTATGCTGACATTCATTTATTACATTTATTAATTACATTTATGAACTAAGTCATTCAAGTTCGATATTTAATACTTGTTTACTTAATTCATAAATGTCTCACACGCATTTCCTGTTTACTAAATTCTGTTATGTTACGAAACAGAATAATGCTTATGAAATAAATAAAGGGTCAGTGAACAGAGTTATATTAAGAATTGAATATAACAATATAGTATATGAAAAAAAAAAATCTTTATTGTTACCCAAAAACCTTGCTTGTAATTAACTCTTGCTTGACGAACTCTAAAAATTAAAGAGAACGTTTTTAATTTTAGTTGTGGCTGTACAATTCAAAACAACCGTATTTTTTTTTTATATTTCGAATTTTGTACTAACGCTATTTTCCATTTCAAAAGCTCCGTTTTGTTGTTGACTACATTCTTCGGAATTTTATGCATGGAAATCCCAGGTGTTCAGTAGTTTTTACATTGGAGCACTCCACAGTATTTAAATGTTGTCTTCATTATGTCCTATATGTACATATTAATATGTAACCAAAGCAAAAGTAAAAGTAAGATTTAAAGTGAAGATTTGTTGGCACAAATTTTACAATTTAAAATTACATACTTATATATTTAGGTACTGCTGATCCAAGTTTTTCCAAAATTAATTAAAAGAATTCTTTCTTCTGAGAAATATTTAATTTAATTCTAATTTTTTTAAATTAGAATTTTATTATATTAATATTTAAATCAAAACACCGCCAATTTTTGGTTTTTTTTTTATGGGTTTGACAGATTGTCAAATATTCGATTTTCTTTTGCTTCCTGACACAAAATCCGAAAGGTGTCATGTTACCGATTGTCAATTGACGTGAAACCCACTCTTTGACGGAGGTTGTGATATTTTCAAGCTGGATTTCGTGGATTTTTTTCATGTCCGAGGTTTGGACAATGAATCCCAAAATTTTATTTATACTGGGAGGTAGTGCAATTCCCAATTTGTAAATCCAACCAGAATCTACAATATTTTCGCCTTCTTTCATTGGTCAAAAGGTTCCTTCAAAGTACTCTATTATGCTAGATAAATATACTTTTACAGAAGTATAATCATCGTTTGTATCCCTAAAACAAGGAGAAGGTTGATAAATAAATATTTAATTCATAAAATATATTTATTTCCAAAATTCACTTTCGGTTTTCAAAAATGTACATTTTTCTTATTTACATTTTTGAAAACAACACACAAAATTTTTTAATACGTTTTGTTGAAAGAAAACTTTCTTAATTAATATCCATCTATTTTTTAAATACTTACATCTTTCCAAAAGAAATTTCTTGTTATTTCTCTACCTTCTCCATTTGATTTATTTACACATTTATTTTTTTTAAACTATTTTTTGTATGCGCGCCATGTATAAAGGAATCAGCTGTACAGTTCTTTATCCTCCTTTTCTTCCTACAAAAATTTCCGCTTGGAGCGTGAAAAGCACTTTCCCGATTGTCAACGCAAATTCTGTTTTTACTATTTTCTTGAATTTGCCAAAATTGTACCACAATTTAAGCTTAAGCGTACCACCGTACCACACAGAGTTGAATTGTACCAGATTTTGAAATTCCAACAGTGATTTACATTAGGTATATGTCCAAACTTGCAACTTGCATATGCAAATAAAAAGCAAATTATCGTATATGTACACATTTTACGTGCAATACATATACTATAATTATTTTTGTTAAAAAAAACAACAACAACCAATATTAGTAGAACTGCGAAGGATATTTTTTTAAATAAAATTTTAAAGAAATTAATTGGTATGATAAAAAAGATATGTTTGTTTTGTCATATTAATATTATAAGTAAAAATATGTTAGTATCATATTTTAGAATGGTAAAAAGATTTTAGAACAAACCATATTTTCATATTGTTTATTGATATTTAGATATATTTTTAATTTTTTTATGAAGTTCTTATGTTTTAAACATTAAAACTATCAAACTGATACTTTAATTTTTAAAAATACAGTTTTTTCTGTTAATTTTTGGAAAATTAATTAAAAATTTAAATTTAATTATTATATAAAAAGAAACACTACATTGATTTTACACTATTTTTATTTAATTAAAAAAAAAAAGCTGCACTGACACATATCTTAGAGTTAGTATATATGTATGTATAATATTATTTGTTAATAAACTATAAAATTGTATAATTGTTAATTTTTGTATTAAGATCTTAAAAAAAAGATTAAGTTTAAAATTATATTTTGTTTGTTTTCTTTCGTACACTTGTATTGCAATATGTTTTTATAAGCATAAGTAAATAAATAAATAAATAAATAAAGACATTTACATTCGTCTCTTGCACTATGGCAATAGAATGTCTTTAACTATTTCATTCAGAACTTGAAGCTTAAAATTGACTAATTAAGGTTATATTATGTACAAATTTTTTGATTTTTTTTATATTTTCTTATTTATATATTTGTAGTTTATAATAATTGT
This sequence comes from Argyra leucocephala, assembly GCA_963942445.1. NCBI lineage: Eukaryota > Metazoa > Arthropoda > Insecta > Diptera > Dolichopodidae > Argyra > Argyra leucocephala. Next base: position 29,801,436 of record OZ012679.1, on the reverse strand, counting down.
ATTAATCTTTTACTATAATACATATATACTGTACATTTGTGAACAATTATTAATTCTTAATTTGTAATTCAAATGTTTGTTTTTTTTTTAATAGTATATAAATTAAATGTTATTTAGTATAAGTTAAAAATGTAATCTGAATTATTTTGAATACAAATTTTTAATTTGAATTAATTATTAATTTGATTAAGAATACATTGTACAAAAAATGAATTTAATTTGTATGTATTTAAAATTTGTTACTAGCTTTCTAATTCTGTTGGAATAAAGACTATTTTTATTATTATTATATAAATTATAGAATACAAATGACGTACAATGAAATGATAATTGTTTATTTCTAAAGTAATTATGTCATAAGAAAATAATATTTATGATTTTTTTTTATATATTTTCCGTTTATACGGTTATATTAATTTTTATTAATTGAATTGTGTAATTTTTATGTAAAAATGTTATTATATATTTAAAATAAATAAAATAATTTAAAAAAAAACATTTCTTTTTCTTTTTTAAAATTTAAATTATATATATTGATATATATATATATCAGGCACGAAGCGTCCATATATTGAGTTGAATGAGTGCTTCCCCAAATGAAATATTATTTATTATTTCTTACAGCTTAATATAAAATTTATATTTAATTTAATATAAAAATTACTTAAATACAAAAATTCAAAACGAATGAAAAAAAAATTTCAAGCAAAAATTATATATGCATTGATATTAACTACATTATGTATGTTTAGAAAATAATGCCTATATAAACATCATTATTTTCTATTATTCTTTCAATCATACAAGCCATCAAGAGATATTCAACAACCACAAATTTATAATATTTGAAAATAATGCCTATTAAAAATCATTATTCTTTTACCAATATAGCTATAATAATTATACATTGAATAAAAATATAATGACAACTTAAATATCATTCTCCTCAGTTCTCTTCGCATTTAAAATATACATACACTCAAACACACTGTCTTTATTTAGTTTCGTAGCAACAACAACAAAATAATAAACGAAGCGACAATAAAATAAAATCTTAGAAGGAAAAAAAATTGAATTTGAATGAGTGGCTGATATTCATTCCAAATTTACCTGATATAATTAGAAAATATCTGATAGAAAATAGATTATCTAGGGAAACAACAACAAAATATCGCATGACACAAAATGAATTTACAAATAAAAAAAGTATCAGGGAATGAATTAATTTTATGCATTATTGTGGTTGTTGACTTAAATGAGAATTAATGTTTATATAAATAATGTATGTAGTTTTGGGTTTTTTTAGAGAGTAGTATTGATTTGTGTTAAGTAATTCTATAGTTTTTTGTTATTGAATGCTACATTGTTTATTTTCAGCCATAATTTTGTTTTATGCAGTTTTGAAACAATTTTTTAACAAATGTAAAAATTTAAAATGTTTTTTTTTTATTATTTATAAATAATTAAAATAGATAATTGTAATTGTGTTATTGAAATTTTAAGAAAAAATCATTTTCGGTTAGAAGTTTTGAGGAAAAATTAATAATTGTTAAAGATGGTAAACCAGTGCTTGCTCTACTAATAACAACAACAACAATAAAACGATGTAATCAGCATTTTTCAGTAAAATCTTTTAATTCGTGGTATTTTCCAACATAAATATAGAAAATTCGTATTCACACTTTTTTACATTCCTTTCTTAAAGTCAGAGCTTAAATTAAAGTTATATTTTCAGATGAAAATTTAAATAACAAAAACAGTATATGCAAATATTAACATTTTTAATTCAAACTGGATTAAACAGTTCTTTTAATAAATATTCCCAACTTTGTAAATTTATAATAACATAATAACTGCTTCAGTTGAGCGATCGTTTTTCTGCCTAAACATAATTAAAACTACTTTGAGAAGTAGATGTGAGTAAAAACTTTGACTGTCGAAATTAGCAAAAATTTCAATAGAAAAAGAAAAGCCAAAGCAAACTGATGCTTCCTTTTATAGTGCTTCCCCAGTTGAAAATTCCACGCCCCGTCACTGATATATATATATATCAATATTCCATTTAATTAAAATAGCTTGTTTTGAAATTTTTGATTATATTCAGAAGAGAAGGCCTGTATCTGATTCTGAAGTGGCAGGCAGCACAGCACGTATTTTTTTCACATTTACTAAAAAGACGTAGTAAGTAACCTAGTAACATTTATGGAAGAATGTAAACAACGTTAGCGACGTTTATTATTCGACATTAATAATTGTATTACTAAAATAGAAACACGACGCTTTTTCGATAGTTTATAAACAATGCCAAGAGTACATTTTTTAACGTTTATCATAAAGAAAGTACGTCCATTATGATTCTATCTAATCAACTAGTTTTTTTTTCAATTTTGTTCAAAAGACGCATTATTAATTTCATCCTTTTAACATCAGTTATCATTTAGTAAAAGTAAAATGTTGAAATTTAATTTTTTCATTCTTAAATACGCACTTAAAAAAATGTCTTCCAATTATTTTTCTACTAAAGAAATCTTATTAAAAATTAAAAAAATAATTAAAAATGTGTACTTTCATTATGTTTTTAGAGCTTGAAAATGACTATCATAAGAAATGATTTCTGAAACAGAGAAAATATATTCTATTTTATGATTTTAATATGTGATAGAAAAAATTCAATTTTTATTTTACTGTTATAATGCATATTTGGACGAATATTTCATAAAAAAATTTTATACAAAAAACAACCCTAAAAGAAGAAAAAAAAAATTTAACAAATGTCAGAAAAGCCAGCTTTTTTGTAATGTAAATATTTATAATAAAATTTTACAATTAATTAAATTCAACCAACATAACCATTTTTATAATATTTTTAACTCTTAAAAGATTAAGGTTCTTGATTTTCTGATTTAGTTTATATATTTAAAAATATCTACATTTTTTTTCATAAATGTGTGTTTTAATTTCTTTCAATAAAAAAAAAATATGCATACATGGATGGAACCATAAAGGAAGTATAATATAGAGAAACTATGCGGAACAAATTTTGTGACGATTTTTTTTTGCTTAAAAAAATTTTGAAAATACCCCATAAACAGTAGGACCTAGATAAACTCACTTTAAAATTTTGTAATACGTCATTTTAATGTCTTCGTTAACAGAAACTCATACAAAATATTGAGCTAAAATTTTTTCTTTTATGCAGGTTCAACTGTATAGATTCTAGCTTTGAGAGAGAGAATCTTTAAAATGATTTTAATTCTTGTTGTTTTTTTTTTGTTTTTGCTTTTATATAACATACATATAGTGTAGTAGCGGCAATGAGGTAAGGTTGTGTATGTCGTATTAAATACACACTTGTTGGGTAGATGTAGAGTATACCAATAATATGAAATACATGGTGTCGGGACAAAATCTCAAAGACACAATTACATATTTAAAAAAATTAAATCCCAATTTAAGTTTTTATAAAAAATTTGAAATTATTTGGTTTTGTAATGAAGGTACTTTTTTTTCTTAAAAAAAGTAAGAATACTAAGTGGTTATGCTGAAGTCCGAAGCGGAATATCCCCGAAAAAATTTCCGATCCGAATACGAAAAAATCGGTATTCTGAAATCCATTCGACTGCCAAGTCTGTGCACAAATCAAAATCAAATGTTTCGGAATTTTTTTTTTATTTCAAATAAAAAAGGCGGGGTTGACAGTTTGAGTTTGCTTTTATTTATTTTGTAAAAAGTTATTAATTTTTTAATAATTACATAACGTATATATACATAAATTAAAAGTAAAACTTATAAACTTTTAATTACATATATGTATATACAAATTAAAATTTAATAGTAATTTTTTGTTACATATTACATTTTGTTACATTAAAAACGATAAAATATATTATTCTAACAATATATAAAGTATATTGTTTGAAGCGCTTTTTTAAATTGACATTCCGACGGACTTTAGCATAACCACCTAATTTTTTTATTTCTTAAAAATACAAAACAAAATCATATTTTGAAAGAAACTACTAATCAACTAAAGATTTTGACAATTCTTCCAAATTTTATATTAGTTGATAAAAATTTAAACATTTAATTTTTTTAAATATGAAATTTTGTCCTTTAAAATTTTGTCCTTTGAAATTTTGTACTTATGAAATTTTGTTTTATATAACTTTGTCATATAACCAAAATGCATACATTTTTATTATTTTTAATACAAACAAAAAGCAACTTACTTTACTTTAAATTGGAAATTCATAAGGAAAAAGAGAATTAAAATATTTTAATATAGAAATAGAATAACCAAAAATGATGTTCATTCAAAATAATGTTCACGTTCATTGTTAATGTATTATGATAAGATAATGATAATAACCTACACCCTACCTCTACTATGCACTATGCAGTAAGAAATCAAGGAATACATATATATGTATTACGATAGAGTGCAAAATTACTTACTTACTGCAGTGTGGCACAAAAAAGATAAGCACATTGATGTAATTGAAAACATAAATTAATAAATCATTTATTTTTTCTAATATTATATTGTTAATACTAGTAATATTATAATAAATTTAAGAATTTATTTTTCTCTATTTAATTTTTCATTTTTATATTGAAGTTATTTTATTACATTCAAAGTATTTATTATTTTATTACACTTCAATTCTGCCTTTTCTCTTTGTTTAAAATATATTTTACAACATAGGTAGGTACATATTATTTGTACATTTGTAAAATTTTATTTAAAGAATTTTAATTTTAGAGCCACAAATTCTAAAACAGGTACATTTTTTTTTTTCAAAACCTATCTAAGTGGTGCCTATGAAATGTTATTTTTCAACGCATAAAAAAGTAATTTAAATAGAATTTTACATTTTATTTGAAATTGAAATAAAACTCCAATTCAATCCAAGAACAAAATCAAAGAATTAGAAATTATAAAAACAGTTTAGACGCTTCCATTAGTGTTATTTTTTATTTTGATCAACAAAAGAAAAAACAACAAAACAAAGTTAAATATTTTATAAATTTTCATCTTTTGAAATGTTCAACATTATTGTACGATACTGTACGAGGTACAAAGGAAATAAAATATTTGTTATTTATATTATGCTTAGGCGAATCCTTTTCTTTTGTATTTGTTTAGTTATGATTATTTTTATTTATAAACAATCAGTTTTACTGTTCGTATAAAGAAATTCATTTACAGTTTCTAATGCTAATTCTACCAGATCGCTTTCGTCACTAATAAATATTGAAAATCCTGAATAGTCACATCCTCAAAACCTTCACCTTGTTGCATGTACATAAATAAAAATATGTAACCGTGTGGCTAGAGGTACGAAGCGTGTTATAAGAGGGTAATTCACAAATTTCTGGACGTGATGGAGGAGGATTACATGTGCATTTAAAATATTTATTAGTTTTTTATTAAACTTCAATCCCGCTTTTATTTAAAATATTCATATATCTACCTATTGCAAAATATATATGTACATACACATTTGTGAAATTTTTATTTTAAGAATTTTAATTTTACAGCCACAAATTCAATTCATACCCATATATTTTTTTTTTATTTTTCAAGACATATCTAAGTTACCTATGATACCTATGAAATGACCCTTCAACGAAATAGTACAAAAATAATTTTTCAATTTATTTTAAAATTTAAATTAATAAAGAATACAAATTCAGTCCAAAAACAAATTCACAAAATTACAAATTACAAAAACAATTTACACACGGCATTGTTGCAGGTGTTCTTTTGTTTTGCCCAAACACATAAAAATAAAAATTAAATCATTGTATGTGTGAATATAAACGAAACATATTACATTTTTTCTATTGCTCCTTCCTTACTACTTATTTTCTTTTTTTTGCACACATATCACACGACACACATGTATAAATTATAATGAAGGATTAAGAAATTGCAATATTGTTATCAAGATCATTGAAAACGTATGCGATATACAAAATCAAGAGAAAGATTATAATTTATAAGAGATATTATAATTTACGCTCTGGGGTATTTTGGCATATAAAATATATTTTTTCTCTGGGGTTCTACGGTGAAGTAAAATTTAAGAAATATTGAAAAAATTTTTTTTGTTCCGCATAGTTTCTCTATATTATACTTCCTTTATGATGGAACTATAAAACCTTATGCAAACAGCAAAATATTTAATATTCCGTTATTTTACCATATTCAATGTCTTTTTCATTCTTTTGTACATGCAATAATAGTATTTTTTAATTTCCGTTAAAAGTGAGATAGAAATCTAATTTAAAATTTGGCGGCTAAATATTTAGTACAGGATGAAGAAATTTTTTTTAGTACAGGAAGTGTCAAATAAAGTAATTACTTCAATATTTGTTTCAGCAACATGTTGTTAAGCAAAATGAAACCAAATGTCAATATTTTGACGATTTATTTACCCTTGCTTTAGGAATAGAGATACGCTCTTCTTTTACCGCCTTTATTAAATTCAATATTTGGATTTTACACAAAATTCCAAAACAGATTTAAAAAATTGTTTTAATATGTCTAAAAGAAAAAGTGAAGGACAAGGAACACCTAATACTCTTTTTAAATATTTCTCAAAAAATTTGTCGCCTTGTGTAACAAATAGCGACAAGAAAAAAAAACTTGAATTTGTTAAAACTGAAAAAAGTGAAGAATCTCCAAATGATACTAAAAGTTCTCCTAAATGTGATAAAATAAAAACATCACCAACTCCGAAAGAAGTTCAAGATGTAGACCTAGATATAAAATCAAGCACAGAATTAGCAGTATTCGAAAATGAAGGTTTGTAAATTTATTTAAATAAACAATAATACAAAATACAAATTATAGAGATATCAAATATAACTAAAAGACAGAAGGATAGTGAGCATCGTTCAGATGATTCTGAAGATGAAATCATTAAATCAAAAAAGAAAAGAAGAAGAATTGTACAATTATGTGATTCAGGTTCAGATAATGAAAATGAAAATGATAGCGATCATGCTAATGTTATTGAAAAAAAATCTAAAAAGGTTAAAAAAAAATATTTTACATTTTAATAAATTTAAATTTTATTTTTTATTTTAGAAATCAAAACCAAAACAAAATAATGAAATTTCTATTACTGATAAACTTACTCAAATAACAAAAAGTAATTATGATAATAAAGATGTAATGGAAAAAATTGAAAAATCAATTAAAGTTGAAAAATATGAATTGGATCAAGAGGTTGTGTATAAACATCAAATGCTTGATTTTTTGAAACCAGATAAAATTAAGGATAAAAACGGTAGGCGTCCAGATCATCCTGACTATGATCCAAAAACTTTATATGTTTCTGACACTTTTTTAAACCAACAGTCTCCTGTGAGTTATTATTATTTTTTTTTTCTGTCTATACCATAAATTTTAATGCAAAAATTTATAAAAGTTATGAAACAATTTATTAATTATAGGGTATGCGTCAGTGGTGGGAATTCAAATCAAATTATTATGATTGCGTTTTATTTTTTAAAGTTGGAAAATTTTATGAATTCTATCATATGGATGCTGATGTAGGTGTTAAAGAATTAAATTGTACATATATGAGAGGAGAATATGCACATTCAGGTTTCCCAGAGGTATCTTATGATAAAATGGCAACTATATTAATAAATAAAGGATATAGAGTTGCAAGAATTGAACAAACTGAAACACCAGATATGATGACAGAGCGTTTAAAACAACAAGCAAAAACAACTAAGTTTGATAAAGTAGTTAGACGTGAGATTTGTCAAATATCAAATAGGGGTACGAAAATTTTTGGTACCCAATGTCGAGTTACACCTTATTATAAACCTAATTATATGTTGACTATATCGGAAAATTCACATGATACATATAGTGAGTATGGTGTGTGTTTTATAGATACAACCATTGGAGAATTTTCTATTGGTCAATTTACTGATGATAAAAACTGTTCTCGAATTTTAACTTTAATTTCACATTATCCACCAGTATTTGTTTTATATGAGAAAAATAATATTTCAAATAGAACTCAACATATTTTTAAGTCATCCCTGGGAAATGTAATGAAAGAAAGTTTATTAAATAAAATTCAATTTTGGGAGGCTGACAAAGCATTAAAATACTTAGCGGAGAATTATTATTCCAAAGATGAAAAATCAGAATGGCCTGCAGTTTTAAAAATGATGCAAGATGAAAATGATCATCTAGGATTAACACCAAAAGAACAATTTAAATTAGCTTTAAAATCATTAGGGGCTTGCATTTGGTATTTAAAAAACAGTGTTTTAGATCAACAAGTTTTTGGAATGGCACAATATTCATTATACACTCCACCCGATATATTAGCTAATGAAGAACAATTAAAAGATTTGATTGCAGAAGCAAAAATCAAAACAGAAAATTTAAATTTGAGAAAAAAAAATATGGTGTTAGATGCTATTACATTAACAAATTTAAGAATAACAAATTCTGAATATTCTCTTCTTACATCATTAGATTTTTGTTGCACAAAATTTGGTAAAAGATTACTTCATAATTGGTTATGCTCACCAAGTTGTGATGTAGATGTAATAAGAGAACGACAGGAAACAATTAAAGAATTTTTAACAAATATGGAAGTTCTACAAGAGGTTCGAAATATATTTAAAACTTTACCAGATTTTGAAAGGCAACTTGCTCAACTTTATGGATTTGGTAATGCGAAAAGATTACAGAATCATCCAGATGGCAGAGCTATTCTATTTGAAGAGCAACAATATAATAAAAGAAAAATACAAGTACCTATATATGTTTTGGTTTGGTAATATTATTTGACGTAAAACTTTTTATTTTTAGAGTTTTGTACATTTAATAAAAGGATTTGAAAAACTAATGGCTTTGCCTAAAATGTTTTCAAATTTCGAATCCACTTTAGTCAAGAGATTAACTCAATTAGAGCCAAATGGTATATTTCCAGAAATTAAGGAAGTTATTGCTTATTTCAATGTAAATAATTAAAAAATTAAAATATTCAAAAGCTTTTAATTTTCATTTCATTTTTCGTAAAGAATTCATTTGATCATGAAGCAGCAATGAAATCTGGAATAGTTGCCCCAGAAAAAGGATTAGATTCTGAATATGATGCAACGGAAGAAAATATCGAAGACATTAAACGAGAACTTAAAGAATACTTAACAGACCAAGAAAAAGTATTCAAATGTCGCATTAATTACTTTGGTGCCGACAAAAGACGCTATCAACTTGAAATACCTGATAGTCATAATCATAAAGTTCCAAAATCGTATATGTTAGAAAGTCAAAGAAAAGGTTTCAAAAGATATCATACAATTGAAACTAAGGTCAATAAAATTTTTAAACAAATATTATTTTCAAAAAATAAAGTTTTTTTATATTAAATTTTGCAGAATTTTCTAAAACGAATGACTCAAGCTGAAGACAAGCGCAATGCTGTATTGAAAGATTTAGCACGACGTATTTATGAAAAATTTTCAAATCACTATGATACATGGAAACAATGTGTAGATTCTGTCGCTATTTTAGATGTCTTAGGGTCTTTAACTGAATACGCTAAAAATCAAACAAGTATTTGCATTCCAGAATTCGTTGAAAATTCATTAGAACCAGTAATTGAAATTGAAGAAGGTTATCATCCATGTATATCTTCATCTAATTATATTCCGAATGGAGTAGAATTAGGTGGAAATTCAGCACCTTTAGCTCTTTTAACCGGTCCAAATATGGGTGGTAAAAGCACCCTAATGCGCGAAATTGGTTTAATAGCAATTATGGCACAAATTGTAATATGCAATATTAAATTTATCTTTTGGAACATGCATTTTTAATATTGCTTTAATTTAGGGTTGTCACGTACCTGCTGAAAGATGTAAATTATCAATCATTGATAGAATTTTTACGAGGTTAGGTGCACAAGATGACATAATATCTGGTCATAGTACATTTCTGGTTGAATTAAATGAAACTTCAGCAATTTTAAAACATGCTACAATTAATAGTTTGGTTTTATTAGATGAACTTGGTAAAATTTATAGAAAAAAAATTATGCTTACATATTCAAAATGAATATGTAATTCTAATTAATAATAATATTTTGATTAATTTAGGTCGGGGAACCGCCACATACGATGGCACAGCTATTGCAGCAAGTGTTGTACAATTTTTATCAGAATTAAAATGTCGTACAATATTCTCAACGCATTATCACAGTTTAATTGAATATTTTCATAATAATCCTAATGTTCATATGGGTCATATGGCTTGTATGGTTGAAAATGAATCAAATGATGATCCAACTGAAGAAACAGTTACCTTTTTATATAAATATACTGATGGTGCTTGTCCAAAATCATATGGTTTTAATGCAGCAAAATTAGCTGGTATGCCTAAATCAGTTATAAGAAGAGCTTTTGAGGTAAAAATATTTTTTTAAATTTAAATAATTATGAGAAACGAATTCATTAATTCATTTCAATATTTTTTTTTTAGCTATCTAAAAAAGTTGAATCTCTATCATTAGAACAGAAAATTATGTCGAAACTATTATGTAATACAGAAGAAGATCAAATATTTAATTTATTAAATGATTTGAAATTATGCCAAATTAAATAAAAAATCATCAAAAATGAAATACTACTAGTTTATTTAAGTTATCTCAAAACTCAGTTCAAATACTTGTATATTTAGTTATAGATTTTGTTTGTTTTTTTTTCATGTTGGGAAATAAATTGTAACGTTTTTTTTTTTAAATTAAGCATTTGCAGTATACGAAAAATTATATATTACTTTTTTTAATAATTCTTTTTATTAATAAATACCATAAATAAAAAATATTATTTTTTAAAAAGCCTAAATTTGAATCTTAATTTTTATATTATACAGAAATGTTCAAAAATACCCTGACTTTAATAATTCGGAATAAAGTAAAGAAGCAAATAGATTCTTATATGAAATATTGAATTTAGAAATTTAGAATGTTAAATTTGAAGTTGAATCATAGAGTAATTATATAAGTAGAGTATTCACGTAGAACAATATTTGTTAATCATTTTCTAAAAATACCGTCCCATTTTTACTCAAAACACGAAAATGCCGTCCCATTTTAACTCAATACCCCAAAACACTCAAATATAATTTTCGAAACTCAATTATTTTTACTCAAAATTTTTTATTTATTGAGGAGAATATTTCATACAATGCCTCTATACTTCTAGCCTATTCACAGAATGATTTTTTCGGCATTTTATCGAATTACGATTTCGTTTTAAGTTTTGTTTTAGTTTTGTGTATAAAGTTTTGCTCTCCCAGTGACAAGGCTAGGAGTATAGAGGCATTGTTTGATAATTTGAAAAGTATTTACATACGTACTTTTGATTTATATGAATAGTGTATATCGTAATATCATATATGTGTTCACCATACATTTACATATCTAATTCAATACAAAAAATATATGTATATAGAAAAATGTAAACAAAAAAACACAATTAATCGCAAAGATAATGAATGAAATTGTATCCATACAATAATAGGTCAATGATAGCATCACATAATCCAGAATTTTTTTTTAAAAATAATGCTAATAAAAGAATAAAATTTATTAGTAATGCATTACAAATCGTGAACTTTGTACGGAATACCGTTTTGTTTTCTTTTCTCAGAAGTTGGTTAAAAATCGTATTTCTATTTCAGATGAAAATTTTTTTGAAGAAATAAAAACAGCCAACAATCCATATAAAGAATAAAATGTCCAGTTTTATTTTTTTTACTTACTTTTTTTATATTTGGATAGCTTGTTTGTTTGTTTGTATTCATAATTATATTATGTATTCATATATATACTACTCATATTATTATCTACGGTAAGAAACAGACAAAATTAACAAAACCAAAATTGATGAAAATTTAAAAATACATGTAGGTACCTACTTTTCAGTATACTTTTCAATAGAAATTAATTTGAATTATTTTTAATTTTACAAAACCAACATTAATTTTTTTGTCCCTTTCTTCTATAAAATTTGAAATCACAAATTTCGTAAATCACATTGACCAAGTCCAAATAAAAATATTAATTCTTCAAATTTTAAAAATTAAAGCAAAATAACAAATCCAGCAATAATCTTGAATTATTTCAATTTCTAAAAAAAAATTCAATACTTTGATTTGTAATATTATTTGTGGTCTATTGAAAGGACTTTAAATGCATGTATATATTTTTATACACATTTTTAATTTTTATCACATAAGTAAAGTAGAAATGCGAGCAGCGAAATAAAGAAGTATGTATATACTGTAGCTAGCATGCACATTCGCATATAACTATACAATTTTGAGTACCAATACATACAACTTTTATATTGTTGACACTGTTGGCAGCATAATAACAAATAAATATGTTCATAAGTAGTAGGTACACAAAATCTTTTTATTTATGAGTACAAAATACATTGCGCTCAACTTATAAGCAGTTAAAAATTGAGTAATATTATTTTGAGTGAACACAGAATTTTGATATTTGAAAAAGTGACTAGCAAATTTTGTTCTACGTGAATACTCTACTTAGAATATGTAATCAGAAGCAACAGCGAGCTCAATAATATGATTGATAGTGAGGACATTGTACGGTTTGCAAAGGCCCAAAGACTAAGGTGGGCTGGCCACGTAAGTCGAATGAGCGAAAGCCGAAAGCAAGCAGTGGTACTGAATAGAAAGCCCGATAGCAGCCGTGGTAGAGGAAGACCAAGAAGCAGATGGGCAGACAACGTGAAAAACGATGCTCAAATCCTACAAATCCCAAATTGGAGACAAGCGGCACAAGATCGACCTTTTTGGAGGAGCATAGTGATGAAGGCCAAAGCTCACCCAGAGCTGTAGCGCTATAAGATGATGATGATGATGAATACTCTACTTATATGATTACTCTATGGTTGAATGCAGTAAAATTGGAAATATTTTTTTTTTAACCATATTCATATTGCGAATGACTTAATTGTAATTTTGAAAAAAATTTAAAAGATGGATTCATTTCATAGACATTATTTTTACTGAATATTATTTGGTTAAAATTAATTTCAAAATAAAACAATTATTAATTTTTGTATTCGACTAGCATAAAAAAGTATATTTTATATAACATTTTTTATTTCTTTGTGTTTTTTATTTTTTGAAGTTTTTAAACAATTTAATTTAGACTTAACTTCTATGTTATTGATTTTTTTGTCTCAAACATACGATTAATATTAATTTACATTTAAATTTTGATTTTACTTAAATAACGTACAATTTTAAAAAGTTATTACCAAAAATTAATTTAAATAAAATTTAATTAATTTTAATCTTAAATTATTTTTTTGTTTTTAATTCAATTTTAAACTACAAAAATGAAAGTACAATATTATAATCGACTACAGCAAATTAAAAAACGGACCTTTTAAAACCTATTGCACTAGACATTCACACTTAAAACTCTAGCATGTATTAATTTGCAAAAACAAAATAAATAAGTTGAAGAAGGTCCTAAAACAAAGTTTTCAAGATTTATAAATTTTGAATACGATTTTTATTTTTAAAAAAATGTCTTTCTAAGTATTGTTTAAATTTCCATAAAAAAAATTTATGTTTTCAAAATTAAAAATTATTTTGGTTTTTCCATTTTACTTTTTTTTTTGTTAATACTATTAGCAATTTTTTTTTGATATTGTTTTCATCTTATTATTTTGGACGTAAGTCAGTTCTGTAATAATGATATTATATCATTTTACTTATCGTATGTCTTTTGTTTTACTATTCTGGTTAATTTTTTTTTGTTCTGGTATCAAAAATTTTTTTTTATAATTTGTGCGCATAACTTAGTAACAAAAATTTTCACAAAAAAAAATTTATAAAATAAATTATTTATTTTTTTTTTGTTTTGTTTTTTAACTAAATAACAGGTAAATCAATTATGTATAAACTAATAAAATATTTACATATATCACAGAAATAAATAATTTTTTCTTTTATTTTTTAAATTTATTGCCTTGCCCTACTAATTTGCACATTATTGCATAGTTAATAATGCTTTTTTGATAGATTACATATTATAACTTGTAATAATCTGTAAGTTTATAAATCTGGAACTTATAGTTTACTATCAGCTTATAAGTTTTGTATGAGTTGCAGTAACCAATATTTATATTTCTTGTAGTATTCGCTGATAATATGAATCCATACTCGTATAAATATAGAATGGATAAAACGAGTTTGAATCATAGTTCCATCTAAAGCAAGGTAAATATTAATAAACCTATATAAAAATTAAAAAACTTAAAATTATAGGAATTCAAATAAATTAATTTAAAGAAAAAATTATAATACATAATAAAAATGATTTCAGGATGTTCCGTGATGAATAAGTATAGTTTCTGAAATCAGTTTCAATCGTTTCTGAAATAAATGACATCTTAAAATTTTTAAAAATGATTTTGTAATTTTCAATACAATCTTATAGAACATTAGATAAGGAAGTTGTAGACCTAAAATATGAAGTAGCTAGAGTTGTTAAAAAATGTATTATCATCTTGTTTATTCAATGTTTTATTGCTTCTCAAAGTAACTCGAGCTACAAAAATGATCTTTGATATTGAATTAATTTTTGGTCTATGGCCCAATAAAGGAATTACATTATAATGATTGAATTTATTAGCTATTTATAAGCTTTTAAATAAAGTCACTTTCAGTTCCTCTGATGAGGTTACAGGATAAATGATAATAACGATGGTGTTGATTGAATATAATTTTGAAATTGAACTTAAAATATGAATATTTAATATTAAACAAAATTTAGGTTAAATTCAAAACCTGTAACTGAAAATTTAATAAAATTAAATAAAGAAAAACGTTAAAATACCATTGTATCAGAAAATATTAAAAATTGAATTCAATAGTAAATTTTTCAATAATTAACAATATAAAGCATTTGTATAATAACAACAAAGCGATGCATAAACTATCACGAATCATCCTTACAACACTGTTTAATGAATACTATAGATAGGCCCTAATTAGAATTAAAAATTGAAATTAAATTTTAAATAAAGTTTAAATAATTATAATTATAGGAATTTAAATCTTTAATTACACGCCTAAAATTATATTTATGTATGTATGTATACGATTAATGTATATTATTCTGTTTGCTTTTTTATAAATTTAAGTTTGTTTTGGTTTCGTTTGTAATTTTTTTTTTTTTTTTGTTTAAATTAAATTTTTTTGTTTGTTTACTATAAATAATCATCTAACTAAAAAAATTATTTTATCTAAACAAATTATTTTATTTAAATTACATATTTCTGTTATAGCCTTAATTAAATAATTTTATAATATTATTTTTTAACAATTTCCAAAGATTTTTGTTAATTTTGAAGATATTTAAAATATTTAAAACAATAAAAAATTATAATTTAAGATTCAAATACAAAAAATAGGCCTTAAATGTATTAAAAATAATAATTTTTAAGCAATTAAAGTTTTAATATATAAAAAAAAACAAAAACAACTACATTTAGTACAGTAATATCTCTTAATAAAAGTTGTCTCATACAACGTTGTTTTATGTTTTAATTAAATACTTGAATGTAAATATTGGTATTTTGAAAGAAGCTTACTTCCTTCACAAGTCTGTTACCGAATTCCTGGTGAAATTTGGCTTTAATTAAAAATTATATGTGAAAAATTACATTTTTAATATTAAATAAAAATTGCGAGACTAGATTCAAAATTGAACCAAAAACTAAAAATTCCAGTACAAAAGAAAATACAACAAGACAGTCCTACTCTTTAAATTTATAATGATTCGAAATATTAAGAGATTAACGATGAGACATTTTACTTAAGGGCAATAAATGCTGTAATTATCTGTCTTCAGTCCATTCCAAAATTTTTACCTGAGCGTTATAATATGAGATATTACTGTTTGAAATTAAATTTTCTAAAATTACTTAATTATTATTTCAAATATTGAAATATCTTCAAAATAATACCAAAAAATTCCCATCGGAACCTATTTTTAATTTTTAATTATTTATCATCACTGATAACATCTTTTCTGGCTTTAAAACTTCTCCATGAACCAGTTGTACATACACCTGGTCCCCTCCACCATTCATTAACATCATGATACCATCTTGGTTTTCTTATTGAATCTTCATCATGTAATGCTGCACATACCCTACACCAAAAAAATGTATTTATAAATTCACCAGTACCTTTCCATTTAAAATATGAATTATATAAATTATCATTTTTATCAAGGATATGTAAATAATCAGCTAGCTCTTTAGCAGAAGCAAATTCATCAATATGAATATATGATTTATATGGTGCACTTTTTTCATAATCTTCTGGTCGTGCACCCATTACAATTGGAAGAATATTACGATTTAATGCATTAACAAAAAATTTTTCAGTTATATAATCTTTGCAATTAGAATTTTCAAATGCTAAGTAAAATTTATAATCACGATCTAATATTTCAAAACATTTATCAGCTGTACTACGTGAACATTTGTATGCACCACAAGAGCCATAAATGTCAACCTAAAATATTATAAAATAATAAATAAATAAATATTTACTTTTTGTGTACATATATTGAAAATAATTTTCTTACATCAATATGCTTTTGCAGCTCATGAGCAAATGCTAATCTACCATTTCGAGCGCCACAATTTGAAACAAACCATGCAACTTTTTTCGTTTTATTTAATGCAAAATTTCTCTCCTGCCTCATTTGTTTTACATCATCATTATAATATTCCCATTTTTCATATGGTGCTACAATATCGCTATCCTTCCTAAAAAATTAAAGCAACAAAATTTAAAATAAAAAATTTAAATATTTAATTAACGATTATATAGGTGGTTTGATTTGAATTGGACAAATTCAACAGTTCTCGCAACGCAACATCAACATATAGGACAAAATCAGCTTACATATACTTATAATTTTAAGGTATAGTTAAAACATTAATTTCACACAAAAGTTCAATGAAAATTAAGAATTACCTTTTGCAAATTATTGCTACTTAGTACTTCGGTTTATTGATACCACTATGTTCAGAATTCCTATTTCGAAATACCAAGACCCAATTGTACCAAATAGTCATCTTTCCGCTGAATATTATCAAAAGTTAACATGATATTTTCGAAAAAAGAACTATAGGTCCAGTTTAAAAAGTTCTTAACCGAACTATATCAGATGTTTTATTACATGGACCAAGTCGAATGAGGCAAATTAGAACGTCTTCACTTGACATGGCCATGTAAAGTGGATGGATAAAAATGATTAGCAGTTAAAAAAAATATTCGAATTAAAGTCGAATAAATATAGAAACACATCGTCATGGGAGACTTTAGATATGCAATTGTAGAGAGAATCAGAAATATTAATCGTAACCAATGAAGAACAATATTACGTCAGTACCAAATTTAACTTATTTAGACTTGTAAAATTAGAATTTATAACAACAGAAATTAATTGTGTCTTAAATAATAATAGTGTCAAGAGACTTTACTTATATCGATATTTTAACCGGCAAAACTTTACTGAAATAAAAATAAAGAAAGTGTTGAAATTCTCTAATTGATGAAGTATAATCAGTTGGCTTAGCAATATAGTCTGGTGAAAAATATAATATAGAAATGAACTAATTTATTTGCATTAAAAATAAAATATTTGAAAAACTTGAAACTGGAAAAATTTTAATAGGAAAATGAATTGAGGAGGGGCCATTACTTGAAAACAAAATTCGTAAGACGGATTTGTAATGGTTAAAAATATCCCAAAGAAAGGTTTAAAATTTTGAACCCGGATTGCGATATGTTTAAAAACACAGTTCGCAAAGATATCAGAAATAAAAGGTTTGTTCAATAAACTATTCTAGATCGATCTAGATCGAAAATCGATCAATTGATTTAGATCTGTAAACTTCTTTCTAGATTGAAAATACTTTTTCAATTCAATAGTTTCTGTTAATTAATTTTTTTGGTTTAAAAGTTTCTGATTGATGTTCAATAGTTTATCCAAACAATTCCCTTATCTAAGTACATAAGTACACATGGTACACAGCTTCTTAGATTGTAGAAATTTGTCAATCTTGATGGATATGTAATTTAATGTTAAATATCGAAAGCTCTTTAATTAAAATTTTTTATAAATTCCAAACGAACATTAATTTCAAAGCTTTTATTCTCTCACTGACTTATCATAATTTATTTTTTCCTTTCTTGCCTAAACTGTGAAAACCAATAATTTAAAAGAAAAAAAGCCACACAAGAAAAATATTTTAAGTATATGAACCGCAGATAAGAGTAAATTGCGAGGTAGAATTACAAAGTATAAAAATTACTATTTATTTATACATACATTCATATAATGTACATACTATACTAACCTATATGTGGAAGTCCAATTAAAAGCATCAGGAACTCTAACATGTTCCGTATGATAGGGGCATTCCAAAAAATACAGCATATAAACTTGTTTACTAGGACGATGTGTACCCGTAGCAATATAATGATCTTTATATAAAATCATATCAGCTGACACAGCTTTTTCTCGATTCGATGTTATTGTACATGTATCTACTGGACATTTAGAATTAATAAATACATCTTGACCTAATTAATATAAAAAAAAAAACAAAAAAAAAACATTTTAAATAAAATTATAAAGATTATTAGTAATTTATTTGCCTTTTTTAACATTCCATGGTGCCAAACCATTATAAAGTAAAATTGTTTTTAAACGACCTTCATCTTTAATTTGTTCATAATCATGTGGTACATACATCAACTGTGCTTTGATTCTGTCACTATTAGGATCATCTGGTGGAAACAGTCTTGTAATTTTTCTTTTTGAATTCTTTCTACGTCGTACTGGATGTGGATATCTTTCACCATTTTGAAAATACCATGCTTTTGATTTTGATAAATCTGATGCTCTAATTTCATCATAATTATTTGATGAACCAATCAAATTTGAATTTGATTGTTGTAATAATTGTTGTTCAACTTTATTTTTTAAATCAATTTCGTTATTTTCTTTTGATGTATCAAATATTGTTGTTGTTATTTGTTGTGGTTGAGTTTTTAATTCACGTTCAGCTTTACTTTCTAATGATTGCTGTTGTGGCACTTGAGAAACCTTTTGTAATGTTGATTTTGGTTCTCGACCCCTGAAAAGTAAAAAAAAAAAAAAAAAAAAAATTATCAATAATTTTAGTAAAATAAATAATTTTTGAATAATTCAAATTAATTAAATAAATTAAAATTAATGGCCATGGATTGAGTAGAAAATATTAAATTATTAAAATAAAATTAAATTAATTGTTTATTAGGTATACTTTAAAAAAAAATATATATATATATTATCAAATTTAAATTATTAACTATTTTTTGGAGTCACAAGATTCAATACAGT
This sequence comes from Argyra leucocephala, assembly GCA_963942445.1. Taxonomy (NCBI): domain Eukaryota; kingdom Metazoa; phylum Arthropoda; class Insecta; order Diptera; family Dolichopodidae; genus Argyra; species Argyra leucocephala. The sequence continues at coordinate 29,781,943 of OZ012679.1, read as the reverse complement.
TTGGATAGATTTTTTTTTTTTTAATGAATTTTTGAAAATAAATTTATAGTTTTTAAAATATGCTTAACTATTTTTTTAATTTTTTTTTGTTTTTTGTATTGTATTTTACTGGCAATTGCTTTTATACTATTTTGCTATTATATTGATTTATAATAAAAGACTTGGGAATATTATTTGATAATAAGCATCATTTCTCATTACCTCCATATGAGCACAGATTGAATTTACTATACATTTCAACAAGGGTTGAAAAACGCAAAACTGTCGCTGATATGGTATCCTTAACTGAATTAATCACAGAGAATATTTCTTCTACTCATATTTACTTGTTGAGCTCAACCTTTGTTCTCATTCCAGATTATGATCTAATAATATGTTTAACTTACAGTTTCACAGAACTAATAACAGGAATAATGAATCATTCGATAAAATAATGTTTTCATGTAACTCATATAAATCCCATATTATCCTACTACTAACAAGGCATGTAATCTTTGAAAATCATCTGTATTTGTGATTTGTGTTAATGAACTTACATTCTATGATATCCCTTGTCCCAAGAATATTTTTATAGATAACCATTATTATATTATTGTAGTTCAATTTTTATACATATTTTTAAAAAAAAATTCACTTCAATATTTTAAGACTTAGTTTGCCAGTCACTGATTCATTTCTGCATACCTTGAATATTTCATATCATTATTTCATACACAACTATATTATATATTTTGGTTCATCGAATTTGGAATTCAAAAATTCAATATATTTTGCAAACAGTCAGATAAGTCATCCAACATTTCTAAGATAAAAACAAATCGTCAAACTTGTTTCGATATTTGAATTATTTTATATAAATAACGGAGTAATGTTTTTGAAATAAAAAAAATTACTTATTCTTTTTTGTCATTTAGAACATTTTTTTTTGCTTTTAGCTCGAGTCTCGACTATAGGTTAAACATTTTAAGATAATAAAATAAAAAACTTTAGGGTTGTTTTAAATTTGTTATATAATATGTATGTATCTTCAATCTTGATCGATTTCTGTTGTTACATCATCATCATAAATAACCATCATCATCATCCTCATCATCATCATCATCTCATCATCATCATCACCGTCATCATCAGAAGAAAATATAATCATCTGATCTTGTTAATATAGTTAACGATGATCGTGTAAAAATCAAAATCGACTATGATATTAATTAAATTTATTTAAACAAATTAGATAAGAGTTTTATTATTTTATTATTTAGATTTATGGCAAAAAAAAAAAAATTAAATTTAAAAATCTAAAAATATTTTTATTTTTTCAAATAATGCTCAAGTTTACTTAGGTTTCTATGCTCCAAAAGTTTAAATCTATAATGTCAATTTGCATTTTTTAAATATTTTTAAAATTTACACATAACCCTATATTTAAAATATCAAATATGTAGATTATGGTGTAACGAAATATTTCACTAAATTAACGATTTAAGTGAATAGTAAAGTTCATTAATTGATTATTGTTCTTATATTTTCACAATATAAAAATTCACGCAGTCGCCTTAAGCCGACTAAAGGAACGTTGTTAAATTTACTAAAGCCGTGATAATTTCCAAATTTCAATTATTTTTTTTCTAAAGGTATCCATATTCATATACTACTCTACACATGCCTGCATATACATGCTGATATTAAACTGCACATATACTATTCATGCATTTTTGTTCATGCCTGCTGAGCTTGATATACGTTTTTTGGTTCAGTACAAAACTATCAGCCTTCATACAGCTCCAAAAAGTCTTTCCAGAATTTTTTATCGGCGCTCATTTTTATATTTTTTTATTCAATTGTTGTTAACTCTACAAAAACGTTTGTTGAAATGTGAAATTTAAACATATAAAATAGGTAAGGTACTAGGTACATATATGTACATTCATGTATAAACAAATGGATGTACAAAAATCACACAGTATGTACAAAAATAACGCAGTTAACATGTACAACCGACAATCAACACCATATACTACTACCAGATGGTTCAATTTTCATTTTTCAACATAAAAACTAGTATCACTTTTATATGTGTGTGTAAATATTTTATTATTAATATTAATAATTCTTGCATATACACAATAATTTTCTGAACCTAATATAAAATTTTGTTTACTTTTCTGTTTGTGTTAGTAGATTCTCTCGTTCACCAGCTAAAATTTTGTCAACAAAATGATGAACGAAAATGGCTGCCGCAAAATTAGTTTATAGAAAAGGGGGAATTAAACGAAAGGAAAAAAGTAATGAAAGTTGACCCGTGTGGAAGTAGGCTATGAGTTTGCATATACATGCTCTACACTGTACATCCATGAATGTATAGTGTATGGGTGCCTTAATGACAGACAAATTACATACTAAATTTTAAATTAGTTTCTTGTAATTGTTGTAAGTAAACATTTGATTAGGAAGTAAAGTAGTTTAATACACAATAACAATTATTTTTTTAATTTAAGAACTTTAAAAATTTATTTTATTGTTTAAAAACATATTTTGTTTAATTATTGAAAAAAAAAAATATAAGATTTAATTTGAAAATTATTTAAATAAAGTTAATTTAAATTCGTTTAAATAAAAATTTGTGTTTAATATTCAAAGTGAAAAAAAAACAACAAAATCAAAATGAAAGTGAAGTACCGTAATTTCAAATTACCGCTTAATTGACTTAATGGTAAAGATAATTTATTTGTATAGATTTAATGAAAAATTAATTTAAATTTCGTTTAACAAATTTAATTTTAATTTATTTACATATATATATACACATATATACCTATATGTATATTCAATATATTTAAATAAATCTAAATTTAATATAAAATTAAAGAAATAAACAAAAAATAAAATTTTTATCTACTACAGTAAACATCGGTTATTTTAGTTAACAATTTTACTGTCATCATCTTTTTTAATATTTCTTTTAACTATTTTAATTCGTTTATAGTCAAAAACGTTTGTAGTCACAATTCTGTTATAATGTATGTTTATACGGGTAGAAAAATGGTAGAAATCTACCAAAATTTATAGGTAAAGGGTGATTTCGGTAAAAGTTAAGCAAATCTACCAAAATTTTAAATTTCTGGTAGATTTTTGACGTTTAAATTTTTTTTTGGGAATATGTCAGTGTCAAAATATTTTTATTATTTCTTATTCACAAGAAAATTGTTGTTGTCAACGTAGTTTTCGGATCGAATATTAATCAAATAAAAAAATATAAATTTACAAATAATAATAATGTTGGATTTTTTTTTTTTTTTTATGTACTTGACAATAGATAGAATCACCTTTTCGTGCTTAATTAAGTACGGTACTGCAATTTTACACTACAATATCTACAATAATTTGAGTATTTATTTTAACAAATTACTGACTTATTTAACTCATTAAATGTGGAAAACTACTACTATTGTCAGGAACTAAGCCTTCTTAAAGCCATTTTATTTAATTTGTTATCAGATTATATATATACACTCAATTATTTTTTGTCATTTATTATATCCCAAGGACAAAGGGTACTTGGCCAACTCGAAAAACCAATGAAGCATTTTTTTTTTTGTGCTTCATCGGGATTCGAACCCGGGACCGGGATTTCGGTTGAAAGGCAGGTGCTCTACCTACTGCGCCACCCAGCTTGTTAAAGTAGAATAACACTAGAATACAGACACTAGAATAATAATAAAAAAATATTTATGTATTTATTTCTTTCCCAATAATTTCAATTCGGGCCATCTTGATATTTCAATAATCTGACAGCAACAATGGCAGAAATCTACCAGTTTTTTTTTACGTATAAACATGAAGGTAGATTTCTGCTGCAGATCTATGGCAGATTTCTGCTTCGTATAAACATGGGCATAGTCAACATTTTTTTTTGAAAGAAATTAATAAACTTCATACAATTGATGCCGTTTATATATTATAGTAGCGTTAAAATATTATGCCAATTTTTTCAATAAAACAAAAAAATAAGTCAAATGTGAATTAATTTATTAAAAAACTGATTTACGTATTGTTTTTTTCTGTTCTTCATTACAAATATATATATATTTTGTGATTACATAGCAGAATTGCTATTGATGAATAAAATAAAGTTTAAAATTGTTATACGAAATATATTTTATTGAATTTTGTTTATACAGATGCAACTTTTTTTTTACTACGCCTATAGTCACAAATAATACTGAAATTTAGAGAATGACTATAACCGTGTTTTACTGTACTCTGTGATGTTTTTTCATCATATTTTCATATTTCATAATTTCAATAAATAAGTTTAGTAGAAGTCTAGTGAGGGTATAATCAGCTCAACAATCCTTCATTTTGTGATATATTCTATTATTAAAAGGGCTTAGTTCCTTACAATATCAGTAGTTTTCCACATTTAATGAGTTTATAAGTCAGTAACTAAATGCTTGAAATATTGTAATAAAAATTTGCAGTATACCGTATACTTAATTAAGCACAAAAAGGTAATTGTACCTAAAAAAAAAACAGGTAATTTGGTTAAAACTTTAAAATGATTTTAATTAACGTTATTTTTAAAATTAAAATTTTGAATCCCAAGTTGTATTGAAAGCTCACCCAAGATTTGTAATAATGAAAGGTAATTGTAAACCAAGCCTGTTACTGAGTGGTACATATAAGTATATATATATTTTTCTTAAATCAAAAACCAAGAAATAATAAATTGTGATTACCTGCTTCGCCAATGGGACTTACACACATATATATATATATATATATAAATATTAAAATGTATACAAAAATTACATTACAGATTTGAACTCTTAATTTACTATTCTGAGTTCATAAAAACTCAAAGACATTTTTTTTCTTTTTATTTTTTTTTTGGTATGTATAAGAATTTAATTATCAGCAATATTAAAGCATATTTCATTCATTTTTAAAATGCATTCTAGCAAAGAATAATGGTGAATAATAACCTTTTAAGACGAAAAACATTTAAGAAATCCTTTAAAAATTAACGTTATATTTTCTTATCGTTTTTAAAAGAAAATAATTTCTGATAAAATATGAATTTTTTATATTATGAAGTTTTTACATATTATACAACAGATCCAATTCAGATACTTGAATTGTTGTGAAAAGAGTAAATATATAAGAAATCTGTTTCATTTTCAAACGATTCATATTCTATATATATATATATATAGTTATATATACAAAAATTTATTTTTTAACAACAAAATGTTAATGTGAGGCATGTGACCTGCCAAACGAAAAAAATTTCTATTATAACTAATTGACATATCTTTTAGCTTATACTTATTTACATATTGTATTCTTGATTTAATCTTAACTTGTACATTACATTTTCATTTCGTCTAGGTAAAGAGTAAAACAGAAATTTTAACTATTATATTATTTCAGACTTCATTCATACATATATATGTATGTCACATTCGTATAGGGAATATTGTAATGAAATTTTTCATTTGTTTTGACTTTAACAAAAATTTTCTCAATAGAACTATATTTTCTCTATCCCATCCCATATCCATATGGATATATAATAAACAGAATTATTCTAAATATGAATATTTCTTTTTAAATTTACGCAAAAAAGAAAAATATTTCTGAATCACAATATAGGTGGTACCTTATGCTTATTAATTATATAAAAAAAAAAATCTCTTAATTACTTCAAAGTCTGTAGATACATTCTCAAAGAAAAATAGGTCATATTTAAAAGTGTAGGAAAGCACTAACAGAAAACAAAAAAAAAAAACAAAAATAATTATTAATGGATATTACTTAAAGGATATTTAAAAAGAAAAATAAAAAAAAAGGATATTTAAAAGTGGGTTGACTAACTTTCTTGAGACATTATTTTAGTGTTACGAAATGAAAATATTGCGTGTAAATTACATAACGATATTTCTTTTTAAATAACAAACATCATTTATTATTTAAAAAAAAAAACTGTGTAGGTATACCTATAGAAAAATTTTTAAAATAAAAGGTTGACATTTTCAAAAATTCGGTAACAGTTCCGAAATTTTTTCTCATCTGATTTCCTTAAAATTTTATACAAAACAAACTGTTAGGGGTCAATCATGAAAGTCTAATGACATTCGACATTTTTCTAATAAAAAAAAGTCAACTAAAATAAGTGACGCAACCATGAAAGTCTACTGAATAAAATTGACTTTTGACTATAAAAATGTTGCCATTGTCAAAAAACATAAGTTTGGTTGAAGTAGGTGTTATTTAATATTTTAAATGATGATTATATCCAGTTTATTTACATTGACCAATATTTTCAGATCTTAAAAAATTTATTGGCTCTAAAAAATGGAAACAGCTTATGTGTGATGTAAGAAAAAAATAGACCGTTGCAAAGAATTCTCTAAATCTCTATTTGGGGAAATTTATTTTATACACAAAAAAACAACAATACAACCGTCAAAACCATGTGTTGAAAAAAAAACATTTTTTTTTATACACATTTCTCAAAAAATTGCTAAAAACAGTGTTTATTTATTTATTTATTTATTTATTTATTTATTTCAATCTACTGGGTAGTCCCTTACAGATTTTGCTTATAAAATATTTAAAACTAAAATAAAATAAAACTAGAAATAGAAAACAAAAATTGTAAATATAAAAATAATTTCAGATATAAAATAACATTAATAATAAGATGCATTAACAATTTCAAGTTAAAAATAACATTAATTCAAGAAAAGAAGTTAAAAAAAAAGAAAAATTCAGACTTAAGTAATAAATAAATATTAATAGTAAAAGCAATAGTAATTATAAAGGTATGCAGTACATTCAAATGATAACAGAGAATAATTTTAATAAATTTGTAGAATAAAATTATAATTAATTAAAATTAGAAGAATTATTGTAATGTTTCAAAAAATGTGATGATTTTTCTCCTAAAAACGAATCTACTGTAGTTGAAGTCAATTACTGAAAAACTGTTATTAAATAAGCGCTGAGAGTTTGCAATAGGTTCGGAAAAACCATAGTTCGTTCTATGATTTTGAAGATATAAAAATCTTTGGCTTCTGAAATCGCGCACTGGAGCATAGATATTATAAAAGCGAAGAATAGATGGACATTTTATTCTGCCAGATAAAATATCATAGGAAAACATCACGGATGCAGCATTTCGCCTAGCCTCAAGAGTAGAAAGCTTAATAAGTTGACATTTAGCTAAATATCCAGTAATATACGGTTGCCAGTTGAATTTACGAAGGCAAAGTGTTGCCGACATAAAGAAACTATCCCCAATATTTTAAAAATATACTTTGTCAAAGTATAATATCCCAAATTTTTTGAAAATATCCCCAATTTTTGTGAAAATATCCCCGGTAAATGATGGCCCATATTCCGATAGTAATCTCATAAAAAGGAAAATTCCAAGTATCATATCATTTAAATGATTTTTTGAGATTTCGATAGTCGGGAAAAATGAAATGAAATTTGAAATTTGAAATACAATTTAAGCCAGTGATATAGAGTTTCGGCACCAATTCCTAGGACCTCGGACCTATTGTCTTCATCACATTTAAGAATCATTGTACTGATGACAAAAAAAATTAAAAGAAAAATTTAAGGTCTTCGGTCCCGACACTTGGGACCGCTTGTTTTCCTCGTGCCTATGAGCCATTTTACTAAAGACAAGTTAAAAAAAAAATTTTGAGGGCTTTGTGAGGTGGGATCTGGGCCTATTTTTGCTGGAGGCTGCTCAATTTCTTGAACTTGGCTCTTTCCACCAGTCACCATCTCGAAGATTTCTTTACTTTTTTCATGTCAATTAAAACAAACTTATAAATTTAAATGAAAGTACTTACGCATTTTTGTTGTAAATCCATTTTTTAAATTTTAAACAACATAAGTTTTCAAACAAACATAAGCCGTCAATTAACAATTTCAAAATGACAAAATTTGTCATTTTATCCGAGTTTATTCATAAAATGCGACTATCGAAATTGGCTTGATTTCATTTTTTATGATTTTTGTCATTTTTTACGACTATTGAAATCGTAAAATTTGTTTTTCATAAAAAATGACAGTAAAATGGCTATCAAAATATGAGCCAATATTTTCTGTTCTTGTCGTACTCATTGAGCTCTCATATACAATAATGTCATTTCATGTTATCTCTCTTTTTAGAGCAAATAAATTTAAGATTTTAATATATTGGTCAATGAA